>OW052246.1:36344000-37626000 GCA_932526585.2 Philonthus cognatus
AGTAATTTACTTGAGATTTGTAGGTATACCAAAACGAAACAATCTCTGTGTTTTTTCAAACTGCAAAGTCTAGTGCCATCTATTTTTCAAAAGAGAAAAACTGAGCAATAGATAGCTCAGTTTTAGTGTCCTTGTATTTAAGAGAGTAGCGCAAACTGGCTTCCATCTTGACGCCTTTAGGCGCCAAATTCAAACCATACCAATCATATTCTACAATGATTGACGCCCGTTCTGTTAATTTGATTTAGTTTAAATTTGGCGCCTAAAGGCGCTACTCTCTTAAATACAGGGACTGTCCCCACTGAGCAAACACATTCAAGTAATGTTTCTTTAACATTAAAACAACGTTTAATGTTGTTATAATGTTGATAAAACGTTATTTATTTGTTTTTTGTTCAGTGGGTCTTAAATACAAGGACACTACTCAGTTTCTCTCTTCCGAACAACAAAGTCTAGCGCCGTCTATTTTCAAAAGAGAAAAACTGAGCAATAGACGGCGCATAAATTGCTCAGTTTTGCTCTTTTGAAAAATAAAAGGCGCTAGACTTTGTTGTTTGAAATAATTTAGAGATTTTTTCTTTTTGCTATACCTACGCATCCCATGTAAATTGCTTTAAGTGTTCAAAAGATTTGGTTACATTTTTATAATATAATAATAATCTTTATTTAGCATCTTTGCTATATAATAACATAGAAAAATATATGTATATCTATATATATATATATATAAAATAAACATTTGATCATCCTTAATCTATAAATTGTGTATGTATAATAAATTTATCACATAATAATACTTAATATATAATCTTTTTACTACTTTAATAAAATCAGTCTAAAACCATACTTAAATATCTTAAATTTATGAAATATATCTACGTGAAATCAAACACAAGCAATATATTTTAACATCACAATATTTCAGGGTTGAATACGCGTGGCGCATGAAGTAAAATTTTTAGTTTAGAAAAGCGCTTCGCTTCGCTCCCGCGACCCGGCAAATCCAAATTTTCAGGCTTTTCTATACTAGAAATTTTACTTCATGCTTAGTCTGGGAGTGGAAACACTTTCTAGAAACTTTAAATTGAACGCTTTTGTAAAAGCAACGAAAGGCTGAAAATTAATCTGGGATATGTAAACTTAAACAAAATCCTGTATGATTTTGATTATATTTCAGAATAACCTATTGAGCAATTACATCTTAGTAATGTATCATCAACATTAAAACAACGTTTAATGTTGCGACAATGTTGATATAACGTTATTTGTTTGTTTTTTTGCTTAGTGGGAATAACGTCTAGCGCCATCTATTGCTGAAATATTTTCAACAATAGATGGCGAAATATAATTAATGTAAAATATGTTCTAGCGTCATATATTGCTCAAAGCAGAGGATTTGATTTATAGATGGCGCTACGCGTTATTATTTCCAAATATGATTACACATCGGCTTTAATAACAGTTTGAAATTTCAATAGAGAATACAACAATCGACAACGCACATCTATAAAAAATAAACCAAACCCTTGTATAATTGTGTGAGTATATTCAACATTCCCATATCCAGTTCAGTTCCTTTGCGTTTCGAAAAACAAAAATTTCGATTTCGATATGTTGAAGTGCCTTCGGCAAACCAAAAACAAAATGAAAAATCTGATGTGTTCAACGCATTGCATTCATTTCCATGTTATTAATTATTATTAAATAATACAAACAAACAAAAAAAACATTAAATGTTTCTAATATGAATGTCTCTATTTAAACCCGATTTGTATAGTTAAGATATTTTTTTATATTTATTTATTTGACGAGTCTAGAGACCAACCTGTTATATATAAATATTTATGTGAAGTTTGGTAAAGAGGAAAAATATTGACGATGTGTGATATGAAAAGAAGAAACATGCAGAAAGTTGAGAAATTAAATGTAAATATGGATTTAGCTTGTATTTAGTACTGTTTTCTCGATTTATCGGTAGTGCGGAGGGGGCATGAGATTTATGATGGATTGTATAAAAAAAAGTAAACAGGGAATTTTTTTGAAGTGGTATTAAAATCGAATCGATGAACATGAACAAAAAATCTTTGTAGTATTATACATATTATAGTTTGTGTAAATAAATGAATTTATGATATTGTTTTTTTATTAACCCACTGAGCAAAAAGCAAACAAATAACGTTTTACCAACATTGTAACAACAATAAACGTTGTTTTAATGTTGATGAAACATTACTTAAATCTGTCTGCTTAGTGGGAATCCTCCCTTAATAATCCTTACTTGAATTTTTAGTCATTTTGGTTGCACAAATACATTACTTACTTACATTCAGGCGCGCACCATAATTTACCGGTAAATATCGTGGTTTTGTACGTAAAAGTCATCAAGTATGTGGACAATTAATAGCATTTAATTCACAAAACATCGCCGAGATTTTGAAAATTGGATTTGGACGCGTAGCGTTGAACTCTACGTCATTCTACTCAAATACTTTTGAATTTCCCGCTACCAGTGCGGTTGATAATCTAATGTATGTTGGCAGTATTGAGAAGGTGAAGTTAGTATTTATTGCTTTATTTGTTTGTTCACGACCAAGGACGGTCGAGTATACGGTAAGAAGGATAGACAGAATCGAAGATTTTGATTTTAACGTAACGTTTTGAAGTGGGAGTAGAGATCGCTATGTCACAAATGCGCGCTGAATTTAAATGTGGTAACTTCATGGCAAACTTTAGGTAAACATGCATAAGCTGTACATTTTCTGACATTCATTGTTTTTTAAAAGAGTTGAATTTGAAGCTTTAAACGAGTGTTGTCCACTCCCAGACTAAGCATGAAGTAAAATTTCGAGTTTAGAAAAGCCCCGTGAAAATTTGTCGAGGGTCGCGCAGCGACCCGAGACAAATTTTCTGGGCTTTTCTAAACTCGAAATTTTACTTCATGCGCCACGCGTATAAAACACAGATTTTAAGCGAAGTTTGAATATAAAAAAAATTCACAATATTTTAGTGATTTATACGTGTGGCGCATGAAGTAAAATTTCGAGTTGAAAAAAGCCCAGAAAATTTGTCTCGGGTCGCTGCGCGACCCACGACAAATTTTCACGGGGCTTTTCTAAACTCGAAATTTTACTTCATGCTTAGTCTGGGAGTAGAAAACATTTGTTTAAAGCTTCAAATTGAACTTTTAAGGAAGATGCGAAAAGAGGAAATTATTATTTAAAACATAATATGAAAGTACAGCGAAACCAAAAAGAAGAGGTTATGATAGACTCAAAAACGTAACCAAATGCAACGTCATTGTTCTCTTCGCACGAACTTAGGCTTGCGGGGAAAGGGGTAAACATTGGAAGATCCAATTCTTTCATACCTTGTAACACATATGTGTTACGCCCATCGACGTACCTTGGTTCACGACAATCTTATAATATGTGCATTATTTAATTGTCTGGGCAGCATAAATAGGATGCATTTAACACTCAAGTACATTTAACACGGAATTTGCGTGAAAAATGTGTTTTTTAGCACGAATATAAATAATTCCCTAGTTAGATTTTTTGCCGCTATGCAGTAAGAGCACTGTGCTAGTCAAATCAGCTTCTTTTGTCATAAGGCCGATTCACAACCAAAACGATTACTGAAACGGGAACTATAGTCTGTTTAAAAACTAGAAGGAGTAAGTGCCAAAGCCCAATTTACACTATAAAAAGTTACCAGAAATATCACTAGATAAATTTGGCGGCAATTTTAAATAATTTCATAATTACTTTTTGAATAAAATCAAATATCCATTTTGTACTTTATATTTACATTATGTTCATAATATAATATGGAATTTATATTATAATGTGTCTCCATCAGAGCTGGGGCGAATCCTCGTAAAAAGGATTAGAATCACGAATCCGAATCACCTAATATGATTCGATTCACGAATACTCGAATAAAGGATTCGTAAGAGATAAATATGATTCGAATCGAAGATTCGAATCCTGTTTTTTCGAATTACGAATACAAATCCTTTAAGAATAAATTTGATTTTTTTGCAACCATTAATATATAAATATCGTTACTAGTTGTTTTAACAAACCTAATTATTTATTATTACCACTGAACATCGTTGATAACAGATGTATTTGTGTGTTTCTGAACTCCACTCCAAATCAGTGTTTTGTACGCGTGTCGCATGAAGTAAAATTTCGAGTTTAGAAAAGCCCGAAAATTTGTCTCGGGTCGCTGCGCGACCCTCTACAAATTTTCACGGGGCTTTTCTAAACTCGAAATTTTACTTCATGCTTAGCCTGGGAGTGGAAACAGTGATTTAACGTAAAATTTAAAAACACAAAAAACACATTTTTCATGTTATTCCTCACAATTAATTCGAATTATTTTTGACGTTTCAAATTCTTTTGTAAGTATTTTTTACAAGGATTCGAATCCTTTTATAAGGATTCGAATCACCCACATTTAGACTCGAATACGAATCCTCTTAAAAAAATGTAACGAATCCGGATCACGAATAATTGATTTGTTTCATAAAACTATACAAGAACGACTCATCTTCGGCATGCCTGCATGATAGTTTACTTCTTTTAAAACTTTATTTAAAGTTGGCAGTTCATTTTTATAGAAGACACTACGCATGGATCTCTTCACTACATTATTAAAACTGTAAAGGTAATTATGTCCTCCAAGCTGTTTAGGGCTACAAATCTCTCCGGATTTCTTATATTCGCTAATGGTACGATAGACAGTGGAATTTACAACTTCTAAAAATTAACTATTTAATTATTTGATGCATATTCTTATGCTATTTGATATCTTACCTATAGCACCAACAATGTCTGATACAACAGCAGTCATTTTCATATGTGGATCCTCTGTTATCATCTGCTTATACATTTTTTTTCAGACAAATATAAATGACCGAAATCCAACTTCTTACGCTTTTTTAAAGGTGACGGTGATCACAACAATATAAACAAAACTAACTTTTAACTAAGCTAAAGAAACACCGCACAAAAGGTTATTACGAAACGGACAAAGTTGCAACTCGGTAACGCTTCGAATTAAGGTTGTGTCAGCTGTTGCGTCTAATAATGACGTAATTAGCATAGTGTAAAATGGACGCGCTCTCAGCCAATCAGAGTTGTAGGTTTTGGCGCGTGAAATTTAAAACGCTCTTCCTAGTATTAAACAGATTATAGAAGCCCAGCTTCACAACAAAACGGAAACCGACCGGGAAGAACTAGGTTAACCACGCTTCTCGTTCTGGTTCCCTTGCGCTTCCCGTTCTCGGGCATTGTGAATGTTAACATGTAAACCCTATGATTCAACTTGCTTTCCGTTCCCGTTCCCGTTTTGATTGTGAATCGGCCTTTACATTTGACCATGGTGGTGATGACGTAGTCGACGCCATTTTGTTAAAGTACGAAGTAACGCGTCAACATATTCGCCGTTCTATCTAATTTAAAGCGCGTAACACGCGTTTGTAAACATAAATCATTCTCAAATCGGTTAAACAATTGTGCTTTTATCCGTCGCGAGTGCTTTTTAAAGCGGAACAAACGTTAACGCCGTGAAAACTTCGTCCAAACGAAAGAGTTCGTTTTTCGTGCAAAGAGCGTGTTTCTATGTAACTTAGGCGCGTTATATATATAACTTAGACGTGTTTCTATGTAACTTATGAAAAAATAACTGGGATATTTAAATTGTCTGTGAATTTTATGATTTAATAATCTGTTAATTATACACATTTATTTAACTCATATTTTGTCCTCGTTTTCTTTTCATTTCACTTTAATAAATCAACAATCGTATCGAGATGTTTTAAATATTTATAAAAATTATATTTTTTCTGCAAACATTTTTTGTCTCTTTCAGACTTTTCCAAATATTATTTAAAACAACATTTTTTTTTTTTATTATTTAACACCTTTAATAATTAGCAATCTACCCATGGGCATTCATCTAATGGTTTAAAGTACATTTCAACTGCGTGAGGTCAAGGTCTACATTAAGACTTTAACTAATTGTTCTTAAATATATGATGTGTTTTCATTATTTAATTTAATTAATTTCATTTCATTTCAATGTCTGTTTTATTTATACGGCAATTCCAATATGTGGTGTCGCTTTAGGCGGTAGGTCGTTTTACTGTTGTCCAGTAAATTCAGGGCTAGCAGGTTCGGATGCACTTCTAGTCTTTTGATGTATCGCGCAGTCACGCACTTCACTTCGTCTTTAACCTCGGTCATTTGTAAATCTCTGTGTATTTGCTCATTTCTTACATACCAGGGAGCATTTGTGATTATTCTTAATGTTTTTGATTGGAATCTTTGTAGGATCTCTACGTTTGAGTAACTCGCAGTGCCCCACAGTTGGATTCCGTATGTCCATATAGGTTTTAATATAACTTTGTACACTAGTAGTTTATTTTCAAGCGATAGTTCAGATTGGCGACCAATTAACCAGTAGAGCTTGGTGAATTTTAATCCCAGCTGTTTCCGCTTCGTGAAAATGTGCTTTCTCCAGCTAAGCCTTCTGTCAAGGTGCATACCCAAATACTTGACATCTTCTGCTTGTGGTAGCTGCTGTTGGTTTATGTGAACTGGTGGACAGGTTCCTTTTCGCAGTGTGAAAGTTACATGCACTGACTTTGTTCCGTTTGCTTTAATCCTCCATTTTCTCAACCATTCTTGTATATTGTCCAGGGCCGCTTGTAATCATTGGGAAGCTTCTTCAGCATTACGATTTACTGCCATAATAGCCGTGTCATCAGCGAATGTCGATGTGTTTGTATTTAGTGTTGTCGGTAAGTCGGCCGTGTAGATAAGGTAAAGAATTGGTCCTAAAACGCTCCCCTGCGGTACCCCAGATGATATTGGGTATAGTTCTGATGTCGTTTCTTCGTACTTCACCATAAAGTATCTATCACTCAGGTATGATTTTAGTAGTTGATAAAATGGGTGTGGAAGGTCTCGTTTCAGTTTATAAAACATCCAGGAAGGCTGCTGTACAAAACTTTTTGTTTTCTAGACTGTTTCTGATAACTTCCACTACACGGTGTACTTGTTCTATCGTGGCGTGTTTGTTGCGAAAGCCAAACTGGTGTTCGGGGATGAGTTGTAGCTTGGTTATAATCGGTTTCAGTCGTTTCATTAATAATTTCTCCAGCAACTTCGATAGGATAGGTAGCAAGCTTATTGGTCGGTAGGATGCGACTTCTTCAGCAGGTTTTCCTGGTTTTGGAATCATTCTTATCTGCGCTACTTTCCACTGCGATGGAAAATATCCCGTTCTTAGTACCGCATTGTAAATGTGTGTGAGATGTGTCAGCGCTTTATCTGGTAGCTGTTTAATGACTGTTCCTGTTATTAGTTCATAACCTGGGGCTTTTTTGGGATTCAAATCATTTTTGATTGTATTTTTGAGCTCTTTTATCTTTATCGAATTAATGGGAAGTGCTAGCTGGTGTGGAGATTCCAGAGACTGGATTATTTCATTATCTTCCTCTGTGCTGATTTCTCTAGAGTGAGGTTGGAATACATGAACTAGATGTTCTGCAAAATTGTCCGCTTTGGCCTTATCATCCCTCGCCCAACTGCCGTCCGGTTTTCTTATTGGTGGAATATTTACTTGGCGTTGTTTGAGTTTCCTGGTGGCTTTCCATAGTGAATAGTCTGTCACTTCCGAGGGTGATAATTCTTCCAGATATTTTTTCACTTCCATGTTTTTTTGTGATGCAATTAGGTCTTTTAGATCTCGTACGGCTTTGTTAAATTTCGTTTTATCTTGGGGAAATTTTGTTTCCATCCAAGTTTTCCGTAGTTTTCTTTTTTCAAGAATTGCTTCTTGTACCAATTTTGAGATAGTTTGCCTTTTCCTAGAATTCTTTGTCACTGGAGTGGATTCCCATGCCGCTTCTTGTATCGCACGTGTTAGGTTCTCTACAGCTTTATCAATTTCCTCTGCGGTTTTTAGTGCAGTTTTGGTTTCTATTTTGTCTTCCAAACATTTCCTAAATAGTTCCCAGTTAGTGTTTTTGTTAGAGAGTTTAGCCGGTTCAGATTTTTCAATTCCCGTGCTGCTTAGGGTAACCATTATTGGAGAATGGTCTGAGGAAAGGTCTAGGTTTTGTTCTGCCAGCAAATGATTTGTTGGAATACCTTTCGTTACACAGAAGTCAATCACGTCTGGTATTTTATTTCTATCACTTGGCCAGTAAGTAGGCTTCCCAATTGACAATGAGCTAAGGTTATGGATTTAGCTAGTTCTCGCCCTTTGGTATTCGTGAGCCTGGACCCCCAACTTATGTGTTTGGCGTTATAATCTCCACCAGCTATGAATCGATTTCCTAGAGTGGTGAAGAATTCAGTGTAGTTGTCTTGCTTATTTGCATGTCATGGTGGGCAATACACAGCTGATATTGTGATGGGGCCTCGTATGTCCTCAATAACAACGTTTGTCGCTTGAATTTGATTTGTACAAAATTTTGAAGATTCATATTGCTTGATGGATTTTTTAATAACGACTGCAGTTCCACCGTGCGCTTTGCCGTCTGGGTGCTGGGTATCATATATATTGTAGTTATGGATCCTTAAATAACTTTTAGTAGTGAAGTGTGTCTCGGAGATTAACATAATGTCGATATCATGATGTTTAATGAATTGGGCTAGTTCAGGTCCATGCTCTGTCAGTCCGTTAGCATTCCATATAGAAATTTTAATTGGGCAAGGCATTAAATTATTTTATCTAGAAATTTTGTTATGAGTTTCATCATAGTTCTAATATCTTCGGCTAGATTTTCTACTATTTTTTCTAATCTATCCATTCTATCTTGGGATTTCACATTTTTGTCGTTGTTACTAGTAGAGATTTGTGTTTGTGTTTCATTCTTAGCTATAGAAGCATATGTTATTCCCTCAGTTGTCCGTTCTGTTGTAATTTTTGGTCTTAGAGCCGGAAATGTTCTTTGTTGTATTTCTTTGAAAACCGTGCAACCTTTGTAACTGGCAGGGTGGTTACCATCGCATAGAGCACATTTAAGATCTTTTTTTTTCTGTAATTTGACATGTCTTATTGTTATGATATCCACCACATTTTACGCATCGTTCCAATCTTTCACAGTACTTCTTGGTGTGACCATACCGTTGACATTTAGCACACTGTGATATTTGCCGTGTTTGTCTTGCAGGTTCTATTGTTTTGTAGGTATCTTACTGTGTAGATTTCTTTGTTGTTTGTTTTTGGCTCTAGATCGAGGAAAAACATTGGCAGAGGTTTCTCAGTTTTTCTACTTATTGCATTATGTATACTTCTAACTGTGTGTCCATGTTCAGTTATCTCAGCTTTTATAGTCTCAAGTTCTGTTGTATGATGTAGGTTTTTAATTACTACGCGGAAGCTTCTGTCCTGTTTCAGTTGGTAGGAATGATATCTCACATCTTTTTCGTTTAGTGTCTTTATTATTGATCTGTGGTTGTCAACAGTTTTTGGCATTATTTTGGTTTGGTTATCGTTTATGGTTTTTAGTATGTAACCGTTACTTGCAGCCGCATTTAAAGTATTATTTAAGAGGTTAATATCCGCTATTCCCGTGACAAAAATAGGCGGAGGTTTCGGGTTTGTATTCACATTCGAGTTTATCATGTTATTTTCTACAGGTTCGTTTACAACGTCTTCAGTGTTTGGAATGGTTTCCAAGAACTGGAACATGTTGGTTGTATTAATTGGTTTTGTTTTAAAATCTGTTATTAATTTTTGACGTGTGTTTCTTTGGTTAGCATCTGGTGATGATCGCTTTTGCTTTCGAGTATTATTCACATCTTGCCATGGTGTTTTGTCGGTTTTTAGTTTTTCGAGCTCTTCAGATATTTTTTTATTGGCTATTTCTAATGCCCTTTCTATTAGTTTATCAATTGTATCTTGTTCATCAGGAGTGAATGTTACACTTTTTGTTTGTTCTTTTTGTGTGATTTTAGCTCGGGGTTCACTCAAAGAGTTCAACCGAGGTTTAAACTGAAACATACTTTTGTGAAATATTTGCTGACTGTATGTTTTTCCGTTAGTATGATTAGATGCAGCAGCATCATGGCTTTCTAGGATTGTTTCTGGGTCACTAACTCCTTGTTCGTTGCCCTTCTTTATTTTCGCCTCGTTTTTATTTGAGGTTATTTTTGCGGTTTTGCATTCCATGCAACTCCAATTATCTATTTCGCCGCTTGTATTTAGATCGTTCATCGATGCGATGGTCATATCGATGCACTTTAGGTGAAATTTCATTTTGCACTTCATTTTACACTGTATACAGTCTTCGTATCGCGTTGTAACTTTTTCGCACACACCACACATCGACATGCTGCGGCGCAAACAACATTTAAATAGTATTAGAACATTGATTAAATCAACGTTCTAATATTAATTAAATATATTTCACCACGGGTTAAGTGAGAAATTAATTCAACATATAACTTTTAAATATTTGAAAGAATCACAGAATATCACCAGTTGAATGATAAAGTCATTAAACACATAGAGTGCGGATGATGGCACTTAATGAGTTTTACTTTCATTCGGCTTTTAAGGATAAACATGTTAAGGAAACTGTATTAATAAAAACCGAAAGTCTGAAACTTTTTCATCACTCACTCCACCCCTTACACGATTCATGTATTTAATATATATATATTATTTATTCCAAATCATTTTATATAGAGTAGGTACATAATATGTATGTTTTGATAACAACGAAAGTACACAATAAAAAAATATACGTCGAAACTTTCAACAAAGACATCCAATGACAATACATATCTCAAAATAGTGTCTAATGACATCCGACGACAATACATATCTCAAAATAATTTCTAAAAAACTATGTTTAAAGACGTCCGACGGCAGAACATATCTCAAAAACAATGTCTAATGACGTCCGACGACAATAAATGTAAATATACATATCTCAAAACAATGTCTAATCATCACAAATACAATATCTTATTAAAAACAATTGAGTTAAAAACAAAAGAATAAACAGAGTTATCAATTTAGTTAATCCATCAGATCCGTTATACATCAAGATTTTTCGTCTTGGATTTATGTTGATGGAGCACTTTCGATTAAAAGTGTCATCGCAATCACATTTTTACTTATATTATTGTTTTAAATCATTCTTAAGACTACATTAAACAAAAATTAGAGAGAGAGAGTAAAATCAACGTAATTTAATGTAGTCTTTGATCGTCACTTTTTTAATTGATGCGTTTATTTGAAAAATGCACAAATTTTATTATAAACAATGATTTTAGAAACTTTATCTAGCAAATGCTGTTATAAAATATTTATTTCACCTGTGAAATATTAACATAATTAATATATGACAATGAGGCCTAAGTGCAGTGCACAAATTCGCACTTTTAAAAGAACCAAAACTAGAACCAGGTTATACATACTGGGTGATAAAAAAAACCTTAACCGTACAATACATGACATTGGTCACTTTTTTTCCAAGCCACTCTAATAAAATTATAATTTTTGAAAAATATGATTTAAAATAGAAGATTTATTTTTTTTGACATGAATATTGAACAAAAAAACAACATATTGGGCATTATTGGATTCAAAAAATAATGTCTAATGTAATAAAATTAAAAAATTATAGGCAGCCATTTAAAAAATTTAAGTTGGCTTTTATATGGCAATAAAGTTATTCTTGAAAAAAATCAATATTGATGTAATTTCTTGCTATTTAAACGGCCATTGACTTTGATTTTTAGTTTAAGAAAATGGGTAATTAATAACAGAGTTATGGTATTGGGTGTTTTTTATCAAACATACGATATAAGTTTATCAGTTTTTGTTATAATTTAATTGTAGAAGTTTGATTAAAACACTTTGTAACACTGATTTAAATTAGTGAAACAAACTAAGTGTTCCTACTATTAATTAAATGTTTCACCACGGGTTAAGTGAGAAATTAATTCATCATAATTTAATGGTTGATGACTTGTTGTCGTTTGTACCGTTTTTCAAATAAACACTCAAGTTTTCCTTTTTGTTAATTCTTACACTAACATTATTTTTGCACATGGACACATAATTATTATTATTATCGACTAAACATAGTAGGCTTTGACATTATGATTACTTTACATACATATGTAGCTCATATCACACATTGAAGAGTCTTATATGTTTTTGTTTTGTAACAAAAAAATCAAGCTAACAAAAATTTCACAGGATTTTTTAAAATTCGGTGTTCTTTCAATTAAATCTCACAATAAAAGCATTAAATTAAATGCGGAAGTTTTGTGTACTAGGGTGTTTCAAGTTCAAGAATCGACACATTGGGATTTTACTTATCAACATTGAATTCTCAGTATTCCGGCAATGGGTTACTCACAGATGCGTTTTTGATTTAAAGGCCCATTTTTGATATTTGTTTTCTGGTTTTGCTCGTTCGTGGATGAAACAGTGACCTGTACGTACACTTTGTGTAACTTTGCCATTGACAATGCCACTACAAAGAAATATATGACGTGGCTATCAATTTTTTAGTAGTTGTAATTACTGTATTATTTACTTAACTGATTATAAATCAGTATAAATTATTTATTCGACGAATTATTACTCAGTATAATTAATTTGAGTCAAAAGAGAGAAAGAAAAAAAACCTTGTCATAAATTATTTCTACAGCGTATTATTAATTCGTGTAAAACATAGACGAATTTCAATTTTTTGTAATAATCATAATCCCAATAGTAGCAATCAATTTTAAAACATCCTACAGAATTAGAATTAGTAATAGTTTAAGCCAGCAGCCATTAAAAAACAAAAAAACATTTGTCGTTTTTAGCAACCCTGTATAACAACTGAGGTAATACATTGTTTTTTGTTACTTACTTTATGATAAATGATGTTAATTAAAAATCAACCAAAACACGTTTTTTACTGTACGTTGAAAGAATACGTTAAAACTGCCACCAGTTGAAATCGTCCCAGTGCGCAAATAATTAATCTAATGAGTTTTTAAACTTCGGGCGAGTCGTCAGGCCGGTCCGCCGAGCTGTTGACGACGACCTCTTCCTGTAAGTTCCTGTACCGGATCTGCCTGTAGAAGTTCAGTATCCTGATGAAGACGAAGCGGAACGTCACGCCATTGTAAAGGCAAGTACCGGCTAAGAGAGCCACGAAACCCAACAACTGAAAATTAAATTGCGATGTAGACAACTTTCATTTGCATTAGGGAAATTTGATAAAATTGTGGTAAGAATTATTCAAATTCTGATTTTTGTTAGATACCAAGGGTTGATAATAGTAATGGGCATAATAGAATGATATAATTTTTTCTTTTTAATGTGTACTTGACACTTTGGAATAATATCAATAACTCACTTGAAGCCCATAAAACTGTTGTCCCCAGAACAGCAAGCTGAAAATCCAGATGAAAATGGTCCGGACGCTGTCGAGGACCATACGGGTTGTTGCCGAAAACTCCTTGGTCACACTGATCCCGGCGAAGTTAAAGAAGGCGATCGATACGATTGTACCTAAAGGTATTTGAATTCATCACATTCTTTTCTTTGTTAGTTTGTTTTTTTTTTTAGTGTGTTGGCATTGCTAAATTTAGACTCACCCAGGATGGCCACCACCAGATTAAAGTTATTCCCCAGCTGGACAAAGGCCTCGATGGTGTCCTCCAAAACCCCACGGGAGTTGTTGCTGAAGGGGGGCCCGATTTTTATGTAGTAGAAGGGGATTTGTAAAAGTGCCAACGTCGTGAATCCGAATACGCCTGTAAAAAATCCGATTGATTAATCGGGGTTTGCAATAAGTGAATTCATGTGAGAGCAATATGAACAAAATTAGTCCTGTTTTTTTTAATAAAAATAAAGGATCTGGTCTAAACTCACTGTATTAGAACCTAACCTAACTGTATTAGTACCTAACCTAACTATATTATTACCTTACCTAACTGTATTAGAACCTAACCTAACTGTATTAGAATTGTTAACACAACCTTAATTATAAACACTTGCCTTCCCAACCGACAGCCTGCAATGGAGGAATATCCTGTCCGGAAACAAACTTCTCTTCCACTACCATTTGAATGGCGGTGATAATTTGTGCGATAATAATAAGAATATCGCCCGTGATGATGCTGTTTCTACCGAGCCCGTCGTCGGGCGGTTTTGCCACAAAATCAGCAATACCGACGACCGTCAAGCCAACAATGACAAAAAATATCCCAGTCCATTCACGCTTCTTCATAATCTTCTCCAAAAATCCCATGCTGAGAATTCCCACAAAAACAATTACGGATCCTACAAAAAACAAAGTTTAATGTATTGGCTTAAATATTGGCACCGCTTTGGGCCCTTAAAATGTGTGCCACATTTTTTGGAACATTTTAAAATAAATTTAATTGCACTTGAACATTTATTTACACTGAACTGAAAATCACGTTTCCTAACCTCTGAACATCTGGAAGCTCGATGCGTACGTTAAAGTTAAACCTATGTACATAATGGAAGTAGCTGTCATGTCGCACATCGCTGGAATGAATAATATGAAAGGGTTGAAGTTACGATTACCCTTCGTCAATTCTTTTATATTTTCCGAGCCATCCTAGAATACATAATTATATATAAGTACAAATATTTACAATGTAGCTATTATGTAGCTACATTTTCAAGGGTTTAATAAATTTGTTTGTATTGTGCAATTACATTAAACACTAATACTCGTATTTAATTCGTTAATACCAAGAAATTTATTAAATCTTCCGCAAGATAAACCTAATATTTAAGGAATTAATTGTTTTACACAATTCGCCGATTGCATTTTACACAAAATCTAGGATATTCAGGGGTATTCCATACGCGAAATGTTAAATTTGACGTACATGTAATTGTTAAACATCAGTCTAAGCGAGTTTGGTTATTGATATACTTAGATTGTGAGGTTATCATAACGTATACGTTACATTTAACATTTCACGTACGGAAACAGGGGAATATTTATTATCAACAATTAATTAATTTGCGTTATGTTAGAAAATATAGAAAAAGGCGCTTACACTGCGTCTGCTGTATATAAAATATAAAATTTTGAATGTAAACAGGCACATCATTTCCCCCAGAAACATGCAACTGGCTTGCATGAATGGATGGTCGAATTCTCGCAAATTGCCTTCTCTGTCTTCTGATTTTAATTTGTCCGCCCATCTAAAACAAACCTAAATATTAGTATTTTAAATATAATATATTCCATTTGTTTCTGGATCTCGCCTAGCCATGCTTTCGTGTTGTTATGTTGCAGTATCAACATTTACATTTTTTATTAGTTGCCACTCCTGATTCCTTATTTTAACAGTGTTGCAATAATTTATGATATCATAAGTAATCCTCTTTTTAATTTTCAAGAGGTTTATTGTTAATCTTGCAACAATTATTTCGCCACGCGGTCGCTTCTTCGAGCATTTTATTATTAAATCAAATTAATCTAGTGTTGCAATGCTGTGTCAATGTCAAAGTGAAAAATAATTTCAAGCACATATTAAATATTAACATGCCAAAGATTATCTCTGAATCAAAAAGGTTACAAATTCTGAAATCCTACAAACATTTTAGGCAAAGTAATCCAAATCTACAGCATCACAATATTATTACGATTTTAATAGATATTTTTGGGGTATGTCTAGTATTTTAATTATCATATATATTTAATTAAAGATAATTACGTTTCAGGTAGGGAGATCATTACAATTAATTTTACGACAAAGACCTGACGAATTGAAATCTACTACTTCTGGCAAACGATCTAAAAACAGCCATTTTTAGAATCACCTAGCTAGAAAAGATCTGCAACAACTAATTTGGCAATATAACTCTAGAAATCAGTATTTTACTTTGAGAGATCTTTTAAATGATATGAAAGAAAATTATGAGTTCCATGGGAGTAGAACAACACTCTATAGGGTTGTTAAAAGTATGGGGTATAAATTCAAATTAATTAATGGGCGCAAAATTCTCTGTGAACAAAAACATGTTGTTGCAGCTAAAATTATTTTCCTTAGAAAATTTTTACAGTATCAAAATTTCAGTGAAGATATCCAATTCGTATACCTGGATGAAACATGGATATATCAGAATGGATCCGTGGTTCGACGCTGGGTACATGAAACGGACATAAAAAGTAATCCAACTAAATTCAAAAATGAAGGCAAACGCTTCACCATTCTACATGCTGGGTATAGGGGTGGGTTTTCGGATGGGTGCGATTTTTTATTACATTCGAAAAACAATGACCGAGATTACCATGCCACAATGGATGGTAATACTTTTCAAAATTGGGTGGTTAATCAACTTATTCCTGCTTTGGCTAAGCTTTCAGGGAAATGTGTAGTTATTATGGATAATGCTGCATACCATTCTGTGCAATTAGACAAAACTCCTTCATTTTCTTGTAAGAAATGCGAAATGCAGGAGTGGTTGGTTCAACACAATGTAAAATTCAATCCAAAATTAACCAAAAAGGAACTATGGGCTTTATTTATACCTTTTCGATCAAATGACAAAATTTACGTAGTTGATGACATTTTGAGAAACAACGGGCACGAAGTTCTTAGATTACCGCCATACCATTGTCAATACAATCCAATTGAAATGGCATGGGGGTTTTGTAAGACTTACTACAATAAGCACATAAATTCTAAGCAACCATCTAAGGATCGTGTTCAGAATTTATGGCTTGAGTCTCTCTCAAAATGTACATCCGATATGTGGCAAAATTTCTGTGATCATTGTGAAAAACTTATTTCGGATGACTGGACAAAACACATGGGGAACCTTTCTTTTGAAACCATTCCTCCTTTTATTATTTCGCTTGGGGAATCTGGCTCAGAACAAACATCAGAAGATTCAGATGCAGGTTCTCTTGACTAAATAATAAAAGTGGAATGAGGGCTTAAAAATTGTTTGACATGAAAATTATCAGTATCACAAGAGGGTGGGAATAAATTTGCAATTCTACAAAAAAATACTGAGGGCCAACAGAAGAGAGAATGACCAAAATTAAGGTGGATGGATGGAGTTGATCAAAATGTGTTAACGGGAAGACCCAAGCGAGAAATACAAATGGATGACGAAATAAGTTTGCAGAGCCGAATTCATTATATTTGTTATATACAATATTATTGCTGTGTTTGTATGTACAAAAACAAAGTAGTAAATTTTGTTAATCTTAAAAGTGCATATTATTATCCTTTTATATCTGAAAATTTGTAAGACAGGCAACAGTGTAAGATCACAATAGTCAGAAATTATAACCTTAAAATCGAACATCTGACAGTGACATTTAAAAACCCTGATTTAAAACACAACCAGCCCCATTTACAATACTTAAACTGTCACTTTTCCATAGCTAGGCGAGATCCAGAAACAAATGGAATGGTGTATACAGATAATTTTCCTTTTAAGTATACATATGCAAATGCTGTAAATCTTCGGATTGTCATTGTTATTGATAAAAGTTAAAATTGAAGCTATAGACAACTGTTTTCTACTCCAAGATTAGGCATGAAGTGATTTTGAGTTTAGAAAAGCCTGAAAATTTGGTTTGGTCACGTAGCTCCGCTTTTCTACGTGACCAACCCAATTTTTCAGGCTTTTCTAAGCTCGAAATTTTACTTCATGCTTAATCTGGGAGTGGAAAACACTCATTTAAAGCTTCAATTTGAACTCTTTTCAAATACAACAAATCTTTGAAAATGTACACTACATATAGTATATTAGGGAATACAAAAACTAGCTGTATAATTCAAAATTCATGCATGCAAACCGAGTTTTAATTACTTAACGTATGTGTAAATCTCAGTAGGCGTTGTAAAAAATTAACAAAATCAACCTATTTTTAGAAATGAAACAATAATAGGTTAACTTCCTAACTAATAAACATTAGTAGAAATTATAAAGGCACTACTTGACATGTTTTCTTCTTTTTTAGATACTTTGAACTCCCTACTAAGTTCTTTAAATAACCAGGTTAATCATTATGAGTGTTGTTTTTTCAACGTGCTTGATTATTAAAGAAATGCGTATGTAAGCAAAACAACTCTATTGTTTGATTTATTTTTGCACAGAAATTAAATGACTCAATGCAAAAAGATCCCACGACTAGTGAATAAATCATCACAATCCAATACTCACTTCGTACTCAGGGTATTAAAACTCCCCGACAAGACCATAATAAAGGCCAACACCAGTTGATACGGTGACCAAGCCATTTTGTACTTTCAGCCAATACTCGCGATGTAACAACTGTATGCACAATGTAATCCGAATAAGCCGATTCCAAGTCACACTATTATGACTCACGAACGGTCATCGGTGTTGTATTTTTCTTGAAACTCGACACTAAACACTCGACCGCTTATCAAATCAAAAATGTCCCACAATCAGCTGTTTTTGTTTGACAAACAGCGATTGACGGATGGGCCGGTTCGCTAGAGGGAAAGAGAGAGGCTTAGACATTCACCAATTATAATTCATTATGCAAATTGCGATAAGAAGAAAGTATTTGATTTGATTATAATTGCTTATTGGTTGTAATTACTTTCTCGTGTGGGAATTTGTTGTTTCACAAAAGAAATTACTATCTACAACTATGAATCTATGGCATAGATTAAATTAGATTGATAACTCATAGGGGGCTCCACGTATCATGATTTTAGTTAACCGACCCACTCGATGAGACGGCGCTGCAATCGCAAATGACGTCATTGGGCGCGGGGAGCGGGCGGGATTCTTGCTAAGCGAGGTGTGTAGTGCACCCACCGTATTAAATTACCGTGCGATGCGAAAAATACCAAAGACCTAATGAACATGTTAAATGTATGTTTAAAAAGTTATTACAAATATATTTTGCTACATGTCAAAACCTAATTACATTTCACTTCTCAACAAAATGTCTACAGTTCATCAAAAAATGCATCTCAGAAATGAAATAAGAGGTCTCCTTATCCGGATAAGGATGTTGGCGTAAGTAGTGTTCCTTACAGTGAATTTTTCTTTAAAAGTTGTTTTCAAAAGAGTTCAATATAAAGCTTTAAACGAGTGTTTTCCACTCCCAGACTAAGCATGAAGTAAAATTTCGAGTTTAGAAAAGCCCCGTGAAAATTTGTCTCGGGTCGCGCAGCGACCCGAGACAAATTTTCTGGGCTTTTCTAAACTCGAAATTTTACTTCATGCGCCACGCGTATAAAACACTAAAATACTGTGAAATTTATGTATATTCTAATTTCACTTGAGATCTGTGTTTTATACGCATGGCGCATGAAGTAAAATTTCGAGTTTAGAAAAGCCCAGAAAATTTGTCTCGGGTCGCTGCGCGACCCTCGACAAATTTTCACGGGGCTTTTCTAAACTCGAAATTTTACTTCATGCTTAGTCTGGGAGTGAAAAACACTCATTTAAAGCTTCAAATTGAACTTTAAAAAAAACAAGGAATATCTAAAGATTTACAGAAAATAGGTTAAATTTGAAATACGTATACTTAAAAGAAAACTCCTGGTATGTATAAATACAAATAAAATTGTTACTGCAAAAATGTTCAGCAAAAATATAAAAGGGAAATATTTGGTATATGGTGAAACTTATTTCGTAAATCGGGAAATCTTTTGACTTATATTTGACAAGGTGAAAGATATTTGGGATATAGTGAATCTCATTTAATCAATAGTGAAATGCAATAGAAAAACTGTGTAATTGAATTTAAGACATTATTTTATGTTCTGAGATCGTACTTTGTGACTAGATGAAATTTCAGAATTGCTTGATCCAACAGCAACGGGAACATTCTCCATGGAAGTATGCTCCTAGCCCGGTGTGAAGAAAATCTCCACGTCCGTGGTTGTTTCATGCATAGTACTTGAAGATCATTCACGAATGCTAGGAAGAAATAAAGAGAAATAATGTAGACACACTGGTTTCAAATGTGTTTTACTGCAGATTTAATTAAAAGAATAGACAATGGCTTAAAAACTTAAAATATTACATAAACTTACAGTTTTAATTATTAATGTTAATGCCCATCCCCAAAGATTCAGAATTGCTTAACAATAACGGGGATCTACTCCATGAAAAAATGCTCTTAGTTTAGTATGATGAAAATATTCACGACCATGGATATTTAGTATACTTGAAGATCATCCACATGTACTAGGAAGAAATAATGTATTTAAAATAATATACAATAGGTTAAAATTTATAAATATTTTACATACTTACGATTGTAATTATTTATATTTATTAACGCTCATCTCGAGACGATTTCGTCTTATTAGCATTTTTGTGCCTTCAGATCCGACGGATCTGACAGCTGTTGTATGAAAACGAGCCCACGTTAGAAATTGCGGGAAATTTGAAATTCCGACTATGCGCCCTCCCATCGAGTGGGTCGGTCAACTATATATGTGAACTTATAGAATCATATGGAGTCGACTGGGTCTGATCTATGGATTGTTATCATGATAGCCAATTGCTTAAAATACAATTTCTCCAAGAGGAATTTAATCAGCAAATATTTAACAAGTTACAAATATAAAGTAAAGATTAAAGGGCCTAGTAGATAGTTTTATGACTTTGCTTAGGATGTTATTCATCTACTAGTAAATAACTTACTGCTTATGCTGGTGACGTTTTTGATAATAGTTATTATTAATGTGCGCAAATGTTTTATCGCTAACACTGATGAAATTGTTTGTAACAATCAATTCTGTCACAATAATGGTCTTTTTAGCAATTTCAACCACACTTTAATTCTTATTGAAAAGTTATTTATAGCACAGATTTGTTTTATTCTTTTTTCCAACGTCTATTAGTTACGCTACTGGAAAATCTATATCACAAGCGTTAATGATTGAAAACCTCCCAATAATTAAGAACAGATTAAATAACCATTATTCGACTTCAAGCCTCACGGGTTCATTATTTTAAAATAAAAATTGTTTTACGGTAACTAATTTTAAAATAAACTTTAAGCTAGAATTGCCAACATAAAATGTATTTATTGATTGCTGTAAATAGCAATTAGCTTAAAATTAATTAATAATTCAAACAAAATGAACATGATTATGATTAGCAAGGTTTAAATTTACATAATGCAGCAGCTATTTTGTTTTTTGAACCCAATTTATTATTGTTATTTTTTCTTACATTGGCAGTTCTAATGTAAATACTTTTGATAATCATTATCTATGAAATATTTATTGAGGCTATGTTTATAATTCCGGTTGAAATCTGTTTATAAACATTTCAGCGATTTCAGCATTAAAACTGGTTAAAGTGAGCCTGATATAATCAAAAAATGAACCCAGCCAACACAGATTTAACTGAAGAAGATGCGGCGGATCTTCAATTTCCTAAAGGTAAGCCAATGTTACAAACACCGAATGTCCTGAAGTTAAAACACAGTTTTTAAACACCATCAAGCATGGATATTAAGAATCCATCTATTATTAGTACAAGTGGAGCATCAAAACTATGTTTTAACATCTATTAGTAAGTTAAAGCAAACATTTTCAATAACTTGTAGAGTTAATCACCACCGTTTCCATAAATAACTGTGCAAATTGCGAGAACGAATTACCGGAGGTTTTTGTGTTGTGCGCTCAGTGCGACTTGAACGTATGTTTGGTGTGTTTTTCGAACGGGGCAGAGTTCCGTGAGCACAAAAATGATCACCCTTACAAAGTGATGAAGAGCGATTTTCCAGTCTTCCGAAACACTGATTGGCCAGCCAAAGAGGAATCAATTTTGCTCGACGGGATATTGAATTATAATAACTGGAATTCGATACAGAAGGAATTACCCAATCGAACACCTGATGAAATAAAGGAGCATTATGATAAATTTTACCTGAAAAATCCAGAAGGGATTTTTACGGGGTTGAAGCTGCGCGAGTTTGGTTACAAGGAGCCAATTGTTCCTTACAGGTTCCGGTTGCAGGGAGTGCAAAATCCGATTCGGAGCTTGGACAACGCGCCGGCCGGTTATAATGCGGCACGGTCGGATTTCGAGGTTGATTACGATAAAAGCGCGGAGGATTTAGTTGCGAATTTGGAGACTTTGAACCCGCACGATCCGTTTTACGGTGTTTTAAGTGAGCTGCAGGTGGCGATTGTTTCGGCCTACCGGAGGCGAGTTTGGGAGAGAACCAGGCGGAAAAATATAATCCGCGAGCACGGGCTGATAATGCAGCAGAAAACCGCCTCGTGGCTGCAGAGGTATAATTCGACGATAACGCCGGGCGTTTGTGAGAAATTGGTGCGGTTTATGCAGTTTTATTCCGGGGAGAAGTTTGATTATTTCATGGAGGGGCTGCATCGGGCCGGAGAATTAAAAATTCAAATTGCTAGGTGATTATTTTTTGATAATAATACACTATTCTGATTCAGAAAGCTGAATTATTTTAATCTTAAAAAAAAATAATTTCATTAATAATTATAATAACTTGAAAAACAAATACACACCTAGCATTAAAATCTACTCAATTTAAATTAATATCTAATATATATTTATTTAATTTTGTAGATTGATAGAGTTTAGAAAGCACGGGATAAAAACCTTAGAAGAAGCCAGCTTATACTTAAAACTAAAGACACAACGAGAGGGATTACTCAAAGAGGTGAAAAGCTTCCAAAACTTAGTCGATTTGAACATAAAGTTGAAAAATCAACCAGCGTCGATCGTCATGTCAATGCCAAAAAAACGAACGATGGCCCCCCTGGAAATTTTGGGAATGCCCAGTTACGAAAAGCTGTTGCCCAGCGAGAGGGACTTGTGCAGAGCCATCAGACTCTGCCCCGAAAATTATCTGGAGCTAAAAGCCGTTCTGATTTCCGAGAACAACAAGCTGGGTTTCTTAAAGTTGCTGAACGCCAGGAGGTTGCTGAAGATCGACGTTAACAAGACGAGGAAATTGTACGATTTTTTGATACAGGAGGGTTTTGTTAACAAGCCTAAAGACTGACAAAATAAAGCCGAGGTTGTGATGAATTATAATGTGATTTAAGTTGTTTTTATATATTAGAATAAACGTTTTGTTTATTTATACCAAATGTTTTTTCAATATCTCTTCTCCATTCACAATTTCAATTTAATCAGTACAATTTCAAATTATTGAACTTTAAATAACAGTTTTATACATTATGACAACTACATACTTTTGTTAGATAAAGAATCATACATTATTATATGTTAAAAATGTGACACTTTATAAGCATGACAATTGAAAGATGCTTGCACTTTTAGAACCACTAGATTCAAGAAACTTTTTAAATAACCCTTGTATAAGATTTATTTTTTATTTGTCTAGACAAAGCCTACTTTGTAAATTGAGTCTTTCATATTATTATTCTTAAAAGAAAATCAAAACATGTATCAATAATTTCTTTATTATGTTTGTCCAAATTCAGTTAACTGAAGAAAAAATAAAGTATTATTTTATTATAATAATGGGATGGATTAACAAATACACAGAGTCACACACACTAAATCACACGACGTAAATAAAATAATTACTTCATGCTAAAGCAAGAAGAGGAAAACACTTGGTTAGGAAACTGTTAAAACCTTTATTGACAACAGTGAACTATTAAAAAAATTATGAATAATTTAGTGATTGAAATATTCATATTTCAATTATTCGAACTCAAATGCCAACTTCATTTTCGATGCAATGTTTTTTCATTATCAGAATATTGATTTTTCTAGAATGAATTTTTCAAATTTTGATATAAAATTGGAATTAAGCATTTTTACTTTTCCTGTATGTAATACGAAGGGAAAGTATTGTTGACGGGAAAAGTGCTATGATGGAGACCGCCATTTTTTTAATAATACATGCATTGATTTTAATCAGACGTGAAATTATAAAGAAATAATTTTTATCTGCTTTTTCCCTGAAATAATTCCTAATAAACGTTTCTTTGCAGAGTTTGAGAATGCCGAGACGTTACTGATCTCGGAAGTGCACATGCTGTTGGAGCACAGAAAGGCGCAGAACGAGTCGGCCGAAGACGAGCAGGAGTTCTCCGAGGCTTTCATCAAAACCCTAACGTACACCGACAGGTTCAGGAAGTTTAAAAACAAAGAAACCATTTCAGCAGTTAGAAAGTAAATAAAAAAAACTATTAAAAGGGGAGATTTTGTTGTCTTTGATTAGATGACGTTTTCTTAGGTTAGGTTAGATGAGATGGCATAGGCTTAGTTTAGTTGACACTGTTTTTGACGCCACCTAACCTAAACATACCCTAATATATGATACTAATGCTTGAGACAAAAAAATTGGACCCAATTTTTAACACTGTGTAATACAGAAAACCTAACCTAACCTCAGAACATGTTTGGCTTAGTGCCTGCATCGATTAGAACATTCGCCCTTTTCATCAGCGAGTTGGGGGTATTTGCCCGTTGCATCAAAGGAATTGACACGTTACGGCAGTGTGGTAGTTGATAGGTGTATCAATGCAGTCTCTTATTTACCCGCTGATCAACCACGAACGTTTACGATTTACTCGCTCTCACTCCCGTGTTGTCTACTCGTATTATGATTATTTTTAAGACACACATAATACGGATTAAAATAAGCAATCTGTTGCACCGTTGAGTTTCATTAAATGTTACGCTACGGTGATACGCATCTAACAAATGATCTAATCCTAGTTCAAAAACCTTTTCGGTTCCCGGCGCCTTTAATGTATCAGAATTTTTTCACGTCGCCCTAAGTCAAAACATTTTCGCCGTGTGTTTAACATCGTGGGCAATGAACTGACAGCGCGAGGCAGATTCAACTACGAGCTTATTTTTGCGACGCCCCTGTAGCCCAGCCGCGGCTCACAGTTTGGGAATTACTGATCTAATCGATACGGGCCTTTAGAATGTTTTTTGTTTAGATCAGATGATATGTTTTAAAGTCAAGTTATATATAAGGGCTGAAAATGATTATATGGCATATAAGTTGATTTTAAGTTTTGTCATTCTATATTTTATAGTTTACTGGTGCAGAAAAAATTGCACAAATTCGAGCTGGCCGCCATCGCAAATTTGTGCCCCGAAAATACAGAGGAGGCGAAATCGTTGATTCCGTCACTCGAAGGCCGTTTCGAAGATGAAGATTTGCAAGCCGTTTTAGAAGACATCCAAACAAAGAGAAGCATCCAATATTAATACAAATTTCCAAATATATATATTTTATTTGTAAAACTGTTTTTTTTTAAACAAACTTAAAAACAACATTCTGTTTTTATTATTAAGGCTGGAATTCGAATATGAATAATTTAAATAGTCGAATATTTAAATCTAAATATTTCAATCACTAAATTATTCACATATTTGAATAAATTTTTGTCTTAAAAAAACAAATAGGTCTGGGTCTGACAGACCCACAACTCATGCCGTGGAGGGTTAAACGTGACTGAATAAACAAGAAACTTATTGAATAATTTACTAAAAATATACAATAATTCAAAATATTAGTCTTAAAACAATACAGTAGTAAAAAAAAACAGTGCATATAAAAATATCACAATCATCAAGTTTTTTTTTTGTCTACATTTTTCCTAAAACGCTGTCATCTTGTAAAATCATTGACATCAACTGTTTGTCCTTCAAAGCCGCGCCGACCTCCTCGTCATCCCATTCCAAATTTACCTTATGCAACCTAGGCTCTTTCCTTCCGGAAACCCGGATGATCCCTTTAGTCTCGATAAGCGAACACAACCCGACAAACTCCGCTTGATCGACTGCCAGCAAGTTCCTCTTGCCGCAAACTTTCTTGTAAACCTCGTGAAGTTTCCCGACGGTCACATCCTTATTACTAGCCTTCCTCAAAATCAGCAAAAGCGTGCAGATGATGATTTTCTGCTGCAGCGGGAAGGAATCCTCGGCGTCGTCGTTTAAATTATTCGACGTTCCGTACACGGAATTCAAAACACCGACCACGTGCTTTAAATCGACGGATTTCGGGTTCTCCGCTTCGGTTTTTTTCCTCTGTTCGACGATTTCAATGACCCTTCGACCGATGTCCAGAGCGCGTCGGACGTCACCGGAAATCGCTGCGACTTTTCCAGCGAGCATTTGCAGAGCGACCGGTTGAAACATGTCGAGGACGCCGGCTTCTTTCAAGCGGTCGGTGAAGATAGTGACGATTTGTTGTTTGGTGTAGGGGGCAAAGTGCATTAGCTTCGGTTTTAGCTCGCAGCGCGCTTGCAAGCGGGGGAGGATTCTGTCGGTTAGGTCCAAAGCGTTGGCGATTCCGATTAGGATTAGGCGCGATTCAGGCCAGGAAGGCCATTCGAATATGGTGTAAAGGACCGATTGTTTTTTGCTTTCTAATTGATCGATTTCGTCGAGTACTAATAAACTAGAAAAGCAAAACAATATGTTTGTACAAAAATTGCTTAATAAATTAACTTAAAATAGTGAAAATCGATGTTCGATATACATTGATGTTCGATATACGATATATTTCGATGTCAAAAATATCGATATTCGATATATATTGATTTTTGGCAATTCATCGATATTTCTTTTTTCGATATATCGCTAATATCGATACCATATGGTCGGCAAAGTCTCTAGTACTTACATCATTTTATGGTTCTTTCTGAGATGGTTTTCAATCGCACAAACAAAATCCTTTTCATTTTTTCCCGAACACTTCAATCCCAATTCTTTCACAATCCTTGAATAAATAGCCCCGGAAGACTTGATTGCTGTGCAATTAACATAAACTTCCTTAAATTCAGACTCAATCTGCAACAACGAAGAGCATAGAAATCACAAAATTCATCAATATAACCTAATCTAACCATACGTTGATTGAAAGTATGGTTACCTATACTTTTATCAAAAGTGTCGTTAAAATACTACTGTCAAAAGTGAGGTTAACCATACTTTAGCCGAAAGTGAAGTTAAGCATACTTTTGTCGAAAGTGAGGTTAAGCATACTTTTGTCGAAAGTGTGGTTGTCAACCATACTTCGACAAAAGTGTGGTTAACGTTACCATACGTTCCATAAAAGTATGGTTAACCACATTTTTGTCAAAAGCCTACACTGAAAAAATATAACTAATTCTTTTCATAACTTACATCTGGTTGTCGTAAAATCGTCGACAACGAAGCTGTTTTCCCAGTTCCAGGGGGGCCACTAACATACAACGTCCCCGACGTTTTATTATCCAAATGTCCCTTGATGAAATCCCTTAACTCGTCATGCTCCTTCTCCCTCCCGGGCATTTGCACCGGCACGGTACTATGCAGTGCCTTCCGGGCGTTCTGATAATTTGTCGGTTGCTGCCGGAACAGTTTCTTCGGCTCAAAGTCCGTCTCATTTTTCGAGGGGGAAGCGTTGAGGTCGAGTTTCGAGAACAAGCTGCTCGGACTGAAGAGTTTCTTTTCCACGTCGTTGATCTTCTGTTGTTTGGGCGGCGTTACAGCTTCGATGTTTTCGACGTCGAGTTTCTTTTTACGGGGGGTTGAATTGGTTTTTGTGGGGCTGTTTTCTGGGTTTTGGTTTGTTTTGGTCGGGCTGGATTCTCGCACGGTGTTTTGAATTTCACGGAGTTTTAAAACATCCTTTTTGCTGCTGTCGGAATCGGAATTATCGTGTTTATTTCCAACATTATTGTTACTCTTTGAATCATCATCATGTATAACATTTTTATTTCCCACATTATTGCTACTTCTTGAATCATATTTTATATGAGCTTCAACATTAAGTTTTTTTGAGGATTTAATTTTCCCATTAATACTTTCAAACAGTGTTTGATCAACAAGAACATTTTTAGCTGCTTTCTTTGGTGTATTGCCGTTTCTTTCGCACATGCTAATTCTTTTATTCCTATCAACTATTATTTCATCAACAGGATTTTTTCTATTCCTCTCAAATTTACTAACTGCTATTTCATCAACCGAAACAGTTTTCTTTGGTGTATCTCCATTTTTATCACGCGCACTTATTTTCTTATTTCTGTAAATGTTCTTCTGTTCAATTTCTTCATCCTCACTATCTGAGGCATGGATAATCACAATTCTTTTTGTCGAGCGCTTAGGCTTTTCATTTAGAACTTTCTCTTTCGGAGCTTCAGTAACACAAGAATTTCTCTTCGTCGACGATCTAGTCGCTCTTGAAACTTGAGGTGAATCCAAAATAGGCATCTTTCGTGTTTTATTTTTAATTAATAATTTGTCTTAAGATTTTCAAATTAAAGCAGTCTTAACTTGCTGTCGGTAGAGATAAGTCAATTTTTGGAATCTTGTCTTCAAATAAAAGCAATCTTAACTTGCTGTGTGTCAAAATAAGTACATTTTTGAAATCTTCTCTTCAAATAAAAACAACTCTAACTTACTGTATGTAGGTAAATTTCTGAAATCTTATGTTCAAATAAAAACAATCTTAACTTGCTGTATGTCAAAATAAGTAAATTTTTGGAATCTTCTCTTCAACTAAAACCAATCTAAACTTGGTGTACATAGATAAAGTCAAATATCTTCAAAGCAATCTAAAACTTGCTCTTTCTCCACAACATGTCAAATTTATATCATAAAAACAACTTAAAATGTAAGCACTTGCAACTTACTCCACGTCAAACAATAAAACAATTGAATACAAACATAACACAAAAGTACAAGAATTATTGCAATTAGTTATAAAGGCGCAGTTAAAGTCTACATTAATTAAAAACCATACACTAAAATCAATCACTTTTAACCCCTGAGTATACTCCTTTCATTTTCCATCAATGAAAACAGCATGAATGTTTACAATTTCCTTCTAGTTCTGCGAAATTAATGGTCCTAGCTCTTCGATGCATGAATGTTTAAAATTTCCAGGATTCACTTTTGTTAAACACGTAAAATAAAAGCAGCATGAATGTTTATCTTCTTGTTCTGCAAAATTATTGGTCCTAGCTTTAAAGCATAAATGTTTATAATTTTCAGGATTCACTTTTGAGGTTATGAAAGTTAAACACGTAAAATTAAAACACACTCACGACACATTCTTCAGATAAACAGCAACATTAATTTTTTAATTAAGCGCGTTTTGAAGCAGTAAGCTCTGATAAAACTCGTTAAAACAATGAAAGTGGAACACCATGTTTTGGCGCTTAAAAGGATATTCAAGTGGTTTTTGATTGGTCGGAAATTTCGTGCAACGTCGCTGCTTATTAAAATAATTTGATGTGTAATTGGATTATTTTAATTAGACTTTGTGGTTGATAAGAATGTTCACATACTCTTATTTTGAATGATAATTAAATGATCGGGATTATATTTAAATTAATTGGATGATTATTAGGAATGAGTAGTTTGTAGTGGCAACGCTGCATTATAAAAAAATGTTAATTATGCAATAATTCAATAATTTTTGCTGATGTTATGAATAGCTAAATTGCCTACTAATCTTTTTTATTAATTTCAATAGATGCTTTTAATAGATTTAGATCCATTTCACTTATTCATTTTTAAAAGTATTAGTTTAGACATCATTCGCTGCAGTAAATTAGCGCTTGTGATATAAATTAGGTTGCCTACATACTTTTATTACTTTCATAGATTTAGTATAAATACTAAATCTATGATTACTTTAATTTTCTACTTATTATTCTTTATTATAATTAAATTGATGAACTAGTAATTTAAATGTATGCAAACGTTTGCTTTTAATTTATTTACCCATAGTTTACTTGTACAAGGATATTTTCTTTCAAGTATGCAGATCATTGTTTTTTTTTTAAAGAATTCAATTTTAAGCCATGTAGAAGTGTTTTTCGAACCTAGATTAAGCATGAATTCAAATTTTAGGCTTTTCTAAACACGAAATTTTACTTCATGCGCCACACGTATAAAACACTGATTTCAAGTGAAGTTCGAAATATTTAAATTTCACAATATGTCAGTGTTTTATACGCGTGACGCATGAAATAAAATTTCGAGTTTAGAAAAGCCTTAAAATTTGGTTTGGTCTCGTAGCGCTACGCGCTACGAGACCAAACCAAATTTTCAGGCTTTTCTAAACTCGAAATTTTATTTCATGCTTAACCTGGGAGTGGACAACACTCGTTTATATTTTAAAATTGAACTCTTAAAAATAATGAGTGTTGAAAAATGTATGTAGACTTAAAATATTTTTGTTGTATATTTAAATACATAACGCTATGACATGAAATCTATGATAGCACAAATAATGTTACCTTTATCCGCTGTAGCGCATTAGCGCTGATGGTTGTGCGTGTACGTGGGTTGCATACGTTGTATTACTGTAACGAAAAATAATTGCCCGTATTTTTCGCTTTATTTTCGGTATAATTTGCAAATAAAACTCAACATTCTGTAATAAAAAGTGCCTTTAACTGGATAGAAACCACGGAAGAATATAAATAAAGCAAGTGTTATTCCATTTACTCATTATTCCGTTCAAAAACTGCGTTTGAAATATTCACTATGATTCATTGAGGTTCCCGAAAATCAAATTTAAATCATGCACTAATAGCCTTTCTTCACACTTTTAAAAGTGCAAAAAAAGGTTATTAATGTTTTATTTATCAATTTAATAAGATATTCTTCTGTTTGCGAGTTTTTTATGGTTCAAATTGACATTCAAGCAAACAAGCAGATTTTAAGCATAACCATTGAATAAAGAGAACAAAGAGTATTATTTAATCATGGCATTATCTTCAAACTGAATAATTAGTTGATAATGAACTGGAAATCGATTATTTTTTATTCTCACACTTTTTGCAGGTAAAAAAAACCTACAAGTTTGATGTTTTCGTTCAAACCGGGAAGTATTGTGATCGGTGTTTTCTAAAAAAAAATGTACAATTCGTGTCGTTTTCAAATGAAATCGCGAGTATTAGTAAAGTTAAATACGTGCACATACGTTCGGATTACCTTCCGATGTAAAACGCAATTCCTGTGTTTTTCGGTGATTAAATTTAAGTGAAGTTCATCTTGGAAATCAAGAACAATAAAAAGTGCGATTCTTTACGCAATCTACAACAAATTTGTCTTATAAAGACTGAATCAAACCAGCGACGGCTCGCAGCCTAACTTCAGGGTAGGCCACAGCGCCAAGGCACACAAAATGTGAGGTTGGGATCGCGCTTTATAAATACAAGGAATTGCACAACAAAGTCACCTTTCAATAACGGATACATATTACCTTGGGTCTCTGACCTACCCTGAAGTTAGGCTGCAAGCCGCCGCCAAATCAAACACTCATTGAAACAATTAATACCCCAACAGACAATCAAGAGGTGAAAAAATGGCTACGAATTGTGAGTTTTTTTATTCATTCTTTAATAATTAAAAAAGGATTTATAATTAAACAAAAAATGAAACAATTTTTTTTAAATGTTTATTAATAATTATTGTATTTGTAATTGTTGTGCAAAATTTGTATCTAACGTACATATAAACGAATAATATTAAGTTTGGTCTGTTGACTGGCTACACAACAACGATTTTTTTAAAACAAATTGACAATTCATCGAATAATACTAGAACTTGCTTAAAAACCCATCTTTTTTCTTGGAGAAAAAAGGCGGGATAAAAACAAAAGGGGAATAATTTACAATTTAGACTGAAACAACTCTTCAGTGTGTAATAATAATATTATTAATAATCCACTACGCTTCATAAACCCTAAAAAAATTCAACAAATAATGTATGGCATATTTTGGCATAAATGCTTTGGCATAATAACTAAAAACAAAAGAAGAAAATATGTAGTAAAATCCCACGCTATAAGTAAACAAATTATATAATTATCTTTTTTTAGCATTAAATAACACGTAAGTAAGCGAACCTAGTAACCGAATAATAATTACACTAATATTCTTTCTTTTTTATATATAGAAAAAGAAATACTTTGTAAAAATAGAAGGCATTATCATTTAACACAGTCCTTTTGTAATTGTAACTCTTATTCTTTTCACTATATTATATAGAAAATAGATTTATTTATGTTAGATCACTAATTTAGTATCACTAGATATTTTGACTATGTTTCTGTTTTTTTTCATATTTATTTATTTTCATTATAAATACTTTCAATTAAAACATTTAAAGTCTAAAGAAAAAGAAAGAAGGGGGGTGGTAGGGGGGAAACTTTACCCTTACATCCAAGGAATTTTCAACCCGTACTTATATTTTAATGATAGTCACTGTTTTAAGCTTGACTAGGTCCACCAGCTAACTAACCGTTTAGGAATCCCCACGTCGTCGCTTAAGCCTAATTTTGTACTTTTTTTTTTAAAGTTAGCTGGCCGCTTCCATGGTAACATCCGTGTCTAAAACTTGACCGCTTTTCACGTTCACGTAAACTTTCTCGCTCTCGTTATTGTTGTCTCCTTCCACCAAACCGCAGCCCAAATCCTCCTTATTGCTGAAATCCATTCCTTCTTCTTCATCCTCCTGGTTTTCCTCCTCTTCCTCCTCCTCCTCTTCTTTGAGGAGGATTTTCGTGGAAAGCCGCATCGACTCGCAGGACATGTAAGCGTCGGGATTCCGGGGCTTGTTCTGGGGGGCGAAGTGGAGCTTGTTGTGCTCGCGCAGGAAGTAGTTTTGTGGCACCGAGTAATCGCAGTGTTGGCAGGTGTGGGTGTTCTGGACCCCCGAAATTCCGACGTGCCGCTTCTGGTGGTTTTCGACGGAGTCCCTGCGCTGGTTGCTGTAGGGGCACTTCTGACACCAGTACGGTTTTTTCGCCTCCGGTGGTGACGATTCTTTGATTGTTCTAGGCATTGACATATCTTCTGGAATTGACTGTAAAGAAATACAAGAGAAAATGTACAAACCATACAAATACAACTGATGAATGCAATCTTCTAGGATTAGAAGAATGTTATCAGAAAATTCAATTTTTAGTATCTAAGGAGCATATTTTGATTTTCGCAATGAATCAGTGTTCAGTACGCCTGGCGCATGAAGTAAAATATCGAGTTTAGACAAGCCCGAAAATTTGGATTTGTATTTGTTTAGGCTTTCGTTGTTTTTGAAAATAGTTCAATTTGTAGCTTCTAACGAGTATTCCAACTCCTTGATTAAGTTTAGGTGTTCGTTCTCTGTGGTTCAATTTAAAGCTATAAACGAGTGTTTTCCACTCCCAGACTAAGCATGAAGTACAATTTCGAGTTTAGAAAAGCCCCGTGAAAATTTGTCGCGGGTCGCGCAGCGACCCGAGACAAATTTTCTGGGCTTTTCTAAACTCGAAATTTTACTTCATGCGCCACGCGTATAAAACACTGATTTCCAGTAAAGTTAAAAATATACTTTGAAATCAGTATGCTAAAGCAGTATGACCTAACCTATGCTAACGTGGTATAACCTAATCTCACCTATGCTAAAGCGGTATATTTTGAACTTAAAACTATGTCAGTTTTTATATGCGTGGCGCATGAAGTAAAATTTCGAGTTTAGAAAAGCCTGCAAATTTGGTTTGGTCGTGTATTGCTACGCGCTACGCCACAAAATCAAATTTTTAGGCTTTTCTAAACTCAAAATGTTACTTTATGCTTAACCAAGGGGTGGAAACACTTGTTAGACGTTTTAAATAGAACGCGATTACAAAAAATCTGACTTTTTTCAGAATTACTCGATCCTACATATTCTCTGTATTGCTGTTTGAAGCGGAGGTATGGACTCTGACAAAAAATCGAAGCTTTTGAAATGTGGATCTACCGCTGTATTTTATTTTACATGAAGGTACCACGTTACAAACTTGGAAGTTCTCAGAAAGAGGTAAAGAAAAGGAAATACACCTCATCAAGCAATTTAAGTTGGAATACTTGAGTAATCTGATGAGGATAACAAATATGGTATTCTCTAACTAATAATTCAGGACAAGGCAGACGGCACGAGAGGCCCAGGCCGAATAAGATATTCTTAGCTCAAGAGGAGCAAAGTCGTGTCTCATATTTTGAGAACATTGTTTTTCGAAAACGAATCGAGATAAAGCAATCAGCAATTTGTGCCTTCTCTAGCATGCCACCCTGCATACTCGAAAAAATGCTCAAGAAATAATGTTTAATAATAACGAACTCTTCAGACATGCAGTGAATAGAGCATTGTTGATAGCCAACATCCGAAACGGATAAGGCAACACAAGAAGAACATTGACAAGAAGAATCGTATCGTGTTCATGAAACAGATGAATGATCATACTTTGATGGATACATGAACGAAACTCACCTCATCATCAGAAGTCCTAACCTCCTCCTTGATTTCCTCCTTGACAACAGCCTTAAAATTGTGCAGCTCGATGTGCCGCTTGCACAGCTCATAGCTCTCGAACGAGTTGGCGCATTTCGGACACTTGTACCTCCTCGGCTCGTCCTCTCTCCCGTTCTTTGCGAAATCAAACTTGCCCGCGTCCTTGAAGTAATTCTGGGCGCACTCGCTCGCCTCCGCCTCGGACTTCTGCTGGAACAACTCGGTTCCGGAGAGCGGCACGCTCATCCGGCTCCTGGCGCCCTGAAAAACGCTGCTGACGGCGACCAAATCGAAGCTCTCATCCACCACCCAAACGTCGCTCTTCGGGAGGTAGGTTAGGTCGGGCGGGGGGTATTCCGGGCGGACGATGCAGGTTTCCAAAAGGGCTTTCGTGCGCTCGCGGTATTCTTTGGTGTGGACTTTAGCGTGCGCCAGGAGGGGCTGCTTCTGACGGACGCTGTACGAACAGTAATCACAGCAGTAGTTCAACCTGGCGGCGTGTGAATTGACGTGGGATTTGTACTCGTTTTCGCGGATGAATCGCGCCGGGCATTTGCTGCAAAAGTGCAGCGTATCGTTGTTTTCACTCGGCCTACAATCTAAATCATCATCCATTTCAATTGTATCCAAGGTATGCGGGGTATTCAGCAAATTCCCGAGCTCGCGGATCTGCTCTTCATCCGTTTTAGCCGTGTCTACAACACCATGAACGGTTCCGTACAAGCCCTGGTGCACCTTACTATGCGAGGATAAAACGCCAGCGTTATTGCATACGTAATTGCACTCAGGGCAGCGGTGTTCCGTTTCGTTGCCCCTAGAAACGCTCTTCTCCCTCAACCCGTGCATCTTCTCGTGCTCCTGTATATTCACTTTCCTTAAATTAACGTGTGGGCAATATCTACATTTGTACATTTTCGATAGCTTCCCGCTTTTCGACACCCAGACTAAAGGGATTTCCTGCAAGCTCTGCCAATCGACGCTCTGCGGTTGGATCTCCTCGATTTCCTCCGACATGTCCTCCAAATCAATCGTTTCTCCATTCTGCTTCTGCGGGGATATACTGATCCCGTGCACCTTCATGTGCTGGTGCAGCAGGTGCCGCTTGCTCACGTTGTAACTGCACATGGTGCACCTATACTGGCCATTCTTCTGCTGGTGGAACTGCTTGTGGTAAGAAAACTGCGATTTGCTGTTGGTAACGTACGGACAGAGCGTGCATTTGTGTCGCTTGCTCGGCTCGACGTCTCCCAATAGCAGCTGCTTGTCTAATTTTTGGATATACTCGTTGTGGTTGAAAACGCCGTGGAGTCTGATGTGCTGGTACAAGTCGTCTTTTGCGGACACGGAGAAGCCGCAGAAGAAGCATTTCAGCGGGGTGTTGGAGTTGTGTCCGTCGGCGTGCGTCTGGTAGTCTTCGGCGTCGTCGCTGGCGAAGGGACAGTGTCGACACTTGAACTGACCTTCTTGGAAAACGTCGGAGTGCTCTGGCAGGTCTTCCGAGAAGGAGTCCGTCTCGATTTTGTCGTAGGTCTTCGAAGCTACGATGACTTTGATGTCACCGCTGTGCTTCAACCGGCAGTGGCGCTATAATAACAAACAAAAATCGACAAATGATAATCTAACTCATGTTTAAACATACTCGTATATTATATTCAATATAACAAAAAAATAATATAATCTATTTGGATGCATTCACTGACAGCACATAAGTCCCAGTTGTATCAAAAACGTTGAACTGAGTTCATCTCTGAACTCAAGTTCAAGAAGACAGTACCGATTGTTTTAATGTCACTTTGAACTTGAGTTCAGATATGAACCAGTTCAACGTGTTTGGTGCAACTGGCCCTTAGTAATAAAACATTAATACCCAGTTGAATAACAGTTTCAATTAATGTCTAGTTGACCAGTTAGACGTTTAATATCCAATATGAACATTAGGGCGCGTATCCATTAGTTGCGTTCACCCGTTGCGTATCGCCGTATTTGTTTAAGTGGAAACTGGAAGCTCTTAAATAGTTGATTTATTTCATCACCATTCAAAAATATTAAAAAACATTATCAAATTGTATAATTTGTATTAAAAATCTAGAGTAAACACATCCGGAAAGCGCGCGTGGCACTGTGAATACAATTTCCTAAACTGAGGCAAGCGTAACTTTTTAAATAAAATTAGCTTTGAGGTCAAGGTTAATTCATGTTAAATTTAATTTTGTTCACAGAGTTAGTCCGAGGTTAGTTTGGATTAAGTTTAGGCTAAGCTTGAGTTAGTTAGATAATAAAAAAACATTAATTATTACAAATATACATTTAGAAGAAGCTATCGACATCTACTGCTCTAACGGTCCGTATTGATTAGAACATTTGTCCGTTGCGTGTCACCGTAACCATGCCCTGTTGCGCTCCACCGTTGCGTAACATCGTATCAAATCACGAGTTAAAACAAGCAATCCGTTGCACCGTTGCGTGTCACCAAATGTTAGGTTACGGTGACACGCAACGGGAAAATGTTCTAAACGATACGGGTCTTAAGGCCGCGGCATTATCGATGGCTGATTACTAGCATCCACCTTGACGCCTTTAGGCGCCAAATTCAAACTAAACCAATTATATTTCATAATGATTGACGCACGTCCTGTTAATTTGATTTAGTTTGAATTTTGGCGACTAAAGGCGTAAAGATGGATGCTAGTTTGCGCTACTTTCTTAAATACAGAGACACTAGTTGTAATCGCCTCGATTGACATGTGCACGCTTGGTAATTAACCACGCAGAGATAGTATTTAGAAATTAGCCAAGCTATGTACTATCAGTTTCCTTGTGATAAATAAAAACATCTTGTGCGTGTTTAAAAATAAAAATAGATAGATTTTTGTTTTGTTATTGACACCTTTGAACGAGATAATTTTCCATATCTAATGGTGAATCATACTTATAGTATAAGTTTTTGTTGCACAACTTTATCCGCAGGTGAATCAGACTTGTATTGAAGGCTGGCTAGGTGCACGAAAAATGGTGTACAATAAATATGATGTCAACAGTTTAAATGTTGGTATCATTTGCGGGAACATTTTGAACTCAGCACAACTCTAAATCAATTTAACTCAACGTGTAGTGCAATCGCCGAAACTCAAACTGCAACACCAAAAATGTTCTACAATTGATATTAACATTTTAACCCTTGATATTATTTCCGGCGAATTCATAAACATTTTGAATTCGGTTCAATTCTGAATCAATTCAACACGTTGACTGCGGTAGAATCGTCGAAACTAAAACTGCAACACCAAAAATGTTGTACAGTCGATTTCAACATTTTAACTTTTGATATTATTTCCGGCGAATTAATTTACTAGGTTAGGTCAACTCTAAATCAATTTAACACGTTGAATGTGGTACAATCGCCGAAACCCAAACTGCACCAAAAAGCCATAAACCAGAGCGAATTTTGTCGAAACTCAAATTGCAACGAAACGCCATAAACCAGAGCGAATTTCGCCGAAACTCAAATTGCAATGAAAAGCAACTTACCATATCATGGTACTTTACAATACCATCTCGACCGATTTTCCTATTAATTTCCACTCGCTAAGTTTCATTTCACGTGTGTTAAAAAATACATTACGACAATAGAATATGATTTTGGAATTTCGGCGACTCTGAGATGAACCAAATTAAAAATGCCATTAGGACAGCAGAAAATTTAGTTTTCAACTTTTTATTTTTGATCGCACTAGATTAAACACTTACATAAATCCATTAAATCCTGAATTATTGACAGTTACGTAAATTCATAGATTACATTCCGATTTGCATAGATTACGCCCGGCTAATCGTGCATATCGCAAATTATTACCATAAACAAACCGTTTTTTATTTTCGTATTTTCTCTTAGTAGAATCAATTCCCTGTTAGCACACATTTTTCTTTTAAGTATATCTACCCGATGCATGCACTGGAAATAAATTCAGGCTTTCGTTTTTTGTGTAAATGCTAAGTTTAAAGTTTCTAACGAGTGTTTCCACTCCCAGACTAAGCATGAAGTAAAATTTCGAGTTTAGAAAAGCCTGAAAATTTAGTTTGGTTGCTCCGCGCTACGCGACCAAAACAAATTTTCAGGCTTTTCTAAACTCGAAATTTTACTTCATGCGCCACGCGTATTAAACACTGACATAGTTTGAAGTTAAAAATATACCGCTTTAGCTGCGCGACCCTCGACAAATTTTCTACGCGGGGCTTTTCTAAACTCGAAATTTTATTTCATGCTTAGTCTGGGAGTGGAAAACACTCATTTATAGCTTCAAACGGAACCACAAAGAACGAATACTTAAACGCTACACGATCTAACCAAATTTTCAGACTTTTCAAAACTCGAAATTTTACTTCATCCGCCACGCGTATAAGACACTGATTTCAAGTGAAGTTCAAAATATACCTCTTTAGCATAAGTTAGGTTAGGTTATACCGCTTTAGCATAAGTTAGGGTAGGTTATACCGTTTTAGCATACTGATTTAGCAGTATATTTTGAACTTTACTTGAAATCAGTATTTTATACGCGTGGCGCATGAAGTAAAATTTCGAGTTTAGAGAAGCCTGAAAATTTGGTTTGGTTGCGTAGCGCTACGCGACCAAACGAAATTTTCAAGCTTTTCTAAACTCGAAATTTTACTTCATACTTAGTCTGGGAGTAGAAACCACTCGTTTATAGCTTCAAATTGAACCACAAAGAATGAATGCCTAAACTTAATCAAAGAGTAGGAATACTCGTTAGAAGCTTCAAATTAAACTATTTTCAAAAACAACGAAAGCCTAAACAAATATAGCGTGTATATCGGGATATGTATACTTAAAACAAACATTTCCTGTATACGTATCGTGTAAAGGTAAAAGTAATCAAATATTGTTGTTGATTTCCCACATACTTGATGGCTCTTACCTTTAAACCGGCGCAATATAAACAATATTACTTGAATCGACGGTTACAAGAAAATAAATCCACAAATGGATTTTTTGGGCTTTCTAAAACAAATATTTTAATAGGTTACAAAAGTTAAGTTCCTAAAGGCAACGATATTAGTTTGGGAATTATTGTTATTATTAGTTAAGTCATTGTTATTTTTTGTTGTTACAAAAGTTAAGTTTTTCTTTCCCAAAAAAGCAGCTGAAAGAGAAACGTGCAAGTGTGTCGTTATCGCAGGACCCAAATTCGCCGTGGATATCGAGTTAGATAAGAGAGCGTGTATGTAGCCAGCACTTAAGCTCGCGGTGGATTTACTTACACCGGTCAAATATTGACTTAAGCTGTGTTGTTGTGATGCCAGTTGTGAAATTATTTTTTATTTTCGTGTAAACAATTAAACGTGACATTGATACTAGAAATTAAATGAGGCTTGTTACACATTCTTATTCCTTGTTTGTAATTGAAATAAAATGTTTTAGTCGTCTATAGTTTCATCGTTAACATCTCGATCGGTTTAGGCTGTACAATTACCATTGTACAGCCTAAACCGATCAAGATGTTAAAGATGAAACTATAGACCAAAAAAAAAGACCTTTATTGGCATCATACCTCAAAACAAAAAACAATTCCGACATTACAATTACAAATAAATGTATACTACATTTTCCCTTTCCCACTCCAGTCTCATCAAAATCTTTACACCAGCTCCGTTTTTACTCATAGAAGAGAACGAATAAAAGGATACCAGAGTGAGTGGTATCCTTCTATTCCCAGTCCAGTCCCAGTCCACTCTCCACGCACACCCTTGCATACCCCTCCTGTATGGTCCCAAGTATCCCTTCCACTTCCACATAACACACACCTTACATATCTTTCACTCATCCATACCTTTCTACATCTTTCTCCCGATCCACACCTAGCTCTTGCCAAAGCTACCTTTTCTCCCGGTGAGTCATTCCTGCTCAAGTACAGTGGCAGCCTCCCATGTACTTGCCACCTTTCGTATAAAGGGTTATACCCACTCCTCTCCAAACATATTTGCCTTTCATGCACTTCCACCTCCTTTAATTTCACTCTCATCCATGCAGCCACATTCACCCCTTTTTCCAGCCAGTCATTTGCTACCATCTCCGATATCCCTACTCTTTCATAAATCTTTCTCCGGTTCCTCTTTTACTCATTTTTTCTATTCTCAAACATGTCGTCCATACATTTTCACCAGCTTCTCATTCCCTAATTCATTCAACTTCATCTCGTATTTTACCACCATTTCCAACGCGTTCGCCATCATACTTCCCCTATTGGTTTCCTAAAACAGAATGTAGCTAGGAGTTGATGTTTCCCCTCCTAGTATCTGTTTTAGGAACCACCATTGCTCTCCATCAATACATTTACACCCTTCCATTCCAAATGCTTCCACACCATACATTAGGATGGGCTTCACACACGCATCCCCCAGTTTGCACGACTAATGGAAATTCCCGTGAAACCAGTTTCCCCACTTTCCTTTCACCATCCCCCAGGCCTTTCTGGTTTTTCCTTGAACCCATTTGGCGTGCTTGCTATATCCTCCGGTGCTCTTGAATATGAAGCCCAAATACCTAAACTCATTCACTTTTTCAATCACCTCTTCCTTCTATTTCAATTCACCCACTCTTTCATCCCTTCCTCTGTTTTTGAACCTCATCCACTTAGTTTTCTTACCATTTACACATATATAGACTATAGACGAAAACATTTTATTTCTATTACAAACGAGGAATAAGACCGAACTGACGGACAGGCCTTTTCCAAAAATCCAAAAATTGTATTAATCAACTCGGGGGACCACAAAATATTCATTTTGAGGTCCCCCGAGTTGATTTGAAAAGGTTTGTCTGTGTACCCGTCACTATTGTACAGCCTAAACAGATCGAGAGATCTACTAAAATGTTTGATTTGAAAATGTTTGCGAAAACATTACTTTTCCTTTGTTTTACATATCAGGGAAGTCAAAAAGAGACAATTACTATAATGCAGTAAATAGCAATACCATTTACTGCAAGCAGGCGGACGACAGACCTTTTCCAAAAACCCAAAAATGGTGTTAACAGACTCGGGGACCTCAAAATGTTCATTTTGAGGTCCCCCGAGTTGATTAAGACCATGTTAAAAGGTTTGTCTGTCTACCCGCCACTATTGTATAGCCTAAACTGATCGATAGATCCACTAAAATATTTGATTTCAAAATGTTTGCGAAAACATTACTTTTCCTTAGTTTTACATATCGGGGAATATCAAAAAGAGACAATTACTATAATGCAGTAAATAGCAATACAATTTACTGCAAGTAAATTGTATTGATATTGATTGCAAGAACAATACTAAATTTGCTACGAGAGCAATAAAATTTACAGCGAGAGCAATTAAAATACTGCGCAGCCTTAGCAACTTTTCTAGAATGACTCATCGATAAGTTAAAGAAAATGGATTAATTGTTGAAGAAATGAATTAAAATAAGTCTAGTCTCTTGTGACTCCTCCATCAGTTAAAGGTAAATATGATTTGACTTCAGAGATGTATGCTCAATTGTTATAAAAGTAACAGGCTCTTAGAGTTGCGTGTGTGTTGGTGATATAAAGCAAACACGCTGCGATTGTGCGATGCGCGCGCATAGACGCTCTGAGTCAAGTGTGCGCGCGTTGCTTGTCATAAGTGACAACATGCGCACACAGTATGCGCGGTGTGTTCAAATTGAATGAATAAATATTTAGATTAAATGTAAAACTCATTAAATATATACGAAATCAATACCACATCTTTAATTAATTTCTCACTTAACCTGCGGTGTACCATTTTGAAACATAAATTAATAATTAAAGGTCTTGGTATTGTTTCACTGATTCAGTAAAACAATGCTAAGGCCCAAGTTGCACCAAAATCGTAGAACTCGAGTTCAAGTTGACTATTGTTACAATGTCACTTTGAACTCGAGTTCGGAGTTGAACCAGTTCAACGTGTCTGGTGCATCTTTCCCTAAGGCACTACTCACACGGTGATACTCGGCGACTAAAAGACTTTCCATTAGACGGCGCTACTCAGACGGGGATATTCAAGTCGTGAATACTTGGCTCCGCACGACGCAGAGTGCTGGGCACTCAGTTTCCCTGTTACTTAGATTACTTCACCACACCCGGAGCAAAATGAAATCGGATTTTATTTTAGATAGGAAACTAGCAACTTTAGTAGCGATCGTGTGAGGATGCCGGGCAACTAAAGTCTCGAGTCTCCAGTATCCGTATCTCTGTCGCCGAGTATCCAAGATTTGAGTAACCCCGTGTCAGTAGTGCCTAAGTGTTTCAATTAATAGTTTATAATCAATACCACTTCATGATTTTACACTGATTATTGGTCTATTAGCAGTATATTTTTAAATAAACTAAAATTTAAAAAATAAAACTTAAAAAGAGATTGATTGCCTTAAAAACTGAGTCCGTATATCAAATGAGTTAATAAATAGGATGGTTGCTACGGTTAATGAATTAATATTCGGTTATTTTTTTTTTGGTTTAGTAAAGACAGGTGAAGTTAATAACACAACAATTACCATATTAGTCAAATGTGAAGAAAATAAAAAAGTGTTAAAAGCAAGCAAAGTGTTAGTATACCTGTATAACATGCTTCCAGTTAGAAACCTGGTGGCAGTGGCCGCAACGGAAGGGCGCTTGCCCCCGTGCCAGTCCACTACCTCCGACACTTGCCTCAGTATCTAAATCGTCGCCAATGCCCGCCGGTCCGGACGTCGCGGACCTTTGATTGCCAATACCTGCCAGCGATGAAGACGACGGGCTCGACGAGGACGAGGCCGTCCCGCTGCAACTGGCCAACGACAGCACCAAGGGCTGGGGTTGCTGCTGGAGCTGTTGGTGCTGCGATTGGGGCGAACCGACGTTCACGTGGCCTTTCACGTGGAGCAGCAGCTTTTCCTTACAAGGATCGCTGAAATTTACGGAAAACCCTAATGTTAAATGACGGTTATTTAGAAAATAATCTAATTTTTCAAGTATACATATTTATTTATTCATTTCCCAACAGAAAATGTCGAATTACAGGGTTGGTTTGAAAAGGGAATTACTAGCTTATAGCAGGGATTTACTAGAATCTAAAAATGGTTGTCTGTTTTCTAAAGTGGTTTGCAAAATCGTTTGTTGGATTAGTCGCTGATTTCATTTCCCAAGGCAAAATGTTTAGGCTGTAAGCTAGTGAACTTCTTAGCTTACAGCCCAAACATTTTGCCTTAGGAAATAAAATCAGCGACTAATCCAGTGCTAAATAGTTTGAAAAAAATAGTTGTCTGTTTTTCAAAATGATTTGCTGGTTTTGCAAATTGGTTTGTTGATTTGAAGAGGGGTCCACTAGCTTACAGCATGGTTTACGAATTACAGGGTTGGTTTGAAAAGAGATTTACTAGCTTATAGCAGGGATTTACTAGATTACAAAAATGGTTGTCTGTTTTCCAAAGTGGTTTGCAAAATGGTTTGCTGATTTAGTTGCTGATTTTATTTCCCAAGACAAAATGTTTGGGTTGTAAGCTAGTGATCCCCTTAGCTTACAGCCCAAAAATTTTGCCTTGGAAAATAAAATCAGCGACTAATCCAGTGCTAAACCGTTTGAAAAAAAATAGATGTCTGTTTTCCAAAATGATTTGCTGGTTTTGCAATTTGGTTTATTGGTTTAAAAAGGGGTCCACTAGCTTACAGCAGGTTTAAAAGATCTATTTCAAAGAAATCCATTTATCTGATTGACCAAAATCTTATTTGAAGCTAACTTTTTTTCCAAATATTGCACTGTGTGAATTCCTTCTAGCTGAAATTTCACACACGCGAAAATTTCGCCTATTCAGTAAACGAGTTCCGTTTTCGTAATCCAACACGGGAATTTCATTTGAATCCGTAACGAGCGGCACGTGCAGATTCTGCCGGCCGACCAGGAAATCGGCGTTCGAGTCCGGCGATTCCACGTCACTTGACACCGCTATTGCATGCGCGCGCATTTTTTCCCATAATCATACCCGTAATTAATTATGAATATTCCTTTCCGTCGATGCGTCTTGTTTGTGCTCTATCACGGTTATTTTTTTTTTCTTCTATTATTTTTTTACGAAAAGGAAAACAATCGCATTGTTTCGAAGCGGCGGACGCATATTTGCATTTCGTTATCGTCGCTCGCATTCCGTGCGACGTTATATTATACCCGTTTTACACGTGTTTTATCGAGGTGTTGGATTACGTGCTTTGCGGGATTCTGTTGGGAGTATTCGCAATCTTCAACGATTATTATTAGTCATTTCAATCATTTTTTTTATATATACAAATTGTTCAGTTGAGGTACTCGTAGAAGTCAGCAAATACCGTGCGATCATATAAAGCATGATTTAGGGCCAGTTGCATCAAACACGTTAAACTGGTTCAACTTTGAACTCTAGTTCAAAATGACATTAGAACAGTGAGAACTGTCATCTTGAACTCAAGGTCAGCTTGAACTCAGGTTCAACTTTTATGGTGCAACTGAGCTTTGAATTTTAAATTAGATTGGCACTACAGACTGTTAACACATAGTTTACCATAACCTCAAATTTACTCTATCATTTAATTAGCATTCTGGGCAACCGCACAACAAAATGACGCCTACTTTAAATCATCATTTCAACGATCGCACGGTATCTTGTAATGGAAATATACTGAATGTTCTTAACCCGCAACCGGTACACAGTGGACTGTCAAAAATTTCACACACTTTGATGCTTAATAACTTCGGCTACTAAACAAACGGAGCACTGAAAATCCACCTACATATTAAAAATAGACACTTGAAAGTAGATATAAGTTCAATGCAATATTTTTACAAATAGGGATTCTAATGTTTAAATGTTTGCTAGTGTCTCTCAGACCACACTCTACCGGTTACGGGTTAATTCACAAGTCAGTTAACTTATTTAGAAATTAATCTCAGAAACAAAAATTCAAAGGATTTGGGTTATTACTAGGTTTGAATATATTTGGAACGCCTTAACATACTGACATACATTCATGTTATCCAGAACGAGTATATCTCGACAGAAGAATGACTCGTCCCGGCGTGGATTCGAACCACGATTCCGCGAGTCCAACGGCTTAAACGCTCGGCTCGGCGTGGATTCGAACCGCAAATCCGCGGTGGATGATTGGACGAGTCCAACGGCTTAATATCAATTTATAATTACGAGTATGATGAACATATTAATAAACGTGATCAAAAATAGAGATCCTAAGACTGTAGTATAGTATGTTCAATAAAATAAAATCTCTAGAGTGCAATGAAAAATATTGTAGGTTGGCAACTATGAAATTATACATTATAATTATTATGTCTGACGTTTTATGTCAATTCCTGAAGTGTGTAGCCAATTTAAATTTAAAAAAAGAGAAAATCATGGCACTCAGAGGTTTTTTTTTATTGAACATACGATACTAATAACCGATAGTAAGGCAGTTATATTTATAGACAGTTACAGCTTTAGGTTAGGAATTTAGCAAGAGTGATTGATGTGTCATCAATGAACTTCACATTGGGCCCGTTCATCAGAGAGACAAGTTGGAAGTTTACTGCCAACTGCTGGAAAATTCTCTGTTGACCGAACTGTTAATCGTGAACGTGTTTTGGATTTTTGCAATCGTACGAAATAGACCGGCCAGAGTACTGTTCATTAGATACCAACACACATCACAAACAAATCCAAACATGTTGAATTTTGAACATTTTGATGAACGGGCCCATTAAATTAGCGGTTTGGGCGCCTGGCGCATGACGTAAATATTTCGAGTTTAGAAAAGCCTGAAAATTTTGATTGGGTTGGACCAATCCAAATTTTCAGGCTTTTCTAAACTCGAAATATATACTTTATGCTTAACCCTTTTACCCCTGGATTTTTTCTGGTGCCCAAAAAATGTTTCGTACACTGCATATTATTTATTATCATCTCAGATATACAGAGAGCTTTTTTTTAAATATGCATACCTCAATATACTATATATGCTGTAAATCTTCAGATACTCGTTGTTTATACAAATATTTAAAATTGAACTTTCAAACGAGTGTTTTTAACTCCCAGATTAAGCATCAAGTACAATTTCGAGTTTAGAAAAGCCTGAAAATTTGGCTTGGTCGCGTAGCCTTTTCAGGCTTTTCTAAACTCGAAATTTTACTTTATACGCCACGCGTAATAAACACTGATGTGATGTGATAATCAGAATACACGTTTTTGGCATACTGCTTTAGTAGAATATTCTGAACTTCACCTAAAATCAGTGCTTAGTACGCGTGGCGCATGAAGTAAAACTTCGAGTTTAGAAAAACCTGAAAATTTGGTTTGGTCGCGTAGCGCTACGCACTACGCGACTAAACCAAATTTTCAGGCTTCTCTAAACTCGAAGTTTTACTTCATGCATAATCTGGGAGTGGAAAACACTCGTTTGAGACTTCAAATAAACTATTTTTAAAAACAAACGATTATCGGAAAAGTTACAGCTCATGTATATATGTATGTATATTTAAAAGGAAAATTCCTAGTATGTTTAGTGGTGGCAAATGCCACTGTCTAGTTAATCTAGTGTCCCTGTATTTAAGAGAGTAGAGCAAACTAGCATCCATCTTGACGCCTCCAGGCGCTAAATTCAAACTAAACCAATCATATTCTATAATGATTAACGCGCGTCCTGTTAATTTGATTTAGTTTGAATTTAGCGCCTTCAGGCGTCAAGATGGATGCAAGTTTGCGCTACTCTCTTAAATACAAGGACACTAGGTTAATCAAGAAGTGGAAAACATATTTTCGATCGTCTTTTGTAAACGATTAATGGATTTTGTTGAAACTTTTACGATATAGAAAATGTTTGTACTTGATTTTTTTTCTCGTAAAAAGTACGTCGTAATAGTTTTAAAGATTACATCCGTCGTGCGCTATTTAATCAGGAAAATATAACAAAGGAAAACAAAAGAGGAATTTTTACGAGTTTAGTCCGTTTTCTCCCACATTCATACGAATTGATAAAGCCGTGCGTTCCGAGCTCGTTGTTTTCCGATATCGCAGACTTGGATATTTCATAATTTTCTGCATTCAAATCAATGAAAATATTGTAAAAAGCCAGTGATTATTTTTTAACGAATGTTTTCCACTCCCAGACTTAGCATGAAGTAAAATTTAGTGTTGAGAAAAGCCCGAAGAATTTGGGTTTGAACGCGCAGCATCCAGATTCAAATTCTGGCTTTTCTCAACTTCCCAACGCCATGCGCGTAAAAACACTGATTAATTGTTAACTTTAAAATATTTATAACATTTTTATATAACAGATTATCACGTTTTGACATATTTAAAAATGTCAAATTTCAATATTTCTTGACATTTCATCACCTTTTGACATTGTTTCAACATTTTCTCAAATTTAAACATTTCGTCGTTTTTCGACAATTTCCAATTTTTTCAAAATTCTGGCCAATTTCAACATTTTTACGTTGACATTTCATCACTTTTTCATGGTTTGCATTTAACGTTTCGTAAAAGTAAATACACCTATGAGAATCTTTATTAATCTGGCTGCATAAACATACAGCGAATTTTTGATTCAAGTATACATATCCGATTCATCGTATGAATTTTGAGGCATTCTTATGTTTTTATAATGAGTTCAAGTTAAAGTTACTAACGAGTGTTTCCAATCCTTGGTTAAGCATGAAGTAAAATTTGGAGTTTAGAAAAACCTAAAAACTTGGCTTATCTACTACTACCGCGGCACGGTAGTAGTAGATAAGGTATGACAGTTGTAGAATAAATTTACATGTAAATTTAAAGGGGGGTATAATAGCTTCGCTTTTTCATCTCCTAAATTTTTCATCTTCTAAATTTTCATCCCGGGACTTAAGGCCTTTTTGGCACCCACGCCCCTAGGGGCCCCAGGAGCCTCGCGACCTCAGGAGCCCCAGAAGTCCCCTCAACCTCAGGAGAGTACATCCGGTCAACGCGCACCTTTCGCACAAATTTCCATATGAGCCTATGAGTGTGGAAGAGATTTTTTTAGAGAAGAGTGAGATGAAGAATCCAATGCTACCAACCTACAAATATACTTAAAACAAATTGGTAATAGTATGTCTGCAGTTGCCCATCACTCTATTGAAACAGGTCATAAATTCTCCCTCAACAACACCAAACTATTAAAATTCTCCACAAATTATCACCTAAACCTGTACGAAGCTTTTTACATGAAAAAACATAACGCTGATCTGCTAAATTTTGATTTGAGCCCACTAGACAACCCATTACTTAAACTCGTTCCGTTGTAATAATTTTTGTATTTTTCTTGTTATATGTTCTCATGTTTTTATGTATATTGTAACTTGTGTATTTTTCTTATTTTTCTGTTTTTCTATTTTATATTATTTGTTCCAATTACACTTAAAATAGATTTAAGATGTCGGCCTAATTGTCGGTTTTCCCTTAACTCCGTAACCCCCGCGCTCATTACGTAATTACTCCTCCTAATCCGCAGGTATATATTAAGTGCATTTTAGCTTTTAAGTTTGTATTTGTCAACCATTGATAATGATCACATCGTGATCGAAATTTGCATTTGGTACTCCAAATAAATAAGTGAAGAAAAGATACAAGTGTTTCATTAATTTAAAACCATCTTCACGCAACTCAACAACAATTAAGTATGTCTTGTCACATAAGAATATGTGTAGAGCAACAGTCGTGGCGACACCACCGCGGTCTTGCCGCGAGGAACTGCCGTAAGTATGTCCCCGGCCTTAGAGGTTAAATAAAAATATTTACGATTTTTTTAATGAAGTGTTTCTATAATACAGTCGGCATACGTGGCGGGAAATTGTTTGAAGAAATAAAACTATTTGCATAGATACCCTCTAGCAATATTTATTTCTCACGCTAATTGCCACTTGAACATTTTTAAACTGACACTTTATCTACGAGTCTTTGCCAATTTTGGAAGAATCGGGCGGGCTGAATTTGTTTTAGCGGAATTCGTTTCCAACATTCCGACAAAAATGAATGCGCTCATTTTGCCAAACAACGCCAAAAAAATATGTAATTTTGCCCTTTGTCACCTATCAAGTTGTTAGAGTTAATTGCAGAAAATTTGATTGCTTTAATAACCGCTACAATTATAGCATAATTGATTTACGTGTTGGCAAAGGCTATCTACCGTAATTACACACATTTACAAGACAGAGAGGCACGCGTTTTATACGACAAGAGTACAAAAATCCAAAAGAATTGATTAAAAAAAATACATCGGACTATATGTCGTTCAAGACTTTTTGGATCAGGGGAGGCTATGACCATTTAGTAAATTTGTTGGCAGTACTTCTATGGCAACTAAACTCCCTAATGGCAATGCACAGTAAATCACACTTGTTGTGTTAGGTTAGAATGTTTTCAGTTTAAGGTTATACTTTTTGAACAGGTACATCAGCGGCGGCTCGCAGCCTAACTTCAGGGTAGGCTAGAGACCCAAAGTAATATGTATCCGTTATTGAAAGGTGACTTTGTTGTGCAATTCCTTGTATTTATAAAGCGCGATCCCAACCTCAAATTTGTGTGCCTTGGCGCTGTTGCTTACCCTGAAGTTAGGCTGCGAGCCATCGCTAAGGTACATTGTTGCCAGATTTCTGTTTGAATTACTGATGAACAGCATTCACTGGGCCCGTTCAACATATAACATGTTTAGATTTGTTTGTGATGCACGTTGGTATCTGATGAACGGTACTCGACAATTTTTAAACTTTAAGCCGTTAACACCAATCGCCAACACCAAACAGTTTATTTTGTATGATTGCAAAAATCCAAAGCACGTTTACAATTACCAGTCCGGTCGTCAGAGAATTCCCCAACAGTTGGCAGTAAACTACCAACTGTTGTCTTTGATGATCGGGCCCAATATAAATGTTTATTGCAGTTTGGATAAGAATTGTGTACATAATATGAATATGCCACTTTATTTTGCATAAATAAATAAATCTGGCAATGCGGTGAAAAAGAAAATGTCGAACAGACACTAACAGAAAAAAAAGTTGCATCCGCCACATTACCGAATCAGTAATCCAACACGAAAAGAAAAAATCAAAGCCAACTCTGTCGCAAAAAGGTCGTGAACGGATTTTAGGAGAGTAAATGCAAAACCGTCTTGTTGATTAAGATAAATTGTAAATGTTACATATTCAGCAAAAGTGAATGATTTTGCCTTCAGATTCAGACTTTATTTTTGACGATTTATTTTCATAAAAATATATCAAACAGAGTAAACAACATCAGTGTACATGGGTGCCCGTACATATAGGCAAGGGGGGGCACTTGCCGCCTACCCCCCCTTCCCCTGGAATTCTGATTCCTCAATTATCACAGTACGCTGAAAATCGACTAAATTTGCCACTCAGCAAATCCATTTAAGTAATAATAATAATAATAATAATAATAATTGTTTCATCAAACAACGTTTAATGTTGCTACAATGTTGATGTAACGTTATTTGTTTGTTTTTTGCTCAGTGGGATATTTATTTATGCTATGATTTGTAAATGTACATACATAATCAACAGAGCTGGGCAGGATTCGAATCATTCAGGATTCGAATCCTGGATTCGAATCCTTTTAGAGGATGCAAAAGAGGCATTCGAATACTTTAGTTCAACTGGATTCGTGATCCGGATTCGTTACATTTTTTTAAGAGGATTCGTATTTGAATCCAAATGTCGGTGATTCGAATCCATATAAAGCGATTGGAATCCTTATAAAAGGATTCGAATATTTATAAAAGGATTCGAATATTTATAAAAGGATTCGAATACTTACAAAAGGATTTGAATTGTCAAAAAAAATTCAAATTAATTGTAAGGATTACCATGAAAAATGGCTTTTGGGTGTTTTTAAATTTCTCGTTAAATCACTGTTTTATACGTGTGGCGCATGAAGTAAAATTTCGAGTTTAGAAAAGCCCAGAAAATTTGTCTCGGGTCGCTGCGCGACCCTCGACAAATTTTCACGGGGCTTTTCTAAACTCGAAATTTTACTTCATGCTTAGTCTGGGAGTGGAAAACACTCGTTTAAATGAAGACAACCTTATACAAGACTGTCTCAGTTTAAACCTAGTCGACCTAACACAGTAATGACTTTGATTTTGACGTCATGTGAGGATTTCCGCGCGTGATAATGTCGGCTCGGTTTAAATCGAGACAATCTTGCACAGTAATGATCTTGGTTTTGACTGCACGTACGGATTTCCACGCGTGATGACATCAACCAAGGTTTGTAAGTGAGTTTGTCTTGATTTAAACCGAGCCGACCTTGTATTGTTTAATTACCTTGATTCTTGACGTCACGTGAGAACATCAGCAATCAAGGTGGTTAGTGTATAAGGTTGTCTTAATTTAAAACCGAATTTCATGTAACGATGTAACGTTAGAAAAACTTCCTGTATTTCTCGGGACATAGATATTTCTAATAAAATCAAACTGAATTCGCCATTAAATTCAAACATAATAAGTAAGTTTGAATTGTTGTTCGTAAAACATCTGGCCCCTTGCAAGGTTTGTGGTTTGTTGTGGTTTGTGGGTTTGTGGTTTGTTGTGGTAAATGTGAAATTTCAAAAAGACCCACAGGGAGTGGAAACGCTCGTTCGAAACTTCAAACTGAATGCTTTGATAAAAACATTAAATGACTAAAAATATTGTTAAAGATAATAATCTACTTTTCAAAATTATGTTTAATATTATTTGAAGTAAAACTGACATGGTAGCCACAAATTTTAAATTTTTCCGACATTTTTCCTGATTCAAGATTTTTTCCCTCGCCTTTTAATATAACTTTCTTCTGTGGGAAACCTCCATTTTGTTTAATTGTTTTCAGGCATACGTCGATTTTATAATAGAGTTTAATTTGAAGTTTCGAACAAGTGAGTTCACTCCCAGGCTAAGCATGAAGTAAAATTTCGAGTTTAGAAAAGCCCCGTGAAAATTTGTCGAGGGGCGCGCAGCGACCCGAGACAAATTTTCGGGCTTTTCTAAACTCGAAATTTTACTTCATGCGTCACGCGTACGACACACTGATTTGAAGTGAAGTTCAGAAACACACAAATATATCTCTAATCAGAGTAACAGCGAATCAGATGTTTGACCGGTTATCAACGATGTTCAGTGTTAATAATAAATAATTTTAAATATTTTTGTTTAAACAACTGGTAACGATATTTATATATAAATGATTGAAAAAAATAATAAAATCAAATTTATCCTTAAAGGATTTGTATTCGTGATTCGAAGAAGAGGATTCGAATCTTTGATTCGAATCATATTTATCTCTTACGAATCCTTTATTCGAGTATTCGTGATTCGAATCATATTAAGTGATTCGGATTCGTGATTCGAATCCTTTTTACGAGGATTTGTCCCAGCTCTGATAATCAATATATTTTGAGCTTTAGAATAAATCAATGTTTTATATGCGTGGCGCATGAAGTAAAATTTCGAGTTTAGAAAAGCCCCGTGAAAATTTGTCTCGAGTCGCTGCGCGACTCTCGACAAATTTTCTACGCGGGGCTTTTCTAAACTCGAAATTTTACCTTATGCTTAATCAAGCAGTGGAGACACTCGTTCGAAACATCAAATTGAGCTCATTAGAAAATGTAACCATTGATAAATCTACTAATTATTGTATTCACTATTTGTTTTGAGTTATGTGAAGTAATAAATCCCTAATAAAACACGATTTAATTTCCTTTCTTCACTTATTTATTTTTGTTTGTTAAATGTACATTTCGAGTACCATGTACTCAGTTATTGAAAATGAGTACATGGTACTCGAAATGTACATTTAACAAACAAAAATAAATAAGTGAAGAAAGGAAATTAAATCGTGTTTTATTACTAATTATTGGTAAGTTAATTAGTAGATTCGTTAGATGGTTACTTGGTTTTCGTTGGCCAACCAAGTAAATAGGCAACAACCAACCGAAAACTCTTTAATGGACTTACTAACCAGTTAATTGATCAACCAACTAGCTAATCAACTAATCAACCAACTACTTAATGAACTAACTAACCAACCAATCAATAAACAAACCAATGCTCAATCAACAAATTGGAAATATCGTATGCTCAATGAAAAAAACCTCTAGAGTGCCATGATTTAATCTTTTTATTTAAATTAAGTTGGCTACACGCTTTGAGAATTGACATATAAAACGCCGGACATAACCTCAACATTTTGTTTACGTTACTACTCTAATCTCTTAAACTTGCAGAATGACATAAAGGTAAAAAGGTGGTTAAAGTTTAATTGTCAAACTTCAGAGTTGTCAAGCTACAATATTTTCCATGGCACTCTAGAGGTTTTTTTTCATTGAACATACGATACTATCGAAAAATTGTTATTAATATCTAATAGTTAGAGTGCAATGATTTAATCTTTTTATTTAAATTAAGTTGGGTACACGCTTTGAGAATTGACATATAAAACGCCAGACATAACCTTAACTTTTTGTTTACGTTATTACTCTAATCTCTAAAACTTTCAGAATGACATAAAGGTAAAAAGGTGGTTTAAGTTTAATTGTCAAACTTTAGAGTTGCCAACCTATATTTTCCATGGCACTCTAGAGGTTTTTACTTTCCCCCGTATGTAATACAAAGGGAAAGTATTGTTTTCGTGAACATTTTCGAATCAAAAATTTTAGCGGAAATATCCGTTTTGAGGTCCCCTGAGTCGAATAAGACCATTTTTGAAAAATGTCTGTCTGTCTGTGTGTCTGTGTGTGAGTCTGTGTGCGCTGTACCGCAAAAACCGCTAAAGATATCGAGATGAAACTTGAAACTTAAGCTTTTTGATATAATCGGAAGAACTGAAAAGCTTTTGGTGAAAATCGGAAAACCGGAAGTGGTACTTTACTCGTAGCGTTTTTCAGTTTTTTCAGATTTTTTCAATAAATGTTCATCAAACAAAAAATTCTTTCAAATAAAAGTTGTAGATAATAACAAAGTAAAGATGTATTGTTCATTTACTTTTTGTCATAGCACTCTTAGTTTTTGAGATATTTAAAAAGTTGTGTGTTTTATCTAGTTATTGGTGTGTGACAGTGTATGTGTCGATACAATTGAAAAATGTTTCAAATAAAAGTTGTAGGAAATGAAAAACTAAAGATTTTTTGTAGATTCTATTTTTGTCATAGCACTCTTAGTTTTTGAGATATTCAATAAATAGTGTTTTTTATCTAGTCATTGGTTTGTGTCAGTATGTGTTGATCCAATTGAAAAATGTTTCAAATAAAAGTTGTAGTTATCAAAAAGTTGAAGACATTTTGAAAATAATAATGCTACAAATATTTTAAAAGTGATTTAATACGCAATTTACGGGGGAAAGTACTATGATGGACACATCACCATTTTTTTATTGAACATACGATACTATCGAGAAATTGTTATTAATATCTAATAGGTTTTTGAAGAATTTTAAATACATTTAGAGAAATGTACATTATTTCGATTATACTTAAATATGCTGTATCAGCGAAAGAAACCTCGACTTCCTGCCCGGCCGTGCATAAATCGCGGGCATTCAATTCATAATGTCGTCGTCGGCCATTGTTTTAAAAATTGTGCCGACAACGCGGAAAAACGAAAACTTCGTCCCTTTTTTTTCCTGTTTTGTTTGTACAGTAATTTTGACCTAATCTTCGGCGCGGCCTTTTCGAGTGCGCGCATTTCTTTCGGTCGCTGGTGATAAGATAGCGACGACTAAAATCGATTTAGGTGCGGCGATTTCGACGAATCGGTTTCGACGTGTTTGGATGTGTGCATCATTCAAAAGTCCTCTTATCTTTGGGAAGAAACTATTTGGGAAAAAAATTCCGTGTATAAGCTGTGTACGTGCAGCGCGTTATCGATTTAATTTAATCCGATATTAATCAGAAGTAAACAATATTGAATAAAGAAATAATAATTATTTTGAATTAGTATTTTTTTATTATTACAATCTCATCTGATTATATTAATAATTATTTATAATAATTCATCCAAAAAGGCCTATTAGAAGCTTAGATCAATTCGATTTTATAATAATAAATATAATAGTTTATTATCTTTATCTGGCAATGCGGTGAAAAAGAAAATGTCGAACAGACACTAACAGAAAAAAAAGTTGCATCCGCCACATTACCGAATCAGTTAATCCAACACGAAAAGAAAAAATCAAAGCCAACTCTGTCGCAAAAAGGTCGTGAACGGATTTTAGGAGAGTAAATGCAAAACCGTCTTGTTGATTGAGATAATTTGTAAATGTTACATATTCAGCAAAAGTGAATGATTTTGCCTTCAGATTCAGACTTTATTTTTAACGATTTATTTTCATAAAAAATATCAACTAGAGTAAACAACATCAGTGTACATGAGCGCCCGTACATATAGGCAAGGGGGGCACTTACCCCCCCGTCGCTGCAGAGCATAAAATTTTATGCTCTGCAGCGACGGCTCGCAGCCAAACTTCAGGGTCGGCCACAGCGCCAAGGCACACAGAATTTGAGGTTAGGATCGCGCTTTATAAACACAAGGAATTGCACAATAAAGTCACGTTTCAATAACGAATAACCAGGGTATGCAAGAGACCCAAGGTAATAACCTTGGGTTTCTGGCCTACCCTGAAGTTAGGCTGCAAGCCGCCGCTGATGCTCTGTCAGTATGCGCAAACCATGGAAAAGTGATGAAATGTCAAGGTAAAAATGTTGACATTTTAAAGCTTTTTTAAACTCAAAATTTTACTTCAAGCTTATCCAAGACGTGGACTCATTCGTTAGAAATAAATTTTAATGAAATATTCAGAGGTTTAAATATTTTCACAAACATAAACAATGAACATAACCTCTAAATGGTTGAAATTTAATTAGAGTTAAGTTAGCAACACATGAATGTGCGATGTTGCCACGTTTATTCCATGAGTAATTCAAAACTAACTAATAACATGTATATCTTGTTCCGTTTATACGAAATGAGAGTATAATGTTTGTACGGGTTTCATAGAAATTGACTAGTATTAGACTATGATGATAAGGCAAGGCACAGTAGAAGAACAGGGGATGTTCCGACATTCACTTGAACTTGTATCTTGTTTTCCTTATCATTATAAATGTGATAATTGTTTGTATTTCTTTTAAAAGTAATTAATGTTATTAAATGAACGAAATGAAAAATAAATATATATTATTATTATTATTAGCAATTCTATTAATGAGCCGCTGTACATGTTTAATACTGATTTAGCACTATATTTTTAATTTTACAATATTTTAGTAATTTTAATTTCAGAAAATGTTATTTTACTTTCATTTTAAGATGATTTATTTAATTATGAATTTATTGATTTTTAAATGCATAGAATCGATCGGAATTTATTGAATTTATGACGGTTTTAATGAATGATGTGAAAAGTCAGTAAATTCGCAACAATGTAGAAAAACGCGGATTATTTAATTTCCAGTTTGTATAAATAGGATAGCCATTAAAGATTTTAATTGAGGATTAAATAAGCTTTAGTTTAAGTTACAGTTCTTTATTCAAACTCAACAATTAAGCTTCGTGTGTACGTTCAAAGTTAAAAATATGGTGAAAATGAAATTTTTCTATCAACTTCAATGATCAAACAAGATAAATTCAAATTCAAAACTATTTGAATTCGAGAAAATAAGCTTACGCTTCTTATAGTTTGCACACTTTAAACATAATATATAAAATTACGAAAAAACTATTCGTGAAAATGCAAACAGTGTCTTAATTAATAAGACAATTTTTGTTTCAATGGATATTTATCGTCTTAAATTGTCTTATTAATTAAGACACTGTTTGCATTTTCACGAATAGTTTTTTCGTAATTTTATATATTAAACTTCAATGTTTGTTGGGTAAGTGTAATTAATCATTTTTTTTTTCTATAGAGAATTATTATCTATAATTGTTTTTAATACCCATAAGAACGTCTATGAATTATATGAAAATTATTTGAAAGTTTAATTTTTTTATCAAAATTAGAAAAATTTTCATTCAAAAATATCAATTTCACTTCGATAATTTTTATTTTTAAAAAATTTTGAAAAAATCAACCTTTGCACTTTTTGTTTTGTAAAATAGTGTAGGATAATTATTTTCTTACTGATTTTTTTTTATGTTACTTTCATCCATCTTAAAATAACTTAAAAACTAAGAAAACAGAACTTAAACTTCGTTATTCGTTGTTTTTACAAATATTTAAAATTGAACTTTCAAACGAGTGTTTTCCACTCCCAGATTAAGCATGAAGTAAAATTTCGAGTTTAGAAAAGCCTGAAAATTTGGTTTGGTCGCGTAGCGCGAAGCGCGGAGCGACCAAACCAAATTTTCAGGCTTTTCTAAACTCGAAATTTTACTTCATGCGCCACGCGTACTAAACACTGATGTGATGTGATGTTCAGAATACACTTTTTTAGCATACTGCTTTAGTAGAATATTTTGAACTTCATATAAAATCAGTGTTTTATACGCGAGGCGCATGAAGAAAATTTGGAGTTTAGAAAAGCCCAGAACATTTTTACGGGGTTTTTTTAAACTCCAAATTTTACTCCATGCTCAGTTTGGGAGTGGAAAACACAAGTTTAAAGCTTCAAATTGAACTCTTTGAAAAGAAAAGCCTGAAAATTTGGTTTAGTCGCGTTTAAACTCGAAATTTTACTTCATGCTTAATCTGGGAGTGGAAAACACTCGTTTAAGACTTCAAATTAAACTATTTTAAAAAACAAACGATTATCGGAAAAGTTACAGCTCGTGCATACATGTACAGGGAATTTTTCTTTGGGTAAACATATACATAAGCTGTAAATTTTTCGATATACGTTGTTTTTTTACATACAGGGAGTTTTTCTATAAAGTATAGGTATTTTAAATTCAGCTCATATTCTTTAAATCTTTGGAAACGACTGTTTTCCACTCCCAGACTAAGCATGAAGTAAAATTTCGAGTTTAGAAAAGCGCCGTGTAAATTTGTCGAGGGTCGCGCAGCGACCCGAGACAAATTTTCAGGGCTTTTCTAAACTCGAAATTTTACTTCATGCGCCACCCGTATATAACACTGATTTCACGCGATGTTTAAATATTCATGTTTCATAATGTTTTAGTGTTTTATACGCGTGGCGCATGAAGTAAAATTTCGAGTTTAGAAAAGCCCAAAAAATTTGTCTCGGGTCGCTGCGCGACCCTCGACAAATTTTCACGGGGCTTTTCTAAACTCGAAATTTTACTTCATGCTTAGTCTGGGAGTGGAAAACAGTCGTTTCCAAAGATTTAAAGAAAGCTGAGCTGAATTTAAAATACGTATACTTTAAAGAAAAACTCCCTGTATGTACTGTGCGATCATTTAAATCACGATTTAGAGATTTAAAGAGACTGACTGTTAACAAATAGTTTTCCATAACCTCAAATTTATTCCATCATTGAATTAACATTCTGAGCCACCTACTCTAAATCATAATTTGAACGATCGCACGGTATATTCCAAAGAAAAATTCCCAGTATGTTTGCCAAATTTTAGTGGTGGCAAATGCTACCGTCATGGCCGAAAGGGTTAATTTTGTGGTGCATTCATAATAACTAAGCATCCAAGAAGGAACATTGGTAGACGTCGGGTGTCCTGGTTTAAAAACCTGAGGGACTGAGCTATCTTGACTTTGTTGATCACAGCTCGGAATAGTTCATTATTGGTACACCCATACTAGGTACCAATAAAGAACTATTCCGAGTTGCGATCAACAAAGTCAAGATAGCTGTGATAATAGCCAACCGCGATAGAAGATGGACTACAAGAAGAAGCATTTTTTTGGATATGCACCCGTTGTGAATTTGTACTAATATTTTAGCATACAAAAATATTTGTAAAATATTCACAAAGAAATATTAAATTATCACATCTAATACCACTAGTTGTTTGGAATTTTCGGAAAGACTTTGTTTTTTAACGAAAACTCAGTTGCCTAGCGATGGAACGAGATGAAACTGTCTTTGAAATAGGCACGAGCTCGTAGAGCGAGTGACTTTTTTTGACAGTTGGATCAAGCTGAATTGTTTTAGGCAACTAACCCACTGAACAAAAAACAAACAAATAACGTTATATCAACATTGTAGCAATATTAAACGTTGTTTTAATGTTCATGAAATATTATTTAAATGGATTTGCTCAGTGGGAGTATATACATACAAAGTCTTTCTCAACAAAAATTTCAAAGAACGAGTGGCATTCGAATGATTATTTAATGAAATTAAATAACAAAAAATCATTAACCCACAACGTTTCCATTAGAGCAATTAAAATAAGTGCAGTTTAATCCTGTAATATTATAAACAATTTGTTTCTCGGGAATATTCGAGGAAGAATCTACAACTTTTGTCTCACTTGAACCAGAAGATCCTCGCATTGCATTTAATGTTTTCGTGATGGCACTTATCTAAATTTAAATAGAGCTTTAGTGATTCTGCTGAACTATGTCCTGTAGTTTTAGTAATTTGTTGTTTGCCCACTTCTGACTTAGCCAAGGTAGAAACTGGAGCCGCATGGTTCGAATGATTAGTGATCTTCAACCTAGTTGTAATACAACCAGGTTGATCACTAATCATTCTAACCGTGCGGCTTCAGTTTGTCTCGTTAACTCCAATACCATTGGAACATGGACGCAACGGTTAGCTGCAAAGATTGGGATTGTATCAATACCAATCTTTGCAGCTAACCGTTGCGTCTATTTTCCAATGGTATTGGAGCCAACGAGACAATTTTTGTACAATTTTCCCGACAGTTTCCACAAAGGATTTGGCGTTTGATAAGACAAATTTGAAAAGACCACTGCAATAGCAAATGTTTTCAAGGAAAGACCGTAATGACAACCAATCAAAATCCTTTATTTATATTTGAATGAATTAATCAAAATAATAAATTGCATTAGTATTAAATAATCATGAATAATAAATCTAAAATATCTTTTGTCGAAAAGTACTGACTATATACTTAAAAGAAACATTCCCTGGAGAGATACGGGTATTGAAAGATTTAGAAACTCACCGGAAGTTGCACTTTTTGCACTGCCACAGCGTCTTCTTGTCGTTCTGCGGCCGCTTCTTCTCCACCTTGTTGAAGAACTCCTCGGGGGTCTTGAGCGCGGGCAGCGGTTTGTTCGTGCTGACCTTGCTCAGCAGCGTGCTGAACTCCGAGGAGCCGGGATTCTTGCCGGCTTTGGGTAAATCCCCTGGCTGGTGGTGCTGCTGTTGCTGTTGCCTGGGGCGGGTTCCGTTTCCGCCGCTGGTCTCGTGATTGTCGACGCCGCCGGGAAGCGGGATCTCGGTCAGGTACTTGTTGTATTTGGTGTAGTTTCTTCGGCCCGTCTCGTCGGTCATCAGGACTTTGGCGGACTCGTGGGCGGGGTCGCGCACCGATTTTAGCTTGATGTGCTTGGTGATGTCCCAGCGCCAGTTGGACCGGTACGCGCACAGGGAGCACTCGAAGGGTTTTTTGTTCAGGTGACCGACTATGTGCACGTGGAAGCGGGACGCTGTGGACGCCCAGAAGGTGCAGTGCGGGCACTTGAACACCCGCTTGTGTTGGGCAATGGAAATATCGTTGCCGTGGGTTGGGATTTTGTCGGTGGTTATTGTGGGGGTTGGGGTCGGGGTGGTTGTTATCACTGGTTGAATCACTTCTAAGTTACTGGCCTCACTGCAGGGCGACTGCGTTCGGGTGGATAAATCCAGGGAAATATTATCCTCCGCTTTATCCTCAACGTATTCGTAACTGGGTTCCCCCACGGATGTATCCATGGGGACATCGATGTTATTCCACACGAATACTTTGTTCTCCATTGGATGAGGATGGTCTTTCTCGCTGCTGCGGCTGTTGTCCTCCTCAGTGACGATGTGCAGTTGGTCGTTGTCGTCGTCAGCCGTTTCCGACTCCTGCTCGAAATATTTCACAGCCGAAGCGCACGTTTGCAGGTGCTGCAGGAGATCTTTGGAGGACTTACACCGCTGTCTGCAGTATTGGCACCGGGTTGAACTTAGGGTGTGTATCGTGGTCATGTTTAGGGAAGGCGCGGATTCCTTCCCGCAAGTCTTTTTATGCGCGCACGATTCCGACAAACATTTACTCTCATGACCGCACAAACGACACGTTAACAAATCCTCGGGATCGCCGGAAATCTGCTCCTTCATCTTATCAAAAATCGAGGGGTTCTTCTTGGGGGACTTTTCCTTGGAAAAGATTTCCTCGCTGTTGAAGAGCGAGGCGAAATCCTTCAGCGCGCTGTTCTGCGCATGCTCGCAGATTTCGTTCATGTCCTTCTGCGACATGGCCGGCTCGCTCTGCTTGGGCTGCTTGGGCGGTGAGATCGGGATCAAATTGGGCACCGGTCGCGGCGGTTTCTTTTTGCCGGGGCTCAAGAGGTGAGCGTGGGTGCGCTCCTCGTGCCGTGCCATCTCGCCATCCCACGCGGTCTTAAAATTGCAAAACCGACACTTGGTCTTGATGTAGACGTTCCCATTAGCGTGTTGGACGATGTCGTCGGGATGGACGAAGTCGCTTCCGCCGCCGCCGACGCCGAAGTCTTGGCTGTTGGCAGCCTTCGGCTTCTTCGCCGGTATTTTTAACTTGGACTTGCCACTTGGCGCGGTTTCGCACTGTTCTGGCTCGCTCTGCACCTGAAACACATGTACGAACTTCTTATGACGCACGCCACACCACTACTAATAATCCGAGGACGTACATATTATAACATTATTAATAATATTTATTGTACGCTGGTGCAGTGCGCGCACTCAAGTGACTAAACAAGAAATACATGTTATCGGCCTAGCCCAGATCGCCTTATCGCACATGTGCGCCGGCCACGATAAGCTCAACCAGGTAGCGAACCAACCCCACCAAAAGCACTACACCCAATCGCGCGATTCGGCGCCCGACGACGCTCCTTTATTTTTCTCTCCACATCCGCGCGGATTCATCAAAATTATATTGGAAAATGAAAATGAAAATGAAAATTCGCGCACGCAATGACTCAACCGGTTACGCAACTCTGCGCGCGGGCAAAAAAAAAAATTAAGGAAAATCGCGTGTGTGTGAGTATGCGCTGTGAAGAAAATAACAAACAATCCGAGCGTTTTGTCGCGTTACGTAAGCGCGAAAAATTTTCCGCCACCGGGACGTCCGACAGAATCGTCTTGCGATTAGGTAATAATGCAGAATAAGCAGATGGGCGATACGTTCCGTTCGTTTGTTTTTCCATTCTTCTCCTCCGCGTTCAATTGTTTATGTAAAATTGGCGCACGCGTGCTCCGGGCGGTACGTTTCGGACGTGCTCGTGCGATTTGCAAGCGAGATTTTTTTATGGGAAGCAATTCCTGTTCCAAAATTACTTTCAGTTTTATTATTTAAGCTTGTATTAGACGCAACTATTCTCTTGTACAAGAAAATAGTATACTATTTTCTATCATGGTGTAATACACAAAATATGTCCAAAGGCGAATCTTGTACAGTATTGTATAATGGAAATAGGGCATGTTCTATTTGGTACACCATGATAGAAAATAGTATACTATTTTCTTGTACAAGAAATTAGTGTCGTCTAATACAAGCTTTTGAACTATGTTAACCCTTTCAGCCCCGGCTGTGGCATTCGCCACCACTAAAATTTGGCAAACATACTGGAATTTTTTCCATTAAATATACCTGCATGTATGCATGAGCGTCACTTTTCCGATAATCGTTCGTTTTTTAAAATAGTTTAATTTGAAGTCTTAAACGAGTGTTTTCCACTCCCAGACTAAGCATGAAGTAAAATTTCGAGTTTTGAAAAGCCTGAAAATTTGGTTTGGATATTTTACTTTATGCGCCACGCGTACTAAACACTGATTTTATACGAATTTCAAAATATATGAACATCACATCACATCTGTGTTTAGTACGCGTAGCGCATGAAGTAAAATTTCGAGTTTAGGAAAGCCTGAAAATTTGGTTTGGTCGCTCCGCGCTTGTGAAGATCAAAAGGGAGTACACAAATAAGTACTTTTAAAGCACACTGTAATTTCTAAATTATAAAGATTCAGAATTTCAAATCTAAAAAACTTTAAACTGCAGTTCACCTGTCAACAAAACAGTGGCACAGCCAGGATTTTGCCTTGGCGAAGGGCCAATTAAAATCTCAAATTAAGCATGTAACATACAGGGTCGACTGAAATTTTCAGACTTTTCTGAAATCTAAAGAGCAACTGACCTAAAAACTATTCGAAACTAAATCACATAGAAGTAACTTTTCAAAAAAATAAACGTTGGTTTATCTCTTCTCGCAAGTAAAAGATTACTTCAGGGATTTGTCACACGGATTTGTAAACCCGGCGGATGTAGAGCGTCAATATTTATCCAAAAGTTTATCAAATCGGTGCCAATAAAGAAGTCTTGCAAGGTCAACCCGTTTTCCCACCGAAAAATTTGATACCAATTTTGAGTAAACATTACACAGTGCAACATTTTCGAGGTCATCGAATGTACACTAAATTCTGACTTTAGTTTTTAAAAGTGCCCACACAAACTAGCAAAACCCTATTTGGGTTTTGACAGTTTTTTGTTGCCATCATGAAGTTTTTCGCTTGAGCTTTGGTTTTCCACGGCTATATCTCGTAAATAATTGGGAATTTCCCAATGCAATCTTTAGACGAAATATTCTTTACACCAAAATACACAACTTTTGTGAACATGTCGAGGCCAGATTTTCGCGCTTTCTGGGTGTTTTTAATGCAGAAAGCCCGAAAAAATGCCATTTTTTTACATTTTCGGCCATGACGCACAAACCGTGCATATTTTAGCTTAATAGTCTTGGACAAAAATGTTATCTACACCAACACGAGTAACTTTGCTGAACATTGCAATAACCTACAATCGATCCTTATAGTTCTTGTAGACGTTTTAAGGAATTTCGCTACCAAATAGGGTGTGTCAGAATTTAGTTTACATTTTATGTCTTGCACTATGTTATTCTACATATTCCTATCTCCTTTTAAAGTACAAAAAACATTGATACACTTTGCTGGAAGAGACACAAAAAATTGCAAAATGTACAAAAAACACTGATAATAGTCTCTTTGAAGAATGCCTAAGAAAGAAATTTCAAAGAGCAGAGATTTCTTTTACAAAATTTAAACATAGGAATTAATTTTGTAAAAGAAAAAGTGGGTTTTAAAAACAAAACCATCACGATTGGTTTTAAAGAAAATATTTACAATTCGCGAAACATCAAGCACACTACTTTTAATGTAAATTGCATATTTTAATGGACAAACTGCAAAATATTACAGGTATTTAAAAAATTTAAAAGAAATTATCAAAATTATGCCAAACAAGTAGATAGAAGACACGACTGGCAAAAATAGTGTAGATGTTTTGATAGGGTCCCAAATTGTGCATAGAACGGTAAATCAATTAGATAAAAATTAAATGCGTGGTGTGTTTTACATTAAATTTAAAAAATAATTTTCATTTTGACTAGTTTCGATTTGTACATCAATTTCAAAGAATAATGATGTAAAAATCGAAACTATTGTTGTGTATTTTTCTCCTGTAATACATACATAAAGAGGAAATCGTGGTTACCATCCGAAAAATTATAAATGCACTTATTTGTTGACAAAATCAAAATACACACGTAATAAAATAAATTCTTGTTTTGTTGTCCGAAGCAATTTTCAAAGCTACACTTTAAAAGGTGCTAATGACACCTCACAAAGAGATTTAAGCAATCACTCGCGCTTTTATCACTCGAAAGAGGAAAAAAACAGACACGAGGAGAGAAAGTCGTTTTAACAATTCCAACCTTTGCCCACAAAACAAAAATGTAAGCTTTATATTTACCTAAAATGAAGTAAGAAATACCAGTATTTTTATTTGAAATAATTACTTCACGTAAACTCAAAACATACAGTTATTTAATTCTACATATTTAAAGCACTTGGTTTGTTTCACTAGTTTCGACCATTGGTCATCTTCCTCCTTGAAGATGACCAATGGTCGAAACTAGTCGAAGAAAATATAAACTAGTGAAACAAACAAAGTGTTTTAAATATCCAGAATTATTTAAAAATATTTTAACACAGGTTAAGTGAGAAATTAATTAAACTAACAGTTATTTATATTAGCCTGCTAATATTATTTGTAAATAATCAATATTTTGTGGAAAGGAATAACTAGTGCAGATTTTTTGAAGAATTTCTACATAATTTGAATAAAATCAATATTACTTACAAAACTCGAGATAAAATTTAGAATATTTACTTATTCAAGGTGATGCGATAAGAAGTTTCAACGAAGATAGGAGATACGATATTTTCAATGAATAATAATTTCTAAGAAAATATCGCGCGTCCAACAATTATTGAAGTTCTGGGTGGCTGAGTAATCAAACATGAATGTCAATTCTTACTCCAAAATTGAGTTTTTAACTGGAAAACTCACATTATTCACTCTTTGTGAAAATTGAGTTTGTGCTTTTTATGTCCACGTGTTTTTTGGAATTGGGGAGAAAATTGACAAAGTGGCTTGTGCAGCGAGCGATATTTTTAATGACTAATAATTTCTAACAAAATTTCGAGTGTCCAACGATTATTGAAGTTTTGGGTGGCCGAGAAATCAAGCGTGAATGTCATTTCTTACTCCAAAATTGAGTTTTTTTACCTGAAAAACCCACATTCTCTACTCTTTGTGAAAATTGAGTTGGTGGTTTTTTAAGTCCACGTGTTTTTTGGAATTTGCTAAAAGTGGGGGCTTTTTGGGCCGAAATCGGCAAAGTGGCGCGTGCAGCCAGCGATATTTTCAATCAATAATAATTTCTAACAAAATATCGGTTGTTCAATTATTATTCAAGTTCTGGCTGGCTGAGAAATCAAACATGAATGTCAATTTTTACTTCAAAATTAGGTTGTTTAACTGCAAAACTCACATTCTCCACTCTTTGTGAAAATTGAGTTGGCGCTTTTTTATTTTCAAGTGTTTTTTTTTGGAATTTGCTAAAAGTGGGGGCTTTTTGGGCCAAAATCGACGAAGTGGCTCGTGCAGCGAGTGATATTTTCAATCAATAATAATTTCCAACAAAATGTCGGGTGTCCAACAATTATTGAAGTTCTGGGTGGCTGAGGAATCAAACATGAATGTCATTTCTTACTCCAAAATTGAGTTTTTTTAACTAAAAAACTCACATTCTCCAATCTTTGTGAAAATTGAGTTGGTAGTTTTTTATGTCCCCGTGTTTTTTTGGAATTTGCTAAAAGTGGGGGCTTTTTGGGCCAAAATCGGCAAAGTGACTCGTGCAGCGAGCGATATTTTCAATAAATAATAATTTCTAACAAAATATCGCAGGTCTAACAATTATTGACGTTCTGGGTGGCTGCGGAATCAAACATAAATGTCAATTTTTACTCCAAAATTAGGTTGTTTAACTGCAAAACTTATATTCTTCACTCTTTCTGAAAATTAAGTTGGCGTTTTTTTATGTCCCCGTATTTTTTGGAATTTGCTAGAAGGGGGGGCTTTTTGAGCCAAAATCGGCAAAGTGGCTCGTGCAGCAGTTCATCTGCATGCGTTCCAGCCGTTCAAAACGTCAGCATCGAAAAATTCAAGCGGTTAAAGTCGTTTATTAATGAAAAGTAGTGCGTTAATAATTAATAAACAATTGTGAATGCACTAATTCAACTAATACCTGAAAAAGTATTAACATTAATTTATTTCAAATAATGGTATGATCTATTCAAGTAAATTTGGTTATTTATTTTTATTCAAAATAGCTAGTGCAGTAAATTTGCAAGTCTGCATCATGTCTAAAACAATGACTAACGTAATGGGATGAAATGAATAAAAAAACAGTCCTAAAATTACATAATAAAATTGACCAAGCACACGCTCTCACGTAATTATTCATTATGATAATAGACGTCTTTTAAACAAACGCGTATCCTTCAGTCATATTTTTTTTTTCCGGGAGGAACATTGTGAGAATTATCTAATCTAGCCGACAGAATTTCATTTGCCTTAACCTTAACAATGCAAATATTCGTTTACTTGTCACGTGAATTCAAGAACTAGGTAACTCAAACACAAATTTAAGCCTAGACTATTAACCAACATTATTCAATCGTTAACTTATTCATTTATTAACTAACTTATTTAGTTAATTAACAATATATATATATATATATTTGGACGTCACAACACATTCACACACATCCATGGAACCGGAGACGAGAATTTTTGTTAGAAAAATGACTCGCCCCCGCCGGGAATTGAACCCAGATCACCGTCGTGAACGATTGGCGAAACCAGCGGCTAAACCGCTCGGCCACGGCGGGCCACAAAACTTCCTATGATCTTAAAATGAAAACAATTGGTTGAATTTTAGTAATATTAATTATTTCTTCTTAATATTCGTGAAATTTAATCAACAATTTTTGTCTTTTTAAAATCAATTTAAAATATGTTTTACTGACCAACTACCCTGCTTCCAGTCTTGGCAAAAACATTCGAAGCAATCCTCAAAAACAAACTCCTGACCCACACATTCCATCGCATACCTCCGTACCAATTTGGATTAATTGATAACAGATGCACCACCCTTCCACTCACTATCCTAACATTCAATTGCCAAACAGCACACCTCGAAAATACAAAATCAACAATCCTTTTTCTAGACATAAAAAAGCCTTTGATTCAGTCTGGTATCGAGGTTTGATGTAAAAGTGCAATTATCTTGAAATCTCATCTTTCTTATTGACAGCTTCCCTACCAATAGATTCCTACATGTTCGTGTCCACAACGCTGCCTCTTCTTCCTTCGTCCCTGAACAGGGGGTACCACAAGGTTCCTCTCTATAGCCTTTCCTACATAATATATTTGTCCATGATATCTACAACCCTAATCCTTAATACCTTAATCCAAAGGCTTTTTTTCTCTTTGCCGATGACACTGCTCTCATAACCCACGATAAAACCCTAACCAAAGCCCTTTCGGCTCTCCAAGGACTGATCGAGACTCTTTCCCTTTGGTTTTCCAAATGGAGAATTTCCATTAACCCTAATAAATTCCAGCTTTTTATTACCTACCACAGAGCACACAATTCTACATTTAGTATTACCCTAAATAACGAATTAATTCGTCCATCCCCTTCATGCAAATATCTTGGTGTCACATTCGATCCAAAATAATCCTTTAATCTCCACTCACAAATCCTCGAAACTAAAGTTCTATTTACCTCTCGAAGAGTAAAAAACCCTGATTCCACCAGTATAAAAAACGTAATATATAAAATTACGAAAAAACTATTCGTGAATATGCAAACAATGTCTAAATTAATAAGACAACTTAAGACAATAAATATCCATTGAAACAACTACTTCCCGTGCAAATACACCTCCGGATATTGAATTAGACAATGAAATATTTAAAATCTAATTTAATTTGAGACATTGTTGCATATTCACGAATAGTTTTTTCGTAATTTTATATATTATGTTTAAAGTGTGCAAACTATAAGAAGCGTAAGCTTATTTTCTCGAATTCAAATAGTTTTGAATTTGAATTTATCTTGTTATAAAAAACGTATTTTGAAAAAAACTCTGTGTAGTTTACCTCCCACATACAGATTTCATTACTTGATTATTAACTGCTAATACCATTTAGTTAACTACTTGCAAAGCTCATTTCTGAGCGTACTTGCGACTCCACCATAATTCAAGCTGAAAAAGCCGTAATAAACACGTGCTAATCCGCACCGGATGGCGTTCGCTCTCCATAATATTAAAATTAAAACACTGCGAAAGTGCCGGAGAGGAAATTTTGCGGTTTTTGCGGCCCGATTTGTCGACATCCTTTTTTTTTCGGTCAACGCCGCGATATTTCACTCGAGTCCCGCTCGACACGACCGTAAAATTAACATTCAGCCCATTTTACACGTAAATTTATTACAAACTCAACAACCAATGTTACATCACTGCGCGCAGACGAAATATTTCGTAATCCGATTAATTATTTGAATTCGTTCAATTTGTAATCGTGTTGTCTCTGATTTTAAAAAGTAGGGATGTATCGTATGTTCAATTAAAAAAAATCTCTAAAGTGCCATGAAAAATATTTTAGGTTGGCAACTCTGAAAATATACATTATAATTATTATGTCTGACGTTTTATATGTTAATTCCTGAAGTGTGTAGCCAACTTAAATTTGAAAAAAGATTAAATCATGGCACTCTAGAAGTTTTTTTTGTATTGAACATATGATATAAGATCCAGTGGCGGCTCGTGAGGATTTTTATTGGTGGGGCTGTAGTTGTAAACCTGCAGCCTCACCAATAAAAATCTCAGGGAATTTTTCTTTCAAAGTATACATATCCCGATTCAGCGTGTGCATTTTGAGGCATTCGCTTTTTTTTAAATGATTTCAATTTGGAGTTTAGAGCGAGTGTTCCACTCCCTGATTAAGCATGAAGTCAAATTTCGAGTTTAGAAAAGCCTGAAATTTGGTTTGGTCGCGTAGCGACCAAACCAAATTTCCAGGCTTTTCTAAACTCGAAATTTTACTTCATGCGCCACGCGTATAAAACACTGATTTCTAGTAAGGTCCAAAATATTCTTATTTAGCAGTATATTTTTAATTGTGCTTTAGCAGTACATATTTAGTCCTGCTGTAGCAGTATATTTTGAATACTCATTTGTCAGTAAAAATATACTGTATTAAAAATCAATATTAAAAATGTACTGCTAAGGCAGGACTTAAAATATATTGCTAAGGCTGGATTAAAAATATACTGCTAAACAAGAATATTTTGAACTTCACTAGAAATCAGTATTTTATACACGTGGCGCATGAAGTAAAATTTCGAGTTTAGAAAAGCCTAAAAATTTGGTTTGGTCGCGTAGCGCTACGCGACCAAACCAAATTTCAGGCTTTTCTAACTTCATGCTTAACCTTGAAGTGGAAACACTCGTTCAAAACTTCAAATTGAACGCTCTTAGAAAAAGCAATGAATATCTGAAGCACTTATGGACGAGCCGATAGTGACCTAACAACAACTGTATTTTGTAATCAAACCCGTATTTCCAAATTATTTAAAAGTGTCAATTTTCCAAGTCAACACTTCAAGATTAAGATACCAAATTCTTCAAAATGAAACAAACAGAATTAGGTTGACATCAATTATATGTTGTGTATGATTATAAAGAATTTGGTCCCAAACTCCAATATTTGTGGTCTTCTTTTCATCTTTAATATCAATAGGGACAGATGATGACATTGAAGAAACAGTGACTAATATAGTTGGCAACATTTGTGAGTTCGAACGCATACTTTTTTGGAATTTTAAAAATTTGGACAAATTTCTAGCAACGTTGCAATATTCTAGAGATTTTTTGGCCTAAATCTTCTATATCAGCGGTTCTTAAACTTTTGACCATTGCTGCCAACTTTTTAGAAACCCAATCTGTAGCGACTCACTTCAATACTAGTTTAGATAACATACTGAACTAAGGTTATTTGTTACTTACCAGTTACCGATTACTTTTATGAGATATTATATCGAGTTAGATTAGTTGGCAATTTTATGGGTTAAGCTATTTAGAATGGGTTACTTGTCAGTTGTAACCTAAAGAACGACTAACTTAAGTAACCTAAAGGCTACATGCATCAAACAAGTTGAACTGGTTCAATTCTGAACTTCAGTTCAAAGTGACATTAGAACAATAGGAACTGTCATATTTAACTCAAGTTCAGCTTGAATTCGGGTTCAACTTTTTTGGTGCAACTCGGCCTTAATCACAATTTGTCAAATAAATTGTCATGATGCAGAGTTTCCAAAAAGAGAACGCTACAACTTGCAACTAATCAACACATATTCAGAACTTATTCGGAATTTAATAGTATATTATTACCTACAACTATATCTCCATCAAACATCTAAGAAAAACACAATGGAACGGAATCAACCAATTACTTCCTGGGCAAGGAGCATTACCTGATCCTCAGAGACTTTATCAAATTGGTAGTAGATACAAATAATTTGAGGCGGTGATAGCTGCTTTTGTAATCTTAATCTTTGTTCACTAAATTATCTATTTGATGAGTTAATTGAATTGGTATATTACTGTCGGATTTCCCTTCACATAACCTACAAATTAAAAGTCGATTTACAACATAACATGTAACTAATCTTGTCCTAACCTAAAACACACAACCTGCATCACACCCAAGGTAATTGGATTATACATAAGAAAGTAGCGCGAACTGACATCCGTCTTGACGCCTTTAGGCCCCAAATTCAAATTTAATCAAATTAACAGGACGAGCGTCAATCATTATAGAATATGATTGGTTTGTTTGAATTTGGCGCCTAAAGGCATCAATATGGATGCCAGTTTGCGATACTCTCTTAAATACAGGGACACTAGGTCGCCAGGGTCATTAATTACGCAAAAGAGGAAGAATTATGAGGCATTAATTGACACGTCATACAGAGAGTTTTATGTAACACCGAACATTTTCATACGAGAAATTTTCTTTTAAGTATATATATGCATACGCTGTACATTTTCCGACGCTCGATTTATCAAAAGGATTCAATTTGAAGCTATAAACGAGTGTTTTCCACTCCCAGGCTAAGCATGAAGTAAAATTTCGAGTTTAGAAAAGCCTGAAAATTTGGTTTGGTCGCGTAGCGCGAAGCGCGGAGCGGCCAAACCAAATTTTCAGGCTTTTCTAAACTCGAAATTTTACTTCATGCGCCACCGGTACAAAACACTGATGCAATGTAAAGTTTAGCGGTGTGTTTTAAACTTCGTAATATGTCAATGTTTTGTACCGGTGGCGCATGAAGTAAAATTTCGAGTTTAGAAAAGCCTGAAAATTTGGTTTAGCCGCTTCGCGCTACGCGACCAAACCAAATTTTCAGGCTTTCCTAAACTCGAAATTTTACTTCATGCTTAGTCTGGGAGTGGAACACACTCATTTCAAGTTTCAAATTATTTTTTTTAACGAGTATCTAAGATTTACGACATATACGATGTAATTGGGACATGTATACTTGAAAGAAAAACTCCCTGTGTGTACAAGTTGAGGCATTAATTGCGATTGATTGACTACAATTTTTAATAGTCATATAGGCAACCCAATTTACAAATAACTTAAAAAATAAAATTGTCAAATTGTATTGGATGAACATGTTCGGTGTTACATAAAACTCTCTGTATATCCAATGACAGTTAACTTTTTAGACGTTTACTGCCATTGTCATAATACATCTGTAAACTGAATATAGCAACATATAACGTCAGTGAGTATATAGGCAGCTGCGGGGTTACGGAATGGAAACCAAAGCGAGATACGATTGGGTCAGACCTACATACATGAGCAGTCATAAGTGTATGTCATCCAATGACGGTGCATCACACCAATAAATTCTTGAAATGTCAATTTTGATTGGTCATATTAAAAAAAATATAGATTATAACTACTAACGTTCACCAACATTTCTATTCTAAAATATTGTGTTTTGCCAACTTAAGAACAATTTGAGAACTAATACAAAAATCAAATGACAGTTGGTAACCTAAAGACCAACTGTATCATTCGAACAAATTTTAATGCTGTCAACTGTATCATTCAAAGAAATTTCAATGTTGCCAACTGTATCATCCGAAGAAATATTAATGTTGCCAACTGTATCATTTAAAGAAATGTCAATATTGGCAGTTGAATCATTTGTTTTAGATTTCACTGTATTGGCATGATGGTTGCTAACACCTCTTGTATCGGCTTTTGACGGACTGGCACTATTTGTCTTGTCATTAAAAAAAATTACCTGTGAAACGACTTCTTCAGCTGCGGTGGTATCGCTGGCGCCGACTTTGTTCCTCCTCCTGCCGACCCCAAGTCCAGCAGCCTGGCCCACCGGAGGCACGTGGTGGTTCATCTCGTGAACAGTCAAACTCTGTTTGATATCCGCCGTGAAATTGCAGGCCGAGCACCGGAAGGCCCCTTTTCCATTATGGTTCTTGCAGTGCCTATCCAAGTTCCATTTGTACGGCGTCCGGAAGTCGCACATGTCGCACTTGATCATCGGCATCGAGTGGTACTTGACGTGCTTGGTGAACCGGGCCTTCATGTGCGTCACGTAGGTGCACTTGGCGCACCTGAAGAACTTGGTCTTGATGTGCTCGTCGCGCTCGTGCTTGTTGAGCTGCGCGTGGTTCTTCGCCACGAACGTGCAGACGGAGCATTTGAGTCCGGATTTCTCCACGGCGGTTTCCTCATCGTCGAGGTTCGCCGGCTGGGACTCGTCCGCGGAGGTGGGACTCTCGTTCGCCTCCTCGAGATCCTCGGGCGTTTGCAGGGGGCGCTTCTTCCCCTTCCTGTTCTGGACCTCCCCGTCGGCGGAGCCGTGCACCATCCTCGTGTGTCTGATGAGTTTCTGGAAGTGCTTTGAGGCGTAGAGGCAGCTGGGGCACTCGTATATCCTCACTTTTTCATTGTGTATATCGCGCAGGTGGTAGAGGTAGCTTCTGGGGTTCTGCGTGAAGAAATCGCAGCTGCCGCAGGAATAATTCCTCTTCACCTTGCACTCGGGGAGGTCCTTCTCGGTGGGCTCGTTGGATTTGTCGGTGCAGTCCTCCTCTTCGGAGCCGAACAGTGCGTCACCGCTGACGACGCTGCGCACGACTAGGGTATCTCCTGATCGATGTACCATCGACGGCACGGACATGCTAGCCCGCAGACCTGCAACACAAAACAGGGATTAATGTGAAAGAAGAAAAGAAGCGAGAGGGGGGGGGGGGGGGGGAGGCGTACGTACAACGTCCAGTTTAATAGGGAATGTTAATAAACGACGAACGCGGACAAGACGCGAAGGTTGACATTTGAAGACAGATGATGTAATAATAACAAATAAAGGCGAGAGTGTTGAGTTGACATGGCAACTGGGGAAGTGGAGTCTCTCGGCGAGGAGGAGCCGGAACGACGCTGCTTACCTGGGCGCGGAGGTAACCAGGGCCGAGAAAATCGATCTGCAGGCAAGCAGACTGGCGAAGCAGTCCCCCGATCCCGACAAGCAAAAGCTACACCAGCGCGCTGGCGTACATCCAACAAATCCAACAAACAACGCGCTCTCTGCAGAAATCGGAATACGGCCGGCCGGCCAGCATCATCACGCGGTGCCGCGTCGCTGCTCCATTGTGTGTTAATCGACTTCTTGTAATCAATAAGGCACAATGAAGAGCGCTAGTTGACTTTTGGCCCGGCCGTCTCCTTGACCCGCTTCCTGCTTATGGTGCCGACTGTACCGTACAAATGTCGCGCCTCCGATAAGCCTGGCTTGGCTTGGCTTGGCGGTTGCAACACATGCACCAAGCGGCGGCCATCTCCGCGAAGGCGTCATCGCCGTCGCAGACGGCGTCGTCATCGGGGACGAGGTCTCCCTCTGTGTGTGCGTTCCACACCTGCGCCATCGACAACGCCTGAGCCTCGGAGGCGGAGGTGGCCAACTGCTAAAACGGGCGCGCTCGCAGATGGACGGGCGCCTCTTGGCATCGATCCCCAACATTTTACGTTCGCGTCTAAGAACGCAATCTCGACGGACTAAGAATATCCCGACGACCAACAATCTTATCTAACACCATTGGCTCAATCTTAAAGCCAGAACAAACAAAAAAAACCAATATAAAAATAATTACCAGCATTTCTGTAATAACAAAGAATAATTTCGAGTTCAAAAAGAAGAGCATGTCTTATCTTTCACACAACAGATTAAATGCTAAATACTGATCAGCAACAGATATTTTTGAACTTATCCACAACATACGTTTACCAATGCACACATGCTGCCAGGGGGGGATTCCCTAGGCCCGAACCTAGGGCGAATAGAGAGCGCCAAATTGCACTTTCGAGTAGTGTTCCTGTATTTAAGAGAGTAGCGCAAACTGGAATCCATCTTGACGCCTTTGAACGCCAAATTTAAACTAAATCAAATTAACAGGACGCGCGTCAATCGTTATAGAATATGACTGGTTTGCGCTACTCTCTTAAACACAGGGGCACTACTTTCAAGTACGAACAAAAAAAGCAACCCTCGCACTGTTTTAGAAGACAAAGTTACTTGCATAGGTAAAATAACATTTACGCCATTTTTGACCATAATAAACTATTTTCTACTAAGGAAAGGTTTTCTCAACCACTTATAAAAGCTTTTAATTTGATAAGATATTCAGTCTGTATACAAATACGTTTGCGTTTTATACGCGTGACGCTTGAAGTAAAATTTCGAGTTTAGGAAAGCCTGAAAATTTGGTTTAGTCGCTTCGCGCTTTGCGCTAGGCGACCAAACCAAATTTTCAGCTTTTCTAAACTCGAAATTTTACTTCATGCTTAGTTCGGAAGTGGAAACACTCGTTAGAACCTTAAAACTGAACGCTATGCAAAAACACCGAACGCCTAGAAATTAACTACGTATACATCAGTATACAGGGACTTTTTCTTTTAAGTATACATATCCAAATTACAGCGTATATTCATAAATCTTCGGATATTCGTAGTTTGTTAAAATAGTTCAATTTGAGGCTTTACAAATTTTCACGGGGCTTTTCTAAACTCGAAATGTTACTTCATGCTTAATCTGGGAGTGGAAAACACTCATTTTCACTCCCAGAATAAGCATTAAGTAAAATTTTGAGTTTAGAAATGCCTCGTAAAAATTCGTCTGGGGTCGCGCAGCGACCCGAGACAAATTTTCTGGGCTTTTCTAAACTCGAAATTATACTTCATGCGCCACTCGACCCGGGTGCGCCGACCCGACCCGGGTGCGCCACCCGCGATTTCAAGTGAATTCAAATATACATAAATTTCATAATATTTTAGTGTTTTATACGCGTGGCGCATGAAGTAAAATTTCGAGTTTAGAAAAGCCCAGAAAATTTGTCTCGGGTCGCTGCGCGACCCTCGACAAATTTTCACGGGGCTTTTCTAAACTCGAAATTTTACTTCATACTTAGTCTGGGAGTGGAAAACACTCGTTTAAAGTTTCAACTTGGACTCTTTTAAGAAACAACGAATATCTTAAGATTTACAGGTATACGCTTTAATTGGGATATGTATACTTAAAAGAAAAATTCCCTATTTGTATACCTAAGAAGAACATTCCTGTATACAGGGTGTCCACAGATTAATTCTCAACATGGGGATCTTCGTTATTATAAGAGATAGTGATTTGGTTTAATGGGATAAAATAATCATTAGCTAAAAGTGTACTAAACCCTATAAAAACGTGTCACATTTTGCCTAGTTCAGGTGCTAGAGCGAAAAAAGGGATTTTTATTTTTTTATTTTGTGTTGTTTATTGTTACAGGAAGTCGAGTTTTATTTGCATATTCTTAAGGCACTTTTTCAATAGGAATTTCGTAGTGCAGTCAGATTTTCGAAAATTGTTATCATATTTGAGTTACAAGGGTCAATTTTTTTTTTATTTGGGTCATTGTTGGCTATGGTATCATTGGAAAGAGATTTGTTTTCGCTTTTCAGAAATGTATAATTTGTTATGTCTAATACGTAAACTAATGACAGAAACAAGAAAATAGATTATAGACAATTGAATACTCTGAAAACAAAAGATTAAAGAAAATAGATTTTGTAAAAATTATTTATTACAAATAGAACGCTTTGAAAAACAACTTTACATGAAACAAAGTTATAATAAGGAGTTATAAAAGATGCGCTATGTTGAGAATGCATCTGTGGACACCCTGTATTTTGTAAGTTATGATTGTTGAAAACACCTAGTTAGAAAAGCCAAACAAGTGCTGCGGCGTCCGTCCCCCCAGCGGCGTCGTCTCTGGATCGATACCGACAACTAGAAGGAACGGTATCCTTCTGTTGACCTTGAGCATTTCTTGTGCGCCGTTGCCGCGCAACAAATAAATCCAGGTTCTCGACATAATCAAAAGGTTTTTCTTTGCGCTATCACCGGGAGGGATCGGGCACTACTAGCCGTCGCCATCGTCGGCCCCCCTTCCATCCTTCTATCCGTTCACCGCACTAAAATCGTTTGACCTACACGTGACCCCCCGGTGCAGACTTAATCACGATGACAGTCACACAAATTGACAATTGCTGTAATAATAAAATCAATCCATGAGATAAAATGGATAGAAAGATGGAAATTGATATCAATATTTGCAAACTCGCACAAAATTCTAATCAATGATGGCAAAATTATAATTGGTTCCTAAACGAACAGTTGGATTAATAAAATGAAAAGTATTTAAAACAAATAAAAAACGTTTACCTACGCCCTATCTAGTAACCGCATCACAAAACCAAATGACATTTCTTTGATCTATATTGATCAAGTAGTAATTTAGTTTTCATCAATGTCATATAACTATCAAAAATGATTGAATAAATAATTTGTTCTTTCATGCTCATTGTTTATTTTGTTAGGGCGTAGGTAAAGTATCATACGTTTCTCGAGTGGTATGGCAATTACATACTCGCGGAATATTGCACTCGCCGCTGCGCGGCTCGTGCGTAACATATCCGCTCATATGCTGCATACTACTCTCGTGACGTAATATATTATTATCTATGCCCTATCTAGTAACCGCATCATACCACATTGTCATCTTGACGCGTATGATTGACTTTACCTACACATGCACGTAATAGCTTTAACAAGTATATTACATGCTGACAGTTGAACAGCTGATTGATTACCGCACAACCAAATAACATTTCTTTGATGTATAGTTCTGGTTCTGGTTCTGGTTCAAAGGGGAGTGTGCAGTTCTGCACTGCACTTAGGCCTCATTAGGCCCATTGTGCCACCTCCCGTAGATCACCCATCCTTAGTTTAGCCAGTCCACCTTGTTTAGGTATTCTAGCATAGCTGAGGTGGGTAGATCTCTTATGTAGGCCATTGTAGGCCATCTATCACCCAATATGGATTCCCTGACTGACGATAGTGCCGGGCATTCACAAAGAAAATGCCATGCAGTCTCGTCTTCCATGCTGCAACCTCTACAAGATGGGGAGTCAAGTTGATGTATAGTAATCAAGTACTAATTTAGTTTTCATCAATGTCATATCACTATCAAAAATGATTGAATAAATAAGTTGTTCTTTCGTGCTCATTGTTTATTTTGTTAGGGCGTAGGCAAAGTATCGTATGTTTCTCGAGTGGTATGGCAATTACATACTCGCGGAATACTGCACTCGCCGCTGCGTGGCTCGTGCGCAACATATCCGCTCATATGTAATATGCTGCATACCACTCTCGTGACGTAATATATTATTGAAATGAACTAAATCGTTTTATTTGTCAAAGAACCATTCATCTAATGACATTTACGAGTATAATATGGTATCCAACAATTATCCTGAGTGGCTGTGGAATCAAAAATGAATGTTGATTCTTACTACAAAATTATTGAATTTGACGTTTGTAAAGTCATAACCTATATCAGCAGAAGTAAGAATCGACATTTATGTTTGATTTCACAGCCACCCAGGACTAATAATTACTGAACACCCGATACATCAGGCCTCGGCCCCAGTTTTGCTATTTGAGAGGCAAGTCTACCATGTCTAAAAGTAGTCACGTTTTTCTCATTTAATATTACTTTTAGAAGAAAACTTGCCAAATAAAACGTATACAAAATATAATTTCAAGGCTAGGTTCTCCTTGAAATAATATTTTGTATACGTTTTATTTGGCAAGTTTTCTTCTAAAAGTAATATTAAATGAGAAAAACGTGATTACTTTTAGACATGGTAGACTCGCCTCTCAAATAGCAAAACTGGGGCCGAGGCCTGATGTATCGGGTGTTCAGTAATTAGTAATTACAAGTAAGGAACAAAAAAATTATTTGATTGTTTATAACAAAAAGAAATATTAAAAAAACCTATTAAATAAAGAATAATTGAAAAACTATGCTTGATGTTCCGCTTTAAATAATATATAATACAAGTTTTATTTGAAAAGTTTTCTTCTAACATTAATATTAAATGAGAATAACATTATTAAAAATTAAGCAAAAACGGACCCGTAATAACCTGCCGCCTAGCAGAATAACACGTGAAGCGTCGAAGAGATGCGTTTGGGGGATGGAGCTAGCTAGAGCTCGACATCGGGCCTATCATGGTTATCTGGTATCAATCCAACCGTATGTTTCACAAGTGCTTGAGAGGGATGATAAGAAGAACGTGCTTGCGCAGCCAATAGCTCATGAGCTTTTCATAAATTAAAATTTGACTTCTTCGAAATAAAATACGCATCTCATTGGTCGATTTCTGAATGCTGAAGGTCCGTACACTTGTTTACTCTCTTTTACCCTTTTCCACCCATCGCCCCGCAGGAGAAACTGTTTAGTGACCAGTCTTCTCTGTTAAGAATGCCAACTCGAATCGAGAATATCACCAGAGCTAGGACAATAGTTGGGAAATTTTTTAGTGAATCCACTGCCAGCAGCGAACACGTTCGTTATTTTTGCAAGCGTACAAAATAGTCCGATTAGTGTTGAATTATGCACTTAATTTGCCGAGGCCATGGATTTGATACAGAATACGCGGAATTTTAGGTTAGATGAAAAGTAAAATGGCCGGAGTAGCAATCATCAGATACTAACTCGTTAGTTAGAAGTAAGCTCAATTATTGTGCACCTGTATGGTGCCCCTATAAGCAGCTCTGCGTGCGGCATATGGAATCTATGCATAGAAGGTTCTTAAAATTCTTATTTTGGAAAAAGCATGGCATCTATCCGACTCGCGGATACCCATACGATAGTTTGCTTTCGGAATTTAACACTTTGTCCATTGCCGATAATTATAATTTAATTAATGGTATTACACTGTACAAAATCCTACATAATCAAATAGATGATATGAATTTGTTAGAGTCGTTATCATTTCATGTGCCTCGATTAAATGCTAGAAATTGTCTAACTTTTTCCTTCCAAACGCCCAACACTGTGGTGGCACAACCATTCCCGAATTAATAAAATGGTTCACAGGTATCACCAAATACAGTACGATACTGATATATTTGCTAGCTTTTCTGAATTTAAACAAAAGGCTCAGGAGTGTATGCTTATCAGGGTGCAGCTATGATCTAAACCTAAATATGGTTAACTTTATTTGTTGTATGTAGTTGCCACACTTCACCGGAACATTATGTTAGTCTCATTGTTTTCGTTTCATCGCTTTGTAATATATATATATATATATATTTATATATATATATATATATTTATTTTTTTATTTTTATTTGTTATAGTAATTTCTTAAATGTAACAATTGTTTATGTATTTCCTCGTACGATGTAATTCTGTTGGGAATAAAGATTATTATTATTATTATTATTATTATAAAGCGTAAACAAAATCCAAACGCGTGAGCAGGGATGGACGGCGTCAACAATGTCACGTCAAAAATATCATTGTCGACGCGTCGAATATCACGTCGATGTCGACTATTTGAGGAACATTACTGACGTCGACAATGTCGAGAATTGTTTCAATAAGTATAACATTTAAAGTATTCAGCATAATGCGATGCGGTATTGGCAAAACGTTGCGGAGTTTACAGAGTATCTAAAACACCCAAAAATATCCATAACCACAACATATACAATATAATAACATAACCTATAAATAGTATTGCTGACATTGGGCCCGTTCATCAGAGACAACTGTTGGGAGTTTACTGCCAAATGTTGGGGAATTCTCCGCTGGCCGGATTGTTAATCGTGAACGTGTTTGGGATTTTTGCAATCGTATAAAATCGACCGACCGGAATACCGTTCAGTAATTACCAACATACATCACAAACAAAAAAATGTTGAATGTTAAAAATTGCACTTGTTATGTTTACTAGATAGTAAACAACGGCGTTTGCTTATATTTTAAATTGTAGTATCTATGAACTAAGAAGAGGCAAATCTTAGTCTAAATAAAGGAATAATGCAGGTTGAGAAATTGACGTGAAAAATATTCAGTTTTTATAAATGAATTGAGTAGTGTACAAATGGAAAAAGTAAAAAGTGCATGTTCAGTAAGGCTGAGAGAAGCCGGCCTGTCGATCCACGAGCCGCGTGAAAATCAACATCTCGTTATACATTGCGAATCTACATTCACTCTAGAAGAGCGGGCGAATCAAAATAAGTCATGGCTCAAAAAGAGCTACATATTTCGAACTGAGTCACTTGGCTCACCAGCTCACTTTACTGAGCTGACTCTTTGAGCGATTCGCTCGGGAGTTACCCATCTCTAGTTGTGAGCAAATTTTTCTGGTGAATGCTCCCATTGCTCGATCTTCTACAACTTCTACAACAAATTTTTGAGTTGATTCTTTTTGACCATCAGCACATCCTGCCTTTTTAGTCCTAATTATTACATGATTTTTTTGTTGCTGTTTTTTTCTATTATCTTCTTTAAATTGTACAGGTTTTGTTTTGTCTGCGAAGACGCTTTACGTAATGACGAAGAGAGCATCGCATTGAATTGAATCTGTGCAACAAAAAACACGTCTCTTCCTACTAATAACCTCTAATTATCCTCGCGTCAACAATAGACATTTTCGAGTTGCGATAATTATCGCAACGTGCGGCCTTGGCCCAGCCGCATCGTAACCGAACATAAAATGCATCAGGTAACAAAAATTCCAAACGAATTAAAAGCCATAGAAAAAAAATCATATTAAATTAATGATTTTCTTTATTCTGGTATTTATTTCGCAAAACCTATTGTTATTTTTGCACTATGAAAAAATACATACAGGGAGTTTTTCTTACAAGTATACATAGTGACTTGGAAAGAAAATACTAGGACTTTCTTCACAATATTTTTGTGCATAGTACTCGAAATGAACATCTAGCAAATATAAAAAATATTGTAAAGAAAGTGTTAGTGTTTTCATTTCAAGTTAGATAACATTTTCAGGTAACCCAAAAAAACATATTCCTATACATAGTGATGTTAGTGGTAATTTGCGTTGGTAATATACCATAAATTACGGTATAATACCCAGCTGTTTTGGTAACATTGTTAACATTCTTTTGTGCTCATGGGTAATAAATGAAAAAAAAGGTAAAAAATCTTTACCCAGATAAAATACTATCTTATTTTTAATTACTGTTACATAATGGTAATAATAACTGAAGTGGCTTATTTAAAAATCCTTAATAATAGTCTATTTTGAACTTCACATCAAATCGGTGTTGTATACGCGTGGCGCATGAAGTAAAATTTCGAGTTTAGAAAAGCCTGAAAATTTGGATTTGCCGAGGCGCGACTCGCTTCGCTCGCGCGCCCCGGCAAATCCAAATTTTCAGGCTTTTCTAAACTCGAAATTTTACTTCATGCTTAGTCTGGGAGTGGAAACACTCGTCAAAGGCAAGTCATCAAATCAAATAGCATTAATTTTCCATGTAATTTGAAATTACGCAGATTTTTATCATTTTATATTGAGTTTATCAACTTCGACCGATTCTGTTGAAATTAAAAATGTTGACAATTTCAGTTAGTAGCATTGTTAAATTTACGAATTTTTCTTTTGTTTTAAATTAGTTTTGTAGATTTGTGTGTGCTTATATTTTTCGTACACTTGTCAATTTTTCTAAACTTTTATTAATTGATACAAACTGTGAAATATGTTTGTGAGAAATGGTTGTTTTTTTTGTCAAGTTTAGTTATTTTTTCACACTATTTTTATAATTAATGATTTCTGTAATTTTTTGAGATATTTGTATTTTAATTTGATTGATTTCGAAATTTCTTTACTACTATTAATGTTAACGTTTTGTCGGGATGTAATTCGATATATAGCGTGTAAACGAACTAGTGTACAGGCTCTCTACCACATAAGGGGCAGCGTTTAAATAAACAATACCTGCATTTAAAATACCATACCTTTAGTAGATAGCTCACAAATAATTATTAAAAATAATTAATAATAATAGGCCACATGTTTGTGGTATCTGGTATACGCGCACATTGCGTATTTTAAGAGAGATTCCACATAGACTGGTAGTTTTTAAACGATTTGGATATCGAATTACACCATCCAGAGAAAAGTGGGTCAGATTGTGAAGAATTATGTCTATGTTATCGTTTTCATAAGTATCCATTGCTGACTAAATTCCGAATATTTTCTAAACGTGTTAATGAAATTCAATATTTTTCCTTATTAGGTTCACACTTCACTTTATCTCCACTCTTATTGAAATGTTTAGATAAGAGCGGCGAGGGTGGATGATTTTTAAACATAAAATACTTTGCTGTTTAGTCTATGGTGAAACTTATTCCATGAAACATCTACATTTTGAAACATGGCGCGATACGTTTATTCAAACATTGAATTGGCAGACATGTTTCTTATTTACGGTGAAACTCGGTGTAATTCCGCGGAAGCTGTAAGAATTTATCAAGAGCGATTTCCTGAACGACACTTACCACCGCCAAACCGATTTAGAAATTTATTACAAAGAGCACGCGACACTGGAAGTTTGCAGCCCGTCGCCGGAGCCGCCGGATCCGCCGGAGGTGGTGACCGTCCAATGCGATATTTGCGAGCGGAAGATGAAATTTTGAATCTGTTGGAAGCGGATCCTGGTTTAAGTACCCGTATTATCGTCGCTCAGCTAAATGTATCGCACACATTTGTCAGCAGTGTTATACGAGACAATAATTTTTATCCGTATCACTACCAGCGTGTACAACATCTTCAACCCCATGATTTTCCCAAAAGAATTGCATTTTGTCAATGGATTTTGGCACAAAATGTTCAATATCCTAACTTTACCAAAGACATTTTAGTGACCGACGAATCGTGCTTTACGCGTAATGGAAGTTTTAATTTCCATAATATGCATGTTTATGCAATAGAAAATCCTCGTGTCACGCGTAGAACTCATTTCCAGCATCGCTTCTCCCTTAATATCTGGGCAGGTATTTTAAATGATCAATTAATTGGGCCATTTATGTTCCCATTTAATTTGAATGGAGAACGATATTTACGATTTTTGCAAGATGACCTTTTAGATCTTCTAGAAAATGTACCCTTAGCGGTTCTTAGAAGAATGTGGTATTTGCAAGATGGTGCGCCAGCTCACTATGAAAGGCGCGTTAGAAGATATTTGGATGATGAGTTTCCAGGACGTTGGGTTGGTCGTGAAGGCCCTGTACCATGGCCTCCAAGAAGTCCGGATTTAAACCCCTTAGATTTTTTTCTTTGGGGATACTTAAAAGTGAAGTCTACACTACGGAAATTGACAATGCCGAAATGCTGAAATGCTGATACAACGAGTAAACGCCGCGGCTAATACCATTCGTGAAAAACCTCGTGAAATGTGTGCTACTGTTCGTGAAAATTGGATACGTAGAGCCCAAATGTGCATTGAGTGCGGCGGACGTCAATTTGAACACTTATTGTGATTTTTTTTATACGTGACCCAGTTTCATCTAGTAATTCTAGACAGTGTGTGTGTGTGTAGTGCGTGCTAAGTGATTTATACGTCTCGCAGTAGTAACAGTAAATAAACAATACCACAAATGAGTGACCTAGTTTCATCTAGTCATTCGAGACAGCGTGCGTGCGAAGTGATTTATGCGCCTCGCAGTAGTAAAAGTAAATAAAAAATACAACAACTTACGCATCCACGAAAAATATCATGAACACAGGTAAACAGAAGTTCTCAAAAAGTAAAAAATGCATGAAAAATTATGAAAAATCCAATATTTTTTTTCCGATTTTATTTTTGCTGCAATTGGTGTCAAAATATTTTGTGTATACGCCCTTAAGAGGATGTACATTAGTTCGATTACACGCTGTATTTATTTCAACAGATTTTACCTTTATACAGCAACATAATAATAATCATATCAAAAAATAAACTTTGGCAGATAGCTTGGGTAAGCTTGGGTAAAGTATCCGAAATTCTCAAAATTACCCAAAGCCGTAACATATACATTAGAATAGCATAATCTTCAAATAGTATTATTGACATTGTCACTGGGATGAGCCTCGACACGTTGACTTTAATAGTCGACGTGGCAGCACGTCGACAATGTGTTCTCAACATTGTCGACGTGCTGTCATGTCGACTATTAAAGTCAACGCGTCGAGGCCCATCCCTGCTTCTAAGTGCCTCAGTTGTATTTTTTTTAATGTTAAAACAAAGTTTATACATTTCTTAAAGATATCCGAAAATCTTGTCAAAATCGGATGTTTCGTTATTTTTTCTTTGGATTCTGAATTGTTTCCATAAAATGACGAATAGCAAAACGAATATCTTTCGCACTGATATAATTAACGGCTCGTGCACAAATTGCGTAATTAAAAATCGCCGGCTAACTGCTATAATTACTAAATTACAGGTCGTTAATTTCAATAATAACTACTCTTGACGTTTATTTACATGTGTTGTATAAATATCTTCCTTTCTTCGATCTTTTCCTGAATAATTTTACAAATACATACAAATTCAAAGAAATTAGCGAAATAGATTAAAAAACATGAAGTTTCTAATTAAATAAAAACAGGAATAATCGGTTGTTATTGAAGTTCTCAATGTTATTATAAGGACTGTTGTGAGGCTTCTTTAAACTCGAAATATTTACTTCATGCGCCAGATTAATACGTCTGATTTAGTGTGAAGTTCTGAACTCACTTTAGTCGTCTTAACAATAACACAAAACTAACAAAAAAAAGTATTAAGAGATTGATGTTTTCTAATCGAAGATTTTTGTAATTTTTTTTGGCTAAATGTATTACTTAATGACTTACTTTTAAACTAACGATACACACAATCTATAATTCGAATAAATAGTAGTAATGGTCGAATAAATAGTAAACATCCTAATACATGCATTCTAAAACATATTCAATCGTTATAGAATATGATTGGTTTGCGCTACTCTCTTAAACACAGGGGCACTACTTTCAAGTACGAACAAAAAAAGCAACCCTCGCACTGATTTAGAAGACAAAGTTACTTGCATAGGTAAAATAACATTTACGCCATTTTTGACCATAATAAACTATTTTCTACTAAGGAAAGGTTTTCTCAACCACTTATAAAAGCTTTTAATTTGATAAGATATTCAGTCTGTATACAACTACGTTTGCGTTTTATATGCGTGACGCTTGAAGTAAAATTTCGAGTTTAGGAAAGCCTGAAAATTTGGTTTAGTCGCTTCGCGCTTTGCGCTAGACGACCAAACCTAATTTTCAGCTTTTCTAAACTCGAAATTTTACTTCATGCTTCATGTAATTTTTTCTGGCTAAATGTATTACTTAATGACTTACTTTTAAACCAACGATACACAATCTATAATTCGAATAAATAGTAGTAATGGTCGAATAAATAGTAAACATCCTAATACATTCATTCTAAAACATATTCAAACATTCGAGTACTCTGAATGATTCGAATCCTGTCCAGCTCTGATACAAACGTGTAGTTTGCCAACTATTGACGATGCTACTTGAGCTAAGGGGTATTAGATGGCGTTTACGCTTTCGAAACTTGTAAATATTTAGAGTTTATACAAGCCTGAAAATTGAAATAGTCGGATATTCATTCAATAATATAATTTTTAAAAAAATTATATTATTGAATGAATATCCGACTATTTCAATTTTCAGGCTTGTATAAACTCTAAATATTTACAAGTTTCGAAAGCGTAAACGCCATCTAATACCCCTTAGCTCAAGTAGCATCGTCAATAGTTGGCAAACTACACGTTTGTATCAGAGCTGGACAGGATTCGAATCATTCAGAATTCGATTCCCGGATTCGAATCCTTTTAGAGGATTCAAAAGAGGTATTCGAATACTTTAGTGAAAACGGATTCGTGATCCGGATTCGTTACATTTTTTTAAAAGGATTCGTATTCGAATCCAGACGTAGATGATTCGAATCCTTATAAAAGGATTCGAATTCTTATAAAAGGATTCGAATCCTTATAAAAGGATTCGAATCCTTATAAAAGGATTCGAATCATTATAAAAGGATTCGAATCCTCATACACGGATTTAAATCTTCTCAAATAATTAGATTCTTCGCTATTAAGGCTGGGATTCAAATTAGATTAATTCAAATAGTTTAATATTTTAATATGAATATTTAAATCACTAAATTATTTATAATATAAATATTTACATTTTCGAATAATTCAAATATTTGTGAATGCATACTTGGTTACTTAAGCATGAAAAATTTCCAACATTAATAGTATATTTTTAACTTCACTTGAAATCAGTGTTATATACGCGTGGCGCATGAAGTAAAATTTCGAGTTTAGAAAAGCCTCGTGAAAATATCTAATTAAATAATGATTTTAATTAATGATGATGTATGTGTTATTGAACTTTATTTTAAATTAGTGTTTTATACGCGTGGCGCATGAAGTAAAATTTCGAGTTTAGAAAAGCCCCGTGAAAATTTGTCTCGGGTCGCTGCGCGACCCTCGACAAATTTTCTACGCGGGGCTTTTCTAAACTCGAAATTTTACTTCATGCTTAGTCTGGGAGTGGACAAGACTCGTTCTTAGAAGTTTCAAATTAAAGTATCACTCTAGATTACTAAGTTTATTACCATTTTACAAAGGCTACAGCTCGAAGGACCAATTATGGTCTTCGGAGACCGAAGGATACCTGTAGTCCTTCGTTCTCTCGAAGTTTTTTTACAAGAAAACAACAAATATCTAAAGGTTTACAGCATGGATAGAAAAGTAAACATCCAATTTAAAAAAAATATCGAAGTTGAGTTGGTTTTCAGTGCATTTTTAACTTTACTTTAAATCAGAGCAAACATTTGTCTCGGGCCGCTGCACGAACCTCGACAAATATTCTACGCGGGGCTTTTCTAAACTCGAAATTTTACTTCATGCCTAACTCTTTTATAAAATCGACGTATGTAATATAATAAATCATTAATTGAAATCATAGAAAAAAATGCAAAATTTTACCTAAAATTAACTATTAGAGTTAACTTTATAATTTGCTCGGCTCTTAATGGGTGAATATTCTATTCCTAAGAAAAACCATATTTATTTAATATTAAAGTTGCATTTAATATAATAACAAACTGTGAATAAATCGACAAAAATCTAGAAATATCGAAAATCTCGACATGTAGAAAATCTTGACGGTCCACTCCCAGACTAAGCATGAAGTAAAATTTCGAGTTTAGAAAAGCCCCGCGTAGAAAATTTGTCGAGGGTCGCGCAGCGACCCGAGACAAATTTTCACGGGGCTTTTCTAAACTCGAAATTTTACTTCATGCGCCACGCGTATAAAACACTGATTAAAAGTGAAGTTAAAAACGCACTGAAAACCAACCCAACTTCGATATTTTTTCAAAATTGGATGTTTTCTTTCCTATCCATGCTGTAAACCTTCAGATATTCGTTGTTTTCTTGTTAAGAAACTTCGATTCCTTGTAGTCCGTCGGTCTCCGAAGACCATGATTGGTCCTTCGAGCTGTAGCCTTTGTAAATTGGTAATAAACTTAGTAATCTAGAGTGATCCTTTAATTTGAAACTTCTAGGAACGAGTGTTGTCCACTCCTAGACTAAGCATGAAGTAAAATTTCGAGTTTAGAAAAGCCCCACGTAGAAAATTTGTCGAGGGTCGCGCAGCGACCCGAGACAAATTTTCACGGGGCTTTTCTAAACTCGAAATTTTACTTCATGCGCCACGCTATAAAACACTAATTTAAAATAAAGTTCAATAACACATACATCATCATTAATTAAAATCATTATTTAATTAGATATTTAGTCGGTAAATGAACATTTTTGTTAATAGAAACTGATGGAATAAAATTTTACTGGTTGCAAATTATAGATTCAAATTTATTTTTAAAGGATTTGTATCCGTGATTCAAAAATGAGGATTCGAATCTTTGATTCGAATCATATTTTTCACTTACGAATCCTTTATTCGAGTATTCGTGATTCGAATTATATTAGGTGATTCGGATTCGTGATTCGAATCCTGTTTTTGAGGATTCGTCCCAGCTCTGGTTTGTATGCAGCAATTGTCCGTCCACAAGAGGGCATTATTTAATAGAATACAAATATCAAGAATATGAATTTGTGTTCAGTACTCATTCATTCAACTATATACGCGTTTCAGGCTTCAACGCCATCACATATACAAATTGCAAAGGCCGTAATAAATGGTCAAAGATGTTCAGTATTCTTCAAGCACTGGTTCGGGACTATACTGATAATGGCGTTGAAGCCTGAAACGAGTATATAGTTATCCGGTGAATGAATGAGTACTGAACACAAATTCATATTCTAAATATTTACTTTATGCTTAATCAGAATTTCGTACAAAAAATTAACAAGATCAATAAGAAAACTCGTAATTATCATAAAAATAACTACGGTTTGTGTTTACTTTTCATGTTCTTTAAGAAATCAGTGTTGTCATTAAACGTTTTAGTAGCTGTGTAACAAGTGTTCTCCACTCCTTGATTAAGCATGAAGTAAAATTTCGAGTTTAGAAAAGCCTGAAAATTTGGTTTGGGCGCTCCGCGAAGCGGAGCGACTCAACCAAATTTTCAGGCTTTTCTAAACTCGAAATTTTACTTCATGCGCCACGCGTATAAAACACTGATTCTACGCTACTTTTGCATACTGATTTCGCAGTATATTTTAAACTTCACAACCAAATTTCATGCGCCAAGCGTATAAAACACTGATTTCAAGCGAAATTTAAAATGCAAAGTCTGGGAATTTTTCAAATTGAAATATTCAAAAACATACAAATATTTGAAATGTTCAAATATTATAATTTTCATTCAAAAACATATTTATATATTTGAATAATTTGAATATTTAATTATTCAAATATTTGGATGTTAGAACATGAAAAATTCACTGATTGAAATATTTATATTCGAATATTCGACTATTTGAATTATTTGTATTCGAATTCCAGTTTTAAAATAAACCACTAGGAGAGTAGTTATTGCAAAACATATCTACCTTGATCCAATAAATACTAAATATCCCATTTATTGGATCAAGATGTATATTATTTGTTTAAGATAATTTTTACATACTAGGGTTTATAGGGTTTTATCTTCACTGTTAAACTCACCACTCCTAAATTTAAATTTCGCTGAAAAACCTACCCCCCATAAACATTGTATATATACCTGTACTGACAAATGTAATTTATCATTTCTTCGCCTGAAGAAGCCACAGTGTGGCGAAACAATTGTAGCGAGTTTACAATATATATTTGAAAGTTTTAAATTATTTTATTTTATTTATATAAAAGTGAAGATGAACTTTCAACATTTATCAGCCTTATCAATCAATTATTCACTGTTAAAGGCTATTTATTTTAATTTACGATAAATATAGTTAATTTTATCTTTAGTCTCACGTTAGAAACATAATTTATAGAGAATCTGGTCAATCGGAAGAAAATATCATTTTTATTCACAAGTTTATTTCATCAGACCTAGTTTTGCGCCGTCAACAAATTATGCAAACACAAGAACCGACTGTTACCAATTTTAAGGTAATTTACTAATTTACCACTACTGGTGTTAAATTACCGCTAACATCACTAATTGTGTGCATCTGCTCCACGCTAGCCACGTCCTTGTCTTTAAGATAAATTTTGCTTCTTCTTCTTTAGGTTATCCAACTTTGGACTTAAGCCTCCCCTAATTTCTTCCATCCTCCTTTGTATTATGCTGTACTTTTCCAAACCTAATTTTGCTATGAAGTGAGAAATCAATGGAAATCTTCTGCAAAAAATCATTTTTCCTCTACTAAATATGTATGAGTAATTATTGTCAACTCGTTATCAAAAATCGCGTTTGACCTAATGTAATAAACACATCAACCTATGTTATATTGCAGAAACATGAATAATTCATAATCCATAATTAATTCCTGCCATGTCAAGTGTGTAAATAGTATTATTAAGCAACAATGTTGTGGACCCTAGAGTGTTTGCGGTATACTTTTGTTTGCTAATGGTATAACTGGGTCTGTGGGTAATTTGGAAGTACCATCGGGTAACGTTTTGTTTACTAATAATCAAGAAACTGTGTCTGTGGGTGATTTGGAGGTACCAAAGTGTGACGAACGCTAATTTCTCTTTCGTTTGCGTTTTCTGTTTTGTTTCTGTGTCTCGTCGTCTTATTTTCGCGCCCACACATCTTCCAAGGTCAGCGCGAAAAGTCGTCACGGCGGTGACCTACAAATGACCCGGCCGGGAGGTCCAGCTCCGCGCCTTCCGCGGCGATGTCTTCATCGTCGGCTATGCTAATGAATTACTCACCGAACAACACAAATCGAGAGGAATAGATAAAATGCCATCATTGTACAATTAGGTCATTATGAATAACTCAGAATGCAAAGTGACCTCTTAATCGATTAAGTTGGTCGAACAATCAAAGTGCATCCAGACAGACAAAAAAGGTATGTTCATAAGAGAATGAAGGAATCAATTAAATTTAATGTGAAGTTAATACAGAGAGTTTTTTATTTCCCGAAGTACACATTATTTAATAATATTGTTTTTTTCAAGCAGTTTGCTGCTATTTGGAACCGCTTCGGTACACAATTTTATAATGGGCCTAGCAGTCGTTACTGAGCTAGAAGACTTGATCTTCTAGCTCAGTAACTACTGCTAGGCCCATTATAAAATTTGGCATCTACACAGTTTAAGCTATTTACATATAAAAAAAAATGCAAAATTAGTTAAAGTTTGAAAAATATGATTTTCATGTGTCTATTTACATTTTTAATAATGAACTTAAATTCTAATTCAAAATTTGATTGCATGACAAGAAAGAAAATTCAGTTTTCTATAAAACTACTACTAAACTTATTTGTTTACAAGACCTATAATAGGAGTAACCAATTCCGAAATCTACCATAACTCTGTAACTAGGTAACAGGGCTTCACAGGAGAAAATAAGTGTTTACACTAAGACCTTACAAAGGTATAACATACTCGAAAACAAATTAGTTTAAAAACAAAATAATTTTTGAACATTAAAAGTGCGATTCTTTTCGCAATCTACAACAAGTTAGTCTTACAAAGACTATATCAAACACTCATTGAAACAACTACTTCCCGGGCTAATACCCCGACGGACATTGAATTATACAACAAGTGTTTGCTGTTACATACAGTAACCTACTGCAAATGTAACAATTTGGGTCAAATTATTTAGGCCATCTATAGACGCGTTTCGAGATTTATCTCTCATCAGTATAGCTTTGCCATAATTTTTGACTGTCCGCTTCACGTGAAATACCCCCTAACTATTTTCAACATTTGTTATTTAACCTAATCCGGCACCACGGTTAAGTTTATCTATCCTGTCATAACTATAGGATTGTCAACATGACACGTTTCTGAAAAAAATACATATTGGAATTATCTGCTCGCGGCACCCTTTAGTATGCTCTCTACACCCTGGTTAAGAACCAAAAAAACATATTGATATTACGAATTTAACAGAAATTAACTAATAGGTATTATTACATTTTCTATATCCGAACAAATTTCTAGAAAATTCTTAGATTCTGATATGTTGATGATATAGTATTGTATGCACCTCATCCTAACTCCCATCGATAGATATGATTAATTTAAATTGGCGGTAGGTTAGAATATAATGAGCGAGTGCTGTGATGTTATGTAAAATTTCTGTGTAAATAATGACATGCAGTTAGTTAGTCGTCTGCCAGCAAAAAAGGTAGCGAGTCGAGGGTCATTCTAGTTATGTATGCTTAAGTTGTTGTTTATGGCTCCAAATAAGGATCCTTGGATGGTATTGCACGGCACTACGTGGACTTGCTTAATTATTGTATTATATTTCATCCTTTTTTTCTTCGTCTGAAACAATTAACTCATAAGCAACGATTATATATTCTGTACAGAGTTTGTTACGAAAATATAAAAATGTTAAAGTATTTCGAAAGTATTATAGGATTTCAAAATTATTAGTATTATATTTCAATCGAATAACGAATCAACCTTCTGTTATCTTTAGTGTATTCATATTTGCAAATAGCAGCATTGGATTTTTTTTTTCTGTACAGAGTTTGTTACGAAAATATAAAAATGTTAAATAAAGTATTTCGAAAGTATTATAGGATTTCAAAATTATTAGTATAAAATTTCAATCGAATAACGAATCAACCTTCTGTTATCTTTAGTGTATTCATATTTGCAAATAGCAACATTGAATTTTTTTTAGACACGAAGCATTACTCATAAACATCCGTAAAATCAGCAAGAGATGCAGTGTCAGGATCAGAGTGTTTTTGATACGCGGTTTGAAGCTATTTGGTATTTCTTATACCCGGTTTGAGGCTATTTTTTGCTGAGGTTATGTAATTTAAAAAATAGCCTCCAAGTGATAATTTACGGCATTTACCGATCCTTGAAAAAAAAACATTCAATTTCATTCGGACTAATTGCAGAACAAATTCTCATATTTTATTTATTTACATAGCTAGAAAGGTGAAACCAAGCTTCGTCGGAAAAAAGGTTAAATTCAATGTATTGTTATTATTTATATAATTCAAAAAACACTGACAATAATTAATTCGCATAGGAAAATCTCGCGGAAACCGCTCTTGGACGATGTGATTTTATATACACACACCGGCAAAATTAAAGGAACGCAGATAAATTCGATATTTTTTTCTCCGTGCAACTTTTTTTTGGGCAATATCAGCGGCATGTCGTACAACCAAGGTAAACTAACTAATAGCAGTTCCTTTTGCAAAGCTATGTGCCATTGTGAAACCTCTTAAAAAAAATAAACCAAAAAGTAGCGTTTTTGCTCTAGAAGAATTATACACTTTGACTTTGTTTAAACATGTAATAAATAAGAGAAATTAAACATATTATTTTTTTAATATCGTGTATTGCCTCCACGAGCCCTTATGACTGCAGTCATTCGCCTTCCCATACTTCTGATGACGCCGTCGATCATTTCTTGAGGCAAATTATCCCATTCTTCAATTAAAGCAGCTTTCACTTCTTCTGTGTTTTGGACAGCAGGAATTCTTGACCTAAGTCGTCTACCTAGTATGTCCCAGACATGTTCAATCGGATTCAGGTCCGGAGAACATGCTGGCCAATTTATTTTTGTTATACCCATTTGGTTTAAATAGGCAATTACACAGCGAGCGACGTGCGGACGAGCATTGTCTTGCATTAAGACAAAATTTTCCCCAATATGTGGAGCGAAAGGTATCACATGGTCTTGCAGGATATCCCTAATGTACCTATCCGCATTTAAAGTGCCGTCCTGAATCACCACCAACTCTGTGCGTGCCCCTAAACATACGCCGCCCCATACCATAACTGAGCCTCCACCAAAAGAGACAGCAGGAGTAAAATTAAATGGCGCATTTTGTTCTCCTTGACGTCGATACAATCGTTCCCTACCGTCAATCGAATTTACGCAGAAACGGCTCTCATCCGTAAACAAAACATGACCCCATTGGTCATTATTCCAATGCTGGTATTCTCGAGCGAAGTCTAGTCGCGCTACTCGATGTCCTCTCTGAAGTTTTGGGGCTTTTATTGGCACATACGACTTCAAACCAACTTCTTTAAGTCTTCTTCTTACTGAACGTTCACTTATATTGGTTCCACGAACTTCTTCCAGTACGTTTCTTGTTTGAACTGCAGTTTGACGTCGGTTTCGCAGTGTTTGCAACGCTATAAATCGATCATCTATGGCAGTGGTTGAGCGTTTTCTACCCTCACCTCGTCTTCTGACATACAAACCAGTCTGTCTCCAACGGGTAACACTGCGATGGATCGTTGATTTTGATTTTCCAAACATTTGGGCAACCTCTCGGAAGGTCCGACCATTTTCGATCATTTCTATTGCCCTAGCGATATCAGTCGGTGCTAAATCACCCATTATTAACTGGTTGATAACAAAATTGACGATTGTAAATAAAAAAACAAATTCGAACGATAACTTATTAATAAATACGAACTTTTGTCCAAAGAAAACACGCTTTCAAATGTAAGGCAACAATTACTACAATACTATACAACTTAAAGAGATGTCAACATGTAATTACAAGTCTCAAGTTTTAACTAATGTTTTAAAAAATGACATATGGTAGTAGGAAATGCGACGCCGTCTAGATCTAGCCAGTAAAAAAGGAAATTTAATGAATAAAATTAAATGTTGTACCCGTTCTTTTATTTTGCCGGTGTGTGTAGATGAAGATTTAAATTTTGTTTCTATATTTTATGGCAAAATCTGCATGAAAGGTCCATCTCTTGGGCTAATCTACGAAGAGGTTTTATAGGAGACTCTTCCATTCTTACAGTAGCTACAATCTCAGGAGTTCCGTTACCGGCTTTTTGACCAACTGTCCTAACATTACGAAATCTCACACACTTATACATTTGTTGGACCAGTTTTAGGTAATCTGCTGAAAAGCTAGGTTTATAGCTTCAATTTGAAGCAATAAACGCTTCAATTTGAAGCTATAAACGAGTGTTTTCCACTCCCAGACTGAGCATGAAGTAAAATTTCGAGTTTAGAAAAGCCCCGTGAAAATTTGACGAGGGTCGCGCAGCGACCCGAGACAAATTTTCTGGGCTTTTCTAAACTCGAAATTTTACTTCATGCGCCACGCGTATAGAACACTAAAATATTGTGAAATTTATAAATATTTGAACCTCATTTAACATCAGTGTTTTATACGCGTGGCGCATGAAGTAAAATTTCGAGTTTAGAAAAGCCCAGAAAATTTGTCTCGGGTCGCTGCGCGACCCTCGACAAATTTTCACGGGGCTTTTCTAAACTCGAAATTTTACTTCATGCTTAGTCTGGGAGTGGAAAACACTTGTTTAAAGTTTCAAATTAAGCTGATTTACAAAAGAACGGATTTCGGAAAATTTACAGCTTATGCATATGTTTACCTAAAAGAAAAATTTACTGTATATCCTTTGGCTTTCAGGGGTTTTCATATGCATTTTAAATATTTCTCGCGCGATTTTTTTGGGCAGGTATTCTTGCTTTGTATCTTTGCCAGAATGCCTTAACTCTAGAGAAGTACACAAATCACTTTCACACTCACTATACATATTGTTTTTAATTATAAGGACAATTTGAAAATTTGTTTATGACGGAATCTCTTGACATGTGTCGTTTACAAAACTTCAATAGACTCAGTACGAGTTGTTACCCGGGTTACGTAAACAAACGTAACCTATAAATTTTTATATCCTAACAAGAGTGGATATGGTGCTTATATCTTTACACTTTAGTGTGCAATTATGATATGGATTTCACGGTAGGAGCAGGAAAATTATTTTTCTAGCGTGAGACTATAAATAAAATTAACAATTGCTACCGTAAATGAAAATAAATAGCCTTTAAAGGGGTGTCAGGATCAGAGTGTTTCTGATACCAGGTTTGAGGCTGTTTTTGTTGATGTTATGTAATTTAAAAAATAGCCTTCAACTGGGTATTAGGATTAGGGTGTTTCTGATACCAGGTTTGAGGCCGTTTTTGTTGATGTTATGTAATTTAAAAAATAGCCTTCAACTGGGTATTAGGATTAGGGTGTTTCCGATACCAGGTTTGAGGCTGTTTTTGTTGATGTTATGTAATTTAAAAAATAGCCTTCAACTGGGTATTAGGATTAGGGTGTTTCTGATACCAGGTTTGAGGCTGTTTTTGTTGATGTTATGTAATTTAAAAAATAGCCTTCAACTGGGTATTAGGATTAGGGTGTTTCTGATATCAGGTTTGAGGCTGTTTTTGTTGATGTTATGTAATTTAAAAAATAGCCTTCAAATGGGTATTAGGATTAGGGTGTTTCTGATATCAGAAACACCCTGAGTTTGCACTGACTGTACTCGATTACAGTTAAGAATCAGGGTGTTTTTGATACCCGGTTTGAGGCTATTTAATGTTTCTGATACCAGGTTTGCGGCTATTTTTGTTGATGTTATGTAATTTAAAAAATAGCCTTCAACTGGGTATCAATATTAGGGTGTTTCTGATACCCGGTTTCAGGCTGTTTTTTTTTAAGTTTACGTAATTTAAAGAAAATAGCCTTAAACCGGGTCTCAGAAACACCCGGATTCTTAGCTGTAATCAAGTACAGTCAGTGTAGAGTACTTGTTCTCAATACTTTAGTAGATTTTATTTATTCTCAAAACAGCTCGGTATAAAATTAATATGTAGGTATATAATTTTTCCAATATTATTGTGTGCATTTAGTTGGTAACCCTGTAATGTAATTATACGATGAGTATTTGCTCGTGCGACATTGCGTTACGTAAGTTTTGTGCCTGCTCGTGTTTGTGTGTGTGTTGTTTTCGTAAGTGCGGTCTGCCCGAAGACCTTCGAAACACGTTGTCGTCGGAACCCAAATAATGGAAGAAATAACAGAGCCTGTTAACATAACATTTGTACTGTTAATTATTGTAGTTAGTCTCATTAGACGACGTCAATTGCCGGGCTTCGGAGGAGCACGCACGTCGTCTTTCGAACAAATAACCGAGCTAACATTACTGTTACTTAATCTAATGTTGCATTTGTTTACGTGCACACTTTCTGGAATTATCAGCATGAGGTATTAATCTATTGCAACCATTATTTGCTAAAAAATTCAAGTTGTACTCAGGAGACCTAAAAAGGGAAAAAAATACCAAAAGTTGGGTCGGATTTTTGCATGATTATAATACTTTCCTTACACAGTGGTGTCGGAAAGTCAAAAGTAAAGTAAAAAAATTGTCCTATTTTGATATTCAGAATAGAATTTTTTATTGTTCGAATACTATTTTGAATTACAAAATACAATTTAATGTTATTCTAACGTCATGACTGACAACAATAAATAAAAACAATTATAAAAGTTATAATTAAAATATAATTAAAAACCCCTAATTCTATTAGAAAATAATGCATTTAGAGGTTTTTGGAAATAAGCGACTCATATATTGCCGATGCTAATTAAGCTAATGAGCATTAGATGGCGTTTACGCTTTCGAACATATGTAACAATATAATTTCGGACTATAATTCAGAAACAAATGGGTTCGTAAGAAGAGACAATCTAATTTTAAGATTTAGATACTTTAATGATTTAAACTTTTTATATTTTATTAGTATACTTTAATCTAAGATCAATGTAAAAAACACTTTAACTTTGTATAACACAATATTTTTACTTTCCCCCGTATGTAATCCAAAGGGAAAGTATTGTTTTCGTGTAAATTTTCGAATCAAAAATTTTTGCGGAAATATCCATTTTGAGTTCCCCTAAGTCGAATAAGACCATTTTTGAAAAATGTCTGTCTGTCTGTGTGTCTGTGTGCGCTGTACCGCAAAAACCGCTAAAGATATCGAGATGAAACTTGAAACTTAAGCTTTTTGTTACAATCTGAAGAACTGAAAAGCTTTTGGTGAAAATCAGAAAACCGGAAGTGGTACTTTACTCTTAGCGTTTTTCAGTTTTTTCAGATTTTTTCAATAAATTTTCATCAAACAAAAAATTCTTTTAAATAAAAGTTGTAGATAATAACAAAATAAAGATGTATTGTTCACTTACTTTTTGTCATAGCACTCTTAGTTTTTGAGATATTTCAAAAGTTGTGTGTTTTATCTAGTTATTGGTGTGTGACAGTGTATGTGTCGATACAATTGAAAAATGTTTCAAATAAAAGTTGTAGGAAATGAAAAACTAAAGATTTTTTGTAGATTCACATTTTGTCATAGCACTCTTAGTTTTTGAGATATTCAATAAATAGTTTTTATCTAGTCATTGGTTTGTGTCAGTATGTGTTGATCCAATTGAAAAATGTTTCAAATAAAAGTTGTAGTTATCAAAAAGTTGAAGACATTTTGAAAATAATAATGCTACAAATATTTTAAAAGTGATTTAATACGCAATTTACGGGGGAAAGTACTATGATGGACACATCACCATTTTTATTTTCGTGACTGCAGTTTCGGCAACTCAACTTGCCACTATCAAACAGAGTGCCGAAACTGCAGTCACGAAAATAAAAATATTGTGTTATACAAACAATGTTAAAGTGTTTTATTTTATGTATAACGAAGTAGAAGCCTCCACCGTTCATAATTTAAGATCAATGTGTATAAACTTTTAGTTAGATTTACATTTCTCTGTAATTGACACCTGTATCTGTTGAGAAATGAATAAATAAATAAATGCCCTCCTACTAAACAATAAGACAAAGTGAAAACGATTCTAAACTACACAAAGGAAAACAATCAATCCAAATATCGCAGATCAAAAGGTGATAAGGTTCCTATTTTTTTCGCAAAATTATCGCGATCTTATCTTAGGGCGCAGTCTGTTCGTTGCTTAACTCGGTCTTGTGTTTGATAATTGAAATTTTCATGGAAAGAAAAAAAAGCGCCAGTTTTATCTTTAGCTTATCAAACTCATCGAAAACCCGAGTGCTGTTGTTAATAATAGCCACAATAATCTTTTCCGAATTGATACGAATCATAATAATGCGCATTCATTCCTCGATGATAATCAACAACTTGTGTAATTGGCAATTGTTGAAAACTGGATGAAAAATGTGGGTACTTTGATAAGATTCGATTGCTGGAAATTAATAAATGTGTAAAATGAAACGGTGTGGGATTATAGAATTTTCGTTAGCAGGTGATTTACCACACCTTGATTCAGCATAAATTAAATACAGGGTGGGGCGTGGCAACTTCCTTTTTCAAAAATGAAATAAAAACTTGTCACACGACACGGGAAATTTGGTTTTATACCGTTTACAAAAAAAAAAACATCTTGTAAATGTCGCTTTCAATTGTTAATACACTGAATCAGTCAAATTCTGAAGTTTCGGTCCACTCTATTAAGCATCCCGATTAGTATATTAACAATTATGGTTTGGATTTTTTCTATAGGTCTTCCAGAGTCTGTGGACAAGTGTTATAAACTCGGAAGTTGAGATTATTTCACAAGAAATAATCGCAAGGGATTAAATTGGGCGAGCGTGCCCCTCTCAGAGATAAGCAGCACGGAGACGACTTTTTTGAACAAATGCATTGAAGTCCTAGCTAAGCTCTATTCCGTGAATGTTGACATTCACGTCATCAACTCAATGGCCGATGTGGGTAGAGATCCTGCCCACAGACCCAGAGGTCGCGGATTCGAGTCCAATCCGGTGGAATCATTTATGAATAGTATTGTGGCGTCCAAAATGTAATTTCGATATAGAATTGGTTAAAAACATTGAATATAGATTGATGGCTAATGGTCCTACAAAGTTAACAAGGCCAATAAAACAAAAATAAAAAAAAATGATTTCAAAGATTGGAAATTATATATCGTTTCTTAATGTTCAAAATTTAAAACTGAGTAATAAATTAATCGGAATCTTTAAAATAATGTCTTGTGTGCGAGTCTGTTTTGACTAATTACTTGTTATTTGTTTTCAATTCCCACTATCATTTCTGATTAATTCCTCGCAAAAACCACAACACGTTATTTAAAATTCGTGTACATGTGCATTACTCAAACCACCACAACATTCATGCAAAAAGTGCACTTCATCCAATTTTCATTTCATTTCCGTGAACATCACACAAACGCACACACATACACGTACACCGGTGTATTCCGATTCCTGCAGTTCAATTCAGAATTTCTGCTGATAAGTCGCCGGTCGGTTGCGATGACGTCAGCACGCTGAGCGAGGCCTGGCGCGGGGGGAGGGGAGGTTCGTGTTGCATAAGCACTTAATATAATGGCGGAGGACATCTGAAAGACTTTTCGCAGTGTCGGGAGAGGCGTCCGGTGGCTGCAGAGAGTCGCAGAAAAAAAAGCCGCCGCCGCAGCAGATCGCCGGCCGGCAGGAATTAAGCGGGCGCGCGTGCGGCGCGACACAGCAGGATTCGAAATTGTGCGGCGGCGCGTGCGCGCGATTCCTGCTGAGCGCGCACGGTACCCGCGCACACCTCCTGCTGTGTCGTGTGTGCCTGGTAACCGGAGACCGAGCGACGGACTCTTGAGGATTTCTTCTTCAGCAGGAATTAATTTATGAAATGAATTCTCTCTCCCCTCTATGAAATTGTTTACCGGCCTAATTAATATAACGAGAATTTTATTAAATTTCCACCAGGACTTGTAATAAAGTCAACACGGTCTGATATTTTGAAACAAACAGCTTTTATAACAAGATATTAATAGTGAGAAATACCAAAGCCTCCATTTGCAATCAAAGTGATTGTATGAGACGTATAAAAGAAATTTAATGGAAATACTAGTGCTACTCGTTTACAATCAAACTGAAGCTCACTATCATCTATTTAAAGCTCACTATCATCTATACCAGTGGCGGTCCTAGAAACATTTTTAGGTGGTGCGAGATCTCATGGTGGTGTCCCCCCCCCTCGCTAAACACAAAAATTAGAGCTCTTTCTATGCAGTCGCTTATCCGTGATTAGGCTATACTACACTCGACCGCAAAAAAAACGCGCCACTTGAAAATTCACGTTTCTTCGTGAATATTCAAACAGCCATAACTTCGGTCGATGTGGATGAAATTTGATGAATTTTTGAGTTTTTGGAACGCTAAAGTTTTCTCTTTAAGGACACATAAGTGGATATAACGAAATTTAAGCACTTCTGCATTTAAAAGTCCTACCAACAAAAAAATGTTCAGAATGTTAGAAATGATAAAAGTTGAGAAGTTATACTGTGCCCAAAAAAAATCGTAGCTCCACTTCAAAAAGAGCGCAACAAAATTCCATCATTTTCCTTTGAAATAAGCGAAAAATCATGTCGATCCAATGATTTGGCTCGAAGTTATGGCAGTTTTTATTAAAAGTGTATTTTGGGGCATAACTTTGGCGGACAGGCAAACCTGTGACATTATGCGATTTAAAAAGATTGAAGTTTTCTCTTTAAGGGCATGTTAGTCAGATCTTCAAACATGCACATTTTACCCCCCTCTACCCCCTAAAGGCGATGAAACGTTTTTCACTTTAAAACTTTTAACTTTGTTAACTTGTACAATGCGCAAAAAAAATTGTGGCTTCGAGCAAGGGACATCCAGAATAAATTTAGTCCTTCTCCTTTAATATGCGCAAAAATTCAGATCGATAAATTGATTTGGAGTAAAGTTATGACAATTTGAGAAAAATTGATTTTTAAAGTGAAAAACGTTTCATTGCCTTTAGGGGGTGAAAGGGGGTAAAATGTGCATGTTTAAAGATCTGACTAACATGCCTCAAAGAGAAAACTTCAAACTTTTTAAATCGCATAATGTCACAGGTTTGCGAGCAGAGTTATGCCTGTCCGCCAAAGTTATGCCCCAAAATACACTTTTTAAAAAAACTGCCATAACTTCGAGCCAAATCATTGGATCGACATGATTTTTCGCTTATTTCAAAGGAAAATGATGGAATTTTGTTGCGCTTTTTTTGAAGTAGAGCTACGATTTTTTTTTTTTGGCACAGTATAACTTCTCAACTTTTATCATTTTTAACATTCTGAACATTTTTCTGTTGGTAGGAGTTTTAAATGCAGAAATGCTTAATTTCGTTATATCCACTTATGTGTCCTTAAAGAGAAAACTTTAGCGTTCCAAAAACTCAAAAATTCATCAAATTTCATCCACATCGACCGAAGTTATGGCTGTTTGAATATTCACGAAAAAACGTGAATTTTCAAGTGGCGCGTTTTTTTTGCGGTCGAGTGTAGTTCATACAGACAGAACAACGTGATTTGCCCGTTTCGGCGCCCCAAATGACGGCGCCCGGGGCGGTCGCACCGCCCTAGGGCCGCCACTGATCTATACCGTTCGTTTGCTTTATCGTGCTTCCCATTGGGATTTTCCAAACTATTGGAGATACGAAGACAATTAAATTCAATGATCTACTAACTAATAGATCGAGCGTAGAAAGAAAAACGCGGCACCAACATAACTAGACAAAGAGGGGACGATGTTCTGCTAAAATGATGATCTAAATGACGGGGCCTGGGGCGGTGCACCGCCCTAGGGCCGCCACTGATCTATACCGTTCGTTTGCTTTATCGTGCATACCATTGGGATTTTCTAAACTATTGGAGATACGAAGAAGGTTAAATTCAATGATCTACTAACTAATAGATCGAGCGTAGAGAGAGAAACGCGGCACCAACATAACTAGACAGAGAGGGGACGATGTTCGGGTAAAATTATGACTATTGTATGCGCGTTCGCCAGGATTTTATTGTTTTCACTACGTTTTTTTTTTAAATATTTCGAAAACAAATCTTGTGTCAGTGAAAATATTTGATTCCTTCTTCACTACGATGGCGAATTCGTGTGTGGCGTATTACAGTACAAGGCGCCCAACCAGGGGGTGGCTCGCAGGCTATTGTTTTCTAAAACTATTAACAAGAAAATTAATTCTTGCAGTTTGTCGCAACATCTCGGTAAATATTAATTATCATCACATCTAAGCCTTATATATTTTTAACTTTACTGTAAATTAGTGTTTTACACGCGTGGCGCATGAAGTAAAATTTCGAGTTTAGAAAAGCCCCGTGAAAATTTGTCTCGGGTCGCGCAGCGACCCGAGACAAATTTTCTACGCAGGGCTTTTCTAAACTCGAAATTTTACTTCATGCTTAGTCTGGGAGTCGAAGACACTTGTTATTTTAAAATATGTTACAAGTGTTAAAATGTGTTTTACATTCATCTGTCATTTCGCACATTGTCAAGACAAAATGCGTCCCAATTATGAAAAGTAGATTTTTTATGCGAGGTTTATTATAAAAGCGTTCAAGGCTTTTCTAAACTCGAAAATTTACTTCATGCTTAATCTGGGAGTGGATACACTCGTTCGGAACTTTAAGAACGAGTTTTTCCACTCCCAGATTAAGCATGAAGTAAAATTTCGAGTTTAGAAAAGCCTGAAAATTTGGATTTGCCGGGGCGCGCGAGCGTAGCGAGTCGCGCTCCGGCAAATCCAAATTTTCAGGCTTTTCTAAACTCGAAATTTTACTTCATGCGCCACGCGTATAAAACACTGATTTCAAATGTTCAAAATAAATTCCTTATAAATATTTTTTCACCTTGTTAATGAAACAAAGTTATGTTTTCCAGAATTTGTATTTCAGTGTAAAATCTTGCAACGCATTTTGTCTAATAGCAAATATGAAAAAAAAGAATACTGGAAAACATATTTTTGTTTTATAAACAAAGTGAATAAATATTTATAAGGAATTTGTTTTGAACATTTCAAATCAGTGTTTTATACGCGTGGCGCATGAAGTAAAATTTCGAGTTTAGAAAAGCCTGAAAATTTGGATTTGCCGGAGCGCGACTCGCTTCGCTCGCGCGCCCCGGCAAATCCAAATTTTCAGGCTTTTCTAAACTCGAAATTTTACTTCATGCTTGATCTGGGAGTGGACACACTCGTTAATTTATTTATTTATTTATTCTTACGGGTGGCCAATTACATAGAAAAAATAACATATATAATAAAAAATACAATAATACAACAATACAAGAACGTTACTTATGAGTTAGAATCTAAAACTACACGACACGTACGTTTAAAATACTTCAGACTAACTCCGAACATATTAATTAAATTATAATATTTGTTAACGTTATGTATTAAGTAATTTTGAGGGCTATTAAAACCAAATACAGATTTGTGAAATTCACAAGCAAGAAGTTGCTGATGCCGCGTTGCATGTCTGGGGATAAAAAATGATATAGATGACAATACATCTGAGCAATCGATTAGATTGTTAAATAAGCGATAAGCAAAGCAAAGCGAAGAATAAATTCTTCGTTTATATAGTGGAAGGATATCAAGATATTTGAGCATCATATCAAAATTGTCATAATATAAATGACAACGAGAACAAATAAGATTAGCCATTTTCTTTTGGACGTGCTCAATGCTATTGATATGACATTTGTAATTAGGGGACCATACGATGGAGCAATAATCAAGGATAGATCTAACGAATGATTTGTATAATGTTATAAATGTTCCGATGGATGTGAAGTGTATTGACAGTCGTTTTATAAAGCCAATTAATTGCAATGCTTTTGCCAAAATTACATTTATATGACTTGTTAAAAGTTCAAAATTGAACGCTTTTGTAATAAACTTTGCATAAAAAATCTACTTTTCATATAAATCAGAAAGTAAAATGTTTAACGAAAGATCAAACTTAAGCAGTATATTTTAAACTTCACTTTAAATCAACAAATGAAGCAAAATAAATTCAAATTCATAACTATTTGAATTCGAGAAAATAAGCTTACGCTTCTTATAGTTTGCACACTTTAAACATAATATATAAAATTACGAAAATGTTATTCGTGAAAGTGCAAACAATGTCTTAATTAATAAGACAACTTAAGACGATAAATATCCATTGAAACAACTTCTTCCCGTGCAAATACACCTCCGGAATTTTCAGGATTTTCTAAACTAGAAATTTTACTTTATGCTTAATCAAAGAGTGCAAACACTCGTTATAAGCTTTAAACTGACATAAATATAAAAACAACAAATTCCTGCAAATTCACAAAAAGCTGTAATTATCAGGATGTGTGCACTTAAAAGAAAACTTCCCTGTATACTGTTTTGGAACATCATCGATCCTTTTCCCGAAATGGAGGCTTCGCGTGCTCTCCGAGTTCAACACGCATGCTGCTGAGGTTAGTTTAGGTTCAAGAACTTCTGGGAAACTTTGAACGACGGTTATCGATGAAAAACATAAATAAATAAACTCACGCGAGTTTGCAATATTTCCGGTTGCTGTTACATTTTTCTTTTTTTTTAACGGGCATAAGCCAAAAGTTTGAAACGTTTGATTTTGAAGAGTGCACGGCATGTTATTTACTGTAAACCGAAAGATGTTTTTCATGGAATAATAAAAAAGATGATTAAGTAAAGTTTACTTGTTTTTCTTTTTAAATATAATACATATGGGCCCGCCGTGGCCGAGCGGTTGAGCCGCCGGTTTCGCCAATCGGACACGGAGGTGATCTGGGTTCGATTCCCAGCGGAGGCGAGTAATTTTTCTAACGAAAAATACTCGTCTCCGGTTCCATGGATGTGTGTGAATGTGTTGTGACGTCCAAACAGTCGAAATATATGTTAATAGATATTATAAATCAACGTTAGTGGCTGAATGGTAATACCTATGCCAAACAAATAAACAAAAAATTATAATACAGCTGGATTCATAGAACTTTCACATAGAGATTCATGAGTGGTATTAAAATTAGTTCGTTAAAGAACAATACTATATTTTCACTCTCTTGAAATATCAGAAATTGTACAAGTTGAAATTTTATTTACTGCAAAATCAAGGTCAAATTTCTAATATTTATTTTTTTTAATAACCCTAACGTCCGGTTTCTCTAATGCATCTTAACTAAATAAAATAGAGCTTATAAATAAGACGTTCTTAAAGTGTTATACCAACCATAAATCAGATCTTAGAGTTATAAAAAGGTCATACATTATAACACGCCAAAAATGGCGTCTTAAAAAGCGGATTCTAACCTAAAGTGACTTCTAATGTGCCTAACGAAATTGTAAAACAAAAGATGAATTATTTCAAGCGCTGGCTATAAGTGGGTATGATGTATCGTATGCTCAATAAAATAAAACCTCTAGAGTGCTATGGAATATATTGTAGGTTGGCAACTCGGAAATGATACATTATAATTATTATGTCTTACGTATTATACAGAGAGTTTTATGTAAAACCGAACATTACAATACACGTTCAACGTTAATTTTCGTATGTTCGATTCGTACTGAAACGAATCTAAGCATTAAACACAATTTGACACGTTTCATTTTGAGGTTAAGTGTAAATTGGATTGCCTATATGACTATTAGAAATGGCAGGTAATCAAATGCGAAGCAGTGCAAATCGTACAAAGTTCGATATTACATAAAACTCTCTGTATGACAATTCCTGAAGCGTGTAGCCAACATAAATTTTAAAAAAAGATAAAATCATAGTACTCTAGAGGTTTTTTTTTAATTGAACATATGATAGATTTCGTATAAATATTGCAGAAGAAAATAAAATAACTTGCCAGCAATACCTCGTCATATTTATCAACGGAATAACTTTTTCGAAAAGTAATGATATCAAGCAGTTTTTTTCTAAATTTAGGCTTACAAAAGAAAGTGTATACAATATTCGCCAACAAATTCTCCTCCACCAGTTTTAAAAATGCTACTCTTGTTTTCAGCAGAAATCTTTCTCATTGCGTGTTTTAAATTTATCCACGTTAAATTTTTGTGTAATAAGCTACCAAGCTTCTTCTTTTTCGCGGTTGGTTGCCGCGTTTGTTGTTTTATTTTATTTTATGGATCTACACAAGGGACGTTAATACTCTATTAGTGGCTATTTTTTTTTTAATTTACCCTATTCCTTTGGCTTTTCTACATTTTCAATGACACTTAACAATCAGCTACGTTTGATAACGGTTATAAATAGATTTGATATTAGATTACATGTCAAATTACGTAAAAAAGCAACGTTGCCAAGCGTAATCAATTCTTACCTAAGAAATGTATAAATTTGTTTGGTGTAACAGAATACAAAATTAAGAACTACTTATAAATAAGAAGTACTTATATAAATCGTATTTTAAGATTAGTTGGAGGAACCGGGCGTAAGATATGTATCATATAAAGGGTGGGCCATCTATTCATGCCTTTTTGAACGAATTGTTATTTCCACATTGGCAACACTGACGCGCTTAAGGTTACGATTTATGATTGGTAAAATCCAAAGTTTTGGATAGTCACTAGTGCCAGCGCCATTGATGTTCTGATTACGGGACAACATTGCATGATACATCAAAATAATGCTGAAACTTGTAGTATTTTAATGTTACCAATTTTTAACGATTAAGATATACAGTTTTTTTGTAAAAAAAAGTCCAAAAAATAGCAATTTTTTGCGTCATTTATTTACTCAAAAACTTGTGCTAAGTAAAATTGAAGGGTGTCCATAAATTCTGCATTCAATTAGCTCAACATTCATTAACAAAAAATCTTAGACCTAAATTACTATTTCCAGCATAAAAAGGTAAACGTAGGATTTACCTTTTTATGCTGGAAATAGTAATTTAGGTCTCTCTCACACTAGCTAACGGCTGGAAAGAGTCTGTCTCACTCTAGTAAACCGCACATTAACATATTAACATAAATGTAGTATCAAACCTCCGCTGTAGATATTTGTAGTGGTGGCCTCTTGGCCTGTACCACCGCGATCTTTGCAAATCTATTGTGGACGCTGTAAGATATGAATCGTTTTAATCTTAAACAACGTTGGGAAATATTATAAAAAAAATTGCTGTGTCGTAATGGAGTGCGCTACAGAGACATGCTGACTGAGTTTTTGTGGCCGAAATTAAATGATTTTGACTTGGACGAGCTTTGGTTCCAGCAGGATGGAGCAATATGCCACACCAGACGTAAGACTATCGATCTTTACCACACTAAGTTTGGTAAACGTGTTATCAGTGGTTTTGGAGACATTAATTGGCCATCGCACAGCTACGATTTGTCGCCGTTGGACTTTTTTGTGGGGGGTATGTTAAGGACTTTTGCTACTTCAACGATCCACAAAAACAATTGACGCCTTGAAGGAAAACATTCGTGGAACTATTCGCCAAATAGAGCCACAAACAATTGAAAATGTACAGCAAAATTTGGTGAAAAGGATGGATTACTGTTAAGCTAGTCGCGGCGACTAAATGACGGCGACTAAACGGCGGCGACTAAATGGCGGCGACTAAATGGTCACTAGCTGCGGCGACTAAATGGTTGCCGCGGCTAGCTTGACTAGTCCACTGAAATTGTTTTCCATAAATAATTCTTGAATACAACAACAATCATTTAAAAATATTCAAATGTGTAGTTTTATTAGCAATTAAAAAAACCATCAGATGGCCCATCCTTACCTTGTTATGTTATGTTATGTTATGGGGTCGGTGAGTCGTATGGCCTCTGGGCCTTTCGAAGTTACCTCGACCTAAAAGATCTTTTGTAACTATCCCTGACCTACTTGAGTCCCTCAATGTCTAGACATCTTATGAAGTCTACTATAACTTGAGGGTTAATGTGTACCAATTCCTCGGTGTTTAAAGTGGCCGATGACAGGTAGTTCCCTCTTTGAAGGGACAAGGCAGGGCATTCACAAAGTAGGTGCTCTGCTGTTTCTTGTGCCTCGTTGCAGAACCTGCAGTTGGCATCAGTTGTCTGACCCATCTTGGTGAGGTGGTACTTCAGAGAACAGTGTCCAGTTAGAAGGCCGGTTATGAGCCTTAGGTTGCCCTTGCTTAACCTGAGAAACTGTCCGGCTCTTACGGCAGAGAAGGCGATGAATCTTTTCGCCTGCCGCAGACCATGTGTGTTTCTCAGGTGAGCACTTTTGGCAACATCTTCCCATTCCCGGATCATCCCCTTGATGCGGACCCTTCCTGGGCAAGGTTGTCGGAAATTTCATTGCCTTTGATCCCTGCGTGTCCCGGAACCCAGACCAGTTTGACTCTGTTGTTCCTAGCCAGCTGCTTTAGGGATAGCTTGCACTCCCAGACAGATTTAGACTTGCATGTAGGCGATTTTATTGCCTTTAATGCAGCTTGACTGTCTGAGCAGATGCAAACCCTCTGTTTGTTGTATCCCCTGTCTAAACATATGTTCAGGGCCTCGATTTCTGCCTGAAATATCGATGGGGATCGTCCCAAGGCCTTTGATAACTCGAATCGAGAGCCAGTGATACCGATTCCGACTCCGTTCTCAGTTTTGGATCCGTCAGTGAACCAAACTATCGAGGAGCCTTGTAACTGCTTGACCTTCGCTCCAACATCATGGCGGCCATGGATGGCCACTTCAATCGTTGTGTCGAAGTCGTAGTCAGTTGACATGTAGTCTTTGGGCATGTATATCGCTCTTTTACACACAGTGTTGAGGATTTTTAGGTGCCCGTTAAAGTATCCATATTTTGGTATGTCTGTCTGGATTATTCTTAATGCGTCTAGTGCTGCTTCCCTTTTCACGTGCAGATGCAGAGGTGTGAGATTTAGCATAGCCTCCATTGCTCCAGTGGGGCAGGTGTTCATAGCCCCTGTGATGCCCAAACATGCCAGCCGTTGAACCTTGCTGAGCCTTGCTTGGGTTGTGATCTCCGTTGTCTTTGTCCACCAGACAACGGAACCATAGGTGATTATTGGTCTTATCACCGTAATGAAAAGCCAGTATATCATCTTGGGGTGTAAACCCCATCTTTTGCCAAATAGCCTGCGGAAAACCCATGTTGCCCTTACTGCTTTGGCAGTGATGTTATCTACATGGGTTTTCCAGTTTAGCCTCTGGTCAAAGGTGAGGCCGAGATATTTAACTGTGTTGGAAAGCCCAATGAGTGTCCCATTCATGGTTAGTGTCTTAAGATTAAATTTTCTACGACCTGTAAATGGGACAATTACAGTCTTGTTGGGATTGATAGTGAGCCCCTTCTGCACGCACCATGTACTTACTTTCCGAAGGGCTGACTGCATGCGGTTGGACACCGTATCGTCATGCTTTCCCCTAACTATGATGACGATGTCGTCAGCATAGCCTTGTACGTCAAATCCGTCGTTGGATAACACCGATATTAGCTCATCGACAACTAGTGACCACAGCAGGGGCGATAGAACCCCGCCTTGTGGGCACCCCTTTACTGCGAACACAGTTGCCGACTCATCGCCAATGGACAGTGTGATCCTACGACCTTTGAGCATAGCATGGATCCATTTGGATGTGGAGGCATCAATTCCTCTTGATTTGGTGGCCGTGTCTATGGATTCATAGGAGGTGTTGTCAAATGCACCTTCGATGTCCAAGAATGCGCATAGAGCCACTTCTTTGCTTGCGATGCTCTTCTCTATTACACTTGTTAGTGTGTGAAGGGCATTTGTTGTTGATTTGCCTGCTTGATAGGCAAATTGGTGTTTGTGAAGGGGAAACGACTGAAGAGCTTTCCCTCTGATATTTCTATCAATGATTTTCTCCATTGATTTTAGGAGAAAGGAGGTGAGGCTAATGGGGCGATATGACTTGGGCTCGTCAGTTTGGCGTTTGCCAGCCTTTGGTATAAACACCACCGCCACCTCCCTCCACTGCTTGGGGATATACCCAAGAGAGTAGCTAGCTCTGAATATTTGCGTGAAACGTGGTAATAACTCCTCCCCTGCCCTTTGCAAAAGGGCTGGAAAGATTCTATTAGCCCCCGCGGATTTGAAAGGCTTGAAGCCGTTGATCGCCCATGTTATTATGCTTGGAGTGAAGATCTTTGTTGCCAGTTTTTTGGTTTCTTACCTTAGTTAATAAACAAAGTTGAAAAAAAAACAAAAAAATATCTAATATATTGAAATATCAAGTCAAATTTTAACATAATAGAAATTTGGCATTGATCTTGCAGTAAATATAATTTCAACGTATACAAAGAGAGTGGAAATTTAGCGTTATTCTTTGCATTTTTTTTTTAAATCTTTACTTTGTAAGTGTATATTCTATGAAAATTTATGTATGGATAGTGTTGTACAAGTAGCTGTGGTTGTAGTGTAATTTGTTTATATCTTTGGGATCGATTCAACATTAATATATAATGATTGTGCGATGTGTATCATTAGTGTAAATTGCATGCTGGGATGGGCCCAAAGCTCTCGTTCAATTAATCGATTGCGGTTTGTGATACTTTACATTGGTCTTTGACCAATTTGTTGTCGTTTGTGCATATTTTTATTTCTGATTATTTTTTCAATAAATAAAGGAACAAACCGGGTTTATTGGTCGAATCAAATGTAAAACATCAAAATTAATAAAACTTAAAAACAAATTGAAACATCGCATGGAACAAAGCTAAAATCGTTGTTTGTATAAATGAGACTTTATTAAGTGACTATAGTTTAGACAACTTTAACTTGTCATTTTCAAACTCAAATTTTGAGTTAATGTTAAAGTTGTCGAAACTATAGTTACTTAATAAAGTCTCAGTTATACACAGTTAAAATCGTGTATCAATTGTGAATAATGATGTATAACGAAGTAGAAACCTCGACCATTAACAGTTTAAAAACAAATATTTCAAAAGTGACAAATTTTGAATTTTAAATAATACCTTTATTTTATATAAAACTTGAAAAATTCAATTGATATTGACAGCAGTTGATAAATCTTCAAAACTGATCCAAATGGGTTTTTTTGTACTAAAAAGACAGCTAAACAAAATCTCGAAGTCTATTAATAATACCTTTAATAATTAAATGAGGGGGCGGAAAATTTAGCCTCCGCCCAGGGCTGCTGAAACCCACGCGACTGTCAACCATTTTCAATTCTTTTAACCTTACTTTTTACTCAGTGGACGTATAAACCAGGGTTGTTATGTGTAAAACACTTTGTTTTAAAACAGTGTTTTAAACATGTTAAAAACCAGAGCTGGGCAGGATTCGAATCATTCAGGATTCGAATCCTTTTAGAGGAGACAAAAGAAGCATTTGAATACTTTAGTTCAACTGGATTCGTGATCCGGATTCGTTACATTATTTTAAGAGGATTCGTATTCGAGTCCAAATGTGGGTGATTCGAATCCTTATAAAAGGATTCGAATATTTATAAAATGATTCCAACACTTACAAAAGGATTTGAATAGTCAAAAATAATTCGAATTAATTGTGAGAATTAACATGAATAATGTCTTTTGCGTGTTTTTAAATTTCTCGTTAAATTACTGTTTTATACGCGTGGCGCATGAAGTAAAATTTCGAGTTTAGAAAAGCCCAGAAAATTTGTCTCGGGTCGCTGCGCGACCCTCGACAAATTTTCATGGGGCTTTTCTAAACTCGAAATTTTACTTCATGCTTAGTCTGGGAGTGGAAACGCTCGTTCGAAACTTCAAACTGAATACTTTCATAATAACATTAAATGACTGAAAATGTTTTTAAAGATAATAATCTAGTTTGCAATTTTTTTTTTAATATTATTTAAAGTAAAACTGACATGGTAGCCACAATCTGAAGTGGCATTTTAATATAATTTTCTTCTGTGAGAAACCCGCATTTTGTTAAATTGTTTTCATTGTTTTTTTTAATATTTAAGTTAATTTTATAAATTTAATAATATATGGCTTTTTTGTTACTGTTTGGGTCAATTTGAATATAATTCCATGACTTTTCTCTGACTTTCCCGGATTTAATGATATTCAGTGATTTTTTTATTTACGTAATTTTTAGGCATTCGTTGATTTTATAATAGAGGTCAATTTGAAGTTTTGAACGAGTGTTTCCACTCCCAGGCTAAGCATGAAGTAAAATTTCGAGTTTAGAAAAGCCCCGTGAAAATTTGTCGAGGGTCGCGCAGCGACCCGAGACAAATTTTCGGGCTTTTCTAAACTCGAAATTTTACTTCATGCGCCACGCGTACAAACCACTGATTTGAAGTGAAGTTCAGAAACTCACAAATACATCTTTAATTAGAGTAACAGGGAATCAGATATTTAGTCTGTTATAAACGATGTTCAGTGTTAATAATAAATAATTAGGTTTTGAATATTTTTTTAAAACAACTAGAAACGATATTTATTTATTAATGGTTGCAAAAAAATAAAAAATCAAATTTATTCTCAAAGGATTTGTATTCGTGATTCGAAAAAACAGGATTCGAATCTTTGATTCGAATCATATTTATCTCCTGCGAATCCTTTGTTGGAGTATTCGTGATTCGAACCATATTAGGTGATTCCGATTCGTGATTCGAATCCTTTTTACGAGGATTCGTCCCAGCTCTGTTAAAAACAGCCGTCGTATTTTAAACAGTTTTGTTTTATACATGTTTTAAATCTTAAATTTGTTTAAAACGTGTTTGAAAAGTTTTTTATTACCTTAAATTTGCTAAATTATATTTTATACTACTTCATTAAGATTTTTTGCTAACGTTTTTAAATGTTAGCTAAATTGTTGAAGATATTTCAGATTACATTATTAAACATAACATTGTATTACAATAAAATACAACTGTGTGTGCATAAATGTGATTTTTAAATACAGGGATTTTTTCTTTCAGAGATTTCTATTTGAATCTTTAAACGAGGGTTTTCCACTCCCAGACTGAGCATGAAGTAAAATTTCGAGTTTAGAAAAGCCTGAAAATTTGGATTGGCCGCGTAGCGAAGCGGAGCGGCCAATCCAAATTAGGCTTTTCTAAACTCGAAATTTTACTTCATGCGCCACACGTATAAAACACTGAAATATCGTAAAGCTTAAAATATACGGCTTTAGCAATCTAATATGTCCCACTGAACAAACTCATCTAAGTAATGTTTCATCAACATTAATACAACGTTTAATGTTGCTAAAATGTTGATATAACGTTATTTATTTGTTGGCGTTTTGCTCAATGGGTGTAGATGTGAATAAAACGTGAGTTAAATTCTGCGCTGAACAAATTGTTTAAAACAGTGATTATAGGCAACCCAATAACTATAACTTACATTAGGTTGCCTATAATCGTTGTTGTATGTTCCTTGTTCTCTAGTCGAGTAAATAGTAAAGTAAAAAAATTGTGAAACAAACCAAGTGTAATTTAATTTAAACCTTCATTATCAATGTTGTTGTATGTGTGTGTTGTTTTAACTTCACTGTAAATCAGTGTTTTTAAGCGTGGCGCATGAAGTAAAATTTCGAGTTTAGAAAAGCCTAATTTGGATTGGCCGCTCCGCTTCGCTACGCGGCCAATCCAAATTCTTAGGCTTTTCTAAACTCGAAATTTTACTTCATGCTTAGTCTGGGAGTGGAAAACACTCGTTAAAAGCCTCAAATTAACCGCTTTGAAACAACGATTTTCCGCAAATTTAAAAAACGCTGTAATTATCGGAATATGTATACTCAAAATGTCTCATATGTTCTGTTTTAAACATGTTTTTAATTGTTAATGTTTTAAACGCTGTTTCAATGAAAAAAATTGTTTGTTTTAATTAAAATAAAAAAATACGTTTCTTTTATCAACCCTGGTACAAACATTAAAAAGCGATACATCTCCAACAACCACCACGATATTACTTCTTGAACACCAAATACATGCAATTTACTCATCGTAAACTACACTTAAAACGCATCTTCTTGTCTTTTTTTTTTATTTTACGCTTAATGCCTACACGCTACTCAAGCCGCAGGCATGCGGTCACGACACGTGCCACCGTGTTACCCAACCACATATGCAAAAACGCATAATTTTCAAACAATTTCAAGTTTATATGTACAGAGGTCGCTTTCGATTTGATCTGACTTAAGCGCGTGTGCGAGCTTAAGCTGCACCACCTGTCGGCTTCAGTGCGAATTAGATCGGAGTGGGCGGTGTAGTGGAAATACATTTTCAGGAAAAAAAAAATCGCGAACGCAAAAATAGCCGATTTCGGCTATTCATAACACGCCCGACAGTCTAAATAGAAACGTGTGTGTTCGTTCCTGTTCCTGGACCGAATATTTCAACTATGCGATCATAACACGGTTTGCGATGTTTTCGGTACGTCAAAAAAAGAGTTTAGCGTATTATAAATAACGTTAAGGTAGCGTAAGTTAGAGCTAAAAATAATTTTCGGATAAAGTTATTGTACTAGGAGAATAAAAAGTTTCTGTATTGTGGAGGCTTTTACTTCATTATACATATTAATTTCACAATAAAACACTTTTTACTTTGTTTGCATAACACTCTTTATTAAATGTGACTGCAGTTTCGACAAATTTAGCTTATCATTATCAAACATGATAATGTTTGATAATAACAAGCTGAATTTGCTGAAACTGTAGTCATATTCAGTAAAAAGTGTTATACAAACAAAGTGAAAAGTGTTATACAAACAAAGTAAAAAGGTAAATTCAAATTCAATACTATTTGAATTCGAGAAAATAAGCTTACGCTTCTTATAGTTTGCACACTTTAAACATAATATATAAAATTACGGAAAAACTATTCGTGAAAATGCAAACAATGTCTTAATTAATAAGACAACTTAAGACGATAAATATCCATTGAAACAACTACTTCCCGTGCAAATACACCTCCGGTTCTTGAATTATGTAATGAAATATTTAAAATCTTATTTAATTTGATTTGTTACAACGCTCTATTAAAGTAAAAAGGGTTTTATTGTGAATAATAAGTTTGCTTCTAAATTGATGCCTCATGCTTTAAAGTTGAAATTATTTTAATTGTTGACGCAGCAGTAAACACTTTCATTGTACTCAGAAAACAATAAGTTTTTGAGTTTTATAAAAAGTATATACAGTAATTATTATTACTGTTGTATCCTTTCTTCGAACTTTACACTTTGAGTTTCCTTCTATTCATTTTAAGTGCCAAAGCATCTTCTGGTTGTTAAAACAGAAGAAAAATATTTTGTTTATATCAAGGTTCCTTCTGCAAATACGTTTTAATTTTAATAATTCTGTTCATATCAAGGTTTCCATCTGTTGATTACTTATCTAATTGTTACCTCCTTCTAGAAAATGTACCTAACCTTTTAGAAAATGTACCTAATGGTCTACATGTATTTACTTTATTTTGCTTATGCTCGGTCAAGTTTAATTTTGATTAATTGCTCTTTTTGATATTCAAAGTAAAAATGTACAAATTTTACTTCGAATATAAAAAAAAAACATTTTATTAAAATTAAACGTGTTCGAATATAGGCAAAATAAGTGCTAAGTCCTAAAGAGTACATTAGTACCAGAGGACTTAGCACTTATTTTGCTTATATTCGAACACGTTTAATTTTAATAAATTGTTTTTTTTATATTCGACTGTTGGACTATCTGCCAGTGCTGCCAGATTTTTTTTCGAGATTTTTTTTATGACGCAAGGGCAACATTTCTTTAGAACTCTTCAACTCAAAAAATTAAGAAGATATTTTGAATTTAATTTAGATACTGAAAATGCAATCATATCAAGGCCGTAGCCAGGGGGGTATATGGAGGTTACCCCCCCCCCCTTACCCTCGAATGTTCAAAATGTTAATTTTTTGTATATAAAAGCGGCCTTAAATGAGCAAAAACTATATTTTTACCTGGAACTAGTTAGCTGTGACCGTTTTAATATATTGTGTTTGGAATATATGGGCGTAACCAGAACATCTTTACCAGAAAGGGGCACATGGTGAAGGCGGTGTTTCATTTAATTGTTTTACTTGTGTTTTCAACTGCTTGATTAAATCGAAGTAAATTCTTGAATTTTAGAGACGTTCACTAAAGAAGAAATAAATATTTGAAGTTATGTTTATGTTTCATAAATAATTTTTTAAATTTCCTACATTATTATTTGAAAGAATCATCTGCTTTATTAGTCGTCAGTTCTACAGTTCGTCAGTTCTGTAAACCATCAGATCATTAGTTCATAAGTTCTACAGTTGTTACAACTGTAGTCATCACCGAAAGTGCACCTTAAGTTTCTGCATCAAATTTGAAACTGTGCAATTCTTATGTATTTTGCTTAAAAAGACTGAATTAATAATAATAATGATCTTCCAAGTACAACCTGTATTTGTCTTACATTAAAACATATTTAATGTTTACCTCATTTTCCTTTTGAAATAGTTTTTGTAAGCTCTAAAGAATTTTTACTTAGTGTGCCTTAGTCAATGACATACCACTATCTTTTAGGCAATAGATGGCGTTGGTCGTCTTTAATTAACATAATGCATGCTCATAGGTTTAAATACCCAGACAGAAAAGTTATCAGTGCTGCAATAGATGGTGCTGGAGTGATTAATCCGAACCATGATCACTTCTGAGTTTATATACTCAAACAGAAAAGTTGGTCAGTACTCTCTTCAACACATGGAATTAGATGATAATAATAATCTTTATACAGCGTGTAAACGAACTACTGTACAGGCTCTCTACCACATAAGGGGCAGCGTTTAAATAAACAATACCTGCATTTGAAATTACCATACCTTTAGTAGATAGCTCACAAATAATTATTAAAAATAATTAATAGTAATAGGCCACATGTTTGTGGTATCTGGTATACGCGCACATTGCGTATTTTAAGAGAGATTCCACATAGAGTGGTAGTTTCCAAACGATTTGGATATCGAATTACACCATCCAGAGAAAAGTGGGTCAGATTGTGAAGAATTATGTCTATGTTATCGTTTTCATAAGTACCCATTGCTGACTAAATTCCGAATATTTTCTAAACGTGTTAATGAAATTCAATATTTTTCCTTATTAGGTTCACACTTCACTTTATCTCCACTCTTATTGAAATGTTTAGATAAGAGCGGCGAGGGTGGATGATTTTTAAACATAAAAATAGTTTGCTGTTTAGTCTATGGTGAAACTTCTACATTTTGTAACATGGCGCGATACGTTTATTCAAACATTGAATTAGCAGACATGTTTCTTATTTACGGTAAAACTCGGTGTAATTCCGCGGAAGCTGTAAGAATTTATCAAGAGCGATTTCCTAAACGACACTTACCACCGCCAAACTGATTTAGAAATTTATTACAAAGAGCACGCGACACTGGAAGTTTGCAGCCCGTCGCCGCACAGTGGTCGGAATTTAAAAAAAAAGTGGGATTTAATATAAAAAACCGTTTGTAAATCATGAAACTTTGTAGATGAACGTATTTTGAGTGTTTAAAAAAATATTCTGAATGTCAAATATTGAAAAGTCAAAAATTCAAAATGGCCGACGAAATATGGCGGACTGAGCCATAAATTTCCGATGAAATTTGTGATTTGGTACGATATTCCTGATCTGGTATGGCTAAAAAAAATGATTTACTAATTTCCAAACAATATTGAACAGGTATACTGTTTTTATTTAAAGCCATATATGACAAATGAATTTTTGTATCAAAACGTTCCGTTTTTTTGACTTATGATTTTTTCCAAAGTCTTGCTTCACTGTGTTATCAAAATTATGTTTTGTACTGATTTTTTTCAATAAATTTAAGCGCCATTTACATGAATACTTATGGAAATATTCGTTTCTTTCTAAAAAAATGCTCTTTTTACCTAGAAAAGAAGCATTTTTAAAAGGCTGCAGCTTTGACCGGAGCAGGTCGGAGCAGCTGTCTGTTTCAGGAATAAAATCTGTGAACTATATACTATTTAGTGCCATAGGAATTTCAGAGGGCACGAGGGGGGCGATATTTTTTTTTCTCAGTCAATGTTAACGTTTTAAGCGAGGTAATTTGAACACATTACATAGACAAATTCTATTTTAATCGACTCTCTGCGTTTCTATAAGAATCTATTATTATTTTTCAAATATTTTCTTATTATTTATCACTTAAGAAGTTTAAAAGGCACCAAAAAGGCAATATTTTAGCAATTTTAATTGACGTGAATAAACGCAACATATATGCAAATATGCAGAATATGTTATTTTTACAATTCATCGATTTTTCTTATTTCAAATTCATTATATTTTAGAAAATGTAACAAACAAAAAACCAAAATATATGAAAGTAAACAATACTAAATATGTTTCGAATTGTTTACGTAATTCGATTAATGTTTATAAATTTACATGACAGTCAAATTAATGATATATTGTATGAAACAACGTACCTGTTTTCAATTTTCAACTGCACTGGAAGAACTTTCACTGACGTTATGCGAGCTCTTGTCGTTGTAAACAAATCTAATAACACTGACGATTTTTCGCGTATACAGCGCCATCTGAATATTCTAGAGGCATTTCCTAGCCACTGCTACCAACATTAAATGTTAAACCGCGAAATTGAATTTTGTTTTAGGATACCATTCTGAATTAATTTAGCATCGTTTTATGACAATAAGACAAAACAATATATCAGTAAACCTGTTCAATATTGTTTGGAAATTAGTAAATCATTTTTTTTCACCCATACCAGATCAGGAATATCGTACCAAATCACAAATTTCATCGGAAATTTATGACTCAGTCCGCCATATTTCGTCGGCCATTTTGAATTTTTGACTTTTCAATATTTGACATTCAGAATCTTTTTTTATACACTCAAAATACGTTCATCCAGAAAGTTTCATGATTTACAAATGGTTTCTTTATATTAAATCCCACTTTTTTTTAAATTCCGACCACTGTGCGCCGGGGCCATCGGAGGTGGTGACCGTCCAATGCGATATTTGTGAGCGGAAGATGAAATTTTGAATCTGTTGGAAGCGGATCCTGGTTTAAGTACCCGTATTATCGCCGCTTAGCTAAATGTATCGCACACATTTGTCAGCAGTGTTATACGAGACAATAATTTTTATCCGTATCACTACCAGCGTGTACAACATCTTCAACCCCATGATTTTCCCAAAAGAATTGCATTTTGTCAATGGATTTTGGCACAAAATGTTCAAAATCCTAACTTTACCAAAGACATTTTAGTGACCGACGAATCGTGCTTTACGCGTAATGGAAGTTTTAATTTCCATAATATGCATGTTTATGCAATAGAAAATCCTCGTGTTGCGCGTAGAACTCATTTCCAGCATCGCTTCTCCCTTAATATCTGGGCAGGTATTTTAAATGATCAATTAATTGGGCCATTTATGTTCCCATTTAATTTGAATGGAGAACGATATTTACGATTTTTGCAAGATGACCTTTTAGATCTTCTAGAAAATGTACCCTTAGCGGTTCTTAGAAGAATGTGGTATTTGCAAGATGGTGCGCCAGCTCACTATGAAAGGCGCGTTAGAAGATTTAAATGATGAGTTTCCAGGACGTTGGGTTGGTCGTGGAGGCCCTGTACCATGGCCTCCAAGAAGTCCGGATTTAAACCCCTTAGATTTTTTTCTTTGGGGATACTTTAAAAGTGAAGTCTACACTACGGAAATTGACAATGCTCAAATGCTGATACAACGAGTAAACGCCGCGGCTAATACCATTCGTGAAAAACCTCGTGAAATGTTTGCTACTGTTCGTGAAAATTGGATACGTAGAGCCCAAATGTACATTGAGTGCGGCGGACGTCAATTTGAACACTTATTGTGATTTTTTTTATACGTGACCCAGTTTCATCTAGTAATTCTAGACAGTGTGTGTGTGTGTAGTGCGTGCTAAGTGATTTATACGTCTCGCAGTAGTAACAGTAAATAAACAATACCACAAATGAGTGACCTAGTTTCATCTAGTCATTCGAGACAGCGTGCGTGTTTAGTGCGTGCGAAGTGATTTATGCGCCTCGCAGTAGTAAAAGTAAATAAAAAATACAACTTACGCATCCACGAAAAATATCATGAACACAGGTAACCAGAAGTTCTCAAAAAGTAAAAAATGCATGAAAAATTATGAAAAATCCAATATTTTTTTCCGATTTTATTTTTGCTGCAATTGGTGTCAAAATATTTTGTGTATACGCCCTTAAGAGGATGTACATTAGTTCGATTACACGCTGTATAACATCTTTTGCTACACTGGACCACACTGAAAGAATACTGACCTGAAATTAAATTATGTAAATATTAAATTGAACATTCTTCTGCTTGTTTAAGCCACAATGTCCGATCAAACATCGAATTTATGACATGGACACTCGCACAGTTCATTGCCGTACGCAATATTTTCGGGGTTGATAATTGGATCACTTAACGTCCATCCATCGCTGATTCCTCAGTGGAATTTTCAGTAATTGATGACGAACGATGTTACGGATCGGATCGATGTGAATTCATAACAGCAGATGTCTTAACTGGCCGACCGGTCGACCTTGACCCAATTCGCATGAAGTGAAGAAGTGCCGCACAATCGATAGCTTATTGGCTTATTTATTAAGTAACGGACGAGACGGCCTCGCCGTTTCCTCGATTGCGCCACCACTGAACGTCTTTTCTTTATGGTTTAAAGGACACTTGTGCGATCACGAGAAGATATCCCTTAATTTGGATTCATCGTTATTGAAAATAATAAAAATGTATTTTTGTTGCAAACACCAGTAGCGGCTCGTCTAGAAAGGTTTCCAGTTTTAAGGGTACATATGTACTTCGATGGATGCGCTGTGAAATTTCAGGCATTCATTGCTTTGGTTGCGAGTGCTCAATTTGAAGTTTCGAACGAGTGTTTCCACTCCCAGACTAAGCATGAAGTAAAATTTCGAGTTTAGAAAAGCCTTAAAATTTGGTTTGGTCGCGTAGCGCGTAGCGCTACGCGACCAAACCAAATTTTCAGGCTTTTCTAAACTCGAAATTTTACTTCATGCGCCACGCGTATGAAACACTGATTTAATGTAGAACTCAAAATATACTGCTAAATCAGTATAATAATAATAATGTATTTCTCAACAGACATAACATTCAATAGCAGAAAAATGTAAATGTTATAATTTTGGTATAATGTCAAAACTTGAAACTAGCAAGTGGAAATGAATGGCGTAACTACAATTAGGCATCTGCCCAGAGCTTTAAAACATTTCAAACCAAAATTTTGAACTTTTGGCTTAGTCATCAGTATAAATGAAATTGTCAATACTTGGTTGTAGAATACCTACTTTAAAATATTAAAAGTGCGTTTCTGTACTCTTTGTTGTAGATTGCGTACACAATCGCACTTTTAATATTTTTGGCTTGATGTCAAAATTTGAAGCTAGCAAGTGGAAATCAATGGCGTAACTACAATTAGACATCTGCATCCAGACCTTCAAAACATTTTAAGCCAAGCGCTGGGGGTCATTTTTCCCCTACAATTTTTCCCCTAGGTTATTTTTCCCCGCGCTATTAATTTTCCCCTCAAATGTTCCCCCGGCTATTATTTTCATAAGAAGATGAAACTTAGACTCAGAAATGTATTCAATTGCGTACAATGATTGTAGCAAATGTTATATAAGCCAAACTCAAAGGATTTTTTTTTTAAATATTTAAGGAATATAAAGGGTGTTTCGCCTAAAACTCCCCAGACTAAACAACCAGAAACTAAAAATGTTAAATTGCGTATTCCCAATTCGATTGTGTTTTAATTGACAGCAATGTTTTAAGTTCCAATGGGAAATTGTTTTATCAGAATTTGATGTTAATTAGTCTCAATTTGAAGTTGAAAAGTTATAGCTTAAATATCAGTTGCGTAGAATATGTTTGAGCTAAGTAGAACTATTTTGTTTTTATTTTTATTAATATTTGAAAAATATGATATTTTGTATAAATATAAATAATTCAAATATTCGAATACTCAAATATAAATATTACAATCACTAAATTTTTAACTTTAAATCAGTGTTTTCTACGTCTAGTGCATGATGTAAAATTTCGAGTTTAGAAAAGCCTAAAAATTTGGATTAGCCAGGCTTCGCTTCGCTTGCACCGACAAATCCAAATTTTCAGACATTTTTAAACTCGAAATTTTACATCATGCTTAATCATGGAGTACAAACACTTGTCATGACCATGATGCGACAACTCTCGCTAGGACAGCCCATTAGAAGAGCCAAATCGCATGACCAGAGAAGGATTGAACGTCGAATCAAAAACATAGTCGCGAAATATGATGATTACAGGGAGGAAGACAAACTTTTAGATTATTTACGAAATATTGGTTGTAATATAACTTTATAATTTTTGTAATATAACTTAATTAATTTGATTGTTGCGTTATTATTCATTTGGGGGAAAATTAGATTAAGGGAATATTAATTTGGGGGAATATTAATTCGGGGGAAAAATATAAGGGGAACATTTGTCGGGGGAAAAATTTTAGGGGAAAAATGAACCCCAATCTAAACCAAGATTTTAGACTTGCAAACCCAACGAACATTTCTATCTACATGTACCTATCTTAAATTTTAAGGATTTACCAGAAAGACAAAAATATCGGTTTGTATCCAAGTCGAAAATTTACGTCGCTGGTGTTAATATTGAGGCACAACTTCGTTTTAGTTGTAATAACGTTTATAAATAGCATTTTTAAACTGTGTTACGATTGTGTCGTCGTTTCGTCTATTAATACGGAATGATTTATATTCGAACCTAGAGCTATCGTATCTAACGCCAATTAAAACGTGGTTAATCAGCAGACGGCTTAAACGTCGGTTGCCCTGCGGCGCGCGATTTTGATTTATCCGCACATTCGGAATTCCGAAAGTTTTTGATAAACTACTGCAGCTATTACTCCGCGTATAAATCTTGAAGCTCGAAAGCTCGAAGCCATAAGAATTATTGAATAAAGTACGAATTATAATGCAATGATTTACAATTGTATTAAGGCTGTTTTAAGCTTCATATAGCAGGAATTTCGAAAAGTACACATGCAAAAATTAAACGTAAGGATTATTGAATATAATACGAATTGCAGCCAATCAAGTAGATGGATTTGCTTTAACAGCCAATGAGAGCCCTTTTTTCAAACTACTGTAATTTAAACGTTTGGATTGGTCGCTCCACTTCGCTGCGCGACAAAACTAAATTTTCATGTTTTTCTAAACTCGAAATTTTATTTCACGTTTAATTTAGGAGTGGAAACACTCATTCGAAGTATATTCTGTACTTAAACTAAGGAGAAGGTTTTCAAATCTATTTTCTGATGCTCTTCCAAAAAAAAAAAAACGCAATGATTAAAAGTCAAAAAGCGGATTTTTAAATAAAGTTTTGCCTTAAAAAAAAACACTTAGTATTGTTTTACAAATTAATACTATATTCCGACTAGTTTCGGTTTGTTAGACCATTTTCAGAGGAATGTGATATTCCTTTGAAAATAGTCTAACAAACCGAAACTAGTCGGAATAAAGTTTTAATTCATTATTTCAATACCAAGTGTTTTTTAATTTAAATAGCTTTACATATTCTAATATGTTTCACCAAGTGCCAGATGAGAAATTATTTCAAGAAATTAAAGTTTTGCCACAATTTTCTATGCGATCTTTTAAATTTGTTAATCTCTCTGTCAGTGAATGGATATCTAGTGGTAGTCAATAATTCGTTGCATGTCAAGTTTGTGCGTGCGTATTGATTTGTGCTATACAATTATTAACCAGTTACTAGCACAATTTCCTGCGTTTATTAGAATTACTGTCTGTGAACTGGTAACATCCACTCCTCGCACGATACATACGAGAAATAGTATATTACGATACGAGTGGCACACGTTTCACATTTTCTAACTGAGTATAGATAACTGGAGTTTGGGATAATGGCGCTTATTGGCTGTTGAGGCAAATCCGTCGCTTTTATTGGCTGTGTTGGAGCAACTAAGTGCAAATGACAGTTTGAGTAGTGACGAAGAGGTCGGTATTTTTGACAGGGAGAACACGTGTCGATTGCGATTGTCAAAACTGGCGTGACGTGCAAATATATACAGTCTGTTTGATTTATTGTGACACAGCACATATGTCCGTTATTAGTACAGATGGAAAAAAAAGTTAAAGACAAAAGTTTTAGTATTTTTTATGATCTATTCAATGGTAATGTCAGAAAAACAGTTGAAAATCAAATAAACACGTGAAAGCTATTAGTTTCATTTTCTTCAATGGAACACCCTGTATATTTTGTTTATTTCAAATAGGCATTAATATTAGCCTTATAATGATACCACATAAGTACCCCTTTATTGTAGAAATAACACGACAATTGCCAATAAATGAAATTTATCAGTTGACATGAATAACTATTTAAAGTGTCTGTTTAAAGTGACGTCCGTTTTTCGCAATACATTCTTCACATCTCTTCATTAAATTTCGTCGTGCTTTTTGCAACATCCGTGGTGTTATTTGGCCACGTGCCATACGAATACGATTTTTCAGATCGTCTAGATTTTCTGGACGAGAAACATAAACTTTTTGCTTTAAAAATCCCCAAATAAAAAAATCTAAAATAGACAGATCTGGCGATCTTGCTGGCCAGTTTATGGGGCCACCATTTGCAATCAATTTCAAACCAAACTTTCTTTCCAAAATATCTTTGACATTTCTTGCGTTATGGGGAGGAGCTCCATCTTGTTGGAACCACATATCTCGACGTATTTCTAGGGGGATATCATCTAAATAATCTTCAAATTCTATCGTAAGAAAGTTGGCATATCGCTCCGCATTCAACGTTCCTTGATAAAAAAATGGTCCTATTATGGTATCACCTAACACACCAAGCCACACATTAACTGCAAATCTTTGTTGGAATCTGCATTCTCGAATTTGACGTGGATTCTCAGTATCCCAGTAAAGGTCGTTTTTTCGGTTGGAGATTCCGTTGTTGTTGAAATTTGATTCATCACTCCAAAGAATTAAATTTAATAAATGTTGATTGTTGCTAAGCCAATTACAGAATACTATCCTCCTGTCAGAATCACCATCTCTTAAACCTTGTACTAACTTAATTTTATATGGTCTCATTTTATGTTTTCTCAGAATAGAAAATATTTTATGCATACTTATTCCTAAGTCAGCCACTGCTTCGCGTATTGAATTACGTGGATGTGCTCTAAAATAGGCCAATATCAATACTTCATTATTATCTTTTCTTTCTTGTCTTCTCCTTCGTAATTTATTATTAAAACACCCATTTCTCCGTAAATTTTGTTCAAGTCTTGCAAAAGTGCAATAATGAGGTTGTCTTCTTTCTGGATACATGTTTCCATAAGTGATACTAGCTTCTCTAGAATTATCGTTGCATCTAAAGAAGACCTTTAGTATATCCATTTTTTCATCATTAGAATAGTAATTATCACCCATCTCTAAAGATTTGAATCAACAACACACAAGACGGGAAGTTACTACACCACTTTGACATTAAAGCGTTAACAAATTGTTTTATGTCAATTGCTATCCATGGCAACTGATAAATTTCATTTATTTGCAATTGTCGCGTTATTTGTATAATGAAGGGGTACTTATGTGGTATCATTATAAAGCTAAGGTTATTACCTATTTGAAATAAACAAAATATACAGGGTGTTCTATTGAAGAAAATGAAGCTAATAGCTTTCACGTCTTTATTTAATTTTCAATTGTTTTTCTGACAATGCTACTGAATAGATCATGAAAAATACTAAAACTATTGTCTTTAACTTTTTTTTCTATCTGTACTAATAACGGACATATGTGCTGTGTCACAATAAATCAAACAGACTGTATATTGATTTGCGCTATACAATCATTAACCAATCACCAGCACAATTTCCTGCGTTTATTAGAATTACTGTCTGTAAACTGGAATCATCCACTCCTCGCACGATACATATAAGAAATAGTATATTACGGTACGAGTGGCGCAAGTTTCACATTTTCTAACTGAGTACAGATGACTGGAGTTTGGGAAAATGGCGCTCATTCGCTGTTGAGGCAAATCCGTCGCTTTTATTGGCTGTGTCGGTGCAACTAAGTGTAAATGACAGTTTGAGCAGTGGCGAAGGAGTCGGTATTTTTGACAGGAAGAATACGTATCGATTGCGATTGTCAAAACTAACGTGACGTAACAAATATAAAGACAGTTTTCGAGGTTTAAGCACGTTCGTCAAATTAGGTTAAAATTCGCCAATGTAACGACTGCAATTGTTAAAACTAACGTGACGTAATAACTAAAGACAATTGAGGAGCGTAACTTTGAAAACACATAAAGTATTTTTAATTACGTAAATTTACCAAAAGTGTTTTTAATAATGTTGGATAAAAAAAGATGTTATTGATATGAGAAAAAAGACAAAATCAAATTTTTAGGCTTTTCTAAACTTGAAATTTTACTTCATGCGCCACGCGCATAAAACACTGAAATATTTAAAAGTTCAAAGCCGACTCAGCTTGATTTTATGTTTGATTTCATCTTAGTACATTTTATAAATATTTATTTTTTCTAACCCAATTTTGTGCTTTCAAAATTCGATCTTTTGCAGCGATTTTAAAATTGATTTATTTTAAATTTCAGATTTTTCCACTCTACTTTAAATATAGTTTTTGTTATTCTGCTTTTTTGTCTTCATATTGACCTATTAGGCACCATTGATGCAATAACACATTATTATTCTTTTTAAATGACTCACTATATAAGTTAATTTGATAAATTGTATTATTTTACCTGACTTGAGAATGTGTGAAGAAAATAGCAATTATTTTGTTTTTTTTAAATATTTCGATTATTACTCATTTCAAAAATAATATTCGAATATTTCAAACTTCACAATATTTCAGTGATTTATACGCGTGGCGCATGAAGTAAAATTTCGAGTTTAGAAAAGCCTGAAAATTTGGATTTGCTGGGGCGCGACTCGCTTCGCTCGCGCGCCTCAGCAAATCCAAATTTTCAGGCTTTTCTAAACTCGAAATTTTACTTCATGCTTAACCTGGGAGTGGAAACACTCGTTCGAAACTTCAAATGAAACGCTTTTATAAAATCGACGAATGCCTGAAAATTCACAGCGTATATTTTATGTATATTCAAGCGAAAAATTCCCAAACAAATCATTCACAGAAATCATAAAAATAAGTGCAGAATTTTACCTAAAATCAACTTTTAAAGTTAACTTTATAAGTGTTTCTAACTTCATAATATTTTTGTGTTTTATGCGCGTGGCGCATGAAGTAAAATTTCGAGTTTAGAAAAGCCTGAAAATTTGGATTTACTGGGGCGCGACTCGCTTCGCTCGCGCGCACCAGCAAATCCAAATTTACAGGCTTTTCTAAACTCGAAATTTTACTTCATGCTTAACCTGGGAGTGGAAACACTCGTTCGAAACTTCAAATTAAACGCTTTTATAAAATCGAAAATTTACAGCCTATATTTTATGTATATTTAAGCGAAAAATTCCCAAACAAATCATTCACAGAAATCATAAAAATAAGTGCAGAAATTTACCGAAAATCAACTTTTAAAGTTAACTTTATGAGTATTTTTAACTTCATAATATTTTTGTGTTTTATGCGCGTGGCGCATGAAGTACAATTTCGAGTTTAGAAAAGCCTGAAAATTTGGATTTACTGGGGCGCGACTCGCTTCGCTCGCGCGCACCAGCAAATCCAAATTTACAGGCTTTTCTAAACTCGAAATATAACTTCATGCTTAACCTGGGAGTGGAAACACTCGTTCGAAACTTCAGAATGAACGCTTTTATAAAATCGACGAATGCCTGAGAATTTACAGCGTATATTTTATGTATATTTAAGAGAAAAATTCCCAAACAAGTCATTCACAGAAATCATAAAAATAAGTGCAGAATTTTACCTAAAATCAACTTTTAAAGTTAACTTTATAAGTGTTTCTAACTTCATAATATTTTTGTGTTTTATACGCATGGCGTATGAAGTAAAATTTCGAGTTTAGAGAAGCCTGAAAATTTGGATTGGCTGGGGCGCGACTCGCTTCGCTCGAAATTTTACTTCATGCTTAACCTGGGAGTGGAAACACTCGTTTGAAACTTCAAATTGAACGCTTTTATAAAATCGATGAATTCCTGAAAATTTGCAGTGTATATATTATGTATATTTAAAAAATATCGACCCCATCTAGAATATTGTTCTTTGTTTTGGAGTTTCAGCGTAAATTCTTAAGCTATTTACGTTTCAAATTTGGATTCGAAGATAGCTACAGCAACATATTAGTAGTACTCAATTTGCACACTTTAGAGCACAGACGATATAGTTCTGATGTTATTTTTGTGTACAAACTTATAAATGGACACATTAATTCACCCGTGCTACTTAATAGTATTAGTTTACACGTACCTTCTAGGACTTTAAGAAACTGTTATATGTTCTCTGTGCCCACAAAAAGAACTGAGTACGCCAAACAGTTCGGAACAGCGCATTTGCTTTATAATTGTAAAGCTGTCTCTGTCGATTTTTTTAATATCACTCTTAAGAAATAAAGGAACTATATTTTTAATTTAAATAACTTTGTAGTGTGTAAAAGAAATATTGATGTATCTTTTCTGTAATATTTTAATATGTTTTGTGCGTTATTTTGTGTATATTTATTGTAATTTTACTTGTTTTAGGATCTATTACCAGTTTGTTTCATATTTTGTATTGTAAAATGGTTATCCGTAAATAAACTATATATATATATATATATATATATATATATATATACATATATATATATATATATATATATATATATATATGTATAATATAAAAACGAATTAAAATTACTTTAGACTTTCTGTAAAAATTTAGCCTCGTTGAGACTTCTCCAAATATTCATTAAAACAACTACTTCTCGAGCTAATACCCCGACAGATATTGAATTATATAATGAATATCGGTATATTTAAAAGAAAATTCCCATATAAGTCATTTATAGATATAAAAATAAGTGCAGAATTTTAACTGAATTTAACTTTAATAATATGATTTAAAAAAGAAAACACTTGGTTAAATTTCATTAAATTAGTGAAATTTAACCAAGTGTTTTCTTTTTTAAATCATAGTTAAATATGTTTTACCACGTGAAAGATGAGAAACTTGTTCAAGGGTTAACAATATTAAATATACAACTTTTCTTAAGAAGAGAAAAAAGTTGTTTAATTATGCATATTGTACAATCAACGGGAACGAAGAAGAATATTTTTTAATTACGTCACGTTGACCGTTCTCTCCGAGGCGAAGAATTGAAAAAGAACTAAAAGTCATGGCTACATTCTTCGACTCCGGAGGTAATTTATGCAAAATATAATTTATATACAATGTGGATTATACAAATAAGACGCTCAATGCGACATCGATTTATCGCCTCGTCCTTTTCATCATTGAGACATTGCTAAACCTCAGAAGGCATCAATATCATTCGTAAGACAAATTAAAATTAGTTCTACTACAACTAGTTTTAATTTGTCTTACAAACTTTTTTCGAAAAGAATAGCACATTTAATATTTAGCAAAAAAAAATTACTAATGTAAAGCATTTAAAACTAAAAGAAGGCATGCTTTTCAAAACGAGATTTATAATGTACTTATAATGAATGTTTTTGTGCGACATAATAATAATAATATATACATATATATTATCATTTGCCTTTTACCTTTCGGTGTAGGCTAATAATAATAATAATAAAATTCTTTATTCATGTATGCCACCAGATGTACAAAAATACATAAATACATATACACAAGGTAATAAATAGATACATAGATTTTTAGTGGATATGCGCGTCAAAATTTTGTTATCCTAACAAATTGTGTTGTTGTCGTCATAAAAAAGATAAAAAAAATATATGGTTTTATAAACTAATACATATACTTACATGCATACAGTAGAAAAGAAGATACAACCGTTAAACCTCTATTACTTATCTATGAATTCTTTAAATGAATAAAATGTATTTTCTAGTAATAAGTCTTTTACATTTCTTTTAAAAATGGTTAGGGTTGCCGATTTTTTTACTGATTGGGGTAATTTATTATAAATTAGTTCGCAAGAGTATAATGTGCTCTTTTCATAATTTGTGGTGCGGTGCGGAGTTGTACGAATATTAAATTTATTTCGTGTGCCATATTGGTGATTTTGGCAGTTTAATTCAAACTTATCTATATTATTAAAAGCATACATGCTTGCCTTATAAATGTATATACTAGACAATGTTAATATTTTATTTGTTTTAAATATTTTACATGAAGTTCTTCTTTCAACATTAAATATAAGTCTAAGTATTCTTTTTTGAATACTAATCGGTTTATTGCCTCGTTCTTTTCATCTTTAAGACATTGTCAAACCTCAGAAGACATTAATATCATCCGTAGGACAAATTAAAATTAGTTTTACTACAACTAATTTTAATTTGTCTTACAAACTTTGTTAAAAAAAATCGCACATTTAATATTTGGAAAAAAAAATAATACACGAATGTAAAGCATTTAAAACTAAACGAAGGCATGCTTTTCAAAAATAGATTCATAATATACGAATATAAAGCATATAAAATGTATAAGAAGAGATGTTGGCCGATGTGAAGTTTACGGGATGTTCTCGAAAATTGATTTTTTATATTGATACTTGTAGAATCGCGTATGGAATGGCCGAAAATGACGAAAAAAAAGTGCGGAAACCACGTTTAGCCCCATTTGGGGGCTCCGAAAGGGTGAAAATTGGTGTATTTCAACAGTGTTTTTTGGTGTGTACAAAATAAAATGTGGTGATTATATGTATTCGTTTCACAAAACTAAATGGTTTAAATGTGTTTTTATAAGGATAGGACTTACAGTTTGCTTAAAACTTTCACTTAAATATTACGATTTTTGACAGGTTATGTTATCACCTACTTCCATTGTTATTCATAGATATAGCACAATTGATGCTAAGGGACCATGGTTTTGAATCAAATTTAAGGTTCAATTTCTGTACACCAGGAGGCAGCAGCAATATTTTAAAAAACATTTGATAAAAATCAAGCAGTGAAAATAATAAAAACAATTGATTGGAATTAGAGTTTCATAATTTAATACGCACATGGAGAGAATAACTCTTCTTAGATTATTTAATCTTGTCCAAAATAAAGAGGAACTTATAAAACAATTACAATGTTGGGGCTTAATAATTGTTTTTAAATTTATAACGCTGTCAACTAATCTAACAAAAACGAAAAATGAAATCAATGTTCCCATCACATATTCTTTTTTTTTTTAATTTATAGTGAGCGTTGGTACTTTACTCCTGGAAATGACACCAGGGTGCGCCTATCTCTTGTTCTGGGCAATTGTGAACCAGTTATCACATTCCATTATAGTATTATTGGTATCATTATGTTATATCTATGAATCAACAAAAGAAGTAATTGTCAACAACTTAACCTGCCAAAAATCGTAATCTTTAAGTAGAAGTTTTAAGCAATCCGTAAGTCCTATCTTTATAAAAACACATTTAAACAATTGAGTTTTGTGAAACGAATACATATTATCACCACATTTTATTTTTTTCCGGCTAAAAAACACATTTTAAGTAAACGGATTTCCAACCTTTCGGGGCCCCAAAATGGGGCTAAACGTTGTTTCCGCACTTTTTTTTCGTCATTTTCGGCCATTCCATCCGCGATTCTATAAGTATCAATATAAAAAATCAATTTTCGAGAACATCCCGTAAACTTCACATTAGCCGAGATGTTTTTGTGTGTTTAAAAAGTTACTTACCCAAAATCTGCGCGTTTTCTCGCTTCGGATTGTGTGTTAATTCTCATGAAGTATCTGAAACAAATGTAGTTATATTAAAATTGACAGCACTTTCAATATTATTTGTTGATTGCATTTTAAATTCTAATTGATTGCATATATATTTCTAAGATTTGAAAACTCTGCGCGCAAAAATTGTATTCCGTCAATTTCAATCTTTAAACGAATCATTAACATTTCTACTTCTGCTCGTTTTTTTTTTAATTAAAAATGTCTGTATTTTAACCGGACCTTATTGAAAACAACGACTTACATAAGATTTTGTATCTCTTTGCACTATCACCACTTTGTAATTGAAAATTGAATTTCCACTTTGATCAAACGATCTTCATTGCTGACAAGAACTGTCAAGCAATGAAAATCAGTTGTTGCGCGATGAATGTTTCGAGCCATCGCGATTGGCCACGGAAAAACGGAAAATGCACGTCCCCAATTTCCTGCAAGATTATTCTGTATTGCAAATCGCAGAAAATGCGGCGTGCTTTATCTCACGCTGATGATAATATTCTCCTGCCTAAGAAGTTCAATAGGAAAGACTAACGGTTTTCCCTAAATGTACAATTCAAAAGTGATTTTTTAAAGCCATTTGTACACCCAAAAAATATGAACAGTTGATTATTCCAAATAGTTTTAAATTAGATTTTATTCACTCACCCCACTTTAGATAATAGTTACCAGAGCTGGGACGAACTCTCGTAAAAAGGATTCGAATCACGAATCCCAATCACCTAATATGATTCGAATCACGAATACTCGAATAAAAGATTTGTAAGAGATAAATTTTTTGAATCACGAATACAAATCCTTTAAGAATAAATTTGACTTTATAATTTTTGCAAACATTAATATATGAATATCATTACAAGTTGTTTTACCAAAAATATTCAAAGCCTAATTATTTATTATTAGCATTGAACATCGTTGATAACATACTAAATATCTGATTCCCTGTTACTCTGATTGATGTATTTGTGTGTTTCTGAACTTCACTTCAAATCAGTGTTTTGTACGCGTGGCGCATGAAGTAAAATTTCGAGTTTAGAAAAGCCCGAAAATTTGTCTCGGGTCGCTGCGCGACCCTCGACAAATTTTCATGGGGCTTTTCTAAACTCGAAATTTTACTTCATGCTTAGCCTGGGAGTGGAAACACCCGATTGAAACTTCAAATTGAACTCTATTATAAAATCGACGTATACCTGAAAATTACACAAATAAAAAAATCATTGAATATCATTAAAATCGGGAAAGTCAGAGAAAAGTCATGGAATTATATTCAAATTGACCAAAAAAAATATGAAAATATGAATGTATTTCTTTATATGAACGTAGAAATATTTGTAGCGGATTATTTATGTTAAAGCTGATAGATGGGTTAGTCGATTCACCCGATTTGTTATCAAAAGTAAACTTCTATATTCCACGTCTTTCGTCTCGTCAACCACCAACGTTTTTAATACCAACTGCGACCTCTAACACTCTATTAAGAGCACCTATTGTTCACATGAGCAAGAACGCGAATTCCATTTATAGTGACATTTTTATTGGCATTAAAAATATTTAAATTTTGTTTTAATAATAAGTATTTAGTTCATAATTTAGTGTTATCTCCTATTATTATTTTTATATATTTGTTATGTTATATTTAGTTATTGTAAGAATTATATTATGTATTTGATAATTGTCCGTTTTGGATTTCTTCCGTTGGATAATAAATGGTCTTATTATTATTATTATTAACACTAACAAAGAGCCATATGATATTATTAAATTTGTCAAAATCAGCAGGTAAATTACGAAACACGTAAACATTTATATAATTAACTTAAATATTGACAAAAACAATTTAACAAAATGGGGGTTTCCCACAGAAGAAAGTTATATTAAAAGGCCAGGGAAAAAAATCTTGAATCAGGAAAATGTCGGAAAAATTTAATATTTCAGATTGTGGCTACCCTGTCAGTTTTACTTCAAATAAAATTAAAGAAAATTTTGAAAACTAGATTATTAACTTTAAAAGCATTTTTAGTCATTTATTGTTCTTAACAAAGCATCCAGTTTGAAGTTTCGAACGAACGTTTCCACTCCCAGACTAAGCATGAAGTAAAATTTCGAGTTTAGAAAAGCCCCGTGAAAATTTGTCGAGGGTCGCGCAGCGACCCTCGACAAATTTTCGGGCTTTTCTAAACTCGAAATTTTACTTCATGCGCCACGCGTACAAAATACTGATTTGAAGTAAAGTTCAGAAACACAAATACATCAATCAGAGTAACAGGGAATCAGATATTTAGTATGTTATCAACGATGTTCAATGCTAATAATAAATAATTAGGCTTTGAATATTTTTGGTAAAACAACTTGTAATGACATTCATATATTAAGGGTTGCAAAAAATTATAAAATCAAATTTTCGGGCTTTTCTAAACTCGAAATTTTACTTCATGCGCCACGCGTATAAAACACTGATTTAACGAGAAATTTAAAAACACACAAAAGACATTTTTCAATTAATTCGAATTATTTTTGACAATTCAAATCCTTTTGTAAGTATTCGAATCCTTTTATAAATATTCGAATCCTTTTATAAATAATCGAATCCTTTTATAAATATTCGAATCCTTTTATAAGGATTTGAATCACCCACATTTGGATTCGAATACAAATCTTATTAAAAAAATGTAACGAATCCGGATCACGAATCCAATTGAACTAAAGTATTCGAATGCCTCTTTTGAATCCTCTAAAAGGATTCGAATCCTGAATGATTCGAATCCTGCCCAGTTCTGATAGTAACTATAGTTTTCTCAATGACTTCCTTTTGCAATTAATCAATCAGTGCATATTAAAAAAAAGTTACTGTTTTTGTTTATACATTTATTGGATTTTTGGAGAAGTCTCAGCGAGACTAAATTTTTGCAGAAACTCGATATTAATTTTACTTCGTTTTTAAATTTTTTAGATAATTTGTTGATTAATTTAAGAACTAAATACGTATCAATAATTGTTAATGTGTTAGTGGCGTCTAAATATAGTTAAATTACAAAATATAAAGGCGAAATGGTAGAATGGTTTAAAACCAATATCCAACAAATGTATAAAAACAACAGTAACTTTTTTATTCATATTATTTCTTGTTTTTAATATACACTCATTGATTAAATGCAAAAGTAAATTATTGATCAAACTATAATGTCGTAACTTCATCTTGCCATTGTTGAAGTCGATGAAACTATAGTCAAATTAGTCAAACAAATAAAACATTTGAACTTTGTTTGTATAACTGAAAATGTTTTATCTCATTTTCAATTATACAAACAAAGTTCAAGTGCTTTATTTGTGTAAATAATAGTTATTTAGATAACTAGTATGCGAAGAACCCTACTTCACATACTAGCTATCTAGATAATTGAGTCACTTATATACAAAAACCCCTAAATCCATTTGAAAACAATGGATTTAGGGGTTTTTAGAAATAGGCGACTCAATTATAATTTTTTATTTATTTATTTATTTATTTATGTACGTTTCGACTTTTACATTAATACAAAAATTAAACATATCGATAACAAAAATACAAAAATGGGCGCTTATGCTGGCTTAGATGCTACAAGATTATTCAAATAAACTAAAAGTTAAATTATACTTGTATGAGTAACAAAATACCTACGAACTATAAACTATAAAGACACATGTTATTCATTAATAGAGTTTAAGTAGTCTAAACATTTTTTACGAAACAATGAGATTGATGAATTAAACAAGTCAATATCATTCGGCAATGTGTTAAATAATCTCATAGTTCTGCATATAGTATTGTTAAATCCGTAATTTGACGAATGGAATTTTATTTTAAAAAGATTATTATGTCTACGTAAATGCAATGTACTAAAATTAAGTTGAACTAACAAATTACTGCATATAAAATCTCCGTTAATTAAGTTATATAAAATACATAAATCAGCAAAAAGTCTACGTGTGTGTAACAAGGGAATATTTAAAACATTGCGAATGTACAATTTATCATAATTATTCAGTCCACTTCGATAGGCATAAAGTTTCAAGAATTTATTTTGGATTCTCTCCACTCTGGTGACATCACAGCTGATATGAGGGGACCATACAGGTGCAGCATATTCGAGTATAGGACGTACTAACGAAATATATAAGTGGCGCAAAGTATTAGCTGAGAAATTATACGAAAACCGATTAACAAACCCCGACGTTTTACTGGCCTTGCATGTGATTTGAGATATATGTTCCTTAAAAGTCAATTTTTGGTCAAATAAAACACCTAAATCATTTACAACTTTAACAAATGAGAGCGAACTATTGTTAATTGTATATGTGTAATCAAAGATATTTCTTTTCCGGGAGTAAGTAATTTTACAACATTTCTTTACGTTAAGATCAAGTTTATTTATAAAACACCACCGTTCTAAATGCATTAAATCATCCTGAATCGCCTTACAATCACTTTCATTTAAAACTTGTTTAAATAATTTTAGGTCATCGGCATAAATAAGAAATGTACAAGCTTTAAAATTGAGCGAAATGAATAATAAGAATAACAAAGGCCCGCAATGCGAGCCTTGGGGCACACCCGAGATGACATCAATACACCTAGAAACGTGGTTATCGATTTTAACAAATTGAGTTCTATTGGTAAGGTAACTATTAATCCATTTCGTACTCATATAATCTAGACCCATGTTGGAAAGTTTAGAAACGAGTATACCATGGTGGACACGATCAAATGCCTTGGAGAAGTCGGTGTAGATGCAATCCACTTGACTTCCTTCTTCCAAGGCATCAAGAAGAAACGATTTAAACAGTAATAGGTTTGACATTGTCGAGCGTCCTTTACAGAAACCATGTTGTTCAGGTATTAATACATGTTCAAGAAACCATTTTAATTGATCTGCCACCAACTTGTCCAACATTTTTGCAAACTAGTTATTAAACTATTTGCGCATATAATTATTCAACTATTTGTGCACGGAGCGAAGTTTTTTTTAATAAAAATAAGTTTGTGATTATATAAAAAAAACATGTTGAATTTGCAACAAATATTTGGTATTTAATTATTTTGCCACAGAGAACAGTAACTTTTTTATTCATTTTATTCATATTATTTCTTGTTATTAATATGCACTGATTGATCAATTGCAAAAGGAAATGATTGATAAAACTATAGTTTCGTAACTTCATCTTGCCATTGTCGGTGTCGGTGAAACTATAGTCAAATTAGTCAAACAAATAAAACACTTGAACTTTGTTGTATAACTGAAAATGTTTTGTTTCATTTTCAGTTATACAAACAAAGTTCAAGTGTTTTATTTGTGTAAATAATAGTTATTTAGCTAACTAGTATATGAAGAACCCTACTTCACATACTAGCTACATAGATAATTGTGTCGGCTATTTCAAAAAACCCCTAAATCCATTTGAAAACAACGGATTTAGGGGTTTTTGGAAATAGGCGACTCAATTATATCTAGTAAATTGTTTTTAATAATCACTGATTGATTAATTGCAAAAGGAAATTATTGATAAAACTAGTTTCGTAGCTACATCTTGCTATTGTTGAAGTAGGTGAAACTATAGTCAAATTAGTCAAACAAATAAAACACTTGAACTTTGTTGTATAACTGAAAATGTTTTGTTTCATTTTCAGTTATACAAACAAAGTTCAAGTGTTTTATTTGTGTAAATAATAGTTATTTAGCTAACTAGTATATGAAGAACCCTACTTCACATACTAGCTACATAGATAATTGAGTCGGCTATTTCAAAAAATCCCCTAAATCCATTTGAAAACAACGGATTTAGGGGTTTTTGGAAATAGGCGACTCAATTATATTTAGTAAATTGTTTTTAATAATCACCGATTGATTAATTGCAAAAGGAAATTATAAAACTAGTTTCGTAGCTACATCTTGCTATTGTTGAAGTAGGTGTAACTATAGTCAAATTAGTCAAACAAATAAAACACTTGAACATTGTTGTACGAGGGTTGCTTTTTATATTTCGGGATTAGAGAACAAAAACAAATATTAATCATTGAAAATCGCTTTATTGTTTTTCAAAATATTCCCCATTAAGATCAATACACTTTTGCATGCGTTTGAACCAATTGTGCCACTCTGATTGAGGTATCTCCAAAACATGCATTCTGAACGCATCAACCGCTTCTTCAGGTGTCGAAAAATGTTGACCTCTCATTTTATTTTTTACGGATGGGAATAAAAAGAAGTCATTCGGTGCCAAGTCAGGACTATATGGCGGATGACTCATCAAATCGATGTTTTGCGTGCTCAAAAATGCAGTTGTTTGAGCCGATGTGTGAGAGCTCGCATTGTCCTGGTGAAGAGTGATCCGATTTCGGCGGTTGGTTTTCCTGATTTCTTGGATGACAACTGGCAAACAAATGGTTGTGTACCACTCAGAATTGACTGTTCTGCGTTGTTCTAGTGGTACAGTTGCGACATGTCCAGTTTTTCCGAAAAAACAGGCGACCATTTGCTTGGAAGTGCTTCGTGCGCGAACAACTTTTGTTGGATTTGGCTCATCTTGAAACACCCATACGGTCGATTGCTGTTTACTTTCGGGCTCATACGCGTAAATCCATGATTCATCACCGGTCACGATGTCAAAGACGTGTTTCAAAGCACCGCAATCGTATTTTTTGAGCATTTCTTTGCACCAATCGACACGAGCTTTTTTTTGAGCGATTGACAAATTGTGTGGGATCCAACGCGAACACATTTTTTTGACAGTCAAATGTTCATGCAATATTGAATGTATGCTGGTCCCACTAATGCCTATGGTTGTCTCAATCTCACGATAGGTCACATGACGATCTTGCAATATTTGTTTACGCACAACATCAATGGTTTTCGGAACAACAACTGATTTTGGACGACCTCCACGAAATTCGTCTTGGAGTGAACTACGACCTCGGTTGAATTCACCATACCATCGATAAACACTGGTCCTTGATGGAGCTTCATCGCCAAAAATTGAATTAAGTTCATCCATGCACTGTTGTTGAGTTAATCCATGTCGAAAGTTGTAAAAAATAATCGCACGAAAATGTTCACGATTTAATTCCATTCTTTGGCCGAGATAAATCTTTTAAGTAAGTGTAAACGACACAAATAACGCTCATATGTCAAAACGTTCTGAGTACGTATAACCTCAAAAATGTCAAACTTTACGATAGAGCTCTAAGTTGCCAGATTGCAACACTAGGGTTGCCCAATCCCGAAATATAAAAGGCAACCCTCGTATAACTGAAAATGTTTTGTTTCATTTTCAGTTATACAAACAAAGTTCAAGTGTTTTATTTGTGTAAATAATAGTTATTTAAATAACTAGTACGTGAAGAACCGCACTTCACATACTAGCTACCTAGATAATTTAGTCGCCTATTTCCAAAAACCCCTAAATCCATTTGAAAACAATGAATTTAGTAGTTTTTGGAAATAGGCGACTCAATTATAATTATTTAATTATTCGTGCATATAATTATTCAACTATTAGTGCACGGAGTTAAGTTTTTTGTGATTATATTAAAAAACATGTTGAATTTGCAATTGTTTGTGTAAACAAATATTTTGTATTTAATTATTTTGCCACAGAGAAAATTAATATTAGACAAATAATTTGATGTTTCTTAAATTAATTATGATGTATTATTTGTTTATCGTTTAACACCTGAGGCGTAGCATTTGCATTCCGTACCTGAGAAACTGCGGACTATTGCGCTTCGTTCCGTAAATAAGAGTAGAATTTGATTAGTCATTTGTCATCATCATCATCGTGTGAAGAGTCATCGAATTAAATTGCACGTTTGCCGCCAGTTGGATGCACAAAAACCGGCGATTCACTCCAATTGCATGTATTTATTACTGAAATACACTCATATCGATTAATATTTGTATAAATTCAATATTGTATTAAACAATTATAATACTAAGAAATGTTGATAGCTACGCCATTTAATGCTCTAAGTTGCATGATCAATGACAATTTTCTTAACAGTTTTTATATATTGGCTTGAAATAATCAGAAATGGTTAGTATTCTTCAGCAGTGGGTCGGGACCACACTAGCGAGGACCTTGAAGTCCGAAACGCGGCTACCGGATAACCACCGGTGCCAGACTACTGAACACAAATTTAATTTTGTACCATATTATATTTTCGCGTATTATTAAAATTTCTCTAATTATCTTCATTTATAAATATTCAGGATTTTAAAGTGTGCTTCTTCTTCTTACTTAATTAATGACCTTAGCTTTTCAGCTCTGTATTTTAGAGTATTGGTATTAAAATTAAATGTAATCACAACTTTTTTTCAAGTATCAATTCTGTGTTTCATTGAGTCAATTTACATTTTACTCATTTTTCTATTGTAACAAATTCCACTAATCAAAAGAACATAATATTTCAATCATTAATAATACCGTTTCAAACCACTCACAGCCAAAATATTTGTTATAACCCGCACAAAGGTAATTTATCGCTGTGATGATTACACTGTGGCAACGGCAATAACACCCTAATTGATGGCATGGTCAATGACAATTTTCTTAACAGTCAATGATAATTTTCTTAGCAGTTTTCACATATTGGCTTAAAATAATCAGAAAGTCTTCTTTAGCAGTGGGTCGGGACCACACTGACGAGAACCTTGAAGTCCGAAACGCGCCTACCGGATACCCACCGGTGCCAGAATACTGAACACAAATTTAATTTTGAACTATATTATATTTTCGCGTATTATAGAATTTCTCTAATTATCTATATTTATAAATATTCAGGATTTTAAAGTGTCCTTCTTCTTGTTGCGTAATTAATGACCTTAGCTTTGCAGCTCTGTATTTTAGAGTGTTGGTACTAAAATTAAATGTAAACACAACTATTTTTCAAGTATCAATTCTGTGATATTCTTGTTGGAGTTACGTGAAGTGTTAGTTATAGATATGTAAGTAGTTAAACCCTTTATCTTTACTGTTTTATTTTAATTCTAAATGTACATTTCAAGGACGATGGGCCCTTTTTCAATAGTTTAACGTATTTGACAATGACAAATACGGTTAACTATTGCAAAAGGGCACATCGTGCCTGAAATATACATTTAGAATTAAAATAAAACAGTAAAGATAAAGAAATTTAACTACTTATATATCTTAAGAGTGGTCCATCTAGTGGTTTATTTTTGAATCAAATGTTATTTTGACAGTGACAGCTCTTTCCCGGTTCAAATCTTGACAGAAAGTCAGTATCATATCTCCGCGGAACGTAATGAATCGCTTTACGCTTGAACAACGTTGGGAAATAATGCAAACCTATTTAAATCCAAAGTCAAAGCTGTGTAACCCAAACAGTGCGATTATTGAAAAGAAGTTTTGGCCGAAATGAGGCACAAAGACCTCCCATTATTTGCTTACAAGGTTCAATTGACTCAGCAATTGAAGGCACACAATAATCCGCTTCGTTATCGCTTCTCAGTTTAAGCCTTAGAGCAGCTCGAAATGGACAACGATTTTGCTCGAAAAATCATCTTTTCTGACGAGGCGCATTTTCAACTGCTGCATCTGGGGATCGGAAAACCCGCACGTGATCGTCGAGAAGCCAATGCATCCTCGGAGATTGACAGTTTGGTGCGGATTTTGGAGCGGTGGCATCATTAGCCCATTTTTCTTTGAAAATGGTGCTGAAAATGCAATTTCGGTCAACGGTGAGCGCTGCAAAGGCATGATAAACAATTTTTGTGACCGAAGATTGAAGATATGGACTTGGAAGATCTTTGGTTTCGGCAGGATGGCGCGCCATGCCACACAACCCATGCCACAATCGATCTTTTGAGCGTCAAGTTCGGTATTCGTGTTATTAGCTGTCTCGGCGGTATCAATTGGCCACCTTAGAGCTGCAATTTGGCGCCGTTAGACTTTTTTTTGTGGGGTGCCGTGAAAGACCGATGTTATGCGTACAATCTATTAATGATTTAGGCCCTTAAGGCGAATATCGAGCAAGCCATTCGTGAGATAGAGCCAGAAACCGTCACCAAGGTCTTGGAAAACTGGGCTGACAGGATGCGCTACTGCGAAGCCAGCCGAGATAGCCTCATGAAAGAAATCGTGTTCCATAAATAATGGGAATATTTGCTCTTTCGAATAAACCAATAATATATAAAATTACGAAAAAACTATTCGTGAAAATGCAAACAGTGTCTTAATTAATAAGACAATTTAAGACGATAAATATCCATTGAAACAACTACTTCCCGTGCAAATACACCTCCGGATATTGAATTATACAATGAAATATTTAAAATCCTATTTAATTTAATTTGTCTTATTAATTAAGACACTGTTTGCATTTTCACGAATAGTTTTTTCGTAATTTTATATATTATGTTTAAAGTGTGCAAACTATAAGAAGCGTAAGCTTATTTTCTCGAATTCAAATAGTTTTGAATTTGAATTTATCTTGTTGAAACCAATAATATACCCAAAAAAAAAAAATTTTGTTTATTTTTTGAATTTTTAAAAAGAAACTACTATATGGACCACCCTGTGTTTCAATTCTGTGTTTCATTGTGTCAATTTACATTTTACTCATATTCTTTTTGTAACAAATTCCACTAATCAAAAGAACATAATATTTTAATCATTAATAAAATCGTTTCAAACCACTCGAAGCCAAAATATTTGTAATAACCCGCACAAAGGTAATTTATCGCTTTGATGATTACACTGTGGCAACGGCAATAGCACTTTAATTGATATCTCGGTAATCGAGAGTTATCATTGAGCAAGAGAACGCGTCTCTCAATGCTCGAAATAGAAATCGTCACAGGCGGTAATCCCGGATTATCGATTCTCCTTGCGTAACATTCCAATTACGAGCAATTAATACGCACAAATCGGCCGCCCGTTCGGATTGATTACCTTTGTGGCATCTACGAACCACTTTGTTTCGTACAACAAAAAGAAAGAGCAAGAAGGTGACGTAAATAATAAGTAATTCAATGAACAAATACGACGTTTTGTTACAAAAGAAAATGTTCCACTTGTTTAGATAATTTAAGTATGATTATCTAGTCAATAGACCTGATTCAAGTATAATTCACTGATCAAAAGAGTTAAAAATCTAAGACATTAAAATCGCTTTATACCTAAAAAAAAAAACTATATCAGATTGCTGATTTTAGGCAACCATACAGAGAGTTTTATGTAACACCGAACATTTTCATAAAGGGATTTTTTCTATTAACTATACATATGCATACGTCGTACTTTTTCCGATGCTCGGTTTATTAAAAGAATTTAATTTGAAGTTTTAAACGATTGCTTTCCACTCCCAGGCTAAGCATGAAGTAAAATTTCGAGTTTAGAAAAGCCTGAAAATTTGGTTTGGTCGCGTAGCGCGAAGCGCGGAGCGGCCAAACCAAATTTTCAGGCTTTTCTAAACTCGAAATTTTACTTCATGCGCCACCGGTGCACAACACTGATTTAATATAAAGTTTAGCGGTGTGTGTTAAACTTCGTAATATGTCAGTGTTTTGTAGCGGTGGCGCATGAAGTAAAATTTCGAGTTTAGAAAAGCCTGAAAATTTGGTTTGGCCGCTCCGCGCTTCGCGCTACGCGACCAAACCAAATTTTCAGGCTTTTCTAGACTCGAAATTTTACTTCATGCTTAGCCTGGGAGTGGAAAACACTCGTTTAATGCTTCAAATTAAATTCTTTTAATAAACCGAGCGTCGGAAAATGTACTTATGCATATGTATACTTATGCATATGTATACTTAAAAGAAAAAATCTTTTTATGAAAATGTTCGGTGTTACATAAAACTCTCTGTATATGTTAGGGTGTATTGGGTTGCCTATAATCATTTTTGTTTAAATAATTCAATGCCAAACACATTGAAACAATTGTTTAAAAGAAGGATTATAGGCAACCGAATACAGATTAACATATTTGCTTACCCTAAATCAGCAATCTGGTATCGTTTTTGTTTTCAGGTATACAGACAAAAAATCTATAATTGAATCATTCTTGTGTGTGTATGTATACATGTATACAGGGAGTTTTTATTTTAAGTATATTTATATGTATTAAGTATACATATCCTAATTACCCAGTAAATCTTCAGATGATCGTTGCTTTTTTTAAAAGAGAAGCCTTTAACGATTGTTGTCCACTCCCAGACTAAGCATGAAGAAAAATTTCGAGTTTAGAAAAGCCTGAAAATTTGGTTTGGTCGCGTAGCGCTACGCGCTACGCGACCAAACCAAATTTTCGGGCTTTTCTAAACTCGAAATTTTTCTTCATGCGCCACGCGCTTAAAACACTAATTCCAAGTGACGTTCTAAATATACTACTAAATCATTTTGCTAAAAAAGTATATTCCGAACTTTAAATCAAATCAGTGTTTAATACGCGTGGCGCATGAAGAAAAATTTCGAGTTTAGAAAAGCCTGAAAATTTGGTTTGGTCGCGTAGCGCGTAGCGCTACGCGGCCAAAACAAATTTTAAGGCTTTTCTAAACTCGAAATGTTTCTTCATGCGCCACGCGCTTAAAACACTAATTCCAAGTGACGTTCTAAATATACTACTAAATCATTTTGCTAAAAAAGTATATTCCGAACTTTAAATCAAATCAGTGTTTAATACGCGTGGCGCATGAAGAAAAATTTCGAGTTTAGAAAAGCCTGAAAATTTGGTTTGGTCGCGTAGCGCTACGCGCTACGCGACCAAACCAAATTTTCAGGCTTTTCTAAACTCGAAATTTTTCTTCATGCTTAGTCTGGGAGTGGACAACACTCGTTTAAGGCTTCTCTTTTAAAAAAAAGGAACGAGCATCTGAAGATTTACTAGGTAATTAGGACCAAACCAAATTTTCAGGCTTTTCTAAACTAGAATTTTTTCTTCATGCTTAGTCTGGGAATGGAAAACCCTTGTTTAAAGCTTCAAATTACCCATTTGGAAAAAATCAACGAATGTCTGAAGATTTACAGCACATACGCTGTAATTAGGATCATACATATCCTTGAAAGAAAAACTCCCTGTATATAAAAATAAAGGAAAAAAAAAACATCTTTACGGATTAGATCCACAGTGGCAATCCAATACACATTAATGATATTTGATTCCTGTTTATAGGCAACCAAATATCGTTAATGTGTATTGTGTTGCCTATAATCATTATTTTAAACAATTGCTTCAATGCATTTGAATCGCGATTTTTAAGATATACAGTTAAAAACAAATCTCTCTGCCTCTATATAAAATTCAACGAATGTCTGAAGATTTACAGCACATACGCTGTAATTAGGGTATGTATACTTGAAAGAAAAACTCCCTGTATATAAAAATAAAGAAAAAAAAACATTTTTAGGGATTACATCAACAGTGGCAATCCAATACACATTAATGATATTAGAATCCTAATTATAGGCAACCAAATATCGTTAATGTGTATTGTGTTGTCTTTAATCATTATTTTAAACAATTGCTTCAATGCATTTGAATCGCGATTTTTTAAGTTATACAATTAATAATAAATCTCTCTGCCTGTATATAAAAATAAAGGGAAAAAAGACATCTTTAGGAATAAGATCAACAGTAACAATCCAATACACATTAATAATATTAGATTCTTAATTATAGACAACCAAATATCGTTAATGTGTATTGTGTTGCCTATAATCATTATTTTAAACAATTGCATCAATGCATTTGAAACGCGATTTTTTAAGATATACAGTTAAAAACAAATCTCTCTGCCTCTATATAAAATTCAACGAATGTCTGAAGATTTACAGCACATACACTGTAATTAGGGTATGTATACTTGAAAGAAAAACTCCCTGTATATAAAAATAAAGAAAAAAAAAACATTTTTAGGGATTAGATCAAGTGGCAATCCAATACACATTAATGATATTAGAATCATAATTATAGGCAGCCAAATATCGTTAATGTGTATTGTGTTGCCTATAATCATTATTTTAAACAATTGCTTCAATGCATTTGAATCGCGATTTTTTCAAGGAATACAGTTAAAAACAAATCTCTCTCTGCCTGTATATAAAAAAAGGAAAAACCTCTTTAAGGATTAGATCAACAGTGGTAATCCAATACACATTAATGATATTAGACTCGTAATTATAGGCAACCAAATATCGTTAATGTGTGTTGGGTTGCCTATTTTTTATTATATTTTATTTATTTATTTATCACTTTAGCTACAATAAATGTCGAATAACATAGTTGTAAGATGTGAACGTCAAGGAAGAGAAGTTACAAAAATTTGTACTACAGATATGTTTAATTATTACCACTGCCGTCGATGGAAGTAGGGAATAACAATAAGTAGTTGTCAACTGAGTAAACAGGATGAGCTATAAGTATATTTTTTATATATTTGTTTAATTTAGAATAATCTAACTTCTTAACATTATCTGGAAGTAGATTAAACATATTTTTCCCTTCGCAAAAATATGCTCTATTCATAAGAGTTGTGTGCGATTTATCTAACAGCAGTAGATTACAATGTCTAGTTTCATAATTGTGATGTTGACTTGACGTAGGGAAAACATTAAGATTTTGTTTTATGTAACATAGCATCTTGTAGACATATATTCCATACAGTGTTAACATTTTTTTTGCTACGAATACATGTTTACATGTATCTAGTCTCTGAAGACCAAACTGTGATCGAATAATTTTTTTCTGTGCCATGAATACATTATGAGCATCAACTGCTCTTCCCCATGCCAGTATATTAAAAGACAGGTGAGGGTAGGCAAATGCATAGTACAGAGTCATTAAAGTATTTTCTTCTGTTTCGTCCTTCATTCTAAGGATTACAAAATGTGCCTCACTTAACTTTCTACAAACATGATCGGTGTGGTTTCTCCATGTCAATTTCCGATCTATGTGCACACCTAGGTACTTCACACAGTCTACGAGCGGGTATTTGATGTCATTTACTATGATTTTGAAGTCATTTGCCAGTTGACGTTTCTTACCTATATGCATACATACCGTTTTAGACGAATTTAATATTAAGTGATTGGCGGCACACCATTCATTCATTCTGTGTATGACATTTGTTATTTTGTCAATTAATTCAGTACGACTGTCCGCTGTCACTAATATTGCGGTGTCGTCAGCAAATAATAATGCGGTTTCTATCAAGTATTCCGGAAGGTCATTGATAAATAAAAGGAACAAAAGTGGGCCTAATACTGACCCTTGCGGAACACCATAAAACGTTTGTTTACAAGTAGATTTAAATTTATTGACTTCAACAAAGAAACTTCGGTTTGATAGGTAAGAAAGTAACCATTTAGAAAAATAACCTCTAAATCCATATGCTTCAAGTTTTGTTATTATAAAATTTATATCAACACAATCGAAAGCTTTCGTCAGGTCGAACAGCAAAAGCACAACGTATTTTCTTTTATCTAGTTTATTTATGACAAAATCTATAAATGAGCAAAGTGCTGTTTCGACCGACTTTTTAGGCGTAAATCCATGTTGGTTACAATTTATAATGTTGTTAATTCGTAAGTAGTTATTCATTCTATTACTAACTATCTTTTCAAATATTTTTGAAAATAATGATAGTAATTGTATAGGCCGGTAGTTGCTCAAGTCTTCCTTACTACCCTTTTTAAATACTGGTGTAACACGTCCTATTTTTAAACAATCAGGAAATACAGATTCTTTAATAGACTCATTGTATAGATATAGTAAGTGTGGAAGAATACTACTTGTGATTGATTTTAATGTGCTAAGTGAAATTTCATCTGGACCAGGTGAATTTTTAGAAAATGTATTATTACTTTAATAATGTCAGCTTCAGTAATGGGTTCAATATAAAATGAATTTGAGTTTACAAAATTTGTTATAGTGCATTTGCCTAAATGTGAATTTTGGAACATTTTTTGTACTAAATTTGGAACAATATCCGAAAAGTAATCTGCGAAGCTTTCTGCAATTTCTATGGAAGAAGTTTTTATATTATTATCAACAATGATTGTTTGTGGACTTCTATTTTTCTTAGCGCGGCCAATTTTCCAAGTGGTTTTTATGACGTTTCTCGAGCTATTGATTAAGTTAGAATTAAGTCTCTTTTTTGCAGACGATATATCAGCTTTCAAATCTTTCTTCTTTTGTTTATATTGCATTTCCAACACAAATAGAAAGACTGTTATTCCTTACTTCACTTTTTATTTTTATGTTAGATGTACATTTCGAGACACAAGGTGCTCATTATCAATAACAATTGTTATTGATAATGAGCAACTTGTGTCTCGAAATGTACATCTAACATACAAATAAAAAGTGAAGTAAGGAATAACAGTCTTTCTATTTGTGATTAATCACTTCACGTAAACTCGAAACAATACAGTTATTGCATTTCCAAGTTTGGGTCAGTTAAAAGTTTTGTAATCCAAAATATTTTTTTTAATTCTTTGCTCTTTTCTTTAATTGACTCAATTACCCATTCCTTATCGTCGCTTTCAAGAAAAACTTGTTTGTACACAAGGGGACAGCATTGGTTGAGGCAATCACCTATAACCATTGTTTTAAACAATTGCTTCAATGCATTTGACTCGCGATTTTTTAGGGTATACAGTTAAAAACAAATCTCTCTATTTAATTGAATTACTCTAGTGTGTGTGTATACGTGTATATAAAAAAATAAATAAAGAAAAAACATCTTTAGGGATTAGTTTTGAGCAATAGCCGAAATGCCAGCGGATTCGAGGCCGACCATTGGCAACTTTTCAAATATGCAGATGTCTGAAACTTTATTACGCGACCGACCTTCTTCTCCGGTTCTGTCGCGCGCTCGAAAAAGAAAATGCCCGTTTTTCGCAGAAAATCTTCCATAAAACACAATGCGGCCTCGGTTTTCCTTCTTCACCAAAACACACGTGCGGATGCATAAATTGATGCGAACTCAAGCGAAATATCTCAAGGTCCAAACCGTTGACACACTTACATATAACTAACAAGTAAAACTACGTATTCATGCAGATTTAGGAAAATACTAGATCGATGATTTAAGTTAATCAGTTGGGTGTAAATGGGCCTAAGTGTTTTAAAAGCTTAAACCTGGATTAAGCCTTTAAAACACTTAGGCCCATTTGCACCCGACTGATTAACTTAAATCATCGACTAATCATTGATTAAACCTCTATCTTAAACGTGTCTCTTTCATCAATATGCGATTGTGTAAGCAATTTTTAAATACAATTGTTGTGTTTTTAAGTAGTACTAATCACTGATTAAGTTAATCGACTTGGGTGTAAACCAGCGGCGGCTCACGGCCTAACTTCAGGGTAGGCCACAGCGCCAAGGCACGCACACAAAATTTGAGGTTATGATCGCGCTTTATAAATACTCCTTGTATTAATAAAGCGCGATCATAACCTCAAATTGCACAACAAAGTCAGCTTTCAATAACGGATACTACTAAACAGATACTTAGGTCTATGGCCTACGCTGAAGTTAGGCCGCTGGTGCAAACAGACATTAGCCAGGATTTTTAGCAAAAATGTACATTATCTGCTTTATTTTAAAATACAACATCGTGCGCTTGAACTAGACCCAATTGTGTTTAAAGTACAAACATTTGTTTTACGTCAAATTAAAACTTGAATCGATTCTTTTCTTTTAATGAGTCAAATACCATGACAAATTAGTATACAGTTTTAATAATTGGTTTAGAGCAGGTTATTTAGAATTCCAACAGGCTTTAATTTTCTTTTTAAAAATATGTGTTGAGTACAAGTGTTGAGTTTTTTTGGTAATCATGCTTAGTCTGGGAGTGGAAAACACTCGTAAAAAGTTTCAAATTAAGCTCTTTTGAAAAACAACGGATGTTGGAAAATGTACAGCGTATGCATATGTTTACCGAAAAGAAAAATGTTCACGTTGTTTTTTTTAGAAGGGTTTAATTTGAAGCTATAAACGAGTGTCTTCCACTCCCAGACTAAGCATGAAGTAAAATTTCGAGTTTAGAAAAGCCCCGTGAAAATTTGTCGAGGGTCGCGCAGCGACCCGAGACAAATTTTCTGGGCTTTTCTAAACTCGAAATTTTACTTCATGCGCCACGCGTATAAGACACAGATTTCAAGTGAAGTTAAAATATACACAAATTTCACAATATTTTGGTGTTATATACGCGTGGCGCATGAAGTAAAATTTCAAGTTTAGAAAAGCCCAGAAAATTTGTCTCGGGTCGCTGCGCGACCCTCGACAAATTTTCACGGGGCTTTTCTAAACTCGAAATTTTACTTCATGCTTAATCTGGGAGTGGAAACCACTCATTTAAAGCTTCAAATAACTATTTTAATAAACTACGAATATCCGAAAATTTAAGAATATACGCTGTAATTGGGATTTGTAAGAAAAATTCCCTGTATATTTAATTGCATATCTTCTAAAGCAATTTTTAACTTGATTGTCGAGTATTTAGAATAATTTGCGCTCACACTGTATTTTCTGTTTACTGGCTCGTTTTATTTATTTTATGCCTTTCTCTAATTTGTATTAATCCTGTATATCAATCTGTAACTAGATTCGTCCGTTGATTGAATAAATAAATTCAGTTCGTTCTGCAAAAGAACTTATCTTCTGCAGAATAATGTTCGGTTCTTTCTGCAGAAAGGACTTATGTTCTGCAGAAGAATGTTCTGTTAGTTCTGCAAAAAGGACATATCTTCCGCAGAAGAATGTTCTGTTCGTTCTGGAGAAGAATGTTCTGTTCCTTCTGCAGAAAGAACATGCCTTCTGCAAAAAAATGTTCTGTTCTTTCTACAGAAAGGACTTATCTTCTCCTGAAGAATGTTCTGTTCCTTCAGCAGAAAAGACTTATCTTCTGCAGAATAATATTCTACTCGTTCTGCAGAAAGGACTTATCTTGTGCAGAAGAATGTTCTGCTCGCTCTGCATAAAGGACTTATGTTCTGCAGAATAATGTATTGTTCGGTCTGCAGAAAGGACTTATCTTGTGCGAAAGAATGTTCTACAGAAACAACACTTCTTCTACAAAAGAATGATCTATTTCTTCTGCAGAAAAGACATGTCCTTTCACAGAAAGCACGTTTGGTTCGCAGAAATAACTTTTTACTTTCCCCCGTATGTAATACAAAGGGAAAGTATTGTTTGTATCGTGAAAATTTTCGAATCAAAAATTTTAGCGGAAATATCCGTTTTGAAGTCCCCTGAGTCGAATAAGACCATTTTTGAAAAATGTCTGTCTGTCTGTCTGACTGTCTGTCTGTGTGTGTGTCTGTGTGCGCTGTACCGCAAAAACCGCTAAAGATATCGAGATGAAACTTGAAACTTAAGCTTTTTGTTACAATTGGAAGAACTGAAAAGTTTTTGGTGAAAATCGGAAAACCGGAAGTGGTACTTTACTCTTAGCGTTTTTCAGTTTTTTCAGATTTTTTCAAAAATGTTCATAAAACAAAAAATTCTTTCAAATAAAAGTTGTAGATAATAACAAAATGAAGATGTATTGTTCACTTACTTTTTGTCATAGCACCCTTAGTTTTTGAGATATTTCAAAAGTTGTGTGTTTTATCTAGTTATTGGTGTGTGACAGTGTATGTGTCGATACAATTGAAAATGTTTCAAATAAAAGTTGTAGTTATCAAAAAGTTGAAGACATTTTGAAAATAATAATGCTACAAATATTTTAAAAGTGATTTAATACGCAATTTACGGGGGAAAGTACCATGATGGACACATCACCATTTTTTTCTACAAAAATAACTTTTCAATTTGCAGAAAACACTCTACTATTGAAACATAAGAATGAAATAATTTTTATCTTGTGCGAAAGAATGTTCTGTTTGTTCTTCAGAAAGAAAACTTCTTCTGCAAAAGAATGTTCTATTTCTTCTGCAGAAAAAAACATTTCCTTCTACAAAAAGCACGTTTGATTCGCAGAAATAACTTTTCTTGTACAAAAATAACTTTTCAATCTGCAGAAAACACTTTACTATCAAAATATAAGGATAAAATAATTTGAGGAGCACATAATTCTTAACATATTATTAATATTTTGTAATTAGCGAATCAATTACTCAGTGTGTGTTTTTTTTTTATCAGTGACTTGGTTGATTTTTCGATAAGATTAAGCAGACTGTTTGCGCTGAATAAGCGATTCGAAAACAACTCGAACCGTTTTGCGACATCCTCCTCTGCGGTTTTGAGGAACAATTATAGAACAAAGGATAAATGCTCTTATCTCTCTTTCGCGCCTCTCCTAACTGCGACGCTTTCCTCAATAAAATCGGCAACACTTGATATTCGTGTCTGTGAAAGATAATTGTAATTTTTGCAAGAAACTTATCGTTTTATAATCTATCCAACAATAGGAGTTTGGAAAAAATAACGATAATGGAAACAATCGATTGCGAGTGTTCTCGTTTATTATTTTATCAATTCGCAAGATTGAACTAGACACTCGTACATAACGAATACAAAAAAGGTGGAACAAACAAGGATGTTCTTCTTGTTGGGTCTAACAAATAGAGCGCAGCAGTCAATTGTTCAGTTGGTCGTTTCAATGTCGTTCGTGCCTGGCAACAGCAGCCGGGCATCACCAGCAGCGCTTGCATCTATTTAAACCCAGCGCAACAGATCCATTTTCCCCGACCTCCACACTCTCTAAGTAATCACACACCCAAACTCCGTGTCCGAATCGTGATACCATCCTCATCGAAACGATTGAAGTACGCGCTGTTGCCACACATATCAACACTCATACCTTCTGTATTGAAACAATTAAAGCACGCACAAAAAGCGCACATACCTTCTTTATTAAAGCAATTGAAACATGCGTCCTTGTCACACATAGAGACGCAAAAACACTCATACCTTTTTTACTGAAACAATTGAAGCACGCACTCTTGTCACACACAGCCACACAAAACACGCTGTATTGAAAAAAAATAAAGCACGCGCTCTTATCGCACAAAAAACACACATACCTTCTCTACTGAAACAATTATAACACTCGAAGCATGCGCTCTTGTCACACACAAACACACACAAAACACTCATATCGTTTTTATTGAAACAATTGAAGCAAGCACGCGCTCTTGTCACACACAGCCACACAAAACACCCATACCTTCTTTAATAAAACAATTAAAGCGCGCGCTCTTGTCGCACAAAAAACACACATACCTTTTCTATTGAAACAATTATAACACTCTCTCTTGTCACACAACAAACACACATACCTTCTTTATTGAAACAATTATAACACTCTCTCTTGTCACACAACAAACACACATACCTTCTTTATTGAAACAATTGAAGCATGCGCTCTTGTCACACACACACACAAAACACTCATACCTCATTTATTGAAACAATTGAAGCAAGCACGCGCTCTTGTCACAAACAGCCACACAAAACTCCCACACTTTCTTAATTAAAAAAATTAAAGCACGCGCTCTTGTCGCACAAAAAGCACACATACCTTCTCTATCGAAACAATTTAAACACTCTCTCTTGTCACACAAAAAACACACATACCTTCTTTATGGAAACAATTGAAGCATGCGTTCTTATCACACACACACAAAGCACTCATACCTTATTTATTAAAACAATTGAAGCACGCGCTTTCATCACACACAGTCACACAAAACACCCATACCTTCTTTATTGAAAAAAATAAAACACGCTCTCGCGCGCTCTTGTCGCATAAAAAACACGCATACCTTCTCTATTGAAACAATTATAACATTCTCTCTTGTCACACAAAAAACACACGTACCTTCTTTATTGAAACAATTGAAGCATGCGCTTTTGACACACACAGGCACACAAAAAAATCATACCTTCTTTACTGAAACAATTGAAGCACGCGCTCTTCTCACACACAGCCACACAAAACACCTATACCTTCTTTATTGAAAAAATTAAAGCACGCGCTCTTGTCGCACAAAAAACATACAAACCTTCTCTATTGAAACAATTATAACACTTTCTCTTGTCACACAAAAACACACATACCTTCTTTATTGAAACAATTGAAGCATGCGCTTTTGTCACACACAGGTACACAAAAACAATCATACCTTCTTTACTGAAACAATTGAAGCACGCGCTCTTGTCACACACAGCCACACAAAACACCTATACCTTCTTTATTGACAAAATTAAAGCACGCGCTCTTGTCGCACAAAAAACATACAAACCATCTCTACTGAAACAATTATAACACTCTCTTGTCACACAAAAAACACACATACCTTCTTTATTGAAACAATTGAAGCATGCGCTTTTGTCACACACAGGCACACAAAAACAATCACACCTTCATTACTGAAACAATTGAAGCACGCGCTCTTGTCACACACAGCCACACAAAATACCTATACCTTCTTTATTGAAAAAAATAAAGCACGCGCTCTTGTCGCACAAAAAACATACAAACCTTCTCTATTGAAACAATTATAACACTCTCTCTTGTCACACAAAAAACATACATACCTTCTTTATTGAAACAATTGAAGCATGCGCTCTTTTCACACACACACACACACACACACAATACTCATACCTTATTTATTGAAACAATTGAAGGAAGCACGCGCTCTTGTCACACATAGACACACAAATCACTCATACCACTGAATATAAAATGGACAGAATGGTAACCGAATGGGTGAAAACGTAACGCTTGGTATTCAGGCCGAAAAGAATATTTTGGTCAAAGCAGTGCTCTCATACAGTTCATGGGGTTTTTAAGAACTGCTTAATCGAAACATTAATTGAAGGTATGAGAATAAAAAGTGCATAAAGACCACGTTTGCCAACTTTAGGAACACACCAGTTTTCAACATACAAAAGAGAACGGCATTGTTTAAAATGAAAACTCTAAAATTAAGGTTATAGTCTTTATTCACTTTTCATTCTAAGCCGGTATTCCCGAAATTGGTCGTACGATTCGGTCGTATGAAAACTGTCATTTAGATAGGGAGTTAACATGTGAATTTAACAGTTGGCGGGCGACCGATCGTTCGATCAATTTCAGAAATACCGGCCCTGAGGTCTTCAATTGTCTATTCCATATAATTGATTGAATAAAATAAAATCAAAGCATAGGCTGTTGCAGCGCAAACACTCGTACCATCTTGCGCGCGCTATAAAACAAAACACTTAATGGACTCCACAAGAAGTAGGCTTTACTACAGATTCCGTTAAAACCACTCTCGCTAACCAGAATACCGTAAGCCGGCTGTTTGCAGACGGCGGCGAGGCGGAATACCTTTTCGTATAACGGGGCTCGTTACGCTCGTTTTCACTTTCAGCCGGTGGAAGAACACTCTCGATTATGCAAACGCTGATTCATGAGGATGTCCTCTTCTCGACACCGAAAGCCAAGTAAAGAAGTCCAATGTCATCACGCGCGGTTCTGCTGTTGTTGTTATTGTTGTTAAAGCCAATGCCGAATAACATCTGCACAGAGACGCGTAATAGCGCGGTTGTTTTGTAGTTTTGTTTTTCTCCTCTCTGGTGTTGACGTCTTTTGTTTTGTTCTTCGAAAAAAAACGCACGCATGTTGTGATTTTTTGAAAAAAAGAAAACAAGATCTTTGTTGTCGTATTTCGTTTTGCTCATCGAAAATTGCACAATTGTTCTTTTTTCCGAAAAGAACAAATAAATAATTTAAATTTCCCACAATTTCCCGAAAAGAACAAATAAATAATTTAAATTTCCCACAATTTCCCGAAAAGAAGAAAACAAGATGTTTGCCTATGACCGTGCATTGAAGGGTCTCAATTGTATATCAGTATTTTGACAAGTAATGTCACGCTTGAAAATTTAATTTTCAAAACTAGTTTTGAAAGTAAAGACGTTTCAAGGACGTCAGTGTCAAAATGATTAAAATCAAATAAGTAGTGACGAAGAACAATTAACGCCGCTGTTTGGTCGTAGGAAAAGCAGGGCATTAAACACGTTTTGAAAGCTGCATTGCATGCTCATTCCTTGCATTTACTCACCCTGCGGGCTCGTAAATGCAATTGTGTATTCGCACGCAATACGAAGCTTTCAAAACTTGTCAAACAATCTACTATTGTTGTAGTATTATGTTCTGTTTTTCGAAAATTACACGCTCGTTCGGATTTTCCGAAAAGAACAAATAAATAATTTAAATTTCCCGCTACTGAAAAGAGACGTTTGGCAACGGCGCTCGACGTTGCCAAACATCTCTTTTCAATGACGGGAAATATAAAACACTGAATTCTTGTAAAGTTCGTGATATGCGTCTATAGCATACTGCTTTAGTTGTATATTTTAAATTTCACTTGAAATCAGTGTTTTATATGCGTGGCGCATGAAGTAAAATTTCGAGTTTAGAAAAGCCTGAAAACTTGGTTTGGTCGCTCCGCTTCGCGGAGCGACCAAACCAAGTTTTCAGGCTTTTCTAAACTCGAAATTTTACTTCATGTTTAACCAGGGATTGGAAACACTCGTTAGAGGTATCAATTTGAACACTTTTACAAAAACAACGAACGCTTTACCTTTCACAAAGAATGGTGGGGATATGTATACCTTAAAAAAACATTATCTGTATGTAGACAACTCAAGAAGCAAATTAATTATCTTGTACCTCTCAAACATGCACATTTTCCAAACATCCTTTCAAACGTAAAAGTTAGTAAGTGCTTGTTGAAATAACAGCACTTAATGACTTTTACCTTTACACATTCAATAATATTATCGCTTCCTGATCAATTATATTAAATCTAGATCAATGTATGAAATGACAACAACAAAAATCCGAGTAAATATTTTTTTTCCATTACGCAACCAATACATCTATTAAATCTTACGAGAGTAATTTATAATGATTGTTGACTCTTAAGCGGAACTAACGACGCGCGACGCATCCTGGAGAATCCAAAAGTATCGTTAAAGCGCAGACGAACAAAAGAATATATGCACATTGCACACGTGACGTAAAGGAAAATTGGAGATACAATATTTAACTGGTGACAAGGACACGCGGCGCAATTTGCCGCTAAATATGTTTAACATGACAATTAAAGACAGGCCTCGTGTGACAAAGAAAGAACAACAAAAAACACATACGGGACGTTCTTAGCAATTTACCAGCGGTTCATTCTTGGAAAAGTTAGAGAAATAGTTGCGGGATGAATAAGTTAGAGTCTTAAGAGGAAAAATCGTGATTGTTTTTTTTTTTAACAAATGGATACTAAATAATTTAATTTCTTTGGGTAAACCATGAAGAAAAGTTTCAATTCTTGGTAGTGGAATAAGGAAACTTTAATCATTCATAAGGTATTTAATTATGAAGGGCGATTGGAGAGGAAGCTCCTAAAGCGACTAACAACCAAAGAAAGGGCAGTATTTACTTCTTTCAAATAAACTGTGTTTATTTATAAAGTTCATTTTTATAAAAGTAAAATATAATTCAATTTGTCTATTCTTGGTTGTAGCTAGTGATGCGAGTAGGCGCACGCTTGCAGTGGCCTGAGCGCAAGTCCTGTTAAAATAAATTCAGTTGCGAAACTCCAGTGTGGACACCCACATAAGAATCAACGTAACGCAATTAAATGTTGAGAACAACTAGTGATGTGACCAGGCGCACGCTTGCGGCAGCCTATTAAATTAGCACATTTTAATTAGTCGTACGGAATGGAGCACTGCACGTAGCGTACACTGGCCCGATATATGCGCCAAATCCATACGATATGTCACAAACGCATTTGACACAAATTGTATGTCCCAAAATCGACCCGCTTTCTGACTAAAAGCGATGACGCGTTGGGACATACGAGATGTGACAAATGTATTTGTCACATATCGTATGGATTTGGCGCATATATCGGGCCAGTGTGCTCTACGTGCAGTGCTCCAAATTAAAATCTGCCAATTTAACAGAACTTGCGCTCGGGCTGCCGCAAGCATGCGCCTGGTCTCATCACTAATGGCCGGTTTCTTCAACGTTACTTAAGTCTTAGTCGTGTCTCAAACCGTGTCTTAAGTCATAACCGCGTCGTAAAGTATTGCACCAACTGATTTACGTCAAAATATCGCTAAAGTCATACTGAAAAACTATTATCTTATTGAATGAATCCTTCTCTTCTGTTCTCTACAATATGTTTATATTTGTCTACAAGAGAAGATAGAAGACGTTTTTCTTCTGCGGTATAGTTTGCACTGCGTTTTTCGCTTATTTTTAAATGTAGCTTTGCGAAATTAGATATGTTGTGGCAGAATACGGATAACAGATTATAAACAATAAATTTTTTTCTTTATAAATGGCGTACATTTTTCCACGAATCAAGTGGGAGACATTTAAAATAAAAATTCCCGCCAAATAAACAGCTAATACAGTTTGTGTAAATCGCTACGTTGCCACTTATTCGCACAACTAAGACTGACTTACAGTTGTGAGAGAAAAAACTACTACAGCGGGGAGCATTAGCCACTTCTAAAATATTGTATTTTTTTTCTTGTAAAACAGACTTGTTATGTACAGGTTAGCATTTTTTTTCTTGGCCAACAAGACGGTGCTTTTTTGACATGCAATATTTTTAATGCTATGTAATGTACCCATCTGTATATTTATTTCATTTATATAATTTAATACTTTAGTATCGTGCATTTTTGATAATCATATTTAAAGTTATTTATGTTTGTTTCACGTATTTATGTTTGTTGTTTATTTTTACTTAAATATTATTCATTGCTAAATGTTATTATCAGAATGCATTTGCTAATGTTAGAGCACAGATAAGCCTGGGAAGAATAAATAGTTAATTAGAATTTGTACTTAATGGAAAAATTCCGCTAAAGATGATAAAGTTCACCCCGGCCCGGCTTAACGAAGAACCATTCTTCATTACTATTAGATTTTATTTCGGGCACTTCTGATTTGACTCTCGAACGCAAGACAGTAAAAATATTACTTACTCCGATTAAATTCAATAAACTTCGTTAAGCAAGCTAGTTAAAGTTTCTAAATATATTATATTGTAATATTCACAAGTTTCTCAGTTAAGAAAATAGAATTGATATTCGTTATATAAAAACATCAAGTTATTTTAACCTCACCCAGAATAAAAGAACCTACTTAATATTAAATAAATGTTAAATATTGAAAATACTAAATATTAAACTTTACAGCTAATACCGTCTCTAAACGGGTCGTTATTATCGCTTTTTGCGTTTCAGTCAGTTAAGGCATGTCGACATTAATTAAATTTAGTTTGACATTTCCATAGATTTGATTGACAATTTAAAAATTCAAAGTAAGTCCAGTTCACATAGCCAAAGATTTTGCTGTATTAGTGTTTTTATTTTTTCTCTCGCAACTGTACATAAGCCATTGCTTAAATCTGTTGGTGCAACGCATTCAATTATAAGCCCTAATTAAAGTTAGGCCCTGCTTACATAAGCAACGTAGTAAATCATCTTGGAGAAACCGGCCATAGTTGTGGCGTATTTTAATAAATGTTAGAAGTGCGACTCGTTTTGTTCATTTGTAATGTTCATTATCATAATGTTATTAACATACTTTATCGAACTCAATTTGTTAAGTTACAAGAGATCCGAACCTTCCCGGAACGCATAGCATTGATTCTTATGTATGTGCGCACACTAGCTTTGTGCGGCCGTCTTTTGTTAAGATAGTTGTACAGCTGACCCAAATAAGTGTGCAAGAGTAGAAGTAACATTCTTCATTCTCAACGTTTAATTGCGTTACGTTGATTCTTATGTGGGTGTCCACACTGGAAATGCACAATTGACTTTATGCCCAACGTTGAATCCATCCAACGTTGGGCATAAAGCTATCTCTCGAATGATTTTATTCAATAGATATTAATTATATTGGGCATAAAGCGATCTCTCGAATGATTTAATTCGATGCATATAAAGAAGACTTAACACTTAACTTTTTTATACCACTTTTATTTTACTGTTGTGACTAGTTTCAATAATACGGTAATCATTAAAAATTAAGTTTGATAATGATTACCGTGTGATTGAAACTAGTAACAACAGTAAAATAAAAGTGGTTAAGTATTTTCTTTATTATCAAAATTGAAAATGTAACAAGAATTAATTCAATGGATGAGGAGGAAGGAAGATCTCTCAAATGATCTTTGGAACAATTGAATTCAATAGATCCTTCGGAATATTTTTAGAATAATTGGATTTATTCAAATAATTATTCAAATGATTCGTCGAATGATTGTAATAATTTTCAATTTAGGCTTAGAATCGCGTCTCTAATGTTGTTTATTCCATTTTTTGTGTGAGGTTATTACAAGTTTTCTTGCATTCATTGCAACGACCTTATTAATCATCTTTTTTAAATTATTTGTGATATGTTGTTTTTTTTTAAATTTTTTATCGGTGAACCTACATCAAGTTGTCCCACATTAAGCCGTACGCTCGTTCGCAGATCACAATCCGAGGTTTTAAATTATACCACAAGACCATAATTACAAGTGCCTATTGCGTAACGGCGAAAAAAATCCGCTCGTCTGCATTGTTCGCTCTCTCTTTCGCTCGCCCAATGCCGAGTAAGTTTTCCGAAGAGCAAAACAAAACATAACAACATTTTCGGCACAAGAAATAAAAGGAAAATACGCTCAACGGTTATATTTTTATAAGAGTAAATACAAAATCTTTATTAAAGTAATAAAAATTGACAAAAATAATGAAAATTCATCAAATTTTAATGAATAAATTTTTTTTAATTGTAAAAATTCTAAGTTTTGTACAATCAACATGAAATTCAGTGAATTTACGCAAAATTGATTCCATTTACATTAGTATCCCTGTATTTAAGAAAGTAGCGGAAAAGGAATCCATATTGATGCCTTTAGGCGCCAAATTCGAACTAAATTAAATTAACAGGACGCGCGTCAATCATTATAGAATATGATTGGTTTAGTTTGAATTTGGCGCCTAAAGGCGTCAAGATGGATGCCAGTTTGCGCTACTCTCTTAAATATAGGGACACTAATTTACATCCGACGTAAAAGCCATCTGTTTTTTTTTTTTTTCTACATGAGGTGGTATCGCTTAGCGTCCCTGCACTACGGTCTCCGTGGTCCTTTTGTGCTCCTCTGGTTATTTTACTCCCTGTATATTCCTGTGTCTTCTAAGAAGTCCAGGAGTTTGGGCCAGGGGATGTTCTTGAACTGTTCTTCAGGAAGCACGGGCTTCCCGAGTTGCTCCGTGCGTTGCCGTTTATAGGCTTCGCATGTGCACAGTAGGTGTTGGGGAGTTTCCTCTTCTTCCAAGCACCCACGGCATAGGGGGCTTTTCTCAAGACCCATCCTATGTTTGTGCTTATTCAGGTCACAGTGCCCAGTAACTAGTCCTGTGATTTTCCTTAGTTTCATTCTGCTCAGTCCTGACAGCGCTAATGCGCTATCAGGTACCGGGCCATCTAGGAAGAGTCTCGTGTGCCTCATTCCCATTTGGTTCTGCCATGCCTTTGTATGCTCCTCTGCTAACTTGCGTCGGATTATTTCCTTTCCGGTTTCATGTGGTATTCCGAAAGCGGGTTCAGGTCCTATAAATTCACCTGTTGCCCCTTGTTTGGCCAGCAAGTCGGCCCCCAAGTGTCCAATAATTCCTTGGTCCTTGGGTATCCATACTAGCTGTGTTTTTGTTGTTGTCGCCAGTGCGTCCAGCCTGTTTATGCAGTCTATAACCAGTCTCTACTGAACTATCGGCGAGGCTAGCGCTTTTAGGGCTGCCTGGCTGTCCGACATAATGGTAATTGGTCCTTTGTTGAGTCCCGACTCCATTATGTGGTGGGCACACCAGTCAATGGCGGCCACTTCAGCCTGGAAGATGGAGGCATGTTTCCCCAGAGCAACCGTGAATTGTTTGCTCCGGTTACAGCCTCCATAGATTCCATCTGTTACTCATTTACTAAGTGGGATCATCAGTAGCTGGTGAAGCTTAGCGCTTGTATACAGCAACTGTTCGTTTACAACAGGGCCCTGTTTTATAGAATACAAACATCGAAAATATGAATTGGGGTTCAGTATTCATTTATTTACCGGATAGCTATATACTGAATATCTTTGACGGTTATATCACGGTCTATAAATTGTTCACAAAACACGATGACATAAACGCCATCTTTTACCCATTTGCTATTTGTTTTCTACAAAACAGGGCACTGTTGTGGACGAACAGTTGCTGTCTACAAGCGCGCAGCTTGGTCAGCTACTGACGATGCCAGTTAGCAAAGGGTAACAGATAACGTTCACGTCGTCGTGTTTTGTGAAAAGAATTATTTGTTAATTAAAAGCTTCTTTAATCAACGTCCAAAATAACTAGTGTCTGTAAACTGTCGGCATCCCGGTTGCTTTGAAAAACAAATTAAATATCTTAGATAAAGTCATACGATTCGGTGAATCTCGGAAACGTCAAATAAATTGAATTATATGTCTAATTACGACGTATGTTGCTGAAGTCAGAACCTACTGAGATGCCGACAGTTTATAAACATTCGTTAAAATTATTCAAGTACTTGCAGTTACTTTAGAGTTTAATCTTTGATTTCTTTTATTTTCTCATAAACATTTCTGTTTGAAATACTTTTTATTTTGGATTTTATTTTATTGTGGCGCATTGAATAATAAAAGGTATCTGAGTGCATGAAATTGCGCCCGTCTTGCTGAAGTCAGAACCTACTGAGATGCCGACAGTTTATAAACATTCGTTAAAATTATTCAAGTACTTTCAGTTACTTTAGAGTTTAATCTTTGATTTCTTTTATTTTCTCATAAACATTTCTGTTTGAAATACTTTATATTTTGGATTTTATTTTATTGTTGCGCATTGAATAATAAAAGGTATCTGAGTGCATGAAATTGCGCCCGTCTGGCGGGGAAAACTGATTGATTGTGACGCGGACAGAAAATCGTTGGTGGGGTTTATTGGGGGGCTATTATTGAAACTGCGCGCCGCAGAGTAGGGGAATCCCCCCGGGACACAAAAGGACGCCGAGATTACCGAGCTTTGGTGAAAGTTCCGCAGCTTGGTGGATCCGCCGGGTATTCAACTGTCGCGTGTTTTACAAAAGTATTAAAACGATTAGGTCTCCAACAATAATAATTGTAATTTGCGTGAAATATTTTTTATTTGGAAATGAATCAATCTTAGCCCATTAAGCGCCATTGATGCATCCACGCAGCATTATTAAATTTTTATAAATTAAATTACTAAATAAGTTAATTTGATATTTTATATTATTTGAAATGACTTTTAAAATGTATAAAGAAAAATGTAAATATTTTGTTATTTAAATAAATATTTCGACCATTATTCATTTAAAAAAAAAAATAATGTGAGTGCATTTCTAACTTCACAATATTTCAGTGTTTTATGCGCGTGGCGCATGAAGTAAAATTTCGAGTTTAGAAAAGCCTGAAAATTTGGTTTGGCCGCTTCGCTTCGCGAAGCGACCAAACCAAATTTTAAGGCTTTTCTAAACTCGAAATTTTACTTCATGCTTAGTCTGGGAGTGGAATCACTCGTTCTAAACTTCATACTGCACGTTTTTATATAAAATCGACCGATTCCTGAAATTTTACAGCATAAACATTATGTATATTTAAAAGATAAATGCACAGTGTGTAATACAATAAGTCATTCTTAGATATTATGAAAAGAAGTGCAGAATTTTCCCTAAAATCAACTTTTAGAGTTATCTCTATAATTGCTTGGCCGTTAATGGGTTAATGCGGATTTTGCAAAGAGCGTTCGATTAACGAGTGTTTTCCACTTCTTGGTTAAGCATGAAGAAAAATTTCGAGTTTAGAAAAGCCTTAAAATTTGGTGACAAATGGAGGAATGTTCCTTTTCATATAAAACGTTAGTTTTTGTTTTAATTAATAATATGTTTAGCATAGAAAACTGTTTTGCATTAAATAAGCTTTCAATTAATGTTATTCATGTATTTCTAGCATTCAAATTGTGTTCATCATGGACAAGGCCGTAGCGAGAAAACAATATTGGTGGGGGTTATATAAACTGCGGGTGGGTTTTAATGGTAAAAATATTGTTTTTCTATAATTGTAAAAAAAGGTGACATAATCACACCGTTTTGAATTTGCAAAGTAGGCTATTTATTCACTGTGATAAAATGTAATAATTAGCGTGAAAATTGTCTTCTTTTCACGCTAAATTCCAATATGGCGGCAATTAATACAAAATATATATATTTTGTTTTATTTAATGTGATACCTAGCAATTAATTGTCCATAAGTGCTCATAATGTTAGTGGTTTTAAATTTGTTGATTTCTCTTCTCAATGGGCGAAAAGTACGTTCTTGAAAATGTTTACTTTTTTTTCGTTGTCCATAATTTTTCAATCACGAAATCGGCAATATGTTTTTTCGTATTGCGTTTTTGATTTCTTGGCCAATAAATCAGAAACTGCCGCCTTTGCTTCATCCTTGATCTTCATAGGGGTATCGCTATCACTAGAATCGTCGTTATATAAACTGCGGGTGGGTTTTAATGGTAAAAATATTGTTTTTCTATAATTGAAAAAAAAGGTGACAAACACACCGTTTTGAATTTGTAAAGTAGGCTATTTATTCACTGTGACAAAATGTAATAATTTAGCGTGAAAATTGTCTTCTTTTCACGCTAAATTCCAATATGGCGGCAATTAATATAAAATATAAATTATTTTTTTTATTTAATGCGATACCTAGCAATTAATTGTCCATAAGTGCTCATAATGTTAGTGGTTTTAAATTTGTTGATTTCTCTTCTCAATGGGCAAAAAGTACGTTCTTGAAAATGTTTACTTTTTTTTCGTTGTCCATAATTTTTCAATCACGAAATCGGCAATATGTTTTTTCGTATTGCGTTTTTGATTTCTTGGCCAATAAATCAGAAACTGCCGCCTTTGCTTCATCCTTGATCTTCATAAGGGTATCGCTATCACTAGAATCGTCGTAATTCATCATTATTTGAATTAACACAAACGGTAGAAATTCTGACAAATTCGTTCACTGATTAATGTTTTTGTTATCTTACTCGTGTCCATGGTTACATTTACATCGGCGACTATAATTTGTTTAACTAGGAGGAGCGTTTTAAATTTCACGCGCCAAAACCTACAACTCTCATTGGCCGAGTGCGCGCCCATTTTAAACTATGCTAATTACGTGATTATTAGACGCAACAGCTGACATAACCTTAATTCGAAGCGTTACTGAGTTGCAACTTTGTCTGTTTCGTAATAACCTTTTGTGCGGTGTTTCTTTAGCATAGTTAAAAGTTAGTTTTGTTTATATTGTTGTAATGGATTATGGACCCAGTACAAGCTCGGTGATAATATCACCTTCACCTCCAAAAAAAGCGTAAAAAGTTGGATTTGGGTCATTTATATCTGTCTGAAAAACAGTGCATAATAAATATGTATAAGCAGATGATAACAGATGATCCACGTATGAAAATGACTGCTGTTGTATCAGGCATTGTTGGTGCAGTAGGTGAGATATCAAATAGCATAAGAATATGCATCAAATAATAAAATGTTTAATTTTTAGGAGTTGTAAACTCCACTGTCTATCGAACCATTAGCGAATATACGAAATCCGGAGAGATTTGTAGCCCTAAACAGCTTGGAGGACATAATTACAAGTTTTGATGACGTAGTGGAGAGATCCGTGCATAGTTTCTTTTCTAAAAATGAACTGCCAACTTTGAATAAAGTTTTAAAAGAAGTAAACGATATAGTTTTATGAAACAAATCAATTTTAAGTAAGATACAGACCAGAGCTGGGTAGGATTCGAATCGTTTTAGAGGATTCAAAAGAGACATCCGAATACTTTAGTTCAACTGGATTCGTGAATTAGTTGTGAGGAGTAACATGAAAAATATTTTTTGTGTGTTTTTAAATTTCACATTAAATCACTGTTTTATGCGCGTGGCGCATGACCTAAAATTTCGAGATTAGAAAAGCGCAGAAATATGGTTGATAACAGACTAAATATTTGATTCCCTGTTACTCTGGCTAAAGATGTATTTGTGTGATTCTGAACTCCACTTTAAATCAGTGTTTTGTACGCGTGGCGCATGAAGTAAAATTTCGAGTTTAGAAAAGCCCGAAAATTTGTCTCGGGTCGCTGCGCGACCCGAGACAAATTTTCACGGGGCTTTTCTAAACTCGAAATTTTACTTCATGCTTAGTCTGGGAGTGGAAACGCTCGTTCGAAACTTCAAAGTGAATGCTTTGATAAGAACATTAAATGATTGAAAATGTGTTTAAAGATAATTATCTAGTTTTCAAAATTTTGTTTAATATTGTTTGAAGTAAAACTGACACTGGTAGCCACAAGACATTCGCGCTCATATTAAATCAATTATTAACACCGCTGACTTTACTTGTGAAAAATTAAATATAATGTCTGATTTTCCAGCTTTTAAAATAGGTGCTGATTATAAGTATCACGAGCAATTAATAAACCCAAACAATTGGCCCAAAGGGGTGGCACTAGAGAGATATATTTAAGACGGGCCCCCAATAAAGCAATCAAATTGTAGCAAGGTAAGCCCATCGCAGGAAATAAATATACTTTTCTACAACATTCAATGCATCAGAAACAAACTAAATGAGGTTGAGGTTTTTCTGAATGAGAATAAATTTGATATAGTATGTTTAAATGAACACTGGTTAAACAATTTAGAAATACAAAGCTTTGAATTGAATGGTTATAATCTATCATGTAATTTTGCTCGTGCTACTCATATCCATGGTGGGGTGCTGCAGCTTAGTAAAAGTGCTATTATTTTTAAAGAATCTGAAAAGATAAACAAGTTATCTCAGGAATTAAATTGTGAACTTGCTGCTGCACACTACCCAGAATTAAATCTAAGTGTTATAACAGTGTATCGCTCTCCGAATTCTGATTTTAATGAGTTCATCTTGATCTTAACGCACGCTCTTAATAATATTAATATAAATAAAAATATTTTAGTGGGTGGTGATTTTAATATTAATTTTAATTCAGATCACACTATGTCAACCACACTAATTGATCTATTAGCTACATACAATCTTCGAAAATTAGTCCATTTTCCAACTAGGATAAATAATTGTATCGATAATGTGTTTACTAATATAAATGATAGCTTAATCAATGTCTCACCCTGTGACCCAAAGATATCAGATCATATTGGGATACATGTAAAATTGGCAATAAGTAGAAATGACTTAGTGGAAAGTGCATTAAAAATAATCAAACCATATACTCGGCTAGGCCGTTATAATCTTTTCCAACTGCTTGACAACTCTGATTGGAGTTTTATTCAGAATGGTAAATTAAGCGTCGAAGACAAATTCTCTGAATTCATCAATCCTGTAAAGTCGCTAATTGATATTTGTTTTCCTACAAAACAATTTAAACTTAAAAGAAATAAAGATAACAACATACTCTGGTTCAATAATTCACTACGATCTATGAGGGACACTCTTCACTTCTTGTACGATGCAATGAAAATAAATCCGAACTTAAAACAAGAATATCTTAATTTAAAAAAATCATATACAAATGCTCTCGACCAGGCAAAAAAGGAAACAAATGCTAAATTTATTAGAGACTCAAATAACAAATCAAAAGCGATATGGTCCATAATCAATTCTAATCAATCAATGTCCAAATGTGATTGCAACTGTGATTTAAATCCTAATGACATAAATAGATTTTTTAACAATATTGCAAATAATCTTGAGGAAAACTTAGAAACGCCAAAGAACGACCCAATAAACTACCTACTAAATGTAACGTCCATTCCAACAGATGCGTTTATTTTTAATGAGGTCACCCAAAATACTGTAAGAACTGCAATAAAGCAACTTCACAATTCAGCCTACAGAGACATGTACGGGATAAATGTTAGCCTCCTAAAAAGTATAAAAGAGGCAATCATTTATCCCCTAACAAATTTAATAAATTTATGCATACAATCAGGTACCTTTCCGCATTGCTTAAAGCGAGCATGCATCATACCAATTCACAAAAAAGGCGATCGTAACGATCCAAACAACTATAGACCTATCTCGCTTTTACCGATACTCTCCAAAGTCCTAGAAAGGATACTGTTCGAGCAAATAACACATTACTTTGAAGAACACAATATCTTTTCAAATAATCAATATGGCTTCCGCAGAGGAAGATCTACGAGGGATGCAGTCGCTACCTTTGTAAATGAAATACACAAAGGTTTTGAACATAGTATGTATTCAATAGCCACACTTATAGACCTAACAAAGGCTTTTGACTGTGTCTCTCATGAGCTTCTCTTGCGGAAGCTATATTTCTACAACTTTGATCCAAAGTCTTGTAGATTACTATGCAGCTATCTAATCGATAGAGGGCACTATGTGAAGACAAATAACAAATTATCAGATGAACTGTCTACTAAACACGGTGTTCCCCAAGGATCTATTTTGGGGCCACTCTTGTTTCTTATTTATGTAAATGACCTTCCTAACATCAGCAATGAGGGGTCAATGGTGTTGTATGCTGATGACACAACACTAAAAAACTCAAATAGAAACAAAAAGATGGCCTTAGATAATAATAAGGCTTATGTAGATCAGGCCAAGGAATGGTTTATGTCAAACAAGCTGACTATAAATATAGATAAAACGACAAGCATAGTGTTCTCTTTGCGTGCAGATACGGAGCTCAGTACAGTAAAATTTCTAGGTACATATCTCGACTCTAAACTAAATTGGCATAACCAACAAGAGTATCTGGCTAAAAAACTATGTGTTAACATATACAGAATCCGACACATCAGTAAAGTAGTACCAAAAGTTGCACTCAAAATGGCTTATTATGCTTTAATTGAAAGCCATATTACATACAGTATTCTACTTTGGGGACACTCAGCAATCATTTCAAGAGTGTTTAGCCTCCAAAGAAAGGCAGTTAGGATCTTAGATGAAATACCATATAGGAGTGACTGTAAATCAACTTTTTCTAAATTAGATATTCTCACTGTCCCAAGCTTATACATGCGGGAATGTCTGTTGTACGTTCATAAAAATATAAGCCAATACAATATAAGAGCAGAACACCACGACCACAATACACGCTCAGGTCATCTATTACACTCTGAACGCTTCAGACTTAATAAATCGCAAAATGGGATCAGTTTCCTTGGGCCAAAACTCTACAATGCACTGCCCGCTTATATCAAAGAATTAGATATACATACATTTAAAAAGACAGTTCAAGCCTACATGAGCAGACATACTTTTTACAGCATTGATGAATTCTTACAAAACAAACACAATTTTTGATGTACTACCAAACAGTCAACTTGGTGTGTGGTATGTATATATATATATATTTTTTTTATAACATGACTTTATTTTTAATTACCTATTTTAATGTGTAATCCATATGTAATATGTGATATATGTATGTATATATAGTATTACATGACTTTATTTCTAATTATTTATTTTAATGTGTATATCAGGTAATCCTACTTGGTAGGTGATATTTTTATTTTTGTATTGTTCAAATTTTATAAATACGACCTTGTATTTTTTTAATTATTTTAATGTGCATATATATACATGTGCTTTAAATTTTCCACCCTCCTGACTTATGTAAAACTTTTGTTAATAACATGAATAAATTAATTATTATTATTATTATTATCTGAAATGTAAAATTTTTCCGAAATTTCCCTGACTAAAGATATTTTCTCTAGCGTTTTAATATAACTCTTCTGTGGGAAGAGTTATATTAAAACATTCTGTTTAATAGTTTTCATTGCTTTTGCCAATATTAAATTTAATTTTATAAATTTTTACATGTTTTGTAATTTGCCTGCTGATTTTGACAAATTTAATAATATCATATGGCTTTTTTGTTAGGGTTTTGGTCAATTTGAATATAATTCCATGATTTTTCTCTGACTTTCCCTGTTTTAAAGATATTCAGTGAATTTTTTATTTACGTAAATTTCAGGCATTAGTCGATTTTATAATAAAGTTCAATTTGAAGTTTTGAACGAGTGTTTCCACTCCCAGGCTAAGCATGAAGTAAAATTTCGAGTTTAGAAAAGCCCCGTGAAAATTTGTCGAGGGTCGCGCAGCGACCCGAGACAAATTTTCGGGCTTTTCTAAACTCGAAATTTTACTTCATGCGCCACGCGTACAAAACACTGATTTAAAGTGGAGTTCAGAAACACACAAATACATCTTTAGCCAGAGTAACAGGGAATCAAATATTTAGTCTGTTATCAACGATGTTCAGTGGTAATAATAAATAAATTGTTGATTGATAAGGCTGATAAATGTTGAAAGTTCATCTTCACTTTTATATAAATAAAATAAAATAATTTAAAACTTTCAAATATATATTGTAAACTCGCTACAATTGTTTCGCCACACTGTGGCTGAAGAAGCCACAGTGCGGCGAAACAATTGTAGCGAGTTTACAATATATATTTGAAAGTTTTAAATTATTTTATTTTATTTATATAAAAATAAATAAATTGGTTTTGAATATTTATATATTAATGGTTCGAATCATTATTTAAAATTGCCGCCAAATTTATCTAGTGATATTTCTGGTAACTTTTTATAGTGTAAATTGGGCTTTGGCACTTACTCCTTCTAGTTTTTAAACAGACTATAAGTACAATGAAATTTTTCGAATTAATTATTTAATTATTAAAATGTATGCATGGTAGAATTTCTTGCATTGCGGTTGTAGAAAAAATGTTGTTTGTATTTTGTGCGAAAAATCAGTATGTTTTTTGACGCATTCGAATTCATTTTTCGATATCGACTAAAAATACATTCACAATGCATTAAAAAAACAGTGATTTTACGCACATAATACAAAAATATCATTTTTGCTTTTACATACAAAAATGTAACGTAGGAGGGCTGGAAGTTGAACCCTCATATCTTTTCCCCTAGCGAAAACCTTGATGGTGGATATGAAAGTTTGAAGTTTAATTTTCATGTGATTAAATAGCTAAACATTTTTTTCATATGGATAAAAGTAGGTAAATCCATTTCTAACACCAAGGAGAATATCAGTGATTACTTTCAGATTAAAAAAAGTACAATTTTTATTTATATCAACATATATACTTACTATCATCATGAAAATTGTCTTTATTAAGGAATAATTAAAGTCATTTCTTTTATTCTCTACTAAAATTGTGGATTTCAAAAGTGAATCTCATCAAACAATTCAACTATATACATATATAGGTTAAGACACGCGGAGACAAATAGCGATAACGTTGTTTGTGGTGTTGAAACGAAGAACTATCCAATCCGCGAGGACACGGCTTATCACTAGCCAAACTTACAAAACATAAAACAAAAAAAAAGAGAGAATTTGTTCGAGTCATCGTAATTTCCTATGCGCTCGTAAAATTTCACACCGTTATCAAAAGAGACACGCTGCAATTTTTACAGGAGAGTTTAGAATTCTGACATTTATCAAAGTTTAAGTACGATAGTAAGAAAAGTGAAGTATTTTGTTAATAAAAATAATTTCATTTTGAAAAATGGCAAACCAGTTAGTAAATCACATAATAATCTAATTATGAAAAATGGTAATCCAGTTAATAAATCACATAATGTAGACTAACAATAATTGGGAAAGTAAACAGTCCATGGGCGTAGCAAAAAATTTGACTAGAAAGGGGCACGAGACAAAATATATGCAAAACGTAAACAAAGATCTGTTATTGCGGTGTTTTATTTGATAACTTTTAACATAGGTTTTCCACTCGTTGAAGTAAATGTTTCAGGCTTTTCTATACTCAAAATATTTACTTCATGCGTCACGCGGATTAACTACTAATTTAGTGTAAAGTTTTGAATATACCGAGTGTAACACAAAACAGGCCTTTTCATCATTTGATGTACCAATCATTTTAAAATTTGGTAGGTTTATACATAGAGAAATTAATTTATAAGAGGGAGGGATCCAATAGTTATCTATGGAAACGTCCACTAGCGCTTCTGGTGCCCAGTTGGATGAACTAATAGCACGGAACACAACCGGATCAAAGTAAGGTTTGAATCCACGCTAACGGCGGGAGTTTGAAATCCTTATCGTCATTATTACTATTACCAATTAGTTATATAAAATATAAAGAAATTATAAATAAAATCATATTTTCAAAATTATACAAATTGTTTATAATTATTGTAAATAAGAATTAATACATTGGAAGATATTATTGGGACTACATTAGAATGTATTTTCTTTTGTAAAGAATTTTTGAATGATGTACAGTCGATGCAACCCAAATGTGAACGCTCTTTGGTTGTCATGGTATTTGTTACTGAAATTCATTGCTGTAATTCTGGCTTTGGCCAGCGGTATTACAAAGAGAGGGGAGAATATTGAATATTGACAATAATTTTACAGAGCTGTCAAACTAAATTGCGACAAACGACTATGATGCAAAGTATAAATTACGCCATTCAATTTTGGCGTTCAGATTTGGGTTGCGCCGACTGTACTTGTGAAAATAATCGCACACACTCTTACGAATCTTCTTATTTTGATATTTGTGTTAAGGGTGCTCTTAACTACTGTTAGCCATTGCAATCTTTGCTTGAGGCATTATGGAAATCGAAAGAAATTTTTGTTGAAGACTTCAATCTAATTTCAACTTGAAGTTAGATTTAACCGGATGTCAATTATTACACATTATTCAAAACTGAAACTGTTTCTAAAACTTTCACTAACTGACATTTATTTGTAGAATGATTTGATGTTATCAACATGACACTGATGTCATACATTTTGACAACAATGCATTACTAAGAAAATCTAAATGATAAATCAATATTATATTGATATTATGATTATTGCTAGGTATTTACAAAGTTAAACTTTGAAGAATTGCGCTTCTAAATATTGAAATAATCCTTTAAATATCGTATGTTCATTAAAAAAAAAACTCTAGAGTGGCATGGAAAATATTGTAAGATGGCAACTCTGAAATTTTATACTATAATTATCATTATTAATGATTTCGATAGCTAACGCCATCTAATGCTTCATAGTGGCATCGTCAGTGACACGAATGCACAAATTGCATATACATGTCACTGTTTCGTCCACGAGCGAGCAGAACTCTGTTTGTGAAACCAGAAAACAAATATCAAAATTGAATTTGTGTTCAGTATTCCGGCACCAGGTACCCACAGACGCGTTTCGGACTTCGAGGTCCTCTTCAGTGTGGTGTATATGCACTTTGTGCATTCGGTCACTGACGATGCCACTATGAAGCATTAGATGGCGTTAGCTATCGAAATCATTAATAGTTTTCACATATTGGCTTGAAATAGTCAAAAATGTTCAGTATTCCTCAGCACTGGGTCGGGACCACACTGAAGAGGACCTTGAAGTCCGAAACGCGTCTGTAGGTACCTGGTGCCGGAATACTGAACACAAATTCAATTTTGATATTTGTTTTCTGGTTTCACAAACAGAGTTCTGCTCGCTCGTGGACGAAACAGTGACCTGTATATGCACTTTGTGCATTCGTGTCACTGGCGATGCCACTATGAAGCATTAGATGGCGTTAGCTATCGAAATCATTAATAGTTTTCACATATTGGCTTGAAATAGTCAGAAATGTTCAGTATTCCTTAGCACTGGGTCGGGACCACACTGAAGAGGACCTTGAAGTCCGAAACGCGTCTGTGGGTACCTGGTGCCGGAATACTGAACACAAATTCAATTTTTATAATTATCATGTTTAACGTTTTATATGTCAATTCTTTAAGTGTGTAGTCAATTTAAATTTAAAAATAAATTAAATCAAGGCACCCTAGAGGTTTTTTTTTATTGAACATACGATATATAGTTTTCTAAAATTTTGTCCTACCAGCTGCTTATCTCGCGGCGCTACTATCACGTTTCTCATTTTTCCATTCAATCCGACAAACTTTCAATTTTTTAAAAAACAATAATCTAATAAGATAAATTCAAATTCAAAACTATTTGAATTCGAGAAAATAAGCTTACGCTTCTTATAGTTTGCACACTTTAAAAATAAAATTAAATAAGATTTTAAATATTTCATTGTATAATTCAATATCCGGAGGTGTATTTGCACGGGAAGTAGTTGTTTCAATGGATATTTATCGTCTTAAGTTGTCTTATTAATTAAGACATTGCATTTTCACGAATAGTTTTTTCGTAATTTTATATAAATAATCTAATGTTCACCAACATTCTGAATTTTCATGTGAGAATGTCCGTAATATGAAAAGATGGCGGTGTTCATAAATACAACAATAAATCCCCGGTGAGTTATTGCGGAATATGCCGTCTGCAAATTGAAGTTTGTTCGTCTATAAATTCGGGTCATTTGTCGCGCCCGCCGAATGTGCTTTTCGTATATGCCGTGTGTTTTCTGGATGGTGATAAATATCGCGCACTCCATAACCGAGTTAATAAAGATGGGCTATAGGGTGCGACTTTTTCCTTCTCCGACCCCCGTATGTTTTATGCGCTTGGAAATTGCGTCATTCGTCCTTATTTCGAAACAACACACATACAAAAATGTCTTCCAATTCTTTAATGATGTAATTGTGACAGAAAATGAGATTACAGTAATCTTCGAAATGTGTGTGTATATGCAAGGCCGTAGCCAGGAGAGGGGGATAGGGGGGTTCAAACCCCCGCCCCCTGATATTTTCAAAATGTTAAATTTTGGTATGTAAAAGCAATATTTTGCCATTAAAAAATGGAACGTAAATCAACGTTTTGTTGGGACAAACACATATTATATTTTTTTTACTTATCGACCCTTTCAACCCTGGAATTTTTCAGGTGTCCAAAAAAAATGTTTCGGACACTGCGTAGTATTTTATACTATCTCAAATATACAGAGAGTTTTTCATTTAAGTATATATATCTCAATATACTGTATACGCTGTAAATCTTCAGATATTCGTTGTTTTTACAAATATTTTAAATTGAAGTTTCAAACGAGTGTTTTCCACTCCCAGATTAAGCATGAAGTAAAATTTCGAGTTTAGAAAAGCCTGAAAATTTGGTTTGGTCGCGTAGCGCGAAGCGCGGAGCGACCAAACCAAATTTTCAGGCTTTTCTAAACTCGAAATTTTACTTCATGCGCCACGCGTACTAAACACCGATGTGATGTGATGTTCGGAATAAACGTTGTTAGCATACTGCTTTAGTAGAACGTTTTAAACTTCACCTAAAATCAGTGTTTTGTATGCGTGGCGCATGGAGTAAAATTACGAGTTGAGGAAAGCCTGAAAATTTGGTTTGTACGCGACCAAACCAAATTTTCAGGCTTTTCTAGACTCGAAATTTTACTTCATGCTTAATCTGGGAGTGGAAAACACTGGTTTAAGTCTTCAAATTAAACTATTTAAAAACAAACGATTTTCAGCTCATGAATAGATTTATTCTCATTACTTTCCGGACAAGCCATGTATATTTTAGTTTATAAATATTGATATATATCAGGATAAATATCGTACTAGATATCTGATGAAGTATACGGTCCAAACCCTATTAATGATGTTAAAAATGAGAGCAATTTGTATAACTAACAAATAGATCTTCAGCCATAGATGACTGGCTGCGCGAGTCGTCATGTCATCATCATCATCCCACAAACCCGAACGCATTTATCCGAGCGGTCTCGTGATGTTATCACAACATGTGCCAGACATTTTCCGCAGTAATCAGCCAGAGGAGCGCGCGCAGCAGAAACAATTCCGAAACGGAACAAAAAAATAGTTCGAAGGACCAATGAAGCGAAAAAAACGCACGAAAATTTGAAGAAGAAGAAAAATGGGATTGAAGAGGAGTTCCCTGTCATCATTTTAAACCAGATGACCTTAGGATGCAGTTTAATCGTTTACATAACATAAATACATCGTCAAAGTCGAAGGTCGCTCTTAACACACTAACACACACATACACGCATAGAGAAACGGACACATGTGTGTTGGAAAAAGAAAAAAAGAGTTGGAATAAATAGCGAGCGCGCACATGACACACATCGGGGCCCTGAGGAGGAATGCGCGCTGGGAAATATGGATATGGAAGAAGTTACGTGTGCGCAACAAACACACACACACTCAAACACGTATTCACTTGCACATAAACAAGCGCTCGTTTTACCTTGTGCGACCGCTGATAAGAAAATAAGTGGTGATAACTGGTGGAAGAGGAGGAGGAGGAAAGAGGGGCTTTTCACGTTCACGCTTGTTGCTCCTCTGCAAGAACTTGATTTTGTTTGAATAATCGGTGATCGGTTTGGATTTTTGCGAAGGAAAAAATAATCCGGGTGCACGCGCGCACGTCAAACGCTGAAAATAGCGCGCAGACCTTCTGGCGGTCTTGCCAAAAGGCACGAGTCATCCGCAATTAAATAATTAAACCACCTCCGTGCGTTCTCAATTCGCGGCTTGATTCGTAAAATTGTTACCTCTTCTTCGATCCTCTCCAGTGGTGTTACTTCTTGTTTCCTGAAGGAAAATCCTCACACACACACACACACACTAGGGCACTCGCGGGAGGCACTGAAACGTGAACGCAATCGTGATTTACAATTTTTTTCAGCAGCGGGGCACTCGGCAGCAGGCGGCAGCGTGGTGTACGTGTGTGTGCTTGCAGAACATCGGGCTCGAGCAGACTGCAGAAGCTGGCGCGGTCCTCGAGTGTAGTCGCGCCAGCCTGTGTGTATATCTCTCCGTTGTAGCAGACTACTCATCGACCGCACCCCGAGCAGCGCCGCAAGAAGGAAGACCCTCCGAGCTGCGGGCCCATCATCGACCAGCCCTGGCCTTACCAAGGAGGGTCGCGTCCTCCTTTTCCCCTTCTGACGTCTTTTATGCTTTTGCTGCGTTGTCCTCCTCCTGGTGCAGATGGTGGCGTGTTAAGTCAACGTGGGATGCAGTTTTATCGAACGCACATCGTCGCACTCTTAAATTACGAATATTAATACTGCGACACCCTGCATCATCTTCCAACAAACAATTCTTACTAAATCATAAGCATAAACAATCGTCATTCAAATGTTATATATTTAGTGAATTTTAGCCTAAAACGAAGTAACCAGTGAGTTAACTGCTCATTGAAACAACAACTTAGCTGATTAATGCACAGCAGAACAAAGAAATATAACAGCCGGCAGTGCATTAGCCACAGAACTAGGTAGAATTCGAATCCTGGATTTTAATTCTTTTAGAACGCGTTTCTCAGTGGGGTTGGACACTTAATCATCCTCCAACAAAAAAAATCTTACTAAATTATAAGCATAAACAATCGTCATTTAAATGTTATATATTTAGTGAATTTTAGCCTAAAACCAAGTAACCAGTGAGTTAACTACTCATTGAAACAACTACTTAGCTGATTAATACACAACAGAACAAAGAAATATATCGTCCGGCAGTGCATTAGCCACAGAACTGGGTAGAATTTGAATCCTGGATTTTAATTCTTTTAGAAAGCGTTTCCCAATGGGGTTAGACACTCTTCATCATCCTCCAACAAAAAAATGCCTACTAAATCATAAGCATAAAAAATCGTCATTCAAATGTTATATATTTAGTGAATTTAAGCCTAAAACAAAGTAACCAGTGAGTTAACTGCTCATTGAAACAACTACTTCGCTGATTAATGCACAGCAAAACAAAGAAATGTATCATCCGGCTGTGCATTAGCCACAGAACTGGGTAGAATTCGTATCCTGGATCTGAATTCTTTTAGAAAGCGTTTCCCAATAGGGTTGGTATCGTCCCGCTAGTGGTCAATCAGGGCCGGGACGAATCCTCAAAAAAAAAAGGATTCGAATCACGAATTCGAATCACGAATCGAATCACGAATCCGAATCACCTAACATTTTTAATATCGCTTTGAGTCACCTAATATCATTCGAATTACGAATACTCAAAAAATGGATTCACAAGAGAAACATATGATTCAAATCCTCTTTTTCAAACCACGGATACAAATCCTTTAAAAATAAATTTGAATTTAATACTGTTTTTGCAACCATTAACATTTTTAATATCGCCATCAGTATATATTAACAAAAATATTCAAAACCTAATTATTTATTATAGACACGGAACATCGTTGACAACAGACTAAATATCTGATTCAGTGTTATTTTTATTAATGATGATGTATGTATTATTGAACTTAACTTTAAATTAGTATTTTAACGCGTGGCGCATGAAGTAAAATTTCGAGTTTAGAAAAGCCTGAAAATTTGGATTTGCCGGGGCGCGTCTCGCTTCGCTCGCGCGCCCCGGCAAATCCAAATTTTCAGGCTTTTCTAAACTCGAAATTTTACTTCATGCTTAGAAATGCTTAGAACTTCAAAAAAAAACTAATAATTCTATTTTACGAATTTTATGCAGTAATTTGTATTATTTGTTTTCCATGAATTCTTTTATTAATTTCGTAATAATTAAAAAAGTTTTGAAACTATGTTGTAAATTTTATAAATTAAATTAACAATCTAATTTGTACAGGATTTAATTAAATGTTTACGAATTTCATAAAACAACCCATTTTCAAATTCCTTTGCTGATTTTTTTGTTATGTTTTCTTTTATTTTATGTCTAATCAGGGATTAGAAAACACTCGACAGAATAACATTATAATATAATATATTTTGTACGGATTCATCTTTTTTTATGAAATATAGAAATATTAACAAATTATACCGCGTGTTCGTTCTTAAACGCAAACATAGGGATTTAACATGGCATTGGACGTTTTTGCTGATTCCTTATTTTACAGAAAAGCGAATGGTATCAATAGAAAGAGAAAATTACTAGAGATGCACCGAATATTCGGCAACTATTCGGTATTCGGTATATTCGGCACGTTTTTCACTATTCGGCAGAATACCGAATAGTTGGCGTCACTATTTGCCGAATAGTGACGCGTTATTTTTTTTTCTAATTATACAATTTAAAAGGTAAAAATGAATCATTTAAAACAAATTTGGCAAAAGAAAACAAACTCGTGTATTATTTATTAATAAATTATACAATTTAAAAGGTAAAAAAGAATCATTTAAAACAAATTGTGCAAAAGAAAACAAACTCGTGTATAATTATTAATAATAATGAAATATATAAACTTATAAATGATAATATTATTCTCATTTTTAATACATCTATTATAAATCAAATATTATATTTAAAATTTATTAGTGGTAAATTGTAGTGCAGAAATACTAGTTTTTCTGCATTTGATGGCAATAGTCGGTTTCTTTTATCTTCATATACGTTCCCAGCTTCTGAGAAGTCTTTCACTATAAACACTGCTCGCAGGAGCAGACAGATAAATGGCAGCAAATTGTGTTAAATATGGGTATTGATTTCGATTGGATGCCCACCAAGTATAAGGATTGTCATTTCTTGCTATGCGTGCAGTTTCCAAATAACTATCAAGTTCAGTTGCAATATTGTTTCTCTTTTTAGGAGATTCCTTATTATTTTGCTGTGCTGCGATCTTCTCCACTTCATTATAGCAGTCCCAAAAACTTAAATGAGTGTCAGATTTAAGGCTAGATTTGTTATCAGTCCTAATATTATTTTTATTCGCAGGTGTCACAGCGTCAATATCAGTATCGCTGTCAGTACTTGATTCGTCACAACTGTTTTTTAACGCTTCTAGCATTATTAACTGCCGAGCCTTTTCAGCTTGATTCTGGCCCATGAAACAACTCGTCTTAAACCTTGGATCGAGTAGAGTAGACAGCAAATACAACTTTTCTGTTTTGAGCTTGGCGAAGCGGTTTTCCAGCTCCGCTTTAATAGCAAGTCTTGTACTCTGCAATTTGTTGGTGGCCCGTGCAGTTTCTTCTTTATTTACATAGCACATAAGCGTTTCTACATGTGGTATGGTCTCTGACACACAGGATAAGCCTAAACTTATGATTTTTGTGATCTCCTCAAACGGTTGTAACAGTCTCAATATCTGTTGTAGAAGCTCCCATTGCGATGAAGACAGATTGGGAATATTTTAATTATCCGTTAGATACAATGAAATAGAAAGCTTTTGCTCGAGCAGTCTTGCTAACATATAATAGCTTGAGTTCCAGCGCGTGATAACATCTTGAACCAACTTATGTTGCGGAAGACTTAACTCTCGTTGAATAGTTTGCAGTTTTTCTTGCGCTGAATTCGAGTGATTATAATGGGTTACGATTCTTCTTCCTGCACTAATCGTTTCAGTAACTTCACTCTGGATTTTTAATGAATTTACGATAACTAGTTGGAGTGTGTGTATGAAGCAGGTAATAGATCCATATCCGGTATCTCTCACACCTTTAACCATATTGGCACCATTATCATGTATAATAGCATGTATTTTGGATCGTGGAATATCCCACATAGATGAAATTTCCATCAACGCAGAGGCAATATTTTCTCCAGTATGTGGTCCTGCGAAATGCTTCATGTTGAGAACTGCATGGTTTAATTCAAACTGACATTGAGCCAATGGCCCGTAAAACTCAAAAAACTGGCGCCAGTATGGGTACACGTCCACATGTCAGATGTAATCGATATCGCATAAGTTCTTGTTATGTTATTTTTAATTTTATCAACAGTTTTTTTATATATATCAGGTATTATGTTTTCAATAAAGTATGTTCTGCTAGGTATGTTATACCGAGGTAGAGCCTTCTTCATCAATCTCATAAATCCTAGTCTCTCAACCATAGCTATAGCTTCGTTATCTACTGCTATCATTTCCCCTATTAAGTAGTGGTATTCTTTGGCCCTCACATCATTTATGTCCCACAATTTGGACTTCTCTAGGCATTCTGATAAGCATGGTTGCTTAAACTTTAAAAGTTTTTGATTGGTTGCTACAGCAACTGATGAGCACTCTTGTAGTTTTAGAAATTCGTGGTTATGTTTATTTCTTACGTGATTAATCAATCCAGTTGCTGTGGCTTTTCTACCTTCTCCTCCACGCGAAATCTTTACATCGCACAATCTACACTGGACCAGCCTAGTACTCTCCGTGCACTAGACAAAATACTTCCATACAGGCGATTTTTTACACTTTGCAGAAGACATTGCGCAATATTTTAGAACGAAACAACACGCGGTGAATGGCGAGTGCGGTGTCTGACTGTAACACCGAGCGGAAGACTGACTAAAACGCCGAGCGCAACCCGACGGCTAACGCCACGTGGCCACTTCGCTGATCTGCCGAATAGTTGCCGAATATTCGGTATTCGGCACGTTAAATCCGCCGAATATTAGATATTCGGTTATTCGGCAAAACCGATATTCGGTGCATCTCTAAAAATTACCAATTAAATTTTTATTGTAAAATACTAATTTAACGTCGGAAATTCACATGTTATTTGGCCATAAGAACAAACAACGATTAATCTTCCACAATAATGAAAATAGATCTTTGAAACTTATACATATTGCACATTGAAGCTTTGCTAATAAATTGACACTATTCTTTAAAAAAAAATATTCTTAGATTACATATGAATCAAATAATGGAACACTCTTAAATGATCACATAAATCCGCGCAATGGAAAACATTATTTCTTCTTCATATTGCTTTAATTTATTGAGGTAATTATTATAAACATGTTGTATTAAATAGATGAAACTAAAATAAATGATAAATAAAATTAATCGTTGCTTAAAAATCTCCATAAAAGCAATGTTAATGTTGATTATGCTTTTAATTAATATGGGGCAGCATCGTGCTATTTTAGTAATATCTTAGAATTATACTGTAATTTCCAAAAACATGAGAAAAGAAATTGGGTTTGATATGTAGAATTCGTGTACGGAATTTGTCGCGAAACGGGTTCCCGGTGCGCGGCCTTGAATTGCGAATGTAATTTTTCTGCTGCGGACTGTTCATTGATTATGATGTTGATACACAACAAAGAAAGACATTATTAAAATATTTCCCAATACATTCTTTAAATATAAGTGCATTTCTTGATTCATGTTTTGCATAGGAATGTGGAATACCGGTATATGTTGATTCAAGTGACGAGTCGGAAAAATTCCTTTTTTATTATTTACAAAATTGATTGTGCGACACTCGGCGATTTGATTACCAAGGCACTTAGTCAGCTTAGCGTCTAGAGTTCGAATTAGGTTATTGTAATTTTTAATTTTTTGTACGGCGTACGGCGGCTTAGCCTACTCAGCTTGAAGTGTCGCCTACCCAGCTTAGAGGGTAGACCTCCTCTCGTGTTCGCATCTATTTCTTTTGTGTGCTTTATTGCAATTTACCAAATAGTGCAGCACGCGACAGTCAAGCAATAAACAAACAAATAACGTTTTATCAACATTGTAACAACATTAAACGTTGTTAAAACATTACTTAAATGGATTTAATCAGTGGGATGATGTATGATTTTTGATAGTAATAATTTAAATCACTTATGTAGTTGCAAATAACATGAATATATACTTTATGTTGCCAGAATTTAACTGTTTGTCTACAATATAAATGCAACAAATTTTTCTTTTAGGTAAACATTTGCATAAGCTGTAAATTTTCCGACATCCGTTGTTTTTTTTAAAGGCTTCAGTTTGAAGCTTTAAACGAGTGTTTTCCACTCCCAGACTAAGCATGAAGTAAAATTTCGAGTTTAGAAAAGCCCCGTGAAAATTTGTCGAGGGTCGCGCAGCGACCCGAGACAAATTTTCTGGGCTTTTCTAAACTCGAAATTTTACTTCATGCGCCACGCGTATAAAACACTGGTTTCAAGTGAGGTTCAAATATATATAAATTTCACAGTATTTTAGCGTTTTATTCGCGTGGCGCATGAAGTAAAATTTCGAGTTTAGAAAAGCCCAAATTTTCACAGGGCTTTTCTAAACTGGAAATTGTACTTCATGCTTAGTCTGGGAGTGGTTAAAATTTCAAATTGAACTCTTTTAAAAAACAACGAATATCTAAATATTTAAAGAAAATAATCTGAATTTAGAATACGTATACTCCCTGTGTATACTCATATAGAATATCAAACTAAAAAGGCATCTGTTGTATGTATGTTAATAGAAATTAAAATCGTAAATATTTATCCAGTTTACTTGTGTCTTCTGTAATTCAATACCCATTCATTCATTCGCACGGCGCTGTGTAAACAAACAAACATCATTTTTATTATTCGTTGTGATAAAATTTGGCAGGCACTATAAACCAATACATAGTCAAAATTACTTTCTACAATTTCGCTATTTCTGCGCCATCTCGTACCCAGAAACACACAACCAGCAAAAATTGGCCCTCTTAAATTTGATAGTTTTTAAATATGGGTTGCCTTGATTATAAAATGCGACAGCATTTTTTAAATAATTTTGACGTTTAGGCGTATGTCAAGGTATATTTACAAAAAATAAATAATTATACTAACGAAGAAAGAGTTTTTATGGTCAAAACCTATTGTAGTGATGATAGTTTACTAAGAGTCTATTTGCTATTTAGTTTAATACGAGACTTATCTATACCATCTGTAAGTACAATATAAAAATATGAACAAACATTTGAAAGACTTGCAAATATTTCGCTAGAATCAGATAGTAGAGATGGTGAGTATTAAACATTTGATTGAAAAAATAAAATGTTCTAAAATAACAATTTATGAATTATGTTAGTGACATTATATCGTATGTTCAATAAAAAAAACCTCTAGAGTGCCATGATTTCATCTTTGTTTAAAATTTAAGTTGGCTAGACGCTTTGGGAATTGACATATAAAACGTCAGACATAATAATTTTAATATATAATTTCAGAGTTGCCAACCTACAATTTGTTCCATGGCACTCTAGAGGTTTTTTTTTAATTGAACATACGATACTTATACCTATTTTTTTATCAATTAACGTTAGATTTATTTAGTTTTATTTTTATTTAGTTTAGTTATTTTTGTTTTTCTAATTAACTGTATCACCTGATGAATCCGTAATAAAGAATTTAAACATTTTAATTTCCCAGGAAATTGACAATCAGTTGACCGCACAGAAGAGCGTGTTTTGTCGATGATAAATGCAGACTTGTCGATGATAAATGCAGCTTGAGACAAATTTCTCTTGAAAGTGGTTTATGTAAGTCGCGGGTATGGAATATATTAAAGAAATATAAATATCATCCCTATAAACCGCCATGTCATCAAGAGATTTTTCATGTTGACGAAGAAAGCAGAAGTGCATTTTGTTATGAAATGCAAGAGCGCGGTAACAATAATCCGCTTTATATCGTCAATATGCTTCATAGACGAGTGCATTTTTACCCTAAATAATTAACCCAATGTTCAAAACATACGGCATGGGGCTCAGGAAAACCCTAGGCTTAATATTTCAACCAGAACCCAGTATCCTAAAAAAAAAAATATCTGGGCTGGGATTTTTAATCATAATATTGTCGGTCCATTTGAAATTGAAAGAAACTTAAACTCAGAAACCTATTAAAATCTTTATATATAAAATTACGAACATGTTATTCGTGAAAATGTCTTAATTAATAAGACAACTTAAGACAATAAATATCCATTGAAACAACTACTTTCCGTGCAAATTCACCTCCGGATATTGAATTATACAACGAAATATTTAAAATCTTATTTGATTTGATTTGTTACAACGCTCTATCAAAGTATATGTAACATTTAGGTCAAATTCTCTTCAAACCAAATAACAAATAAAAATTAAAAATGAAAGGAGAAATAACAAGAAATTAGAAATGAAAGGACTTGGATTAAAAGTAATATCTTAGGCCATCTATAGACGCGTTTCGAGGTGGATCTCTCTTCAGTATAGCTTTGCTTATGACGTTTTTTTTTAAATAGGAATAAAATTAAATTAAACTTACTTGGAAAAAGTGTTGTGTGTGGAATGAACAGGTACACAGAAATGGATTGAGTGAAAAATATGGTCGGTATTTATAGGTAAAAAAAAGGGATTATGTCATTAGCAGGTATTTAAATCTTTTAGTCACAGAGGTAGGACTCACATTGAAAGAAGTTGCAAAAGAAAATCAGGAGATATGGTTCCAAAAAGACGGCTGTCCAGCGCATTTTGGTTTAGATGTTAAATTATTTCTAAATATTTCATTTAAAAATCATTGGATTGGTAGAGGTGGTATTATAATTTGGCCAGCCAGATCTCCAGAATTTCTCCAACTCTTTGCCATTTTTCAAGTAAATACGTGTATAATTTCACTACTTTAGATACTTTTTTTTTCTAAAAACCTTATCGTATTTGATTTGTATTGGACGATGAAATCCTGGCTGGATTTATATTGTTTCCTGCAAACAATATAACTTATACTCCATTTAAAATTCCTTGTTTATCAATAATTTTATACGCTAATAATTAAAAGTTGTTCTATTAGATTTTTCATTTGAATTAGAAAATAGAGTAAATGCAGTGTTTTTAAATAAATTTTTATTTACATATTTAATTCAGGAAACATAAGCATTTTTTAATTATTCATGGGCAAGCAACCTTTAAATTGAAAATCGTAAATGATGAAAATTATTAAAACTGTTGCAGTATTTAGAGTGGGGTACAAGAATTTGTGAAAATTAGTGAAATAGTTAAAAAACATACATTTTTAATATAATCAATAAAACAGAACTAATATTATTTTATTAACGTCCTTAATATAATTCTAAAGATTGTTTTCCACTCCTAGATTAAGCATGAAGTAAAATTTCGAGTTTAGAGAAGCCTGAAATTTTTGACTTGCCGGGCTTTTCTAAGCTCGAAATTTTATTTTATGGTTAATAAGAAGTGGACTTGTTAGAATAATATTAACCACTTTAACAAAACCTAATAATTCTGTTTTACCCATTTTATTGAAAATGCATGATTGTTTTGATTATTTCACCAGCATTTAGTAATTTGTACGATTATTTATCCACTAATTATTTTATTTATTCCGTAATAATTTAAATATACTCAATGACATTAGAAGCGTAACACCAAGAAGGTATGATTTTTTTGAATTCATATTTTAGCAACAGAGTGACTATATTTAAAGCATGCATTGATAACAATTTCAACCTTGTGCCTTTTATATTTATTGTGAAAAAAAAATATTTCACTTTTTCTTTTTTGATAAAACTATTTATATGAGCTGTTTAGTACAGATGTTTTTAGTTCTCGTGTTTCCGTTGAGTGTGTTAAGCTTAAATAAAATGCCTCGAGTCCGAAGACGTCCACAATATCACCATTTGAGCGATTTTGACCGGGGTCGAGTTGTTGCTTATCGAGATGTCGGTATGTCCTATCGCGAAATTGCCCGCCGTATTGATTCCACTGCAGCAACTGTAATACGTGTGTATCAGGTATGGACAGAAGAAGGTAGAGGAGCAAGAAGAAGACCAATTGGTCAACCAAGGCGTACCACAGAACGTCAAGATCGGCGCTTAAGACAAATAGCCCTGCGAGACCGTTTCGCTACTACGCGTCAAATCGGTGATCAATGGATTGGAGAAGAAGGTAGGCTCGTTAGTATGCGAACCTTATATCGCCGCATTCAATCCTTTGGGCTTCTTTCGTACCGTCCAAGATTAGTGCTTCCTTTAACAGCGAGACACTGTCGCCAAAGGTTGGACTGGTGCAGAGAACGGCAGCATTGGGAGGCAGAATGGCACGATGTCGTATTCAGCGATGAATCACGATTTTGTCTAGGCACGCATGATGGCCGTAGAAGGGTACGACGCTACCGTGGAGAACGACCTGATCTTAGGTTTGCTATTGAGAGGCATGTACACAGGACTGCTGGAGTAATGGTTTGGGGGGCTATTGCTTATGGTAGTCGATCACCTCTTGTATTCATTCGAGGCAGTATGACAGCTGCGCGTTATGTTGAAGACGTCATACGACCGACTTTGTTGCCTTATTTAGATGGCCGCCCAGACGTACTTTTTCAACAAGATAACGCACGTCCCCATATTGCTCGTCGAACTATGAACTTTCTTAATGAAGCTGGTGTTAATGTTTTGGCGTGGCCGCCCCGTTCGCCGGATTTAAATCCCATTGAACATGTGTGGGATATCATGGGAAGAAGAATATTCTCTTTGCACCATCATCCACAGACTCTAGCACAGTTGATCGATGAAATTCAAGTTGCTTGGAACGAGATGCCTCAAGAAGACATCGACCATCTCATTTTGTCGATGCCCAGAGGTCTACAGGAGACAGCAAAGGGGTCGCCAAACACATTATTAATTTTTTTTAGATTGTTTTTTAATAAAATTTCGTGAAAATGTAGTCATTTTATTCTTGATGTAAGACTACCATACTGGCAAAAAATCAAGTTAAAATAATAACTCCTTCTGGGTGTTACGCTTCTAATGTCATTGAGTATAGTTTTCAATCAGTTATTTTTGTTGTAAATTTTACAAATAAAATTAGCAATCTAAGTTGTACAGGATTTAATAAAATGTTTACGAATTTCATAAAACAACCCATTTTCAAATTCCTATGCTGATTTTTCTGTTATGTTTTCTTTTACTTTATGCCTAATCAGAGATTAGAAAACACTCGACAGAGTGTCACAGGGTGCTGATAAAATATCTAAGACTTCTCCACTCTTTGATTAAGCATGAAGTAAAATTTCGAGTTTAGAAAAGCCCAAAAATATACACTACACTACACTACACGTTTGATAATGGCAAGCTAAAGTTGCCGAAACTGCAGCCACGAAAAATAAATAAGTGTTATTCAAAAAAAGTTTAAAGTGTTTTATTGTCCTAAAAATTTAGTTTGGCTGCGTAGAGAAGTTGTATAAAATAAATGAACTCAGTTTAGTGTTTAAAAATAATTATTTGATTTCATAAAAATTATTAGCCAGGATACTTTTTTGCAGGAAAATGAAAGCAACTTTATTTTTTCTGAGAATAAAGATTGATTATAAATGTCCCTCTTTAATTTTTCGTAGTAAATAAAATAAATCTTTGATGCGCCTTTATGTGAAATTCAGCTTGTCGTTTCGAACAAAGGCGCGCGCGTTTAAATTACTTTTATTGGGGAATTTAATGCCCGTGCAAACTGCGGAAATATTCAAATGAGCAATTACGATTATTGTCCTTTTCTCTCTCGCTCCCTGCCTGGTTGAATCTGGTTGACTGACAAATGTCTGCGATTCAAATTTGAGTGTTTCACCGGCCGGGATTGCGGGTGGAGGAAAAGAGAAAATTCATCGACGCGTGCTGAATTCATTCGAAAAGGGGTGATTGCCGCAGGAATAAATTATTATCATCACAAGGGAAATAATTTATTTGTTCACGAAAATATATTCTATAAAATATTTTAGGAACACTTGTAAATAATACACTTTTTACTTTGTTTAACCACTGAATCTTACATTTAATTGTGTGACTAGACACTGATACTTTAGTTTGAGAATGACTACTAGATAGTCGAAACTAGTCACACAATTAAATGTAAGATTCAGTGGTTAAACAAAGTAAATAGTGTTTTATTTACAAGTGTATTTAAGATGTACCACAAAGTGAACGCCTACAACGCCAAACATTTTAGGAACAGTTTATTTTCTCTAATTAATAATGACGAATTAGAGGAACAATTTCTTCTCGCTAATTATGCAATAATTATTGTTTTTGATTATTAACTAGTTAAATTTGTAGTTTCGAACGAGTGTTTCCACTCCCAGACTAAGCATGAAGTAAAATTTCGAGTTTAGAAAAGCCTGAAAATTTGGTTTGGTCGCGTAGCGCGTAGCGCTACGCGACCAAACCAATTTTCAGGCTTTTCTAAACTCGAAATTTTACTTCATGCGCCATGCGTATAAAACACTGATTTAAAGTAAAGTTTAATATATACGGCATAGATTAGGTTAGATATGTTTCTTTCAATGTAACAAAGAATCTTTTAAACTTGACTAGTAGAGATTTGTTTTATAATTTTCTAGAAAATCTCAGCCAATTTTTAAAATCTGCTATAATTAATTTATGATGGTATTTCCTATTCGTTGAAATATCTGCAATATGTTTTAGATATTTTAAAAATTAAACAATTTTGACCTTAAAAGTAAGAAATAAACTTAAAAATAAAGTGGAATTTTAAAAATTAGGAGTTATCAGAATGAAGAGTAAATATGGTAAAAATAAACTTAAAAAGAATGTGTAAGTTAAAAAATTAAGCGTTATCAGAATGAAAACAGTGAATATGTTATAGAAATATACACGTTAATTGAAATAGCCTGTTTTTGTATTCAATGATTAAAAATCAGCGCTATTTTTATAAAAAAATAACATTTTCTGAAACCCAGCAAGGAATCTTAAAAACAGTTTACAACGTGTACGCAAACCAAATTCGCTTTTATAATAACATAGACTTTATAAAAACAACGAACATTAGTAGAGTAGCTATGAGAGTTCTGGGACAAAATCCCATAAGAATTTACATAGGGGTCTCAATTCACTTTTTCATCCCCTAAATTTCCATCCCCTAAATTTCCATCCCCTAATTAATTTATCAACCCCTAAATCCCGCGACCCCAGGGGCCTTAACCAGGCCAGCCACCCCACCCTTTCGTGTATATTGGGGTTTAAGTTCACCCCCAGGGACCAGCCACCCCGCTCTTTCGTGTATATTGGGGGTTAAGTTCACCCCCAGGGACCAGCCAACCCAGGGACCAGCCAGCCCGCGACCTCAGGAGCCAACCGTATGCAACCGTATTAACATTGTAGATTAACGCAGACTATTGTAGAATGCAACCATAGTAACATCTTAACACGGGTGAGTTCTATTATTATTATTATTATATTAATTTTTTATTATTTACATTAGTAATTATTTCACCAATTATTATTAATTTCTTTTGCTTGCCCAGAAATAACATACAATTATTAAATTCTTTTTCCCAACCGAGATTCGAACCGCCGTCGATTATGAAGTGTAGGTTATGAGTCGACGCCTTTAGCACTAAGCCAACGAGTCAACTGATTAAGCGAACGTAAATGTCCTATAGTTGAAACTCAATAATCAAAAGAAAATAGTGTAATTAAATAATTTAATATGTAAACAGAATAATTCCAGCGTAGGCGATAACGGGAAATGATAAATTTCGAATTGTCTTCTTCCTCTCTGATAAGAATTGGAATACTTATTATTATTGCAGCGGCGCAGTAAAATATGATTGTTTGGTATCATTGGAAAGCTAATTTTCCATAGAGCATATATATCAAAAAAATTCCATCTTTGATAGTAACGAAGAAGATCAGGGGCATTTATTTGGCAGGAAATGTATACTGATAACCAACCACTCGAACGCTAGATTATTTTATATGTAATTATTAAGCATTTAATGATATTTACCGAGCCCCGATTTTTCTCTTCACTTTTTAATTTGAGGTTAAAAATCTCGCCACCGAATGAACTAGTTATAAATATTCGTTTAATAAGAGCAATAATTTTCTCCTTAACCAATAATAAATATATTTTATAGTTTCACAAAGCAAAAATTCCAAAGTCATAGCAAATAAATTTATGTGAATTAAATATTTGGTGAACGAAGTGCCTTATCTTCTTCCAACCGATAAACAGTATGCCGTAAGCAGTCAGATGTTAAAGAATATGTATATGAAGGTCATAAGATAAATTTTGCTGAGTAGGTGTGAGATTAAAAGAGATACATCGCGAGTAATTGTGTGTGCACGCCATAGGAATGTTAGTAATAAATAATGGAGATAGTAAAATAAAAATCTTACAATAAATTAATTAATATAATAAATTAATTATTTATAATCCTCTGGCGACTTAAAATCCACCAAAATATTCGAAATGATAGCCTTTGTATATGATACAAATTGTACTAATTACAATAAACAATATTACAAATATTATTCCCCTAAATGGAATCCACATGTCAAGTGTAAGTTGTACTAAATCATCATGTGTAGCGTTGATAGGTGATGGACCCATTTCAAATGTTTTTTTCATAAATACACTCTAGACAGCGAATTTTCGACATGATCACCACTACTAAAATGCTTGAGACACGGTAATCTACCTTCTGCGTGCCGTTGGTATTCTTTAGGTAATGAATCTCAAATTCGCAAAGAAAATGTTTAAAGTTTGGGGGAGGTTTAAGTTTGTTACGCAAAATTCTAATAACTTATCAGCTGGAAATTCAATTTTGATTATAATTCTGTAAGATCCAAAGCAAGAAGGAATTATCTATGTTTCTTAAAGAAGATTCGTTGAGATAATACAGTTTCTTATTGATTGTAATGCACTTAGAAATTCGTTTTATAAATTAATATTTGTGTGTATGTGTGTTTATCTACCACCTTTTCCGGTTGTAATGATAAGAACATATATGTTGTAATTTGATGAAGCGAACCGTAATGTTATTGATTGAACAAATTGTTTTAGTTATTATTTTCTAATATAACAATACAGAAAAAGTCAAACTTGAAAATGTAATTAGAGTGTTTTTATAGATAAATAAATCTAATAAATAAATCTTTATGTGTTGTGAAAGTTCCGCTGTTCAGCTCTCAGTAATGAAATTAGACATGTTTAGACAAAGACTAATGAGTTTAATACTAGACACTAATATAAAAAGGTAAAGAGTTTACAGAGCATAATTTCTTTAGTACTTAAAGTAATTATTTTCATATCATAATTTTTCCTCACAGGAATTAAAAGTTCTCTTTTGGGGATATCACATTAAAACTGTACTTGTCACTTATACTCTTTATAGAATAATGCTTCATTAACGATTTGAATGAAAAACAAAAGATGGAAATTATCTCCTTTACTGCTCAGTGAGACCTTTCGTGAAAAGCATTTACAGAGAGGATGTAGAACATTACCACTATTTACGGAATACGCGTTATGTTTAAATTATTTTGTAAATTTGAAAGTTCCTTGGAACAATTCTAATTCAGCACGCCCGCTACATTAATATCATGATCTGATTACAATTCGCTAGCAACCGACCGTGCTCTTCCTGTGTGTATACTGATAAGAAAATGGCCTGCACAATATTGAATAATTTAAGTGTAATTCACGAGAAAAATATATGTGCCGTATCTGTGATGATTAAGAACAGTTTTTAGTGAAGTGCTGATTAAGGTAGGTACAAGGATTATTAAATCATTAATCAGAAGGTAATGACTATGCATAATTAATAATCTTTAATACCACACTTCTTATTTACAATACAATTACAGGTGAAAACAAAATGAGAATACTATCAGTATGGATATGATTAAAGAGGTTACTACCATTAAGTGTAAGTAGAGGAGAAAATAGAATTTGTTTTTAAATTTATATATTTATATTTATATTTTTAGGTTCTGTATTAGTGGAGCCATCTAGCGGAGACGTTTCTGCCTCATAACAGAAATTTATAATTTCTGAAGAAATTAGTACCAGGAATAAGAAGAAATTGTGTTTATAATATTGTAGATATGTATAACATTAATGAAATTTATTTTTAAAGAATGTAATATCAATAATTGAAATAAATATTAAATTATCAAACAACCCACGCTGATTGTATTTTCATGTGTATATTGGGTTGCATATACGTTATTAGTTATCAGGTTTGTGTATTTTGTTGCATATAATATAAAAATAATTAATTATTATTATTTAATTTTGATTATTTTATTGTTTTTTATTTTTAAGGACAGGTGAAAGATGGGGATATTTTATTGGGTTAGTAAAAACACAATTATTTAATTTTGATTATTTTATTGTTTTCTCTTATTGTTTTTAAGGATAGGTGAAAGACGGTGATATTTTATTGGGTTAGTAAAACACAATTATTATTTAAAATATATATATTTTTTATTTTTTAAATTATAATTCTTATTCCCTGAAAAGAAAAGTTATGTTAGTAAAATATTTAAGAAAATATAAATAAATAACTTACTTATAATAATTTGGTGACTTAAAATCAGCCCAAAAAATTTTATATGATCTTCTTCGGGTCGGCCGCAGGTGCATTGCCCTAAAATTAAATCATTAGCATTAGTATGTAATAACATCTTAATTGAAAATTACATTTCCTGTGGCGGAGTGACCGGCGGTGGTGGTGGTGGTGGTGGTGGCGGCGGGGGTGCCGCCCCACACCACACACACACATGTTTCCGCAACTGCACACATGCTGCACACGGCATTTTTGCAAATGAAATATAAACATGCATATTTCACCTCGAAACGTTCTTCCGTTTGCAATAAGAAAACCGCAACTGATAAAAATTTCAATTTATATTAAGAAACAAAACCTTTACAGAATTTTCAAGAGCTTTTGCTGTAAGATAATCACGATATAAAAATCCGGGTCAAATTATCGCAGCTGTTATCTGAAGATGTCCCACCACAGATGATAAATATATCCAAATTTCAAACGAGGAAATATTAACACCGTTAGTATTGTTTCTGGATGTGGTTTATGGTTTAGCGATTATAGCGAAGTGTGGACGTACAATTAATATGGTAAAATACGATTATACATAAATATAAATCGTAAATAAATTTTAATAATAAAACAGCTCGTTTAAATATATTTATTTCATAAGGTATAATAGAGCGCTTAACATATTTCAGAATAACTTTTATTAATACAAATTTTTTCTTATAATCTAGGAAAACGCAACCAACTCTCCAAGTTTCTCTAACATATTATATTTTATACAATTAAAACCAAACATAGACAGTTCTTTTTACCCACACGTACAAGAGAATTAGTAAACTCGTTAAATTCATAATATTTGTCATGATTGAAGAAATATAATAATCCGTTTGTATACCCAAACACCCCAGTAATATAGTTCCGCATAGGCGCAGTATAGTCGCTATATCATCGGGAGCCAGCTCTATGGAAGATAATTTATGATAAATTGCGGGCATCATCATCGCCTCCTTGCGGTCTTCATGTATATGGTTAATTCCCAGCGCGTAACCAATTTCCTGAACGAAACTTGACAACAAACCATCTGCACGGTTTATAGACATATCCCAATCCTCGTCTTCATTCATATGAATTTCTACAACCTCCTGATTACTATTAGGAAAATATACGTGGCCGAGGGCCCCGTCCGCCAGAGAGAGACTGCATTTCTAAATATCCATAATTTTTAGATAAGAAATGATGAGGTCGCTCTTAACGAGTATATATATACCTCGCTCTGGATGAGTTTCGGTAAAGAAGGCGAGGGTGTCGTATGTATAAAAAAAGAGCTATCGGCCGCTCAAGTGTTTAGTAATTATATTGTATTAATGTATACAGACTCTAGCCACATGCAATATTTCAGAGTTCAATAAATAATATTTTGCTTTCGTAATTCAGTTTCTATTGCATTAATTTCTGTAGCATTATCCATATATTTAGAACTCACGATATTCAAACATTTAGAAGCATGATGTAATTCCCACAAACGGTCAACGACATCATTTATATTGGTGTATGAAATAAGAGGCTCGCCGCCAAACAAATCATACTTATAACTAGAACTATTGGTCTTCGAACAAACATCTAAATCGTCATCATTATCGCCATTAATGCTTACTTCTTCAGTTTCCATTTCATTAATCGAAGATTTATTATCATACGTTGATGTGTTATCTATTTCTTGTCTAAGATCATGCAGTTTACGACTAACCTTTTGTAGTTCAGATATTACAAACTCTTTGTATTTAGATAACTCTTTATTCACCTCCTCTTTTAAACCACTAAGCCCCCCACTGATTTCCGTCTTTATTGATGCAAGTGTATCGAGGATAATTTTATTTTCATTGAAATTGTTGTTATGTTTCTCTTCATTCATAATTTTAACATCAGCAGGACGTACACATGCTGTCTCAAGGTTATAATTTTGTGTTTTAAAGTAAGAGTTATCCACATTACGTTTTAGTGATAAACATTTTGTCCGAATATTCCCCCTGTTTCTTTTCATCAACATCTCTTCATCTTCATGGTGTGGATTTATTTTAATATGATTGAATTTGGTGGTTTCCTTAAGTTTAGGAAGCTTATGCTGTTTGTATTGTATATCATCTTGTTCATGTGTTTGAACATTATGAGAATCGTAATGTCTTTTTAAGTTATCTTTTCGCGAGAATGTCTTAAGACATGCACTACAGGAATTCATGTTAACACTTTGAGTACTCAGCACTTAATGAATTTAAAAGTAATATATATATATATATATATACCCCTCTTCATCCTCCTCCTCCTCCTCATCTTATCCTCCTCCTCCTCATCCTCCTCCTCCTCCTCCTCATTCTCCTCCTCATCTCATCCTCCTCCTCCTCCTCCTCCGCTTCCCCTCATCCTCCTCCTCCTCCGCTTCCCCTCATCCTCCTCCTCCTCCTCCTCCGCTTCCCCTCATCCTCCTCCTCCTCATATTCGATGATGTTGCGTGTGATAAGCAGGATAAGATTCGACAATATTTCAGTATGGGTAGACATAATATAGATTCTACCTTTGCCAGACTTATACTCGCATACCTAAACACTTGATTCGTGATAATGCAAATTTAATTATATTATTTAAACAGGACGATCTTAACCTAAAACACGTTTATAACGATCACGTGAGTAGTGATATGGCATTTGAAAAAGTTTAAGTGTGGAGTGTTGGAAAGAAAATTTGGTTTTATTACTATTGATAAAGACTCTGAATAAGGTAGATACCGAAAGGCCTTGACCAGTATAATGCAGGAATAATCAGAGTTTTTCAGAGTGTGCGTGAACCTTTCCTATAATTATATCAAAGGCGATTAAGCTGCTGTTCATCCATATCTTGCTCATTCAACAAGATGAGTTTGCCGAAAAAGGTTCTCTCCCTGATAAATTCAATAATTGCTCAAGAATTCACATTAAGTCCTTTAAAAGTGGTAGTATCATCTACTACTATCTCTCAACCAAAAATTCCCGAGTCAGGTTTGCCTCTCATTAGAGACTCACGATCATTTATGGGCGAAGATGAGTAATATAAAAGCTGATATAGTCAAAGAACTACACAAACCTGCAAGAAAAAAATTTCCACGCAGACGGACAATTATCAAAGGATTGGACGATTTGTGGCAAGCAGATTTAGCCGAATTTGGTCTTTATGCAAGAGAAAACAAGGGTTTTAAATTCATATTAGTAGTGATTGATTGTTTCTCAAAATATCTATGGACTGCCCCATTAAAAGATAAATCTGGCGTAAATGTGGCTAATGCATTTAACGCTATAATTGAAAAAGGTGGACGTACACCTACAAACTTGCAAACTGATCAAGGAAAGGAATTTTACAATTCACATTTTAGGAAAGTAATGCACAGCAACGGAATTAATCATTATTCTACATACACAATCATGAAAGCCGCGATGGCAGAACGCGTGATAAGAACTTTAAAAGAACATCTTTATCGCACATTTAGTTTGCGTGGGAAGTATCAATGGATAGATGTTTTAAGTGAAATTACGTCTAATTACAATAAGCGGAAACACAGTACAACCGGATTGCGACCCTGTGACGTCACGAAAGATAAGGAGAAGCAGTTGCTAAATACAATTTACTCGCATATCAAAATAGCAGGAAAGAAGATTTTAAAAGTGGGTGATATTGTCCGCATTAGTAAACAAAAAGCATTATTTAATAAAGGCTACACACCAAATTGGACAACTGAATTATTTAAAATAGCACATGTAAAAGTTTCAAATCCTACCGTTTACCTATTAGAAGATAGTTCGGGGGATCCAATCCAGGGGGTGTTTTATGCTGAAGAACTTTTAAAAACTAAACATAAGGATGTTTACCTAGTGGAAAAAGTGCTGAGGCGTAAGGGAAATAAAGTGTACGTCAAGTGGTTAGGATTAGATAAATCGCAAAATAGCTGGATAGATAAGTCAAATGTATTATAACTACATAAATGTAAATGTTTGTATTAAAAATATAAATATGTTTAATAATGAGAATTATACTCAGTTTTCTATTAACCCTTAACTTGACAAGATATTCGGGTATTCCTGTAACTTAAGGTATGGCTAATTTTATATCTAATGGTTTGTGTTAAATTCTCAGTCCAGGCAAACTATTAAGATTTATATTCTGTAAATTCATTTATTAAAAATATTTTGTGGTTTTAATTCGTTCCGTTTGTTTGGTAAAATTTCACGTTTCAACACGTCTGTCCTTACCACATCCGTATTAAGCCTTATAAAACAGCACTATAGCTGCTCACTGAACATAAAAGCTGGAAGTTGACGAGAGCGCTTCAGTAATAACAGGGCCTACGTACTATTTGTATTCTAGTGTTGTGTGTTCTATGTGCTGCGATAGTTCAACTTTATAGACCATCTATGGTAAGTAGTGATTTATCTGCTTATTATAACACGGCTGATCACGAGTGAGTTAAAAATTCAACCACGACCCGGCATAATAACCCAACAATTTATTCCCGCAGACTGCACTATGTTTCTTTATAGGGCACCTCTCTCCCCGTTTGCAGGCAACATTGATCAACATTGATTTAAGCCAGTGTCCATGAAAGTGTCATTGAATACTAAATCAGGTAAGTTCGCTGCGGATAAATTGCTTTTATTGATCGATACCATTCTTCAGGCAGCTCAATAACCACTTCCAATATCTCAATACGCTTGCCCGTGTAGTTAGATAATCGGTATTTAATACTCACTCTTTAAATATTCATGAAAATATGCAAATTACCCATTATTCCTTGCGTGTGTATAAAATGAATTGAGGAACCCTTAATTATCCATTCGGCGCCGCTATCATCAGCCTGCCGTTTCATCTCATAATAAGAATTTTAACGAAGACAAGAGGTTGCGGTTAGATATGAAGTATTTATCTCTTTGAATAATAAAATTTAATTGAATTATAAATATTCTTAAAACAATAATAATAATGAAATAGTTTTAAATTACCCACAATTCCATGCGGGTAAATTTAGTATATAAATCTCTGAGGGTCGGTGCTTCTTCATTCTATACCTAATCACCATAATAGTAGGACGTAGCTCCCCCTAATACCCAATCTTGTTCTCCCACAACAGTTATTTGTGCTTGCAGAGAAAATGGGTTCGAAAAACTTTAACAAACATGTCGAAGAAATCCGTGGGCGTCTTCAAGAAGCCGCAAATAATCCGGCGGTGTTGGAGGCCGCAATCAAGGATTGTAGTCGGCAAATTCGCATGATGCGGGCGGCACTGAAGGATGCTAAATCTGTGGGGTGTAAACAACATATTTTATCCTGCATCGGCCTGATAGATGGGATGAGGATGGTTATGAAATCGCAGCGTGGTGCCGTCGGATCAGGATATACACCCACAAACCCTAACCGACAAAATTACGCTAGTACGCGCGTTAAATGGTTGGACCAACAGTCTGCATTTGCAAGTAGGCTCCGCACCGCAGTAATTGCAAATTTAATGCATAAAGAGCCGGCCGCATTTCTTGACGACTGCACAGACTTGTTTCGACGCCGTGTGTGGAATATGTTAAAAAGGGAGGCCGCATTAAAGGTGAATGCGTCATTCTGCGGCGAGTTTGTAATTGTGAAGGGAGATATTGAATTGCGGGAAGTCAAACATATCACCACGAAGAATGCGCCCATTTACCGCGGCACGGATCTGGAGAAATGGTTTAAGGAGAACATTCAAGACACCATTCTTACACAATTGGAGGAGTTTCAAGTATGTATTTTTTGTTCCAAAGTTAATTAAAACGCATAATTGTTTTTGAAATTAATTTCATAATAAATATCAATTAAATGGAGGTATATTCTATATAGATATGATTTACTTTCAGGAGAGGGATTCTGGCTGGAGTTTATCCGCCATCGTTAATCTGGGGGTAAACATCAACAAATTTACACAACAACTCGGCTCATCATACATCGAGCTACCCCGATCCATCCAATTAAAACATGCGTGTGTCAACATAAAAAATAATGATGACGCATGCTTCGCATGGGTGGTGATGTCGGCTCTGCGGCCTGTAGAGCATGGAAACGCACCCCACCGGCCTGCATCATACCCCCACTACTCTACGGTGCTTAACCTCACCAATATTTCAATGCCAATGACGGTTAAGCAGATCCCGCGGTTCGAGGCGCAGAATAACGTGTCCATCAATGTTTACATCTTGGAGAAGCAGAGCAGGAAGAAGTTCAATGTGGTTCCTACTTTCTTAACCAAGAATAAACAGGAGCGACATGTGAATCTGCTGCTAATTCAAGATGAGTATGTCGATGAAGAAGAACAGGATGCGCAAGACACCCATATATTTACACCTCGTTTCCATTATGTGTGGATTAAAAATCTAAGCCGCCTTGTATCAAGTCAGCTGAGCAGACATAATGGACAAAAATATTTCTGTGATCGGTGTCTGCATTACTTTCATTCACAAATTAAATTAGATGCGCATACCGAAGATTGTATTAAGATGAATGATTGCAAGATTCGTCTACCAAATCCAGGCGACGCGGTTTCATTTAAAAATTTTAAAAACAAAGAGTCCACACCGTTTGTCGTCTACGCCGATTTGGAATGTATATTAAAACCCACAGAAAAAAATTATCAATATCAAACACATGTCCCACATTCTATCGCATATTATGTAAAATGCTCATATGATGATACATTATCTTTTTACCGCAGTTATCGTGGCGAGGACTGTCAGCAGTGGTTTGCTAACGAAATGCGTCAGTTTGCTGAAGATGTTGAAACGGTGTTTCTTTGCCCTATGCCGATGGAGCCTCTTACGCCTGCGCAAAAATTTGATTTTCAATCCATTCCGCTGTGCCACATCTGCGGGCAATCTTTTGAAGTTAGTGACGTCAGAGTACGTGATCATTGTCATCTCACAGGCAAGTATCGAGGTTCTGCACATGAGGAATGTAATATTAATTATCAGGATTGTCATATAATTCCGGTTGTATTTCATAACTTGTCGGGATACGACTCACATTTTATTATTAAAAATTTAGCGAAAGATTTTGCAGGTCGTGTTGATTTGTTGCCTGTTAATAAAGAGCGGTATATATCATTTACAAAGAATATTGATGAAAATTTAGTGAAATTCAGATTTATTGATTCATTTAGATTTTTAGCGTCGGGATTAGAAAAATTAGCTTCATATTTGTCGGAGTATCCAATTTTAAAATCACAATTTAATGATTTAGATAATTCAAAATTTAATTTATTAACCCGAAAAGGAGTTTTTCCCTATGATTTCATTGATTCTTGGGAAAAATTAAATGTTTGTAGTTTGCCCGATAAAGCACAATTTTACAATAAATTAAACAATTCTGATATTTCTGATGACGAGTATGCACACGCTTGCAATGTATGGGAAAGTTTTGGCTGTCGAAATTTGGGGGAGTATTCGGATCTATATTTGAAAACGGATGTATTGTTGTTAACCGATGTGTTTGAACAATTTCGTGCTAGTTGTGTGAAAACCTACGGATTAGATCCCGCGCATTATTATACTTTGCCTGGATACACTTGGGATTGTATGCTCAAGTATACTCAAATTAAACTAGAGTTAATGAGTGATATTGATATGATAATGTTCATTGAGCGGGGAATTCGGGGTGGGTTAAGTCAATGTTCTAAAAGGTACGTGAAAGCTAATAATAAATTTACCTCGAATTATGATTCTACTAAACCTTCAACATTTTTAATGTACAACGATATAAATAATCAATACGGGTGGGCCATGTCTCAGTATTTGCCATATGGGGAATTTGCGTGGATTGAGGGTGATTTAAATAACTTTGATTATAATTTACCTGCAGATAATCCTGACGGGTACATTTTAGAGGTTGATTTAGAGTACCCACAATCCATTCATGATTCTCATACCGATCTTCCATTTTGTCCAGAACATTTAGCACCACCAAATTCTCGCGAGAAAAAATTATTGGCTACGCTTTATAACAAGGAGCGGTATGTAATCCATTACCGCAACTTGCAGCAGGTGTTAGAGAACGGGCTTAAATTATCAAAAATTCATCGCATCCTTAAATTCAAGCAGTCTGATTGGTTAAAATCATATATCGACTTGAACACTAAACTACGAACTGCTGCTGTTAATGATTTTGAAAAAAATCTATTTAAGTTGATGAACAATGCGGTTTTTGGTAAGACAATGGAGAATATTCGGAAACATTCCAATGTCAAATTGGTGACAAAATGGGAAGGGCGATATGGTGCTGAGGCCTTGGTGGCGAAACCAAATTTTAAATCTAGCACAATATTTGACCAAAATTTAGTCGCAATTGAATTAAATAAAACCGAAGTTTATTTTAATAAGCCCATATATGTAGGAATGTGTATACTCGACATATCAAAATTAAAAATTTACGATTTCCATTACTCTTATATGAGGAGCCGCTTCGGCGAGATGGCTAGAGTCTGTTACACGGATACAGACTCCCTCATTTATGAGGTTGAATGCTCCGATTTATATGAAGTAATAAAACGTGACGCCTCTGAATATTTTGACACTAGCGACTATCCTGATAATAATGTGTATAACATTCCCCGTGTGAATAAAAAGGTCCTCGGGGTGATGAAAGATGAGAATGCCGGTAAAGTAATGACCGAGTTTGTTGGCCTCCGCTCAAAAATGTATGCATTTAGAGTGGATGGAAAAGACCGGGACAAAAAGGCTAAGGGGGTAAAGAGGCACATCGTCAAAAATCAGCTCACCTTCGACGACTATTATAATTGTTTGATTGAGGGCAATGAAACACACGTTCAGCAAAATTTAATTCGATCGCGTAAACATCAAGTTTCGTCCGTTACGCAAGCCAAGATTGCTCTTAGTCCTCGCGACAATAAGCGGTATATATTGAGTAATTCCCAATTTAAGACGCTCCCTTGGGGCCATTATACAATTATGAATTTATAGTTGCCTGTTTAATTTTAAGTGTTACTTATTTATACTTTTATTTTTAATTATTATATTAGTTTGAATTAATACATTATTATACATCGTTATAATTAATATAAATTTATATGTAAATATACAATTTTCTTTGGGATATTTATTGTGAGGTTATTTGTATTCCTAACTGATATAAATATATTTAAACGAGCTGTTTTATTTATGTATAATCGTTAATGAAGTATTATTTTATAAAGAGTATAAGTGACAAGTACAGTTTTAATGTGATATCCCCAAAAGAGAACTTTTAATTCCTGTGAGGAAAAATTATGATATGAAAATAATCTAGCGTTCGAGTGGTTGGTTATCAGTATACATTTCCTGCCAAATAAATGCCCCTGATCTTCTTCGTTACTATCAAAGATGGAATTTTTTTGATATATACTCTACTATTTCTGATGACGAGTATGCACACGCTTGCAATGTATGGGAAAGTTTTGGCTGTCGAAATTTGGGGGAGTATTCGGATCTATATTTGAAAACGGATGTATTGTTGTTAACCGATGTGTTTGAACAATTTCGTGCTAGTTGTGTGAAAACCTACGGATTAGATCCCGCGCATTATTATACTTTGCCTGGATACACTTGGGATTGTATGCTCAAGTATACTCAAATTAAACTAGAGTTAATGAGTGATATTGATATGATAATGTTCATTGAGCGGGGAATTCGGGGTGGGTTAAGTCAATGTTCTAAAAGGTACGTGAAAGCTAATAATAAATTTACCTCGAATTATGATTCTACTAAACCTTCAACATTTTTAATGTACAACGATATAAATAATCAATACGGGTGGGCCATGTCTCAGTATTTGCCATATGGGGAATTTGCGTGGATTGAGGGTGATTTAAATAACTTTGATTATAATTTACCTGCAGATAATCCTGACGGGTACATTTTAGAGGTTGATTTAGAGTACCCACAATCCATTCATGATTCTCATACCGATCTTCCATTTTGTCCAGAACATTTAGCACCACCAAATTCTCGCGAGAAAAAATTATTGGCTACGCTTTATAACAAGGAGCGGTATGTAATCCATTACCGCAACTTGCAGCAGGTGTTAGAGAACGGGCTTAAATTATCAAAAATTCATCGCATCCTTAAATTCAAGCAGTCTGATTGGTTAAAATCATATATCGACTTGAACACTAAACTACGAACTGCTGCTGTTAATGATTTTGAAAAAAATCTATTTAAGTTGATGAACAATGCGGTTTTTGGTAAGACAATGGAGAATATTCGGAAACATTCCAATGTCAAATTGGTGACAAAATGGGAAGGGCGATATGGTGCTGAGGCCTTGGTGGCGAAACCAAATTTTAAATCTAGCACAATATTTGACCAAAATTTAGTCGCAATTGAATTAAATAAAACCGAAGTTTATTTTAATAAGCCCATATATGTAGGAATGTGTATACTCGACATATCAAAATTAAAAATTTACGATTTCCATTACTCTTATATGAGGAGCCGCTTCGGCGAGATGGCTAGAGTCTGTTACACGGATACAGACTCCCTCATTTATGAGGTTGAATGCTCCGATTTATATGAAGTAATAAAACGTGACGCCTCTGAATATTTTGACACTAGCGACTATCCTGATAATAATGTGTATAACATTCCCCGTGTGAATAAAAAGGTCCTCGGGGTGATGAAAGATGAGAATGCCGGTAAAGTAATGACCGAGTTTGTTGGCCTCCGCTCAAAAATGTATGCATTTAGAGTGGATGGAAAAGACCGGGACAAAAAGGCTAAGGGGGTAAAGAGGCACATCGTCAAAAATCAGCTCACCTTCGACGACTATTATAATTGTTTGATTGAGGGCAATGAAACACACGTTCAGCAAAATTTAATTCGATCGCGTAAACATCAAGTTTCGTCCGTTACGCAAGCCAAGATTGCTCTTAGTCCTCGCGACAATAAGCGGTATATATTGAGTAATTCCCAATTTAAGACGCTCCCTTGGGGCCATTATACAATTATGAATTTATAGTTGCCTGTTTAATTTTAAGTGTTACTTATTTATACTTTTATTTTTAATTATTATATTAGTTTGAATTAATACATTATTATACATCGTTATAATTAATATAAATTTATATGTAAATATACAATTTTCTTTGGGATATTTATTGTGAGGTTATTTGTATTCCTAACTGATATAAATATATTTAAACGAGCTGTTTTATTTATGTATAATCGTTAATGAAGTATTATTTTATAAAGAGTATAAGTGACAAGTACAGTTTTAATGTGATATCCCCAAAAGAGAACTTTTAATTCCTGTGAGGAAAAATTATGATATGAAAATAATCTAGCGTTCGAGTGGTTGGTTATCAGTATACATTTCCTGCCAAATAAATGCCCCTGATCTTCTTCGTTACTATCAAAGATGGAATTTTTTTGATATATATGCTCTATGGAAAATTAGCTTTCCAATGATACCAAACAATCATATTTTACTGCGCCGCTGCAATAATAATAAGTATTCCAATTCTTATCAGAGAGGAAGAAGACAATTCGAAATTTATCATTTCCCGTTATCGCCTACGCTGGAATTATTCTGTTTACATATTAAATTATTTAATTACACTATTTTCTTTTGATTATTGAGTTTCAACTATAGGACATTTACGTTCGCTTAATCAGTTGACTCGTTGGCTTAGTGCTAAAGGCGTCGACTCATAACCTACACTTCATAATCGACGGCGGTTCGAATCTCGGTTGGGAAAAAGAATTTAATAATTGTATGTTATTTCTGGGCAAGCAAAAGAAATTAATAATAATTGGTGAAATAATTACTAATGTAAATAATAAAAAATTAATATAATAATAATAATAATAGAACTCACCCGTGTTAAGATGTTACTATGGTTGCATTCTACAATAGTCTGCGTTAATCTACAATGTTAATACGGTTGCATACGGTTGGCTCCTGAGGTCGCGGGCTGGCTGGTCCCTGGGTTGGCTGGTCCCTGGGGGTGAACTTAACCCCCAATATACACGAAAGAGCGGGGTGGCTGGTCCCTGGGGGTGAACTTAAACCCCAATATACACGAAAGGGTGGGGTGGCTGGCCTGGTTAAGGCCCCTGGGGTCGCGGGATTTAGGGGTTGATAAATTAATTAGGGGATGGAAATTTAGGGGATGGAAATTTAGGGGATGAAAAAGTGAATTGAGACCCCTATGTAAATTCTTATGGGATTTTGTCCCAGAACTCTCATAGCTACTCTACTAACATTTACGGGAACATTGCGAAATCAATTATGTAAACAAACTAAAGCATTCAAATATACAAAATAAATTGCTCGTATCAGAGCCATACTAAATTTTCTCTCATTTCGCAGATAATGGAAGTCAAATAAAATTAACCACTGTTATTATAAAAGTCAAACAAAAACTGAACGCCTTTAAGATGGTGGTAATAATAATTAATTACATTTATTATACAATAACCACTGTTATTATGAAAGTCAAACATAAACTAAACGCCTTCAAGATAGTGTTAATAATAATTAATTACATTTATTATACAATAAAAGCGATACAACGGGCCATCGACTTGATATGATATTTAAACTCTTATTTTGATTACGTTAAGGTTTTTTAAAATTTTAATTCAAGTGCAGTATTTTAGCGCCGTTGGATAAGCCAAAAACGCGTTTCTGATTTCATGGTGCTCATGGGTGTGGTTTGATCAAGAGATATTTCTGTGCCAAATGGAACACTAAACAGTTTGTTTTTCTTTCAATTTCCCAGAATTGAATATTAAGTTGTATTGACAAATTAAGTTTTATTAAAAGCTAGTACTCAAAGGATCTAATTTCTATTATTTTATTTGCAAAGACATACTATTAATTATGCCTAATTTGATGTTATGAAAGTCAAACAAAAACTAAACGCCTTCAAGATGGTGTTAATAATAATTAATTACATTTATTATACGATAAAAGCGATACAACGGGCCATCGACTTGATATGATATTTAAACTCTTATTTTGATTACGTTGAGGTTTTTTTTAAATTTTAATTCAAGTGCAGTATTGCAGCGCCGTTGGATAAGCTAAAGACGCGTTTTTGATTTCATGGTGCTCATGAGTGTGGTTTGATCACGAGATATTTCTGTGCCAAATGGAACACTAAATAGTTTGTTTTTCTTTCAATTTCCCAGAATTGAATATTAAGTTGTACTGACAAATTAAGTTATATTAAAAGCTAGTACTCAAAGGATCTAATATCTTTTATTTTATTTGCAAAAACTTACTATTAATTATGGGTAATTTGTTGTTATGAAAATCAAACAAAAACTAAACGCCTTCAAGATGGTGTTAATAATAATTAATTACATTTATTATACAATAAAAGCGATACAACAGGCCATCGACTTGATATGATATTTAAACTCTTATTTTGATTACGTTAAGGTTTTTTTTTTAAATTTTAATTCAAGTGCAGTATTGCAGCGCCGTTGGATAAGCCAAAGACGCGTTTATGATTTCATGGTGCTCATGAGTGTGGTTTGATCACGAGATATTTTTGTGCCAATTGGAACACTAAAAAAATTGTTTTCCTTTTAATTTCCCAGAATATAATATTAAGTTGTACTGTCAAATTAAGTTTTATTAAGAGCTAGTACTCAAAGGATCTAATTTCTTTAATTTTATTTGCAAAAACTTACTATTAATTATGCCTAATTTGATGTTATGAAAGTCAAACAAAAAATAAACGCCTTCAAGATGGTGTTAATAAAAATTTATTACATTTATTATACAATAAAAGCGATACAACAGGCCATCGACTTGATATGATATTTAAACTCATATTTTGATTACGTTGAGGTTTTTTTTCTAATTTTTAATTCAAGTGCAGTATTGCAGCGCCGTTGGATAAGACAAAGACGCGTTTTTGATTTCATGGTGCTCATGAGTGTGGTTTGATCAAGAGATATTTGTGTGCCAAATGTAACACTAAACAATTTGTTTTCCTTTTAATATCCCAGAATTTAATATTAGGTTGTACTGTCAAATTAGGTTTTATTAAAAGCTAGTACTCAAAGGATCTAATTTCTTTAATTTTATTTGCAAAAACTTACTATTAATGTTATGTTATGAAAGTCAAACAAAAACTAAACGCCTTCAAGATGGTGTTAATAATAATTAATTACATTTATTATACAATAAAAGCGATACAACAGGCATCGACTTGATATGATATTTAAACTCTTATTTTGATTACGTTGAGGTTTTTTTTCTAATTTTTAATTCAAGTGCAGTATTGCAGCGCCGTTGGATAAGAAAGAGGCGCGTTTTTGATTTCATGGTGCTCATGAGTGTGTTTTGATCAAGAGATATTTGTGTGCCAAATGTAACACTAAACAATTTGTTTTCCTTTTAATTTCCCAGAATTTAATATTAGGTTGTACTGTCAAATTAGGTTTTATTAAAACCTAGTACTCAAGGATCTAATTTCTTTCATTTTATTTGCAAAAAATGACTATTAATTATGCCTAATTAATTTATTTGGCTAAAGTTTGTTCGGTTCAATGGACAAATTCCGGTGCTAGTTGGCACCGTTTAAAACGCCAAATCCGTATTTTTAACTTTTCTAATTTCAAAATTGTTAACCTGCGCCACACGCAGACAGTCTCTCCTGGACTCGCTTTTTCTTTTCACGCCCGACGACTCGATTCGCTAATTGAGACGAATCGAACTAAACTGATCCTCGAGCTCGTTGACTGATCGCCCGAGACAATTGCTTTCGTAATTGTGAAGAAACAATTCTTCAACTGTAATTTTACACAGCAATAACAAGGAAACATTGTAAAGTAATCATATATGAAGGTGTTTTCAGCTTTGAAATAAATTTTCTATTCCATAACTGTCAGGAATTAACTAAAACTTCATTGAATATAATCACTGATAAATTATTTAGAAATGCAACTTTGCGTATTTTTCCGGAAAATGCATACCGACTGAGTGACAAAATCTGCTATACCGGGTGTTGACTTGGCGGACGCAACGTAGGAAATCACATGTTAATTTTAAAGTGTTCTAATATTGGCTACCCTATTTATTTTAGAGACAAAATGTATGTCACTTTTCTGTAGAGGGAAACATTTTTTATTTATCAATGTTCACACTTAATACTTTACGTTTCTCTAAGTTAAAATAATTACGAAAATGTAATGTGATTTTATAAAAATAATGACAAATCATGGAATTGATACAACAATTGCGGATATTCCCTGTTTTTTTTTTAAGTTCAATTTAAAGCTTTAAACAAGTGTTTTCCACTCCCAGACTAAGCATGAAGTGAAATTTCGAGTTTAGAAAAGCCCCGTGAAAATTTTCTGGGCTTTTCTAAACTCGAAATTTTACTTCATGCGCCATGCGCATAAAATACTATAATATTGTCAAATTTATGTATATTCGAACTTCACTTAAAACCTGTGTGTTATACGCGTGGCGCATGAAGTAAAATTTCGAGTTTAGAAAAGCCACCTGAAAATTTGTCGAGGGTCGCTCAGCGACCCGAGACAAATTTTCACGGGGCTTTTCTAAACTCGAAATTTTACTTCATGCTTAGTCTGGGAGTGGAATACAGTCGTTTAGAGCTTCAAATTAAACTCAGCTTCAGAAAATTTACAGCTAAAATAATTAAGAAAAGGTAATGTGATATTATAAAAATAATGACATACCATGGAATTAATACAACAATTGCGGATGTCAAAATAGCACAAGATATTGCTGTTACTTAATTAAAGCAAAAAACATAACGCAAACATCGTGATAACTGTGGTCTGCATAATACCACTATATTAGGAGGATTTTTTCTTGTATAGTGTAAATCATTTCAAAAACATTTACTTTAATCAAGTGACTGCGATATCTTTTGCCATTTTGACATCCGCAATTGTTGTTTCAATTCCATGGCATGTCACTATTATTATAAAATCACATTACTTTTTCTTAATTATTTTAACTTAGAAAAACGTTGTATGATAAACGTTAACACGAATAAATTCAGAATTTTTCCCTCTACAAAAAAGATATATACATTTTGTTTCTAAAATAAATAGGGGAGGCAAAATTTGAACATATCCAAATTTACATGGGATTTCCTATGTTGCGTCCGCCATAGATCGAATAAAGTTAAAGCAAAGGGCGCTATTTTCTGGAAAGAACACATACAATTGTACATTATGCTGCATACGTTTAAAATAACCTAAATCTATCATTCAGTCTAGACATATACAATTGACATTCTACAATCTCCCTTTAAACTAACATTTTTAGAATTCGCTTGTTCAAGAAAGAAACAGAGCGATGAGATACTGTATAACATTGACAGAGATCGAATAAAGTTAAAACAAAGGGCGCTATTTTCTGGAAAGAATACATGAAATTGTAGATTGAGTTGCATACGTGTTTAAAATAACCCAAATCTATCATTCAGTCTAGACATATACAAGATAAATTCAAATTCAAAACTATTTGAATTCGAGAAAATAAGCTTACGCTTCTTATAGTTTGCACACTTTAAACATAATATATAAAATTACGAGAAAACTATTCGTGAAAATGCAAAGTTGTCTTATTAATTAAGACATTCTTTGCATTTTCACGAATAGTTTTTTCGTAATTTTATATATTATAGACATATACAATTGACATTCTACAATCTCTTAAACTAACATTTTCAGAATTCGCTAGTTGAAGAAAGAAACAGAGCGATGTAATACTATATAACATTGACACAGCTCGAATAAAGTGCAGAGCTTATTATTTTCTGGAAGGAATACATGAAATTGTACATACGTTTAAAATAACCTAAATTTATCATTCAGTCTAGACATACAGAGAGTTTTATGTAACACCGAACATGTTCATTCAATACAATTTGACACCTTTATTTTTTAAGTTATGTGTAAATTGGGTTGCCTATATGACCATCAAAAATTGTAGCCAATCAATCGCAATTAATGCCTCAACTTGACACACAGGGAGATTTTCTTTCAAGTATACATGTCTCAATTATACCGCATATGTTTTAATTTAATTTAAATTTTACTGCCTGGGAGTGGAAAACACTCGTTTAAAGCTTTAAATTAAATACTTTTAACAAACCGAGCATCGGCAAATGTACAACGTATGCTTATGTATACTTAAAAGAAAAATTCTCGTTATGAAAATGTTCGGTGTTACCGAATGTATACAATTGACATTGTACAATCTCCCTTTAAACTAAATTCGCTTGAATTCAATTAATTGATGTTTTAAGTTCATTAAATCGCTTTACAATCCAGCCTAAGTCAGTCATTATGATTAAAAACAAAGTGTGTTGCAATATAAATATAATAAAGGTGGAACTTTTTTTCCTAAAAATATATTTGATGAACTGCATAGGAAATCCGCTGCTGCTGGCGGAGGAAAATTGTTATCGGAATGCGAGTGAGAAAACCGCGAGACCGCCGGAAGCGAATTAATAGGGCGAGCCGGGAAGTTGGCACACTTGTCAACGCTTTATTATCAAAGACAAAATATTAAACATTCTTTAAACACAATAAAAAAAATTACACTCAAACAATATTTTTCGAAGACATCTGAGAAAGGATTTTAAGTGAAGTTGAAAATATAATGCCTTTTAACACTGCTTAACCTCTATATTTTGAACTTCACGATATTTCTGTGCATGTTTATAGAAGGATTTAAATATATTTCAAATCGTTTTATTTCAGAGAAAAGCCCTAGGTAACTAATATTTTTGAGGCCCTTTAAAATTTTATATTACATCTAGAACGTCACTATTGGCAACTTTAGAATAAATCGGTGTCTTATACGCCTGGCGCATGAAGTAAAATTTCGAGTTTAGAAAAGCCTGAAAAAATATTAATAAATTCCAAGGAGAGTTACTTTTTTACTTTCATACATTTTACAAAATCAATCAACTTACTATAAATTGTATCATATGTTCAATAAAGAAAAACCTCTAGAGTGCTATGATTTTATTTCTTTAAATATACAGAGAGTTTTATGTAACACCGAACGTTTCCATATCAAGAATTTTTCTTTTAAGTATATATAAGCATGCGTTGTACATTTTCCGACGCTCTGTTTTTAAAAGATTTTATTTGAAGTTTAAAACGAGTGTTTTCCACTCCCAGACTAAGCATGAAGTAAAATTTCGAGTTTAGAAAAGCCTGAAAATTTGGTTTGGTCGCGTAGCGCGAAGCGCGGAGCGGCCAAACCAAATTTTCAGGCTTTTCTAAACTCGAAATTTTACTTCATGCGCCACCGGTATAAAGCACTGATGCAATGTAAAGTTTAGCGGTTTGTTTTAAACTTTGTAATATGTCAGAGTTTTGTACCGGTGGCGCATGAAGTAAAATTTCGAGTTTAGAAAAGCCTGAAAATTTTACTTCATGCTTAGTCTGGGAGTGGAAGAGACTCATTTCAAGTTTCAAATTGATTTTTTTTTAACAACGAATATGTAAAGATTTACAACATATACAGTGTAATTGGGACATGTATACTTGAAAGAAAAACTCCCTGTGTGTACACGTTGAAGGATTAATTGCGATTAATTGGCTACAATTTTTAATGTTCATATCGGCAACCCAATTTACACATAACTTAAAAAATAATGGTGTCAATTGTATTGGATGCAAATGTTCGCTGTTACATAAAACTCTCTGTATGATGGCTACACGCATTAGGAGTTGTCATATAAAACGTCAGATATAATAATTATAATGTATAATTCCAAAGTTACCAACCTATAATATATTCCATAGCACTCTAGAGGTTTTATTTTATTGAACATACCATACTTTTTAATTTCCCATTTATTTAGAATTCGTACAGTTTTTGGGATTTCATAATTGTTTTGCCATACAGTAAGTTTTATGTCTAACTTTAAATTACTAGTATAAGTAGTAATTTTAGATTTAAGTTAGGTTTAGGTATATTTCTATTATTGTTAGCCATGTAAAATGTGGTTTTGATGTCAAATAAATAATAATAATAATATAACTGCTCAATTTTTAAATTACTCTGTAATTTTATGTCTAACTGTAAATTATCAATTATTACCATGTTTACAGTTATATGACCAAGAATATTGCTGAGTTTTTAATTACTCACTTACATCACTAGTTGCAAGTATTCAAATTTTCGAATGTGATCCGTTGTATGAAATGGTGGAGGAGCCGGGCGTTTTAAAGACTCGATTCTTTGCCCATTATTTTTAATTATACAAGACAGCATTTTGTCTGAAACTAAGAAAGTAATTATTCTTACGACTAGGAATTCATACAAATGGACATATTTAAAAACTGTCCTCTGATTTTTAACCGTTTGTTTCATGTAAATAAAATGCAACGTTCCTTTGAAATATTAAGATTTTCTCTTTAATAAAATGATACTTAAAAATATTTATTCAATATCTTAACATATTATCTTAGACAAAATTATGAGCATCAAATTTTCTTTGATATTGTAAACATTTATTTCTGATACGCAACACGATTCTTCGAAACATTTACATTTTCTCTTAAACAGTTTTGTTTGTAATATTGTAAAATATTCTCTCTCAAGCGAAATAAACTGATAAATAACATTTATTTGCGAATTTATTTCGCTTGAGAGAAACAATTTTAATATATCAAAGACATTTTGTATACCGTGCGTTTTATTTAAATATTGCCATAGGAATTTACATGGTAAAAATTGTACCTCATGTTAACTTTTGTTGTCGTTCAAATTTGAAACAATTTTTTGTTTTTATTAATAAACTAAACATTTTTCTACGAAATATTCATTGTTAGAAGGACATAAACATATTAGAGTTCTTTATTTTAGCTTTCAAGTTTAGCAAAACAAATACTTACATTATGACATTTTCGCTAAGTTGATTTTTTTCTTAGTTATTTGTATTATTAATGTCGACGTTTAAAGCGAAAATAAAGAAATATAATAAACGTGTTATATTTCTTTATTTTCGCTTTAAACGTTGACATTAATAATACAAATAACTAAGAAAAATCCTTCTAAAATTGTATATTTCGTAGAAAAAATGTTGATTTATCAATAAAACCAAGAATTGGTTCAAATTTGTACGACAATAAAAGTTAACATGGGGTAAATTTTTTACCATGTACACTTCTGTGCAATAAAATTAAGTACACAAAATATGTTATAGTTTAAAGCGGACTTGATGAGTTTCCAAGTTACGTAAATATGTCAATTCCTTAATGTCAAAAAGCCGCGTTATTTAGACAACAATTCAAAACTTCGAATTCTAACTAAAATAGAAGATGGTTTTTCTATTAGAAAAATTGTTCGATTGATGAACATCAGTAAAGACACTGTTTTTAGAGTTAAAAACGTTGGAAGCAGTAAAGAAGTGTTATGGTGTTTTATTTTTTATTGAAACTGCTGCTAGGCAATTAAAACAGACCCGAATTATACAACTAGAATATTGTAAAAAATAGTTATAAGACTTTTACTTAATTTTATTGCACAGAAGTGTACATCCCTATGGCCATACTTAAATAAAACGCAGTGTATATAAAAAATATCAAAACGAATAATGTGTGTTGATGGTGAATTATTCACTATCAACACAAATTATTCTTGTTCTTGTTTCACCATTCGAAACTCGAGCGTGTTGGTTCGATGCATGGCAGTGCCAGCTAGTGCCGAGCCTAATCAGCTGATAAGAGTTATCAGTTGTTTGCGCGGTGTTGCGGTCTCGACCACACACGGTTTCTTCGACTCGGATTACGCAACGCGCTCTGAGTCAATATTTGCGACAACCTACTTGAAACTTAATTTTTTCTCTCCAACGTCCTCCTCTCAAGAGGTTATTGATTCAATTTCGACAGTCACTAAAATCTTCATCCAATATTAGCACCGAAAACACGTTGGCTAATCGACGATGATCGACATAATCGTTAACCTTTAAAAGATTTGATATTGATGGATTGATGAAGAAATTATTGATGTATTGAGAATCATAATTATTCATATGGTGGTAAAAACTTTAGATATTGATAAATTAAAGAAGAAACCATGAATGTAATAATATTTGTAATTATAATGGGTAACGCATCGGCTTAATACATCCAATCAAGGCCGTAGCCAGTAAAAAAATGGTGATATGTCCATCATAGTACTTTCCCCCGTAAATTGCGTATTAAATCACTTTTAAAATATTTGTAGCATTATTATTTTCAAAATGTCTTCATCTTTTTGATAACTACAACTTTTATTTGAAACATTTTTCAATTGTATCGACACATACACTGTCACACACCAATAACTAGATAAAACACACAACTTTTGAAATATCTCAAAAACTAAGAGTGCTATGACAAAAAGTAAATGAACAATACATCTTCATTTTATTATTATCTACAACTTTTATTTGAAAGAATCTTTTGTTTGATGAACATTTATTGAAAAAATCTGGAAAAACTGAAAAACGCTAAGAGTAAGAGTAAGAGCTAAAGTACCACTTCCGGTTTCCCGATTTTCAGTTTCAGTTCTTCCGATTGTAACAAAAAGCTTAAGTTTCAAGTTTCATCTCGATATCTTTAGCGGTTTTTGCGGTACAGCGCACAGAGACACACACAGACACACAGCCAGACAGACAGACAGACAGACATTTTTCAAAAATGGCCTTATTCGACTCAGGGGACCTCAAAACGGATATTTCCGCAAAAATTTTTGATTCGAAAATTTTCACGAAAACAATACTTTCCCTTTGTATTACATACGGGGGAAAGTAAAAATCGGGAGGGATGGGTTACTGGTAAAAATATTGTTTTTGCTCTTTTGGGGGCACTTTTACATACAAAAATTTAATATTTTGAACATTTCAGGGGGTTTAAACCACCATATTCTCCCCTTCTCCCCGCTACGGCCTTAAATCCACAGTAAATTTTAAACAGGCCAATTATTGGCTCCCATATTACCTTTTGCACAAACTTGTATTGAAACTTTTTCAAGTACTAGATTAGATAAGAATACCTACCAACTCAGAATACTTTCTATCAAGCCGTTTTGAAGTTATTTGCAAAATTATATCCTAAAAAATGTAATTAGCATTAGACATAATTTTGAAAATAACTTCAAAACGGCTTAGTAGAAAGTACTCAGGGTTGGTAGGTATTCTTATCTAATCTACTACTTTAAAAAATCTATAGGGGAGACAATAATTCGCCACTTGAAAATTTATATTGGATTTCCTATACCGGGTGTTGACTTGGCGGACGCAACATAGGAAATCCCATGTAAATTTTGAAATGTTCAAATTTTGGCTCCCCTATTTATTTTAGAAACAAAATGCATTTACCTTTTTTGTAGAGCGAAAAATTCTGAATTCATTCGTGTAAACGTTTATCACTTTACGTTTCTCTAAGTTAAAATAATTAAGAAAAAGTAATGTGATTTTATAAAAATAATGGCATGCCATGGAATTGAAACAACAATTGCAGATGTCAAAATAGCGAAAGATATCGCAGTCACTTGATTAAAGTAAATGTTTTCGAAATGATTTACACTTACTAGAAAAAATCCTCCTAATAAAGTGGTATTATGCAGACCCCAGTTATCACGATGTTTGCGTTATGTTTTTTGTCGTTAATTAAGTAGCAGCTATTTTGACATCCGCAATTGTTGTATCAATACTAGAAAATTTGTCTCGGATCGCTGCGCGACCCTCGACAAATTTTCACGGGGCTTTTCTAAACTCGAAATTTTACTTCATGCTTAGTCTAGAAGTGGTAAATACTTGTTTAAAGCTTTAAATTAAACTTAAAAAAAACAGTGAATACCGGCAATTGCTGTATCAATTCCATGGTATGTCATTATTTTTATAAAATCACATTACGTTTTCTTAATTATTTTAGCTGTGAATTTTCTGACATTCGTTGATTTTTGAAAGAGTTCAATTTGAAGCTTTAAACGAGTGTTACCCACTCCCAGACTAAGCATGAAGTAAAATTTCGAGTTTAGAATAGTCCCGTGAAAATTTGTTGAGGGTCGCGCAGCGACCCGAGACAAATTTTCTAGGCTTTTCTAAACTCGAAATTTTACTTCATGCGCCACGCGTATAAAACACAGATTTTATGTGAAGTTGGAATATATGTAAATTTGACAATATTATAGTGTTTTAAACGCGTGGCGCATGAAGTAAAATTTCGAGTTTAGAAAAGCCCAGAAAATTTGTCTCGGGTCGCTGCGCGACCCTCGACAAATTTTCACGGGGCTTTTCTAAACTCGAAATTTTACTTCATGCTTAGTCTGGGAGTGGAAAACACTTGTTTAAAGCTTTAAATTAAACTTAAAAAAAACAGGGAATACCGGCAATTGCTGTATCAATTCCATGGTATGTCATTATTTTTATAAAATCACATTACGTTTTCTTAATTATTTTAGCTGTGAATTTTCTGACATTCGTTGATTTTTAAATGAGTTCAATTCGAAGCTTTAAACGAGTGTTATCCACTCCCAGACTAAGCATGAAGTAAAATTTCGAGTTTAGAAAAGCCCCGTGAAAATTTTCTGGGCTTTTCTAAACTTGAAATTTTACTTCATGCGCCACGCGTATAAAACACAGATTTTAAGTGAAGTTCGAATGTACATAAATTTGACAATATTATAGTGTTTTATACGCGTGGCGCATGAAATAAAATTTCGAGTTTAGAAAAGCCCAGAAAATTTGTCTCGGGTCGCTGCGCGACCCTCGACAAATTTTCACGGGGCTTTTCTAAACTCAAAATTTTACTTCATGCTTAGTCTGGGAGTGGAAAACACTTGTTTAAAGCTTTAACATGAACTTTAAATAAAAACAGGGACTATCCGCAATTGTTGATCAATTCCATGGTATGTCATTATGTTTATAAAATCACATTACTTTTTCTTAATTATTTTAACTTAGAGAAACGTTAAGTATTAAGTGTGAACATTTATAAATTTAGAATTTTTCCCTCTACAAAAAAGTCTCTAAAATAAATAGGGAAGCCAATATTTGAACACTTTTAAATTAACATGCGATTTCCTATGTTGCGTCCGCCAAGTCCCCCGTATGTCCTAAGCCGATGCATCACCCGGTATAGGGAACATCTAGTAAAAAAACAAAATCAAAGGATTACTTACTATGTTGTGTACCACTTTGATTTTGATGTTAATGCTATATTTAACATCAAGATAGCTTTAAAATAATTGTATATTAATAAATTAAAGAATAAATCATGAATGCTGTAGCCAGAAAAAAAATCGGGGGGGGGGGGGGTTTACTGGTAAAAATATTGTTTTTGCTCTTTCAGGGCCGCTTTTACATAGAAACATTTATTATTTTGAAAATTTCGGAGGGGTTTGTACCCCCTGGCTACGGCCTTGGCTGAATTGAGCTGTTTACGGTAAAATTGATACACGGACCCACCGACCGACCAAGGCACTAGCACAGTGATGGGGAAACTACGGCCCGCGGGCCAAGTCCGGCCCGCGGAAAGGTTCAATCCGGCCCGTTTAAGAGTGCCGTGGTGAGAATGTTTGAACGCGTTCTTACTTCGTAATGTGACGACCCGTATAAAAACTACCTACCTACGATTAAGCATTATTCTTTGGCCCGCTACGATTGTCTGGTTATTACAAATGGCCCGTCTTAAAAAAAGTTTTCCCACCACTGCACTAGCACATCATTTGTGATAACACTTGAAATTTATTGTTTGTAGAAAATTTGTGATTAATCTCAATGCCTTCTTTACACATTAGTGTGTGGTAGGTAAAGAATTAACCATATTTTATTGAATTTATTTAGATCAATTCGGGCATTGTCCGTATTCACACATGCCATCTAAATTTCAAATTGAACGCACTTCGATCCGTGTCGAACCGTCTTTTGTCTGCCCCTTGCAGACGATCTCAATTTTAAATTTGTTTATTTGTCAGCATAAATACCAAAGCGGAGCGACCAAACCAAAATTGCAGGCTTTTCTAAACTCGAAATTTTACTTCATGCGCCAAGCGTATAAAACACTGAAATATTCTGAACTTTAAATTGTTCTCGTTTAGCAGTATATTTTTAATCCTGCTTTAGCAGTTTAATTTTAATACCGGTTTAACAGTATGTTTCTAATTTCACAATACTTTAGTGTTTTATACGCGTGGCGCATGAAGTAAAATTTCGAGTTTAGAAAAGCCTGAAAATTTGGTTTGGTCACGTAGCGCTACGCGCTACGCGACCAAACCAAATTTTCAGGCTTTTCTAAACTCGAAATTTTACTTCATACTTAATCAGGGAGTGGAAACAATCGTTCGAAACATCAAATTCAAAAATTCCCTGTATGTATACATAGTTTAAATAGGCACCCTAATTACACACCCCAAAGTTTTAATGATGACTTAATTAAACACAGTTATATTCCTTTCTTCACGTTTATTTTTCTTGCTAGATGTACATTTCGGGTACTAAGTACCCATTATCAATAGCTAACTGAATATAAAACGATAAATGTTTACAATATATACCTAGTCGGATTAGGCGGAAAAACCAAAAAAGTAATTTGAATTTTGACTTGGGAGGGTTCACAATGGTGTTAATGAGGATTATCTGTTGGGTAATAAATTTAATAAGGGGTTTGTTATTGGGCTTAAATCGAAATTGAGTAGTTCTGGCTTATTTGTATAATTTCTATCGTTTTCAACATGTTTAATTGATAACTGCTAGATTCTTTTAATAATTTGACTTTATTTATGTTGAATTTCTGGCCTGTTGTCAAAGTATGATGAGCAATTGCAGATTTGTCAGGGTTTTGGCTTTTGATGTGGAACATATGTTCTTTAAAACTGATGTGCACGTTTCTTTTTGTTTGTCTAATATACAATTTAGTACAATTATTGCAATTGACTGACTAAATCCCTGAAATCTTGTTTTTCAAAAGTATTACCCAATAACATTTTAAGTTTGGTATTGGTGTAATGTGCAGGAATGAACTGTATTTTTTGAATATTTTATTTAAATGTTGGTTGGTTTTTGGCTCATGAATTATTTTTATATATTTCTTATTGTTGTCTGATTCTAAAATTAGTTCTAAAGTGGTTGTGGATTGGATGTTATGATGTCTAATGTGTCTGTTGATTAATTTTTGAATTGTTCTCGTTTAAATATTCTGCAATTTTAAATATGAATTTAAATTCTTTTTTCCTATTTTTTTTTAAATTGGGAGTTTTACTGCTCTGTGGATAATGCTATTAAAATGATGAATGATGAATTTCTTAATGCAGAGTTAAGCTAAGAAATTCTACACAATGTAGATATTTTACGGAATTTTCCACTAGGTTTATTTCTACAAAAATATTGAGTATCCAACAATTATCAAAGTCCTGGGTGGCTGTTTATTTATCAGTATAAATAAATGCCTTCTTCAAAATTGAAACAACTCTATAAATTACGTTCTAAAATTTAAACAACTGGAAAATGCGTACTCTTCAGTCATCTATTATTATTATCTCTATAAATGAGTCGCCTATTTCCAAACATTTGAAAACAATGGATTTAGGGGTTTTTGGAAATAGGCGACTCAAATATTATTATTCTTTAAAATTGTAATAACTGGAAAACGCCCAGTATTTTGAATCATCAATTATTATAATTGATGTTTTTTTTGTATGTGTTTGTGCATTTATTTGAAGAGTAATTAAGCTTAAGAAAGGCATTTTCCGAGCGCTGAAATATATGCGCAAAACTGGATATTTCCAGTTATCGCTTATCACACACTGTTAAAGATGTAAAGAGCCATTGGTTACGTGAGCGTGTCGCCCACGTCGAGGACAATGAGAATGTTTAAACAATTTAAAAAAAAAATCGGGCAATTTGTTTTAAATATAGCAGCACAAAGACTTGTCGGAAATTTTTTTTACATTGGTATTTTAACAAAAATGCAGTGTTCAAAAAATTATTTCTGGAAAAATTACCTTGTTTTTCATTGATCAGTTTGTTAAAACACGATTATTTTTCGTTTTTAAGTTGAATAAAAATATAATCACTTAATTTGTTTTAAATATTTAATTATTCATTCTGACGAGTTTTAGTTTCTAGCCATTTTCAAGGAACTAACACTAACTGTCACACTAACAAGTTTCTCATCTTTCACGTAGTTAAACATATTTAGCTATGATTTAAAAAAGAAAACACTTGATTGAAATTTAACCAAGCGTTTTCTTTTTTAAATCATAACACTAAATACGCAATTTTATTGTGAACTAAAATATTAAGCACTCTTTGCGCTCTAACATACACTTTTAAAGCAAAAAAATGGTTCCAGCAGGATGGAGCAACAAGCGAGATGGAGACAATTAATGAAATATCTCATGACCAGATTAAACTCAACCAACAAGGTAGTTAGATAATCAGCTCAATTCCGCACACGAAATGTTAAATTTAACGTACGTGGTTAACATCACAGTCTAAGCACGTGTAGTAATTGTTATGTATGCTTAGATTGTGAGGGTAATAACGTATACGTTAAATTTAACATTTCGCGTACGGAATCGGGAGGATTATTTATTTTATAATCTGGACTAGTTTAGATATAAAGTCATGCTCAGAAAACGGCAAAGTATTATATACTCAATGACATTAGAAGCGTAACACCAAGAAGGAATGATTTTTTTGAATTCATATTTTAGCAACAGAGTGACTATATTTAAAGCATAGATTGATAACAATTTGAACCTTGTGCCTTTTATATTTATTGTGAAAAAAAAATATTTCACTTTTTCTTTTTTGATAAAACTATTTATATGAGCTGTTTAGTACAGATGTTTTTAGTTTTCGTGTTTCCGTTGAGTGTGTTAAGCTTAAATAAAATGCCTCGAGTCCGAAGACGTCCACAATATCACCATTTGAGCGGTTTTGACCGGGGTCGAGTTGTTGCTTATCGAGATGTCGGTATGTCCTATCGCGAAATTGCCCGCCGTATTGATTCCACTGCAGCAACTGTAATACGTGTGTATCAGGTATGGACAGAAGAAGGTAGAGGAGCAAGAAGAAGACCAATTGGTCAACCAAGGCGTACCACAGAACGTCAAGATCGGCGCTTAAGACAAATAGCCCTGCGAGACCGTTTCGCTACTACGCGTCAAATCGGTGATCAATGGATTGGAGAAGAAGGTAGGCCCGTTAGTATGCGAACCTTATATCGCCGCATTCAATCCTTTGGGCTTCTTTCGTACCGTCCAAGATTAGTGCTTCCTTTAACAGCGAGACACTGTCGCCACAGGTTGGACTGGTGCAGAGAACGGCAGCATTGGGAGGCAGAATGGCACGATGTCGTATTCAGCGATGAATCACGATTTTGTCTAGGCACGCATGATGGCCGTAGAAGGGTACGACGCTACCGTGGAGAACGACCTGATCTTAGGTTTGCTATTGAGAGGCATGTACACAGGACTGCTGGAGTAATGGTTTGGGGGGCTATTGCTTATGGTAGTCGATCACCTCTTGTATTCATTCGAGGCAGTATGACAGCTGCGCGTTATGTTGAAGACGTCATACGACCGACTTTGTTGCCTTATTTAGATGGCCGCCCAGACGTACTTTTTCAACAAGATAACGCACGTCCCCATATTGCTCGTCGAACTATGAACTTTCTTAATGAAGCTGGTGTTAATGTTTTGGCGTGGCCACCCCGTTCGCCGGATTTAAATCCCATTGAACATGTGTGGGATATCATGGGAAGAAGAATATTCTCTTTGCACCATCCTCCACAGACTCTAGCACAGTTGATCGATGAAATTTAAGTTGCTTTGAACGAGATGCCTCAAGAAGACATCGACCATCTCATTTTGTCGATGCCCAGACGTCTACAGGAGTGTATACAGCAAAGGGGTCGCCAAACACATTATTAATTTTTTTTAGATTGTTTTTTAATAAAATTTCTTGAAAATGTAATCATTTTATTCTTGATGTAAGACTACCATACTAGCAAAAAAATCAAGTTAAAATAATAACTCCTTCTGGGTGTTACGCTTCTAATGTCATTGAGTATAATAACAATGTATTACACCCGAAGAAGAGACATTACACAAACATATGTTTCAAGTGCGCAATTCTCAAAATTCAGGTATGAATTATTATTGTTTTCGATTCGGCTAAGATAACAATACGTGTATCATCCCATTGAATTCGCTCGCAATCCGTATCCGGACAAGAAGTGGTTTCAACTATAAATCAAACAGTTCGAAGGATAAACACGACCCAATTCCGACTGTGACACATCTAAACAATACGACGACCCAATTTCCATCGCGATGCCGTAAATTTCCAACATGAATAAGATATAAGTACACAATTATGTTACTGCGTAACGCACCTTACAGTTTCTGATTACTAGAGCTCGGATTTGTAAGCAAAAATCATTAAATAAAAGCGCTGTATAAAGCACCAATTTAAGCAATAAAAAATATTATTTTATGCAAAAAAAAAAACATTATTTTAAGCAAATAGGACAATATTTTAAGCAAAAAAGCATAATTTTAGTTATATATACACAGTATTTCTTGAATAACTTTCTCATTTATCACTTGGTGAAACATTTTGAAATAATATTAAAGGATAAATTAAAAACACTTGGTTTGTTTCACTATAGTGAAGCAAACCAAGTGTTTTTAATTTATTCTTTAATATTAGATACAATAAGTACTAAGTGTGTAAAATTGAAATTTAATAACAATCACAATGATCACACTGAGCAAAAAACAAACAAATAACGTTACATTAACATTGTTAATGTTGTTTTAACGTTGTTTTAATGTTGATGAAACATTACTTAAATGTGTTTGCTCAGTGGGATCAAATTAGAAAAATAATTAAACGGTCTAATTTTTAGGATTTTCAGATAATAAACATTATACAATAAACACCCTGTATATTTTATTACCGATCGATAGAGAAGATCATTAGAAAAAATCATAAATAAGAAAGTTACTCGCTTATTACTGTTCTATTTAATAAAACAGTAATATGCGAATTAATAAAACCAAGAAACTTTTCCGATAATCGTTTGTTTTTCAAAATAGTTGAATTTGATGTTTTAAGCGACTGTTTTCCACTCCCAGATTAAGCATGAAGTAAAATTTCGAGTTTAGAAAAGCCCCGTGTAGAAAATTTGTCGAGGGTCGCGCAGCGACCCGAGACAAATTTTCACGGGGCTTTTCTAAACTCGAAATTTTACTTCATGCGCCACGCGTATAAAACATAATTTTAGGTGAAGTTCAAAATATTCTACTAAAGCAGTATGCTAAAACCGTGTATTCTGAACATCACATCACATCACATCAGTGTTTAATAGGCGTGGCGCATGAAGTAAAATTTCGAGTTTAGAAAAACCTGAAAATTTGGTTTGGTCGCTCCGCGCTTCGCGCTACGCGACCAAACCAAATTTTCAGGCTTTTCTAAACTCGAAATTTTACTTCATGCTTAATCTGGGAGTGGAAAACACTGTTTAAAAGTTCAATTTAAAATATTTGTAAAAACAACGAATACTTGCAGATTTACAGCGTATACAGTATATTGAGATATGTATAGTTAAAAGAAGAGCTCTCTGTATATCTGAGATAGTAATAAATAATAAGCCGTGTACAAAACATTTTTTGGGCACCAGAAGGTTTAGTCGCGTAGCGCGAAACGCGGAGCGACCAAACCAAATTTTCAGGCTTTTCTAAACTCGCAATTTTACTTCATGCGCCACGCGTATAAAACATTAATTTTAGGTGGTTCAAAATATTCTACTAAAGCAGTATGCTAAAAACGGGTATTCTGAACAACACATCACATCAGTGTTTAGTACGCGTGGCGCATGAAGTAAAATTTCGAGTTTAGAAAAGCCTGCAAATTTGGTTTGGTCGCTCCGAGCTTCGCGCTACGCGACCAAACCAAATTTTCAGGCTTTTCTAAACTCGAAATTTTACTTCATGCTTAATCTGGGAGTGGAAAACACTGTTTGAAAGCTCAATTTAAAATATTTGTAAAAACAACGAATATTGTATTTAGTATGTAGGTGTTTTTATTTTATGTTTATATTTGTTTTAATTGTAATATTTTAAAAATCTGTATTTTATCTTCAAAAAGGCTTGACCGTCTATATGTATAAATAAATAAATAAATAAATATTTGCAGGTTTACAGCGTATACAGTATATTGAAATATGTATACTTAAAAGAAGAGGTCTCTGTATATCTGAGATAGTAATAAATAATAAGCAGTGTACAAAACGTTTTTTGGGCACCAGAAAAATTCCAGGGTTGAAAGGGTTAACTCTTAAGTAAACAAACACACCCACAGCCCTGTTAAACTCAACTTTAATTAATACGACTGTGCGCAATTTGTAAATCAATGGAAGCTTTCAATTTGCGTTAACTTTTCGTATTGTTTTCCTTTCACGTATAAACTTTTTGCGTAAACCTTGATGGGATCTATTGATAGTTGGCACTGACTTAAGTCTGCGCGTGCTCATCTCCGCCGATGCCCCGGCCACTTTTGGCAGACCTCCGATAAACAAGCCGGTTTTAAATTCGGTACCTCCGCAAGAATCTGCCGGAATGAGCCAAAAAAAAAACGAAAGAAGTCCGCGCCCACGCGCGCCTTCCCCGAAACAAACAGAAGGAGCCGGAGGTCGTCGGGTCTCTTGCAGACGCGACCGGCCAATCTACGAGAGGATAACCTTTTGACCGATTCCCGAAGACCCGCGGCCACGCTTCTTTTTTATCCTCTCCGTTTTTCTTAATATTTCGTGCTCTGCGATAAGATAAGGACGGTATCGAATTCGAATTCGAATTCTGGGCGCTGTTTGAATTTCCAGCGTCGATTGAATTATGTTTACACAGGAAATAACCAATTATGACTTATCGGAAATTCTATTTTCAGTTTCAAAAACCGTAATAGCCAAGATTATTAACTAAGATAAAACTAGTGTATCAATAACAGCAATAATCTTAATTGAATGTTTATTCGTGATTGTTCCTCTAAACCAGTGGTCTCCAAACTACGGCCCGCGGGCCAAATCCGGCCCGCAACTTGCATGAATCCGGCCCGCGATTGTTTGTAATTTTTTTTGTAAATGTCATATTTTGAAATATTGTAACAATTGTTCCTTAAATTTTTCATAATTTTATAAAATTAATCGGATCTTGGCCGACTTTATTATGTAGAATTGTATTTGTGGCCCGCGAAGAAGATAGTTTGGAGACCCAGGCTCTAAACTTTAAAAACCACTAAAGACCAATTATTTATTAGAAATCGTCAGTCTGAATAGAGATAATATAGCAGTGGCGACTCGTGAGACTTTTTTGTTGGTGGGGCTGCAGACATAAACATACAGGGAATTTTGCCTTTACGTATACATATTCCGATTCAACGTATGCATTTTGAGAGTGTTTCTTTTTAATAAGTTTAATTTGAAGCTACTAACGAGTGTTTCTAATCCTTGATTAGGCATGAAGTAATATTTCGAGTTTAGAAAAGCCTGAAAATTTGGAAAAAATTGAATATGACGTTTGTACAATCATAACCTAATTCCAAGAAGTAAGAACCGACATTCATGTTTGATTCCACAGCCACCCAGGACTAATAATTGTTTGACAATCGGTATTTTTGTAGAAATAAACCTAGTGAAAAATTCCGTAATATATCTATATTTTCTACAATTTTTGTGCCACCTCTGTACCAAGAAATTTATCATTAAAGCTTTAGGGTGTGTACCCACTGACCAAACACATTTAAGTAATGTTTCATTAACATTAAAATAACGTTTAATGTTGCTACAATGTTGATATAACGTTATTTGTTTGTTTTTTTGTTCAGTGGGTAATTAGAATGCCTATTCAAATTATTTATACAAACAGGAAATTTTTGAATTTGAAGTTGGAACGTGTGTTTTCACTCCCTGATTAAGCATGAAGTTTCGAGTTTAGGAAAGCCTGAAAACCAAATTTTCAGGCTTTTCTAAACTCGAAATATTACTTCATGCGAAAACCGTGCAAAACACTGCAATACTGTGAAATTGAAAATATTGTTGTTTAGCAGTATATTTTGAATCCTGCTTTAGCAGTTTAATTTTAATACCGATTTAACGGTATATTTTGAATTTTACAATACTTCAGTATTTTACACGCGTGGCGCATGAAGTAAAATTTCGAGTTTAGAAAAGCCTGAAAATTTGGTTTGGTCGCTCCGCGCTTCGCGCTACGCGACCAAACCAAATTTTCAGGCTTTTCTAAACTCGAAATTTTACTTCATGCTTAATCAGGGAGTGGAAACACTCGTTAGAAACTTCAAATTCAAATATTCTCTGTATATATAATTAATTTGAATAGGCATTCTAATTACCCACTGAGCAAAAAAAACAAATAACGTTATATTAAGATTGTAGCAACATTAAACGTTATTTTAATGTTGGTGAAACATTACTTAAATGTGTTTGGTCAGTGGGTACACACCCTAAAGCTTTAATGATAAATTTCTTGGTACAGAGGTAAGTTATGAAATTGTAGAAAATGTAGATATTTTATGGAATTTTTCACTAGTGCTTCGCGCTTCGCGACCAAACCAAATTTTCAGGTTTTTCTAAACTCGAAATTTTACTTCATGCTTAATCATGGAGTGGAAACACTCGTTAGAAACTTTAAATTCAAATATTCTCTGTATGTATTAATAATTTAGCCACCCTAATTACACATTCTAAACTTTTAATGATAAATGTCTTAATGCAGAGTTAAGTTAGAAAATTATACACAATGTAGATATCTTGAACAAGTTTCTCATCTTTCACGTGGTGAAACATATTTAACTATGATTTAATAAAGAAAACACTTGGTTAAATTTCACTAATATTTTGGTTTTTTATTCCAACTAGTTTCGACTTTGAGTCATTCTCAAGGAGTACTCCTTGAGAATGACTCAAAGTCGAAACTAGTTGGAATAAAAAACCAAAATATTAGTGAAATTTAACCAAGTGTTTTCTTTATTAAATCACAATGTAGATATTTTCCGGAATTCTTCACTTCGTTTATTTCTACAAAAATATCGAGTATCCAACAATTATTAATGAATGTCAGTTCTTACTTCTCGGAATTAGGTTATGACTTTACAACGTCAGATTCAACAATTTTAAGTAAGACTCTGACATTCATGTTTGATTCCACAACTACCCAGGATCAGAGCTTGGAGTACTCTGAGTACTTTTCGTGTCCTCGGTATCAACGAGCCGCCACTGTAATGTAGTCTGATAAGTAGTCTACAGTTCAGATCATGGGCGTAGCCAGGATATTTACCAGGGAGGTACATGCAAGAAAAAAACAAAAAACTTACTTTAAATCTTAAGAAATGTCAGTTACTAGTGTTTTAATTTATTCACCTATGTTACAACTATGTTACTATGTTACAACTATGTTGCACTCCTTGTTTAAGCATAAAATAAAATTTCGAGTTTTGAGGTATAGATCTTTATAAGCAATCCATTTGACTTTACGAACTCTTTCTGGCAGAGCTGGGCAGGATTCGAATCATTCAGGATTCGATTCCCGGATTCGAATCCTTTTAGAGGATTCAAAAGAGGTATTCGAATACTTTAGTGAAAACGGATTCGTGATCCGGATTCGTTACATTTTTTTAAAAGGATTCGTATTCGAATCCAGACGTAGATGAATCGAATCCTTATAAAAGGATTCGAATTCTTATAAAAGGATTCGAATCCTTATAAAAGGAATCGGATTCTTGTAAAAGGATTCGAATCCTTATAAAAGGAATCGAATCCTTATAAAAGGATTCGAATCCTCATACACGGATTTAAATCCTCCCAAATAATTCGAATCATCGCTATTAAGGCTGGGATTCGAATTCGATTAATTCAAATAGTTAAATACGAGAATGTATCTAGTACTCCGCTCCGCTGGAACTACCTGCGGGTACCAAGCTAAAGCCCGCAGAAAGCGTGAGGGATTGTTCAAATCAAAACTAAAAAATGTTTAATGCATTAACAATGCAATAATTGCAACAATCGAGTGATGACGGGGGGAAAGGAGGAGGGTACGTAAGCCGAATGTTGTGGTTGGAGAATGATGTGTTGTTGAGGTAGTGAGAATGCGATGGATGGAGAAAGCAGTTTGTATATTAAAAAGACTCTGCTGCTCGCTAACGCTCACCCCAGCTCGCTTCGCTCGCTTGCCTGCTCGCTGCGCTCGCAAACTGAATCGGGCTTAGCTTTGATTTTTACACTTTTGAAATCGCTAAAATATCGTTACATTTGCTATTTGTATTTATTTCGATTAAAATTAAATTATTTTTAAATTTAAATTAATTAAAAAAATACTTCCGGTTGAAAAAAATAAAACACTTGCTACAAAAACGTCATAGAAAAAAATTACGAATATTTTGATATATTTAACAAAAGTTCTTTTTTTTTCAAAAAAATTCAAAGGGGTACGTACGTACCCCTTGATTCGAAATTTAACATTGAAACCCGCATAAGTCTGTCCTTTTCCCACTCATGGCTTTTGATAGCCAGCGCCTAATAATTTTGCAGAATTGCTAAAAAGTAAAAAATATTTATTGCTCCGGTCCTACTTGAGCTAGATAATTGAAATTTTCAGCATTTATACAAATTTATACTTCCCATCCACTGGTATAATTCTTATTATTCTACTGTATCAAATACTGAAACAAAAAAATAAAATTTATTTATTTAATTAATATGAAAAATAAAAAAAAATCTATCTCCCATCCAAATTGAGCTGGATGAATGAAATTTTCAGTATTTATACATATTTGTATTTCCTATTTATTGGTACAATTGCAGTTGTTTCACTGTTTTAAATACTATAGCAAAAAAAATTAAAATTGTTTTTTTTAAATAATTTAAAAAGCAACAAAAAAATTATTTCCGATCTGAATTAAGCTAGATCAATGAAATTTTGAGCATTTATAGAGATTACTATTACCTATTTATTGATGTAATTGCCATTGTTGTACTATAATTAATAGCGGAGCTAAAAAATAATAATTGTATTTTTAATTCGCCGTTTTAGCCTGCAAAGCGATTTTGAAGCGCAGAAAAAAATACCAATTTCCGTCCTAATAGAGCTGGATCGATGAAATTTTCAGCATTTATGCAGATTCCTATTGCCCATTTGTTGTCCAACTCCCATCGGTCTACTATTATTATGACGAAAGTAAAAAAAAAAATTGTAATTTTTCGTGATTTTCACGACTGCGCCAACATAAACTTAAATATTTCAGCAAATATCTAAAAGATAAGAAGCGATCCGGGGCGTATGAAAGGTACTACCCTAGAGTACATTCGATCAAAATTTCAGCCCTCTACGATAAACTCACAGGGAATGGTGAATTTTTTTCTTCGATTTTTCGTTAAAAAATAGCACTTTAAAAATGTTGAAAATTATTGAACTTTGTGAATTTTTGACGGGCCCCCTGAGCCCCTCAGTAAGAGCGCATGGAGCACACCCTAATAAGTGATCTTTTGGCTACTTGTGAGTATTTTTTTCAATCGGATAAGTCATCGCGTATGCGAACAAAATGGCGGAGGACCGGACCGGATATTTTCTTAGCTGTGGGCCCCATAATCGGGCCCCGGTTAAAAGTTCGTACATCAATCGAAAGCCCTTTTATTGGGCTACAAGACCCTGAAATCGAATTTTTTTTTTTTGAGCTTTCGTTTGGTCGCTATCGCTTTTCAAACTTGAGGGAAATTTTTGTTTTGAAAAAACAGTTGCCACCCCCGAGTTGAAGATCGGAGGCGGCGCGGCTGGTTTAATTCTTGTAGAGCAGGTCAAGGACTACAGTTTGCTAAAAAAAAGTCGACGTAGCTCATTGCATAAGGGCGTTATTAAGGTCGAAAGTTTAAAATTGTTTTGTAAAATTGCCGCCCCCCGGGGGGCGGCAGAAGCCCGAGTAATAAACCATTTGAAGGCAAATTCGATGGCGCATCCGACGCCGTTGACCGCGATTTGATCGGAAGTAGCAGCTCGACGCTACGGCGAAAAATGTGAAAATTAGGAAAATCGGCCCCGATGTACTTGGATTTTTTTTTCTCGGCCCCCAGTGAACCGATTTTATTCTGCTTGTCCGCTGTCACTGTAAAACAGTTGGGACTATAGCCCGAATTTTTTTAGTGGCCGTAATATTTATGGCTTAGACAGTGACCTCACCGTCCCTCGCGCATTTTTACGAAAATGTCGACGTATTTTTTCTTTTTTTCGTCCCGCCCCCGGGGGCGGTGATTTTCTCAAGAAAAAAATACCCGTCCATTGAGTTTTTTGCGCTCTTTCCGAATTTGAAAACCGCGATTTTTTATCTCTTGTAGTTTAGTCAAAAAAAATTGTCAAAGTCGTAATTTTCGAGGTGGCAGGGGCGGCGCAGGGGGGCGGCCTTCGGCCGCCCCCGTCTGATAGTTTTGGCCTGGGGGGGCCTCCGGCCCCCCTTGCCAAAGCTCGCTTTGCTCGCTTCGCGGGAAGTGTGTTTTTTTGAGATTATATTAATTCTAATATGAATATTTAAATCACTAAATTATTCATATTTGAATATAAATATTTAAATTTTCGAATAATTCAAATATTTGTGAATGCATATTTGGTTACTTAACCATTTTCAACCTTAATAGTATATTTTTAACTTGACTTGAAATCAGTGTTTTATACGCGTGGCGCATGAAGTAAAGTTTCGAATTTAGAAAAGCCCCGTGAAAATTTTCTACGCGGGGCTTTTCTAAACTCGAAATTTTACTTCATGCTTAGTCTGGGAGTGGACAACACTCGTTCTTAGAAGTTTAAAATTGAAGGATCACTCTAGATTACTAAGTTTATTACCATTTTACACAGCCTACAGCTCGAAGGACCAATCATGGTCTTAGGAGACCGAAGGACTACAGGGAATTGAAGTTTTTTTACAAGAAAACAACGAATATCTGAAGGTTTACAGCATGGATAGGAAAGAAAACATCTAATTTTGAAAAAATATCGAAGTTTAGTTGGTTTTCAGTGCATATTTAACTTCACTTTAAATCAGTGTTTTATACGCGTGGCGCATGAAGTAAAATTTCGAGTTTAGAAAAGCCCCGCGAAAATTTGTCTCGGGTCGCTGCGCGACCCGAGACAAATTTTCTAAGCGGGGCTTTTCTAAACTCGAAATTTTACTTCATGCTTAGTCTGGGAGTGAACAACACTCGTTTGAACTTTAAATTTAACTCTTTTAAAAAATTAACGTATGTAATATAATAAATCATCCATTGAAATCATAGAAAAAGATGCAAAATTTTACTTAAAATTAAGTTTTAGAATTAACTTTATAATTTGCTCGGCTCTTAATGGGTGAATATTCTATTCCTAAAAGCCGTATTTATTTAATATTATAGTTGCATTTAATACAATAACAAACTGTAAATAAATCGACAAAAATCTAGAAATATCGAAAATCTCGACATGTAGAAAATCTTGACCGTCCACTCCTAGACTAAGCATGAAGTAAAATTTCGAGTTTAGAAAAGCCCCGCGTAGACAAATTTTCACGGGGCTTTTCTAAACTCGAAATTTTACTTCATGCGCCACGCGTATAAAACACTGATTTAAAGTGAAGTTAAAAACGCACTAAAAACCAACCCAATATCGATATTTTTTCAAAATTGGATGTTTTCTTTCCTATCCATGCTGTAAACCTTCAGATATTCGTTGTTTTCTTGTAAAGAAACTTCGATTCCCTGTAGTCCTTCGGTCTCCAAAGACCATGATTGGTCCTTCGAGCTGTAGCCTTTGTAAAATGGTAATAAACTTACTAATCTAGAGTGATCCTTCAATTTGAAACTTCTAAGAACGAGTGTTGTCCACTACCAGACTAAGCATGAAGTAAAATTTCGAGTTTAGAAAAGCCCCGCGTAGAAAATTTGTCGAGGGTCGCGTAGCGACCCGAGACAAATTTTCGCGGGGCTTTTCTAAACTCGAAATTTGACTTCATGCGCCACGCGTATAAAACACTGATTTAAAGTGAAGTTAAATATGCACCCTCGACAAATTTTCACGGGACTTTTCTAAACTCGAAATTTTACTTCATGCGCCACGCGTCCAAAACACAGATTTAAAATGAAGTTCAATAACACATATATCATTATTAATTAAAATCATTATTTAATCAGATATTTAGTCGGTAAATGAACATTTTTGTTAATAGAAACTGATGGAATAAAATATTACTGGTTGCAAATAATAGATTCAAATTTATTTTTAAAGGATTTGTATCCGTGATTCAAAAATGAGGATTCGAATCTTTGATTCGAATCATATTTTTCACTTACGAATCCTTTATTCGAGTATTCGTGATTCGAATCATATTAGGTGATTCGGATTCGTGATTCGAATCCTGTTTTTGAGGATTCATCCCAGCTCTGCTTTCTGGATGAATGTAGTACTATATGTATGTAAAGAATAAGCGTGTCCTATATTCCGACGCACAAACAACTGCTCGTTCCTTTCCGCGTGTCTGCGTTAGTCTTGCGGGAGTGATGGTTTCGAAATTAGGTTAGGTTACGCGGTCTCATTACATCGATCTGTTGATACTATAAATAGAGGGCGCTTTGTGAATGGGACCGCTACTTTGCAAAGGGGGCGCTTACAAGAGCGCGATAATTATCTCACAAAAGGTTACAGTTGCAATTGCACATTTCAAATAAATATTCTTTTAGTTAGTTATTGCTGCAGTGTGATCTAAAAATGGCAGTTAGGTCAAGTTAGATTTGATGAGAGTTAATCAACACGTTGACGCCGGCGTTTTTCATCTCATGCTATTTTACAGAAGTTTAATGCAGGTGCAATATAAAATACTACAATTTTATTGAAAATAGGTATTAGAATTTAAAAAAATCATGAACAATTTTAATGAAAATAGTAAACAAATGTTCAAATGAAAATATAATACACGGGATTTTTCTGTTTAGTATACATATCACGATTATTCTTTGTACATTTTTAGTCCTTCTTTGTTCTATTAAAAACCTTCAATATGAAGCCTCTAACGAGTGTTTCCAATCCCAGATTAAGCATGAAGTAAATTTTCAGGCTTTTCTAAACTCGAAGTTTTACTTCATGCTTAATCAAAGATTGAAAAACATTCGTTAAAGTTAATTTTTCTGAAAATATTAAGCCAAAGTTGAAATGATGCAATAAATCTCAGCAATTTTAGGAGCGCAAGTAAAAAATTAACAGATTATTAATTCAATATACAATTCATAGAATCCACAAAGCAATAAATAAACTTTGATTAGCTATAATTGAAATTAAAATATCTCCACTCAATTTATAAAATATCGGTTCAAAATTAAACTTCATGCGCCACGCGTATAAAACACTATAATATTCTCAAATTTATGTATATTCGAACTTCACTTAAAATCTGTGTTTTATACGCGTGGCGCATGAAGTAAAATTTCGAGTTTAGAAAAGCCCAGAAAATTTGTCTCGGGTCGCTGCGCGACCCTCGACAAATTTTCACGGGGCTTTTCTAAACTCGAAATTTTACTTCATGCTTAGTCTGGGAGTGGAAAACACTCGTTTAAAGCTTCAAATTGAACTCTTTTAAAAATCAACGAATGTCAGAAAATTTACAGCTAAAATAATTAAGAAAAAGTAATGTGATTTTATAAAAAAATAAATACATTTAAATATCTCCACTCAATTTATAAAATATCGGTTCAAAGTTAAAGCTGATTTTTTTTTCATTTTGAAAGTTCAAAGTTGACATTTCGTAAATTGGAAAAATTAATAGCTTAGAGATTTCGTAATTGTTTCGTAATTGTTGAGGATTTTCACACGATTTTCATTAATGGTTTCGAACATTCCGAACACTGTACATTTATTTTAATTCAAATATGCTGAGTTTTAATTTTAATGTTAACTTTCCTCGTATGTAATACATACAAAGGAGCTCCATAGTTTTCGTGTAAATGTTTATTTTTTTTTGTATATCTCGGGTTTTGAGAATATCGAAATATGTTTCAAATTAAAGTTGTAGGTCTCTTCGAAATACTTAAAATCCATGTATTATCCGTTTCTCTAACCTGAATAATTTACGAGTTATTACAAAATCCATGACAACGGACTGAAATCTGACAAGATACCAGAGCTCTCAAATTTTTGCGCGCTCATCATGGCTTTCAGTCAGTTTGGTACCTATCTGGTACCCTAATCTTACTTAACCTAACCTAACCTAACCTAACTCTACCTAACCTGATTAGTTTACGAGTTATTACAAAATCCATGACGACCAAAAGAAATCTACCATGATACTAGAACTCTCAAAACATTGCACGCTCATTATGACTTTCAGTCAGTTTGGTACCGGTCTGGTAACCTAACCTTACTCAACCTAACCTAACCAAACCTAACCTGAATAGTTTACGAACTATGACAAAATCCATGACGACAGACAGAAATCTGACAAGATACCAGAATTGTCAAAACTTTGCTCTATAGACCTACAATTTTAATTTAAAATATTTTTCTTAAATACGAGGAAAGTTTTACGATGGACATTTTTTAAATGGCCCTTCTGTATATCAACTATTTGAGCGATTCAAAACATAGGCAAATTTTGAAATAAAAATTACATTACTCTGTACTTACAAATCTATAATTTGCTCACTTACTTACTTACTTACTTATGCCATTTATTTTCTTTTAGATATACATACATTTAATATTAAATTAGTAGAAACACTGTTACAGACATCAATTTGATTGATTGGCATAGGAATAATGTACACCCTAATATCACAGATTTCTTTCACTTTAATCTTGTAGAAATTAGCACTGTGGAAAAGATATTTTTTTCAATAAAAATAAAGGCGGTTGGGTCTGATGGCCTCAGTGCTTCTATGATAAAAATGTGTTGTCCGTACATTATTCCATTTTTTATTTTTTTTTTTTATTTTATTTTGGGTTTTACGTCATCTATTTCCGCTGCTATGGCCAATCATGACGCCGGAGATTAGGTCTACAGCTCTCCGGGAATTTTGCCGAACCCGGTGGGAGTTCCAACCCACCGGTAGGGATCTTTAACGTGCACGCAACATCCAGGCAGTACACGGGTCCTACATGCATTTAACGTCATATCCGAGAAGACGGAGTGTTTGGCATTTTTATCCTAACCTATATAAATGCAGACAACTTGTCAGGCCGGTATTTGAACCCCGGCCCGTGGCGTGGCAGTACAACACTCAAACCACTACACCACCAAGCTGCCCCATTATTCCATTTGTTACACATATAATAAATTGCTGTCTTGAGGATGGTGTATTCCCGGACGCATGGAAATTAGCAACCATTGTTCTTGTGCCTAAAAAAAATAATCCTCAGGAGGTAAAAGACCTCAGACCTATTAGTATTTTGCCAATATTGTCAAAAGTACTGGAACGTATAATGAAAGAACAATTGTGTATTTTTGTAGAACAAAACAATATTCTGCCTTCTATTCAATCTGGCTTTAGGCCTAACTATAGCTGTGCAACTGCCTTACTAAATGTTACTGATGACATAATAAGGGCCACGGATAGAGGTCTTATATCATGCCTAATTTTAATAGACTTTAGTAAGGCATTTGACACAATAAACCATGACATCTTAATAGCCAAGCTAAAGTACATTGGACTTAAAGAAAGCGTAATAAAACTACTATCTAGTTTCGTTCTTAACAGAAAACAACATGTAAAAATAGATAATTCCTATTCCAGTCTTTCGAAAATTACTCCTGGTGTTCCCCAAGACTCCATTTTAGGTCCAATTTTATTTTCAATATACACATCATTTTTACCTGATATTTTAGAATTCGGCACCTGCAATTTATATGCGGACGATACTCAACTTTTGTTTTCTTTTAACCTTAGCGATATCGAAGAGGCTATTGAAAAAATTAATAATGATTTAGCTAATCTATTAAATGCCTCACGTAGACATTCTCTGCTTATTAATCCAAATAAAACGTGTGCTATATTATTTGGGCCTAAAAAAAAGTTACTGCTGCAAAAAGAATATTAAATGTCCAACTCGACAATGTAATTATCCCCTTCGTCGATTCAGTGCGTAATCTCGGATTAAGCATTGACTCAGACTTGCGCTTCAAATCTCATATCTCCAAATGTATATCTCGTGCATATAAAAATCTAAGAATGATTTATTCTAATAGACACTTTTTGTCGAAAAATTCTAAACGTCTCCTGTGCGATACACTAGTATTGAGTAACTTTAATTTCTGTGATGTCGTGTATGGTGCATGTTTGGATAGAATAACAACCGAACCCATTCTAAAATTACAAAATTCTTGTATACGACTCATTATGTGTATTAGAAAATTTGATCATATTTCAGGAAAGTTAGCAGAGTTAAACTGGATAAATATGGCTAATAGACGAACCTTACATAGCTGTATTATTTATTATAAAATTGTAAACTACCGCACACCCCCTTATCTATATCAGAGAATTGTGTTTCGAACCCACGTACATAATTTAAACATCAGGTTCCGGGGATTAATATCCCCTCCAAAACATAAAACTGCTATTTTTGTTAGATGCTTTACATTCAGCATCTACAAACTATACAATAGAATCCCCGGAGCCCTTAAATCAAATAATATATTAAATTTTAAAAGAAAAGTACGGGCTGGTTTATTACTTGGAGAGCTTTGAGGTTGACAAATCAATGAAACTAGTAGCACTTTACATATTGTTTATGTATAATCTTAATTAGTTTAGTTTATGTATAATCTCTATCTCGCATTACATTTTATTTTTATTTATTATTTCAAATTTCAATTTGTAGGTTAAGTGGAAGAACAGTAACAGGTATTACCTGACTGAACTTCGCCTACACTAATAAAGATATAATTAATGTATAATGTTGAAGTTAAACAAATAAAGGCGTTTATTATTATTATTATTATTATTATTATTAATATATAACAAGAAAAATCGTCACAAAAAAAAGTCAAGTATTAACAAGTGCAAAACATTACACAAATATTTGGGAAAAACAAACTGAAGGTGTTAATTCCAAACAGTATATTTTTATTAAATAATCCTCAATTTTATTCATTAATTTTAAATATGCAATAAAGAAAATGCCTCAATAAAATTTTAATTTTTGTTAAACAGGTATTGTCCACTCCCAGACTAAGCATGAAGTAAAATTTCGAGTTTAGAAAAGCCTGAAAATTTGGTTTGGTCGCGTAGCGCGAAGCGCGGAGCGACCAAACCAAATTTTCAGGCTTTTCTAAACTCGAAATTTTACTTCATGCGCCACGCGTGTAAACACTGACTTAATGTGATGTTAACAAACACGCACTTTTAATTTAATTAAAATAACTTATTGTTTAATTGAGTTATGTAAAGTATTTTATCACAAGCAAGACCTTTTTATTCCTTACTTTACTTTTATAAAATAACATAAGATTAATAAGTATTAAAAATGTATTGTTATTTTACCTGTTTATAATTACTTATTATATATATACGGGGTGTTGACTTGGCGGACGCAACATAGGAAATCGCATGTTAATTTTAAAGTGTTCAAATATTGGCTTCCCTATTTATTCACTTTTTTGTAGGGGGAAAAATTCTAAATTTATGAATGTTCACACTTAACACTTTACGTTTCTCTAAGTTAAACTAATTAAGAAAAAGTAATATGATTTTATATAAATAATGACATACCATGGAATTGATACAACAATTGCGGATACTCCCTGTTTTTTTTTAAGTTCAATTTAAAGCTTTAAACAAGTGTTTTCCACTCCCAGACTAAGCATGAAGTAAAATTTCGAGTTTAGAAAAGCCCCGTGAAAATTTGTCGAGGGTCGCGCAGCGACCCGAGACAAATTTTCTGGGCTTTTCTAAACTCGAAATTTTACTTCATGCGCCACGCGTATAAAACACAGATTTTAAGTGAAGTTCGAATATACATAAATTTCGCAATATTTGTGTTTTATACGCGTGGCGCATGAAGTTAAATTTCGAGTTTAGAAAAGCCCAGAAAATTTGGTTTGGTCGCTCCGCGCTTCGCGCTACGCAACCAAACCAAATTTTCAGGCTTTTCTAAACTCGAAATTTTACTTCATGCTTTGTCTGGGAGTGGACAACACCTGTTTAACAAATATTAGCATTTGTTGAGACATTTTCTTTATTGCATAAAATTAATGAATAAAATTGAGGATTATTTAATAAAAATATACTGTTTGGAATTAACACTTTCAGTTTGTTTTTCTCAAATATTTGTGTAATGTTTTGCACTTGTTAATACTTGACTTTTGGTTTTGTGACGATTTTTCTTGTTATATATTAATTTATTATTAAATGTATGTATATCTAAAAGAAAATAAATGGTATAAGTAAGTAATTAAGTGAGCAAATTATAGATTTGTGAATACAGAGTAATGTAATTTTTATTTCAAAATTTGCCTATGTTTTGAATCGCCCAAATAGTTGATATACAGAAGGATCATTTAAAAAAAATTCACGGGGCTTTACTTAACTCGAAATTTTACTTCATGCTTAGTCTGGGAGTGGAAAGCACTTGTTTAAATCTTCAAATTGAACTCATTTAAAAATCAACGAATGTCAGAAAATTTATAGCTAAAATAATTAAGAAAAAGTAATGTGATTTTATCAAAATAATGACATACCATGGAATTGATACAACAATTGCGAATGTCGAAATAGCACAAGATATTGCTGTTTTTTTTAATTAACGACAAAAAAACATAACGCACACATCGTGATAACTGTGGTCTGCATAATACCACTTTATTAGGAGGATTTTTTCTTGTATAGTGTAAATCATTGCGAAAACTCTTGAATTTTGGAGGCGTTCACTTCGTGGTACATTTTTAATTTTGATATAAAGAAAATATTTCGAAAACATTTACGTTAATCAAGTGACTGCGATATTTTTTACCATTTTGACATCCGCAATTGTTGTTTCAATTCCATGGCATGTCAATATTTTTATAAAATCACATTACTTTTTCTTAATTATTTCAACTTAGAGAAACGTAAAGTGATAAACGTTAACGCGAATGAATTCAGAATTTTTCCCTCTACAAAAAAGGTAAATACATTTTCTTTCTAAAATAGATAGGAGAGCCAAAATTTGAACATTTCAAAATTTACATGGGATTTCCTATGTTGCGTCCGCCAAGTCAACACCCGGTATATATTTTTTATGGACCAATCAGCTTATATCTTTCGGGAATTTAAAGGCCTTGAATTCAAAGTTATTATTGTATTTTTTTTTACAATACATTTACAAATTTCGAAGTAAATTTATATTTTAGGAAAAATTAGATAATCAAATATTACCGAAATACCGGTAAAAACTGGCATAATACCGGTAAGTTTTTGGGAGCATTTTTGGCGATAAACCGGTATACCGGTATTTTGATTTAGCGGTATTCCAAATCCTACATACCACTACTGAATTTGTATAGTGTTTGAGGGCGATTTTTGGTGATTAACTGATATACTAGTGTTTCGGTTTACCGGCATTCCACTTCCTACGTACCACTACTGAATTTTTATACTGTTTGAGGGTGATTTTTGAAGATTATTTGATATACTGGTGTTTCGGTTTACCGATATTCCACTTCCTACGTACCACTACTAAATTTTTATAGTGTTTGAGAGTGATTTTTGAGGTTTAACTGATATACTGGTGTTTCGGTTTACCGATATTCCACTTCCTACGTACCACTACTGAATTTTTATAGTGTTTGAGGGTGATTTTCGGAGATTAACCGATACACTGGTGTTTCGGTTTACCGGTATTCCACTTCCTACGTACCACTACTGAATTTTTATAGTGTTTGGGGGTGATTTTTGAGGTTTAACTGATATACTGGTGTTTCGGTTTACTGATATTCCACTTCCTACGTACCACTACTGAATTTTTATAGTGTTTGAGGGTGATTTTTGGAGATTAACTGATACACTGGTGTTTCGGTTTACCGGTATTCCACTTCCTACATACCACTACTGAATTTTTATAGTGTTTGAGGGTGATTTTTGAGGTTTAACTGATATACTGGTGTTTCGGTTTACCGATATTCGACTTCCTACGTACCACTACTGAATTTTTATAATGTTTGAGGGTGATTTTTGGAGATTAACTGATACACTGGTGTTTTGTTTTACCGGTATTCCACTTCCAACGTACCACTACTGAATTTTTATAGTGTTTGAGGGTGATTTTTGTAGATTAATTGATATACCGGTATTCCGGGTTACCAATATTCCAATCCCTACATACCACTGCTGCATTCTTTATAGTGTTTGAGGGTAATTTTTTGAGATTTACTGGTCAAAAAATCAACCCATTACCTTTTTACCCTGACGTCACAAAAACAAAACACAGCATCATAAACGCATGTCCATGTTTTTGAATTGTATGTTCATCTAAAAAAAATCTCTAGAGTGCCATGGAAAATATTCAAGGTTGGTAACTCTGAAAATATACATTACAATTATTATGTCTGAGGTTTTATATGTCAATTTAAAAAAAGATTAAATCATGGCACTCTTGAGGTTTTTTTTTCAATTGAACATATGATATGATTTTATTTATTACTTCAATTCAATTAAAAGGCAGGACAAACCTGTCAATGAGCAATCTATTTTAAAAGAAGGAACGAGAACGAACTGAGAAACACAGAACATTAAACCTCAATTAAACTGGATATTAACAATCTACTCAGTATTGTATTTGTCACAATATTCAAGAAAATATGCATTTACAATTACAATCATTTCCTCTTAGTTCTGCGAAAAAATGTAAGTCCTTATGAATCCTCCTAATTTTTAACTCTATGGATTCTCTTTATTTCTAACATTTCAATTATATTTTCACTTACTTTTAATGCAATACTTTTACCTATTATTGGAAATTTTAAATAGTTTCGACGCAGTTTCAATGAAATTTTAAGCATTTTCGTAAAATTGGCGCATTTGAAGTATTTTGACAGGCGTCATGAATGTCATGATAATAGAAACGCAAACTTCAAGGACGGTCGAGTATAAGGAAGGGACAGAATCGAAGATTTTGGAGTGGGGGTAGAGATCGGTTACGTCACAAATGCGCGCTGAATTTAAATGTGGTTACTTCCTTGTAAACATTAGGTAAATATGCATAAGCCGTAAATTTTCTGACATTCGTTATTTTTTAAAAGAGTTCAATTTAGAGCTTTAAACGAGTGTTGTCCACTCCCAGACTAAACATGAAGTAAAATTTCGAGCTTAGAAAAGCCCCGTGAAAATTTGTCAAATCTTCTAGGCTTTTCTAAACTCGAAATTTTACTTCATGCGCCACGGTTATAAAACACAGATTTTAAGCAGAGTTCGAATATATATAAATTTCACAAAATTTTAGTGATTTATACGCGTGGCGCATGAAGTAAAATTTCGAGTTTAGAAAAGCCCAGAAAATTTGTCTCGGGTCGCTGCGCGACCCTCGACAAATTTTCACGGGGCTTTTCTAAACTCGAAATTTTATTTCATGCTTAGTCTGGGAGTGGAAATCACTTGTTTAAAGAGACTTTTCCACTTTTTGACCTTGACGAAATTGAGTCAGCTCTTCCTGGCGGATTATTTTGTGCATTATTACGACTGAATTTTACATTTTAAGTTGTACATCACGATATATTTCAGTGAAACCGGTTGGTTTTCACTGAAACCGGTTGGTCGACACAGAGTCTTATTTTTAACACAAAATATTAAAAATCTATCTATGAAAGTACAGCGAAACCGGAAAGAGAGGTTATGATAGACTCGAAAACGTAACCAAATCAACGTCATTGATCTCTCTCGCACGAACTAGAGCCTGCGAGGAAAGGGGTAGTTGAAAACATGAAAAGATACAATTCTGTCATACCTTATAACACATATGTGTTCATATGTGTTACGCCCATCGACGTACCCTGCGCAAACATAATATTCGACGTGCCAAACAATTGAAGATGTTCTGTTTCAACCAGCATCCATAAATTAAAAACAGATAGAAGGTAATGAGTTCAGGGTAGAAAGGTAATGTATTCAATTTTTATAGTGTTTGAGGGTAATTTAAAAACATCAAACGTTAATATTGCGGAAATTGAAATGCAAGGCGAATTAGTTTCCCATGAAAACCCCCATGACTATCTTATCAATCGATTTCTCGGCCCACATTATTAATCTCGGTCCGATTGCGATTCCAATTAAACGGCTTGCCTCCGTCACAATGGGGCCTTCCGCGGTGGCTTAGCCGGAGTGCGATTGCGAAACAAGAACGCCCACGCGCTCCGCTGATAACACAAGAAGGTGCAATTGTTTGCACGAAAGAATCCTTATCGGCATTAATCACCAAAATAAAGAATCGCTCGCGACGCTTTGTTAACACCGCAAATGAGCAAATCGGTTACTCTGGGAGTGCACCGGAAATGCGATCGGGTTTTATTTTTGTTCAAACTGTTAAAAAGGGCTGGTTGTGCAGAAAGAGCCGGCGACAGGGAGTGGTGTAGTAACGGGGTATTGATCCGCTCTTCGGCGATGTTGTTGCGGCCCTTGTTAAGGGGTGGAGCTCTCCGTCCTGCTGGGCCATCCACTACAAACACGACCGGATATTGCTTCATTATAAATCACTCAATCAATAGCTTTTTATCTTTACCTTTAGAAGAGGAAAGTTTATTCTGTGAAAATAGCTGTTATCTACAGAAAAAAATTATTATCTATTTGAACTTGTGGAGATAATTAGAGATTGTCCAAACAAAAATTGGGAATTTACTCAATGACAGAACGCGCTTTTTTATAACTAGCTGATACAGAAATGTGAACACCCAGTAATTACGATCTATATTATCGTATATTATTACAACACATGCTTTTGTGTGTTTGTGGATTTTCCGAAAATTAATTTTCTACAAAAATAATTGAATGTACAGCGTGTTCACGCTTTATAAAAGAGCCAGAACCGGATCCAGAGAGCAATTTTCGGAAGGACAATTATCTCTCAAGGTGAAATTCTACTAATTAATTACTCGTTTGGAATTTTGAATTTTTGTTGATTTGGTACATTTTTGTCATTTTGTCATAATTTTCACAGTTCTGAAGTTTTTGTAAAATTTTATGATGTTTGTTCGTTGTGAAGATTTTATTTAACATAGTAACAATTTTTTAAATTTGCGATTTTTGGTAAATATTGACATACAGGATTTTTTCTTTTAAGTACTTCCACATATTCTATATAAACATTTCTACTGTGCGATCGTTTAAATTTTGATTTAGAGTAGGCGGCATTTTTTGTGCGGTTGCTAATTGAATGATGGAATAAATTTGAGGTTATGGTAAACTTGGTGTTAACAGTCAGTAGTGCCAATCTAATTTAAAATTCAAAACCTACTCTAAATCATGTTTTAAATAATCGCACGATAGAATTAATGAGCATGTGATCAAACCTAAGCAGTATATTTCGAAATTTACTTTAAATCAGTGTTTTATACGCGTGGTGCATAAAGTAAAATTCCGAGTTTAGAAAAGCCTGAAAATTTGGTTTGGTCACGTAGCGCGTAGCCATCCAGGACTTCAATAATTAATAGATACTCCATAGAATCGTCAAAAATCGACGGAAAGATTGCCACTTTTAATTATAGTACAGTAGTATGTACAAGGTGCGGCAGGGAAACTTGCTGATTTGAATTGGGCGCCAATGAGCGAGACGTGGTCAGAAAGGGGTAGGGTAGGTCTCAATAGATGAAGTTTTGTTACCGCTCAAGTCAGTTGTCGTCATGCGTTGAAGAAAGGAGGAGCGTGCGTTTGCCGTCGAGGCTTACTTTTCCAATGGCCTTTCGGTGGTTGCCACCCAACGTGTCTTCCGAACTCGGTTCAATGTTCATCTTACGGGTCCGTTTGTGGCCGGCAAGTAATCTGGCGCATTCAGGGAAAGTGGCAGTGTGGCAAAAAATGGGCCTAGAGGCCTTGCTTTTTCGAGGAAGAAGAACACATTGTTACTGTGAATGCAGCAGAAATGTTTGAGACATTTTTTCTTCCAAAACTTGAAGAAATGGAACTTGGAGACGTATGCTTCCAGCAGGATGGAGCCACGGCACACACAGCGAGAACTTCAATGGAACTTTCCCACGAGCGCCTAATCTCCTTGAGGGGTGACGTACTGTGGCCGGCGCGCTCCCCCGATTTGACTCTCTGTGACTTCTTTTTATGTTGAAGGACAACATTCGCCAAGCTATGTCATTGTTAAAACCACTTGAAACAAAAATTCAGGATGTGTACAATACGATAAAAAAAGAATTAAATCGATATGTGAAATACACATACACCCTGTATAACAAAAATTAATCTCAACTACTTATTGTTTATTTACGCAAGCTTTTCAAACCACTCTCGTATATTGAACATCCAATTTATTGATAGTTAGCTCAACTAAAATTTTTTATATCGGCTTAGGAAAAAAACAGGATCGATGTTATATTAAAGGACTAGCGTAGGTCCTCAACCTTTTTGTTATGATGGATACACCTGTCCGTCCGTCTGGGCCTGAAGAGGGCTTTACTTCTCAGGGTGGATGTGCTAATTTCTGTAAGACGTCGCGACGGCGCCCTTGAGTGGGCGTCTACACCTTTCCCAGAACCAGCCCAGCAAAAAAAAAGAAGTACGGCAAAAACGAAAATAACTCCAAGGGAGGGAAATTACACGATTCAATTAAGAATTAAGGAATTATTCCTGTATTTTTACAAGTCACATCACTAGAAATAAAATATTTGCGCTGTTTCAAAAAAGAGATTTCAATATTTAAAGATCATGAAGTCTGGATTTAGATTGGGCAACAGATGAGTAGAATCAGCCCACCGAGAAAAAATCAAACAAATAACGTTACATCAACATTGTAGCAACATGAAACGTTGTTTTAATGTTGATGAAACGTTACTTAAATGTGTTTGCTTAGTGGGAGGTTAGATGATAGTTTGTAGAGTTAGATAATATAGCCAAAAATTTGCAGTTACTCTTTCTTTTTCGATAATTCCTTTCATTTGCATATTTTCATTGTCACTCAAGATTATAACCTCTCTTTATAAAACCTGACTTGACCGGTATAAATTTGGTGAATTTTGACATTATCCAACTTTCAATTTGTCCCAACATTTTATGTCCACCGATGGTACATAATTTATCATTTGTAGAGTTAGATAAGATAACAAAAAAGATAAATTCAAATTCAAACTATTTGAATTTGAGAAAATAAGCTTACGCTTCTTATAGTTTGCACACTTTAAACATAATATAAAAAATTACGAAAAACTATTCGTGAACGCAAACAATGTCTTAATTAATAAGACAACTTAAGACGATAAATATCCATTGAAACAACTACTTCCCGTGCAAATACACCTCCGGATATTGAATTATACAATGAAATATTTAAAATCTTATTTAATTTGATTTGTTACAACGCTCTATTAAAGTATATGTAACGTTTAGGTCAAATTCTCTTCAAACCAACTAACAAATACAATTTAAATTGAAGTGTTCACACATTTTCACACATTCTTTTTGTATTACATAAAGTTACAAAATGGCCGCACTGCAGCCCAGAAAAAATATCGGGGGGGTTTTAAAAACTTCAGGGGGGAGGGTTACTGGTACAAATATTGTTTTTTCTCTTTCAAGGCCGCTTTTAAATACAAACATTTAACATTTTGAAAACTTCGAACCCCTCTAGCTACGGCCTTGCTGGAGCCGTTCCCGCGAGTCAGGTTTAATTTAAGACGCTTCGCGGCACGCAGCATAAGTGCCGTTAAGTTGAATTTTAAACAAAATGAAAAAAACAATTATAATATACATGAGTATGGCTAGAGAAATATGTAAGGGATTTTTGAAATATTATTTTTTGTGCAATTGGTGAGCATTTGAAGTGAAAAGTCCATTTTTTTACCTAAAAACGGTATTAATTTCTAGATATAAAATCAAAAAAATTCTACTTATCAAAAATCCCGTATGTATTTCTCTGCGGAATGTAGTTTTAAAGACATAGTAAAAATTTCGATTAAAAAAATAAACTAGTTTGAGTTATGCTGCGTGTCGTTTTGAAAAAAGTGTGTATTGAGAAAAACGCGTTTAAGTTTTGAGTAGTCGTTTAGAAGCAGTCCATCGTAGAGCACTAAAGTAAAGCGGTTTTTCAACTTTATTTTTTTTTTAGTGACAGAAGAAGTAATATATTAGTATATTATATTATATTAGAGTACAGTAGAACCTCGCTATACCGGGCCTCGAGATACCGTGATTCGGATATATCGGGATCATTTTTCAGGTTTCTTATTTTTTTCTAAAGATGTTAATTTTAACAATTGACTGCGTACCGCCCTGATTAGGTAAAACGTTCCGGCGTCATTATATATATATATATATATATATATATATATATATATATATATATATATATATATATATGTATATGCGCGTGTGTGTATGTGACTATTATACAAATTACATATATTCAGATATACCGTGTTTTCCTTATATCGTGCTAGGTATAGCCAAAAGCCATCCCGGTATAACGAGGTTCTACTGTATTATCCTTTAGGATTTAAGGATGTTGTTAGCCATGTCTTCAAGTGTTCACACATTGTTTTTGCATTGCATAAAGTTACAAAATGGTGGCACTGGAGCCCAAGGCAGTAGCTAGAAAAAATATCGGGGAGGTTTTAACTTCGGGGGGGTTACTGGTACAAATATTGTTTTTGCTCTTTCAAGGCCGCTTTTACTTACAAAAATTTAATATTTTAAAAACTTCGGGGGAATTTGAACCCCCTGGCTACGGCCTTGCTGGAGCCATTCAGATTTAATTTGAGGCTCTTCGCGGCACGCAGCATAAGTGCCGTTAAGTTGAATTTTAAACAAAATGAAAAAAACAATTATAATCTACATGAGTATGGCTACAGAAATATGTAAGGGATTTTTAAAATATTAAGTTTTTTGCAATTGGTGAGCATTTGAAGTGAAAATTTCAATTTTTTACCCAAAAAAACCGTATTAATTTCTAGATATAAAATCTAAAACTCAACGTATCGAAAATCCCGTGTATATTTCCTTGCGGAATGTAGTTTTAAAGACATAGTAAAAATTCGGTTTAAAAAAATAAACTGGCTTGAGTTATACTGCGTGTCGTTTTAATAAAAGAGTGTTTTGAGAAAAACGTGTTTAAAGTTTTGGGTAGTCGTTTAGAAGCAGTCCGAAGTGCTTAGGAAAAAAACTCGAAACTTTAATGAAAACCATTTTCACTTTATCTTTTATCTTTTAAGGCAATAAAAAAATCGACTATTTGAAAATTCTACAGTAGTATAAAAACATCCTTAATGAATAGTTATTTACAAAACCAATGCGGGAAAAAAACCATTTTCACTTTATCTTTTATCTTTTAAGGCAAAAAAAATCGACTATTTGAAAATTCTACAGTAGTATAAAAACATCCTTAATGAATAGTTATTTACAAAACCAATGCAGGAAAACAATTTTCCCGAGTGAACGCATTTTTGAAGCACGAGCGACGAAAGAGCGAGTGCCTTCAAATGCGTGAACTCGGGAACATTTTTCACGCACGAGTATTGTACAATATTTTTTAAACGAGCAAAATCATCACAATAATGCTATCATGAAAAATGTGCAAGATCTCTTATTCAGGGTAAAAACCTTAACTGGAATAAATTCGGTATTTATGAAATGAGAGGTTCCAGAAAAAAATCCTCGGGCAGGTCGATTTTTGTTCTTTATTTCGTACTTTTTAGGTTCTTTAAAACAAGTAAGACGTCACTAGCCTTTCACGTATGACGTCGTAAGCATTTTTTTTTAATAGAAACATTTTTTTTATTTTACTAGTTTGTAGCCCTTTTCATTCTTTTTACGACCAGGTAAAAAAAAATTATTTTTTCATTTCAAAATTGTTTTATTTTTTGAACTTTTCCTTTCATAAATACCGAATTTATTCCAGTTAAGGTTTCCACCCTGTATAAACATTCTTAATTTTGATAACTGTTGACTTTGTAGCTCAATCTAAACTTATCCTCAGTTTGCACTGAGGATAAGTTTAGATTGAGCTACAAAGTCAACAGTTATCAAAATTAAGGTTTCAAGGGTACAAGGTGCGTCGAAATTGCAACTGCAAGATGTAAATTCAAACAAAAACGCATCAAAATCGGTCTGAAAATGGATTTTCTTCAAATATATTATTTCAAATACATTATTCTTTAAAATCGACAACTTCTACATTCTACAATCAAATGATAATTCAACCGTAATAACAGTTCAGCTGTCAAATTTTGCGTGCGTGGATTAACTTCCTAACCTCGTGTCGTAGGTAAAATGTCTTTATTTTTGAAAAAGTAGGAGCCAATGATGCCTCCAGCATGTAATCCATACCACACAGTAACACAATTTTGCTTATTCCCGAGTCCATTCAGCCAAAAATGAGCCTCATCACTAAAAATGTTGCGTGCATTGATTTAACTTCCTAACCTCGTGTCGTAAGTAAAATACTGGAAATGCGACTTACGAGTTGTCAAAACGGTGTTCAAAACCTCATTTTCAAGGCGGCGAGTTCAAAAAATAATATATTTGTTGTGAAAATTGATTTATCAATTACAGATTACAGATTTTCTGGTGATTTAAAAATTCATTACTCCAACGAAAATCAAAATGATCCATTAACTAGTTCTCTATGCAAATGAACTAACTTTAATAAATGCCCGGTATTCTTACGTTGGCACAAATTGATAATTAAATAATTATTAATTATCGCACGGTTGGCCTCGTTTTCCTAGTTCTTTCGCGATCGTCATCGCGATGATTATTGTGGGGCGTGGGCGACAAATTACCCGGACGAATTGAGTCATCCTCTGCATTCACCTTAGACACACACACACATGGTTCAATTAAGAGCACGAAAACGCGCACCCTTCCCTTGTAAAGCGATCAACAAGTGCGCCATCCTTAATTAAGCAACGCTTAGGGGGAGAGGAATAGACCGGCCTCTCGTCTGCGTCTGTACAAAATTCTTCGGCGCACCATTATTTATGTTACGTAATGACTCGCTTCCGGTGCCCGACGACGATATGCAGGAAGTGCACAAGAAGTCGCTTTGTGGGTGCCTAAAGAGGCTCGTGAATTTTTTTTAAACTTATTTGTTTATGGGATTGAATTAACTTTACTAAATCAAGATTCTTAAAAAAAATAAAGATATTATCTTTATTTTCTTTCAAAAATCTTGATTTAGTAAAATCAATTCAATCCTTGAGACAAATAAGTGACAATTATGAATAAAAGATTCCTCATTCGACGGTTATAAAGGGTGTTTTATCTTTTTTAGAGGTATAGAACTTCTTTTTCAAATAAAACACATAAAAATCAATAAAACAACAGTTGTTTTGGCTTTAATAGGTAATCAATGTAATGGCATTTCATATTTAAAAATAATTTTGGGCATGGACCACCGCGATTGCGTCTTTGATGAGCTATTGGTTCAATTTTGTATAACTTTTTCCAATGTGGCCTGGCTAATCTCTCCAGTTACGCGTCGAAAGTTGACTTCTAATTCTTAGATCGATGCTGGTTTATCAGCATATTTATATTTTAAGCTTTAAACGACTGTTTTCCACTCCCAGACTAAGCATGAAGTAAAATTTCGAGTTTAGAAAAGCCCCGTGAAAATTTGTCGAGGGTCGCGCAGCGACCCGAGACAAATTTTCTGGGCTTTTCTAAACTCGAAATTTTACTTCATGCGCCACGCGTATAAAATTCTAAAATATTGTAAAACTTGTGTATATTTGAACCTCACTTGAAATAAGTGTTTTATACGCATGGCGCATGAAGTAAAATTTCGAGTTTAGAATAGCCCCGAAAATTTGTCTCGGGTCGCTGCGCGAGTTTCGAGTTTGGAAAAGCCCCGTGAAAATTTGTCGAGGGTCGCGCAGCGACCCGAGACAAATTTTCTGGGCTCTTCTAAACTCGAAATTTTACTTCATGCGCCACGCGTTTAAAACGATTTTAATAGTCAACCAATGTAATGGCATTTCATGTTTAAAAATAATTTCCGGCATGTGACCACCGCGATTGCGTCTTTGATGCGTCTATTGGTTCAATTTTGTATAACTTTTTCCAATGTGGCCTGGCTAATCTTTCCAATTACGCGTCGAAAGTTCACTTCTAATTCTTAGATCGATGCTGATTTATCAGCATATTTATATTTTAAGCTTTAAACGACTGTTTTACACTCCCAGACTAAGCATGAAGTAAAATTTCGAGTTTAGAAAAGCCCCGTGAAAATTTGTCGAGGGTCGCGCAGCGACCCGAGACAAATTTTCTGGGCTTTTCTAAACTCGAAATTTTACTTCATGCGCCACGCGTATAAAATCCTAAAATATTGTAAAACTTGTGTATATTTGAACCTCACTTGAAATCAGTGTTTTATACGCGTGGCGCATGAAGTAAAATTTCGAGTTTAGAAAAGCCCCGAAAATTTGTCTCGGGTCGCTGCGCGACCCTCGACAAATTTTCACGGGGCTTTTCTAAACTCGAAATTTTACTTCATGCTCAGTCTGGGAGTGGAAAACACTCGTTTAAAGCTTCTGATTGTACTTTTTTAAAAAACAACGGATGTCGGAAAATTTACAGCTTACAGCTTAACGTAATGTAACATGCTGATATACAGGGAGTTTTTCTTTAAAGTATAAGTATTCCAAATTCAGCTTATTTTCTTAAAATCGTTAGACATTTGTTGTTTTTTTTTTAAACGAGTTCAATTTGAAGCTTTACACGAGTGTTTTTCCACTCCCAGACTATGCATGAAGTAAAATTTCGAGTTTAGAAAAGCCCCGTGAAATTTTTTCGAGGGTCGCACAGCGACCCGATACAAATTTTCTGGGCTCTTCTAAACTCGAAATTTTACTTCATGCGCCACGCGTTTAAAACGATTTTAATAGGCAACCAATGTAATGGCATTCCATGTTTAAAAATAATTTCCGGCATGTGACCACCGCGATTGCGTCTTTGATGCGTCTATTGGTTCAATTTTCTATAACTTTTTCCAATGTGGCCGGGCTAATCTCTCCAATTACGCGTCGAAAGTTGACTTCTAAGTCTTTAATCGTTGCTGGTTCATCAATCATTTGACGGAGCCCTACAAAAAGTAGTCCAATGGGATAAATTCACACGATCTAGCCGGCCAATTAACAATCCTGTCTCAAAATAATTTGATCACCAAACTTCTCTTCCAAAATGTGAGAGTTTCACTCGCGTGTAGCAAGTTGCGCCGTCCTGTTGAAACCATTTAGTCCTCAACAGATTTGCATTGACGTTAGGGATCAAAAAAATCGAATCATTGGCCTGTAGCGCTCGTAATTGACAGTAATATTGGGTCTGTTTTCATTTTTGAAAATGTAGGGGCCAATGATACTTCTAGCATGCAGTCCATTTAGCCAAAAATGAGCCTCATCACAGTAACACAATTTTGCTTTTTCACGAGTCAATTCAGCCAAAAATTACTAAAAATTATTTGGCGGTAAAAATCAGTAAATAGGCGGAGTGCTCTATAAGCTTGACGCACAGAGCGCGCATTTTGTAAATACATTTCCACAATTTGTAATCGTTGCTCGACTGTGAGCCTTGGCATGATAATTTGCCAATTCTTACTGAACAAAACTGCCACCAACAGCTTCCCATTCTAATATTGGTTTAACAGATATCCATGATTGAAGTTCTATACCTCTAAAGAAACACCCTTAATACCATGCGATCATTTAAACTATAAACTAGAGTAAGTTATGAATTTTAATTTAGATTGGCACTACTGGCTGTTAAGCTATATTTTACCATAACCTCAAATTGGCACATATGTCTAGGCAGCCAATTAACAATCTCATGTCTCGAAATAATTTAATCACCAAACTTCTCTTCCAAAATGTGAGAGTTTCACTCGCGTGTAGCAAGTTGCGCCGTCCTGTTGAAACCATTTAGTCCTCAACAGATTTGCATTGACGTTAGGGATCAAAAAATTTCGAATCATTGGCATGTAGCGCTCGTAATTGACAGTAATATTGGGTCTGTTTTCATTTTTGAAAATGTAGAGGCCAATGATACTTCCAGCATGCAATCCATACCACACAGTAACACAATTTTGCTCATTCACGAGTCCATTTAGCCAAAAATGAGCCTCATCACAGTAACACTATTTTGCTTTTTCACGAGTCAATTCAGCCAAAAATCACTAAAAATTATTTGGCGGTAAAAATCAGTAAATAGGCGGAGTGCTCTATAAGTTTGACTCACAGAGCGCGCATTTTGTAAATACATTTCCACAATTTGTAATCGTTGCTCGACTGTGAGCCTTGGCATTCTAATATTGGTTTAACAGATATCCATGATTGAAGTTCTATACCTCTAAAAAAACACCCTTAAAACCATGCGATCATTTAAACTATAAACTAGAGTAAGTTATGAATTTTAATCTAGATTGGCACTACTGGCTGTTAAGCCATATTTTACCATAACCTCAAATTAACACATATGTCTAGGCAGCCAATTAACAATCTCATGTCTCGAAATAATTTAATCACCAAACTTCTCTTTCAAAATGTGAGAGTTTCACTCGCGATGTAGCAAGTTGCGCCGTCCTGTTGAAACCATTTAGCTCTCAACGGATTTGCATTGACGTTAGGGATCAAAACATTTCGAATCATTGGCCTGTAGCGCTCGTCATTGACATTAATATTGGGTCTGTCTTCATTTTTGAAAAAGTAAGGGCCAATGATGCTTTCAGCATGCAATCCATACCACACAGTAACACAATTTTGCATATTTACGAGTCCATTCAGCCAAAAATGAGCCTCATCACTAAAAATTGTTTGGCGATAAAAATCAGTGCACAGAGCGCGCATTTTGTAAATACATTTCCACAATTCTTAATCGTTGCTCGACTGTGAGCCTTGGCATGATAATTTGCCAAAGCTTACTGAACAAAACTGCCACCAACAGCTTCCCATTCTAATATTGGTTTAACAGATATCCATGATTGAAGTTCTATACATCTAAAAAAACACCCTTAATACCATGCGATCATTTAAACTATAAACTAGAGTAAGTTATGAATTTTAATCTAGATTGGCAGTACTGGCTGTTAAGCCATATTTTACCATAACCTCAAATTTACACATATGTCTAGGCAGCCAATTAACAATCTCATGTCTCGAAATAATTTAATCACCAAACTTCTCTTTCAAAATGTGAGAGTTTCACTCGCGATGTAGCAAGTTGCGCCGTCCTGTTGAAACCATTTAGCTCTCAACGGATTTGCATTGACGTTAGGGATCAAAACATTTCGAATCATTGGCTTGTAGCGCTCGTCATTGACATTAATATTGGGTCTGTCTTCATTTTTGAAAAAGTAAGGGCCAATGATGCTTTCAGCATGCAATCCATACCACACAGTAACACAATTTTGCATATTTACGAGTCCATTCAGCCAAAAATGAGCCTCATCACTAAAAATTGTTTGGCGATAAAAATCAGTGCACAGAGCGCGCATTTTGTAAATACATTTCCACAATTTGTAATAGTTGCTCGCCTTTCCACGATAATTTGCCAAAGCTTACTGAATAAAACTGCCACCAACAGCTTCTCATTCTAATATTGGTTTAACAGATATCCATGATTGAAGTTCTATACCTCTAAAAAAAACACCCTTAATACCGTGCGATCATTTAAACTATAAATTATAGTAAGTTTTGAATTTTAAATTAGATTAGCACTACTGACTACTAAGCCATATTTTACAATAACCTAAAATCGACACATATGTCTAGGCGGCGTCAATAAGTTTGACGCACAGAGCGCGCATTTTGTAAATATATCCAACCAACTCTGAGACGGCAACACCGCAACCAAGCAACCAACGGGGACAACTTCACGCCGTAAATCTGTCAACAAAGAGGAAGGAACGCTTAATGTAAACAATGAGATATCAAAAGATAACACATGGACGCAAGTTAACCGTAAACTTAAACCTAAACGGCGCAGTTCGGGCGCTATCACCGGAAAGAAGGTAAATTCTACCGTAGCTGTTGCAGAGAGAAAATTTTGGTTTTTTTACATCAGGTTTTGATGAGAATGTTTTAACTACTGAATTACAAACCTATTTGAATAATATTAAACCATACGCATATGAATGCATAAAATTGCCTGTGAAAACAAAAGGAATAAGTTCTTTTAAAGTTGGTGTTCCATATAACTCACACAAAGAATTCCTAAATGGTGATCTATGGCCGGAAGGTACTATTACTAAAAAATATTATTTTCCTAAAACGGATTTTCTACCAGGCGATCGGAGCAGACTTCCAGTATAGAAAGTAGATGCCTAAGCATATTTTGTATTAATATTCAGTCACTGTTTAGAAAGATCGGAGAAATTGAAACGTTTCTGGAAACTGGTGATTTTTATGATATTTTATGTTTTACTGAACATTGGCTAAATAGTGATCAAACCTTAAGTAGTATAATTGAAAATTACAAGTTAATCTCTTATTTTTGCAGAACCACAAAAAAACATGGGGGAACTGCAATCTATGTACACATATCTGTACATTCAAAAAGAAGAGAGGATATTGAGCTACTCTCTGTCGAACACGATTGTGAACTATCTACAATAGAGATTGTTACCTGTAAGATAATTATTATAACTGTGTATAGAGCCCCTCTATCAAATTTTAACACATTCCTATCAGTAATTGAGACTCTTTTCACAAATATCACAAGTAGGATTGTATTGATGGGAGATTTTAACATAAATTTCAATGCACAAAATTCGGCAAATTCGAGCTTTGCTGACATTTACACCTGTTATGGGTTCGAAGCCTTAGTTCGCGAACCTACAAGAGGAACTAATTGCATTGACAATATAATAACAAACATACGACCAAATATAACTGGCGTAAAAACCCTTGAACCTTGCCTCTCAGATCACAAAGTGTTAACAATGAAAGTAAACATTCCCAATATTAATATGCAAAATAATAATTTTGTTTATAGACCAATTAATCATCGAGGTCCTATATATGTTTTACAATACGTTGTCACACATATCTTGGGAATTCATTAATTCACATATTGAAATAAACGAAAAATGTAACTTATTTATCAATCATATTTCAGATGCAATGACAGATGCGTTTCCATACAAAATAGGGAAATCCAAATCTAATACCAGCTTTAAGCCTTCTTGGTTTGATTTGGAATTGCGGAAAATGCGCGAACAGCTAATGTTTCTAAAAGAATGGAGTACTGCTCACCCTACTGCAGAAAATAAACCAATCCTCAACGACTTTAAGAACAATTATAAAAACAAAATCCAATACAAACAACGTTTATCGAATGATAACTATATTGCTACATCTAGCAATCCCCTAAAAGCAATGTGGAACATTCTAAATTACCACAAAGCTACAAATCGCAATAAAGTGTCATGTGATATCTCCGCAGATGAATTCAACACATACTTTGGTACTGCTGCAAAACACCTCATCAACTGTCTTCCAAAAACGAATGCAGACCCACTAACGTATGTCAAAGCACAAAATAGATGTACATTTTATTTCAAACGAGTGACTTACAACCAGGTAAGAAACATCATTGATAATCTAAAAAATAAAAAGGGCACTGATGTTCACGGTATGAATGCAAAAATAATTAAAACAGTAAAAGATATTTTAATAATCCCCTTAACTAAATTAATAAACCAATGTATAGATTCTTCCACATTTCCAACATCTCTTAAACTCTCAAAAATTATACCTATTTATAAAAAAGGAAACGTTAACGACCCAGGTAACTATAGGCCCATAGCGATAATACCAACAATAGGTAAAATTTTTGAGTATGTCTTAAAAAACCAACTATACGAGTACTTCCACTGTAACAAATTATTTAATGCATGTCAATTTGGTTTTAGGCAAAATAAATCAACTTGTGATGCAATCCTGGACTTGACTAATTTCATTCTATCGGGATTTGAACGTAATGAATACATCGGATGCGTCTTTTACGACCTATCAAAGGCCTTCGATTGTGTGTCGCACGACATATTCCTAAGTAAGCTGCCTTCTTATGGTATCAGTGATGATTCGATTGCTTTGTTAAGTTCTTATTTACAAGGCAGACAACAAATGACAATACATGGCGGGACGCTTTCAAATGTAGATTACATACACACTGGGGTACCTCAAGGGTCTGTCCTAGGACCGCTTCTATTCTTGATTTTTATCAATGATTTGACAAATTGTGACCCTAACTCAAATTTCACTTTGTACGCAGACGACACTACGTGCTACCAATCAAAGAAACATCTCCCTGTATTGCTGGATGGTCTCGGGGATACACAATCGAAGGTTAAAGAATGGTTAATCAGCAATCGTTTGTTGCTGAATGAAAATAAAACATCTAATATGATCTTCAGTCTAAAGGACTGCTCAGATATTGTCAACAAAAACGAAACCAAATTTTTAGGGGTTGTGCTGGCCCCGGGATTAACGTGGAGTAATTAAGCTGAATTTATCTGTAAAAATATTTCAAAATATGTGTACTTGATCCGCAGTTTAACTAAATTAAATAATTTAACAACCATGTTAAATTGCTATTACTCGCTGATACAATCACAAATAAAGTACTCGATCTTGTCATGGGGCCATACCACACATATTAAACGTATATTTGGGCTTCAACGAAAATGTATACGAGCCCTACTCCAATTACATTTTCGCCAAGACATTAAAAATTACTTTAAAAACTTAAACATCTTAACAGTTCCGTCATTATATATTTTAAGGTGCCTGCTATTTGTGAAAACGAATCTACATATGTACACAATTACAAAGGAACATCACAGTTATAATACAAGAATTTCTGACAACGTTAAGATAAAATATACTCGTATTTATAGAACAAGGAATAGTGAAAATTATTACGCTCCACTATTTTACAACAAATTGCCAAATCATATAAAATCTTTAAACATAAAAATGTTTAAATCACAAGTGAAACGATTACTGTGTTCAGGGTTCTATTACAGTGTTAATGACTTTCTAATGACTTGTTAATATAAACATATGTATAATATTAATAATTTTATTATATATTTAATTTTTGTCTTGTGTTTCGTAAAAATACTATTATGGGCTGATCATGTAAAAAATGTCTGTGCTTCTATGTCTTGTAATTACCTGATTTTATACTATTACATATATGTTTTGACGTGTGTACAGCTATGCTTTTAACACTAAATAAATTGAAATTGAAATATGTCGACAATTTTTAATCGTTGCTCGACTGTGAGCTTTATCATAATAATTTGCTAACGCATACTGAACAGAACTGCCAGCAATAGCTTCCCATTCTAATATTGGTTTAACAGATATCCATGATTGAAGTTCTATACCTCTAAAAAAACACCCTTAATATCGTGCGATCATTTAAACTATAAATTAGAGTAAGTTTTGAATTTTAAATTAGATTAGCACTACTAACTGTTAAGCTATATTTTACCATAACCTCAAATTGATACATATGTCTAGGCGGCCAAAACTTCTAAGTCTTTAATCGTTGCTGGTTTATCAGCATAGACCGGTGATTTAACGGAGCCCTATAAAAAGTAGTCCAATAGGATCAAATCACACGATCTAGGCGGCTAATTAACAATCCCTCTTCCAAAATGTGAGAGTTTCGCGCGCGGTACAGCAAGTTGCGCCGTCCTGTTGAAAGTATTTAGTTCTCAACAGATTTGCATTGACGTTAGGGATCAAAAAATTTCGATTCATTGACCTGTAGCGCTCGTCACTGACAGTAATATTGGGTCTGTCTTTATTTCTTAAAAAGTAGGGGCCAATGATGCTTCCAGCATGCAATCCATAGCAAACAGTAACACAATTTTGCTTATTCACAAGTCCATTCAGCCAAACCTACGGTTGGGCAAAAGTATGGGTTATACTGTTAATGTCAGTTGCACCAAACCCGTTGAACTGGTTTCTAATACTGTACGATATATGTAACTATATGTATCTGTTTAGTCAATGGAATAAAGAATTATTATTATTATTATCTCCGAATTTGAGTTCAAAGTGACATTAGAACAATAGGAACTGTCATCTTGAGCTCAAATTCAAAGATAAACCAGTTCAGCGTGTTCCGGTGCAACTGAGCCTTATAATTAATTGATGATGATGCTAATAATAATATCGAATAAACGAATTTGTTAACAGCAAATTTGTTAAAACGGACACGATCACAAGTCATTTATTTTCCAACCCTATCCGATTCTTTTAAAGGGTCATTTTTTTGTCTGTCACGTTTAACAAACAAGGGTGATAAATCGTGTTTTAACGGCGACACGTCCCCGCAATTAAGTGAAAAGTCGGGTTTATTTTCGCGGCGAGTTTTCAGCATTATTTCAAAGAGCGGAATAGTTTCAGGTGCACGACGCCAAAAATTTCGACACGTCTCAATCTTTTGTTTCCCTAGCGTTCCCGCAAGTTGACAAAACGCTGCATCATTGCGTGAAATTTCAAGTTTATGTATGTTTATGAATGTGTTATTAAAGAAATAAAAATCAACTAACGAGTGTCTATAAACTGTCGGGATCTCGGTTGCTTTGAAAACCAAATTACATATCTTAGATTAATTCATACGATTCGGTGAGTCTCGGAAACGTCAGATAAATGTAATTACATGTCTAATTAAGACGTATGTTTCTGAAGTCAGAACCTACTAGGATGCCGACATTTTATACACTCGTTATTTGTCGATTGAGACTTCTTACGAGTGTTTCCAATCGTTAATTAAGCAAGAAACAAAATTTGCAGCTCTTATGGACGAACTATCACTGCTATCAGTCACATTTAACTTAACCTAACAAATCTCTGCACCTATGATATCTTGGGCAGTGGCGTATATAAAGGGAGGGGGGGGCAATAATTTGAATTTTTTTAATCCCTAACGTGAATGCAAGTCTGTTGAGAACTAAATGGTTTCAACAGGGCGGCGCAACTTGCTACACCGCGCGTGAAACTCTCACATTTTGGAAGAGAAGTTTGGTGATCAAATTATTTCGAGACATGGGATTGATAATTGGCCGCCTAGATCGTGTGATTTGATCCCATTAGACTACTTTTTGTAGGGCTTCGTCAAATCACTGATAAACCAGCAACGATTTTTTTTTTTTTAATTGTATTTGGCTTTTGCCTGGCCTTGGGAACTTGCCCATTAGCCAACATCATTTATTTATATTTGTATTTTTAATTGTTAACTCGTTAACATTACAATTTGTAGTATGCTATTATTTCATACGGACAAACACTCACATTCATACCACACCTAGGGTCACGACGAGAAATTATTTTTAAATAAAGTCTCCCCATGCACGGGAATCGAACCCCAGTTTGTGGCTCGCCGAGCGATACAGCCCGACGACGTTACAGCTCGGCCACCACCTGCCCCCAGCAACGATTAAAGACTTAGAAATCAACTTTCGACGCGTAATTGGAGAGATTAGCCCGGCCACATTGGAAAAAGTTATAAAAAAAATTTAACCAATAGACGCATCAAAGACGCAATCGCGGTGGTCTCATGCCCAACATTTTTTTAAACATGATATGCCATTACATTGGTTGCCTATTAAAATCGTTTCATACGCGTGGCGCATGAAGTAAAATTTCGAGTTTAGAAAAGCCCAGAAAATTTGTCTCGGGTCGCTGCGCGACCCTCGCCAAATTTTCACGGGGCTTTTCTAAACTCGAAATTTTACTTCATGCTCAGTCTGGGAGTGGAAAACACTCGTGTAAAGCTTCATTACATTGGTTGCCTATTAAAATCGTTTCATACGCGTGGCGCATGAAGTAAAATTTCGAGTTTAGAAAAGCCCAGAAAATTTGTCTCGGGTTGCTGCGCGACCCTCGCCAAATTTTCACAGGGCTTTTCTAAACTCGAAATTTTACTTCATGCTCATTCTGGGAGTGGAAAACACTCGTTTGAAGCTTCTAACTGAACGTTTTTTTTTTAAAAAACAACGAATGTCGAAAAATTTACAGCTTACAGCTTAATGTAATGTAACATGCTGATATACGTATTCCACATTCAGCTTATTTCCTTCAAATCTTTAGACATTCGTTGTTTTTTTAAACGAGTTCAATTTCAAGCTTTAAACGACTGTTTTCCACTCCCAGACTAAGCATGAAGTAAAATTTCGAGTTTAGAAAAGCCCCGTGAAAATTTGTCTCGGGTCGCTGCGGGACCCTCGACAAATTTTCTACGCGGGGCTTTTCTAAACTCGAAATTTTACTTCATGCTCAGTCTGGGAGTGGAAAACACTCGTTTAAAGCTTCATTGCATTGGTTGCCTATTAAAATTTTTCACAGGGCTTTTCTAAACTCGAAATTTTACTTGATGCTCATTTTGGGAGTGGAAAACACTCGCTTAAAGCTTCTAACTGAACGTTTTTTAAAACAAAGAACGAATGTCGAAAAATTTACAGCTTACAGCTTAATGTAATGTATGTTAACATGCTGATATACGTATTCCACATTCAGCTTATTTCCTTCAAATCTTTAGACATTCGTTGTTTTTTTAATCGAGTTCAATTTCAAGCTATAAACGACTGTTTTCCACTCCCAGACTAAGCATGAAGTAAAATTTCGAGTTTAGAAAAGCCCCGTGAAAATTTGTCGAGGGTCGCGCAGCGACCCGAGGCAAATTTTCTGGGCTTTTCTAAACTCGAAATTTTACTTCATGCGCCACGCGTATAAAATACTAATATATTGTTAAACTTATGTATATTTGAACCTCACTTGAAATCAGTGTTTTGTACGCGTGGCCCATGAAGTAAAATTTCAAGTTTAGAAAAGCCCCGAAAATTTGTCTCGGGTCGCTGCGCGACCCTCGACAAATTTTCACGGGGCTTTTCTAAACTCGAAATTTTACTTCATGCTTAGTCTGGGAGTGGAAAGCAGTCGTTTAAAAATTGAAATTAAACTCGTTTAAAAGAACAACGGATGTCGGATAATTTACAGCTTATGCATATGTCTACCTAAAAGAAAAATTCCCTGTATAGACCATTTCTCTCTCAGAAATTATTTTTGTTTAAGAAATAACCATCAACATTTTGAAGTGCTGTACAAACAATTGTTAAAAACGTATTCGAGCATATCTTAAGATTACGAAGCGAAGGCGTACGCGTGTATAATCTCAACCTAAATTCATAAAGGTGTAAATCGACCCGGTTGCGCTTATCTTCAGATAAACCCGGGTTCGGCCACCGGTGGCCCGATGGCCGCTGAAAAGGCGGAAAGACGTCACCAACTCTCAAACCGAGTCTTGAACACGCGCTTCTTTATCAGCGAAAACACGGCGCGCTTACGATTCATTCCACAATCCCATATATTGTATATACAATGTTTGTTTATTAGCCTACTGCGCAATAGCGAAGAAAACGGAGCGTCGACCGTCGAGGAACGCTCGATAACAAATTGGATCTAATTCTAACACACTGGATAGGGCGCGGGTCTTCTTCTTCTTCTTCTTCAAAGCTCTTTACGTTTTTTTTTTTGGCGGGGGGGGGCTGGACGTACCTTTTGGGGCTGAAGCTGAAGCGGCTGAAACTTTCACGGCGCGGCACTTTTTCCATCCACTTCTCGAGTGTGTTTGTGTGGCGGCCAGGATGGATGGATGGCCCGACCAACCGTGCGCTTCCTCCTGCTGCCCGTTCCCCCTTTTCGACGCCACGGTTGCGTCACACTCCTGCTGATACTGCTGCTGCTGCCGCCACCACCGTCGCGGCCCAGATTACTCCGCTTCCAGTTCTTACGTGGTATTAAGGAACTTCCGGTCCATATCCTCGTTAGAGAAATCGTCAATTCCGCATTGATCCATTTTTCAAATTCTTAAGCTCTAATTTGTCCAAATACCTGATTGATAGATAGATAGATAAAGACTCATAACCACTTACACCGCAAAAACTTAATCGTGGCTAAGATGTTAACTACGACCCACTAAGTAATGTTTTATCAACATTAAAACAACGTATAATGTTGCTACAATGTTGATATAACGTTATTTATTTGTTTTTTTGCTCAGTGTAGATCAACCCTCTGGTTAAGCGAGAATATAATAGTCATTTACGTAACGAGTTTCGAAAGTGATGTTTTACAGGATGAGTAGAAAATTTCCAGGACGAACCGTAGGCGAGTCCTGTAAAATCATTTGGATCGTGTTACGTACAATATTTTTTCTGCAGCCTCACATTCATTACTGATTTCCATTTTTGGGAATGGAAAAGCGAAAACACACACGAATGTTATATGACAAGCGCTGTCATAATTAAATACAAAAGTTGATGTTATTGTCAAGGGCCGGTATTCCTAAAATTGATCGCACGATCGGTCGCCCGCCAACTGTAAAATTCACATGTTAAATCCCTATCTAAACGACAGATTTCGTACGACTGAATCGTAACAAACAAAACACGATTAATCCTCTGGGTAAGTCAAAATTCGAAAATATAATAGTTATTTACGTAACAAGTTCCCAAAGTGATGTTTTACGAAATGAGTAGAAAATTTCAAGGACGACCCGTAGGAGAGTCCCGTAAAATCACTTTTGGATCGGGTTACGTATAATATTTTTTCTGCAGCCTCACTTTCATTACTGATTTGAATTTTTGGGATTGGAAAAGCGAAAACACACACGAATGTTATATGACAAGCGCTGTCATAATTAAATACAAAAGTTGTTATTATTGTCAAGGGCCGGTATTTCTGAAATTGATCGCACGATCGGTCGCCCGCCAACTGTGAAATTCACATGTTAAATCTCTACCTAAATGACAGATTTCGTACGACCGAATCGTAACAGACAAAACACGATTAACCCTCTGGTTAAGTCAAAATTCGAGAATATAATAGTCATTTACGTAACAAGTTGCGAAAGTGATGTTTTACGGGATGAGTTAAAAATTTCCAGGACGAGCCGTAGGCGAGTCCCGTAAAATCACTCTTGGATCGTGTTTCGTACAATATTTTTTCTGCAGCCTCACTTTCATTACTGATTTCCATTTTTGGGAATGGAAAAGCGAAAACACACACGAATGTTATATGACAAGCGCTGTCATAATTAAATACAAAAGTTGATATTATTGTCAAGGGCCGGTATTTCTGAAATTGATCGCACGATCGGTCGCCCGCCAACTGTGAAATTCACATGTTAAATCTCTACTAAATGACAGATTTCGTACGACCGAATCGTAACAGACAAAACACGATTAACCCTCTGGTTAAGTGAAAATTCGAGAATATAATAGTCATTTACGTAACAAGTTGCGAAAGTGATGTTTTACGGGATGAGTTAAAAATTTCCAGGACGAGTCGTAGGCGAGTCCCGTAAAATCACTTTTGGATCGTGTTACGTACAATATTTTTTCTGCAGCCTCACTTTCATTACTGATTTCCATTTTTGGGAATGGAAAAGCGAAAACACACACGAATGTTATATAATAATAATAATAATAATAATAATATTTATTTATTACCCAACAGGAATAATCCTAATTACAAGGCAATATGTACAATAATATAGTAGAAATAATATGATACTTAACAAATAATAATAAACAAAATAAATGATATGCCTAAACAATAAAATGTTAAGGTTTATGTTACATATTAAATTAACAATTAAACACAGAGCAAAATTGATTCTAATGAGTCATGAAATATGTCACAAGTGACAGGCAAACTATTGAATATATTACAGCTAATGTGTACGGGTGATTTTGATCCAAAGTTATTTCGAAATGAGGTAATGCTAAATGTAGGTTTTTGCCTACTGTTAAAAGTTGGAATATGCAGTCCCACCAGTTGCAATAGGCAAATGACAAGCGCTGTCATAACTAAATACAAAAGTTGATATTATTGTCAAGGGCCGGTATTTCTGAAATTGATCGCACGATCGGTCGCCCGCCAACTATGAAATTCACATGTTAAATCTCTACTTAAATAACAAATTTCGTACGACCGAATCGTAACAGACAAAACACGATTAACCCTCTGGTTAAGTGAAAATTCGAGAATATAATAGTCATTTACGTAACAAGTTGCGAAAGTGATGTTTTACGGGATGAGTTAAACATTTCCAGGACGAGCCGTAGGCGAGTCCTGTAAAATCACTTTTGGATCGTGTTACGTACAATATTTTTTCTGCAGCCTCACTTTCATTACTGATTTCCATTTTTGGGAATGGAAAAGCGAAAACACATACGAATGTTATATGACAAGCGCTGTCATAATTAAATACAAAAGTTGATGTTATTGTCAAGGGCCGGTATTCCTGAAATTGATCGCACGATCGGCGGCCCGCTAACTGTCAAATTCACATGTTAAATCCCTGTCTAATTGACAGATTTCGTACGACCGAATCGTACGACCAACTTCGGGAATACGAGCCAAGTTCGATACCCAAAATCGTCCCGAAAAGAAATCGTTGAGAAGGTAAAAAAGTCTTCCCGAAAATACTGTTGGTACAATTTGTGTAAAGTGGTATTTTTGATTTAATAAAACATACCTTAAGTTTTATTTTTAGGCTTTTCTAAACACGAAATTTTACTTCATGCTTAAAAGTGGTACTTTCGATTAAATGAATCATACCGAAGATTTTATTTTCAGGCTTTTCTAAACTCAAAATTTCAATTCATGCTTAACCTTGGAGTGGAAAACACTCGTTTAAGGATTAAAAAACTTTTAAAAAACAACGAATACCTAAAAATTTACGAACAAAAGAAAAATTTCCTGTATATATTGTAACTTGCTTAAAACAGCGTATTTGGAAATGAGCTTTAATTTGAGCTTTTACCCATTGAGCAAAGAAACGTAGCATGACACGTTGCATCAATGTTACCGCGCAACACGAAACGTTGCGTTTTAAGTGTTGAAAAAACGTTGAATGAATGCTGAATGTCCGCCAGCGGAACGTTGCATGCTAACGTTCAAAGAAAAATGTTGCTGCACAAAGCAACGGCTATGCAACACAAGCGATTACTCTTACTTGTATGCAACCCAGCATACGAATGTATGTATGTATGTTAAGTTGCATACGATGAATGCATAGAATCCGTATTGTATACAACCCGATGTGCAGCAAGTAAGTGAACGTTATAGGAAGGTTTCTCTCGTAATCTCAATGCAAAATTTATTTCTGGGCTTAAATGGGTCAAAAAATAAAAATATATATTGGTAACAAGAAAACAATTAAAAAAAACTGTCTTACAAACAGTAATGTATAGTCTAGGGGAGACAGTACCCCGGAACCTAAGTACCTAGTACCCTCAAACTCTGAAAACATTAAAATATTGTTAACAAGTGCATGCACTTCAATTGAAATGAGCGACGTATACGCGTGGCGCATAAAGTAAAATTTCGAGTTTAGAAAAGCCCAGAAAATTTGTCTCGGTCGCTGCGCGACCCTCGACAAATTTTCACGGGGCTTTTCTAAACTCGAAATTTTACTTCATGCTTAGTCTGGGAGTGGAAAACACTCCTTTAAAGCTTTCAGTTAAACTCTTTTAAAAAAACAACGAATATCTGAAGATTTACAGCATATAATTGAGACATGTTTACTTGAATGAAAAACTCTCTTTATGTTCAATGTGCATGAAATATGTAGACCACAATGCTGCATTATAGCAGCAGTTTCAACAAATATACAATGTTAAAAATGCATTGTTACCATTTTCAATATGTATCCAATGTTTACAATACAATGTTGCATAAAAGTCAAATTTTAATGATTATATCGTATGTTTAACAAAAAAAAACTCTAGAGTGCCATGATTTTATCTTTTTTAAAATTTAAGTTGGCTACACGCTTTAGGAATTGACATATAAAACGTCAAACAAAATAATTTTAATGTTTAATTTCATAGTTGCCAACTTACAATATTTTCCATGGCACTCTAGAGATTTTATTTTATTGAACATACTATATAACGTTGTGTTACTTTGCCGCAATAATATTGAAACGTTATAAAACAATGTTGAATTTTAGTATCATGTTTAACATTTCGGTAATATATAAATCAATATTGCACGGAAAATATTTATACAATATTTGTAAGGTTGCTAAAACTTTGTTGTAATAATTTGAATACAATGTTTTATTTAAGTATCATGTTTAATATTCGTGCAATATTTAAAACCTTTCCATGTTCAGTGGGTATTTTTTTGTGACTTGAAAGTTATATCCGTTACAAGCGCTTAAAATACAAACTTTATTTTCTGTAAAGAATTTAAATCGCTCAGGACTCCAATCAAAACTATTTCAATTTTCCGAATAAATAGAATTTTCTTTTAAGCAGCATATTCAGAATTGATTGGAGTTTAATTTGAGCTGTTGTGCAGTTTTGTAGCTTAAAAATTGAGTCCAGTACACGCGCTGAAAGACAATAATTTGAATAAATTTTTTCTGGAGAGTTAACGATTTTTTTTCTGAATAAAATTTAAAAAAATCCAAATTTTTGTCATTAATTTGAGGTTTTGGACCAAAAATTGCGGATATCCGCTTGAAATTTTATATTTTTCAAAAAAATTCTAAAAATTGACACGCGCTGAAAGTCAATAATTTGATTAAATTGTTTGTGGCGAGTTTACGATTTTTTTTCTGGATAAATTAAACATCACACGTTGTTTCCCACATTGGTAAAAACTTGTGTGCATTTTTTGAGGTTTAAAAAAATACAAATTGTCATTAATTTGAGATTTTGGACCAAAAAATTTGGATATCCGCTTGAAATTTTATATTTTTAAAAAAAATTCAAAACATTCATACGCGCTGAAAGTCAATAGTTTGATTAAATTGTTTCTGGTGAGTTTACGATTTTCTTTCTGGATAAATTTAACATCACACGTTGATTCTTACATTTGTAGAAACATGTGTGAATTTTTTGAAGTTTAAAAAGAATACAAATTGTCATTAATTTGAGATTTTGGACCAAAAACTGCGGATGTCCGCTTGAAATTTTATATTTTTAAAAAAAAAATTAAAAAACTTGCGTTCCTTTTAACATTAGAAACTATACAAGCAATTAAAAATGGTTTCAACAATTTTTTTTACTTTTATAACAGACCAAGGCCGTAGCCAGAAAAACATTTCGGGGGTGGGTTAATAGTAAACATTTTGTTTTTAACTTAACAGGGCAGCTTTTACATAGTAAAATTTACCATTTTGAAAAATTCGGGGAAAGGGGGGGGGGGGGGGGGGTTGAAACCTCATATCCGCCCTCCTGGTTATGGCCTTGTTACAGACAAACAAAAACTCTCAGATTTACTAAAATGTAACTTTGAGTGTTTGTACTAAGCACAATTTATTAATTACTAAAACTTATTTCACATAAATTTGGGAAGCTTCAAATTTATGTGAAATAAGTTTTAGTAACTAATAAATTGTGTTTAGTACAAACACTCAAAGTTAAATTTTAGTAAATCTGTTAGTTTTTGTTTGTCTGTAACAAGGCCGTAGCCAGGAGGGCGGATATGAGGATTCAACTCAAATTTTGAGTTATTTCAATCTGTTAAGAATTGTAAGCAAGAGTCAGTGCGTAATGTTAAATCTTTGTTTCTCAGCAAGGTCGTAGCCAGGGAGGGAGGGATCAACACCCCATTCCCCCACCTCACGAAATTTGTAAAATGTAAAATTTTTGTATTTAATAATATATTACATTACGAGAGTGGTATGTATGTAGCATATTACATATGAGCGGATATGCTGCGCACGAGCCGCGCAGCGGTTATGCAGTATTCCGCGAGTATGTAATTGCCATACCACTCGAGAAACGTACGATACTTTGCCTACGCCCTAACAAAATAAACAATGACCATAAAAGAACAACTTATTTATTCGATTATTCTTGATAGTAACATGACATTTATGAAAACTAAATTACTACTTAATCAATATATATTAAAGAAATGTCATTTGATAGTGCTGTAATCAATCAGCTGTTTAGCTGTCAGCATGTAATATACTTGTCAAAGCTATTACGTGCATGTGTAAGGAATGTCAATCATACAGTGTGATATGATGCGGTTACTAGAAAGGGTGTAGGTAAAAGCTTTTACATACAAAAATTTAACATTTTAAACATATCCCCCCCTGACTACGTCCTTGTTTCTAAACATTCAGCAACACTTAAAAAAAACATGACATTTTCAAGATATAACAATTTCAACTTAAGAGGGTCGAGTATCAAATTTCTCAGTTAATGTTCTAACGCACAATATAATATAGATATTACACGTGTTACTACACGCAATTAATTTTTTGTGATTGATTTTATGTATATTTGCGAATAACATGAAGATAAAAAAATTATCGTAACAATTCAAGCGAAATTCAATGTGCAATTCGAGACTTTTCAAGGTTTTCCACGGACGGTCAGGTGTAAAAGAAAGAAAAAAAGTATACGCGATAAGCTAAACCGCGATTGTGCTTCACGCTGCCCATTAGCGATTACGTATATGTTTTTATTGTTTCCTCAACACACTCAAGTAACGCTAAATGAAAATTCGATATTATTGTATTAAGAGTTCGAATAATAATAATAACGACTTCTGCTTTAATAGTCACATGATCGACTATAAAACTGGCAGTATTTATATTAAATTCACTTGTAAATAAAATACTTTTTTACTTTGTTTAACCACTGTATAAATACAGTGGTTAAACAAAGTAAAAAGTGTTTTATTTACAAGTGTATCTAAGATGTATATGTTTTTATTGTTTTCTCAACACACTCAAGTAACGCTAAATGAAAATTCGATATTATTGTATTAAGAGTTCGAATAATAATAACGCCTATAGCACAAAGTGAACGCCTACAGCACAAAACAGTTTATATTAAATAATTGAATGCTGGTTGTTTGTATCTAAATAATATATACTATCGGGTGTCCGGATATAAAAAATACTAAAAAAAACTTTAGTTTTCTATCACTAATAAAACACCGTTTGATTTCCTTTCTTCACTAATTTATTTTTTACTAACTTAAAACAAACAGTAAATTTCTAGTTTTCTATACAAATAAATGTACTCATTTAAGCAGTATATTTTAAACTTCACAATATATGCCTGGCGCATGGAATAAACTTTTGAGTTTAGAAAAGCCTGAAAATATAAATTTCTAAATAATACACTTTAATTTATTTGAATTTATGAACGTCTTCTTATTATTTGTCATAGGCAACCCAACATACAAAGCTAAAGTTCAATTCACACTCGATCACGAATAATTTTGCATCACCAGGATTAGTAAAATATAGAAAACCAACTTAATGTTAAAATAATGCTATATGACTAGTCAAAATCAAGTGCATTTAATCGGCCTTTTATACATTTATTTATTTATTTATTCAGTCAGTGGAGTCCATTTAAAATATACAAAGAATGCATAATTTTAAAATCTAAACGTAATGCTCAATTACACTTATATAAGTTACATCACAGAGATGTCTGTGGTTACATTAAGGCCCAGTTGCACCAAAAACGTTGAACTCGAGTTCAAGCTGAACTTGAGTTAAAGATGACAGTTCCTATTGTTCTAATGTCACTTTGAACCCGAGTTCAGAGTTGAACCTGTTCAACGTATTTGGTGCAACTGGCCCTAACTTTTCCAGACGGCAAAAGAATAGTGAGAATACAGTCGACTAATAACTTACAGTCAAAATATTACAATAGTAATTTATTAATATAATTCTTCCACAGTCAAAAAACAATTAACACAGTGATTAGTGCCCTCATTTATTAATTTATTTTCCCAACGGATATAAAATCTAATTACAGTTGTGATATATTTTAACCTAACCAGTGTCTTCCACTCTCAGGTTAAGCATACAGTAAAATTTCGAGTTTAGAAAAGCCCGAAAATTTGTTTTTTTTCAGGCTTTACTAAACTCGAAATTTAACCTTATGCTTCACGCGTACAAAGCACTGATTTAAAGTGAAGTTTAAAACACTGCTAAGGTGTGAGTGTTTTTAAATACGCTTCCATTTATCTATTTCAGTAAAATTAAGCACAATAATTTATGAAACCTAAACCAATGTTCCTTATAAATTAAAAATCCCTATTTTACATACATTTCATTTAGGTAAACATATGCACAAGCTATACATTTTCCGACATCCGTTGTTTTTAATAAAAGTTTAATTAGAAGCTTTAAACGAGTGTTTTCCACTCCCAGACTGAGCATGAAGTAAAATTTCGAGTTTAGAAAAGCCCCTTGAAAATTTGTCGAGGGTCGCGCAGCGACCCGAGACAAATTTTCTGGGCTTTTCTAAACTCGAAATTTTACTTCATGCGCCACGCGTATAGAACACTAAAATATTGTGAAATTTATGAACATTGGAATCTCATTTAACATCTGTGTTTTACACGCGTGGCGCGTAAAGTAAAATTTCGAGTTTAGAAAAGCCCAGAAAATTTGTCTCGGGTCGCTGCGCGACCCTCGACAAATTTTCACGAGGCTTTTCTAAACTCGAAATTTTACTTTATGCTTAGTCTGGAAGTGGAAAACACTCGTTAAAAGCTTCAAATTGAACTAGTTAAAGAAATACAACGAATATCTAAAGATTTAAAGAAAATAAGCTAGAATTTTAAATACGTATACTTCAAAGAAAAACTCCCATCTACATATCCCTCATTTGGAATAAATCCGGTACACAATAACTAAATCAAAAACATTACGGAGTTTTTATGCCATTCATATGCTTAACATTGAATTAAACAGTTTTGTTTGTATTTAATTTGTTGCCCAGCTTTCGCCGGGCTTGAAAAAATTCATTTTAGACTCATTTGAGTTGTCCCTCTCCACGGAAATCTTTAGTAAAAGGCGAAAGATTTATTCGCTTTGAAGAGAGACCAGAGTAACGTATTCACCGCAACGTACCCGTTTTATCAAAAAACCTGACCACAAATCAGAAATAAACATAGCAGCGACATCTACGCACGAAAAGACTAAGCGCACTGACAAACTTCTCGTTCTGCTACCGACTAACAGAGGACACTGAATCGCCGATAATAAAGAATTCTATTTGTTAAACAACAATGACATCTACAAACAAAACGACTAAGCGCAAATACAGTGAGGCTTTTACTAACAGATGACGCTGTATCAGCGGTAATTAAACAAATCTATTAATTAATATTTTATGTACTTAAAGACTTTTCCGACTGAATAAAGAATATATGTTTTGTTCATGTAATACTTTTACTCTGTCTCCTCACAATTACCGTTGAATAAGGAATATAGTCCTTATTCAACGCTATTACCTTTAAAATAATTACAATTTAATTTCACTGAAAGAAACTGCAAAATAAAAAATTATATTTTTCCTTATCTTTATTAATATACGGCTCACCATTTACAAAATATTATAATGCATCTTAAGGGCCAGTTGCATCAAACACGTTGAACTCCCACTGAACAAAAAACGAACAAATAATGTTATATCAACATTGTAGCAACATTAAACGTTATTTTAATATTGATGAAACATTACTTAAACGTGTTTGTTCAGTGGCTGGTTCAACTCTGAACTTGGGTTCAAAGCAACAGTGGAAGAATAAGAACAGTCGTCTTGAACTTGAGTTCAGCTTGAATTCAAGTTCAACATGGTTCATTCAACTGGGCCTAAAAGTAATTGAAATTAAACAAGAAATAGTAATTGTAAAAAATATCAGGCGACTGATGGATATACACAAAGAGATTAAATTATTAAAGTAAGCCTATTTAAAATTCATACATTTTGTATGAATTTCAGTGGAGTTAATTGATTTGATTTATTTTTGGTTCAAGAAAAATAAAATCCAATTGATTTTTGTAATGGCTATTCAAACATGGCGCTCTGTTTTTAGCTTTGTTCCCTCATGATACACGTGTATCGATCTTGTGCATCTACGTAGATGTGCAAAATCGATTACAAATAAAGTGTGCTTTCATTTATTGGTGATTTATGATATGTGTGATTAAACATTCGGGTTAGAGTGTTAATTAAATAAATAATACGCAATTGCAGCAATCTGTTCATTTAATGAAAAGTTAAGTTGGCTAAACTGCATTCTAGTACTTTCTGTTTGTCACATTTTCCGATTGTCAACGATTTTCAGTCAATTTTCTACAATCCTACTTTCACCTTCCACAAATTACGAAAGTTTACACTTGCAACTAAATACATTTGGACAAGTTTTACTCAGTAATTGGAAACATTTCACATTCACGTACATTATTTTCGAACAACAATTCCCGGTGACATTTGCGTACTTGCTGTTGGCCGCCCTTTTGACGTATTCCGTGTGCCAGTCGTTGGAGTTGCGCAAAAACGTGCGGCTCGTTCATTCCTTGTTTAGAAAGATGGCAGACAACAAGCTCTACGATATATTGGGGGTCAGCAGGACGGCGACCGACAATGAAATCAAAAAGGTGAGCGCACGCCCTCCCATCAACACCAAAACCCCCTCGTCCGGGCCCTTAATCCTACGCCCGGCGACAGCCGAGACGTGCCATTGTTCCCCCCAGTGTGTGTATGTCGATTCAAGGCCAGGAGCAAACATGATATTTAATTATTCCCCAGAGTTTGCAAAAAAAGTTTGAGCATAATACACGAATTAATATTAAAATAATTCGCGGAATGTTTGGGGGTTTTGGTGTTGTGGTTTTTCAGTTTAACTGAGGGAATCATCTTTTTATCAGAGGGTTGTTAAAAAAGTTTTGTCAACAGTGAATTTAATGATTTTTCTGTTGGGCTTATTTCAATCTCAATATTTAAAGCTAACAACATAATTACTTGTTGAATAACAGTTATTGTTCTTCTTTTGTAAAGATAATTGCATGTCCTGTGTTGTCATTATGCTCTGGTGGCAAGTTGTACCTGCAACATTTTCGTTTTACTACATTTGCCTTCTTCACAAATCTAATTACAATGATTTAGCATCACATGTCACTAGTATATTAATTAATACTGAAATGTTAAGGTTCGTGAACAGTCGAAGTTCAAATTGACATTTTCTATTGTCCTAATGTCATTTCGAACTTAGTTTAGGGTGGTAAATGTTAACCCTGGCCCTAAAATAAGTTATAATTGAATTAATTCATGGTTTTAAAGGTTACCTAACGAATTATATAAAAATTGTTGCTTATCATCAATAATTAATCTCTGACAGCTCTCAAAATTTGAATTTCACATAATGTAACGTGTGAATAACAATAGTTTATTTCAAAATGAGCCACCGACAAAAAATTTAAATGTGTTAAAATTAATAAGTTATTTTGACTTGCAATCTTCAATTATAAATTGTTGACACGTAATTAAAGTTGAATTTCAACAACTTTTGTTTTTCATTCTCAAGGACAATTTCTGATATAAAATTTTGCTGTTCGGCATTAGCTAAAAAATGATCCAAAGAATGACATTTTGAGGTTAAATATAATGATTATTTAATACAATAAAATTTCGTATATAATTCATGGAAAAGAATATACCAGAGTTCTATAAAATGACTGTAAATTGAATAGCAAAATCATTAAACATTGTTTTAAGAGTAAAAAATAATCCAAATAATGACATTTTAAAGTTAAATATGACTAAGATTATTCAACGCATACAAATTCCATTTATAAATCATGGAAAAAAAAACACCATAGTTCTCTAAAATTACTGTAAATTGAATTACAAAATTTGTTCTAAGAACTTCTTAAAAAATAATTGCATTAATTTCGAGTTTTGATTTATTGAGTTTCTTTATTTTTTTGTTTCATTTAGCAATATAGAAAACTCGCAAAGGAATACCACCCTGACAAAAACCCGGAAGCTGGGGATAAATTCAAAGAAATCTCGTACGCGTACGAAGTGCTCTCTGACTCGAAGAAACGCTCCGTCTACGACAAGTATGGCTTGAAGGGCATGCAGGAGGGGGCCAGCGACGGCTTCCCGGCGGACGAGCTGTTCTCACATCTGTTCGGCGGGGGGCTCTTCGGGGGCCTTGGGGGTTTCGGGGGTGGCATGCGGCGCCGGCAGCGCGGAGAAGACACAGTCCACCCGTTGAAAGTGACGCTCGAGGATTTGTACAACGGGAAAACTTCGAAGCTGCAGTTAAGCAAGAATGTTATTTGCGGAGCATGCGGTGGAAAGGGGGGTAAAGCCGGGGCCGTATCGCCTTGCAGGACTTGCAAGGGGTGCGGGCTGAAGGTGACTTATCGGCAGATAGGGCCGGGGATGTCGCAGCAGATCCAGTCGAGATGCCCCGATTGCCAGGGCGAGGGGGAGATTATCAACGAGAAGGACAGGTGCACGACCTGTAAGGGAAAGAAGGTTTGCAACGAGACTAAGATTTTAGAAGTGCACGTCGATAAGGGAATGATGGATAATCAAAAGTTGTTTTTCCGAGGGGAAGGCGATCAGCAGCCTGATGTCGAACCGGGAGATGTCGTTATTGTCCTCCAACAGAAACAGCACGAGCGTTTCCACAGAAACGGTAACGATATAATGTTAACGCAGTCGATCACGCTAACCGAGGCTCTCTGTGGGTTTTCCATCGTAGTCAAACATCTCGACGGGCGAGATTTACTCATCAAACACCCGCCCGGCCAGGTCATTAAACCCGGCGATACGAAAGCGGTGACCGGCGAAGGCATGCCTCTGTTCAAAAACCCTTTTGAGAAGGGCAACATGTACATAACCTTTGAAATCAAATTCCCTGAGAACCACTTCACCAGTGAGGATAAACTGAACGTGCTGGAGACTCTTCTGCCGTCGAGGCCGGACGTCGTGATGCCCCCCGCCGAGAGCATGGAGGAGGTCGATCTACAGGACTACGACCCAAACGAGAGGAGTTCACACTCGGGCCGCGGCGAGGCATACGCCAGCGATGACGAGGAGCACGTGCACGGCCCCGGTCTGCAATGCGCCCAACAGTAGTCAAATTTAAAATTTTGTTTTAGTTCACGCAACTTAACCAGTCCTAAAAAGTAAAGTTGTTCTGCTTTTCTTTCTAAATAAGGATATTTATATATACACACTCACACACAAACAAACACACATGTATATTATATACAGGGTGTTTTTCTTTTAAGTACATATATCCCGATTATATGCTGTAAATCGTCGGATATTCGTTGTTTTTTTAAGGGTTAAATTTGAAGCTTTTAAACGAGTATTTTCCACTCCCAGGTTAAGCATGAAGTAATATTTCGAGTTTAAAGAAGCCTGAAATTTTACTTCATGCTTAACCTGGGAGTAGAAAACCCTGTTTTAATGTTTTAAATTGAACTCTTTTCAAAAAACAATGAACGTTGGGAAATTGCCAGCGCATAGATGCGTATACTTAAACGGAAAATTCCCTGTACACTTATTTGTTTTTACTATAAATTACAAAGACACAGGAATTGGAGGTAGATTTCGTCATCGAGTAGAATTATTATTATTTTTTTTTAATTTATTTATTTGTGCACTGTGGAACGTGTTTACATATATAACATCTCGGCCATAAAATTTTGTTTTAGAATGGACCCGATTATAAAAATTATCGTAACATCTTCCAAACACAACCTTCCTGATTGATAGACTTTAAAACTAACTTCAAAACATTCGACTTGTTGGATTGTAAGAAAAAAGAAAATCTCTATTAATCAGGAGAAGTTACTTATCCTACAGCAAACTCTGAAACAAAAATTCCAATTTCGAACAAATTTTATGGCTCGTCCTTTATAAACGAAGTAACAGAAGGTGGTAAGGTTAGTTGAAATGTAATGTATACACTGTTAACCTCAAAATGTTTGTTAATTATTTCTTATTCTTTATACAATTGTTTTAATCAGTTTTTTTCTCAGCATCAAAATTATTTTTAAACTAACGATATTTTCTAATAGTACAGTACGGCAAACATAATTTGCCGATGCGCAGTGGAAATTGTGGCGGGCAAAGGAATGGGCGCACTTGAAAGTTCGGTTTATTTTTCGCTCCTTCTCTGCGTGTCTTTTCATCTTAAATTTGCTGCGCTATAAAGCAGATTTACAGAGTATAAAATTTACATTTCCACTTTTTTTACGTTAAAGTCAGGTGATTTTTTTTATAATATATTCATATTAAGAAATCAAAATTTTCAATAACAAAAACGTCCTGAATGAAAATATCGATTTACACAAAAATAAAATGACGATACGTATATTGGACATTACTATTTTTTTTTTTATTCTTCACAAAATCATTACGGCTCGTACATAATTTTTTTTCTGTACAGAAATGTGTATAAAACCCGCTTGACACAGACTTGTTTCATTGAACAATAGAATCAATCGCATAAACGATTTTGAAGAAATCAAGATTTAAGTTCATGCATGAACCGATAGAGAGCAATCAATCGTCTTCTCTTTCAAGATTATCTGTGTTTCTTAGATTTTTCTGTATCGTATTAACGATCTTAAAAACACCAAGGTTTAAGTTTGTGCATGCAAAGATAATCTGTGTTTATTCGATTTTTCCATATCGTATAAACAAATTTTAAAAACCAAGATTTAAGCTCGTGCATGCAATGAACTGATGGAGAACAATCGATCGTCTCCTCCTTCAAGATAATAATGATTGTTCTGTATTGAGTAATCGAATTTAAAAAAACCAAGTGCATGCAAAAAAAGATAAAGAACGATTATCTTTCCTTTCAAGTTAATCTGTGTTTATTCGTTTACACGATGAATTTATAAAACCAAGGTTTAACTTCGTGCATGCAAAGAACCAATACAGATCGATTGTTTCCTCTTTCAAGTTAATCTGCGATTATTTGTTTCTTCTGTTTTTCATGTCAAACGGGCTTTATGAAAACCCCTACTGCGCGCGAAACGAGAATAACTGTTGGTGAAGTTGTACACTAGCGACTTTTCCCCATTGTGTTACTTGCTTGTGGCGTATCGTTAGTGTTTGTCGTTTGTTTATTAACGTTTTTTCTTGAGAAGCGGCGGCACGAAATCGGCCGCAAACTTGTAAATATAAAAAAGAAAATACATTGTGTATGTACCATCAATAGAAATAAAATGTTGGGACATGTAAAAAAATTTTCTTGTGTGTCAACTGAAGACTTATCAGTTAATTGTCATTTGATCAATCAAAAATGAAAATCTCTCTTTTTTGATAATTCCTTTCATTTACATATTTTGATTGTCACTCCATGTTATACCCTCTCTTTAAAAAACCTAACTTAACCGACATGAATTTAGTGATGCTTGACATTATCCAACTTCTGATGATACCATCAGTTTTCCTTTTAACTCGGGTTTTTTTTAAAAAAAAAAAAGGTTATAAAATGGAGACTGATGTAAATGAAAGGAATTTTCGAAACACTATTAAAAGAATGGGATTTTCATTTTTGATACACCCAATGATAATTAACTGACAAGTCCAAAGTTTGATACACACTAAAAAAACGTTTACGTGTCTCAACATTTTATTTCCACCGATGAAAATTTATGTGAAAAAAAAAATTGAAATTAGGTGCGAAGAAAGCGGTTATTTTGGAGAAAATAAAGAGGAAAATATAGCCAATTTTGTGGGGAGCTTTTTTTACAATTCGATACCCCAAGGTGTTGTTTTTCGATTTTTGTTTAATATTAAAGTGTTTACTTTAAATTATTCTTATTTTGTTTTAACAGTAATCCTTTCATTCTTTTTATATGTTATAATGGATGATCATTAAATAATGATAGGTTCAATTTTGTGATCATTTATAAATAGAAATGTTAGATACTAAAAATAACAGAATTAAACTTGAAATTCTCCGAGACTTCTTTCTCTTTGTCCAATCATTCGCTAAAAGGATTTTATTTAGATTCTTCATTTCGAATTCGTACTTTTTGCGTGGGAAATAGACACTAGCGCCATTGCGATAAAAGTCTCAACTTTTTATTCATTTCGTGAATTATTTTCTGCCTGCTAGCTTTTAAATTTAATCATTACATTAATATTTTCAGGAATAATACTTTTATTGTTACCGGACATTATAGAGGGGGTTTTCTTTTTAAGTAAGTATCCCAATTACAGCGTATATGCTGCAAGTTGTCAGATACTCGTTTTTTAAAAGAGAATTTCGAAGCTTTAAACGAGTGTTTTCCACTCTCTAATTTTACTTAATGCTTAATCTGGAAGTGAAAAACTAAATAACATAGGAGATTGTAGTATGTATATGCAACCCAATATGCACATTTAAAATTATGACTAATTACAAATTTCTTACAAAAATTGTCTCTAGTTACGTCACAAAAGAAATAGATTTACGGTTATCACGCACAATTTTTACGCGTATTGGTCAACAATACTTTCGTGTACGTAATTAATTAATATTGTTGAATATTAAAAGCAAAATAGATAATGGAGTGCCAACATCTCGAGAGAATTTTCGTAAACGCCTACGCATTTGGAAACAACTGTCAATGTCACCTCTTACGTCAAAATTTTAGAAAATTCTAGCGCAATTAAATTTAAACAACAATCACATTAAACAACTAATCACTCCTCAAAAATGGTAAGTTTTATCAACATTCAATAGTATTTTACATCATTTTCGTTTAAAAAGAACCAATGTTTGTTATTCTAACCTACAAATTAAAGTCCATGTGATACTTTGAATTGCTCGATAGAACTCGATGTTAATTACTTTATAGACTGCGGGAATAATATTAACCGGCTTGGGTTTAGCAGCTGTGGGCTATGCTGGCCGCTACGCTCTCAGACAAATGCCTAACATGACGAAAACTGTAAACGAAGCCATACAAAATTTACCGAAATTCGATTCTGAGAGTTTTGCTTCATCCAAATACTACAAAGGAGGTTTCGATCCTAAAATGAACCGTAGGGAAGCTGCACTCATATTAGGTGAGAAAATCATGCAAACATAAACATTGCATACACTTTTTTCCAATAAAATATTAAAAGTATTTATCTACCTAAAACGTTTTACAATTTTTTATCAATAAAAGGCAAATAAGGTTTCTTTAATAAGAACAAAATTAACATTAACAAGGATTTATTTAAAAACTCATAACAAATTGTGTTCATTGACTTAAATAAATACAACTCTTGATGTTTACACATGTGCTCTCATTGTTAATTAAATTAAAACAAAACTTTAAATAAACAGTGTGAAATTAATCAATTACGCCGAACGCAAGATGAGTCGCGGGTGTGTTACACCATGCAGTTTTTTATTACACATATATTTAAATATGACAACACAAATTGAGCCCTGAGTCGCGGGACACAGTTTTCCTATTTAAATATTGTGTGCTACATAGAAAACTGCATTGCTTTTTCCTGCGTGATGTGACTCACCTGCGTCTTATGTTGCGCTTGCCCTTAGTGTAAATAAATGTCTTTGATTGTTGGCAATTTTAATATGTAGTAATTTGACTTGAAATGTCTTTTAATCATTTGATCGGTTAATTGTATCACTTGATAGAAAAACAAAGTTATCTAGAAGGGTGTGTAATTTATCCAGCTTCATTTAGAAGAACACACATTTTCTTCAGGTAAATTTCATTGCTTTGACAACTTTTTCTTCAATCATTGTCTTTTGATATGTCTTATGATGAAAGCACATGTATTTCCACTTAAACAAATACTAATTAAAGCTAATATAAAAATCACTTAAGTGTGCATTTGTGCAGAAATTACTTGCATGTTTTTTTTTTTCAATTATACAGGTATCAGTCCGACGACGAGTAAAGTCAAAGTGAAGGAGGCCTTTAAGAGAGTGATGGCCGTCAACCATCCCGACAGGGGCGGCTCCCCCTATCTGGCCTCCAAGATAAACGAGGCGAAAGACTTTTTGGAAAAACATACATGAATTGAACAGTTTTAAAAAAATGTGTGATATGTAAAAAAAATGATGTAGAGACTAGATTTGTAAGTAATAATTAAATACCCAAAAAAAAAAAATTGGAATTTTGTTCATTTTGAGCCGGTGTTGGCGTGTTTTTTACGTAGTTTCTCTACGTAACTGTTGGAAAGACGTCCCGGAACTTTGAATATGTCCTATAAATAAATGGAATATAAAATACTGTTATTATGTTATTACATTAAAATTGTCACTGTATGTTTACAAAAAGGAACATGAGAGTATAACCATTGTGTATTAATTTATACAGATGGAGCAATTTACATACATAAACAATTACCAAAAAATACTTACGGACATGAAGTGGTGACAATTGACAACCTTCGGACTCAGGGCCATTGCTTTAAAACAAGCGACGACATCGCCCAAATCTTTACACTCCAGAATTTCCTCTTTGTGCAGCTTTATCAAAGTCAAAGCCACTCTGAAGACAATCTTTGAACCCTCGTAAAAAATACAGTCCCATATCCGGTAAACTGTTTCAATCGGAAGCACCTCTGAATAGATGCAAATGAACCATTTTGTGGTAGTGACAGCCCATGGCATTCCAATGGCTGTAATATGTCTGTGGATAGCGGGTTCGCGTTCCTTCACCATTTCATCGAGCACCGCTAAATCCGTCAATAAACCCGACATGCTTTTTATGTAATACTTTGGTAGGATTTTTTCAATGAGGACTTTTAATAACCAAAAGCTAGCGTCCTCACTTTTTGTAGCTAAAAGCAGCAGCCCGGCTATGTAATTTAGACCCTGGCAGTATCCTACATCTTGATTTTGCAAAGCAAAAGTTGCTAGTATATTAAATAGCTGCCGCGGAAGTATGTTTTCTTTGGTGAAAAAGATATTGTCGGGGAAGGTGCGAGGTAGATCAATTTCAATCATTTCCGTCACCGTGCTTGGCACTATTTTCTCCCTGAGCTCTGAGTATGTGTAGCTGCTTGTCTCCTTCAAACCCCTTGCCCCTGATATCATCATCCACACCTGGGCCCGTTCAGAAATTGGAATCCCCTTCCTCACAAACCGTTTTAAGGTGTTCGACCTCTTGTACCTTTCCCCCTCTTTCAGCTCATCCCACCGTTTAGATCTCCTTGCTAAAATTCTCAGGTAGCCCGACATGAAATCCTCATAGAGCTTGTAATCAAACATTTCTGAACGTTCGAAGCCATATTCGTCCACCGCACTACATAAACAATAATTTTATGCCAACAAATATTAATAAAAAAAAGCTTAAAAATACCTGAAAGTCGCTACCGCCATATCTCCGAACTTCAAGGATAAACAGGCATAATAATAAATACTCTTCACCAATAAAACTTTTGTACTAAATTAAATCCCATGACTCATTTAAGAGATAGGCGTCCCCATTTGGGCAAACCGTTTTCGTAACACTGGCACGTGTTCGCTGCCCGAATCCATACACAACTTATCCAAATCTTCCTCCTCCCTGTTTGTTTTCACCATTTATTTATTTGCACTTTTTTTTCGCCGACTGATAAATGGGTCAGGGATTTGCGTGGAACAAAGTTGACATCACTGCTTATCAAATCAAATGCAACATTTATCGATTGATTCACACATTGCTCACTTATTATTCACACCTACGACTTAATTAAGCCGATTCGTTTATTACTAATCGTTATCAATTTACGAATTGTATCTACAAAGGAAATTCATTTTTTAATGACAGGTGGTAAGTAAGTGAACTAAAGACATTTAATTTGTAAATTACAGAAAATTTTAATTACAGGTTTCTTTAATTCCAGCATTACAGTTTGATAAAAAGCCGATTATGTTACTGTTTGACATCTACTAATTATCTTTCTTTGATTTTTTTTTGCCGTTTGAAAGCTTTCGTTTGCACGTGTGTTTTGATTTGTGAAAATGGGAAAAGCTAAGAAAATGAAGCCTTCGCAGGTGGCAAAGAAGCCCTTGGATGAGGACATCAGCGAAGCCAAATTCGTCAAGTCGAAAAACCGCAACAAAATCAGGCTCAGGAAAGATGAAGACGAAGAGGTTAGAATTTTCTGTTAAATAATTTCCACCACGGTTAGTTCATATAATTTGTTGTTTGTGTTACAAATACTAAATTATTTGAATTGTTATTGCCAACAAACATTATTGCAAAATTGGTAAATGAGTATGTTGTATGTTTACGTTCAGTACGTTAACAAAACAAGTATATTTATGTCTTCTTATCACCTTGTTTTATAGTTTGTTGATGCTGACTTATCCCGTAAAATTCTCTCGGCTGCCCGAGAACAACAGAGAGAAATCGAATCAGAGTTTGGTCCAACGCCAGCCGAAGCCGCCTGCATGCACAAACGCACTGTGAAATTAGACGCCGACTCAGACAATTCAGAGGAAGACGGGGACGAGAAAGAGGACAAACTCGAACCTGACACTTTTTACGAGAACATTGAAATTAACGAGGAGGATGAGAGGGCCATGGAAATGTTTATGAGCAGCAATCCGGCCCCTAGAAGGACTTTAGCTGATATAATCATAGATAAAATTACTGAAAAACACACTGAATTGGATACACATTTTAGTGATGCTGGCACAATGCAAATGCAAGATTTAGATCCTAGAGTCAAGCAAATGTACGAAGGAGTCAGGGATGTGCTGAGGAAGTACAGGAGTGGGAAATTGCCGAAAGCTTTTAAGATCATTCCGAGTTTGAGGAATTGGGAACAGATTTTGTACATCACAGGTAAGAAGTTTGTATTCAATTTTTTCTTTAATTATTTGGTGTACATAAATTACTATTACAGATCCGCCGACTTGGTCAGCTGCGGCAATGTATCAGGCCACTCGAATATTCGCCTCCAACCTTAAAGAAAAAATGGCACAGCGTTTTTTCAATCTCGTTTTGCTCCCTCGTGTGAGGGACGATTTAGCCGAATACAAACGTCTAAACTTCCACCTCTATCAAGCTCTACGCAAAGCACTTTTCAAACCTGGCGGCTTCATGAAAGGCCTGCTCTTACCACTATTAGAAAGCGGTAATTGTACGTTACGCGAGGCTATAATAATAGGCTCAGTCGTCGCAAGAAATTCGATTCCTATTTTACATTCATCGGCTGCGATTTTAAAAATCGCCGAAATGGATTACACCGGAGCGAATTCGATCTTTTTGAGGATATTCTTTGATAAAAAGTATGCTTTACCCTACAGAGCTGTCGATGCTGTGGTTTTTCACTTTTTGAGGTTTCTAAATGATTCGAGGGAGCTTCCAGTTTTGTGGCATCAAGCCTTCTTAACGTTTGTGCAAAGGTACAAGGCGGATATTTCTAGCGAGCAAAGGGACGCTTTGTTGAATTTGTTGAAGAAACAAAGCCATTTTACGATCACAGCTGAGATTAGACGGGAGCTGCAAAATGCTAAATGCAGAGATGCTGAATTGCAACCTCCAATGCAGTTCGATTAGTGATAATTTTATTAAGGTTATTGTTTATGTTATTTGATTGAAGATTTTTATTTTATAAATTGAGATTGTTTAATAAACAATGCGCAGTGGCGATATCGTAACCAATGAGGTTCATCCGAGGTGCGATTATTGCTAGTTGAAAACTATAAACAATGGAATCGTATAAATGTTTTGCTTTTGGTTTACAATTTTATGAAATTACTACATGAATCAGAATCTTTCTGGTAAGCGAATAAATGGTTAGTGACAAAACAATGTTGTATGAGTGTAAATAAAAATTATTTTATTTAAAATTAATACAATATTTATATACAAATTTAAAATAGTAAATAATAATCACAGTAACTGCAGGAATGTTAAGTGAAATAAATAATAACCAAAACAATCACCAGCAGAGTCACCACCATCCCACCAATCAGAATAAACTTATCCTGCACCACCCTCCTATCGATCAACCGAAGAACGTGCGTGCTTAATCCTAAATTATTCGCCATATCTACGATCCTCTTGTGCGCCCCTTTTAACGTCATCCTTTGTGATCTCAATGATTCCAAAGTGTTGCTCCCAGTGTGCAACATTTCATCTACACCTTGGTGCACGCGATGCATTGACCCCTGGTGTTGAACGGCGTAATCCAAATCTATCATTGTGGATTCGTTGTTGGCCCTAAACCGCGTGCTCAAAAGTTGTTCTCTTTCATTCGCCGCTTGCTCTTGCCGCATGCGTTTTTGCTGGGCCGAAGCCAGAGCCGCCTGTAAGTGTCGGCTGTCATATTTTAATTGGTCGCAACGCATTTTGGCATGTGGGCGTTGAGTTACAGGGACTTTTAAAACCATTATATCCAACTTTTCACAATTACTAAAATCCAATAATTTAGAATTAGACAAAAAATATGAGCATATTGAAATACATTTTATGTTTTACAATAAATAATAACGAATACTTTTTAATTAAATCTAATTTAAAAATCACTGTATATTTTAGGTAAAAATAATTTTAATCAAATTTCAACAATTATTCTTTTTTAATGAGAAATCTAAATCATTTAAAAATGTTAAAATATTCAAGACCTCAATTACCATGAATAATTTAGGAGATATGACATTTATCAACCTTATTAATTTCTAATTAAATATTAAACTATATTTCACAATTTCTAAATCCAACGCATTACACTTGATAAAACCTATAGCAATTAATACCAAATTAATTTTCTACTGACCTATTAATTGAGTTGATGCATTCCTGTATCCGCTGTTCAATTAGTAATCGGTCCGGTTTGTTAACCTCCAATTCCTTGAACTGTTGCTGTGTCTGTTGGATGAGTGTGTTCGTTTGATGATAAAGAGGCTCCATGTTTGCAGAAATCCTTACAGAAACGTATCCTAAAAATGGTTTTTATTTAAACACATGCAAAAAGAAATAAAGTTAATTTGCAGGTTATGACAAATCATACCATAGATAACGAACTTCACGGTTCTCTCACTGGCGAACTACGGCCTGCGGGGAAAGGGGTAGGGGAAAACATGGAAAGATTCTGTCATATGTCGACCGTCCTTGCAATTACTTATCTATAAATTCACGGCTACCAATGTAAGGAAAAGCGAATACCAACATTAAGAAAACAACTTTTTCAATTGTCATCTGTCAGGTTCAAAAAATGTCGGATTAAAAGGTGCAAAAAGGATCCACCGGAACGTTTTATTTTTAACCGTACGCAATACGAAAAATAGCTGTAAGTATGTTTATCAATAAACACGAAAAAGTTGGTTGTTTAATTGTGTTGAATTCAAGCTATATTCGCATTATTACGCTTAAAGTGATTGACATTTGTAAATTTGATTCGATCATAAAACTGCATGGATTAAACAGTTATGATGAGATTATGTACTTGTTTAAATTGTGCGCTTGTTTGTATAAAATAAGAGATGTAATAATGATAACACTTATGAAAAAATAAAAGTGAAATACCTAAATTTAATTAACATCTCTCTTTATATTTATACAGTAAAATAAAAGATGTCTGCGAATACGAGTCCGACACATTATAACGAGCTTGAAGATGCGTTCATAACAGATGCTAACTTTAAAGTGGATATAAGTCAGAAAATGACAGTGCCCAACAAGATCAGCTTCAGTAATGATGTCCCCAATGGACATTTTCCTGCAAGATGGGACGATAATATAAACATGCAAGTTCCGGAGAGGATATTAGTAGCCGGACAAGATAAACATGTTGGCACTCGCGCCCCTCCGAGAGAGATAATCTTCGATAATTCACTTCTGCCGTCGGAGCCCTATCCAGGGGATCTCAGAGTGGCTACACCGCCACGGACCTTAACCCTGGATAGGTACCCTTTTCCCGGATTGTCGGAATTTCGAGAACCCGAGCAGGATATGATTCCTGTTGTAAAATCGACCAAGTTTAATTTAATGAATGATTCTGATTTGAATATGTCGCTTACGCATCGTGAATCCACACCTCCAATCGGAGCTGGTAAGTTATATCAATATTGATAATAATCTAAATATTTTACTGTATACACCTAAATATTAATGTTTATTTAGGAGGGGAAGGTTTGTCAGTTTCCGAGGAAGTACTGCACTTACGTAGGCAAATGGCGAAGCTGAACAGGCGGGTGATGGCCCTCGAGCAGGAAAACCTGCAGAGGGTCCAGAAGGAGAAGATCCTGTACAGCATTGGCATCGCTTACTTCTTACTCAAGACCATAATCTGGCTGAACAAGTACTAGAGAACGAGAGTTTGCGTTATTTTCGATTAATAATCAATGCGCCGTGTTTTAGATGAAAATACCATCAGAGTAAGTTTTTATAAATAGGTGAACCAACAGTGTTTGTACAGTTGTTTTATACATGTGTAAATTTACTTGTGTGCAAACAAGTAAACGTACACTCATTACTTTCCGTACCGATTGTTGTTGTTGAAAACAATTGATTGAGCCTTGTAAACAAGTATTGATTTTTTTTTTATTTCTATTCGATAATAAATTTGGTTTAAACACACAGGGTGTATACAAATAAATGTAATTTATTTTGTAACGATACATATAAATGTTAATCCTAAATAATTATTTTTACAATCAGGGCCAGTTCTTTCATCACGCTATTTAAACTTGTGTTAAGCCACTATTGAACAACTGGCCCTTAATCTTGCATTGTATTAAAATAATCATTTTAATACTTACCTGAGATTAAACATTAAAACAAGGTGAGTTGGCTATGATTAGTCCAAATAGTCAATATTACACACAGGAAATGTTTCTTTTGAGTATTCATATCGATGTACATGTTTTTAAATGATCAAGAATTAGTTGTTTTTATAAATGCGTTCAAATTTTAGCTTTTACCAAGTGTTTTCAGTCCCCGACTAAGCATAAAGTACATTTTCTAGTTAAGAAAAGCCTGAAAATCAGGTTTGGTCCCGTAGCAAAGCGGAGCGAGCAAACCAAATTTTCAGGCTTCTCTAAACTCGAAATTGTACTTCATGCGCCACACGTTTTAACCAGAACGCATTTCAAAAACTGCGAATTCCTAAAAATCTGCAACGTATGCATCAGGATATATATTCATAAAATAAAAATTTTGAACATCAGAACCAACTAAGCTTGATTTTACATTTGATCTCATGCTAATTATAATCATCACAATATTTAATGTTCTCATTCAATATTATTTTATTCTATATATTCATAATTTGATGAAATATTTTATTAAAAAAATAATTACGCAGCCCATTGATAATTTTTCTCTGAATGCTTAAAGTTCAATCAATTGGTAATTTGAGGGATTTTATTCAAATGTATGTAGGAATAATTCGGTTACAAAATTAGATGCAGGTGAAGTGTAGATGCGATTAATTTAATTTTCTCTTAATTTGTGTTGATTTTGATTTGATCTAATAAAAAAAACAAAACTTAGATAACGATTTTTTATATCGATTATGTTTCAATTATTTTTGTTCGTTTCCATCATCTAATATATTGATGTTCAACAAATTAGATACCTACTGTTTTTATTTACATTCCTGACTGTTTTAATATTCAGATTACACAAGTTATCCCAAAAATGCTAAAGCTCTCTATGTTTAACTGCACAAGGTTGTTTTTTTTTGCATATATGAATGGTTGTAATCTTAAATATTTCTTGATAACATAAATACGAAACACTATTCACATATGGTGTTTTAGTCCATGTAACCAACAAATAATAAAATCTGTTTTTAACATCCTTTAATTTTAAGTCAAAACAATTTAAACCATTTTTTAAAAGAACTGTAGCATTCTTTTTTAAGGCAAAAACAAACAAAAATATCTTAAATAAAATGAGTTCCAAGATCAATTGTACGACAAGTCTCGGGACTCATTTTGTTTAAAATTTAACATGTGAATTTGACAGTTGGAGGACGACCGATCCGATCGTATGATCAATTTCATGAATACTGCCCCAGAAATGAAACACTAAATTTATAAATTAAAAAAATACTTTATTGGTGCAGTCACATAACAAAATGCCAAACGGAATGTGTCGATTACTCATCAAATTATTTACAAATACTCCTTTGGTCTGGTTTTAATGTACACATAAGCGACAATGAAGAGGAACACGGCAACCAAAGTGGGCACCACGAAGGTGTTAACCTTTTGCTTCACCTCAGCGAACTCCTTCTTCCGCAGCCTTTTCTCCTTGGCCGTCTCCTTCCCCTTGCCTTTCAGTACCTTCATCTGCGAACCAAACCAGCAAAAAGCAGACTGGATGTTAATAGCGTGCGTTTACTCCGTGCGGGATTAGTATTTAAATCTGTACTTGGAAGGTAAACTACACCAAGTCATATTTTTTTATACAGTTAGAATTAGGATTTTTTTCTTTATCGAAAGATAAATACCACTGCAAAATTTTAAAAACGTGACTTGATGTAGTTTACCTCTCACATACATACATATTTTTTAAATTACGCGAGGGATTTATTCAAATAACTAACTACTTATTGTTCATATAATCACTTGTGCTGAAACTAGTTGAAATGAATAAGTTCAAGTGTAACAAGTGATGAATAAGAAACAAGTTCAAAATTGGGTACTTACGCTTGACTTTGTCACTAGTTCAGGTAGAAATGAATGCCTGGAAAGGAAAATACAGGAAAAATCAACTTAAAGGTGTTGACGTGTATTGTTGTTTTTATAATTAGGTTAGGCTGGTCCACGTATTTACGTTGCACAGGTGCAAGGTACGTCGAGTGAAACATATATGTATAAGGTATGCTTAACCACAGTTCGTCTTATTTTCAGCAGCCACCTTACCCCGCCTCCAAAGTTCTCGGGTCCTATGACGTAGACAATGTGGCTTCCTGTGTGTTACCCGCGTTATAGGACCGGAGAGTCCACTTCCATTCTATCGCATTCTAATCCAGCGATCCTTAGTACACTATATACTCGATCATCCTTGGCACAGGTGTTAAAAGAAATGTGCGCGATTAGAAATTGTTTGAATTCCTTAATTAGGTTGGTAGCCGTTTTTAGGTAAAGGTGGGGAAATTTTAAAATTATACTTTGGCACTCATGAAACATCTTAAAAAGGAATATTTATTGCTTATATGTTGGTCACACATTTAGGGAAATCAAATAATAGAAGCAGCACCTAGAATAACAACTCTTTAAAAAATAAATTACACCGTGTTTTAGTTTAAATAAAGAAATAATTTGATTGATTATAATTTCATTTGTCATTTTTAACTTATTCAAAATTTTTATTTTAAAATTGTTAATTAAAGTTTAAAATAACAAAAAATTTGCTGTGTTATTTTTGTTTACCAAATGATAAAATTGCAGTTTATTAAAACTTTCTTCGAAAACCGAGATCGAAAACAAAAAAGCAACATAACAAAATTCCCTCGTATTGTGATGCCGTACAAGTTTTTCAAAATTCGCCTAGAATTGACAGACCGTTATGTCATATGACATGTGAGCAGAGTGTCCGCAAATTATTTATTTATAAATTGAAAGAGCGCGGTTAAGGTGGCAAAGTTTATTGTCTGTCGGTCGGGGAGGATTGAGAGGGTGTAAAATTAAGGGTGAACTAAAACGCACGGTGCGGCCGACTTTGAGGTTAGGTTTAGGTATAGGACATGGATTTCGATTCAGATGACGAGAACTTTATCGAGGAGGACTACTACACCTTCCTGAATGTTTCTAAAGACGTAAGTTTGGTTGATTTTATCAGTATTTGTGGTTCGTTCCGTTGTTGAGAAAGTATTGTGTTGAAACGTGAAAAAAAAGTCGACAAATCCATGCTGATTTTACCAATTAATGAATGTGTGCAAGATTCATTTATTTGGAACTTTCTGTGGCTGTTTAACAAGACCATTAAATAAGTAGATTTTATTATTGTACTATAAAATTATATTATTTTTAGATTGATCTTTAGAGTCTTCTTCTTTGCGTAATAGGTTTGTTTGTTTGTACCACACTAAGTTGAACTAAGTTCAAGTTTGTAACGTCACAGTTCAAGTTAGTGTAACTTCACACTTACAATTGCGGGTGTCCAGTTCATGTAACGAACAGATTCATTGCAAAAAGTGCTCCACTAGTTCATGTAACGGACAGACCTAATGACATTAGCTATTAAAGCTTTGTTAACCAGCCACAGTAGTTTTGAAATAATAAATATAATTAAAAATTCATTCATCAAACATTTATGAAATCTCATTTGGAATTATTGATAAAGTAATTGTGTAATTTTAGGCTACCAAAGAAGACATTAACAACGCTTATCGAAGGTTAAGCAGACTTTACCATCCAGACAAACATGTCGAGGAGGACAAAAAACAAAAGGCAGAGCTCTTGTTTAACAAAACAAAGAAGGCTTATGAGGTGCTCTCTGATCCCCACCAGAGGGCCATCTATGACAGTTTGGGGGTTAAGGGTTTGGAGACGGACGGGTGGGAGGTCGTGCAGCGAACGAAGACACCTGCGGAGATCCGCGCTGAGTACGAACAGTTGGCTGAGGAGAGGGCCGAGCGGAGGAAACAGCAGAGGACAAATCCGCACGGATTAATAACGATTAATATTAACGCAACTGATTTATTTAATCCTTACGAAGATGAGTTACTTATCGATGAATTGGAAGTGTAAGTAATTTACTATACAATGAATTTTTCTTTTAAGTATACATTCATTGTTTTTTAAATGTGTTCAATTTTAAGCTTCTAACGAGTGTTTCCACTCCCAGACTAAGCATGAAGTAAAATTTCGAGTTTAGAAAAGCCTGAAGACCAAATTTTCAGGCTTTTCTAAACTCGAAATTTTACTTCATGCACCACGCGTATAAAACACTGAAATATTATGAAGTTTAAAATATACTGCTTAAACAATATTCTAGAAGTAGAGTAGTGCCACGCGTAAAGAACGCTGATTTAATTAAAGTTAAAAACATAACTTTAATTAAATCAGCGTTCTTTACGCGTGGCACACGAAGTAAAATATCGAGTTTAGGAAAGCTTGAAAATTTAGTTTGGTCACTATGCTGCACTATGCGACCCAACCAAATTTTCAGGCTTCTCTTAACTTGAAATTTTACTTCATGCTTAGTCTGGGAGTGGAAACACTCGTTAGAGGCTCCAATTTTTCAAAATTTAAAAATTGAGGTATGTATACTTAAAAGAAAAAATCCCTGTAATGTAAATATTTTTATTACATTTCCATACGTCTTTTTTTACATTCAATAAATTTTATTCTATAGCTTAAAGTGTGACTTTAAAAAATAAGTATTTTACCTTTCTACTGTGCGAGTTTTATAATTAAAGATTATTTATTTAAAGTGAAACGGGTGCAATACCCAATATTGAAATATCCGGGATGACGTTCAATCAATCGGTAGAGTTTCCACTGACACAAAAAGACACCTGCACCTTATCCGGCGCCCTGCATACACAAAACGGCAATGGAAACGGCGATATAAGCGTGAGCTGGAGGCACATATATTCGCACAAGTCGTGGGCTGAAATGGAGCTGGCTGCCGGGAACGGGCCGGCTCTTTCACTAAAAGCCTTCCGAACGTTGAACAAGAGGTTTTTCTGGAATGGAGGCACCGTTTTCCAGCTGGCGCCTCAGGGAGTTCGCGCCGGATTAATGTCAAGTAAGAGTTTTAAAAGTAAATTTAAATAAAACTGATGTATTTTAGCACTCTTGCTAAAATAATTTGAAGTAACTATTTGTTTTTTAATTTTTTATAGCGATTGCAATGCAAATAGATAAACACTCTGTGGGCTACTTAACCTATCATGGTGGTATTAGGTCTTTAGTTTCCACTTCCATAGTTCGGGATACTGGTGAGTTATAGAAACAACCGAATGTTGACATTTCTGTTACGACGTGTATTGTTTTTTTTTTTTTTAGAGGGATATACTTATAATTTAGCTTTTCAAGTCGGAGTACCGCACACGTTCGCTTCTGTCAGCTTCACGAAAAAGTTGCTGAACCAAGAGCTGAGACTGAAGCTGGTTTTGAAGTGAGTGGATTTCAGCGATTGTCTTTTTACCGTTTCCGCTCGTTCGACATGTTTTATTCATTCAGGCAGAGGTGTTTTTCAGGGTGGGGACGTTCGGCGGCCAAGTCGAGTACGGTCTGGAGAAGAAGATTTCCAAGCACACGAATTTAGGCGCCGCTGTTTCCATCGGTGTGCCCAGCGGTGTCAAATTAAAAATAAGGTTAGTACAAAAAATACCAGTTGAATAAAAAACATAATTGATTGAATGAAATGATTGATTAAATTGTATAAATAAAATAAGTCAAGAAATTATGTATTTTTTGAACTATTAACGTCGGCTTATACAAGGGGTGATCGGAAAATAAGGTTAGAAAATGTACACGTTTCATTACATACTAAGCCTGCAATGACCTACTTATTGTTCTACCCTTGTACATCTTTATTAAGCATCATAATTCACAAAATAAATGACTTTGAATTTGTTTGTACAACTCGTATTAAAGTAAATATAGTTTCAACAACTTTAACTTGCCATTATCTAACTAAGGTCCACTTTTACAAACATAAGGTATCCCGCCGTTATAATTCGCCGTCGGTATTTTCCAATTGAGTTTTAACTTTAGTTAAGCAGTGTTGGACCGAAATAAATCTGTGTTCTATTATAACTAATATCTAGGAACACAACATTTTAGGTGTTTCGCCCTTCGAAGCAATTTGGCTTGGCCAGCCCTGCTTTCAATGATCCACAGTATTTTTTTAGTGAGGTACAGGAGTATTATCTTGTATAACAGCTCTACTTCACACACACTAGTCATCTAAATAACTATTATTTGCTATACAAAATGAAGAATGTACATTAACCTCCTGTATTTCAGATTGACAAGGGCGAATCAGGTCTACTCATTCCCGATTCACCTGTGTGAGGAGGTGCTGCCGTCTCCGATATTTTACGCTACCATTATTCCCATAGTGACTTACATAGTGATAAAGAAGGGTTTCGTGGAGCCGTTCCTGAAAGAGCAACACGCCAAAAAAGTGGAGAAACAGAAGATGGATAACAAGGAGAAGTTGCTGCAGAAAAGGAAGGAGGCGCAGGCGGCTATCGAACTCATGGCCGCCTCATATGCTAGAATCAAAGAGGAGGAGGAAAATAAGAAGGGTCTAATTGTAGTCAAGGCGATATATGGAAAATTAGTTACTGGTAAGAGTCGTTTTACGCACACAAGAATTCTCGCAGAAATTTGTTCTAGAATTTTATATAAAAGTTTCACTATAATTTTATATATAAACATAATATTTTTCTCTGTATTACACAGCAAAAACTTTTTTCCAAGAATTACTACCATACGCACGCGCACTACACACAGACTTTCAGTTTTTTTATCATTTCTTTGAAACAAATACTAGATACAAATTATAGACTAATAGAAACACTAAGTTGATTAAATTAGATAAAAGGTTATACTTTTGGCTGTAAGTAAAACTATATCAACAACAATCATCTAGTATTATTTGTGTTAACGATATGACGATGAAAGTAAAAATCAATTAAATGTTATTCTCCAATAACTTTGTTAATATGGAATTAAGATTTTATACATAACCTAAATTAGTCCTTAGAAATACATTGGAGTTGACAGATTTTATAGAGGGTGTCCAATTTTTTCAGATATTACAGTTATTTTTTTTTTGACATATGACACGATTTTGAACTACATTTTCCTGCTTTATTCAATGGTATAAAAATCCAATATGGTTGCCATAACAAAAATTGAACTTTGATGTCATATCTTGAAAATGGGGCACCCTGTATAAAATCTGTCAATTTAATTGTGTTGATTGGATGTTATTTAGGGTATATTTTAAATTTTAGCTCATTAACTTACTAATTACCAAAGTTATAACAAAAAGAAATATTTTTCCTTTTTCACTTTTTTTGCCATATCTTGAAAACAAATGACGCTAGATCAAATTTATTAACTTATTTTTATTTTGTATTAAAAATGGAAACTTTACTGTGCATTTCTTAAAACTTATGTTCATGAAAAAATATTTTTAGCTGCAGGCGAGGCATTATCGGAAGATGTAATGGACGAAGCTATAGATGTGACGATACCATTACAATGTCTAGTGAAGGACAGTAAATTAATTTTGCATGATCTTTCCAAGGTGAGTTTTTTACCATCAGGAAGCGAAACAACGGTGGTGATTATTTTGTTCGTTTCAGAGTCAACTCCCCGGATTTTTCGATCCCGCCGTCGGTGAGGAAAAATCACTGCTGATCGTTTATAATTACAGACAACAGCCACATGAGGTCACAGCCCGGGACAATGAGTCAATACGGTTACCAAAAACCTGTAAGTGATTTGATTTCGAAGAAATTAAATAATACCTAGTTTTTTTTACAGAACAGTGGTGAAAAAATTTGGTAGAATTAATTTACTGTGAATAATTATTTCAATTTCATTACCTGTATTGCACTGAGTTGGCTTTGAAGCAGTGTATTTTTGCTTTAAATTGGTGTACTCTGTATAATTTTAACTTCACAATATATCAATGTTTTATACAGGTGGCGCATGAAGTAAAATTTCAAGTTTAAAAAAGCAAGCTTTTCTAAACTCGAAATTTTACTTCATGCTTAACCTAGGATTGGAAACACTTGTTAGAAGAATAAATAAAATCGAAACAAAACAGTGGCCAGGTTTTGTGGTTAACACTTAGTATATACAGAGAGTTTTATATAACACCGAACATTCCAGAAAATATTCCCAGAAAGCTAAAAATGATCATACAGTACTTTGTTATACTATAATATAAACATATTTGTATTAGAATATAATAATTTTTGTGCAAGAGTTTAAAGAAATTTTGTTTATTTCAGCTCACAAATATATGAACGTTACGTAATGGAGGCGGCGGAGAAAGCGAGCACATAGTGATATGTAAATCTAGTTTCTTATAGACAGGATATATACCAGAATACCGATAATGGCGACCTGCTGCGTTCACGGGGGTTGAAATTGGGTGCAGTTGGATTTAACTACGTCATGTGTACCGAATTGATAAATTACACTTGTCGACTTTGTTTTGTATTTTTCATTAGCGGGATCGCCCTTATCGCCCCTGTTAAAAACGGCATTTGCTTTGTTAACTAGTGGAGTTAATCGAGAAAATAAATATTTGTTACTATTTTATTTATTTCGTATGCGTTTGTCTGCATGTCGTTCCTCCGCACGGCTACAACTCAGGATGTGACTTATTTATTTGTTATCGTATAATATACATATAGATTTTTAGACTTTTTTTTCATTACACCTTATTCAACCCGGTGTCTTCAATAAGCGACATAGCAGCAATTGCCTGGTATCTGTCAATAATCGAAATTTCTCTATCTGGCGATTTAGCGTAAATAAGTCACTTGAACATTTTTATTGTTTTATGACAATGGGCGAATGAGGAGCAGCAATTTCTATTTAAAACATATATCCGTTATTTACAGCAAGTGTGTTTGTTCCAAACATTAGATAATGCATTATATTTAGCAAATCTGAGCCAAGGTCCTAGCTAGAAAAAAATAAAAATTTCGGGGGGGTTTTACTGCTAAAAATATTGTTTTTGCTCTTTCAGGACCGCTTTTACATATAAAAATTTAACATTTTGAGATTTTCGGCCCACGGCCTTGCAGTAAGCCTTCAAATAACATAACTTATTTTTTTTTTTACGTTGTCAACCACAAACCACTACTACTGTCAATACTGCCAATATTTTGAAAATGTTTTCGAAGTATGATTCACGTTTGAATTTTCCACTCATTTTTGATGGTATCACTTTCCTACCCTATTGTTGTTTATGTAAGAAAATCTCAGTATGATTTTACGTTTGATCTAATCACGTTAATAAATTTTACAAATTTTTATTGGGTATATTTAAAAGAAAAAATTTTGTACGTTACGATTTTTATTAATTACAGATGCACATTGATATATGATAAATATAATATATTAAAAAAGTGTTTATATCAACCTAAATGAATACGCTGTAACAAACCCTTAAGATCCCTCCTCCCCAAATTATTCAACCACTCCTCATCATTGTTAGCTCCTGGTAATCCACCGTTGACGCAACTTTCATCGAACAAATTGGCGCACCGTCTTTCTCTTGCCATATCCAATTGATTGAACAAATGGCCGAGGGATTTGTAGATGGTCTTTTCCGAATCGGCGTTGCGTTTGCCGATGCCCTCCAACCAAGACTCGTCTTTGCCGGCCTCTGGGATCCCGCCGTTGGCGCAGGTTTCATCGAAGAGGTTGGCGCAGCGTTTTACGGTGACCAAATGGACGCGGTTAAAGAAGTCGGACAGGGATTTAAAAAAGCTAGGGTCGTTTTCGACTTGGCGTTTGCCCAGGTCGTTTAACCATTCTTCATCGTTGTTTGCGCCAGGAAGTCCTCCATTCACACAACCTAATGTACAAAGAGTAATACAACGGCTTGCTATATCTTTATATATTTATGATTAGTTTAGAAAGAAATGTTTCGAATAGAACTTGTAACTACTAATAGAAAATAATCCGCTTGAGTATGTCACAAAAATTATGTATTTTTATGTTTTACCTTCATCGAATAAATTGGCGCAGCGCCGTGTTGGAGACCGTTTTCCCAATCCGTTCAGCCACTCTTCGTCGGTGTTGGAGCCTGGCAGGCCCCCGTTGACACAGCCCTCGTCAAATAAATTGGCGCAGCGCTTCGTTACTGTATGAGCCCGGTGTGCATATTGCGCCAAGAATTGTAGCAGTTGTTTGTCGTTAAAATTAGTCGAGTGCGCAGAGTTCGGAAAAGTTGACCCAACGTTGAAAAGGTTGGCGCTGATGGCGAGGTGACAGAGGATAAGTACAGAAAGCATCTTGTTTTTATAATGAAACCTAAAAAGAAAAAAAAGGGAACAAATTTACTTCATGCTTAATCTGGGAGTGGAAACACTCATAAGCTTCAAATCTATTTTTTTTTTTTTATAAAAACGAATTCCTGAAATTTTACAGCGTATATAGGGTGTCCCAATTATTCCATACTTAATACCAACTTTGTTATTTTAAATGGAACACCCTATATATTATTTTTTTATTTGATCCGCCTTTAAATAACCTACACAAAGATATATCATTATTGGCACTTTAGGTTATTTGTTACTTCAGAAAAAAATATTTTTTGAAAATTTTGGCAGTTTTAGTACTTTACTTAAAAATTCACTGTGTCCTTATTTTTTAAGATATCAGTCTGTAATTTTACACACATATGCAGTAAAGAATGCTCTATCCATTGACTATAACACATTATAATATTACTTATAAAACCTAATAAAAAACTACCTTCTAATATTTAATATTTAAAATGTACATAACTTTATTTTCTTAAATGGGACACCCTATATTTCTTTACTTTATCAGATCCGAAATGAAAAATGCTTTATTTTTTGTATACCCTATATTTGACAGAAAAATGTTAATATCTCCAAAACTAATGAAAATAGATAAAGGGTATGATATACAAGAAATAAAGCATTTTTTATTGCGGATTTGATAAAATAAAAAAATATAGGATGTCCTATTTAAAAAAATGAAGTAATGTACATTTTAAATATTAAATATTCGAGGGCAGTTTTTTACTAGGTTTTATAAGTAATATTAAAATGTGTTATAGTCAATGGATAGAGCATTCTTTACTGCATATGTGTGTAAAATTTCAGACTGGTATCTTAAAAAATACGAACACAGTGAATTTTTAAGTTAAGTACTAAAACTGCCAAAATTTTCAAAAAATATTTTTTTTTTAAGTAACAAATTACCTAAAGTGCCGATAATGATATATCTTTGTGTAGGTTATTTAAAGGTGGATCAAATAAAAAAATAATATATAGGGTGTTCCATTTAAAATAACAAAGTTGGTATTAAGTATGGAATAATGGGACACCCTGTATATTTGAAAATAATTTTAGGTTATGCAGCTCTTAAAATCAAGCAAATTTCGTGAAAACATTTTTTTTCTATCTTTAACGAGAGCTGAGATATCTTCCGAAACCGCACTAATGGGACACCCTGTATATCGAATATGTAGGTATATTTAAAATAAAAATTTGCTTTATAAAATTGTTCTAAACTCACCTGTAAAATTCTGTACAAAGTTAACTAAAACTGACTGCTCTCGGTTGGAATAATGATTTCAATGAAAATGCGCGTACTTTATATATGTACTCAACCTCTTTATCAGTAGTCACTTGATTTAATTAAATAAAACAAAACATATGGCATGAATTTAATGAAGTGCTAGGTAAATTAATAAACTATGAACTTCATTCATAAACCAAACATTTCTGTGCAAATTTATTTTCAACAAATTGGATTAAAATTATTGGTTTTTACAAAGAAACATCCATTCTTGCACATATCAATTAACAATTCTATTAAAATATTGCTGTTGTTTAGAAACAAGTGAGTATGTTAAATTAGGGAGTTTTTCTTTTAAGTATACATATCCCAATTACAGCATATATGCTATAAATCATCACATATTCCGCTCCCTGACTAAGCATGAAGTTTATTTTTTTGTTTTTCTAAACACGAAATTTCACTTCATGCACCACACATATAAAACCCTGAAATATTGTGAAATTAATAATATACTGCTAAATCAGTATTAAAAATAAACTACTAAAAGCAGGATTAAAAATTTACTTCTAACAAGAATATTATGAATTTCGCAATATTTCAATGTTTTATGAAGTAAAATTTCCAGTTTAGAAAAGCCTGAAATTTTACTTCATGTTTTCTCTGGGAGTCTTTTCCCTCGTTTAAAGCTTCAAATTGGCCTGCATATGTATGCTAACCTAATCTAACCTGAGGTTAAGTTTAGGTTAGGTCAATTCCCTCTATAAATAATCATAAACATTTCGCTCTTAATTAAAAACACAACTTCTACATATAAGAATAGTTGATTATGCAACAACAAACATTTTGTGACTCAAATTTTGGTTTAAAATAAAAATATGTTCATCATTTATTAAAATCACTGTACATTTTGTATTTATATCATCTTCATTTGCTATAAAAAACTAGATATTATTCTCCTATCTAATTATCGCATTTATAATACAATTTGAATATCATAGTTCCCAGTTCCAAGGTATACAAACGATCCCGTCAGACAAGACTGAATAATAAGTTGCTATATTTAAACGAACGCCGGACAAATTCTTAAGCCTGTCTTTGTTCTGCAGCAATTTCTGGCAGCATTCGATCATATAATCGGGATTGACGTTGTCGTCTTTGCCCAAGTCCATGAGGTTCAGTTGCGTCATGCAAGCTCGCTGCACCTCTTTTTCTATGTGTTTGTTACTGAAACAATTAAACACTTATTAAATAGTTACTTCATTTGAGTAGAAATAGAAACACGTAAGTGAAATTTTAGTTACTTTCGGTAATTCTCTATTCTTTCAAAAGCCTCCTCCATGTTTTCCGTAATGAAACTGACGAGCAAAGATCCCGGACAGGATGCTGGGACTATAAATTGCCCTGTTGGTGAGACCATTATCGGTCCAGCCTCTCTGCAACATACATTTTTACGACAGTTTAATCATCATATCTATTTTTTTTTTCATTGCATAATATTCTGCAACATAGATTTTTATAACAGTTTAATCACCACATATTTTTTTTTAAAGATTAAGGGCCATTTGTATCAAACACGCTGAACTGGTTCAACTCCAAACCTAAGTTTGAACTTGACAGTTCCTATTGTTCTAATGTCACTTTGAAGTGACATTAGAACAATGGAAACTGTCATCTTAAACTCAAGTTTAGCTTGAATTCATTTTTTTTGGTGCAACTGGGCCTTAATGTGCGATACTTTTCGCGATCTACTACAAATTCGTCTTACAAAGACTAAATCAAACACTCATTAAGACAAATTTGTTCTAAATCGCGAAAAGAAATGCACTTTTAATGTTTTAAAGTATTCTACAACCAAGTATTGGCAATTTCATTAATACCGTGCGATCGTTTAAAACATAATTTAGAGTAGGCTTTGAATTTTAAATTAGATTGACACTACTGACTGTTAACACATAGTTTACCATAACCTCAAATTCATTCCATCTTTCTGGGTAACCGCACAAAAAAAATGCCGCCTACTCTAAATCATAATTTAAATGATCCCACAGTACTTATACATATTTTTTTCATTAGATAATTTTTATATTTTATATTACTTGCAATAAAAAAACAAAACATACGTTTCAATAACAATCTCGTAATTACTCAAATTACTAGGCCAGGTCTTAGGAAAACTCCGGTAAGTTAAAAAATCGCAGAGCGACGTCGTTATCTGCTGCAAGTTTCTCTCGTACTCGCCGGCCAGAATTTTCGGCATAAACTTCCTGAAACGTTTATTAAAGATACTCGATGACAAAAGAGCGGGCTCGATCGATTCACCTTCTCACCACTTTTATGTTCCTCAGGACTTGCGAAACAGCCCTCTCAAAGGCCGGTATTCTGAGAAGATGTGCATCATACTTTCTGACGTTCTTTAGTAACTAATTGGAGAAGAGAAAAAGGTGAGTTAAATTGATCAAGTATTTCCGAAACCTCGTAAGTCTAAAATTCAAATTTTACAGGAGACACAAAATTGATAATTGAATAAAAGTCACTTGATTTGTTTCACTACTGTTTTTATTCTCTCCGACTAGTTTCAACTTATCTGTGCTATATTCACTGTTTGTTTTTAATTATGTAAGGTAATCAATTACTAATAAAACAAGAATATTTAACTAATTTTAGTGAAGAAAGGAAATCAAACCATGTTTTAAACGTTATCTATACCAGTTAATTATTATATGAGCTGCATAATCCTTCTGATTTTTATTATAATGTGTATAGCTTTATCATGAGTGTATTTAATAAGTATTTTGAGTAGATAGTTTATAATAACATTAGTAAATTACTAATATCTGACTTACGATGTTTCTGCCAAGGATAGGGGAACGCTTACGAGGTTTCGGAAGTAATTGATGAAAATGTTAGTTTGAAAAAGAATATTTTTAAGCTCACGTCCAACCAATTGTGCCGCACTTCGCCGCTGTTAAGCATTATGTGCCCGTCCAGGCTGACACCCGTGAATGGTGCGAAGACTAAAGTTCTACCTAAAAGTAATAATGACTGAAACAACATGAAATGATGCTTTTGTTGTCTTAATAGTATATTTTAAACTTTATTTAAAATCTGTGTTTTATACGTGTGGCGCATCAAGTAAATTTTCGAGGTAAGAAAAGCCTGAATATTTGGTTTTAATAGTTTTCTAACAAGAGTTTTCAACTCCCTGATTAAGCATGAAGTAAATATTTCAGGCTTTTCTAAACTTGAAATATTTACATCATGCGCTAGATGTATAAAACACTGATTTAATGAAGTTATAGTTATTGCTAATCAATTTAAAAAATTCCCATAATTAAATTTTTTAAATTCGAATATTGATTCAAAATCAATAAAATTTAAATATTAGATACATTTTAATATTTGAGTAATTAGAATATTTGAATACTTTAATTTAATAAAATTAGATCAACTACTGCTAATTTAAATAAAACCACTAACCTTTTAAAATATACATAATTTCCGGATGTTGATCACCCAAAGCAAATAAACTCTGCAGGCACCCCCTTAAATGCGTTTCATTCCAACCGCAATCCCACTTAACCTCCGTGATTCCCCACAATTCCGTCAGCTTCTTCTTCAGCCTCTCGATCTCTTCCAACATCGGCCTATTACTAGCCGTTTTATCCAAAGCCGCCTGATAATTACTCTCAATCCAACTCCCTAACTTCAGCTCCTCCTGAGCCTCCCAAATTTTCCTCTTAATCGCAATCGGCCCGAAAATAGTATCATTAGGATCCAAATTGGTCAAATCGATATCGTTCGTTCTGTCTAGTCTCCCTTTTGGCATGACCGGCTTCGGGATATTATCCACGAAATCCGTGGGAAGCTCGCAGGATTTCAACACTTTCAAAACGACTTCACGCACGTCTCGTTCCCTCAACATCAACTTCACCAAACGAAAACTCCCCTGGACTTTTTTCTTATCCCGTATGTAAAACTGGAGATTGCACGGTATTGCGGTTTTACGCGTTTGCAATGTTTCTAAAAACGAGCTGAGTTGCTTCAAGGAATTTTCATTCATCGTCTGCGGAATTTTAATCAAACGATCAACTTTCGATTGAATGTAAAAATAAAATACGCACCCTTTGAATAGGATACTGTCCGAACAAGTCGGGGTGCACGGCGAAGTAAAAAGGTCTCAAGGCGGTGGCCACTTCGGTGGGTGTCATGTGGAGCATTTGTGTCGTGTAAAAACCCCTCACCACAGACAGCCTAAAAACACCACTCGATCAAAATAAACCCCATAATAACACTCAATTTTCTCACCGTTTCGTTGCACTTCTCAACATGGCTGTTTTTGGTCAATAAATAGCATCCATTTTACTACCAGACTATTAATTTTAAAATCAATTTGCTACAACAGTTTTCCGGGTTAATTGAAATAAAAAAATGAAGATAAGATTATTTTACAATATTTATATCATATTTTTAGGTTATTAAAGTCATAGGATTTCCTAACCCAAAACACAAATGACATTGAAAAACATAACCTGGAAAAGTGTTTGTGTTATTTTCGTTTTTATTAAACATGAAGAGAACGCACGAAAATACGTGTGATAATTCAGGAATATGCTTAAAAGGTGAGCGTTAGTTACGTAATATTAGTTGCTACACTTAATTTGGACAATCGTATTAAATTAATTAACACATGTTTCATACACAACGCTTTCATTCTTATTTATGCAATGTGGAAATAAACTAACAAGAAAAATGCATTATTTGCATTCGATGCAAATGATGTTTGAGTTAACGAGTATTAATATTTTTAGTGGCGTTGGTTGAACGGAACACTAGCCCAGGTGGTTACGCACTAGTCAACGCTAGCAAAACAGCCAAAAAAGGACATAGCGATATTGTCCAATTGGCTATGGAAATTGAAAAGGTATACAAATCATTGATAAACGAGGGAAATCAGTTTTAATTTGCACTTACATAAATCAAACATTTCCTTTCATTTATCCAAAACAGAAATAATGAATGGAACATTTTTTAAAGGCCGATAACTACGTTCACGCCACAGCATGCAACAAATTACAAGTCATCGCACAACAAGTAAGATTCCTTTTAATAATCATACCTACTTGTTTTGATTAAAATGCAAACACTATTTATTAGGTCAGATTTTTAAAACAACAAGCCTCCGAAGTTTTAAAAGAAGCGAAAATGAACACAGATTTGCATCACATTGCTTGCAATTTCCGGAAAGTTCCCGGTACTGTTTACCATTTGTATAGGAGGGGTTCGGGGCAACAGTACTTCAGCATGTTATCACCAGAGGTAAAGTACGAATAAATAAAAATCACAATATTTATATATAACAAATAAATTCAATATTAATTGGATATTGTTTGGCTAAAAATTGAAACTTGAAATTTAGGAATGGACGAGCCCGCATGAATATTTGGGCAGTTTTCGATTGGAGCATGATCAATCGTGGACTAAAGCCGAAAAAATAAGTGCCAAAGATTCAGAACTGACGTTAATTAACAAAATACTCGGCTCTCAAGACCAACCCAACCTGAATTTCGCTTTACAAGAAACACCAATGGATTTATAACAATTCATAAACGACCTAGAATCAATTACGTTGTGAAAATTAAACGATAAGAATAATAATTTTGTGTTATTAAAGGTTTTAACTAATAAAGTAATTCCTAAAACCTTGTCTTTCACTTACCCGCATGATGAATTTAATATTGAAGACACTTTTTGCTTAATTGAAATAAGTAAGTGCTAACTCTTAAATTAAAAATGTACTAGGAAATTATTGACCCACATGACGTCCGCTTTTAAAGTGAGTACACCTTTTTATAGATAATGAATAAAATTATTTGATTAACAGTTGATAACTTCGGTAAACCAACATTTCTACGAAACAATATTTTTACATTCCATAGTTGGTGCATTCACGAGATTGAATTTTCATTACAACAATAGTATAATTAACAGTTGGCAATTTCGATGCAGTAATATTTTTGTATTCAACAGTTAGTTGCCTCGTTGTATAAAATTTTCTCTGCAACAATATTTTTACATTGAACTGTTGACACCTTCTTACTACCGAATTTCCATGTAACGAAATTATGTACTTTCGATGCAAAGGCATTTTTTCATGTTTTTGTTTGCAGTTTTCTTGTTCTGATTTTCTATGAACGCGTCTGTTAATCAGTCATTTTGACACTCGGATTGTTTACTTTTTGCGAAGCCGAATGAAAAATACTAACGAAATGCCGCCCTGAAGAAGATGGAGCGAATAAGGTGCAGACTGTGCGCCTCTGTGGGTGCCCTTCTGTTGCCCATCGACGATGGTCTCGGCAACAAAATACTCAGCCTGTTCCAAGTGCAGATTGGGGGGCCCGATGACCGGCTGTCTTGCTGCGTCTGCAACCAGTGTAACGACACCGTCAACAGCACATGGCTCTTCGCGGAGCGGGTCCAGAGGGCCCAGCAGGAGCTCGTCAATATTCAGGCTCGAGAGGAAGGCAAGAATGACGGGATTATTACAGATTGTATTGTGGGTGCGGATGATTTGAACGGGGCGGATTTGCTAGATGATTCGCAGATGTTTATCGACTGTAAACAGGTGTTGGGTGAGGATAAGTTAAGTGCTGTGAAGGGAAAAAAAGTGAAAAAGTGTAAGGGTTTGAAGAAAGTTAGTGAGGAGGATGTATTATCTGGGGTTAGTGATTGTGAGCAAAATGAAGACGGCAGTTTGAATTTTCCTTTGGAAGTGTTGCCCGGTTGGGAAAATTATCCTTGGGTTTGTTGTGAATGTGGGCTTAATGGTAGTAATAGTGAGGAGTTGAAGGATCATTATTCCACAGTGCACGGACAGGCCAATCGGTAATTAAAATCTTTGTTTTCATCTTATTTCATCCAAAAAAATATGAATACCTTGAGAAATTTGTTGGTTCTATACTGAAACTAGCAGAAGTAATTCACATTTAAGTTATTGAATTAATTGATTGAGTTAGGTAAAGATACAATTAAATTGACGAATAAAGCACTAATAAGTGTGAAGAAAGGTTATTAGTGCGTTATAATATAAGTTGCTGAAATATGATTTTATATTTTAATCATTGTCCTTTATAGATTCGCCTGCGTGGACTGTCCAAAAATTTACACGAAATACAGCATGTTCCTCACCCACGTTAAAGTCCACAGGCCGAACTTACGTTTCTGCTGTGACGTGTGCAATAAATGGTTCGCTACGCCGAAACAAACAGAGGTTCACCGAGCCGAGCACGGTGATGACAGGCCACACGCTTGCACGGAGTGCGGCAAGCGTTTCCGCATGCAATCAGCCCTCTTGGTCCACTCGAGATCTCACTTACCGGCCGAGCTTAAAAACAGGTACGAGTGCGACCAGTGCCCCAAAAAATTTGGCACCAAACCCAACTTGACAGCACACAAGAGGATCCACGCGGGCGTTAAGGATTACACATGCGATCAGTGTGGGAAGAGTTTCGTGCAGAAAGGGAATTTGGATAATCACTTGTTGACGCATTCGGCGGTGAGGCCTTTTACTTGTTCTACATGCGGGAAGTCTTTTAAGACGCTGGTGAGGCTGAAAAAGCACGAGTCCGTGCATTTAGATTTAAAGCCGCACCAGTGTGATGTGTGCGGGCGTCAATTCAGGGAAAAGGGGACTCTCAAGGAACACCACAGGATACACACCGGGGCCATGCCATATTCTTGCGACTTCTGCGGAAAAACTTTCAGGTAATATAAATAAAAATCCACATTAGTGTTGTTATTTTTATGTCGTGTATAATACGCATGCTTGATTTTCTGTGAAATGTTCAGAAAAAAATGAGCATAACTATACACCGTTCCATTTGTTTCTGGATCTCGCCTAGCCATGCTTTCGTGTTGTTATGTTGCAGTATCAACATTTACATTTTTTATTAATTGCCACTCCTGATTCCTTATTTTAACAGTGTTGCAATAATTTATGATTTCATAAGTAATCCTCTTTTTAATTTTCAAGAGGTTTATTGTTAATCTTGCAACAATTATTTCGCCACGCGGTCGCTTCTTCGAGCATTTTATTATTAAATCAAATGAATCTAGTGTTGCAATGCTAAATAATAAAAGTGGAATGAGGGCTTAAAAATTGTTTGACATGAAAATTATCAGTATCACAAGAGGGTGGGAATAAATTTGCAATTCTACAAAAAAATACTGAGGGCCAACAGAAGAGAGAATGACCAAAATTAAGGTGGATGGATGGAGTTGATCAAAATGTGTTAACGGGAAGACCCAAGCGAGAAATACAAATGGATGACGAAATAAGTTTGCAGAGCCGAATTCATTATATTTGTTATATACAATATTATTGCTGTGTTTGTATGTACAAAAACCAAGTAGTAAATTTTGTTAATCTTAAAACTGCATATTATTATCCTTTTATATCTGAAAATTTGTAAAACAGGCAACAGTGTAAGATCACAATAGTCAGAAATTATAACCTTAAAATCGAACATCTGACAGTGACATTTAAAAACCCTGATTTAAAACACAACCAGCCCCATTTACAATACTTAAACTGTCACTTTTTCATAGCTAGGCGAGATCCAGAAACAAATGGAATATATTATACATTTATTTTTGTGTACGGATATAATACGCATCCTTATTTTTTGCGGACTAAAGTGTGAAAGAAAGTGTTCTTAACCAATTTTAAAGATTGATGAAAACAAAATTTCAATCTTTTCACTTTGTTGACTGTCTCATTCATTTTAACTATTAATACAAATAAAGTGTTATAGTAAGCTTAACGAAGAAGATTCACAACGGTAATACAATTAATTCTGTGTAGATTCAAAGGTGTGCTCACAACACACCGCAGACAACACACGGGTGAACGCCCGTATTCCTGCCTAGAATGTCAGCACCACTTCACCAACTGGCCCAACTACAACAAGCACATGAAACGGCGTCATGGCATAAACACCAGTGTGACGACACGGAAGCCCCAGCTCATACCACCGACTGGGATGCCGCAGAGGAACCCACCGGGGGCCGTGCTGGCCCCACCACAGCTGCCTGAAAATCATTTTACTGCAGAGAACCACTCGTACTATCCAGTGCTGAACCTTTATAACATTTCGGATGATATTCTGCAGCCAAGGACAGTGCAATGAAAAATCGGGTTCAGTGTAGCTTTTAAGGATTAAAGTGGTTGTTTTTTTGGATACGCTCGAGGAGTCTAACTTTTAATTTTTTTGTTAGTGATATATCCGTGCTTTTGAAAGTATTGATACATAAATATACATTTTAGATATAGTTATAGCTGTTTCTGATTTTTTCCTTTATGCATTTATACAAGATGAAATTGAATATAATTTTTCTAAATATTAAAAGGCATAAATTCCTGGATTAAGCTATAAGATATTTTGAGAATGTTAGCTTAGGTCTACAAAAACTTAGAATCCTCAAGCGTTCCAAAAATATCTCATAGTAAGAATCCAGAGACTTTTGCCTTTCAGTAATCAAGAATCTATTTTTCCCAAGTTTTCCAAAAAAAAAGATAGCTTAGAAAACTATTAAAAGCCTGTTATTCAAGAGAGGCAAAACTTGAGCCTGGTTAAAATAACAATAAAATGAATTTAATTTTTCGTTTAATTAGGACAAATTTAAGCTTACAAAAAATGTATACGATAACATTAGGTTGTAAATTATTCGTAAAAAAAACAATAATTTAAACACATGAAGGCCTATTTTAATAATCGATGAGTTTTGTCCCGTTAAACTGACGTAATTTTACATTATATGGTTTCGTCAATTCTTACCAAAATAATGCCACTTCAGTGAGAAAACTTATCGATATTGATTTTTCTATGAAATGTGAAAGATTTCACATATATTTTTAAGGTTATCTTTAAAAGACAATAATGAATCTCATCATGCATATCATTGGGTCCTCCCGTACTCAAAATTCTTTAAAAGTTTGCATACAAAAACCATTTTTATTTGTTTCAGATTCCGCTTCAATGAAATGTTCCCGAAAAAAGACCTCGCTTTCATATTCTCCTGGTACAAATCGAAAAAATGTCAAACTACTTTTTAAATGTTTTTTTTATTCAAATCTGGTTTGGTTAACAAATTTTAACCCCAAATATTCCCGCCAATTTTTTCGCCATTTTGAATCCATTTTTGGTCGCTATTTTGTGTTCCCCATTTTGGCCGTTGCATGTTTTTATGTGTAAATGGGGATAAGGTTAATTAATTCATTGTTAGATGTTTCTTTGTAAGTTTTGGTGGTTCTGAAAAGAACCTTTTTTTTTATTTTGCATTTACAGATGGTTTCTTAAGATGATGGTCAAGAAGTGGCTTGGAATTTTAAAGACGCCTTCGATGTTGAATGAAACGATTGGCAAGGAATCTGAAACATAGAAAAACAAGTCAACCGTCAAAAGTATCGCCAAACGTGAAAAATACGAAAATGCGTCAAAAATTTGTAATGTTGTCAATGTCGGCTATTTGAGTTTCAGTAAACGTCAACTGTCAAAAGTGACGTGAAAATGAGTTGAAATGTTACATCCGTCAAAACGCGTTCGCAAAATAATCGCAACGAGTTTCCAATATTTATTCGCTCTGCCTTCCCACTGAGCAAAAAACAAACAAATAACGTTATATCAACATTGTAGCAACATTAAACGTTGTTTTAATGTTGATAAAACATTACTTAAATGGATTTGCTCAGTGGGTTGGCAACCAAATATTTTGAATTTTTCGTTCGCGTCGATTCACAAACTTGACAACACTATAGTCTGTTTAAAAACTAGAAGGAGTAAGTGCCAAAGCCCAATTTACACTATAAAAAGTTACCAGAAATATCACTAGATAAATTTGGCGGCAATTTTAAATAATTTCATAATTACTCTTTAAATAAAATCAAATATCCATTTTGTACTTCTTAATTGTGGTTCAGTATTTTTTTTCCATCGTACAATATCGTCAGTTCAATTAAAATGCTTATAAGGCATCTCGCCATATATCTGTAAAATAAAACATAGTTACATTATGTTCATAATATAATATGGAATTTATATAATAATGTGTCTCTATCAGAGCTGAGACGAATCCTCGTAAAAAGGATTCGAATCACGAATCCGAATCACCTAAAATGATTCGAATAAAGGATTTGTAAGAGATAAATATGATTCGAATCCTGTTTTTTCGAATCACGAATACAAATCCTTTAAGAATAAATTTGATTTTATTATTTTTTTGCAACCATTAATATATAAATATCGTTACCAGTTGTTTTAACAAAAATATTCAAAACCTAATTATTTATTATTACCACTGAACATCGTTGATAATAGACTAAATAACTGACACCCTGTTACTCTGGTTAAAGATGTATTTGTGTGTTTCTGAACTCCACTTCAAATCAGTGTTTTGTACGCGTGGCGCATGAAGTAAAATTTCGAGTTTAGAAAAGCCCGAAAATGTTTTTTTGTGTGCTTTTAAATTTCTCGTTAAATCACTGTTTTATGCGCGTGGCGCATTACGTAAAATTTCGAGTTTAGAAAAGCCCAGAAAATTTGTCTCGGGTCGCTGCGCGACCCGAGACAAATTTTCACGGGGCTTTTCTAAATTCGAAATTTTACTTCATGCTTAGCCTGGGAGTGAAAACACTCGTTCAAAACTTCAAATTGAACTCTATTATAAAATCGACTAATGCCTGAAATTTACGTAAATAAAAAATTCTCACACACAAGGCCGTAGCCAGAAAAAAAAAATCGGAGGGGGTTATAAAAATTTGGAGGGGATTTAATGGTAAAAATATTGTTTTTGTTCTTGTGCATTCAAAAATTTAACATTTTGAAAATTTCTGTGGTGGTTGAACCCCCATATCTCCCCCCTGGCTACGGCCTTGCTCACATACGACTATAATAAAAATTTTGCGAATTAAACTTAGTTTTACATATTTTACGAACTTAGAGAGTGTTTTCGCAGAACGCTTTATAAAATAGTAACGTGAATTTTATCTAAATCGACGATTTTACGAATCAGTAAAAGTAATGTAATAAAATAGTCAATTCATACTTGAATAATTGATGGAATTTTATAAAAACCCGAAAATGTTTTTTTGTGTGCTTTTAAATTTCTCGTTAAATCACTGTTTTATGCGCGTGGCGCATGACGTAAAATTTCGAGTTTAGAAAAGCCCAGAAAATTTGTCTCGGGTCGCTGCGCGACCCTCGACAAATTTTCACGGGGCTTTTCTAAACTCGAAATTTTACTTCATGCTTAGCCTGGGAGTGGAAACACTCGTTCAAAACTTCAAATTGAACTCTATTATAAAATCGGCTAATGCCTGAAATTTACGTAAATAAAAAATTCACTGAATATCATTACAACCGGGAAAGTCAGAGGAAAGTCATGGAATTATATTCAAATTGACCAAAACACTAACAACAAAGCCATATGATATTATTAAATTTGTCAAAATCAGCAGGCAAATTACAAAACACGTACAAATTTATAAAATTAACTTAAATATTGGCAAAAACAATGAAAACTATTAAACAGAATGGGGGTTTCTCACACAAGAAAGTTATATTAAAAGGCCAGGGAAAAAATCTTTAGTCGTCGAAATGTCGGAAAAATTTAACGTTTCAGATTGTTTTTAAAACTAGATTATAATCTTTAAAAACATTTTCAATAATTTAATGTTCTTATCAAAGCATTAGCTTTAAAGTTTCGAACCAGCGTTTCCACTCCCAGACTAAGCATGAAGTAAAATTTCGAGTTTAGAAAAGCCCCGTGAAAATATGTCGAGGGTCGCGCAGCGACCCGAGACAAATTTTCTGGGCTTTTCTAAACTCGAAATTTTACGTCATGAGCCACGCGCAAAATCAGTGATTTAACGAGAAATTTAAAAACACACAAAAATACATTTTTCATGGAATTCCTCACAATTAATTTAAAATTATTTTTGACGGTTCAAATCCTTTTACAAGGATTCGAATCACCCACATTTAGACTCGAATACGAATCCTCTTAAGAAAATGTAACGAATCCAGTTGAACTAAAGTATTCGAATGCCTCTTTTGAATCTTCTAAGAGGATTCGAATCCTGAATGATTCGAATCCTGCCCAGCTCTGGTCTCTGTCTTACTTAAAATTGACTTGTTTCATAAAACTATACAAGGTAGAACGACACATCTTTGGCATGCCTGCGTGATCGTTTACTTCTTTTAAAACTTTATTCAAAGTTGGTAGTTCATTTTTATAGAAGAAACTATGCACGGATCTCTTCACTACGTCATCAAAACTTGTAATTATGTCCTCCGAGCTGTTTAGGGCTACAAATCTCTTCGAATTTCTTATATTCGCTTATGGTACGATAGACAGTGGAATTTACAACTCCTAAAAATTAAACATTTTAATATTTGATGCATATTCTTATACTATTTGATATCTCACCTACTGCACCAACAATGTCTGATACAACAGCAGTCATTTTCATATGTGGATTATCTGGTATCATCTGCTTATACATATTTATTATGTATTGTTTTTCCGACAGATATAAATGACCCAAATTGAACTTCATACGCTTTTCAAAGTTGCAACTCGGTAACGCTTCGAATTAAGGTTATGTCAGCTGTTGCGTCTAATAATGACGTAATTAGCATAGTGTAAAATGGGCGCGCTCTCGGCCAATCAGAGTTGTAGGTTTTGGCGCGTGAAATTTAAAACGCTCCTCCTAGTTATTAAACAGATTATTGTGTTATAATATACCCAGAGTTGGAGCAGGAGCCGGAATCGGATTTTCGAATACTAGCGGAGTCGAAGACGGATTTTTAGAAACTACCCGAGTTGGAGCCGGAGTCAGATGATTAATATACCGACTCCACAGACCTGCTTGTAATCAAATCTTTAGAAATTCAAACGCCTCTCCAGGCCACATAAAAAATTTATTTACGTTCAACGTATAACCAACTCACTGAGCAAAAAACAAACAAATAACGTTATTTCAATATTGCTGCAACATAAAACGTTGTTTTAATCCTGATGAAACATTACTTAAATGTGTTTGTTCAGTGGGAAGAAAATGTCATAGCAGTTGGCTTGACAGTACTCGCCAGGCTGGTACTACTGTGTAAACAGTTAAGTGCAGGCAGCAACTGTCATGGCAGTTGGTTTCACAGTAACTGTCTACTCGCTAGGCAAGCTATTAGCACACTGTAAACACACCTTTACTGTAACTTATTGTGACCCTGGCTCGCGAAAACGGTTATTCAATGTCTCTTCAAATAAAAAAGTTTTCCACATGTGGCACCTCCAAAATGCACCACCCTGTATAGAGAATGTATCTTTTGGTTATATATTTATCAATTACAATGTAATTTAATTTAATTACTTGCATGCTAGCTCAAAAGCCCCAATGAAATATAAATTAGCCTCCTTTAATTACCTAATCCACAGAGCCTTCAACATCCCATTATCAACGGAGAATAGAAATTAAGAAATCCAAACCATCCATAAGATTGCAAAACAGTTAGAGTACAATCCCAATACTATAAACAATTTAATAAATAAACATAAATTTAAAATTAATCTCTGTAACTCATCACGCCTCCTTCCAGACCCCCCTACCTTAGACAACAAATTTGTAAGAATAGTTTACGATCCGAACCTAGAAAACCCCAAACAAATTATTTAAAAATTACAATTTAACTCCCGCATATTATATCAAAACTAAATTAGGACAAACCTTGGGTAATACTTTTTCTCAACCAGAATATCTGGATAAATCAGGTATTTATTCAATTAACTGCAACAATTGTAATAAGGTGTATGTCGGGCAAACGCAAAGAAACTTAAGAATACGTTTTAAAGAACACATGAACCATTTAAGAAATTTTAATAATGAAAAATCAGCCGTAGCAAATCATTCACTAGAAACTGGCCATAAGATATCAATCAATAATATGAAATTAATAAAACAGTCATCCAATTATCACTTAAACATGTTAGAAGCGATTGCAATGAAAAAACACGCAAACAACTTAATGAATTTTGATTTAAGTCCACTCAATAACAAATTACTAGATTTAATACCTCCTTTTACTTAACCCGAATATACTTGTCTTTACCTACCGCTCATCCCCCTTTCCATAAACCGACCCGTTAATGTACGTTTTTTCCCCACATTAAACCCCACCGCCTAACGCTCATTATATTTTGTTAATCTGTTCTGTATATATACTCCTATTTTTGTTTGTATAAGTTAGTATTAAAAATCCATTGATAATGGTCACTTGGTGACAGAAATGTACATCTGGTATTAAAATAAAGTGTGTGAAGAAAGGTTATTGATACTTCTTTTTATTATTATAATCTTCACGTAACTCAATCATCTATTATTACAATGTAAATGTTCAGGTGTACCTTGATTTTAGAAAACCGTTCAATTTACTCAAAAGTGCCTCAAGTATTTATCGATTTTTTTTTCAAATGTTAAATCAATGCAACAACGTATTTATTGATTTATAAAAATGTGCTGCTCTAGGTGAGGCTCGAACTCACAACCCCGGCATTGCTCACGACTACTGCCTTATAAGTACCGTGCGCTAACCAATTGCGCCACTAGAGCTGTATTTAGGCTTTAACAAATTCTCACACACAAGGCCGTAGCCAGAAAAAAAATTCGGAGGGGATTATAAAAATTTGGAGGGGATTTAATGGTAAAAATATTGTTTTTGCTCTTGTGCATTCAAAAATTTAACATTTTGAAAATTTCTGGGGTGGTTGAACCCCCCATATCTCCCCCCTGGCTACGGCCTTGCTCACATACGACTATAATAAAAATTTTGCGAATTAAACAGAGTTTTACATATTTTACGAACTTAGAGAGTGTTTTCGCAGAAGAACGCTTTATAAAATAGTAACGTGAATTTTATCTAAATCGACGATTTTACGAATCAGTAAAAGTAATGTAATAAAATAGTCAATTCATACTTGAATAATTGATGGAATTTTACAAAAACGAATTTAATTTTGGGAATTGTACCTTTCTTAATTTATAGATGGAATAGGACAAATGTTTCGTGAATCAATCACTACTAATGATTTTATAACTATTCAAAAAAATCAACTTTTATGACTTGTTCGCATGCATTAAAATTAAATAGTTCGACGTTAATAATAAAACTGCTTGTGGTTAACCCTTTAACGTTGATTAATGTTCTTGAAATGAAATTGAATGCTACAAATTAATGTCATTGATTATGTAATTCCTGAAAGTAATTTATTTAAAGTTCATATATATTACAGGCTTAAATGAATACTATTCTTCATTCAGTGCGTCAATTCACACTGCTAGGTTTGAAAAGAGACAAATATAATGATAAGAATCGCCGTATTTATGATTTTTATAAATTTCATTAACGCTGAAAACAGAACGATTAATATTTGTAAGTGGTATTTTTAGTTCTACCGAATGTTAATAAACCAAGTTTGGTTGACATCGTGTAATTTTGATTATATTGATACTTCTAACAAGTTGTTCCACTTCTTGTAAAAGCAAGAAAATTTGGTTTTGTCGCGACCAAACCAAATTTTCAGGCTTTTCTAAACTCAAAATTTTACTTTATGCCAGCGGCGTGCACAGCCTAACTTCAGGGTAGACCAGAGACCCAAGGTAATATGTATCCGTTATTGAAAGGTAACTTTATTGTGCATCTCCTTGTATTTATAAAGCGCGATCCCAACCTCAAATTTTGTGTGCCTTGGCGCTGTGGCTCACCCTGAAGTTAGGCTGCGAGCCGTCGCTGCTTTATGCGCAACGTGTATAAAACACTGACTTGATCTTAAGTTTATGATTCATAAAATTATGATCAAATCAATTCTAAATATATTGCCCTATTTTGTTATGATTAGTTTAATACTTGGTATGCATAAAATATGTTTCGAAATTAATGTTTTTAGTTTATTTGAATGAAGATGGAAATGCTGTGGGAGAAACGGCTTTTGAAGCCGCTGTGAAATATATGAGATTAAACAATTATAGGATCCATTTTAAGTCAACCAGTGGGAAAGCTTCAAACTATGAAATGTTTTTTAAAAACAGTAAGTACCTATAGTGGAAGAGATGTCCTATGCAGGGCCGTCCCTAGCAAGTGCGGGGCCCAGGGCAAAAAATAATGTTGGGGCCCCTTAAATATTTTTTTTTATAATTTAAAATCTGCAAAATAATATTGGATTTTGAAATTTAATTATAGTGACAAGACAAGAATAATAATTACTGTTTATTTGTTTTGCACAAGAAAAATAAAACAAAGTAAAATAAACATCTATCTTTACTTAGTAGTAAAGCAAAAAACTACGAAAAACAATGTAAAATGTAAACAAATACAAGTTAAAAGTTTAAACATTTAACAAAAACAAAAAAATATATATCCAAAACATATAACATAAATATGATCAATAAAATCATAAAAAATAAAATAAAATATAATTTTTCAAATATCTGACAATATTTTTATTAGCTATATCTAAAATTATTGTCCTAAACTAAACGAAATTGATTTTTCGTGCCTTTATTTCTGAAAATGCATTGATGATTTCATCAAAATTTAAACTTTCACACAACTCGTGCTCAATCGACAGTAATGTTAAAGTGTTTAGTCTTTCCTGGCTCATACTAGTTCTCAAATAATTTTTGACTAATTTTAACTTTGAAAAACTCCTTTCCGATGCCGCCGATGTTACGGGAATTGTCAAAATTATTCGTAAAACTGTAAACAAATTAGGAAAGGATTCTCGAATTTGTGATATTTTTCTTAAACACTCTAAGGGTGACATTTTTATGGTGTCTTTGCAGAAAATTTCGCAAAATATCTTAAGTTCTTCAAATAATTCGCTACCACTTATATCACGGTTTTCGCCGTCACGTAGAATTAGATCTAGGTCCGCACATTTCTTTTTATTTGATCGTCGCTTATTGTTTTTATTTGTGGGATGTTGTATAAAAATCCAAAATTTATTTCATGACTTTTTAATTGTGTAAATCTTTCCTCTACCGATACAACTGCTTGATCGACCACACAGAGGAAATAGTCCTGATAAAATTTTAATTCAGGGTCTCCGGTTCTCGAATCTGCTCCTTCGTATTCATGTAGTCTTTTTCTCTGGCGTCTTCGGGTTTCTTTAAACTTTATTTCAATGTCATTTGCACTACAAATTTCACTTGAAACATGTTTTGCAGTAGAAAACCCAGTCTCTCTGAATTGAATCAGAAATGTTATCAATCCGTTTAGTAGCGATACAGCCAAACTTAAATCCGCTTCGGTTTTTTGTAGTGCTTTGCTAACCTTATGTATGGCAAGTAGGAGGTCGTACCATATAATTAAGGATAAAATAAATTCATAATTTATTCCATTTTCTGATAGACACTGTGCTTCGCTTTTAATTTTTGGGTCTTTTGTGGTTTCAGTATCTTCTTCCAGGGCGTCGCGTAACTCAAATATGTGAAACCTAACTGTCTTAACGGATTCATGTCGGCATTCCCACCTGGTGTCAGATAGGGGCTTTAATATCGAATCTGGTATGTGCTTACAAAATATGGCCCATCTTTCAGCAGAGGCTGAGAATAAGGTATAAAACCGTTGAATTGTACCAAAAAATGTCATAGCCATCGCTACACTGCCAGCCATGTCGCCTAATGTCAAATTTAAGGAATGTGCTGTGCAAGGTACAAAAAATGCCCTTGGATTTTGTTGCAAAATTCTAGACTCAACACCTTTGTTTTTGCCAATCATATTGGCGCCGTTGTCATACGATTGCCCTCGACAATCATTTAAATTAATATTCATAATTAGTAATTGTGTTTGAAGTTCGTCGAATAATTTGAGACCAGTACTTTTTAGAACTGGTGTAAAACCTATAAAAAAATCACTGATTTTCACTTCGACACTAACTTCTACAATTCTAACTATAAATGTTAATTGTTCGATATGACTCCTATCGGTAGTACAGTCCATTTGAACGGAAAAATATTTGCTGTCTTTTATTTTTGAAATTATTTCCTCTCTAACTTTTTTACTGAGCAATTCAATAATTTGATTTTGAATTCTTGGTCCTAAATAGTGGTCATTGGTTTCATTATTTTTAATTCTTCTTAAATACTCTGCCATGCGAATGTCGAATTTTGAAATCATTTCAATTAGTCCTAGGAATTTCCCGTTATTTTTTGTGAATATCGTACAGTTGGAGCCACGTAAAGCGTCGTTGTGCTTGGCTAAATATTGAATTGATAATATAATTCTTTTTCAAACACCACGCCAATGATCTATTTCGCCATTTATTTGTCGTTGTTGAACAACGTCGATTGTTTGATCTTTATTGTGTCTTTTTTTCAATTCGATATATTTGCTTTGGGCTTTGTTGTGCAGCATAGATGTTTCGTGTTCTTTTAGTCTGTTTCCTATATGCTTCCAATCACAAATTCCTTCGTAGGCCAAACCTGATCTTGCACCCGTGTTAAAAAACAAGAAACAGTAATAGCAATATACTCTATTTTTTGATTTTGAGTAGAGTACCCACTTTCGACAAATTTTTTCGCCATTTGGTAAACATCTTAAATAGTGGGATTCGTTAAACCTTCTTCCATAGTCGTCTACTGGAAAGTTAAAATCACGAACTTGCGTTGGATTATTGTTTACGAGAAACATCCTCATAGTATCAGTAACATTTAGTGGCCAATTTCCTAGATCATTTTGAAGACAGAAAACTCTTCTAGTGGTTTCACTTTCATCAATAATTTCATCACGTTTTTCTTCACACATTTCACTCTCTGCGCTTCTAGATGTAGTAGCCACACATTCCAGATTTGACGACTGTTCTTCTATATCAGTTTCACATATCTCATTTTCAAATTCATCATGAAGCTCACGGTTTTCTTCATACATTTCACTTTCTGTGGTTCCAGATGTAGTAGCCGCACATTGTAGATTTCTCGACTCATTTTCTTTTCAGTGACAGCACCAGTCTTTAGAAATTTGAGCATGCCTCCCCGTTGAAGATTTTGTATTTCTGTCTGTTTCTGTGCTTTTTTTCTTTTCTGCGAGCCACTCTCATATTTTCTACCACGATCGCGGTCTCTTCTCGTTTCTGAATTCATTTTAATACCCTAAAAATAATTATGATTTCAAGCAAAAAATTTGCCTATCAAATGACAAACTGCATAAACTTATTAAACGTTTTTAAGTGAAAATTACAAAGTTGGAAAATTAATTTTGCAAGCTTTTCTGAATCTAGTTTTATCGGCGACTCAGAACAGCTTGAAAAATTAATTTTCCAACTTTGTAATTTTCATTTAAAAACGTTTAGTAAGTTTATGCAGATAAAATTTCTGTAGCGATAAATTATCGCAACCGAATTTTTTTTATTTACAGTACTGCAAGAAAATACATACATATGTGACTAAATCGATGTTTTCATAGACACTGGACACTCGACACTACCACTCACTATTAACACTTAATGCAGGGTTTAGAAGACGTTTAACGTTTAGTGATTATCGTTTAGTGTTTAACGTTTAAGAAAATGATGCCATTCATACGAGAATGAAAGTATAACAATTTTAGGTTACGTTGCGCGTATCGACGTTGCCAACTATTTCATCACAGATTTTTGAAAATATCGTGTTCGAACTAGCAAGTTATAACAGCCGATCGAGAAATTCGGGCATCACTGTGCACACATGTGTCGGCGCAAAAAGTGTGCGCAGATCCATTTATGTTTAAGGATATTGAAGAAAAGTAGAAAATAGGCTATCCTTAAACACGAAACACTTAAATTCTTAAACAACGTTTGAACGCACCCGTAAGAACACGCAATTTCTATTCTATTAAACACGCTTAAACGTTAAACGTCTTATAAATCCACCATTACTTTGCGTATGTTTTTTAATACTGCGCAACTCTAGTGAAACCACGTTTTGCCACGTGTCCTTTGACTCGAGCCTAAAAAAACATAAAAACGGAGCGCAGCCTAAATGTTTGGTGCCGGCTCACGATCGTGCCTGCCGGTTCGCATAAGGCCGCGGGCCCCCCCAAGCGCGGGGCCTGGGCCCCGCTCACCCCGGTCTAAGGACGGCTCTGGTCCTATGACTCATTGATGTTGAATGTGGGGTTCAAATTTTTTAGAGAGTATGTCGACAGTAGTATCTGCAACGATGTTTCATAGTTGTGTCAAATTTTGACGTTACATGACAATGTCAAACTGTTTAGGTCGCGAGTATACCGGGTGTTGACTTGACGGACGCAACATAGGAAATCCCATGTACATTTTGAAATGTTCAAATTTTGGCTCTACTATTTATTTTAGAAATAAAATGTACTTACCTTTTTTGTAGAGAGACAAATTCTGAATTCTATCGCGGTAACGCTTATTACTTTACGTTTCTCTAAGTTAAAATAATTAAAAAAAAGTAATGTTATTTTATAAAAATAATGACATGCCATGGAATTGAAACAACAATTGCGGATGTCAAAATGGCAAAAGACATCGCAGTTAGTTGATTAAAGTAAATGTTTTCGAAATGATTTACACTTTACAAGAAAACATCCTCCTAATAAAGTGGTATCATGCAGACCACAGTTATCACGATGTTTGCGTTATGTTTTTGTCTTTAATTAAGTAACAGCAATATCTTGTGCTATTTTGACATCCGCAATGGTTGTATCAATTCCATGGTAAGTCATTATTTTTATAAAATCACATTCATTTTCAATTTGAAGCTTTAAACGAGTGTTTTCCACTCCCAGACTAAGCATGAAGTAAAATTTCGAGTTTAGAAAAGCCCCGAGAAAATTTGTCGAGGGTCGCGCAGCGACCCGAGGCAAATTTTCTGGGCTTTTCTAAACTCGAAATTTTACTTCATGCGCCACGCGTATAAATCACAGATTAGAAAAGCCCAGAAAATTTGTCTCGGGTCTTTTCTAAACTCGAAATTTTACTTCATGCTTAGTCTGGGAGTGGAAAACACTTGTTTAAAGCTGTTGTCTAATCCGTAAGATTAGACATACATTTAATTATTAATTATTCTATTACGATTGCATCATTCGTTCAATAATGCAATCATAACACAACACAATTCCGGACAATTACCTGATGCCCCACTTACGCAAGAATGACGAGCGCCTGTCCGGCCGATCCACGGCAACAACTTCTGCAACTCAGCAACGGACTTGTGGACTTCGTGACCATCGGCGTCCCAAATCACCGGGCCAACGCTACCAGTCAGCACCAACACCAAATATAAATACCCGCGAGGAGGCCAACTGACCAGAGTTATTTCGACTCTCAAACCATTAACTACCATGTCATGTATTTAAGTTATTATGTTACAATATATACCTATTTTAAATCCACTACTCTACCCTGAACTATTACAGCTGTAAATTCAACTTTAAAAAAAAAACGGGGAGTATCCGAAATTGTTGAATCAATTCCATGGTATGTCATTATTTTTTATAAAATCACATTACTTTTTCTTAATTATTTTAACTTAGAAAAACGTAAAGTGTTAACTGTGAACATTCATAAATTAAAATGTTTCCCTCTACAAAAAAGTGAAATACATTTTGTCTCTAAAATAAATAGGGAAGCCAATAGTTGAACACTTTAAAATTAACATACGATTTCCTATGTTGCGTCCGCCAAGTCAACACCCGGCATATATCCCAATTATATGTTGAAGATTTTTTATTATTCGTTGTTTTCTTAAATTTGAAGTTTAAACAAGGGTTTTCCACTCCCAGACAAAGCATGAAGTAAAATTTCGAGTTTAGAAAAGCCTGAAAATTTGGTTTGGTCGCGTAGCGCGAAGCGCGGAGCGGCCAAACCAAATTTTCAGGCTTTTCTAAACTCGAAATTTTACTTCATGCGCCACGCGTATTAAACACTGAAAGCACTGAAATATTGTGAACAAGTAAACTTTGCTTGAAATCAGTGTCTTGTACGCGTGGCGCATGAAGTAAAATTTTCAGGCTTTTCTAAACTCGAAATTTTACTTCATGCGCCACGCGTACAAGACACTGATTTCAAGCGAAGTTTACTTGGTCACAATATTTCAGTGCTTTCAATGTTTAATACGCGTGGCGCATGAAGTAAAATTTCGAGTTTAGAAAAGCCTGAAAATTTGGTTTGGCCGCTCCGCGCTTCGCGCTACGCGACCAAACCAAATTTTCAGCCTTTTCTAAACTCGAAATTTTACTTCATGCTTAGTCTGGGAGTGGAAAACACTCGTTTTAAGCTCTGAATTGAACTCTTTTAAAAAAAGCGTATGCTCTCTTTTCACACGCGCAATCTTATATTTATAGAACTATCCCACTGAACAAATCGATTTAAGTAATGTTTCAACAACATTAAAACAACGTTTAATGTTGCTATAACGTTATTTGTTTGTTTTTTGCTTAGTGAGATTAAAAGTGTAAAAAAACAAATTTCAGTTTGCAACAATTATTCCGAGATGCTAGATTCTGGGATTTTTCCGCATTTCGTGATGGACAACACAGTTGCTGGAACAATTTCTGCATGCGCTAAGGCTTTCACAGGATACCTCTCGTTGCCCACTGTTAGCTCTTCTTATGGTCAAGAAGGCGACCTAAGGCAGTGGGAGAACGTCACGAAAGACGGGGAGAGAAATTTTATCCAAATATTGCAACCAACAGACATGATTCCTTATGTAATTAGAGCACTGATACAGTATCAAAATTATTCAACAGCTGCAATCTTAGCAGATGAATATTATGGTAAGTAAAAAAAGGACAATCGTATGACCATCAGACGAGCTTAGGTTTAACCATGTAGGTTAAACCTGAGCTCAATCGTGCTAAAGAGCGATTTCTTCTTCCATATTTTATCGCCGCTTAAAATTTAACTTAGTATTTCTAGTATCTGAATAATAATCTAAAGTTGTTGGGAAATTACAATAAAATTCCCACTAAACAAACACATTGGAGTAATGTTTCATCAACATTAAAATAATGTTTAATGTTGCTACAATGTTATTTCTTGTTTTTTGCTCAGTGGGTTATATATAGACCCCGGATTATATGCAACTTTTTTTCTTTTCATTAAAAAAATGTGAAACTAATCATAAAACATCTTTTATTTATTCTAGAACTGATCTATAACGACATATGCGAATATGCAAAAAATATGCAAAAAATATTCCGAAAATATGCAAAAAATATTCCGAAAATATGCAAAAAATATGCAACATTTTTTAGTTTCTAAGAGGTTTGAAATGATTGTACAACAACATTAAGCTATATAGAAATACATTTTATTTATTATAATTGGCATCGCAGTAGATAATAGGTATTTTTTCGACATTTTCGGAGGTCAAACTATGCCTTTTGTCCGTTAAGATCATTTTATATGCCGAAAATGATCGCTCTACATCGCACGAGGTAATAGGCGCGTACATGTATTTAGAAAGTACACTCGGATTGACATCAGGAATTTCAGTTGCCTCCCCGCCGATCAATATATCACTAATTTTTGATATACATTCAAAACCTGGATTTCTCGCCAAAACATTACTTAATTTGTCTTGGTATATGATAGCGTTTCTCCCTTTCAGCATGTTTACCGCGTTCTGAACTGTTTTTATCAAATTCAAAGAATCGCTTAGCAAAAGACCGCTTGTCTCCAGTTTTGTAATAACTTCCGGCAAGAAACCAACATTTGCTTTGGCGTATGCGAGATCTGCGAAGAGTTGAGGTTGTTCGAGAACTGCCTTTGCTTCTGAGATAGCCTTTGCGTCGTTGGGATCCAGCTGCCAGATCACCTGTAAAATTCGAATTCAAATAATGACCGCATTTTTCTAATCACACTTCGTTCTCATAATTATTCATAAGCGTACCTCTTTAATTTCATGCATATGTTCTGCATAAAACAGTGCTGCGTTCAGCCAAGTTCCCCATCTCGTCAGTATTGGCTCTGGGGGTAACGGAATATCGGGTAGACTGGCTCGATACAATTGTACCCGAAGTGGAGCTTTGCGGAAAATTTTCTTGACTGACGAAATAAAGTGTTGACTAAATCAAAATTATTCCGTATCGTTTCAGCCAATCGATTTAATCCATGAGCCGTACAGGTCAAATGAATCAAGGATAGAACAATTTCAGATTTTGTCCAGCTTTTAGCATGTAAGCTGCCGCATCAGTCACCAACAACAAAACTTTGTTATTATTTCCTCCGGGGCAAAATCGCAACAAAGCCGAATTAACAAATTGTGCTATAGTAGTACTGTTTGTCTTTTCGATTTCTTGACTTGCAATTAAGTAAGATTTTCCCGGCTCGTTTTCCGTTAAGATACCGACTATTAAATTCGCTATGTAGCGGCCCACGGAATCTGTCGTCTCGTCCACAGATATCCACAAATAATTGTCGCCAATATCTTGTTTGATTTTCGCCATTTTTGCATCGAAACATTTTTGAAGGTAATTTTTCCGAATTGTGGACTCACCGGGGACATTGCAGTCAGTGTACTTCTGGAGAAAATTTTTAAACGTGACGTTTTTTAAAGAACTCCAAGGCAAGTTTGCAGCCACCATAGCCTGGCATAAATCAAACTTGAAATCAACCGGTTCTCCATTGTCACTACTGGAAGCACCGTTGTTGGTTGTTACAACTGCTTCCCGGTGCATCGCTGTATTGACATGCTGAGTGATTTGAAATTTACTGCTCACAGTTATCTGTAAAAACTAAAATACTTATTGTTAAAATGTGTTTACTAATGCAGGTAATATTTCAGGTAGGAGTGACATTTTTACCGACCGCATCATACCAATGGTAAGGAAGGTATTGTGATCGCAAAAAAGTTGACCCCCCATTTTTTTACGGAAATATACGTTTTAGGGCCCCAGGAGCCCCAATCAAGTGTTATCTCAATGACGTCGGTCTGTCTGTCTGTCAGTCTGTCTGTCAGTCTGTCTGTCTGTCTGTATACCGATTTTATTTTAGTATCAAAAGGAAATGCATTTTATTCAGAAATAAGGTTTTGTTAAAAAAAAGTAGGATTCAAAAGACTGGCACAAGCTTTTAGAAGTGACTGTCATGCCATTCCTACCTGAAGGTATCATTTCAGGTGTAATGTTTATAAATATTCTATGTATTATAAATTTCATATTTCATAAATATACTAACCTTTTTGTCACATTTGACGCAGAGAAGCCATTCGTCAGTCAATTGAAACACGTTTTTGCTGAAGCATTTCAACCACTGTTTTATTTTATTTTGCTTTTTTTTAGAAATTTTCATGACTGCTTGGAGTTTCTCAGAGTTGCTTCCAAGACAGTTTCTCTCAAACTGAATTATAAGTTATAATTTTTTTAATGAAAAGAAAAAAAGTTGCATATAATCCGGGGTCTAATTATAACTTTATAACGCAGTCGCGGAAAGCACTTGTGTTGATATCATTTTTTACCAGCAAAACAGAATGATTCGAAATAATATAGGATCAAAACATGAAGAATCGCGAAAATATTACATCTGCTGTGATGCAAAGACATTGTAGGACGTGTGCAGAATATATTTCAATTATTACATGCTTCAAATTTGCGTATATGCATCAAATATGCAAATATGCAGAATATATGCAGAATATGCAAAAAATATGCAATATGCAAAATCCAATGTGCATGAATCGGCTTCAAATTTCTTGAAACATATTTGTTTATAAAACTCTCATACAAATATAATGAACAGAAAAAAATATGCAATTGTATATAATCCGGGGTCTAGTTATATATTACAAAATTTGGCTTTTTGATTGATGATCTTCCAATTCATGCTGATATTTCTAGTAATGGACTTTAAATACAAGTGTCTTTTGGAAAACCTCCCTACTAGACATTACATAGCCGATCTGGACACTAGCAACCCCATCCAGCAACTTATTCACATAAAAAAAGTGGGAATCTTCAACATTTTCGTGCTCGGCAGCGCCAGGAATGTCAAAACCGTTTTGGAGGGTGCCGACGCAATAAGCATGTTCACCAATGAGTTTTCCTGGCACGCAATCACCCACGAAAACGACTTTTTGAAATTCGACTGTAGAAACGCCAGGATCGTGTTCGTAAAGCCCGTGATGAGAAATCGCTACGCGGAAAATATGAAGCGTCTAAAGGAGACGATTGGGATTAAGGATACGTGTTCAGATCTTCTTTTGGGGTATTATTATGATTTGGCTGTGCGATCTATGAAAGCTATTAGGTAGGAAACATATGAATGATGTATTAGTAAAGACAAAATGTATTGGCCGTTGCATCATCTTGTTAAAACCACACGATTGTTATCGGGGATTTGCCATTTTTAATAAATTGATCGATAGCGAAAGCGCGATGTTAACCAGATCAAGCCATACAGTAGCGGCCTTAGCAACATTTTTAGGTGGTGCGAGATCTCATGGTGGCGCGTTTTGTTTTCCGTTTTCGGAGCCCCACATTTTTAGGCGGTGGGAGATCTCATGGTGCCCCCCCCCCGCGTTTCGTTTTTGGCGCCCGGTGCGGTCGCACCGCCCTAGGGCTGCCACTGAAGCCATAACTAACACTAGAAACGAAACAGTTGGTTATGAAACAATAATTAGAAAAACATTTATACAGGGTGTCCGTATTTTAACAGAATGTATCGGGATCTCGGATATTTGAAGAGATAGAGAGTTGGTTAAACTGGGGCAAAGTTGCGTCATTTAGGGCTTAATAATAATCTAACAACAAATTTGAAATATCTTCTCTCGTTTTTCAGATATTGTCCAAAAACGGATTTTTTGAAATTTTGTTTTTATTTTGTTATTGAATCCGGACATTTACAACTTTGACATTATACAAGCACTTTTTAAAGATAAATCTAGTAATATATTTTATTTTAAGATAACTATAACATTTACCCGGGGACCATAGCCAACTTTTGTTTTTCTAATGGGCGCTATTTTGGATTTTCATATATTTTAAAAGAATATTTTTTTCTGAATTCAGTGATGTATCACATTCATAATTTATTTTTGATATATTTAAAATTATAATATTTCTTATTTTTGTATAGGGTGCCTTGGAAACAAGACGTCATATATGTTAGTCAATAAAATCTTAACAGCAGTCAATCATTGTTAGCACTCAAAATTAATTAATAACTGTCAATCTTTTGTAATAATAATAATAAGTATCGATTATCACATAAAAGTTGCACAAACTAAATTTATTCTAATTTTTTTATAATTATTCCAAAACTATTCACAAAAAAAGTTATTCCTGCATCACATCTAAGCGTTATATATTTTTTACCTTTACTGTAAATCAGTGGTTTATACGCGTGGCGCATGAAGTAAAATTTCGAGTTTAGAAAAGCCCCGTGAAAATTTGTCTCGGGTCGCTGCGCGGGGCTTTTCTAAACTCGAAATTTTACTTCATGCTTAATCTGTGAGTGGAAGACACTCGTTACTTTAAAATACATCACAACTGTTAAAGCAAATTATGGGTCCTAGAAGTTGTCGATTAAGGGGATTATCGCAGTGTAACACGCCGATCGTGTTGGAAAGACCCACATAGTTTAGAGTAGCTCATCCGATGCCAAATTTACAAGACAAGTGGGGCGAATACAGTCAGAGAGAAAGGCGGCAGCTCGCTGTGCATTGCTCCTTGGCATGAACGGATGGGGTCTCGCGTCGCGTGGAATAGACGAAAAAAAAGCGTATAAAAAAACGGATCGAAGGAAAGTGTCGATTCGTATTATTTAAACACGCTGATAATACATACAAGCTATGTATTGTTTTCAATTCGTTAGAAAGCGTTATCGGATCCTGTGTTATGTTTGGGTATTTACAAAACTGATGATTCTAATTCTTGTCATTATAACACATTATTTTTACTTCTAAGACTCCAGTTTCGACAGCCGAACAAACTATGTGTTTTATTTTATTAAATTATAGATTATTTCTTAAAAATATAATAATAATGTAATTCATGTTCATAAGCTCATTGGGAATATTTATATGCCGGACATATATGAAAAAAACGGAACATAGGATTTTCAATGATATTTTTTAAATGGGAATATTATCTTCCCTAACTGCTATCGCCATGAAAATAATGTGTATTAATTTGGCCTCTGCCAAATTGGGTAAATACCCCAAATTTTGGGGAGAATTTCAATTTATATTCGGTCAAATATTTTAGTTTTTATGAATGCAACAAATAAATAATAGATTGAAAAAAATTAAACGGAAAGCTGCCCTGTTTTTTTTATGTTTAGTACAGGGTTTACAAAATGATGATGTGTATAAATAGGCTCAGTCAACTTAGCCCCCCGAAGTTCGACTTTTTTGAAAAAAGCGATTGCGCTAGACCGGCCTTAGCTAGCGCCACAAAAATTAGAGCTAGCGCCATTTAGACAAGAAAACTACGGGGATTTGAACTTTCGGGGGGCTAGGTTGATGCTAGCCCCCCGAGTTTGGATTTTTTAAGTTTTTTTACACTATTCGGATTCCTCAGAGCTAGCGCTACCAATTTAAAAGCCAACGCCACTCCCACAGCCCCAAAAAATGATAAAACATTTTTAACCCTGGCCCCCTAAAATGAGATGTTTTTAATCAAATTGGGTGGAAAATATAACTTAGAGCTAGCGCCAACAGAATATGACAAAAATATTCTCTCAAAAATATCAGGTAAAAAAAAGTTCACGTCCAAATTTTGATGCAAGAGCTTTCAGATCCTGTATGCGTATTACCATTTACTTCCTGAATTTTAATACAAAATGATGTTTGGCATATAATATACCGCTTTCAACAAATAGTTCGGCGTTGTAATTACTTTATTTATGTTCATAGACACTGGCTATTAGAAACATGATGCCTTACGGTAGTACGCTACGGTAACTGACAATTGTGTTTTCACTCCTAGCTAATTTAAATCGTTATTACGCAAGAACTTACCGTACGATTTAAGAAACTCTTTTGGCATTGTAATTACTATACTAATATTTATAAACACTGGCAACGAGATAGCTTGCACTAGTAAGACAGTGGCGTAACTGACGATTGTTTTTGATAATTGAAATCGTTATAACTCGGAAACTAACCGTACGATTTCAATTTTTTTTTTGGCATTGTAATTGCTATACTGAAGTCTATAAACACTAACAACGACATAGCTAGTGATATTAAAGGATAAATTAAAATAACTTGCTTTGTTTCACTATTTGTTTCTATTTACTCGACTAGTTTCGCTTTTTGCGGCATTATCAAAGTTCACTCTTGATTCACTCTTGATAATGCCGTAAAAAGCGAAACTAGTCAAGTAAATAGAAACAAATAGTGAAACAAACCAAGTGTTTTTAATTTATCCTTTATTATTATTTCAAAATGTTTCACCAAGTGATAAATGAGAAAGTTATTCAAGAGATAGCTAGTGCTAGCAAGACAGTGGCGTACCTCACGGTTGTTTTTTTTACGATAACTTAAATCATTATTACTCGGTGGAAAACACTCGTTGGGAGTTTCAAACTGAACGCTTTTCAAAAACAATGAATGCCTGAAAATTTACCTAGTACACATCGGGTTATGTATGTACCTAATCAAAACATGGGTATCTAACACAATCTATCTCAATATCCTGATTCTACGATATACAGGGAGTTTTTCTTTAAAGTAGACGTATTCCAGATTCACTTTATTTTGTTTAAATCTTTAGATATATGTTGTTTTTACAGGAATTCAATTTGAAGCTTTAAGCGAGTGTTTTCCACTCCCAGACTAAGCATGAAGTAAAATTTCGAGTTTAGAAAAGCCCCGTGAAAATTTGTCGAGGGTCGCGCAGCGACCCGAGACAAATTTTCTGGGCTTTTCTAAACTCGAAATTTTACTTCATGCGCCACGCGTATAGAACACTAAAATTTTGTGAAATTTGTGTATATTTGAACCTTACTTGAAATCAGCGTTTTATACGCGTGGCGCATGAAGTAAAATTTCGAGTTTAGAAAAGCCCAGAAAATTTGTCTCGGGTCGCTGCGCGACCCTCGACAAATTTTCACGGGGCTTTTCTAAACTCGAAATTTTACTTCATGCTTAGTCTGGGAGTGGAGAACACTCGTTTAAAGCCTTGAATTGAACTTTTGCACCCAATTTGATTAAAAAAATCTCATTTCGGGGGGCTAGGGTTTAAAATGTTGTATAATCTTTTGGGGTTGTGGGGGTGGCGCTAGCTTTTAAATTGGTAGCGCTAGCTCTGAGGAATCCGAATACTGTAAGAAAACTTGAAACATCCAGCATCAACCTAGCCCCCCGAAAGTTCAAACCCCCGTAACTTTCTTGTCTAAACGGCCCTAGCTCTAATTTTTGTGGCGCTAGCTAGCGCTAGCTAAGGCCCGTCTAGCGCAACAGTTATTTTTTAAAAAGTCGAACTTCGGGGGGCTAAGTTGACTGAGCCGTATAAATAGAGGATTGCAATAACATTCAATTTCAATTCATTTATTCCTTATTTACTTACTATCAAAATATGACTCATCATAAATCAGCCAAATTTGAAAAAAATATATTGGGCTCGGTGCAATGTTGAGCAAGAAGCTTATTATTTGAAATGCATTATAATAACTACCTTATTATTATTATAGTTCTATTTTTTCTAAAATAATTAACAATGAATATGCACGCAGTTAAACCCTACATTTTTTTAAACATTCGTCAAACAAATATTACCTGTGCTCAGTAAAAAATAGTTGATTTGTAACATTAATCTACGACAACGTCATATTGGTGTTATTCTTACTATTCTTATAGTTTTGATATCATTGATTCGTTGATGAAATCGCAGTTGGTTCAAATAGGTCCGATTGCTAGAAACTTTACAATTTACTTTAATAGTTTTATTGCGAGAAGTTTAATGGCATTTAACAACTGCTTTAATAACGAAAGATTTAAGACGAAATAATGATTTGAACAAGACTGATTGTTATTCGATTGCTTCTGGCTTATTAATCAGCTTAAAAAACTTTAAAAATAATTTAATAATACCGACACTGTCAAATAATAAGGAAAGCCAATATTAAAGGTATATTACACATCTTTATTTAAATTAGTGAAACATTTCGTGTTTTCTATATTAGTGAACATGCAGTATAAAAAAATACTTATTCCATTAGTAGTCAGAAAGCATGAAAATAAAACACTAGTACAATAAAATATCGATTATAATTGCGAAATATTAATTTTACGAGAATAAATGCTAACGACGCGAGCCGTTTTTGTTAACTATGATTGAAAAAAGAAAAGAAAAACAAACGCGAAGCCGCACAGCGTTCACCGGCCCAGAGATAAACGCTGGCCGCATGCTGCTCGCCCCTCCAATAATTATGCAGATGAGTGTACAACGCGTTCAACCAAGAGAAGATCCGCAAGGCGGCGGTATTTTACGGTCTTATTTTTCAAGATTTTTATTTTAACCTGACTCGGGCATGAGCTATCGCATCCTTATGAAATGTTCACATTATATTCCTTATAGTACAAACTAGTAAGATATGGGAATATTTTTTTTAATTTTGAAAAATTTAACATTATTTTTTTCATACCTCTGAAAGCAAATTGTTTAAAAAAAAAGTACTTCGATATTTTACTAGATAATTGGGCTTAATATACGCTGTCAAAATTTCAACTTTCTAGGACCTTTAGTTTTTAAATAAACCTAACATTAAATTTCAGACCACTGTTATATTCCCCTTAAGTGAGTTACTCAAGTGTTTCCAAGGCACTCTTTACAAAAAACAAAAGATTAAAATTATGCATATAAAATGTACAATAAACTATAAGTGTGATACATCATTGAATTCAGAAAAAAATATTCTTCTAAAAAATATGAAAATCCAAAATGGCGCTCATAAGAAAAACAAAAGTTGGCTATTGTCCCTGGGTAAATGTTGTAGTTATCTTAAAATAAAATGATACTAGACTTATCGTTGAAAAGTGCCTCTATAATGTCAAAGTTGTAAATGTCTGGATTTGTAATAGGTCAGTAGGGGTCATGGGCAAATATTATTTTTGACGAAATTAAATTAAAATATTATTACAAAAATCACCCAAGAAAATAATAAAGAAAAATCAACATCCAGTAAATACGAGAATAACATTAGTCGATCAAAAATTTTATGTGAAAGAAATAACAAATGCAGCATCGCCTTAAAATAATAAACAAGTACCGGCGCGTAGAGAAATGCTAAGACATACAGAAAGATTCAGTTCAGGGTTTAACGAACGCAAACACAACAAGTGTGCAAAGTCAGGGAAATTACGTTGAGGTCAGAGAGGGATGGGTTTTGTGACCAAATATGGTAGTAGATAAAGTCTACGCATCAAAATCAGGGGAGGGGAGAACTTTAAGAGCAGCAAAGAAACGATTCTGAAGATCAGTCAGTTTTGGGACAGGGACTAGGACAGTCAGTATTTGAATGTAACTGGGGACAGTTGAGAATGGGAAGTTTCAGTGGGATGTGAGTTAGTGAAGTAATGTTGATAAAAAGAGTTAAGTAATGTACTGAGAATGGAATTAGGGATAACAACGTTGGAGAGACTATCACGTAAGAGTAAAATTAATTCTACATCAAACCGACTAAGTTGAAATCAAACAAACAAAACCGGCGAAATAATTTAAACATCTGGGAAAGGGGGAAGATGGGGGGGGGGGTGATAAAGAGGGATGTATGGTGGTTGATGTGTAAGGCCGAATTGAGCGAGAAAACGAGGTATGTCCTACTAATTAATCGACCCAGTCGATTGATGTGTTAGGCCGATCCGAGTTACTATTGCACTAAGTGTCCTACTAACTAACCACACGAATGAGGGATGTATGGTGGTTGATGTGTAAGGCCGAATTGAGCGAGAAAACGAAGTATGTCCTACTAACTAATCGACCCAGTCGATTGATGTGTTAGGCCAATCCAAGTTAGTATTGCACTAAGTGTCCTACTAACTAACCACACGAATGAGGGATGTATGGTGGTTGGTGTGTAAGGCCGAATTGAGCGAGAAAACGAGGTATGTCCTACTAACTAATCGACCCAGTCGATTCATGTGTAAGGCCAATCCGAGTTACTATTGCGCTAACTAATCACAAGAAAAAAATAATTCGATTATGAGTGGAACGAGGTGAAAGGCCGTTCTACTCATTAATCGGAAATGAATGGCGATTGATGTGTAGGGCCGATGTGAGAGATTGTCCCACTAACTAATCGCAAGTGTGTTGAGTGTGTGATGCTAACTCCGAGATGGTTTTTGTGGGTTTCCCATCTCGAAATGCAAATGCAGGGGCTAGTTAATTTTGCTCCCACAAGTAGAGTCATACATTTTTTTGAGTTTAACTAAATGCACATGACTTCTAAGCATAAAGGTTGGGTAATATATTTTGTAAATATAAATAATATGACATACCAATTCATTAGAAATGTCATGAAAGGTCAATAAACTTTGCATACGTTAAGCTCATATCCTGTTTTATTTATTGTCCACAGGATGTGTGGACAATAAATAAAACAGGATATGAGCTTAACGTATGCAAAGTTTATTGACCTTTCATGACATTTCTAATGAATTGGTATGTCATATTATTTATATTCACAAAATATATTAGTCAAATTAAAAGGGAATAAAGACACAGTATTTACGATAATGCATATTGACACAAACAACGAACCTGGTAAATAAATAAAAGGGTTACTACATACACAACACAACGTAAACAATAATACAAATTATAAATTTATACAATACCTAGGGTCGAATCATTACAGATTCAATAGTTTTTGAACAAAAAAATTAAAACGAAATTCCAAAAAATCCGTTTTTGGACAATATCTGAAAAACGAAAGAAGATATTTCAAACTTGTTTTTAAATTATTATTGAGCCCTAAATTACGCGACTATGCACCAATTTAACAAACTCTCTATCTCTTCAAATATCCGAGATCCCCATACATTCTGTTGAAATACGGACACCCTGTATACATTAACTATGTCCTAACATTTATTTTTAGTTCATTATTAGAGGAAAATAAAAATCCTTACAATTACATAACATGCAGCGAGTACAATGGAACCAACAGTCCGGATAGAGTTGAACTGGATTTATTATCACATTTTATAAAAGTAATATCAAAGTTATAAGGTTTACTCTTTAAGTTAATTGAATGCTTGGTTTTCTTGTTAGGAAGAAATAAATCCTTCATATGGGGCGTTTAAAATTGTGAAAAACGGTTACAGTATAATGGATTTTTTAATGAATTTGGAAGCGATTACGTTCAGAGAAGGCACAGTCATGTACAGAGCGAATGTTGGAAATTGGACAGTGGGATATGATAATATGATTAATTTTACTTCAACTAATGTTCTTCAGAATTACACATCGTCTACGTATTACAGAATTGCGGCAGTTTTGGTACGTCTACTCTAAACTAACTCTTTTCTATTAGTTTTGTCCTGTTTTGCCAACCCACTGAGCAAAAAACAAACAAATTACGTTAGATCAACATTGTAGCAACATTAAACGTTGTATTAATGTTGATAAAATATTACTTGAATGTGTTTGCTCAGTTGCAATATTTGAATATGATCAGCAATCAGCTCAACTAGTTTGGCGCTTTTCAAACTCGAGTTTTCTGCAATTGTTGTTTCTTTTCGTTGAGGATGTAACAAAGAATGATCCCAAACAACAAATCGACGTAATTTCACGTAAAATACACGTCGATTCGACGTGGCTTACTTTGATGTGCAGCTTCAACCACTAATTGGTCAGGGTTGTTAAAAAAAACGTTTTTTCATTTTAATTTAAAAAACAGTTTTTTTTAAATAAAACTTGTTTTTTCATTGAAACAGCGTTTAAAACATTAAAATTTAAAAGTAAGTTTAAAACAAAACATACATCAGGGTTTTTTTTTTTTTTTTTTATTTTAATTAAAACAAACGGTTTTTAATAAAACGTGTTTTTTCATTGAAACAGCGTTTAAAACATTAAAATTTAAAACTATGTTTAAAACAAAACATACAGGGCATTTTTCTTTTAAGTTTACATATCGCGATATTTATAGCGTTTTTTAAATGTACGGGAATTCGTTATTTAAAAGCGGTTAATTTGAGCCTTTTAACGAGTGTTTTCCACTCCCAGACTAAGCATGAAGTAAAATTTCGAGTTTAGAAAAGCCTAAGAATTTGGATTGGCCACGTAGCGAAGCGGAGCGGCCAATCCAAATTAGGCTTTTCTAAACTCGAAATTTTACACCATGCGCCACGCTTAAAAACACTGATTTACAGTGAAGTTAAAAAAACACACACATACAGCAACGATTATAGGCACCCTTATTACTGAGGATGCCCGTCACTTTATATCAGAAAACCAATGTCTGACCTATAATTTTAAAAAAGCCAACCTACGCTCACTTTACCAAGATCTCGTTGATATCGAATGGGACGAATTATTTAAGTGTACAACCACTAATGACTCTTGTCGACTCTTTTACTGTAAATTATACGAAACTATGGATAAATGGGTGCCTAGAACAAAACTTAAAAAAAGGACACGCTATCCTGTATATTTTAATCATAGAATCATTAGGGAAATCCGGACCAAAAAAAGACGACTGAAAACTTACCGTCTACACAAAACCAATTGTACCAAGCTTGCATTCAGAAGAGCAGAGCAACAACTCAAAGGAAACATCAATACAGCTTATCATAGCTATATTGAAACATCAGAAAAACGTCTGTCGCGAGATCCGACTAACTTTTGGGATTTCGTTAACGATAGGAGAAACCAGGATCGAGTTCCATCAGTGATGTCATGGCAAGGCCTGGAGTTGGACAGCGGATCCCAAATTGTGCACTTCGATCAAAATTATAGCAGCGGACCATTGCTAACTGAAAACACAGCTAACATGACTCAACTGGGCCATATTAATATAACTGAAGGCATGGTCATTGCGGAACTAAAACGCTCTAAAAATAAATCAATTAGTGGTACCAATAACATCCCAGAGATTCTTGTTAAAGATACTGCTATAGTGCTAGCTAAACCACTAACACATATTTTTAACCTCATCTTTAAAACTGGCATATTTCCTCTATGTTGGAAGAGTGTGAGAGTAATTCCAGTTTACAAGAAAGATGATAGGTCGAAGGTGTCCAATTATAGACCTATTTCTATATTAAGCAATTTTTCGAAAGCTTTTGAACGGATTTTAACTACTGCTTAACCAGATTAAGTTGGCCAGACGCGCAGAGAGGAAGCGAAAATGAAACAAGAGAGAGAGGCTATCTGGCGGCCGAGTACAGTCGCTGGAATAAGCAGGCACGTGTTCTTCGCGGGCGCTATTCATTTATAACTCAACAGCGTAGATGGTCGGTCGCTCCCCTCAGCATAATTATGTATTTTGTTAAAATTGTAGTCGACGAAACACAATAATACGACAAGGGAAAATACACATAAGCTCTAGTAACTAAGGCTGGCAAAATTAATCGATTAAGTCGATTAATCGATTAAAACAATTTCGATTAATCGATTAAATTGTTTGTTGGAAAAATTATCTATCCGTTTTCGATTAACCGATTAGTTTCGATTAATCGATTAGTTTCGATTAAGCGATTAGTTTCGATTAGTCGATTAGTTTCGATTAGTCGATTAGTTTCGATTAGTCGATTAGTTTCGATTAGTTTCGATTAGTCGATTAGTTTCGATTAGTCGGTTATTTTAGCCGACCGATTACTTTCGATTAGTCGGATATTTTAACAGTTTTCGATTAGTCGGTTATATTAGCCGACCGATTAGTTTCGATTAATCGGATATTCTAATCGCTTCGATCAGTCGAATATTTTAACCGTTTTCGATTAGACGGTTATTTTAGCCGACCGATTACTTTCGACTAATTGGATATTCTAATCGTTTCAATTAGTTGATTATTTGAACCGTTTTGGTTAGACGGTATATTTATCAATGTAACAGAGTTATCCATAATTTTTAATATTTATCATAAATAATGTTTGATAATATCGTGCATTATATGAACAATGTATGAAAAAATAAGCAACATAATTTTTTATTTGTTTTACATTTATTTAATCTTTGCTAATATTCTCTAAATTTAAATGATATTTAAAAAGATTTGTATAAGAAGAATATAATTACAACTCATAACTATTTTTTTTAATAATATAATTTGCTTGCTAAAAGTCAAAATAACAAAATGCAATTGTGTCCTTGAAGTTTGTCATCTTTTAATTTTTTTGTTGTTGAAGACATTAATATGAGATTACACTGAAATATAATATTAATTATTTTATGACTCTGCATATAATAATTTATTAAATCTAATAATGCATTTAGATGTGGCAATCGAACGCGTATACGCTTTTGGTCTAACTAACCTTCATCCAAATTCAAAATATTAATATTCAAATATTAAGTATTAATTTAATAGCAATGATCTATATTTTTCTTTAAGGCCCGAAATTCTTACATTTTTTACATGTGCCTCTTACAAAATTGTATCTTCAGCAATTTTCAAAGAAGTTGTTCATATGAGTAATATTTTGCAAATATCATTTTAATAGCTGCTAATTATTCAATGATAAAATTAATAATATTTTGTACATTATACAGTTTAATTTAATGAAAGTAAAACCAATAACAATAGAGCGAAACTTTTGCATGTATATGTCCTACTAATAAACATGCGGTTGGGTAATGAAGGTAGGAGGTTGCGAATCGCACCCCCCTTCGCTCACGCGGAGTGGCAAAAGTTTCGATCTTTTTAATTCCTTCTACATGCATTAAATTATATCTTTAGAGTTCTTAAATCTGCCATTTCGTTTATATTATACAGTTTAATAATTATTTGTAATAATGTAATAAAAATTTAAGTTGTTAGTTTAAATTTTGTGCTATATTTTCATGTTAAATTTGACATTTCTGTGCCTTAAAAACAATTTGACATTTCCGTGACTTAAAAACCTGGTTTAGGCTTAAAATAAACATAGCAAATTTCAAATTGATATATCAAAGATTAAAAAAAAAACTAGAGTTACCAGTTTTGAGTTACGGTCTATGAAAATCAAGAAATAATTCAATTTAATTCAGAACATTTGTTTATTTATATTACTTAAATTAAATATACAATTTATAAAAGAACAAATAACAACAACATTCTTTAATTAATACTGCAATCATTGAACATAGAAAATTAGGAAATAACAAAAACTAATGATATAAAAAATTACTTAACTAGTTAGCTTATTTATAAAATTAGATAATATTCAAAATAATTTTATTAATGGATTTAACCCATTTAAGTAATTTATGTTTTTGATATAACTTCATTAATTATGATTATTTACAATTATTATAAACAGTAATTGCATTAAAGTTAAATATAAGTTTAAATAAATTTCCAAATAAAGATTAATGAAAAATGATATTTTATAATATTTATATTATAAAATATAATTATGAATTTATAAATTTTCATAAATAATTCATGTTTATACTGTATGTTTTTTTTATCGTGAGCCACAGGAACAATGTTAAAAATTATACCTTGTGTTAATGTATTTTATTATATAATATTAAAGCAAATTTGTATTATTAGCAATAAATCAATTATTTTTCTACACAATGCGCTTAATTATATATATATATAATCATTTAAAATCCTTTTTACCCTTTAGGGTGTCGAGATTGTGTGTGTTTATATTCTTGTGTAATTTTCTGTCCATTCTTTTCACTTCTTTCTGTCATTTTGTCATTTGCGTTACAATGCGCTTAATTATAATAGCTTAAACATGTTATATTCCATTAAAAAATGAATTATTTGATATAAATGAGAGAGCAAAGAAATTCTTATTAATTCAATTACAGTGTGAGAGTTGCAAAATATTGTGTCTTTTACATTTGTGTCCGCTTGGAACATTGTTTAGCTGCCGAAAGAAAGTATTTCGATTAATTTCTATAATATTTTTTGATTTTTTCATATTGTTTTACTTCTATTCCACGTATTAAATAATTTCATTGTTAGAGTAACAAAACATGCTTATATTCTTTTAATTAAGCACATCACGTAGAAAAATAATTGTTTTAATACCAACAATAAAAATTTGCTTAAAGAATATATGATAAAGTACATTAACGCAAGGCATAATTTTTAACATGTAAAATCCTATGGCCCACGATAAAAAAACATACTGTATAAAGAAGGTGTCCGTAAATGAACAGAATTTATGGGGATCTCTCTTATTTGAAGAGATACAAAGACGGACATCAAATAAACGAGATTCCCGTACATTCTGCCGAATTACGGATTCCCTGTATATGATTATTATAAAACTACAACTCTTGAAAATAATTCATGTAAGAAAAATAAATACTTTACAGTTTTTCCTTTTAAACATGAACGTTTGCTAGTCAAAATATTTCCAGCTTTTGAGAAGGCGCGTTCCGCTGGAGCTGAGGAGGCTAGTATGCATAAATATTGTTTTGCAAGTTTTGACAAGTTTGGGTATTTCATAGAATTATTTTTCCACCATAACAAACTATTTTCCGTTTTATCAATTTGAATTTCTTTCAAATATAAATCGACTTCATTATGTTTAGTTCGGGAATGCGCGCTACTGGGAAATAAAAAATCATAGTCTCCTTGACTGTTTTGTGTTGTTTCTTCCTTAGTTTTATTTGCCATATCTTTAATTACATCTTTCAAAGATTTTGAGACATAATCTAAAGATCCATCGAACCTTTCACAATTTTTGTAATGTGGATCCAAGAATGTAGCAAAATCTATTACCCCTATTGTGCACTCCACGGTAAAATTTAACCATTTAAACCTGCTTTTCATCTCTTGAACAATTGTATCTTTTAATATTGTAATTACAAAATTTTCATTTTCATATGTGGCTAAGAAATTTTTCTCTATAGATTGCATTATAGGGAACACTAATGATAAAGATGGGTGTTTGTCACCCGATAATATTTTTGTGGCCACTTCAAAAGGTTTCAAAACCAAAATAATATTTTCTATGATGTCCCATTCCTCTTCATTTATCGATAAAGAAGCAGCCGTGATTTTATTGGTGGCGTTTCTGTCGGCAAAAACAGCAGCTATTGCTTCACGTTGTTCAATTAAACGTTCCAGCATATAAAACGTTGAATTCCAACGCGTCTTTACTGACTGAATTAACTTATGCTCGGGCAGTTTTAATTGATTTTGCTTTTGTTTTAAAAATGAAGTGGCAATATTTGAATGTTTAAAATGACCTACAATGGATACACATTTAGTGGTAATAGATTTAATTTGAGTTAATTCTAAGCTTTTGTTTATAATTAGAACTGTCTAAATGTTCAAAAAATATTTCTATCCGCAGTAACAAGTAATAAAAAGTGCCAATGGAGATATATCGTTGTAAGGAAAATGTTATGGCGGATCAAATAAAAAAATAATATATAGGGTGTTCCATTTAAAATAACAAAGTTGGTAGTTTTTCTGAAATAATGGGGCACCCTGTATATTTGAAAACAATTTTATCGTGTAGGTCATAAAAAATTACTATAAATACTTTTGGATTTTTTTCTCTGTCTAAAACCGTTGAGCGATAATTGAACAAAACCTCTATTACGCGGACACCCTGTAATCTGTATACAGGGCGTTTCATAAGAACCGGAAAGTAGATTTGCGCCTAAACGATGTATTGTTTCCAAATTCAGTTAAATTCAACAAGACTATGTAGGCACATTAGAGCTACATTTCAAAATGATTATTTTCAAATATACAAGAGAGTCCATTCTAAGCTTGGCGTATTATAAATATATTTTCATTCATGGAACACTATATTTTTTCAATTTTTAGATTATACAAAAAAAAAGAAGTTTTTTTTTGTGTTTGTTTGGCCTCGGCTTTCGCCATACAGCCATCTACCATTGTATTTTTATTTCAATTTAATTTAACTCATTCCATACACACACACTAATTTAAATCATTTGGACGCCACATTACATTCACACTACATCCATGGACCCGGATGGAATAATTTATTATTCATAAATTATTCCACCGGACGGGATTCGAACCCGCAACCTCTGGGTTCGTGGGCAGGGTCTCTACCCACTCGGCCGAAAAGATGTGATATATACTCCAGATAGAGTAAAGTGGTTTATTGATATATATTATAAAACTAGTAGGTGTCAAAGTAAAGTGAAATTTTAAAAAGTAGGTAACAAATGAAAATACATAGTTGACAAATATATTTTTATAGAAGTTATAAAATTGTTAAAAAAATAATTTATTTATCACATATGTCATTGAAATTTTACAACTCTGTAATTGAATGCAAGTTGTATTGATTTTATCGAAAATATTGAGAAAATAATATAAATTTTCAGACACACATTCAATATTTCAACAATTTCCTGAGACGTTACTAACAAGAATACAATATTTTTTTAATTCCGATTATTTATCCATAATTAATCAACGAATTACGATACCTGAACATAATCACACTATTTCTAGCCACCATGTACAATGTTTACTAAGAATAATCTACTAAAACTTTAAGCTACCATTAGCAAAAATAAAATAGTAAATTTCCTTACCTTGATTTTTTGTGACAAGTAGGATGTCTGTTCTTCAGATGCCCGCATAAATTTGAAGTAGATTCATTCTTGGACAATTTTGTAGGATAATTACAAAAACTGCAGAAAATGGTATCGGACTTTTTTGAAAAATACTTCCAGATTTCACTCATTGTAATTGCACACAATTGCTTTCAGCGAAGACTAGTTCGGAAATGAAGCAGCGTGTTTCCTTAAACTAATCTCTGAGGATAATGCATTCAGTGCACTTATATATAATATAAAAATAGACACATCTAAAGCGAATTTCCAAGCACACAAAATCAACAAATATTGAAAAAAAATATTAATTCAGCAATTTGAGAAAGCATAATAATGGTTCATTACCGCGTGATCCACAACAGCACTTATACGAAAGAAAATAAACGAGCATGATTCTTCAAGTGCCGGGTATACTTTTGCTTAATTAATTTCACGAAACGAAAATAACATAATTTTTACTAGCTCTGAATATCACGTACCATCTAAAATTGGTTTTATTTTATTTCAGTTATTAAAAGTTATTAAAACTAAATGTAAATAAGCGTCTACTTTTTTGTATGAGTACGTGAAGAATTTATTGTATGTTAAAATTAGGGAACATTTAAATAAGCTTCTTTACAAATACATTCTAATAATGTTAAAATAATATTAAGATTAAAGAAAGTAAAAATAAATTAAAATGGGTAATATTTTATTTTTATTAAAAATTATTATAATAATTTACACGATGATTGTGACATGATTGTCATAATTTATCAATAAAATTAATTATTCTAATGAAAAACTCTTTACTCAAACTAATGATTAATTTTCTGTTGAACTTACCGGTTACATGAATAGGATTTTCTAATCGTTTTGATTAGTCGACTATTTTATCCGTTTTCGATTAGTCGGTTATTTTAGACGACCGATTACTTTCGATTAATTGGATATTCTAATCATTTCGATAAGTCGACTATTTCATCCGTTTTCGATTAGTCGGTTATTTCGGCCGACCAATTATTTTCGATTAATCAATTAGTTTCGATTAGGTTCGATTAATTGATTAGTTTCGATTAATTTCGGTTATTTTAGCCGACCGATTATTTTCGATTAATCAATTACTTTCGATTAATCGATTAGTTTCGATTAATTTCGATTAGTCGGTTATTTTCAATTAATTGTCGGATAAGTCGATTAATCGAATATTTTGAATTTCGATTAATCGATTAGCGCCAAAGTCAAAATTGCGAGCCTTACTAGTAACAACAAAGAATAATTATTATATTTCTCAGTAATATGATTATGAGCAGGTATGAAAGCTGATAAGTTCCTGATTTTCTCAGGTGCAAAACAATTCGCATTCCTGAAGGAAAATAAAACATTTATAAGCTCAGTAAATTAGCAAAAAATTATGAATGAATGTACCACGCGCTCGAACTCTTCACGAAACCTAACGAGACCGCCTATCTTTCGTTCCGCCCACAGTTTTGCCACTGCGCAACGGCAAGTTATGATGGTTCTACAGTACTTATATCTATAATTCGGTCAAGAATGACATATCACCAAAACAACATGGGTTTATACCAAAACGCTCAACATTAACCAACATAATTGGCATTACTCAGCAAATCTCTTCCAACATGGACGATAGAATACAAACAGATGTCTTGTATACTGATTTTTCTAAAGCGTTCGATCGCATGCCCCATGACTTACTAATAAAGAAATTAAAGTTATATGATCTTCCATTCAGCATTATTAACGTAGTAAGGTCATACCTAGTAAACAGAAATCAACATGTCGAATTAAATGGGCATAAATCGCGTTGCTATAGTCCGAAAAGCGGGGTTCCTCAGGGATCGAATCTGGGGCCATTGTTGTATTGTTTATTTATTAATGACGTTGTTAAGATTATTGACTGCGATATTCTCATATATGCAGATGACATCAAACTGTTTGCCCCTATAAAGAGCTTGAATGCGTGTGACTCCCTACAGCATAACCTGGAGCTGCTGAGCATTTGGTGCATTGAGAATAAATTGTCTCTAAATCCCAGCAAATGCTCAGTTGTTTCCTATACACGGAACTATAACCCCATTATATATGAGTACAAAATAGATAAAGTCCCACTAAATAGAGTTAATGAGATGCGGGATCTAGATGTTCTATTTGATAGCAGGCTCACTTTCAACCAACATATTATGAATACAATAAGAATATGCAGTAAAAGGCTGGGCTTAATTATTAGAACAACTAAGGATTTCAAAGATCAACATACCCTAGTGCTACTGTTCAATTCACTAGTTAGGAGTAAACTCAATTACTGTGCTCCTGTATGGAGTCCCCATTCGCAGCTCTATATTCGGCTTGTTGAGTCTGTTGTAAGGAGATTCTTAAAATATCTATATCTAAAAAATCATGGTTTCTATCCATATCAAGGTTATCCGTATAATGACCTGCTTTCAGAATTTAATATGATGTCTATTGTCAATAACCACAATTTAATAAATGTACTAACACTGCATAAACTAATTCACTACCAAATTGATGACATGTCACTGCTACAGGCACTATCAATCCATGTACCTCGAGCTAACTCTAGAAACCCCTTAGCATTTACATACCCCACACCAAACTCAAATCATCACGCTAACTCTCCCATTATAAAAATGATTCGCGCTTATCATCATATTCAATATAATGTAGATATTTTCAATTCTTCTCAAGACTTCAAAAGTAATGCTCTAGAATATTTTTCTACTATGGCTTAAGGTTATTTTTTCCTTCTAGTGCTCATCTTATGATTCATGATTATTTCATTTCTTAGTTTTGTTATTTTTATTTATTTATTATTATTATTTTTTTCCTTGATTCCTATTCTTATTGTTTTTACCCTCACTCGTTCTCTTTAATATAGGCGCATATCTTTAATATTGTTGATGAAATAAATGTTAACGAATACTATATGCATTTAACTTAAGTTTGTATATTTCTTTGTAAGACATCATGTCTGTCGGAAATAAATGGTTATTATTATTATTATTATTATTATAACCTAATATACGTTAGAGTTATTGGGTTGAATATACTATTGTTTTAAACAATTTCTTTAGCGCAGAATTTGAATTACATTGCTAAGGCCGTATATTTTAAACTTTGCGATATTTCAGTGTTTAATACGCGTGGCGCATGAAGTAAAATTTCGAGTTTAGAAAAGCCTAATTTGGATTGGCCGCTCCGCTTCGCTACGCGGCCAATCCAAATTTTCAGGCTTTTCTAAACTCGAAATTTTACTTCATGCTTAGTCTGGGAGTGGAAAACCCTCGTCTAAAAATTCAAATCAAAATCTTTTTAAAAATCCACGAATGTCGTAAAATTTAGTGTATGCAGATGTATACCTGAAAAAAAATCCGTTGTATTTAAAAATCACATTTATGCACACATATTTAATATTTTCTTGTAATAAAATGTTATTTTTAATAATGTAATTTGAAATATCTTCAACAATTCAGCACAAAAAATCTTAATAAAGTAGTGTAAAATATAATTTAGAAAATTTAAAATAATAAAAAAAAACCTTTTAAAAAAATGTAATGTTTAAAACATGTTTTTAACAAATGTAAGATTTAAAACAAAACCGTTTAAAACACGACGGCTATTTTTAAACATGTTTAAAACACTGTTTTAAAACAAAGTGTATTAAATATAACAACCCTGCGAATTATACAAATATTTTAAAAAAATCCATTACTTCCTTATGCCCAGTTGTACCAAGAACGTTGAACTTGAGTTCAAGATGACAGTTCCTAATGCTCTAATGTCACTTCCACATCAAGTTTAGAGTTGACCCAGTTCAACGTGTTTGGTGCAACTGGCCCTTAATCGAGACTTGATATGCTTTACGGATTTCCAGCAAAAACCATTTCTATTCGAGAACAAAACTTCCCCGAAAGGTTATTCCGGATACTGCATCGACCTAATCGAGAGCATCTCCAATATTTTAAACTTCGATTACGAAATAAACGAAGCAATCGATGGAACGGCTGGTGCGAGAGGAGAGGACGGCGAATGGAACGGTGTGATCAGAGAGTTGGTCGAAAGAAGGGCCGATATTGGATTAGGCACGATATCCATTACCGAAGACAGGTTGTCAGCTGTAGATTTTACGGTACCCATTTACGAAATGGTGGGTCATGCGATCTTAATGAAAATCCCCCAACCTAACACTTCGCTATTTAGGTTCGTGCATATTTTCGACGTGTGGGTCTGGATTTATATTATTGTATGCTATATTCTCTCAAGGTAAGTAATAATTAAGGATGAACCCTAAAGTGTATAAAACTTGATTTTGTAAATTTGCATTCAATGACTTATATTAAGCTAGTATTACTAGAAATACCAGTATTCGTCATTCAACGCAATTATTTACTAATGACAGTAATATTCCGTCTAAAACCCATCTCCACACTTGGGTAACTTCAATTATAATATACACATTTATAATACTATGCAACAAATTCATTAGTCAATTTTAAATAACCCAAAACATTATTTTAGTTTTGTACTTTGGGTATTATTCATCCTAAGTCCGCACGGAAGAAAAGATCACTTGGAACATGACTTTCGCAGAAATTTCACTTTCTTGGAATGTCTCTGGTTCTGCATAGTTTCTTTCACACCGCAAGGAGCAGGGGAGGCTCCTTCGAATTACTCCAGTCGCATCGTCGCTGGTGCCTGGTGGTTATTCGCCTTCTTGATATATTCCTCTTACAGCGCAAATCTTTCGGCGTTCCTAACAATTTCGCGTTTGGAATCACCGATTGGATCTCTGGATGACCTAGCCAATCAATACACACTTAAATATGCACCGGTCAACGGAACAGAGACCATGCGGTATTTCCAGTTGATGGCCGACATTGAACATATAATCCTTGAGTAAGTACAAACTACCAGTTTAAAAAAGGCTTATCATCAATTTTATTCATTCTTAAATGAGTGAGGATTTAGGCATTTCTCAGCCTGAGCAGTGGAGAGTTAGATCGATTTTGTTCGGTTAGGAAGAGGCCTGATGAATGTTTTTTAATTATTTCCAGGTTCATCAGGCCTCTTACTAAAGAGCTCCACAGCCACCGAGTGGTGCTGTTCACAACACCAATGCAATTTGTCATCGATAATAAGTCGCACTATAATGACGTAATTCTGGAAAGAATTGACCAAACCGTATAGAGTAAAATGACGTTATTTTAATGTGAATTCTCACCGATGACAAATTGTATGGGAGCTGTAAATAGCCCCCAGGACTTCAATAATTGTTGGACACACGATATGTATTTCATGTTTTTTTTAGAAAGTGGTTATTCATGAATATGAACACCAGCAAACGGGATTACGAAAGCACCCAGTTGGCAGTTTGGGATTATCCCTTGAGCGATCGCTACACGAAACTCTGGAACACCATGCTGCGAACGGGATTACCGCAAAGCATCGAGGAGGCCGTGGACTGGGTGAAACAATCGAAATCGACGACCGAAGGATTCGTCTTCCTAGGGGACGCCACCGACATCCGCTACCTGGTGCTCACCAACTGCGATTACCAGATGGTCGGCGAGGAATTTCACAAGAAATCGTATGCGATCGCAACTCAGAAGGGATCACCGTTAGGCAGTCAATTGAGCAATACGTACGTAAAAGCGATATGATGCGATACTAATGCTTGAGACAAAAAATTGGATCCAGTTTTTTAATTCATAAAATGTGATGATGCTAAACTCTATAATATAATATAATATGACCTGAAACTTCTCACGAGTATTTCCTTTCCCAGACTAAGCATGAAATTAAATTTCAAGTTTAGAAAAGACTAAAAAATTTGGTTTGGTCACGTAGCACATAGCGAAATTTTACTTCATGCTTAGTCTGGGAGAGGAAACACTCATTAGAAGTTTCAAATTGAACACTTATAAAAACAAGAAATGCCTGAACATTCAAAGAGTATAAACCAGGATATGTATACTTAAAAGAAAAATAATTGTTTTAAGTATAATTATTTTTGTTAAAGGATTCTTCAATTATTAAATCTACGCCAAATGGAATTGTTAAAAGAAAAGTGGTGGAATCGAAACCCGAATAAAGTGGACTGCGAGGTTTACACTTCCGACAGCATTGGCCTTGTTAACATCGGCGGTGTATTTATTTTCCTCGGCACCGCAATGGGGATTTTCATAATCGTTCTCACCACCAAATTTATCATCGAAAAGATCACAAAACGATTTAGGAAACTTAAGACAAAGAAGTGAAAATAAGCTTTTGTTAGAATGAAAGGTTTTTAGATCACGTTTGATCTAGTAACCAACTGCTTGATTAAAAAATATCTAGAGTAATCACGTTTAGAACTTACATTTTCCCGACACAATTTTACCACTGCGCATCGGCAAGTAATGTTTGCCGCGCTAATAAATTATTAGTAGTAAACTAACAACACTAATCTACTTAGACGTTTTATTAATCCGAAAATGTTAATATCATCCTTAGAACCGTGTTAAAGTTATATGCTAACGTCTATTAAATATCCCATCTATGGCATGTCTGATATTTAATGTTGATGACAAATAAATTATCATGATTAAGGGCCAGTTGTTCAATAGTGGTGTAAACCAGTTTTAGCTTAGTTTAAATTAGAATCACTATAATAAAATTTAAACAAAGTTTAGCTTAAGCCCAGTTAAAATGACATTTACCGTAATGCAGGCGCAGCCCATGGACAACTTCAGGGGCTGCTACGGATCCTAGGTACAAAAAGTGAGGTTGAATTCACTCCGCGTACATTTTGTTGTCAAATTAAAGCCCCTTACGTCATAGAACATAGCTACTGCGAGATAAGTCTAATCCGTAGACTATGCTACCTTTTAATAACAAAAAGCTCGTAGCCTCCTCTAAAGTGAGGTTACGAGCCGCCGCTGCCATAATGTAATTTAGACCAAGCTTGATATAAGTCACTATTGAACATGAAAGAAACATCAGTTGACATTTTAAATATTTATTGTTTTGTATCTAATGAAATTGATTATCAAAAATAATAAAAAAAAAACAATAACCACCGACTTTCTTTCTAAACCACATTATTTCCACGATTAGAATCAGTCCTTGTTTCTTTCTTCATTTGCTTTCCTCATTATGTACAATTTATCCAGCTAAAATAGGAACAACTCGCTGGATACCTCACTATAATTTAAAACTATTTCGAAACTCCGACGAGGGCCGGCCGTATCACCCGGTCGTGCAGCTTGTAACCAATTTTTGAGACGACCACCACGATCCCCGCCTCCTTGCCCTCGACCTCCTGCTGGAACAGCGCCTCCTGGTAGTTCGGATCGAATTTCTCGTTGAGAGGATTGATCTGCTCGAGCCCGTGCCGTTTGAAAACCCCCTGCAACTGAGCCTCCGTCATAATCAAACCCTCATACAAATTCTTCAAATGCGGGTTGGAATCCTTGATTTCCTCCTTGGGGATGCTTTCGGTGGCCTTGTTTAGAACATCGGAGACGTCGAGCAGGTCTTTACAGAAGCTCTGGATGCCGAATATTTTCGCCTCGCTTATCTGCTTCGTTAGCCGGCTGCGTAAGTTCTCGCCGTCGGCTAGTGATCGTTTGTACTTATCCATCAGCTCTGAGTTTTTCCCCGTCAGCGCTTCGATTTCCTTGTTTAGCTTTTCGAGCTCGTCATCCGGTTTGGCAGCCTCTGTTTCTTCAGGTTTTTTTTCGCTGGACGTGGTGTTATTTTTCTTGAAATTCATCGCGGCTTGGCTTCTAAAACTGAACAGCAAGTTCTCGTTCAGCGTCTGCCCCCGGCGGATTAACGTCCTTAATCCGAAAAGCGCCATGCCGCAGGTTTTAAATTTTTTATTGAGGTTATGCGGTTTCACAAGGGGGTGAAACTCAAGGACGAGTGTTATATAAGAGCTTCAAACAGAAATTGGGAAAATCACACCTGGTGAATTGTTTACTTCGTTTCTGCACGTGATTTTACTCAGGGATGATTCATTTATTCGCACCACTGACTTTTATTAATGACATTTTTGTCAAATTTCAATTCACAGAATGCTATTTTAGATTGGTAACTGTTTGCGAACAAAAAAAAACATGATTTTTAGTAGCGCAGCTCAACCGCAATGGCGTTGTAATCGCGATTATTGTAAATCAATTGATAACACACTTTACACGCAAAACATTTATTTAAAAACATCCCAAAATGAGTTTATTTGAAAAAATTAATGGTTTATTTTATGTGAATATATGAAATTAATGTAAGGAAACGTGTGGTGTATGTTAAGTTGCATATATTAATACATTATTTACACTAGCGCCATCTATCGAATTTCGCAAAAAATGAAAACGCAATTTTCCTAATATGCGTTACATGAAACATCCTGAAATTGATCGCACGATCCGATCGCATGACGTATGGCCTTTTCATACGATTCGCTATTCCCGAAATAAAATCATACGAAGAAACGTGCGTTCGTATCGCATGATTTTAACGTTTCTGGACCGTGCGAAAAGGCATGCTGTCGCACGAAAATACACATCGATAACCCATATTACTTACATATTTTCCATGAAATATTGTATGTGAAACATGACATCAATATATAGTGTCAGTAATACTGATTATAATAAAAGTGGTTGATAGAATTATTAAAATTTTAATAAAAAACACACAACTAGTTCTGCACATTTACCCCATTCCTTTTCCCGTCACAATTTTACCACTGTGCATCGGCAGTAATGTTTGCCGTACTATAACTTGACTCTAAACTTTTTTTTGCAACTAATAATATTTGTTCCCGCCAAATTATTATATACTGTTTCTATTTTATACCCAGGAGGGCCAAAGTCATAATTAGTTTTAAATTATCCTTTTTGTCATATTTTTTTTAGAATCAAGCAGGTTTCAATGTGAATCGCGATCAAAGCCGTCAAAGCTACAGCACTACTCAAATGTCAGTCATGTTTTTCGTAATAGCAATCAGTACGTGAATAGTCATAGTGAGGAAAGAGGCTAAACATGTTTTACTCCCCCGAGAAATTTAAGTCATGTCTATCAACAGGATACAGAAACTCTTATTTTCCGAGTACTGCGATTTTCAAGACATGGTTTTAGTAGAGAGTCCTTTCGCGGAGACGACCAGGGACGGCAGAGGACTCAGACAAGTACATTTAGGTACTTATAATCATCTAACATTTTCACACCTATGGAATGTTTATCAAACAGTATCTGATAGGACGTTTAAATTTATAACTTAACTCTAGTAGTAAGGTTTAGAAATAAGTTATAGATGGTTTCTTGTAGGTTTAACTCCAAGTAAATTAGTGCTAGCCACTGATATTCTGCCTTTGGCGACTGAAGCGACGTATTGGTACATGCCTGGAACGGATCCCGAGACGGAGACTTTCGAACTGATCGCGGTTTATCCGATCGAATGCGTCAGTTTGAGTGTCTTCCGCAGGAGCAAAAGGCAGACGCTGAAAGCCAGGTTCTGCAACAATAAAATTTTTTATTTTGAACTGGGCGGATTCGAGAAAAGAAATGTAAGATTGTTCTCTAAATTTATTCGATAGAAGATTTGTAAAACCAAATGTTTAGACTATTCTAAACTCGAAATGTTACTTCATGCGCCACGCGTATTAATCACTGGAATATTGAAAATAAGTGAACTTCATTTCAAACCCGTGTCTTGTACGAGTGGCGCATGAAGTAAAATTTCGAGTTTAGAAAAACCTGAAAATATGATTTGATTGAGTAGCGCTATGCGCTACGTGACGAAACCAAGTTTCCAGGTTTTTCTAAACTCTAAATTTTACTTTATGCTTAATCTTGGATTGGAAACACTCATTAAAAGCTCCAAATTTAACACTTTTAAAAAAGCAGCGTATACATCAGGGTATGTATACTTAAACATTTCCTGTATATTTTTTTATAACAGATGTTTTGGAATTTGTGGTGTGAAAAAGTAAAATTTTTAAATCCCGAGAATCCCAACTCCTCGCATTCTGAAACTTCGGTAGCCACGTCCACGACCAACAGCACCTTGTATCTGGTGTCCAGCAAGAGGTTCAACAGTGACGGGAATTCGCAAATTTGGTACAAATACGGATCTGGGGATTTCAACAGAGTAACTTTAGGAATAGTCCAAATAAACAAAAGGCAACACTTATTTTTTGTAGCCGCTTCCGGCGACTTGGACGGACAAGTACTTATATTTGGGGAAATCTTTGGAGGAGTCTCCGATGACTTACGCCCCAGGCCAGCAATCGCTCGGCATCGCGGAATTCATCCGAAAGAAAGAAAGTTTTGTAAAAAGGTAAACAATTCCTATTGGACAGTTGCGTCAACATTCAAACCATGGGCATAGTCGGACATTAAGAAATCGTACATTTTAGACGTTTCATGTGAAAATAATTGACATATAAGTTTTTAAGTAAATTTGTCATATTATGTGACTCTTGGATACAATATGTTGTCTTTTGTCTCCCCCTGATATTGATCCTGGCTACGCCCATGATTCTAACTGTAATTCATCTCCAAACGTATCATTATCAAATTTATATTGTATTGAAATTACAAACTGCACTTTGGAGTTGAATTTGTCGAGCGCGTATGAGTACCTACATCTATCTAAAGTTTTATAGTGAAAGGGATTAATGTTTCACAGAAACACTGAATTCCATTTAAATTCAGAAACGAATGAAACCCTCATGGGCGCCGGACTCTTGCACATCAACAGATTCTCCTGCGGCATCAAAGAAAACTGTACGAGCAAACTTTTCCTGCCGATCGAGGAGGGGGTTTTGCTAAACAAAAAATTCAGCGATTGCACCAGCCAGGTATGTCAACGTTGCGAATTCAGCTTGAGGTTCTTTTACAAAAGTAAATTCCGCACAGACCCTGAACGGGGATTTTAAAAGTCTGCATAGCGTCAACATCTCCGATGTTGCTGAGAACGCCGTGAGGCTTTGGGAGTTTTACAAAGTTTCGAGTTCTACGATGAGCACGAGGAGTCGGCACAGGAGGAGGTTCGCCATCGCGCCCCAGTCGCACTTCCTGCACGGTTTGGGTCCTTGGAGTGTCAACAGTGGTGAAAGATATTCTCTGCAGGTATCTGCTGGTTAGGTTATTCTCTACAGGTATCTTAAGTGGGAAAACTCTGAAGTTAAGAAGTATCTGTAGAACATTTTGATATTTATAGATACCATTTTTGATTTTGAGGGATTGATTTATGTCCAAATTTTATGATGTTCACAGATGAAACGCGCAATCTCCGTGGTCGCGATCAAAAGACAACCACCAGATCCGGAATTGCGTTTGTCCGTTTCCAGGCGACAACTCCTCGCTTCTATTTCTTACGAAGCGCTTTATTCCAGCGAAAAAATGATACGTTTCAACAATAACACCTTAAGGTATTTGGCTTTTTCTTCGAAGACGATTACGTATGTTTTATTGATCTTGTCAAGCAGAATTCCTCCGAAACGACCGGTGATCTTCTTTTGGACGCCAGAATATTGGTACCGACCTAGGAGTGCGCGTGATGCGTATCAAGAACTGAGGACGCATTTGAAGAAGATCAGGCAGTATCATCAACTAAGAGAGAGTTTTAGGAGTAAATGTGAGTTAGTTTTACCATGAACACTTGAATGATCTTCCGTGGCGTAACAATAGGCAGCTGTCTCCTAAAAGTGAGACATATGATAGAAAGACAAAGGGCAAAAATGTGAAACCAAAACTTGAAGTTACGCTACTGAAGGCTTTTAAAGTAGTTAGAATTCAACCACTGAGCAAAAATAATTTCCTCCAGTGTACAGACGATTGAACAATCAAGGAAACGATTCGCAATCCTCGTCTGATTCCCGCTTGGACGTCTCATCGAAGCGCAGAAGAAAGTCGAGAACGACGGTTGTGCAGCGCTTAGCGCGCAAAGTTTTAGACTTTTCCGACAAAGGTTGGCCTAAGTGGAACACCCCGCGTGCTAATTTCTAACCTAGTGTTCCTTGCTTGTCGGTACTTTAATGAAGAGACGGAGCGGACGCCCAAAGAAAGCTCGCTGCGTTTCCTGAAGAGGATGCTGAAGATGAACGTGGCGCTGACGGCGTGGGATTTCGACTCAAACACCCTGGCGTTTCAGCTGACGCTGATTGACAAGGAGCTGTTTTTGAAGGTGACACCGGCGGAGTTGGGGATCCTGGTTTGGCAGCAGTCGTCGAAGAACGCGCCAAATGTCGGAGCGCTGATTGCCTTTTCACATAGGATCAGTTGTTTGGTGGCCACTGAAATTTTAAAGGATGATTCCGAAAAGGTATAACCTACTAAGCAAACACGATTAATATCAACTTTTTATGTTGATTAAAAAAACTTGAAAGAAAGAGAAAACAAGATTGAAGTAAAGTCTAGTTTATTTCTATCCGTCCACTCCATAGTATAAATTTTGCAAAATTATGTGGACTGAATGGGGTTTGAGTGTCAATCTCGGTTATCAACGTATTAAAATACACGACTGTCAACCATACTTTGTATTGAGTGGACGAATAGAAATGAACTCAACTTTAATGTTTAATCAACATGAAACTTCTAGTGGGAAACTACCGAGCGATCAAATTAATTTATAACTGGAGTAGGCTCTGATTTTTTTTTGCAGTTGGCAGTGTTTAAAAACTGCTTAACTAAAATTATTTGATTTGTTAAATTGTTTTCCTTAAAGATTCGTGCTAGACTTGTGGCTCGTTTCATTAACACCGCAGATAAGTGCAACAAAATTTCGAATTTCCAATCGTGCAGGAGCGTACTGAGCGGTTTGCAGAGCCCCTCGGTTTACCGGCTTTACTCAGTTTGGGCTTACGTCAGGAGGAAGCACTCTTCGAAGTACCAGTAATTGACGGTGTTGGTTTAATTTTTTTAGAAGAAACTCATGCGTTGCTATTTCAGAACTTTCGAAAAACTATGCAGGCTTTACAGAGACCCTCGACTGTCGATTTACCAAAGGAATTTCGCATATGCGAGCCGGACTCCGCCCTATTTGCCTTACATTGGGGATTTGTTGGGTAGATTGTTGGACAGGACGCCGGATTACGGTGCCTCGATGAAATATTTAGGTATTTAAAAATTAATCTACATACAGATTTTTTCGTGCCCCAATGAATGAAATTGTTGAAAAAAGGCGATTTTCCACTCCCTGATTAAACGTGAAGAAAATATTTCGAGTTTATAAAAACGTTAAAATTTAAAGTGGTCGCTTCGCTTTGCAGGTTTTTATAAACTCGAAATATTTTCTTTATGCGCCACGTGTGTAAAACACTGAATTAGTTTGAAGTTCAAAAATACACACTTCACTTTTAATTGCAATAAAGTGGTACTAAAGCTATAACGGTTCTCAATTCAAAATGAATCTAAATAAGGATTATTATTATTATTAATTTGTTTAGGTATAAAAATACGCGTTAAACAAAACCCAAACGAAATCATGCGACAGGAAACGAAATCCGCCTCGTTTTTCAAAAAAATCTTCAGCTCCTTGCGCGTGCGTTCTTCTGATGTTAAGCCACCAACGGATTCCACATTTAAAACCAACTGTACGCGCATTGATAAACCCGCGAAGGTGAAATGGAAGAACTTGTGCGATTTTTACAAGCCGTTGGATGTTTATGAAGATAACCGGCAATCTAGGTTGAGCGAGTGCGTGCAATTGTTGGAGGAGTACCAGAAAGCAGCCGCTAATTATATGTACACCAAAAACGAGCTAGCCAGGGAATACCTGCTGAAGGCTAGGTACAGGGAGGATAAAGAAAATTTTATTTATTCGTTTAATATTGAACCGCCTTCACAATGTCAAGATTATTAGGATCAATAAAGTGGTTATAATCTACTAAATATTTGAAATTATTGTTGTTGTTTTTGCACTTCGTTTTTAATTTCTTCATAGTTTTATTTTTATTAGTATAAGTGAAATATGTAAAAAATTAATACCATGCTAGATTTTTATACAGCGTGTTAATAAATTGTAGGGACAAACTTCTAGGGCTTAATGTATACATGAAAGCAAGCATTTTTTGTTAATACATGTATGGTAGAAGTGTTTACTTTCAGGGATAGAGATTCCCAAGGATTTTTAAAGAAGCGAAAATAATCCAAGGCGTCTGTTCACAGCGTTAAATGATATTTTGTGAGGTTAGGTTTTCTGGAAAAGTTAATACACAAAGAATAAAATAAAGAAAAAATGCATTTTAGTTTCGTTGTATAAATTTAATCACTTCTAAAAAACTGAGCTAATCCAATAAATCAGTTCACTACTCACATCACTTAATTTCACAGCGTTAGATGATACTTTGTGAGGTTAAGTTATCTGTCAAGTTTATACATAAAAAACAAAATAAATAAAAACGCATTTAATTTTATTGTAAACGTTTAATCACCTCTAAAAAACGGAACTAATCCAAGAAATCTGTTCACTACTCACATCATCCAATTTCACAGCATACTCATCATCGTTACTTTTTTCCTCCACAACAACCTTATCCACTTCCTTACCATCAGTGGACGGATCCTCCTGCTGAACTTTCCGTTTTTCAAAGACCATACTCCTCAAGATCGCACTGCACATAAACCGAATCGGCAACATCGTCTGAATCGGATTATTTAGATACTGCAAGAGTAAACGTTTTAATAACCATTTTTAATAATTATTTAGATACTACAAGAGCAAACATTTTAATAAATTTGCACTTTCGGCACGGAAAATAATTTCTCACCTCGTTCACGTAGTTGTTTTTGTTCGCTTTCGTGAAGCTGTGAGAAACGGGTTTCAGCATATCAAGTGCTGTGGATTTTAAAGCTGGCAATGTTCGGCCGAATAAAGTCAAGTTCTTGTCGTCGTGTAGGAATTGTATCGTCTCGTCAGTTTCTTCACGAGCAGTCAGACAGAATAATTCCTGTTCGAAATAAATACACCTCATCAAAATAGATTAAAATTACAGCAATACCCTCCGTTATCCAATAAAATTCCAAGCAATTTTTTGTATGTAAATAAACTGTATTTCTCACTAACACATACACACATCTATAAGCACATCAAATTAGATATGTGCGCTTGTGTTAGTGATAGTTCAGCTGCCACAACCATATGTCGCTAAGAAAGGACCTTGCAGGCCAATTGAACTTACTCGTTTAGAGTTGATGACCATTAGATCCGATTTTTGATGCCACTCCCGGCTGTTATCCAAAATCGATAATTTTGGCATAAACACTGCTGAAAGGACGGTATCATTATCGCACAGCTTTCTTCTTTCATAAATGGGAGACGATGAACTCGGATGGAAAACAAATACTAAAATTTTATTTGCAATGAGAAAAACTCCTTGTATTAGCCATATGAAAAATAACGAAAACTTTTCATATTACCCATATTTTTTTATACACTGCTCCAAGAAATTAACACACCACCTCAAAATTTCTTAAAAATGTTAACTTTGCAAGTTTAGCTTGTGAATATATCATTTATTTTGTTTGCCACCTGTCAAAATAAACACAAGATTCAAAGCATTCTTCTTAATTTCAAAGACGCTAACATGAAATACACAAAAATAGTACACATTTCTAAAATGTTTGAAAAATTGCAAGTGCTGCGTTATTTTCTTGGAGCAGTGTACTTACAATTATTATGCGTTGTTATGACGGCCATGTGTTCGAACATGTGATCTGAAACGAGGTGCATGACGTCCAATCGGACGGCCCAGATCATCGAAACCGACAACAAGTTCCAAACGCTCAGATGTTTCCGGGACGCTGAGACCAACAAGTGGCAGTTCGAGCCGGAGCCGAAGGCAACGTGATCGATGTTGTTTTTGATCAGCGGGTGCACCAACGAACTTTTGTTTTCACAAGTCTCCGGCAGCCACACAGTGAGGATGAAATCGAAGGAAATCGCCACCAAAGAGCTGTCGTATGAGAAAGCCAAGGCCCTGGGCGTTAGGTCTCGGTAAAAGGCGGCCCCTGTGCACCTCCAAGAAGATCCCTTTTCTGAAATATTGTATTGTATAACAAAAGTTGCTTAAAAAAGATTATTATTGTAGCAGCTATAATTGCAAACACAACAAAATATTTGACATCTTCGATTCAATTTAAAAATTGCACTTACTGTACACACTGCTGGTATCGATGAGGATCCAAATTTTAAACAAGTTATCTTCGCCGATTGTGACGCACAGCAAGCCTAATTCTTTGCCACTCGGTTGGAACTGAACCGAAGCGGTTTTTCCGTCGTGCGGAAGTTCCACGGAAGTGTTCAGTTGGTAGGACTGTTTTTCCGTGTTGAACTTCCAGAACTTAAGCCTCGACTCGTAATATAGATCGGAGTCTTTCCGCTCCTCGACCGTCGCCATCCACGTCGCGTTCCGACTCAACGCCACGCTTGTAATCTCCACGTTTTCGATGTGCTTATCTCTTTCCGATGTTAATTTATTAACACCCGCTATATCCAGCTTTGCATAAAAATAAGCGAATTACTAATTTTATAACCATTTATTCATGCGCTTAATGACTATTACCTTTACACCGAAGATTTATACAGGGTTTCCATGAAGGAAACTCACCCTATATATTAATTTTTAAATCTTAAATATGGTTCGCATTCACTTGTGGTACATCTTTATAAAAATAATATTATAAACACTTGACTTTGTTTTACCACTTTTATTTTGACTTTTACAGTGACTATAGTTTCGACTACAAGCTAGTCATTATTAAACTAAGTCTAGTTTGATAATGACTAACTTGTAGTCGAAAGTATAGTCACTGTAAAAGTTAAAATAAAAGTAAAACAAAGTTAAGTGTTTTTAATATTATTTATTTTCAAACTAGAAATTCATAAAAACTTACGTTATACATTAACTGCATATTGTTCGGTAAATAAAACTGCAAATGGCCAGGAATCCCGTTCAAAACAATCCCTCTGGAGCGCGGATCGTACTTAATCCCCGCCGGGAAACTCTCCCCCATGACCAAGTGCTGAATGGTTGAGATTTCATTGAAAAACGGGTCAATTATTTTAATCGCATTATCCGCTGTGCCAATTGCCACGAAAGCGTCATCGTGAGTTACACCGATTTGCTTTATCGCGGACTGTATGCGGGGCAGGAATTTCTTTTTGAGAGGATTCTCGACGCTCCACTTGACCAAAACGCACTCACTACCACCGGAATAAAATGTCGTCCCGTTTGCGGAGAAACACAACGATTGCACAGGTAACGTGTGCCAGTGGTAGACAGCCTGCGTCACCTGTTTTTGTTTCAGACCGTTCCACAGGACAACACGGCCAGTGGCGTCACCCGTTAGAAAATAGTTTTCTTCTGGGTGGAATTTCACGCAGGTGAATTCCCTTCCTTGCGATACTTTAGTTCTGAAATTATTTCAAAACCGAGTTTATTTACTTTCCTCATAAATTACTTTCAACACACCCTATATAATTATTATTATACCTACCTTAGAATAATCTCTCCGTTGTTCAATTTAGTCACTACCAAGCGTGTGTTGTTGGCACAAACAAAATACATCTCGTTTTTGCTCCCTCCGATTTCAATCAATGATTTCTCTTTATACCTGATATTAAAACGAATTTCCGACAATACCATTGTAACGAGGTTCAACCAACCGAAATGCAATTTCGATTGCACGCTCCAAACCACAATCGCCTCCGGCCTTTCCTCATTTTGGAATATTTTAAAAAATGTCACACTCGATTGTACATTCTAAAAATAAATATGTAATCACTACTTGGGCGAATTTCGGCAGGGATCACTCGTTAACCAGGGCCGCTCAGTTGAGTTGGGCATATAACGAGCGCAACTGTGGGTCGAATGCACAAGTGAACAATTGCGGTTGTGTCTGCCGAAGCAGTTGTCTGCTCTGTATTTACTGTCAAGTCGCATGCAATGTATTCTTAACTCCACTGGGCAGCAATGGTTTACAAGCGATCTCTGCAAACTTCCACCCCTTAGTAATCACACACACAATAAATTCATTCAGTTTAAAAAATGATTAGGAAATATCACACTCGATTGACCGCTCTAAAAATTAATATAAAATCACATACACAATAAATTCGTTCAGTTTTAAAAATAACTTACTGCACTTTTGAGTTTTATAGCGTTATCAGCTTTCCAAATTATAACTTCGCCGGTTTCCGAACACGCACACAGACACTCCACGTTGTCCTGAACGAAAACATCGAAACTAATCACCGGCTTCGTTAAACCCTTGAACTTTAGAAACCTCTTTCCGGTTTTCACCGTGTAACAATAAATCAGTTCTCTGTAGGCTACGAAAGTGTACCTTAAACGAGAAAAACAATACAATCAATAAGTGTTATGTTTTCGATCGTAACAGCGAGTACTTACTCTTTGTTGATGGAAAACACCGGTGGTAAATGAACGAAATTCCCACCGCCTTTCAACACTAATTTCAATTCTTCGTTCATCGTCATTATAAAGGTGGATTTTATACGATTTTATATGCGTTTGTTCGACATTAAAAATGTAGGGTTAGGTCAACCATGCGTAAACTAATCATAGTTAATGATTATGTAGAGTTGTCTACTCGCATTGGTCGATTGATAAAGTTCCTCAATTATAAAGAATAACAGATAAAAAAATGGGCAATGATTAAAGCATGAGCCAAAAATGTATTATTAAGGATGTGTAATTTAAAAATTGTGTTTAAATAAATGAAAGTGAGTATAGGCAACCCGATGAACTCGTTTTATTTATTGCGCTTGTTACGTTGGTATTAACTTGACGTTATTATGTAAGATACGCGCCATTCGAAATACAACCTATATCAGGTTGGTAAGATATTTGAGACACTTCATTTAGGTTGGTAGTTTCGAGGTATTTTATTTAATCTGGTAATTTCGAGGAATTCTATTTAGGTTGGTAGTTTCCAGATATTTTGTTTAGGTTGGTATCATTTTTGAGGTACATCATTTATTTAATCACGTAAGCCACTATTTACAAAAGTATATACAATATAAAAATACAATTGTAGCGGATGTGATTGCTGTATGTAATTAATACACACATACAGTAATGGACAAACCTATATAGACAACTATATTTTCTTCGATATGTTTATTAAAAAAAACAATAATAATCCTTCCGACATGTTTATTCAGAAATATACATGATAAATCAATGGAAATAATTTGAAAATTCAGATCTAAGCTAAAAACGCAAGTAGTTTACATGTTTTAAGAGAGACGTCATTAAAAAATATATACAAATTTACATCCTAATTTGGCAAATCGTTTTCCTTCGAGCGAGAATATAAGAAATGTAATCACAATGAATTAAGTAGGTAATCATTATTTACAGGTACTAATACAATTATTTACATAAACTTTACATTAATCATATATTTATATATATATAAAAGAAATAATAATAATAACGAGATTACATTTGCGCTTGAAACGCCTCCCGCCTTTGTTGCTTTTTCTTCCGGCAGTCGGGGCAGTACCACTGCCCCTTGGGGGGCACCATGATCCCGACGCATTCAAAGTGGAACCACTCGATGGCGCAGTCGTCGGAATCGCAGCCGATCATCTCCGAGACCTCGTCATACGGACACCGGCAGTAGCAGTATAGGGCGGGCGTTTCTTTTGGTTTCGCGCCCATATGTGGGGGAGGGGGGCCCCCGATGTTGATGCTCATCTTTGGCTCGTCGTCGCTGGAGGTGCTGTTCGAGTCGGAGTTCGAGTCTTGTGTAGGGGCGACTGCAAGCGGTGGAGGTAGAGGGGGCTGTTTCAGAGGTTTTAATTTGGGTGCCATGCGTTTCGCAAAGGGCAGCCTTAACGGTTGCACTTTCATCTCACCCGGCTTCGACGACATCCGAATCGAAATTGGTTCGACTGTTGGTGTTGAGGGAGCTGCCTTTATCGTCAACGGGGGGACAACTAGTGGGGATTTTGGTGTTGGTACCTCCAGCTGAAATAAAGACATCATACCGTATGTTAAGTCATCTATAAATTAAAAGTAAAAATAATTTCACATACTGATTTTTAATTTCCAACACTACAATGTAAAAAACTATGCCAAAAATCCGACTATCCAATTTTTTACTTCATGCTTAACAGGCTTTTTATGTTTAAAACACTTTGTTTTAAAACAGTGTTTTAAACATGTTTGAAATCAAGTGTAGTATTTTAAACGGTTTTGTTTTAAGCAATGTTAAATTTGTTTAAAACATGTTTAAAACGTTTTTTTTATAATCTTAAATTACCTAAACTATGTTTTATACTACTACTTTATTAGGATTTTTTTGTTTAAGTTTATGTTTAAGGTCGTTTATGTTTTAAACACGTTTTAAAATGTTAATGGTTTAAACGCCGTTTCAATGAAAAAACACGTTTTGTAAAAAAAACTATGTTTTAGTTAAAATGAAAAAAACGTTTGTATTACAAAACTCTGATGCTTAATCAATGGCCAGGTTTAGCGATTACACTCGGTATATTTACCTTTCTCATTTTGATACTCTGTTGCATGGGTGTCAGCTTCTCCCCCTCCTCATCACTGGAATAACCATAAAACTTGTTCGGCACCCGTCTCCGTTTCGAAGCTCTCGTATTAGAATCTGACTCACCAGCGCTCGTCACAGGAGGCAGATGCGAATTCGCTGGCAAACTCCCTACCGTTGGACTGCGCACCGGCGAGTTCTTAGGCAGCATCAACGTCAGCGGGTAATTATTTAATATATTTACCTCCGGCCGTTCCAACTCGTGCTTCGAACTCTTCCGCTTCTTCTTTTTCTTCGATTTTGACTTTTTCTTCGACGGTTTTTTATCTTCCACCATGAGACTGGGCGTAGATGGTCTGCTGTCGATCATCGAACCGTTTATGTAGGGCCCAATGCCGGCCATCTGCAAGAGCTTCTCCCGTTTCTCCGCTAGTAATTTATTGGCCAGTTTTTGGGGTTCTTTGTCGTAAAAGTCCTCGTCCGTGTCAGATTCCGTCGTTTCTAGATCAGATTCTAAAATGGGGGCCTCGCTGGGGATCACAGGTTGAGGTTGTTGCTGTTGGTTTTGTTGTCGCGGGCGTGCCGTGTTTTCGCTCGCCACTGCTTCCACGTCGACCGTCACGTTTTCGCTCACTTTCTTCGGCTTCTTTTGCCGCCTTTTTTCTCTCCTTATCTGTTGCCTTCTTCGACCTAACATAATAATTATTCAAAAGATTAAAAGTGCGATTCTTTACGCAATCTACAACAAATAGTCTAACATTTATACGCCGAAGCGTTAAGAAGCTATACAATTTAAATTCAACATGTTAACTGCCCCGCCAGAAATTGGCAAAGGGGCCGTGAGGCCGCAGAACTTTTTTGCACCGTAACTCACGTAGCAGGCAACATGTTAAATAAATGATTATTCTACAGCCTGATAGGCTACATACTTAACAATTAAACAAATTTGATTTAATCAACTCACCCTCTTCACTGGAACTATCCGATTCGGAGCTGTCCGACGATGAGCTCGAACTCGAACTGGCCGAACTGCACGAGCAATTCGAGCCACAAGTGCAACTCGACGAATCACTATCTGAACTCGAATCACTCGAATCCTTAGCATTGTTCTGTTTGTGGTTGTTCAGAGGATTCACATCCCTTTTCTCCTTTTCTTTAGCATTGCAATAATCATGATCGGCACTCGTGTCTTTCTCACTGGCCGGCTGCGGCAGCCCATCCTCCTCTTTGAGCGTATCCATAGTCGGAGCGCAATAATCGTGATCCCGCAGGGCCACCTCGTGCGTAAGCTGCGGTTCGATATCGGTCAGAATCTCAGGTTGGCCATCGTCCTCATTCCCGACATCCGTTAATATATCCAGCTTGGCTATATTCGCCTGGTAGTTCTTGAAATCATCCCAGATGTTCTCCAAGACTGGAATCTGGTTTTCTTCCGAATCGGGTTTCTTTTCCGTCGGCGGTTCGTCAGTCTTTAAAATATCGTCGCTATGAGAAATTTCGAGGATAGTATCGGTGGGTTCTGGTTTCGTTTCATCCGCCGTCATGATTGCTGGTTTAGGCGATTCATCTTCCGATTCGCTTGAATCGCTCTCCGATAAATTCAGTTCGGGTAAATCGTACACGTCGACTTTGGGCTTAGTTTTCTCAACGGGTTTTTCCTCCACAACATCCTCTTCTTTGACTTCTTTCTCCTCTTCTTTTACTTCATCTTTGGAATATTCAAATATTTATTGAATGACAGAAATGGCAATTATCAAATTATGTTATCATAGGTATAGCCACAAATTGTTACTATGACAATGATATTACATATTTAAAGTACAAAAATGACAATTATCAAATTTTATTATCATAGGATTTGTTGCTGACAATGATACTACATATTCAAAGAATGCATTTATTTAAAAAAAAAAAAATTATTTGCACTCACCATTTTCATCTTTAACTACTTCAACAACTTCCTTAACCTCCTCTTCCTGCTTCACCTCCTCAATTGGCTGCCGGTGCCTAAACTCGTGCTTCGCCAACAATTTTTTCGAAATGAACTTCTCTGTGCAACCCTCTTCTGGGCAGGTGTGGGGGTAAACCTCCGTGTGCAACCTCTTGTGTACCATTAAACTCACAGCCCTGGCGAAAGACAAACTGCACTCTTCACAAGTGAAACTCACAGGCGGTATGCAAAAGTGATAGACATGCGGCCATTTCTTCTGTAAGCACTTCTTGCACAGCACACTCTCCGTTCCATGCTTCCAAAACAAGTGCTTCGTAATGTCGGGTTTGTTGCGATAAGCAATCCCGCAACGGTAGCACAGGTGGTGTAGTTTATGCTTCCAGACGTGATTAGAGAGTCTGGATTGATCATGGCACATGTCGAGGCAAACATCGCAGACGTGGTGCTTTTTTCTCAAGTGGACCATTAGGCGGAAAGCCGAGGGTAAATCGTCGCTGACGCATAAGCAGCAGCGGAATTGCACGTCCTTATCCAAAACGTATAAGCCCGGGCATAAGTGGCAGATGAGCTCACAGTAGCTGTAGAAGCTCATTTTGCACATAGTGCATAGCAGGATCGCTTTCGCGTGCAGTTTCCGGTTGTGCAGGTATAGCTCCTTATGAACAGACGTGCTGTACCGGCACTGAAAACACTCGAAAATGTGTGAAAAGGTGACCCCGCCTTCCGATGATGTCGACTCTAAGTTAAAATACACTTCTTCTAACTCCTCGAGGCTCTCCTTGATCCGCGTATTGAAGCTCTCGGGGATTAATTCCTCAGCCGTTATGCTTTTAACTATAGCCGAATACCTATGCTCAGAAATCGCGTGCAAACCCAGCTGCTTCCCGTTAACGGCAATCTTCCGCGCGTGATTGCAATATAGGCACCCGCCCACCGTTGACCGCAAACACTTCTGCAACAGCAGCTTGATGTCGAACTTGTCCAACGGCTGCTCCAGCTCGAGCTCAATAACCGGTACATCCGGGCCGGCCGTCGGCAAACACAAACCAACCTCACCTTTCAAGTCCTCACTTTGATTCAAATTTACCCCGTCGCACTCATTCTCCAACTGTTCGTTGACAACGTCCACGTCGACATCACTGTTATTCTCCTTCTCCACTTCCATAGTCAATTTTTCACTGTCCTCGCTCTGGTAATCCTCCTCGTCCTCCTCTTCAGCCGGGTTGTACGGCGTCGTGATCTTCGGCAAGCGCAGCGTCACCTTGGGCACTTTTCGCACCTCCGTCTCGACTACCGGCTGTTGTTCTTCTTCTTCCTCCTCTTCCTCGACCTCTTCATCATCCGCGGCGGGCTCTTGCTCGGGCGCTTCGTCTGTCTCCGATTGGTCGTTTAATTTATTGTCGCTGTCTTCGGAGACTGAAATTTTCGAAAAGGAGGGGAGATAATTGTGTCAATCAGCTTGATAAAAATCAATCTATTAAAAATTTACAACTCTTTTGATGGTGTGGTCGCTGTCAGTGGACGACGGACCTTATGCTTAATCTGGGAGTGGAAGACACTTGGAAGAAGCAAATTTTATTTAAATAATTTAACAGAAGAAACACATTTCCACTAAACAAAATTAACAAAAACAGTGTAACATAACATCTAAATTACTTGATTACACTAGCAATAGAGTGAAGACTACATAGATAATTATGACAGCGATTGTAAAATCAAACGCCACTTGGCGAAAGATTAAACTCGGTTTAAAAATAAAGATGGCCTACATTCACGGAGGGATACCTAAGCTTTGTAAAAGTGGGCCTTAATAATAAACATTTCTGGGTCACCCTGTATCAGACAACGTAAGGACAAATTATCAATTTTTCAATAAATACTCACAATCTATTCTTAATTTCACAAAAACTTAAATAAACCTCGTGTTACTGATCTCGAGTCAAAACACCAACTGGCACTCGCGGCATATATTAGTCATTGTTGTTAGTTATTATCAGACATTGATAGTGTAACAGTAGTAAGCAGTAAAATTACGCTGATATTACATTACATCTAAAAAGTTTTTATCAACACTCGCAGTAAACGTATTTTGTAACAGGTTTTTAAACAAGCAGAAAAAAAAACATTGATTGTTTTATTTATCTTGATTACGTTAAAATTTCAATGGACCGATCTGAACAATAACTTATACAGTCGTTACTGTAAATTTACCAACTCTTTCAACTACCTGAAAATTTGTTAATCGAAACCAATTTAGCGATAGATTACTATTCTTAGTTTACAACTAATAATTTGATAGGGATACCACTCATAAGTCTTATAAAGTTGATTTGATTTTTCTATTAATTGTCAAATTGTTCTTAAGTTAGCAAAATAAAATATTTTAGAATAGGGATTTTGGTGAATGTTGGTAGTTAGTCCTGAATGTCTTAGTGACATTGTCATTTCAATTTTGAAATTGACAGTCTTCATTCTTATCAAAATGTCTAAAAAGAACAAAGTCTTAGCATGAAATCAAAAACCTAGAGTGATTTTATCCCTTCCGAAAAAAAAAACATCAGTGGTCAGATACATTAAGGACTTCAAAACTCAAAACAAGAATTTAAACAAAAAAGAGCTTTGTGGAAGTGTTTCTCAGATTTTTGATGTAAGATTTATGTATTTATTTTCAAATCATCATTTTTAAAACAGAATTAAATTAATTTGTACATATTGTACTGCGAGAAAATAATAAAAGAAGACTGGTAAAAGTTCGATAATTACCCTTCCACTCATTATTATTACATTAACAAACAAAACAGATTCAGAAAGAGAGAGTTATAGTTTGATAAAACAGAAATTCTTTAATAAATTATTTAAATTGATTCAATCATATTTTTTTGTTGTTATTTTAAATAGTTAATATACATTTCTTTTACCTATGATAACAATTTATCAGTATAAGAATTACAACAATTGGAAATACAAAAAGTAATATTTGTATACTGCTATGGACCACTCCAGCCATGCATAATATAATTTTCTAAATGACGGCTTCATGAACTTTAACCTCACATTAATATGTCAGAATCTAGTAACTTATAAGGGTGATTCAATAAAATGTATTTATATACCTGGTGATTTTTCACTGAAATTTTGATATTGACAATTAATATAAAAATTAAATGAACTATAATTCAAAACTAACTATACACCATTCCATTTGTTTCTGGATCTCGCCTAGCCATGCTTTCGTGTTGTTATGTTGCAGTATCAACATTTACATTTTTTATTAATTGGCACTCCTGATTCCTTATTTTAACAGTGTTGCAATAATTTATGATATCATAAGTAATCCTCTTTTTAATTTTCAAGAGGTTTATTGTTAATCTTGCAACAATTATTTCGCCACGCGGTCGCTTCTTCGAGCATTTTATTATTAAATCAAATTAATCTAGTGTTGCAATGCTGTGTCAATGTCAAAGTGAAAAATAATTTCAGGCACATATTAAATATTAACATGCCAAAGATTATCTCTGAATCAAAAAGGTTACAAATTCTGAAATCCTACAAACATTTTAGGCAAAGTAATCCAAATCTACAGCATCACAATATTATTACGATTTTAATAGATATTTTTGGGGTTTGTCTAGTATTTTAATTATCATATATATTTAATTAAAGATAATTACGTTTCAGGTAGGGAGATCTTCATTACAATTAATTTTACGACAAAGACCTGACGAATTGAAATCTACTACTTTTGGCAAACGATCTAAAAACAGCCATTTTTGGAATCACCTAGCTAGAAAAGATCTGCAACAACTAATTTGGCAATATAACTCTAGAAATCAGTATTTTACTTTGAGAGATCTTTTGAATGATATGAAAGAAAATTATGAGTTCCATGGGAGTAGAACAACACTTTATAGGGTTGTTAAAAGTATGGGGTATAAATTCAAATTAATTAATGGGCGCAAAATTCTCTGTGAACAACATGTGTTGTTGCAGCTAAAATTATTTTCCTTAGAAAATTTTTACAGTATCAAAATTCCAGTGAAGATATCCAATTCGTATACCTGGATGAAACATGGATATATCAGAATGGATCCGTGGTTCGATGCTGGGTACATGAAACGGATATAAAAAGTAATCCAACTAAATTCAAAAATGAAGGCAAACGCTTCACCATTCTACATGCTGGGTATAGGGGTGGGTTTTTGGATGGGTGCGATTTTTTATTACATTCGAAAAATAATTACCGAGATTACCATGCCACAATGGATGGTAATACTTTTCAAAATTGGGTGGTTAATCAACTTATTCCTGCTTTGGCTAAGCTTTCAGGGAAATGTGTAGTTATTATGGATAATGCTGCATAACATTCTGTGCAATTAGACAAAACTCCTTCATTTTCTTGTAAGAAATGCGAAATGCAGGAGTGGTTGGTTAAATAAACACAATGTAAAATTCAATCCAAAATTAACCAAAAAGGAACTATGGGCTTTATTTACACTGTTTCGATCAAATGACAAAATTTACGTAGTTGATGACATTTTGAGAAAGAACGGGCACGAAGTTCTTAGATTACCGCCATACCATTGTCAATACAATCCAATTGAAATGGCATGGGGGTTTTGTAAGACTTACTACAATAAGCACATAAATTCTAAGCAACCATCTAAGGATCGTGTTCAGAATTTATGGCTTGAGTCTCTCTCAAAATGTACATCCGATATGTGGCAAAATTTCTGTGATCATTGTGAAAAACTTATTTCGGATGACTGGACAAAACACATGGGGAACCTTTCTTTTGAAACCATTCCTCCTTTTATTATTTCGCTTGGGGAATCTGGCTCAGAACAAACATCAGAAGATTCAGATGCAGGTTCTCTTGACTAAATAATAAAAGTGGAATGAGGGCTTAAAAAAAATATCAGTATCACAAGAGGGTGGGAATAAATTTGCAATTCTACAAAAAAATACTGAGGGCCAACAGAAGAGAGAATGACCAAAATTAAGGTGGATGGATGGAGTTGATCAAAATGTGTTAACGGGAAGACCCAAGCGAGAAATACAAATGGATGACGAAATAAGTTTGCAGAGCCGAATTCATTATATTTGTTATATACAATATTATTGCTGTGTTTGTATGTACAAATACCAAGTAGTAAATTTTGTTAATCTTAAAACTGCATATTATTATCCTTTTATATCTGAAAATTTGTAAAACAGGCAACAGTGTAAGATCACAATAGTCAGAAATTATAACCTTAAAATCGAACATCTGACAGTGACATTTAAAAACCCTGATTTAAAACACAACCAGCCCCATTTACAATACTTAAACTGTCACTTTTCCATAGCTAGGCGAGATCCAGAAACAAATGGAATCGTGTATAGTAGCATGTAGATTTTGTTAGAGATTAACTAGCATTAAACTATAATGATATTATCGGCAATTCCATTAATAAGGCTGTCATTACTTTATTTTAATTTTATCAACAGCAGCTTTTACTGCAAAAAATCAAGTTTGTTTACTCACCGTCATTTTTATTAATCACAGTATCCAAATTCTCCTCGTCCTCGGGCTCCATTGAATCGTCCCCCCCTCGCTCCGGCTCCTCCTCCTTTATCACCATCCTCTCCATCTTCGACTCCTCCTCGTTCTCCGTTTCCTTCCTAACCTCTCCAACACTGTTATCACTAGTCTCTAACAACGCGTTGTTCCCCTCTTCGTTTTCATTCTCGACAACGTTCACCTCACTATTCGAGTCACTGCACTCTTTACTGTTTACCACTCGGGCACTCCGATTTTGATCCTTCTCCTCTCGGTCCTGTTCACGTTCCACTTCGAGCCTCTCCACAGACAAACTCCTGTCATTTTCCGACAGGTGATTCTCAGATATTTCACACACTGCCGCCTTAGTGATTTTTTCCCTCTCTGCCGCCTCTTGCAATTCATCCTCGTTTTTCGCCGGGCTCACTTTGATGGCCGCCGTTTCGACGCAGCTGTGACCGGTGAAATCTTCTTGCTCGTTAAACACCATCTGACAGTCGCAGCACATGAGGAAACACGGGTCCTTGTAAATGTTCAGAAAATCAGCGACGCTCTCGTAATGCTTCGGGTTGCAGTTGTGCTTCGAGGTCAGGTGTACCGAGAGTTTCTCCGCGTGCGGGAACATCCCCAGACAGTACAGGCATATGTAGCGCTTGTGCACTTCACGCATGTGCAAGAACAGGTTCCAGTTCTCATAATAAGTCCCGCAGGCGGAGCAGAGGAAGACTTTGCGGGTGACACGGAAGTTGGTGCCGTTGTTCGGCAGCGGGGTGGCTGGCGGCGAGGGTACCGGGGGCGCCGTGCACGTCGAATGATGCTCGTTGAGCACCTGCAGCGATTGAAATCCGGCCGCGAAACATTTCGAGCACTTGAACTGCACCGTCGGTTGCAACCCTAAATATTGAGCATACTCTCTTAGTTTCGGCTTGCCGTTTTTACCCCGCAGCTTCTTACCGTTTCCCTTCGTGGGCCTTTGTGGCCGGTACTGCGTGGACAGGTCGAAGATCGACTCGGAAAAGTACGGGTTGGTGTGGCGGAATTCCTCCCCATCGCCATCGTTGTCTAACTTGGGCTTTTTCGTCGTCGGATCCGAGCCCTCGTCTATCACTAGTGCATCACAATCTGAACTGTCTCTGTCATCTTGTTCCCCCTTGACGGGGTTCGCGCTGCCGTTCACTTTCGAGGGGCTTATTGTCGCAACCGGGGGGTTATCGTCCGTATTGGGGAAATTGGCCATGTCGTCCAAGGCTCTGTCGTCGAACTCACCATTTTTCAGCGGTGGTGAGGAGACGACGGCCGATGACGTGTGGTCATCGGGATCATCTTCCATTCCGACATTTGTATTTTTATTACTCTTTCGGTTACTCACTCTTCAAGCTAAAATATTATAAATTTAATTAAAATTCTCTGTTTTGCAACAAAATAAACTTTCTACTCTTAAATAAAGCATAATAAAAAGCAATGTTAGTGTGCTTGTGCAGAAATCTATAAATAGAAAATTGCAAACAAATTGGTCCGATTAATTTGCCTTCGCTAAAGTTCGAGACAGTTGTTAATTTTGTCATACATGTTAATTCTAATATATTTTCACTCACTTTGATCAATTATTTAGTTAGTTAACGAAAACCTTAATGAAGGGGAAGTCATACGGCCCAGTATTTTTATTTTCAACTGTCACTATTTTGTAAAGTGATAATCCAGACTAGAAAACCATTAAACAATAAATACTAAGGAAGAAAGTTCCATGCAGTACCAATAAAAATCTCACCAAAATAAATATAGTATTTTTTTTTCTATCAATCATCAATTATATTAAATTCTTGTCCACACATTCTGAGCATTTCAGTCTTAAACTAAGGCTCAAATTAATTAATATCACCAAAATGAACAAATATTTATAGCATTTAATTTTGAATACTGTATCATTAAGTTAAAGCACATGAAGCTCAATATTTCTAAGCCAAAATAAACAAATTTGTTAAAAAAAGTTAAATTTTATTAGTGTACATGTTTTTATTATAAAAATGGTTAAAAAAAAACGATTAGGTTAAAAAACCTAGGTGAATGGCCATTTCTAACTCTTAAACATGATTGTATTATTATCAAAAATCTATTTAGTGTAAAAATGAAATTCTAGTAAGGAAATGCATATGATTTTAGTTTATATGAGAAATTCATTGAAAACGGATTACTTTCAACAGACCTAATGATTGTTAATACGAATATACGGCATGGCTTTAATTGTGATGATACGAATTTAATGAAAACAAACCCCAAGAATATTCTTTTGTGCACTTGGATTATATTTTGTAGCACCCAACAATCGAAAATACCCACTGATTCTATACACACACTTTAGGTTAGGTCGACTTGTCAAAAACGCACATTAGGTTATGGCCACGATCGCTTAATCAAAAATAGGAGCAGAAACACCTCACCAATTCTACACAAGACTCTCTCACAAACACATTCTCATCCGCGTCTGGTCCACAACGAGGCCATTATTGTTATGGGCGCACTGTCTCGCAAGCAGCAAATAAGTGGAAAAAGAATGGGCACTGATCGCACGAAAAACGGCATTACCTTCGTATGGGAGGCTTCGGACCTGGCGTATTGGTTGTAAAAACGGGCTCGAAACGCGATTAAATCCTTGGGTGTTTTGCGAAAAATCCTATCTCCCCGCCTAAAAGTTTAGTGAAATGGCGCTCCATTTTGGTTAAGATTGGAGCATAAACTGCGGGGGACAGGCTGGCCAACATTGTGGCGCGAAAACGATTAACAAGCGTTCCTCGAAGGGATATTGAAGAAACGTTGTGATTGTTGTTTATTGCAACATTTTGCGTAAAACGTCCAGAATAAAAACAACGTATTTGATTGCATTTTAACGTGAGCAGGAATTCCACGCATTAATATAAAGGTCACATATTTTAAATTAACATAGGCAACTTAATATGCGTGAAATAAAACGGGTTGCATACAATATTAAAGCAAGGTTTTTATTTATTAAGGTCAGCTAAAATTAAATGTTTCAATTAACATAGGCAACTTAATATGCTTGAAATCAAACGGATTGCATACAATATTAAAGCAAGGTTTTTATTTATTAAGGTTAGCTAAAATTAAATGTTTTTAAAAATAAATCAACGAATGCCTGAAAATTTACAGCGCATAATTTTCAGCTATCCAAATTTTCAGGCTACTCTAAACTCGAAATTTTACTGAAATATTGTGAAGTTTAAAATGTACTAGTGCTTGATCTCAAGTTAATCAATTGTATAATTGATTGTTTCGTCCAGTGGTGTAACTTCATGCGAGACTCAAATCTAATCATGGGGTCTATTCACAGCACCGATGCAATTTGTCATCGGTGCGAAGTCGCACTGAAATGACGTCATTTTACTCCATACGGTTTGATAAATTCTTCAAAAAATGAAGTCATTTACAACTATAACTCATTTGATTGCAAACAAATAAATCATAGAGTGCGTATATAAACAAAACTCTGTTATTTTATTTAAAAGGCACAAAGTGTTACAAGTAATTAAAAATGAACAATTATGAGCTTCCTGAATTTCAATAAATCATTTGTGGGCATAATAAAATGAACCATGTGGAAAAACGTAAGAAAATCTATATTAAATACTCTGCAATTTATACACTTTATCACAATTGTTTAATTTTTAAAATCAGTTTGTCGATTCTATCTGGAAAACATGGCGATCGTTGGATCCTCCGTTTCGTAAGTTATCAACACGTCCCTGAACTTATCCAATAGCTGCAAAATCTGACTCCGCCTGAGATTCTCCAGGTACATAATTTCCTCTATGTGGTGGTTGCCTTGGAAATAATTTTTCCGGCAGAGCCGCGCAAACAGTTTCAAATCTTCCACGTTATTCGAAGAAGATACCTAAACAAAAGTATTGCTTTGTTTGTTTGATTTCTTGGTAACTAATTAAATGAATCAACACAGAGTAATGTACAGGGCTTTCATTAATTCCCGAACCCCACGTGACTAAATTTAAAATTGCCGCGTAAATTATTGTATTTGTACGTTGGAGGCTTTGAAAAAAGTAACCAAACGTTACTAAAGTCAAATTTGACACAAACGTTTATGCGCGGTGCATCGTTAAACCAACCTTTGAGATCTTACAAGATTCGCCCGGAATTTTCAGGTAAGCAAAAATTGTTTAATTATTCTGAAACATTGAGTTTTATTTCTATTTATTTTGCAGAGTCAATTTGCTAGGATAAGCAAATACTGCGAAAATGGTATTTACAACGAAAAAATTAATAAAAATTAGTTACATTTTTGAAGATGAGCCTATTTTTTAATCATTTTGAATATAATATTTTCAGTCGTCATAAAAATACGCCGGCGAATAAATATTTTTAAATCTAGGGAATTTTTGTGTGAGCCATACCACCTTGTACATTTGGTTGCCTATTATTTTTGGTCACGTGGGGTTCGGGAATTAATGAAAGCCCGGTATATAAATAATCAAAACCACATAATGTGAATAAACAATCAAAACACCATAATATAAATATACAATGAAAATAATTGTTAAGCTATAAAAATATCCTACCTTGAAAATAACATTTCTTTCTTCGTGTGAGAAATCCAACAACAATTCCTCCTGGTAATCCCCTTTATCATCATCCACTGAGGTAAAACTCATATTTTCCAACCTTAAAAGCCACAAAGATATTTTAATTGTATTTTTATATGTAGTTGTTTACAATTAATAAAATTCTATTCTAACGTTAATATTAGTTTATGTAAGCAATTTTCCTAGAATCTCATGCACTCAAGAATAATCATGCATTTATTATGGTAAACTATTTTGCTTTTGTTTGTTTTGTGCTTTTCCTCCTGTAAACAAGCCGTTTATTTTTATTTGGTCCTTACATCTTCACCTCGCCGTCAATTTTCAATTCGAAACCCTCCGAAACGGTCGAAGTGCCGCTTTCCGATTCCGTACGGGACTTTGATACATTAGCGACGTTTGTTATCGGCACGTTTTTAGATATTTGTATGGACGGTGATACATAATCTCTACAATTATTCAATTTTCATTCAGACAAATTACACAAAAAAAAACTTAATTTTTTTAACAACAATAAATTGTATTTACATTGGCGATGAAGGGATTTGATCGGTGGCCATGAATTGGATGTAAGTATGCAGTTGCAACAGCAAGTGGTTCTGCAGCATCCAGATGATCATCGGAACCAGTTGAGATTGCTGAGACGGGTGATACAGGGGGTTGCATTTTTGTCCGAGCGAAGTAGGCAGCGAGAAATCGCTAATCACACGGATTAGGTTGGTGTTGGGAAACGCCTCGCTGAATTTATCGATTAGAGGTGAGTTCAAGTGCAACGGTGCCTCTGGAGCTATTACATATTTGTTTGTCGAGCATATCGGGTAAATCACTGTGGCTTTGGACCAGTACACCAAATGAGCAGTTAAATCAAACACCTAAAAATTTACATTTACATTGACACTTAAACATAAATGGACACCGTTCACTGAATAAATAAACGAATAAGCATAAAACAAGATTTTCTTATTTATAGAAATCGACTCACGTGTGAAAGAGTCAGATCAGCGTCAGCGGCTAGTGTTTGCAAATTCTTTAACGGCGAATACTGGGTGAGCATTCTGATTAAAGAAGGTGAACCATCTAGTGAAATAAAATCACTCATCGTGTTTACAGGACATAGCAACAACAGGCTGTGGTACGGACGCAAAGACTTTATACATCTATAATAATTCAATATAAATGAACAAAATATGAAATAAATAGGGAGAAAATTGCAAATCAAACAAGTAAAATATAATACGGATTAGGAGAGCAAGTTTTCTATGTTATTGTATGGCAAAAGATGCTAAATAAAGATTAATATTATTATATAGTTACAAAACAAACTATTAACAAAAGAACCTAACCTGTCTATATCTTCGGGTTCTACTAGTTTTCCCCTCAAATGCCACTGGTGCGCCTTCTGCGGCAGGCAAAAACTCAAAGGGATCCACTTGTTTATCCTTATATTCACAAGTCCTGTTGATGATAAATCTTCATACATCTTTTTTATATTCTTGGCAAGTATACACTTTTCCAAAATCGTCTGAAATACAGCCTCCTGATTCAAGGCACAGCTGTCATCATGGGCAGTCATCATGATCTGAGTCTCCTCATTTATGTAACCACAACGCCTTTCCTCATGCTCCAACAATATGCCCATTCTTTTACTCAAGTCGTGATAGCAACTAACTGTTGAAAAGTTAAATGAAGACATTCATAAATACAAAACAGTAAAATGAGGCTAGCTGAAAGATTTTTAACAATTTGTACTTACCTACAGATTGTGAAGCTAATGCTTGCAAAGCGAAAACCACATTAATCAACAAACACCCACTCTCATCGTGTTTCTTGTTCCTCAACTGCACTAAAGTGGGATGGCTGACAAACCTCACGTCGTTCACTTTTAATTCGAACTTCCGGTTGCACAATTCTGGTTTGACGGCAAATAAAGAAGATAAGACTTCATCGGTAAATCCAGTGAGAAATCCTTTGCTAATATTAGTGTTGGGCTGTGGAAGGGTTTGCAATAAATCCTCGATTACTGGTAGGGTATAAGGGTTTTTCCTTCTAGTACTTGCGGGTTCAGCAGTTTCCTGTGCGTGGTAAGGGTATCGGAAAAGCAGCCTGTCACCTTTACTATCGGACTTAACGAGAATTATGCTCAGTGGATTCACTTCCATTGTTTTTCATTAATTGAATAACTGAAAAATATCCAAATGTCAAGTTGGTTAAACCGCAGAGTAATGAATTATTTTCTGTGATTTAATATTTAATTGCACCCATGGGAGTTACTTAAACTCGTGTTAATTTACATCAAAGATAAGTCAAGCTAAGAGTTGGTGTAATAAGTAGATTAAACTCGACACTAGCTAGCCAACAGCGTTTTATGCAAAGGCCTTAAAGTACGCAGAAGAAGAAACTAACAACCACAGCAAGAAGTAACAGTGGTACAACTTCAGACATAAGAACGATCGAAGGGAAAATTCTTAGCGGGGCAAACGACCAAAAATAGGCAGGATTTACTTCTCACAAACTTTAGTGCACGACTAAGCTTTCAGCACTTACATTTGTGCCTTCTACAGGATGAACTAATATTCATTTACAAAATGCTTTTATTAAAATGATTGGTGATACTTACACGTAGATTAAATATATCAACAAAACAATAAGATGTGTTATGTGTCAATAACTATAATAATAAAACTATGTTATTGTTATTCTTCAACATTTTTTACTAATTTCAATAGAAATTAAGAAGAAACATCAATAAAACTATTTCGAGGTTATGAAACCTATAGATGAACGTCACTGTGACACTCATAGATAACTAAACTGATAGAAACTCGCTTTAGGAGGTAACTTAACGAAGTAAAATAATGGAAATTCATAGACTAATAGGGTAAGAGGTAAGTTTTAAGCGGCAATTTGAGCTTAGATCGGATAGGTTTCATATAAATGAATTTAGGGTCAGTTGCACCAAACACGTTGAACTAGTCCAAATCTGAATTTGAGTTCAGTGACATTAGAACAATAGGAACTGTCATCTCGAACTCAAGGTTAGCTTCAGACCCAGTCGACTCCATATGATTCTGTAAGTTCACATATATAGTTGACCGACCCACTCGATGGGAGGGCGCATATGTCGGAACTTCAAATTTCCCGCAATTTCTAACGTGGGCTTGTTTTCAATCAACAGCTGTCAGATCCGTCGGATCTGAAGGCACAAAAACGCCGATAAGACGAAATCGTCTCGAGATGAGCGTTAATAAATAAAAATAATTACTACCGTAAGTATGTATAATATTTTTAAATTTTAACCTATTGTGTATTATTTTAAATAAGTCTACAGTCAAACAAATTTAAAACCAGGGTGTTACTACATTATTTCTCTCAAGTACACTAAATATCCATGGTCGTGGATATTTTCATCATACTGAACTAGGAGCATTTTTTCATGGAGTGTATCCCCGTTGTTGTTGGATTCAGCAATTCTGAATACTTGGAGATGGACGTTAACATAAATAATTAAAACCGTAAGTTTATGTAATATTTTAAGTTTTTAAGCCATTGCGTATTCTTTTAATTAAATCTGCAGTCAAACACATTTAAAACCAGTGTGTCTACATTATTTCTCTTTATTTCTTCTTAGCATGAATGATCTTTAAGTACTACGCATGAAACAACCACGGACGTGGAGATTTTCTTCACACCGGGCTAGGAGCATACTTCCATGGAGAATGTTCCCTTTGCTGTTGGATCAAGCAATTCCGAAATTCCATCTAGTCACAAAGTGCGATCCCAGAACATAAAATAATGTCTTAAATTCAATTACACGGTTTTTCTGTTTTATTTCACTATTGATCAAATGAGATTCATTGTATCCCAAATATCTTTCACCTTGTCAAATATAAGTCAAAAGATTTCCTGATTTACGAAATAAGTTTCACTATATACCAAATACTTCCCTTTAATATTTTTGCTGAACATTTTTGCAGTAACAATAACTTTCTTCTAGAAATATTTTATTTGTATTTATACATACAAGGAGTTTTCTTTTAAGTATACGTATTTCAAATTCAACCTATTTTCTGTAAATCTTTAGATATTCCTTGTTTTTTTTTAAATTCAATTTGAGGCTTTAAATGAGTGTTTTCCACTCCCAGACTAAGCATGAAGTAAAATTTCGAGTTTAGAAAAGTCCCGTGAAAATTTGTCGAGGGTCGCGTAGCGACCCGAGATAAATTTTCTGGGCTTTTCTAAACTCGAAATTTTACTTCATGCGCCACGCGTATAAAACACAGATTTCAAGTGAAATTTAAATATCATAAATTTTACAATATTTTAGTGTTTTATACGCGTGGCGCATGAAGTAAAATTTCGAGTTTAGAAAAGCCCAGAAAATTTGTCTCGGGTCGCTGCGCGACCCGAGACAAATTTTCACGGGGCTTTTCTAAACTCGAAATTTTACTTCATGCTTAGTCTGGGAGTGGAAAACACTCGTTTAAAGCTTTATATTGAACTCTTTTGAAAAACAACGAATGTCGGAAAATTTACAGCTTATGCATATGTTTACCTTAAAGAAAAATTCACTATATGAAGCACTACTTACGCCAACATCCTTATTCGGATAAGGAGACCTCTTATTTCATTTCTAAGATGCATTTTTTGACGAACTGTAGACATTTTGTTGAAAAGTGAAATGAAATTAGGTTTTGACATGTAGCGAAATATATTTGTAATAACTTTTTAAATATACATTTAACATGTTCCTTAGGTCTTTGGTATTTTTCACATCGCACTGTAATTTAATACCGTGCGATGTTCCCCGCACCGCACCCACCATTCAATGTTATGACCCCCTGCACCGCACACCCCATTTAGCAAGAATCCCGCCCGCTCCCTCCGCCCAATGACGTCATTTGCGATTGCAGCGCCGTCTCATCGAGTGGGTCGGTTAACTAAAATCCTGATACGTGGAGCCCCCTATGAGTTATCAATCTAATTTAATCTATGGTTAGCTTGAACTCAAATTCAACGTTTTTGGTGCAACTGGGCTTTAATTATAAACAAACCTTTTTTCTTGTATAAAACTATATTATTCATTTATTTCATAATTTCTCTATACATTTTCTGATCTTCCAGCATTTTCAAGAACACCTTGTATTTCTTATCGTGATAATCAGAGACTTTTTTGTTAGGATTGACGATCGAGCCAGTGCCTCCCATTGAAACAATCGCTTCACGCATGCTGCGGAAATATAGGGCAGCAGAGGCGCCCAAAATTGCCGCCCCCAAAATCACAGACTCTTTTTCTTCCGGGCAAACTACTGGGATTTTAGCAATGTCGGCCTGAGTTTGGATAAAAAGGGGACTTTTGCTCAAACCACCGCAGATCAATATCGACTTAAAAGGTGGGTATCCAGAAGAAGTCAGCGTGTCTAGAATGTGTCTAGTGCCATACTAAAATAACAATAAATTTTACATGTGTATTTTTTTTATATTAAATACAATTTTTTACATTTAATAGAATTCGATTTATAAATTGCCATATATATTAATTGTTCTATATTTTAAAAGGAAGGGAGCAAAATTTTTTTTTCAATTTTAAAAATGTCTACTCTTAAATTCTATACTTACCGATAATGCTTGTACTGAAGCTAAGTATAATAAAGCCAAGTTTTCCTCACTGGATGTTAAAGTTAAGCCGCAAATCTAAGTTTTTGTATAAAAAAAAACAAATGTTTAGTTATAAAGTGTATTATTCGCACCGTGAGATCATTAAAAATATAAATTAGAGTATACTTTGAATTTTAAGTTAAATTGGCACTACTGACTGCACAGTATACTAAAGCGCACAGATTTTAAGTGCAGTTTTTAGCTAAAATGAGTTAAGTGTGCCATCTCATATATTCAGTGCAGATATATGGGACACACTTAACTCATTTTAGCTAAAAACTGCACTTAAAAAATTTGTGTGCTAAGCCATCGATATATACAGTATACTTGTAGTAGAAAATAAAGCACACTTAACTTATTTTAGCTAAAAACTGCACTTAACAAATTTGCGTGCTAAGCCATCAATATATATAATATACTTGTAGTAAAAAATCAACTTACGGCTCCTTTAAGAGTGGGATCAGCAATTGGTGATCTATTACCGTGAAAATCAGGCCAAACGTGTAAATCTTTTGTAAGAAAGTCGACAAACTCGTGACTGTTTTTCATTGCCATGTCCATTAAGAGCACGTTGAGATATTTTTGTATATGACTAAAATTTAAATAAACTCAAAGTTAGTGTCCAGAATCAGTGTTGGGAAATAGATTTTCCCTCAGGAAAATGTAATTACATGTCCCTATTTTAAACAGAAAAACCCTCCCATTTTTTATTTATATGGGGGTGGAACACAAAACACCTTTGATCTTGTAGTTAGTTTCCTTAGATTTCAAATGAGCCTATAAATTTAAAAAATCCCTCTTTTATAGAAAAGTATCGTATCCCTCTTGTGGTAAAAAAATCCTTCCAAAACGGGAATTGCCCTCTCAGTTCCTAACACTGTTCAGAATATGTAGTAAACTTTATTACGTATTCTTGTCGAGTTTGGCTTTAATTTTTTCTGTTGCAGGATGAGTGGCTATGACGAAATCGATCAATTTTCCTGTAACGCTCTGTCCGCCCTCGTTCAGCCACATTTCTGGCACCATAGCGCTGAAATAAGGGCCCCAAATCCCTTCGCAGAAGACCGGACTGTTGGATACTGCCATGTGACAGGTGGAGGTCCCACAAATTAAGCCTAGGAATAAAAATCTGTTGAAATCTCGACATTTTACAAAACAAAAATCTTAGAATGATCGCACGCTATACTAAAAATTAACAAGGGATTAAAACAGTTAAAATTTCAACGTTTTAATTAATACAAAATATTTGAATTCTCGCAGGCTATGCTAAAAATTAAAAAGGGATTAAAACAGTTGAAATCGCAAAATTTTACAAAACAAAAATCTTTGAATGTTCGCAGGACCATGTGTTCATGTGAAACTAAAAATGCCAAGGTGATGCGTCCCGGAACTAAAAGGTGCACTCGTTGCAGTGCCAGACGCATGTATTATGACGCAATTATGTGATGTAGGAGCATTGAAAAACAAAATGCATATGTAGTGAATCCAATCTCAGATTTTGTATCTTGGATTTAAGCCTCACATGAAGTTAGGCCGCCACTAGTGTGGCGGCCTAACAATTAAAAAATGTAATTTACATACTCAACAAAAGAAAGCAACACTACGATTAAGAAACTATTGTACTATAGAATATCCATTTTACTGTAACAAATACACCAGCGACGGCTCGCAGCCTAACTTCAGGGTAGGCCAGAGACCCAAGGTAATATACATCCGTTATTGAAAGGTGACTTCGTTGTGCAATTCCTTGCATTTATAAAGCGCGATCCCAACCTCAAATTTTGTGTTCTTTAGTGCTGTGGCCGACCCTGAAATTAGGCTGTGAGCCGTCGCCGAAATACACCATTTTTGTATTCGTAGATGAGCCTAAAATTAATCCAATTATATTTATTTCTTTATTTTACTCAATCAAATAATTGAGTACTAAACACAAATTTAACAACACAACATGAAGAGCACAAATTTAATTTAAAAAAAATTTAATTGGATTTATTTTAGGTAAGTTAACTTAAATTAAGTGACGTGAAGATCAAATTAAATTAACGAATAAAGCAGTAATAACCTTTCTTTACAGGTTATAAATGCTTTATTTGTCAATTTAAGTTAACTTACTTAATCTAGTGTTGAAGTCCTTTTCAACATTTTCCACAGAACACCCGATTAACCCCAAACCACCCGAATGAGCATCTATAATGCTGGTACCGACGGGTGTGCTAACTTGCAATCCCAATTCCCGAGCGGCTCTTTCACTGAGTCCATTCCCTACAGGCATTCCGGGTGGTTTTACACTGTTGCCAATTTTCTTTGCGTTGTCTGCCAATAAATCCTCCAATCCGATTTTTGAAAAATAACTCTGATTCCAGCCCATCGTTCCATTTTCAGAAACTTCGTACGTCCACTTACAAACCAAGGAACATAAGGATCTAGACACATAAAAAAAGTTAGATAGAATTTACACCACCAATTTTTGTTTTAAGTATACATACCTCAATATATATATTGTAAATTGTCAGGCGTTCGTTGTTTTTGAAAAGCGTTCAATTTGAAGCTATTAAGAAGTGTTTCCACTCCCAGGCTAAGCATGAAGTAAAATTTCGAGTTTAAAAAAGCCTGAAAATTTGGTTTGGTCGGCCAAACCAAATTTTCAGGCTTTTCTAAACTCGAAATTTTACTTCATGCGCCACGCATTTAAAACAGTAAAATATCTTGTAATTCAAAATATACAGCTTAAGTAGTATTCTACAGTAGTGTACTGCTTAAGCAGCAGTCGAAATTTTACTTCATGCTTAGCCTGTGAGTGGAAGACTCGTTAGAAGTTTCAAATTGAACACTTTTCAAAAGCACGTAATGTCTGAAAATTTACAAATCAGGATATGTCGCGTAGCGACTAATCCAAATTTTTAGACTTTTCTAAACTCGAAATGTGACTTAAAAGAAAAATTTCCTGTACATTGTCCAGAATGTATTTTTTCTTTTGTTACGTAAAGACTTCTTGAGATGTAATTGATAAGGTGGATACATGATAAACCTCCGTTGCAGGATTCGAAATAAAACAACCGAAGTTAAAGCAACGTTTTCCTACCTGGAATCATAATCGGTTGCTTTCCAAGTGAGAAAATCTGGAAGATCGAAAAATAAACCCGCTTGATCCCAACACAATTTTCTCAAGTTCTTTTTCAACCAAAGCAACTTCGGAGTTTCCATTTCCAAAGAAATTTTCCCCCCAACGTATTTTAAAACTTTGTGGTTTAGGTTAGTGATAAAATCGGCTTCTTTTGAAGCTCTGTGATCCAACCACATTATTATATTTCTTGAGTTATCTCCTAAAAAACACAATTATCATTATAAATTTACTTTACTTTAAAAATGATATACTTATTAGTCTATACCGCTAACTCCCTATTCACTGCATGGGCCAGAACTGGGATCTGTTAGAGAGAATAATAACGTGAAACGCTCACTAATACATGTATGAGAAATACATGTATTAGTGAGCGTTTCACGTTATTATTCTCTCTAACAGATACCAGCTCTAGCCCATGCAGTGAATAGGGAGTTAGCGGTATAGACTAATAAGTATATGATTTTTCTAAACTAATCTAAATTTAGGTTAGGTTAGATAGCAGTTATTTAAATTGGGTTATGTTACATTATTATATCCCTCGGTTTAATTCCCAAAAAAAACATACATACAATTCGTATTACAAAGTCACACTTTTGCTCTTTTGTAATGTATTTTATGATTAATAATAAATATAATACAAATACCTATGTAGGCTAGGTCTTATGAATAATATAAACACTGATGTCTTACATTCAAAATAACCATATTGAGATTAAGTTAGATGCTGCTTATGTTGATAAACACAAGACTTTAAATTGGGTTAGATGGCAGTTATTCAGATTAGGTTAGATGATAGTTATTCAGATTAGGTTAGATGACAATTATTCAGATTAAGTTAGATAGCAATTATTCAGATTAGGTTAGATGCTGCTTATGTCGATAAACGTAAGACAATATGGCGGCTTATAACTGGCTCTTAACCTAACCTGATGTAAAGCGTAAGGTTAGGATAGATGGTAGTTATTGAGATTAAGTTAGTTGCTGCTTATGTGAACATAAGACAATATAGAGTTTTATAATTGGCTTTTAACCTAACTTGATGTAACAGGTAAGGTTAGGTTAGATGGCAATTGTTAGGATTAAGTTAAATGTTGCCTAAGTTGATGAACCTAACCTGATGTAAAGTGTAAGGTTAGATGGCAGTTATTGAGATTAAGGCCCAGTTGCACCAAAAACTTTGAACCCGAGTTCAAGCTGAACTTGAGTTCAAGATGACAGTTCCTATTGTTCTAATGTCAGGAGGTCCCGTCATAGCACCTATCAAGGAAGCGGCGGGGGCAGACCGGAGTCTTCGGACGAAGGATGTCTGAGAGGGACGATGTTCCAAGTCGGAGTTGCAGACCTTCGTGAGGTAACCTCTGTGTCCCTATCTTGTATAGGGCTAACGTGCACACGGTGGGGTTCACTCAGTCCTGGTGCTTGTCGCCATTAAATGAGGAGGTGGGCCTTGAAAGGCCCAGGGGTGTCTTTCAGCCCCTCCAGTCCACATGTGGGTTGGTCTCCGACGGGCAGTGGTTCGCCGGTATGGCGGTAATCCACCGTTCCCTAAGACGGACGCTCTATCGGTATACAGCGCAGGGTAAAAACCGGAGCACACTCTAGTCTGTTCTAATCTCACTTTAGATTAGATGTTGTTTATGTTGATAATGATAAGACAATATAGGTTTTTACAACTGGCATCTAACCTTACCTTATGTAACAGGTAAGGCTACGTTAAATGGCAATTACTAAGATTAAGTTAGATGCTGCTTAAATCGATGAACATAGAATACAGGGTTTTACAACTGGCTTTTAACCTAACCTGATGTTAAGACTAAGATTAGGTTAGGTTAGGTGATTAAGATTAAGTTAGATGGTGTACATTTTACCTGAAGAACTCACTGACAAGGGCTTTTTATTTTTGTCTAAAGCGACCAACGAGCAAGTGGCATCGAATCCTAGGCCTTTGATCGCCTTCGGTGGAATGTCTTCAATTACTTTCTGTTAAAAAAAAATTTGAAAAATAAATATATTAAATCTTTACATAACCGACTGAGCAAATCCATTTAAGTAATGCTTCAACAACATTGACACAAAGTTTAATGTTGCTTAATTGTTGATATAAAGTTATTTGTTACTCTTTTGCTTAGTGGGAACTTTTCATTCAGTCGAATGCCAGCGGCGACTTGCAGCCTAACTTCAGGGTAGGCCAGAGACGCAAGGTAATGTGTATCCGTTATTGAAAGGTGACTTTGTTGTGCAATTCCTTGTATTTATAAAGTGCGATGCCCACCTCAAATTTTGTGTGCCTTGGCGCTGTGGCCTAACCTGAAGTTAGGCTGCGAGCCGTCGCTGCTGAATGCAACTATTAAATCTTCACCAAACTTTTCATTTGGTTGATAAGAAATTAACCTTAAGGCAATTATTAAATCTTTACTGAACTTTTCATTTAGTTGATAAGAAAAAATTACCTTAATGAAATAAACGCAGGTGTTCCACATACCATCCGAAGACTGATCTTTGCCTAACTTTTCATTCGGTTGATAAAAAATTATCATAATCCAATTATTAAATGGTCACCTAACTTTTCATTTAGTTGATAACAAAAAATGTACCTTAATGCAATTCTTAAATCTTTACCTAACTTTTTATTCGGTTGAAAAGAAAAAAATTACCTTAATGCAATAAACGCAGGCATTCCAGATATCATCCGAAGACTGCTCGTAGAAATCACCATCGTTCCAAATTTGTATTTCCCTGGTTGCAACTTTTAGAACTTTTCCTTTATCGCTGACCAAGCCTGCTCTCGCACTCCCCGTACCAACATCAACACCCACAAAATAATTCATGTTTATATAAAATCCTTATTTTGACAAAAAAAATGCTACAATTGCTTTTATAGCAAAGTTCTAAATAAAATTATTATTATCATAAATATATTTTCAAAAATAATTTTATTGAGATTTTATTTATCTTTAGAATAGAATAGAATAAAATAGTATAGAATAGAATATAATAGAATAAAGTAGAATTGAATAGAATAGAACACTTGATTTGAGAAAGAACTTGCATAGAATAGAATAAAATAGAATAGAATAGAATATAATAGAATAAAGTAGAATTGAATAGAACACTTGATTTGAGAAAGAACTTGCATAGAATAGAATAGAATAGAATAGAATAGATAAAAATAGTATAGAATAGAACAAAATAGAATAAAGTAGAATAGATTAGAATTGAATAGAACACTTGATTTGAGAAGGAATTTGCATTTATAGCTAACAAAACTGTGAACTATAAACAAGTCAGCATCTTATCAATAATTATGTTTAATTTATTTCGTGAAAGAGTTGTTTGTTGAAATTTGACCCACAAAACTGATAATGAATTAAAGCTTTGACGTGTTCAAAAACTCGCGGTAAATTCGGATGAAAACCACGGGGAAATTATTGCCGAACTTTGTCTTTTCTGGTTCAAGATTTTCTCGATTGGTTTTGCCGTTTTATTGTGTGGTGTCGCGTGTCGTTTCCGCGATAAACTTTCTATTTGTGAGGGATTTGTGGAACATCGCAATTGACCTTCAAATTAATTGCTTGTTCGGCATGTGAGACATATTTCTTAAGCCTGTTGCACACGCTGCAATATTATGAATTATTTGATAAACGGGCAATTATTCAGTGGGGAAAAAATTAAAAAATGCAGCCAGCTGTTGAATTATTTGTTCAATACTTTGTTTAGTAGAAGCGTAAGTACGGTCATTTTCTTAATTCATAAATTGCTTTTGAAATAAATAGTGTATTACATACTTTATTCAAATTTATATGGCCTACTGAATAAACTCATTCAAGTGATCCCACTGAGCAAATCCATTTAAGTAATGTTTCATCAACATTAAAACAACTTTTAATGTTGCTACATACAATATTGATATACCGTTATTTGTTTGTTTTTTGCTCAGTGGGTTGTTTCATCAACATTAATATAGCGTTTAATATTGCTGAAATGTTGATATAACGTTATTTGTTTGTGTTTTGCTCAGTGGGGGGATGTAATAAAACATATTTTCAATATTTGCTAGTACAGGTATTTTTTATACAGTGATATAATCAGTTTACAATTTTATGCATAGCAGCCAATGAATGTTTGCTATGAAGTTTCGAATCCAAAATTCTTCTCAATGTGATTTTAACTGCCCGTCAGAATGACATTTTCTATAGTTCTAACCGAACATTGAACTGCAGTTAAGAATGACACTTCGTATTATTGTTCTAAGTTCACTTTGAACTGCAGTTCAGAATGACATCTTGTATTGTTCTAATCTCCCTTTGAACTGCAAATCAGAATGACATTTTATATTGTTCTAACCTCACTTTGTACTGCAGTTCAGAATAAAATTGTGTATTGTTTTTACCTCACTTTCGGCTTGGTTTAAAATTTAATAATAATAATGCTACCACGACTCTACCCAAGGACGATCGTATACTCGGTAAGAAGGATCGACAGAATTGAAGATTTTGGAGTGGGGGTAGAGATCGCTTACGCCACAAATGCGCGCTGAATTTAAATGTGTAACTTCATGTCCTTCAGTCCGAGTGTTTTCCACTCCCAGACTAAGCATGAAGTAAAATTTCGAGTTTAGAAAAGCCCCGTCAAAATTTGTCTCGGGTCGCGCAGCGACCCGAGACAAATTTTTTGGGCTTTTCTAAACTCGAAATTTTACTTCATGCGCCACGCGTATAAAACAGATTTTAAGCGAAGTTTGAATATACATATATTTCAAAATATTTTAGTGTTTTATACGCGTGGCACATGAAGTAAAATTTCGAGTTTAGAAAAGCCCAGAAAATTTGTCTCGGGTCGCTGCGCGACCCGAGACAAATTTTCACGGGGCTTTTCTAAACTCGAAATTTTGCTTCATGCTTAGTCTGGGAGTGGAAAACACTCGTTTAAAGCTTCAAATTGAACTTAAAAAAAAACATATCTAAATATCTAAAGATTTACAGATATATATTTCTCTTCTAAATGTGATTTTAACTGCACGTCAGAATGACAACTTCTATAGTTCTAACCAAACTTTAAACTGCAGTTAAGAATGACACTTTGTATTGTTCTAACTTCACTTTGAACTGCAGTTCAGAATGACATTTTATTTTGTTCTAACCTCACTTTGAACTGCAATTCAGAATGACATCTTACACTGTTCTAACCTCACTTTGTACTGCAGCTCAGAATAAAATTGTGTATTGTTCTTACTTTACTTTCAACTTGGTTCAAAATGTAATAATAATAATGCTACCACGACTCTACCCAAAGACGATCGTATACTCGGTAAGAAGGATCGACAGAATCGAAGATTTTGGAGTGGAGGTAGAGATCGCTTACATCACAAATGCGCGCTGAATTTAAATGTGTAATTTCATGCCCTTCAGTCTGAGTGTTTTCCACTCCCAGACTAAGCATAAAGTATAATTTCGAGTTTAGAAAAGCCCCGTGAAAATTTGTCGAGGGTCGCGCAGCGACCCTACAAATTAATTTTATTCAGCAGATTTTGCTCATAAATATTAGTAATTTAAACAATTAATTCTTATAAATAATCCAGCGACGGCTCGCAGCCTAACTTCAGGGTAGGCCACAGCGCCAAGGCACACAAAATTTGAGGTTAGGATCGCGTTTTATAAATATGTACAAGGAATTGCACAAGTCGCTTTTTAATAACGGATACATATTACCTTGGTTCTCTGGTCTACCCTGAAGTTAGGCTGCAAGCCGCCTCTGAAATAATCTCTGTTTCAAATATGTTTTTATTATAACCCAAGGTTGGTCAACATATTTTTTTAAATGAATTACACGTAACACAAACTGTTATTTGAATTGCACGTAACACTAACACAAAGTCTCATTTAAATAACACTTATTTTGAACACAAAATATTAAAAAAATCTATCTAAAATCTAAAAACGTAACCAAAATACAACGTCATTGTTCTCTCTCGCACGCACTAGAGCTACAGTGCCTTGAATAAATACAGTGGCGACAACTTTGGTATTCTTTTTGATTGGTTGTTAGTAATTCTGACCCAAAATGGCGGACAAACAGCGGCGTAGCTTATAAGGTCTAAAGTTGATCACAGCAATTCCGTCTAAAGGTTATGCTTTATTTCACTTACCCCAAAATCGAAAATTCACAAAGGTAAATAGAATCAACTAAATATGTTAGTTTGAACTATTAACCATCGTATGTTCCTATTTTAAAATAAGGGGAATAGCTCCCACCCATGGATGACGCTTTAAGTAAAAGATGACAACACACGCTATCACAAATTGAATATCAGATGTTTGTATTATAACCTATTCTCTTGATTAATATAGCCTCATCATGGCGGATGACAGGGGGTTGTCGCCACTGTGTTTAATTAAGCCACTGTAACTAGAGCCTGCGGGGAAAGGGGTAGGGGAAAATATGGAAAGATCAAATTCAGTCATACCTTGTAACACATATGTGTTCATATGTGTTAGGCCCATCGACGTACCTCGGACTCTACCTGCAGTCTGGCTGGTAATCGTAAATAGTTTAAAATAATTTGAATAGTAAACGAAAGAAATAAATATTTTATTTTAACAATTAAGTACATCCTCACAGCTTTTTTTTTATAAACAATAAATAATTTTGTATAAATAAATCTTGAGTTTCAGGAATCAGGTTTACGTATGGGATAATTTTTCTGGGGTGCTTTCTGACCTTTGAAGGGATGGGGGTTGTCTCAATCTCGATGCTAAATTCGTTGCCAACCTGCTAATACCTAAACTAAAACAAAATTTACAATAAACATAATTATATCTGTGTTGACTGGGAACGTTACTGAGGCCCAGTTGCAGCAAAAATGTTGAACTTGAGTTCAAGCTGAACTCGAGTATAAGATGCCAGTTCCTATTATATTGTTCTAATGCAGAGGTTCTCAACCTTTTTTAGGTCGCGCCCTCCTCTCATAACTCCACACCCCCCTCCCTGATTTTATTCGAGTTTTTTTTAGTTAGATTGAAACACTAATATAGCCTCTTTTCACTTTACCTACTCTTTAGGACATTTGTCGTGCCCGCCCTGATATTTTGCTACTTTCGCATAAGGTCGAATACCATAAGATCGAATCCCATTAGTTCGAAGCGAAAAGGTAGAAGTCCCATAAGGTCGAATTTGTATTGCCAAAAAACAACTTTTTCTGTGAAATAACTTTTATTTAATTAGTTTGAACGATATTAGTGTCAATCGCAACTGTTTCGAAAAAAGTAATGATATGATAAAGTAATGATATCTATATTATTAATTATGAGGCCTGTCTAATAAAGCACAAAGGCTTAATATGGAAGGTTTCAAATTGAATACATTGCTTAAGTATCTTTGTACACGCTTTCTAGGTTTGGTTAGGTTAGGTTAGTAGAAAGGTTTGCAATAGAATAAATTGCGCAAGTCATTTTGCGCCCGACACCTGTTCCACATGGACGTGGAGTGTGTTTTTGTTTGGCACATAAAAATTCAAACAACATTTTTAGGATTAAGAGATATCTCAAGGTTGAGAATGCGTTTATAAAGCCTCTCCTCAATCAAGACCCTCTGTGCATGGCAAAAGTCATAACCTTTACGAGGTAATCCTGTTTATACAGAACACAGCGGATCTAAGCCAGATAAGGCTGAAATAAAATCATTACTTACATTACAATGTTATGTATTTTTTACTAATAAACTGTGTGTTTTTTTTGTAATACAAATTCGATCTTATGGGACTTCTACCTTTTCGCTCCGACCTAATGGGTTTCGATCTTATGATATTCGACCTTATGGGGGGGATCCGATATTCCCCCCCCCCCCGGTTGAGAAACTTTGTTCTTATGTGACTTTGAACTCGAGTTCAGAGTTGAACCAGTTCAAACCCACCGTACAAACACATTTAAGTAATGTTTTATCAACATTAAAATATCGTTTAATGTTGCTACAAAGTTGATATAAAGTTATTTGTTTGTTTTTTGCTCAGTGGGAAGGTTTTGGTTCAACTTGCCCTTGAATGAATGGAACAAAACTTACGGAAATTGCGGCCTTCTCAACTTCCTACAACGCCCCCTCTTATCCCTGCTCCAACCCTGAGGACACCTCCTGTACTGAACAATCTCCCCCAAATTCTCTTGCTCGACACTTTCCTGCGTGGTTTCATCAGTATTCATAATGGCGACATTAACCCCCGCCTGGCTCCCATCGATTTTATCCTCCTCCGCAGCCACCGGATCCTTCCTGATGATCGTCAGCGTCGGCAAAGAAAAGTCTTGAACAACCACTGGAATCTGACCGGAGAGTTGCGACGGAGAACCGGGTTTTTCCGGCGGTGGTAACGTGAGCAACTCAAAGAGCTCCATGGGTTTTTGCGGCTTGAGGAGCGGCTCATCCGGCTTCGAGGTGCTCGATGGAGGTATTAAAAGTGATGAAGGTGTGCTGTTTGAAGTGGAGTTTTGCGTGTCCGGTTTTTTCGTTGTCGTTGTTGTTGTTGTTGTTGTTGATGAGGAAGTGCTTGGTTTGATTGTGAAGTCTGAGTAGTCATAATCGTAATCATAATCCTAAAGAATTTTAAAAACAAAACAATAATTCTTGAATCTTGGAAGCGTTCACTTCTTGGGGTATATTTTCAATGTTAGAATAAAGAAAAAAGTAAGATGTATTTTGAATTGTGGAGGCTTCTACTTCGTTATACATGTTAATTTAACACAATAAAATAGTTTTAACTTTGTTTGTTTAACACAATTTATTTTTATGTGACTGCAGTTTCGGCAAATTCAGCTTGCCATTATCAAACACTTCATGCTTGATAATGGCAAGCTGAATTTGCTGAATTTGCCGAAACTGCAGTCACATAAAAATAAAATGTGTTATACAAACAAAGTTAAAAGTGTTTTATTGTGTTAAGATGTATTTATTTATCACAAAATCAGTAATTGTTCATTTGCTCATTCAAGTGATTGGGCCCGCCCAGTGAGGAAAAAACGAACAAATAACGTTGTATCAACATTGTAGCAACATTAAAGGTTGTTTCTAATGCTGATGAAATATTACTTAAATGGATTTGCTCAGTGGGCGTTCATCAAAATGTTTAATATTCAACATGTTTGAATTTGTTTGTAATGTATGTTGGTCTCTAATGAACGGTACTCCGGTCGGTCTATTTTGTACGATTGCCAAAACCCCAAACACGTTCACGATTAACAATCCGCTCATTAGAGAATTCCCCAACAATTGGCAGTAAACTCCCAACTGTTGTTTATGATGAACGGGCCCATTGGTAGGGCCCAATGACTTGAATGAGCAAATAAACAATTTATGATTTATCAGAACAAAATATTGGCATTTCCGTGAATCTAACCCACTGAGCAAAGAAACATTGCAAGACACGTTGCATCAATGTTACCGCGTAACACGAAACGTTGCGTTTTAAGTTGGAAGAATATTGAAAAACGTTGAATAAATGCTGAATGTCCGCCTGCAGGAACGTTGCATGCTAACGTTCAAGGAAAAATGTTGCTGCACCGTTGACAAAGCAACGAGTATGCAACACAAGCGACTCTTATTTGTATGAAACCCAACATACGAATGTATGTGTGTTAAATTGCATACGATGAATGTATAGAATCCGTATTATAAACAACCCGATGTGCAGCAAGTGAACATTATAGGAATGTTTCTCTCGTTATAGGAATGTTTCTCCCGTAATATTAATGCAAAATTCCTTAATGTTGATGAAACATTAATTAAATGTGTTTGCTCAGTGGGTAAGTACCCAGTACCCTTAAACTTTGAAAACATTAAAATATTGCTAACAAGTGCATAAACTTCAATTGAAATCAGCATCTTATGCGCGTGGCGCATGAAGTAAAATTTCGAGTTTAGAAAAGCCCAGAAAATTTGTCTCGGGTCGCTGCGCGACCCTCGACAAATTTTCACGGGGCTTTTCTAAACTCGAAATTTTACTTCATGCTTAGTCTGGGAGTGGAAAACACTCGTTTAAAGCTTTCGGTTGAACTCTTTTAAAAAAAACAACGAATATATGAAGATTTACAGCATATAATTGGGACATGTTTACTTTAATGAAAAACTCTCTGTATGTTCAATGTCCATGAAATGTGTAAACAACGATGTTGCATTACAGCAACAGTTTCAACAATTATACAATGTTAAAAATGTAATGTTACCATTTTCAATATATATATATATATATATATATATATATATATATATATATATATATATATATATATATATATATATATATATATATATATATATATATATATATATATATATATATATATATATATATATATATATATATATATATATATATATATATATATATATATATATATATATATATATATATATATATATATATATATATATATATATATATATATATATATATATATATATATATATATATATATATACTATATTACCTAAATGTTAAAATTTAACATTGTTTTATAACATTTCAAAAATATTGCGGCAAAGTAACACAACGTTATATAATCTTTACAATTTGACTTTTATGCAACATTGTATTGTAAACATTGTATATATATATATATATATATATATATATATATATATATACAATGTTTACAATACAATGTTGCATAAAAGTCAAATTGTAAAGATTATATAACGTTGTGTTACTTTGCCGCAAAATTGTTGAAATGTTATAAAACAATGTTAAATTTCACCATTTAGGTAATATAGTATATATAAATCAATATTACACGGAAAACGTTTACACAATCTTTGTAACGTTGCTAAAACTATATTCTAACAATTTTAATACAATGCTTTATTTTAGTCTCACTGAGCAAACACATTTAAGTAATGTTTCCTCAACATTTAAACAACGTTTAATGTTGCTACAATGTTAATGTAACGTTATTTCTTTGTTTTTTACTCAGTGGGGTATTATGTTCTATATTTGTGCAATGTTTAAAATGTTTCCTTGTTCAGTAGGGTGAATCTAAGTCACTTGAATGTATAGATGCTTGAGTTTTTCTAACAAGTTTCCACTTATTGATAAAGCATAAAGTAAACATCCCACTGAGCAAATCCATTTAAGTAATGTTTGATCAACATTAAAACAACGTTTAATGTTGCTACAATGTTGATATAAAGTTATTTGTTTGCTTTTTGCTCAGTGGGATTTTAAGTGTACTAAAGCCTAAAAATTTTGATTTGCCGGCGTAAAAAAATAATTCTTTACCCAAATCTCTTTAGAGTAATTGAGTCGCCTATTTCCAAAAACCCCTACCCACTGAGCAAACACATTTAAATAATGTTTCATCAACATAAAAACAACGTTTAATGTTGCTACAATGTTGATGTAACGTTATTTGTTTGTTTTTTGCTCAGTAGGTAAATCCATCGTTTTTAAATGGATTTAGGGGTTTTTTGGGAATAGGTGACTCAATTATATGTAATTGAAAATTGTATACTCACCCCAGCTAAAGAATCTAAAGAATCCTGTCCCAAGAGCGCGATAATCTGAAAATCCTTCAGGTGTAACTGAATATTATACTCCCCGGTTTGCTTTTGGTCATAGTGCGTGCTCGTCTTCGTTGACCTGGGCGCGCTCAAGACAAAACTCGAGCACGTTGCGAAAAACAGAACGAGAAGTTTGCGACCCTGCATATTTTTTTCCGTTCGCTGTTGCTTTGATCGCTGATCGGATTGAACTGTGTTCACATGTCGATGACTCTGCACGAGTGTGAGGTCAAGATTGCTGGAAGAAAAAAAAAGAGGAGCAAAGGAAGAAGGAGCCTAGTGGGAGTTTTTATTTATTTTATAAACTTGATTAACCGCTATAGGTCTTCGAACTTCGGAAGATTCTGCTGGTATTCGCTCGTGTAAATGCTCGGGCACGCACTTGTTTCGGAGAAAAAAAAAGGTCAGTTATTCCGATTGGTTTGTACGCGAATTGTTTGTGTTGGGATTGTTAAGATTGCTTGATTTAAAGTTTGATGTCAGCGTAGAAGTTATTATTATTATTATTAGAAGTAATACGGTTTTTTTCAAAGGTGCTGATTTTAATTTACTAATAAATTTTGAAATTTAAAAAACCACCGGTACAAAACACTGATGCAATGTAAAGTTTAGCGGTGTGTTTTAAACTTCGTAATATGTCAATGTTTTGTACCGGTGGCGCATGAAGTAAAATTTCGAGTTTAGAAAAGCCTGAAAATTTGGTTTGGCCAACCAAATTTTCAGGCTTTTCTAAACTCGAAATTTTACTTCATGCTTAGTCTGGGAGTGGAACACACTCATTTCAAGCTTCGAATTGAACTCAATTAAAAAAAAACAACGGTTATCTAAAGATTTACGGCATATACGCTGTAATTGGGACATGTATACTTGGAAGAAAAACTCCCTGTATGTACGAGTTGAGGTATTAATTGCGATTGATTGGCTACAATTTGTATTGGTCAATCCAATTGGCAATCCAATTTACACATAACTTAAAAATCTAATTGTATTGGATGAAAATGTTCGGTGTTACATAAAACTCTCTGTATAACAAACGCATTGGAACGTTGTGTACTATGCTTTATGTTTCGATCATAGGCAACCAAACTTTCATAGTTTCAAAATGTTGCTATCTTATAAAAATATTAATTAAATTATTTCAAGTAGCTGTAATTAATAGACATTAAAAGGTAGTTATCGGATATAATTAGGCATCATAAATAATGCTTAGTGGGGCATTAAAACTTACTTTTACATCTAATAGTATAGCACGTATTGTTTAAGAGGAAAATATCATAAATTGTAACAATACAAAATAACACAAAAGAAGTTATAAGTGTTGGAAGTGACCCCCACTTACTTCTGTAGTTTAAAATACCGAACTTCGGGATATTCTGAAGTATTTTGCCATTTCTTGTAGTGCAGCAACACTGCAGCGACGGCTCGCAGCCTAACTTCAAGGTAGGCTACAGCACTAAGGCACACAAAATTTGAGGTTGGAATCGCGATTTATAAATACAGTCTATTCCGGGAATCATGGCATTCACGTCATCAATTTATGTACGTATCAAAGACGAACAGTTTTTTTTTATAATTTAATACTATTATATGCGTATCATCGTAGCAAATAATAGAAACTTATGTCTTGTGACTCCTTAAACAAGCATCGATAACAGTGCCCACGGGAATTCGCAACTCCGAAGTTCCAAATGTTGGAATTGATGACGTGAATGTCAACATTCACGGAATAGAGTTTACAAGGAATTGCACAACAAACCCACTGAGCAAAAAACAAACAAATAACGTTCTATCACCATTGTAGCAACATTAAACGTTGTTTTAATGTTGATGAAACATTACTTAAATGGATTTGCTCAGTGGGAATTCACCTTTCAATAGCTGATACATATTACCTTGAGTCTCTGGCCTACCCTGAAGTTAGGCTGCGAGCCGCCGCTGAGCAACAGGTTCTTCCACGAAGCATAAAATATTTAATTTTACCTCATCACTTAAAACGTGATTCAATTTTTTTCGCTTTGAATGTGAATTAACTACACAGCCTTTTGAAGAAAACTCTGTGATGATCTTTTGGATTGTTTCTACACACGGAATTGGTCGTTTGGGATATTTTGCCGAAAATAAGTCTCTTACACTCCTCATGGTGCTACCATTGTGATGCTAGGCTACTATTTCAACTCTTTCTTCTATTAAATACATTACTACTGGGAACTTTGACGCTTACAAAATAGAAACAAATGTTATTACTAATTAACGTTTTAATGCGTAAGTATGGTGGCCTACAATAACAACATAAAGCATAGTATACACGACTGTTCCAATGCGTTTTTTTTATCTGTTTTTTTTTTTTCGTTGATATAGGGTATAGGCTAAACGAGATACAAAAAAACTAAGATATATGTCCCGTTCTCTTCATTTAAAGTTTTAAACGAGTGTTTTCCACTCCCAGACTAAGCATGAAGTAAAATTTCGAGTTTAGAAAAGCCTGAAAATTTGGTTTGGTCGCGTAGCGCGAAGCGCGGAGCGACCAAACCGAATTTTCAGGCTTTTCTAAACTCGAAATTTTACTTCATGCGCCACGCGTATAAAACACTGATTTCAGGTGAAGTTTAAATATACATAAATTTCACAATATTTTAATGTTTTGTACGCGTGGCGCATGAAGTAAAATTTCGAGTTTAGAAAAGCCCACAAAATTTGTCTCGGGTCGCTGCGCGACCCTCGACAAATTTTCACAGGGCTTTTCTAAACTCGAAATTTTACTTCATGCTTAGCCTGGGATTGGAAAACACCCATTTAGAGCTTCAAATGGAGCTCTTTTAACAAACTACGCATATCGGAAGATTTAAGTATATACGCTGTAATTGGGAATTGTATACTTAAAAGAAAAACTCCCTGTATAACAATTAGCATAGGTGCATAATCACAAAAAGTGCTGAAACTGTGCCAATGTCTTTCTCAATATTGCGGCTAGATACCGTCGGATCAGCAGCAACAGAAGCTAATGAATTTATTTCATCTCTTTCTCTATTTTCTTTATTGTAAATCTTAACTCTTGGTTTTCCAAATGATCCCTACTCACTTAAATATAGGTCTAAAGCTGCGTCTTTATTTTTATAACTGTCAATATAGCACTCAAACATGTTTAATTTTTTATAGTTTTGAAAAATATTCATTTTATACTCCTTTTTCAAAGAAATATATTCGAAAATATTTCGTTAACAACGGAGTATCAAAACCAATACGTAATTGTTGTTGAATTTTATGACATGTAAAAAAACAAAAACAAACGATTAAAGAATTCAATTCATAGCCATCTAGAAAATCTTTTTTTTTTTGTTTTTTAGTATTTCAGCTATTTAGGATAGAGCAAAATATTAAGTGTTACACATTATTGCATTCACAAGAAAAAATACATTATTTTAAGATACTCAGATACAGTGTCCCATTTAAGAAAATGTTATTTTTGATTATATCTCTAAAATTAAAACATCTATACTATTTTTAAGTACACCACTGGATTCTACGTAAAAAGTCATAAATTTTTTCTATTTAAAATATTTTTTTATCTCCATAAATAACCAAGTCATAAGAGATAATAAAAATCTGCAGATTTTGAGAATCACCTTGTATCTTCTAAACCAATCTAGGTAGCATAGATCTGATTGCGCCATTAAACTAAACACTAATAAATAGAACAGGACACATACCTTAGTTTTTTATAACTTTTACCGCTTAGCCTATACCCTATAATATCCACGAAAAAAACCACCCTGTACATAGGGATTTGTATACCGAAATAAAAAAATCACTGTATATGCAAGTATAGGAACTTATTTATATCTATGACATTTACAGAAATTACGAAAGCGCAAAATTGTTTAAGCGCATGAAAAATCTCAAAAGTTCTTCAAAATACTGTTGAATTATTACGTACTTATGAAAGGATTTTAATCAAATTTGAGATCTAAGCGCACAAACAATCTCAAAAGTTCTTTAAAATACTGTTGAATTATTTTGTACTTATGAAAGGATTTTAATCAAATTTCAGGGTCTTGAATTTTGTTTCCAATTATTCGACTTCCCTCTATCACAATTCCTGAAAATTTCATTGAAAGGATTTTAATAAAATTTGAGTCTAATTTTTTTCCGATTGATCGACTTCCTCTAACATAATTCCTGAAAATGATATGAAAATATAGGTATATGCAAGTATAGGATCTTAACTATGTTTATGAAATTTGTAGCAAAATTATTTAAGAAGTATTTCGTATGAATTGAAAGGATTTTAGTCCAATTTGAGTTTGGTCGCGTAGCGCTATTTTTAGGCTTTTCTAAACTCGAAATTTTACATTATGTGCCACGCGTATAAAACATTGATTTTAACTGTATGTTTTTGAGTTTACGTGAAGTGATTATTACACTAAAAAAGACTGTTATTCCTGACTTCACTTTTTATTTGTATCGTTAGATGTACATTTAGAGATACAACCCACTAAGCAAAAAACAAAGAAATAACGTTATATCAACATTGTAGCAACATTAAACGTTATTTTAATGATGATGAGACATTACTTAAATTGATTTGCTAAGTAGGAAGGTGCTCATTATTAATAACAAACTGGTTTGGTCAGTTTGTTATTGATAATGAGCACCTTGTGTCTCGAAATGTACATCTACCGATACAAATAAAAAGTAAAGTAAGGAATAACAGTCTTTTTTAGTGTAATAATCACGTAAACTCAAAAACATACAGTTAAAATCAATGTTCTATACGCGTGGCGCATAATGTAAATGTTTAGTGTACATTGATTTTAGGTGAAGTTCAAAATATTCTACTAAAGCAGTATGCTAAAAACGTTCATTTCATTATTTCTACTTTTTATTTTACCATCCCAATTATCGCAATCGAAAAAAAAAGATGAATCCGTGTTGGAACAAATTAAATCCAAGATAATAAACCGCGATATTCCGTTATCCGTCTCACCTTTATAAGAAGAAAACAGTTAGCATCTTCTCGCATGCCCTCCTCTCTTGTCAAGCACACTCCAGTCCAGTCATCCTCAACCTTCCAAACAGTTCACATCACCAAAAACAAAAATGTTACTCTTTTCATCAACATTATTCCTCGCAGTCACCCTCACGGCGCAATCACCAGTACCGTCAATGGTGAAGTACGATCAAAGACAGGAAGGCGAATGGAACGTGCGCGCCGATTTAGAAAATTTCGTAATTTTAATCCTCCCGACTTCGTCTTCTTCGAGCTCGCAGACGACTTCACCGCCCGCGTTGAGCCTGCTGGATCTGCTGTCGAAGGCCGTTCCGCGGAAGCACCCGAAGAGGAAGCACGTGAGGAAGCCGACGACGACAGAACAACCTCTAGACGCGGAGGCGTTCATCGAATCGAAAACCGCGCCGTACCACGTGGATATTTCGAGGTCCAGGAGTAATTTGGCGAAACTGCATCCAGAGGTGCTCCAGGAGTCCGGGGAGAAGTTGCTGGTTTCGCCGACGGTTTCTTTGAGCAAGGGGAACCGCGATTATTCCTTGAGGTCGAAGCTGAGGTTTTCCAGGGGTTTCGTCGTGACCGCGCCCGTTTTGGTCGAGGAAATATTGAAGATACGCCCTAATCTACACTCCAAAGAAAACGCCAAAACAAAGAAAATTATCGTGGAAGAATCAAATTTAGAAAATTCTGAAGCCGGAAATTTTAAGAAATTTGTTGTGGAAGATTCAATCATTAAAAATTCCGAAACGGGAAATTCGGTGGATAATTCAAACATTAAAAATCTCGAAAGAGGACATTTTATCGTGAAAGATTCAGATATCAAAAATCCCGAAGGAGGAAATTCGGAAGAATTCATTGTGGAAGATTTAAATATTAAAAATCCTCAAGGAGGAAATTTAGAGAAATTAATTGTGGAAGATTCAAATAATAAAAAACCTGAAGAAGCACAATTTATTGTGGAAGATTCAATTATTAAAAATCCCGAAGGAGGAAATTCAGAGAAATTCATTGTGAAAGATTCAAATATTGAAAATCCTAAAGAAGTAAATTTAGATAAATTTATTGTGGGAGATTCTAAGATTAAAAATCCTGAAGGAGGAAATTCTGAAAAATTAATTGTGGAAGATTCAAATATTAAAAAACCTGAAGGAGGACAATTTATTGTCGAAGATTCAAATATTAAAAAACCTGAAGGAGGACAATTTATTGTCGAAGATTTAATTATTAAAAATCCTGAAGGAGGAAATTTAGAGGAATTAATTGTTGACAAATCGAATATTAAAAATCGCGAAGGAGGAATTTTACAAACTTCGGAAGATTCTGGTACCAACAATTCGGAAGGAGTAAATTTTGAAAAAATAATCGTTGAGGATTTAAATATAAAAAATTCAGATGATTCCGACATTAAAAAGGATATCAATTCCGATGGAAAGCGAAAAAAAGTTGATGCCGCCGAAAGTGGGAAGAAAAAGCATGAGAAGAGCGAAAAACTGACGTTGATCGGTGCTGAGCACGAGCAGTGCGGACCTGGCTACGAGAGGGACGTCAAAGGGATTTGCAAATCTACACAGAAATAATTAGGATTAGAAAAATAATGTATTTATTATTTATTTTTATAAAAGTTGTTGATAAAAAAGTATTTATTTTTAATAATAAAAAATGTAATTGTTTGTAAATAATGTCTTTTCCTCAGACTTGAATCCTCTTTGTATACATGTGTTGAGGCTTTTGTTTTGATCTGCAAAAACAAGACAAAAAAAAATATAAGAAAAAATTAGATCACCGATCAGTTTAATTTATATTATATAATTATAGCAAATTTAATTAACCCTTAAGGATCAATTAATTTGAGATTTTTCGGCGAAACTAAAATCATTTTATTTTATTTTACGTAACTATGACCAACTATACAGGGTGTTAATTTGAAAACAAGCCAGCCAGAATATCTTTAGAAACGTAACAGTTAGAGAAAATTTTTCAAAACCGTTTCTAGGATATGGAGGGGGAACCATATTGACCCACATAACAATCTACTGCAACCAACCCCTTAGGCTGTACCCACCCTTGCCCATTTGTTTTAAATGGCACGACCCTACTTGTGATATATCATTAGAAAGGTCTTTCAAAGTGCTAATCAGTGGTGGAGAATTTTTCAAAGATATTGTGGCTGGCTTGTTTTCAAATTGACACCCTGTATACCTAGTATACTCTAAAACTATCAAGTATCCATTCAAAATTGTTTCCATTCTTCCATCAAGCATGAAAAAAAAATCCCGATTAAAATACGCGAACATTTTCCAGTAGCCTTTGCCCGTGCTGGACACGGGGCTGCGCGTTAAGGGGTAAAAACACATTATTTATAGTTATTTAACTCTCTTAGCGCACTCATTTACAGGAAGAAAAACGTTAATTGGGTCCAATAATAAACAATTTTTAATGCATTAATTTAACTTATAAATACACGGACGACGGAAAAAGTGTTATAATTAAAGTAAGAAATAATAATAATAATCTTCCGCTGTGAACAAAATTATCATTTTAGATAAATTGAAGAATCAAATCGTATACATTTAAAAAAGCAGTCAATGTTTCGAACGAGTGTTTCCACTCCCAGACTAAGCATGAAGTAAAATTTCGAGTTTAGAAAAGCCTGAAAATTTGGTTTGGTCGCTCCGCAAAGCGGAGCGCCCAAACCAAATTTTCAGGCTTTTCTAAACTCGAAATTTTACTTCATGCGCCACGCGTACAAAGCACTGAAATACTGTGGAGTTTGAAATACACTGATGATATAGAGTCATCAAAGCAGAGGGCGCTAGTTTCTGGAAGATGAACATGAATTGTACATTGGATTGCATAAGTTTAGTTTCACCTAAATGTATTATTCAGTTGCACTTGTATTTATTCTTTATTCAACGTTCACAGCCAAAAAATCATACGTACGCAGTATACATTTTAAATCTCATTTTAGAAAAATGCAAATCGCATCAATTTAAAAAAGCAGTCCACGTTTCGAACGAGTGCTTCCACTCCCAGACTAAGCATGAAGTAAAATTTCGAGTTTAGAAAAGCCTAAAAATTTGGTTTGGTCGCTCCGCGAAGCGGAGCGGCCAAACCAAATTTTCAGGCTTTTCTAAACTCGAAATTTTACTTCATGCGCCACGCGTACAAAGCACTGAAATACTGTGGAGTTTGAAATACACTGATTTTTTTTTAATAAGTAGTAAAACACTAAATTATTATGAAGTTTAAAATATGCCATCTTAGCAATAGAGTGATATAATACTGTGTAACACTGACAGAGATATAGAGTCATCAAAGCAGAGGGCGCTAGTTTCTGGAAGATGAACATGAATTGTACATTGGATTGCATAAGTTTAGTTTCACCTAAATGTATTATTCGGTTGCACTTGTATTTATTCTTCGTTCAACGTTCACAGCCAAAAAATCATAAACGTACGCAGTATACATTTTAAATCTCATTTTAGAAAAATGCAAATCGCATCAATTTAAAAAAAGCAGTCAACGTTTCGAACGAGTGCTTCCACTCCCAGACTAAGCATGAAGTAAAATTTCGAGTTTAGAAAAGCCTGAAAATTTGGTTTGGTCGCTCCGCGAAGCGGAGCGGCCAAACCAAATTTTCAGGCTTTTCTAAACTCGAAATGTTACTTCATGCGCCACGCGTACAAAGCACTGAAATACTGTGGAGTTTGAAATACACTGATTTTTTTTAATAAGTAGTAAAACACTAAATTATTATGAAGTTTAAAATATGCCATCTTAGCAATAGAGTGATATAATACTGTGTAACACTGACAGAGATATAGAGTCATCAAAGCAGAGGGCGCTAGTTTCTGGAAGATGAACATGAATTGTACATTGGATTGCATAAGTCTAGTTTCACCTAATTGTATTATTCAGTTGCGCTTATATTTAATCTTCATTTAACGTTCACAGCCAAAAAATCATAAACGTACGCAGTATACATTTTAAATCTCATTTTAGAAAAATGCAAATCGCATCAATTTAAAAAAGCAGTCCACGTTTCGAACGAGTGCTTCCACTCCCAGACTAAGCATGGAGTAAAATTTCGAGTTTAGAAAAGCCTGAAAATTTGGTTTGGTCGCTCCGCGAAGCGGAGCGGCCAAACCAAATTTTCAGGCTTTGCTAAACTCAAAATTTTACTTCATGCGCCACGCGTACAGAGCACTGAAATGCTGTGAAGTTTGAAATACACTGAATTTTTTTTAAATGAGTAGTAAAACACTGAAATATTATGAAGTTTAAAATATGCCGTCTCAGCAATAGAGTGATATAATACTGTGTAACATTGACAGAGATATAGAGCCATCAAAGCAGAGGGCGCTAGTTTCTGGAAGATGAACATGAATTGTACATTGGATTGCATAAGTTTAGTTTCACCTAAATGTATTATTCAGTTGCACTTGTATTTATTCTTTATTCAACGTTCACAGCCAAAAAATTATAAACGTACGCAGCATACATTTTAAATCTCATTTTAGAAAAATGCAAATCGCATCAATTTAAAAAAGCAGTCAACGTTTCGAACGAGTGTTTCCACTCCCAGACTAAGCATGAAGTAAAATTTCGAGTTTAGAAAAGCCCAAAAATTTGGTTTTGCCGCTCCGTTTCGCGGAGCGGCCAAACCAAATTTTTTAGGCTTTTCTAAACTCGAAATTTTACTTCATGCGACACGCGTGTAAGACATTGATTTCAAGTAAAGTTCACTTGTTCACAATATTTCAGTGTTTTCAGTGTTTAATACGGGTGGGGCATAAATAATAATAATAATAATATAGGTGGAAAAAAGAGATTATATCACTCTGTTGTTGAGGAGGTATATTTTAAACTTCATAATGTTTTAGAGTTTTAATACTCGTTTGAAAAAATGTTTTTAGTGTATTTCTAACTCCACGGTATTTCAGTGTTTTATACGCGTGGCGCATGAAGTAAAATTTCGAGTTTAGAAAAGCCTGAAAATTTGGGTTGGCCGCTCCGCTTCGCGGAGCGACCAAACCAAATTTTCAGGCTTTTCTAAACTCGAAATTTTACTTCATGCTTAGTCTGGGAGTGAAAACACTCGTTCGAAACAGTGACTGCTTTTTTAAATGTTACTGTGTAACATCGACAGAGAGTCATCAAAGCAGAGGGCGCTAGTTTCTGGAGGGGAAACATGAATTGTACATTGGATTGCATAAGTTTAGTGTCACCTAAATGTATTATTCAGTTGCACTTGTATTTATTCTTCATTCAACGCTCACAGCCAAAAAAATCATAAACGTACGCAGCATACATTTTGAATCTGACTTAAACTCAGTGTTTTATACGCGTGGCTTCAATATAAACTCATTAAAAAACAACGAATAAAAACAAAGAAATTCCGGTCGACGCATAATTTAATGGTTTTGTGAATTCCATAAATGTTCATGATGTATATCGTAGTTTATATATATATATATATATATATATATATATATATATATATATATATATATATATATATATACGGTGAGTCACTAAGCGGAAATCGGTCTATAGTGGGCGTATCGTTGAAAATAGCAAAAAAAGGTTTCAAATAAAAGTTGTTCAGAATCAAGTTTTTCATAACCCAAAATTATTCCTAAATATGGCGGCCTTGCGGTTATACCGGAAGTAAACACCAACTTCCTTATTTTAAACAGAACACCCTATATATTTTTACATTTTTGGATTGCTCGTTAAAAATAAATATGAGTTTATTCACACAACATTGGGTCTCAGATGAACCGTTTTCGAGTTATTTCATTTTCTTTGATAAATTTGACGATTTCAGAGCTCGACGCCATTAACAATATCTTGAAAACGAAATAAGTCAGAGTTGTGCGGCTTACGGTTTTGGATTCGGGAAGAAATGTAGTATTTGTTTAGGTTTTTGCCATTAGTCAGGTTTTCTAAATTGAACCGAGTCCGTCGACGGTATTCTTCAGTACTTCAAACATGCATAACTTAATTTTTTTTTAATGGAACCATCTAGATAAATTCAAATTCAAAACTACTTGAATTCGAGAAAATAAGCTTACGCTTCTTATAGTTTGCACACTTTAAACATAATATATAAAAAATTACGAAAAAACTATTCGTGAAAATGCAAACAATGTCTTAATTAATAAGACAATTTAAGACGATAAATATCCATTGAAACAACTATCTTGTGACACTTTATCTGATGCGAAATTAAATTTCCTTTTTATTGATACCAGGTTGTTGCCATATCCTTCCAACAGTTTTTGAGAACATAGACAATAAAATATCTTTACTGACACAATTACAGTGTTAAGATTTACAATATATTTTCTAAAATTAGGTGTTATGTATTTAGTTCTGCCAATCGGCTATCGACCGTTGGTCTTTCCGCCTGTTTTTTCTTTTTTCTGTCTTTGTCGTGTATAATACGTACAGTTGGCGTAACCCAAATCTGAATGTCAAAATTTAATGGTGTAATTAACATTTTGCATCATAGTTGTTCATCGCAAATAAATTTGACAGCTCTCAAAAATTATTGTCAAATATGTATATGCTCCCCTATTTTTGTAACACCACTGGCCAAAGCCAGAATTACAGGAATGAATTTCAGTAACAAATACCATGACAACCAAATTTGGGTTGCGTCGACTGTACAAAGATGATTATTGTTAGTTGACGTCTTAGTCATTTTTGAATTGTCAAAAAAGGGTTATGACCGTTAATGTCTTTCTAACTAGTTCTTGTCAAACGGCTGTTCCAAACGTCATGATTGCTAATGTCATGGGAGGATCAGATGAATTCGTTAGAAAGACACTAAGGAGTCAAATAGGATTTATTGATCAGGGTGTGTTGATGTTGGCATAAATGAAGTTTAAACTATGTATTGCTTTTTATTTGTGAGAAACCTGTGTGAACACCTGATAAGGGAGCGAGGGGTGGGATTGTGTCTGGGGATTCGAGGTCATAGTAGTTTATATTTATTGATATATATCATGATAAATATCGTGATAGATATCTGATGATATATATCGTCTGAACCATGTTTCTAATACAACCTAACCTAACGTAACCTTTTTTTATAGAGGAGATTGGAAATCTGCAAGCAAACAAAGGCCTTTGTTGTGATACGGCCGATAGTGTCGGGTTTTGTTACCGTGTAAACCCTACTCCATCTCCTACCTAGTATCGCCAATCGAGGCATTTCTTTAGGGGTTCTGACTCTCACTCTTTCCGCGTCGTTTATGGCTGTATCTCTCTTTCTTCTCGGAATTTTCTGGACATTATGCAATTAGCGAATGCTGCCACTGCTTCCCATGGCTCCTCGCTCTCCAGCATCTTTCCTACCACTGTCCTCGCGTCCAGTCTACCGATCCTTTCCTCGAGGGTTGACCTCTCCGGCTGCCATTTTGGGCATAACAGTAACGTGTGTATCATCGTAGTGTACCTAACGTAACCTAATCTAACGTAATCTAACCTAACAACATTTATTTTTGGGCTTTATATCATCATGGTCAATATCGTGATAGATATCTGATGATATATGTCGTCTGAACCATGTTTCTAATACAACCTAACCTAACGTAACCTAATCTAACGTAATTTAACCTAACAACATTTACTTTTGGGCTTTATATCATCATGATGAATATCGTGTTAGATATCTGATGATATATATCGTTTTGTTTGTAATACAACCTAACCTAACGCAACCTAATTTAACGTAACCTAACCTAACAACATTTATTTTTGGGCTCTAAGAAAATCTCAATAAATCACGTACATACTTCACAGTATTAGAAACAAGATTGTTTAAATATAAAATTTATAATATCGTTTTAAGTACTTTAAATGTGAATTGTAATATTCTTGCTGTTATGTTAAATTTTGTAAATGGTCCGCCCTATATTAACAAAGATAAAATAAAAAAATGTTTTACAAAACAATCACATTTGTATGCTTTTTGATTTGCTCTGCAATTGTTCAATACAGGGGTCAGACTAGTCATTTATAATATTTTTTTCTTTCCACATCCATAAACATTACAAATGTTGAGATTTTTTAAAATTTATTTAAGGGTGTCAATATTATTCTCACAAGTGTTTTCCACTCCCAAACTAAGCATGAAGTAAAATTTCGAGTTTAAAAAAGCCCCGCGTAGAAAATTTGTGGAGGGTCGCGCAGCGACCCAAGACAAATTTTCGTGGGGCTTTTCTAAACTAGAAAATTTACTTCATGCGCAACGCGTACAAAACGATTATTTTAAGTGAAGTTTAAAATACACTATTAATGCTTCAATTTTTTTTTTAAATTTGAGTGTTCGCACATTCATTTAAATATTTGAATTATTCGAATATTTAAATATTTCAATAATCTTTCAAAAACTTATTCAAATATTTGGATGTTTAAATATTCAAGTATGTGAATAATTTGGTGATTGAAGTTTTCATATATCCGACTATTTGAATTATTCCAGCCTTACTTTTAACCTTACCAAACAAAATTTAAGGATCCATAGTTTTTATGAACATTACAAATTTTGGGATTTTTTCAAATTTATTCAAGGGTGTCAATATTATTCTCACAAGTGTTTTCCACTCCCAGATTAAGCATGAAGTAAAATTTTGAGTTTAGAAAAGCCCCGCGTAGAAAATTTGTCTCGGGTCGCGCAACGACCCGAGACAAATTTTCACGAGGCTTTTCTAAACTCGAAATTTTACTTCATGCGCCACGCGTATAATAGTATATTATTCAACAAGCGCATAATGAAAGCTATTAATCATGAGAATGAGGTTTACGGAACGAGCCGCAGGCGAGTGGAGTAAATCATTCGAATGATTAATAGCCATTATGCGCGAGTAGAATACTATACTTTATCCACAACCACAAAATGTATATTCATTCTTGCTTACTGCAACTTTTCAAGAATAAGATCATAATTCATTAAATCATTTACTTTTAATTATAACTAAGAAATACATATAATAATACTATTTATTAGGATTAATGTTAATAGTAACGTTAGAACAATTATTAAACACAATAGGGGGCATTGAAGTGGGTACACCAAGATTTACGGTTTGATCCAAAATATCGAAATTAACGGAATTTGTGCTGGAAGATGCAGCTGTTACATTATTTGCTGTCGATTCTATTGACGATGCAATTTTTCTGGCCGTTTCCTTTTTGTTTTCCAAAGAATCGTTAATATAGCCTTCTGCAACCGCAGTTGACTTCCATCCTCCATGACCTTTTAACGCAGTGATGTCTCCACCAGCATCAACTATAATGGTGGCTGAGGTTCTTCTAAAGCTATGGCCTGTATATTGCTCAGGATTGGGTAATTTCAAAAAACTGGCGATATCCCTTCGCATTTTTGTAAATTTATTAATACCAATTCGCTGTTTAGTACACTTTCCATTTTGAAAATTTTGAAAGAAATAATCACAGTTTATCTGCTTTCGGAGGCACAAATATTTTTTTACAATGTGGTAAAAATTACCAGATACTGTAAATTTCCTACAAATTTTAGTTTTTATGGTTGGCACCTTAATCATATAGCAGGAATTAAGGTCTTCTTTATCTTTAATTTTCATGTTATACAGCTCATTTGAACGACAAGCGCCCATTAAACCCATAATTAATGCAACCTGAAGAAAAAATTACTGCAATTTTTAAAAAATATTAAAATAATTTAAAACTTACTTTTGTTGCAAGAAATTTGTCATCCGGTGCATTTGCAATGAAACTGTTAACATTTTCTGGGGAGAAAGTGTTGGCTTTTTTCGGAGTAAACCCTTCATTTTTTCTTTTCAAAAAAGCTAGAAGTTTGCCATAGTTTCCAATATTGATGTTTTCAAAGATTTTCAATGTACTTTTTAGCATCGAATACTTCTGCCACAACGATGAGGTGTTGTATTTTTTTGATAATTCAGTAAAATACACCAAAACTACCGACTCAGTTGAAGAATGTGGTTTTTTCTCCTTTTTCCATTCACAAAACGTGTTGTATGTACTTTGGTATATGTTACGAGACTTTTTAGGCAACAAATTGATGGAAGCGATTTCTGCCGCGTCCCTTATTTCCGGGGGTGTCAACAAGTCAGGATCGGATTCCATGTTGCTTCTTTCACCTTCGATAAACTATTAACCACACTATCACAACACAATTAACACAGTTTGCTCTCAATTTATAAATTGTTTTTGTTTATGTCAAAATTGATTAACATGAGGTATCCTGATTTTGTAGTGATTTCTTATTATTCACAGTTGAGCAGTGATAAGTCAAAATATTACTCACAGGTTTCATAACCTATTTATAATAAACGTCATTATTATTGACTCTTAGCATGTATAATTATAATTTTATAGAGTGGTTGTGGATAAAACGATTATTTTAAGTAAAGTTTAAAATACACTATTAATGCTCAAAGCTTTTGAAATTTAAGTATTCGCATATTCATTCAAATATTTAAATATTTCAATAATCTTTCAAAAACTTTTTCAAATAGGATATTTAAATACTCAAGTATGTGAATAATTTAGTGATTGAAGTTTTCGCATATCCGACTATTTGAATTATTCCAGCCCTACTTTTAACCTTACTAAATAAAATTTAAAGATACATAATTTAAAAAAAACAATCCTACGTGGATTTTATGAAATTTCCTATGATGGTTAATTAACACTTTTATTTTCATGCTATTCTAAACTCGAAATATTTACTTCATGCGCTAAACGTGCAAAACACCGATTTAATTTCGTAAAAGATGACAATGTCATTAATACATTATTTTTTTCTATTTTTACTATTGAATTGTTATTTTGTAAAATATTTGTATGTTCTATAAAATAGTATATCCTTGAATAAAGATGCATTAATTTTATATCGTATGTTCAATAAAAAAAACCTCTAGAGTGTCATGATTTTATCTTTTTTTAAACTTAGGTTGGCTACACGCTTTATTCATTGACATATAAAACGTCAAACGTAATATTGATAATATATAATTTTAGAGCTGCCAACCTACAATATTTTCCATGGCACTCTAGAGGTTTTTTTTTTTAGAACATATGATATATTTAGTATATATCATATGTTCTAAAAAAAAATCCTCTTCACCCCGGTGTAAATTACACTTTGCATCATAGTCACAATTAAATTTGACAGCTTTCAAAAATTATTGTCAAAAATTGCCGATGACGCCTCAATTTGTAATACCACTGGCCAAAGCCAGAATTACAGGAATGAATTTCAGTGACAAATACCATGACAACTAAAGAGCGTTCATATTTGGGTTGCGTCGACTATACATTCACACGCATCTATGGACCCATTTGGAATCATTTTGTACTTTGAAATGATTCCAAATGGGACTCGGACCCGCGACCCCTGGGTTAGAAGGCAGTGCCTCTACTCACTACCCCATTTACATGATTTTGTATTATTTATTTTCATTTGATAAGAAAATAACACTGCTTCTTTTTTTTTAAAATACTTACATTTTACGATTGAAATTCTTCTCACCCACAATTTGATACTGACGCTTAACATCCCCTTCATTCCCTCCAGTCGCATTATTGCTTAAAAACGTTAACGGCGTGGTTACCCCATTAACAGTAACATTCGGTTTAAAGGTAGCCTCAACCTCACCACCCTCATCCTCGTCATCCTCATCCAAAGCCGAAGAACCGAACAGCGAGTGCACCGGAGCCATGAAAAAGACGACACCGTTCACATTAATCCTGTAATTTTCCGATCCGTTTTGCCGTTGATCGTAAAATTCGTAATCGAAATCCTCTTCGAAATCCTCACCGGAGTTTTGCGTGTCGTTCAAAAGCGGGAAGTTCATCGCTTTTTGTAAGAGGATTAGAAACAGGAGCACGTGAAGGTGCATTTTGCGCGGATTAATGATGGTAACGAACTGGACTTGAGTTCAAGTGCAAGTGCAACCAGCGGCAATTGCAGTTTAATCGCATTAAAACTAGTTTGCACATGAGAGTGGTTTAAATTGTTGCTTTTTGTTGAAATTCAATGGGATTATTGATTTTAGCGATATTTCAGTCAGTGTGTTTTTAAGAATTTTATATTTTTAACCACTTCATTCACACATTAATTTTGAATTTCCGGTTAAAAAATGATCACATTATTTTTGAATTTCTGGTAAAAAATTATCACATTATATTTTGATAAAAATGTAGTTCGAAGCGAAAACGAGCAGGTAGAATTTGTTGAGAAAATATAACGGCGCCCCACAGTGTGGCCGATCCGCATCGGTGCGGCCAGCACCCCCGCGGGGGATCAGAATAAAACTTAAAATTTTGCATTTCTGTTAGTATATCTATTTTTAGCATACTTTAAAACATAGAAATATCAATTCATTTACGTAAGTAGTTATCTCAACAATAATTCGCAAAGTTGAACAATTTATGCTAATGAGTTTGGTAAGAAATAAGCGTTCTAATAATTTCAATACTAAAGCCTTACAAATAATTTCCAAATAGTTGTTTTTTTTCTGAATATAATATGAGTAAGGCACTTTTCAATAGAACAGAAATTTTATCAAGAAGAAGTAAAATACCTTAGATATGAATTTTTAAAAATGATCAATTTTAAAAATGAAATTACAATTTTGTTGAACTCGCTGTCCTTTTAATGAAATAGGAATGTAATACTGCTTAGATCATGATATTCTGTCATTATCTATCTATCTAACCATGTCAACCTTTTTTTTAAGTCGATCCATCCGCCGAAGTTATGATTTTTTTTCCACCGAAGGATTACATTTTTATACAAATTGGAGCGCGTTACATACGCATGATAAACAGCCGCGCGCCGCGCCACACAAATGCCAGTCTAAATTCAACGCATAGAAATATTACAAGAGGTTTATTATTAAATATTTTAACTGTCATTGTATTATAATATTAATAATTTATTTTAGTGATTATTAATTTTAACATATTCTTTTATTGGGGATTAAAGTGAATAAACTTTCATATACAGTACTGTACTGTAGTTCGTTTACACGCTGTATGTATGTACAAACTCACCTAAAAATTCGGCCATTCGCATTCCTCTTCCGGATCAATATCTTCTTCTGAATCGCTTGAATCAACATTCGGGGAAATTAATGCAATTACCTCATTAGGCAATTCTCTTTCCTTCGGTATATACGGATCGGACCAAACCAATAACATTTTAAATAAATCATTTATTGTATTTTGCCGTGAAGTTTTTCTTGTATGGTGCTCTCGAATTCTTCTATAAATTTTGTTACTCGATTCTTGAGCTTCTTCTGTTAATTCCCCAATGGGCACCAAGTACTCACTTAAAAATTGCGATCCATGTATTAGTATTTTGTGAACACTTACAGGCATACGGTACCACCCATACAGATAAACAAATAATTCTGCTGTCTCAAAAGTATACTTGTCAAAAGCTGTTAGATTGATATCACAGCCACTTGACAATGTAATTAAAATATTTCCGAACCGTCTTATTAAATTTTCGTCGAATTGTGTGATTTTGGCTACAACTTCGGGATTGTGAAAAAATCGCCTTGCTGTATTTCCAGTGTTTGATGTCCCTGTACCCTGTGTTACAGTATCCACGCGAATTCCTAAGGCTTTTCTCAGTTCTTTTTGAATATTTCCTTTTCTAGCGATCATAATTTCTCTTTGCTCTTGTGGCATTTTGTGTGTTGTGGGTTTTTTCCACTCTAGTTTGTACGAAATGTGCAATATACATTCCAAAAATTTTATCCAGGCATGCAGTAATGAGATTCCGTATTTAAAATTACTTTGTTTTGGTGTCATTTTTCTGATGTTTTCTAAATCATTCATCTGGGTAGGTTTACAATTGCAGATAAAACAATTTGAACTCGAGGTTCCTGTCAAAGCATTAATTACTTTGCCATCAACCATTGTGAAATGTAACTCGAATGTAACAATAATTTGTTTGGTGTCAATTTCATACGTAAAAGCCTGTAATTTTTCCACTTCACACTCTATTTTTCTTACTTCATCCTTAATATTTTGAAAGCTTTCCTTCATATATAAAAATTTTATAGGACGACAAAACTTTGTCGACGATGGCTTAATATTTTTCCATAAAATTGAATCTTCATTATCCAACATTCTTAAATGAACCAAAGAGAAAAGAAAAACGCTTTTGTCACTATAGTCCTCGTCATCTTCCGTGCTGCTTTCACTAGATTTTGTTTGCATGAATTCACTGTGCCCAGAACTACCATCACAGCCGTATTTACAAATCATACGAATCGTAGTAACGTTATTAAAATTTAATAAGTTTATATTTTTCATTATTCTTATAAAAGTATGCACCAACAAATTTTGTAAGGGTATCGAAGCACACATTATATCACTATATATTTCATTTAGATAACAACGTTTTTTTGCTGCTTTAACAGTTTTGTATGATGGCAAAATATTTTTGAAACCACGTAAATGGAATTGATGCCTTAATGTGTTATAATTTTGTACACTTAATTTCATCGATGCCATCAATGCCAAAGCATCATCATCTGTAAAAGGCTTAGGATCTTCACTAGATGATATTTTGTTAAATATTTTACAAATCTGGCCTGTATCTTCTGATGATTATTTTGAGAAATCATGGATTAAAGTAGCCGCTGACCTTTTATTTTGTTGTCGTAATATACTGCTGGCTGTCGAAAAAATAATCTCTGAAGGATTTTCTTCAATCATCGCGCTGACTTTTCTTCTCTTTGTTCTCTCACTGATTTAAATGAATTCGCCTAAAGTTGAAGGCCCTGGTGTAGGTTCCATATTTTCAATATTTTCTGCGATTGGATGTGTTTCAGCCTCAACATTATCTTCAATAAAGATTTTATTTAACCATTGTTCATTTTTCTTATTGAAATTATGTAAAGAATACTGTGCACATTTCCATTTAGTTCTTGCACTTCGACAAAAATTACCAAGCTTTATATTAGTTCTGTCTAAATCACTTATAACATATCCCTGTTTTATAATTTCTTGTTGTAAGAGAACAACAGACTCTTCAAGGGATAATTTAGATAGTTTATTATGATTATACCACGCAGTAAAAAGTGTTCTATTTGTAATAGTCACCATGATTTCGAATCACTAACACGAACACAAAGCGAAGAATAATAATACTAATATATAAACTATTGTCACTAACTAGAAATTAAATTAAGAATATCACAAACACTATTAATAACAAATAAGTTCAGTTTATAGATTCAAGAACGAAAACACATTTGCACTGGGCGAAATCATTTTAATTTCTGAAAAAGTTTTCAGTTCTTCAGAAAACTATTTTATGATCATATTAGGAACATCTGTTTTCAAAATTCTAGAAAACGCCTTCAAGAAAGGGGACCTGATCGTAACAGGACCTAATCGTAACCTCTAAAAATCGGTAGGACCCCCGACCGCTATGTAATGAATACATTTCTGCGGGGGATGGGCCCGAATTTCACGCCTTGTTATAACATCTAGCGTTCCGGAACCGAATGCAAAATAGGAAAGGGTCTTGAAAGGGAAATACTACCTGATGCCATTGACACACAAATGAGCATTTTCCTCTCCCAGGCGAAGCATGAAGTAAAATTTCGAGTTTAGAAAAGCCCAGAGAATTTGGCGTGGTAGTGCAGCGCAGCGGAGCGGCCGAGCCAAATTCGGGATTTTCTAATCTCGAAATTTTACTTCATGCACAGCCGAGCGTATAAAACGACGATTTCAAGTAAAGTTCATTTGTTCACAATATTTCAGTTATTTCAGCGTTTATTACGCTCGGCTGCGCATGAAGTAAAATTTCGAGTTTAGAAAAGCCCGAATTTGGCTCGGCCGGTCCGCTGCGCTGCGCGACCTCGCCAAATTCTCTGGGCTTTTAGAACAATTAAAATATTTTTTTATTAAATCAATATCTTTTCATTACCCGTAATCTGCATTTTTTATGTTTTCGTTGCTCACTTCCTTTTTCATTTTCTTTATATTAGGTTTTAAATATGAAACGAATTATGTGTTATATTTAACTTACTATGAGGAATGTATTAACTTATGTTAAGTTAATTGTAGTAATTACAATTCATATAAGTAAAAGTGTGTCAATGGCATCAGGTAGTATTTCCCTTTCAAGACCCTTTCCTATTTTGCATTCGGTTCCGGAACGCCAGATGTTATAATAAGGCGTGAAATTCGGGCCCATCCCGCAGAAATGTATCCATAGTTTACTTAACATCCACACAACATTTCATAAAAATTCAAAAGCAATTGTTTAAGTTAAAAATTATTAAAAATATTTGTTCTCAAAATTAGGCTCAAAAATTGGATATTTTGATCTTCCAGCGAATTTAACTCAAAAACTATGGATAGGGTATCTTCAGATTTTGACTTATTCCAAAAGAGCTATATTTACTTAACATACATACAAAATTTCATAAACATTCAAGAACAATTGTTTGAGTTATAAATTATTAAAAATATATGTTCTCAAAATTAGGCTTAAAAATTGGATATTGGGTCTTTCAACGAATTTAACTCAAAAACTATGGATGGAGTATCCTCAGATTTTGGAATATTCTGAAAGAGCTATATTTACTTAATATATATACAAAATTTCATAAACATTCAAGAACAATTGTTTGAGTTATAAATTATTAACAATATATGTTCTCAAAATTAGGCTCAAATTTGGATATTTTGATGTTCCAGCGAATTTAAATCAAAAACTATAGATGGAATATAGTCAGATTTCGAAATATTCCGAAAAAGCTATATTTACTTAACATCCATACAAAATTTCATAAACATTCAAGAACCATTGTTTGAATTATAAATTATTAAAAATATATGTTCTCAAAATTAGGCTCAAAAATTAGATATTTTGATCTTCCAGCGAATTTAACTAAAAAACTAAGGATAGATTATCTTCAGATTTTGACATATTCCGAAAGAGCTATATTTACTTAACATTCATACAAAATTTCATAAACATTCAAGAACAATTGTTTGAGTTATAAATTATTAAATATATATGTTCTCAAAATTAGGCTCAAAAATTGGATATTTTGATGTTCCAGCGAATTTAAATCAAAAACTATAGATAGGATATAGTCAGATTTCAGATAGATATTTTGATCTTCCAGCGAATTTAACTAAAAAACTAAGGATAGATTATCTTCAGATTTTGACATATTCCGAAAGATCTATATTTACTTAACATCCATACAAAATTTCATAAACATTCAAGAACAATTGAGGGGTCCAATGCAATAATCAGTCAAATCAATTTTTATGAGAAAGTGGGTTAAGTATTCAATATTCTTATAAAGTTTAAAATTCTGTGTTATAGCATGCAACAATCTGATTTAAATAATTTGCAGTGCACTGGTGTATTGTTAGTTGCATGCATAATTATCATTATGCTTTTTTTTTCTTGCATGTAAACCGTTTTTTTTGTCTCTCCTCAACATTTTATAAAATTGGACTTGACTGGTTATTGCATTGAACCCCTCAATTGTTAAAGTTATAAATGATTAAAAAATATGTTAGTAGGCTTAAAAGTTGGATTTATTGAAAATATAAAAAAATTATGAAACAAGAATGCACAATCTCGAGCGCATTTGTTTGGTTCTCACACGCAGGCCTGAATTCCGTATTATAAAACAAAAATGTTTGATAAGATTAATTTGGATATTTTGTAACATTTGAGTGAAACCAAGTGTTTTTCTCGACACCAAACAAACATCAAAAGATTGATTAATTTATCTTCTTTCACATTTGCGTAATTGCGCCTTATCAACAAGTAGAACACGGGGAGTGTCGTTCGCGATTTATCTCTCGCTCTTTTTCACTCTTATCTGTACTTTCGAGTAATCAGGTCTTCGGTTCAGTCCAATCGAAACATTCTAGCGATGAAATTAAAGTAAATAAAAAATAAAAATGAACGAGGCAGAAAAATCGAGTGTTTTGGTGTTTTACGTAAACGGAAAGAGAGTAAGTTAGTTGACTTATTGGTAGTACACTTGAACCTGCTAGGAAAATATCGGTCAACTACTTTCGAAACCTCGTAAGTTCGGATTTTTCCTGAAAATGTTCCCGAAATTCAGATATTATTAGTTTACCGATATTAATATAAACCAACTACTCAACAGCGACGTCTCGCAGCCTAACTTCAGGGTAGGTCACAGCACCAAGGCATACAAAATTTGAGGTTGGGATCGCGCTTTATAAATACAAGGAATTGCACAACAAAGTCACCTTTCAATAACGGATACGTATTACCTTGGGTCTTTGGCCTACCCTGAAGTTAGGCTGCGAGCCGCCGCTGCTACTCAAAATACTTATTAAAAATCGCTCATGATGCAGTTATACGTACCCAAAAAAAAAAAAAATCAGAAGGGTTATACAGCTCAAATAATAGTTAACTAGTATTTTGTATCTCCTGTAAAATCTGACATTTTAGACTTTCTAGGTTGTGAAAGTAGTTGATCGATATGATTTTTTTCGAGCTATAATAAGTCTCTTTTATTGAAATTATTTTTTATTGAAATCTACCCACTGAGCAAAAAGTAAACCAATAACGTTATATCAACATTGTACCAACATTAAACGTTGTTATAATGTTGATGAAACATTACTTAAATGGATTTGCTCAATGGGTATAGCGAGTTAATCATAAACAATTATGTAATTAGTAAATAGAGTAACAAATGGCCATCGACCTAGGGATACAGTCTCAGTCTCAAAATCTTAGATATATAAAACAAAAATCTATCACGAATTGGTCGATTTTTTGAAGAAAAGAATCAGTTCATATATAATATCAGTAGTACAGGGAATTTTTCTTTTAAGTGTACATATGCATACGCTTGTTTTAACGAGTTTAATCTGTTGCTTTAAACGAGTGTTTTCCACTCCCAGAGTAAGCATGAAGTAAAATTTCGAGTTTAGAAAAGCCTGAAAATTTGGTTTGGTCGCTCCGCGAAGCGGAGCGGCCAAACCAAATTTTCAGGCTTTTCTAAACTCGAAATTTTACTTCATGCGCCACGCGCACTAACCACTGAAATATTGTGAACGAGTGAACTTCACTTGAAATTTTCAAGTGAATCTTGTACGCTTAGCAAATAAAATATAATTTCGAGTTTTGAAGAGCCTGAAATTTTACTTCATGGAAGTGGAAAAAAACTCGTTTAAGGCTTCAAATTGAGGTTCTATTAAAAAAAAAAACAAATATCTGAAAATTACAGCACATAATTGGGAAATGTTTACTTAAAAGAAAAACTCACTGTATGTAAAATGAATAGGTTGGTTCTTTTCTGCAGAAATGGACCGCTTTCTGCAGAAAAGAACCAACCTATTCATTTTACATACAGTGAGTTTTTCTTTTAAGTAAACATTTCCCAATTATGTGCTGTAATTTTGAGATATTCGTTGTTTTTTTATTTATTAATTATTTTTTTTTTTAGGTTGAAGACGACAATGTTAATCCAGAATGGACGTTACTTTATTATTTAAGGAATAAACGTATCCTTTTTTAACAGCGATTTTTTAAGAATTCGAGTGTAGACTGCTTACACTTAAAATGTAGTTTGTATTATTTGTTTCAACCAGCGGCGGCTCGCAGCCTAACTTCAGGGTAGGCCAGAGACCCAAGGTAATATGCATCCGTTATTGAAAGGTGACTTTGATATGCAATTCCTTGTATTTATAAAGCGCGATCCCAACCTCAAATTTTGTGTGCCTTGGCGCTGTGGCCTACCCTGAAGTTAGGCTGCGAGCCGTCGCTGGTTTCAACGTAACTAAAAAAGCTATAGTTTTTCTATTTTCTTAATTGCGCATTTAGTACACTTATGTGGTGCCAAATTGGGGTGTGCAGAAGGAGGATGCGGTGCTTGTACCGTTATGGTCTCCAAATACGATCGCGAAAACGACAAAATCAGGTATCTTTCTCTGCTAATTTAAATGTTCTGTACATATAACGAATTTTTCTTTTAAGTATACATACTCGTATCCCGGTGCATACGCTGTGAATTTTCTAGGCATTCGTTGATTTAAAAGTGGTGAATTTAAAGTGTAAAACGAGTGTTTTCACTCCCAGATTAAGCATGAAGTAAAATTTCGAGTTTAGAAAAGCCCCGCGTAGAAAATTTGTCGAGGGTCGCGCAGCGACCCGAGACAAATTTTCACGGGGCTTTTCTAAACTCGAAATTTTACTTCATGCGCCACGCGTATACAACGCTGATTTGAAGAAAAGTTTGAAATATATACTGCTTATTTAGTTGTGCATGTTTATGACTTCAAGTGTGTTATTTATTTGCAGTCATATCCCAGTGAACGCTTGTCTGGCTCCCGTTTGCACGATGCACGGTTTGGCAGTGACAACAGTTGAAGGTATCGGATCAACAAAAACCAAACTCCATCCGGTGCAAGAGCGCATTGCGAAAGCGCATGGTTCTCAATGCGGTTTTTGCACTCCAGGAATTGTGATGTCGATGTACACCCTGCTGCGGAACACGGCCAGACCCTCAATGAAAAATTTGGATGAGATCTTCCAGGGGAATTTGTGCAGATGCACCGGCTACAGGCCTATCATCGAAGCTTACAAAACGTTCACCACGGATTACGAAATTATCAATAGTCAAAGAAGTGGGTGTTGCAAAGGAAGTAAAGATGGTTGTCAAAAGAAGGAAATTGGTAGCAGAGGACGAAGTGGGTGTTGTAAAGGAAATACGGATGTTCGTCAAAATGAGGAAATTGGTAACAGTCAAAGAAGTGAGTGTTGTGAAGGAAATAAAGATGTGTGTCAAAAGGATGGGATTAGGAATATAGGAGGAACAAATGAGGGATGCTGCAAACGAAATAAGGATGTGGATCAAAAGGATGGGAGAAAGAATATAGAAGCAACAAACAAGGGATGTTGTAAAGGAAATAATGAGGCATACAAAGGAATAAGTAACGAGTTTTGTAAAGGAAATGAGAGTAGTCAGAAGATTGGAAGTCAACATCTTCAAAGTTTTGAAGAAAACGAGAGTAGCTTTCAAAAGAATGTCACTCAACATTCTCACATTTCGAAAGAAAGCAAGAGTGAATGCGAAAAGAATGCTGCTAAGCAACTTCAAAGTTGTAAAGGAAACGCTGCAATTTGTAATCAGAATAATGCTACTCAACAACGCCAAAGTTGCAAAGAAAACGAGGAAAGTGGAAAGCGGAAAAATGCTACTCAAGAACTTAAAAGTTGTAAAGACAACGCTAGCAATAGTTTTCAGATGAATCCCCACAGTTCTAAAGAAAGTGAAAGCGCTTGCCAGAAAGAAAATATTGGAAACACTCCCTGTTGCAAGAAAGAATCCGTTTATGGAGAAGTATGTTGCAAATCCAAAAACAGATGTTGCGAACAAAACGCCTCTAATCCCGACGAACTTTTCGAAGCCTCGAAATTCGTTCCATTCGATCCAAGCCAAGAACCAATTTTCCCACCCGAATTAAAGCTTGACTCCAGATTAGACCGACAGAACCTCCACTTCAAGAGCGATTTCCTGAGGTGGCACCGCCCTAACACTCTCAAAGAACTAGTCGAGTTAAAATCCAAACACCCGGAGGCAAAAATTGTAGTTGGAAACACTGAAATCGGCGTTGAGGTGAAGTTCAAGAACCAAAATTACCCGATTTTGATTCAACCTGGATTCATCCGAGAAATGAACGGGTTTGAAATTTTGCAGGACGGGATTAAAATCGGCGCTTGTTGCAGCTTGGATAGTCTAAACGATTTTTTTAATAACCTAGATTTACCCGAGGATAAAATCAGGATTTTTGTTGAGATCAGAAACATGCTGAATTATTTCGCGGGGAAGCAAATCAGAAGCGTAGCCTCAATTGGTGGGAACATCATGACGGGCAGTCCGATTTCTGATTTGAATCCGATTTTAATGGCAGCGGAAGTCGATTTGTACATCCAGAGCTTAAGCACGCAGACAATTGTGAAATTTAACGAGCACTTCTACACTGGTTACAGGAGAAACATCCTTAAACAGGATGAGGTTTTAGTGGCAGTGAAAATCCCGTTTACGCAAAAGAATCAATTTTTCAAGGCTTACAAACAAGCCAGAAGAAGGGATGATGATATAGCGATTGTCAACGCCGCTTTTAATTTTGTTTTAAGCGAGGATTCAACAATCACGCACGCTAGATTGGTTTTCGGCGGTGTTGCGCCCACGACGAAATCCGCTGTTAAAACAAGCAGCTTATTAAAAGGGAAAAAGTGGGATGAAGCAATTTTGAATACAATCAACTCCTCTTTGCTGCAGGAGCTTCACCTACCAGGCGACGCTCCTGGTGGAATGGTTGAGTACCGCAAAACCCTCCCTTTGAGCTTCTTTTACAAAACCTACGTTTACATCACCTTGCAACTCCAGGGATTGAAAAAAGCTGGAGCTTTCGTGAGTGAGGGGGAGAAAAGCGCGTTAGCGGATTTCGGGTACAAACCACCCAAATCGGCGCAGTTTTTCCAGATTGCTTCACCAGAGCAGAAAACGCTTGATCCAGTCGGTAGACCCGTGATACACTCCTCTGCGTTAAAACAAGCAACCGGGGAGGCTGTTTACTTCGATGATATCCCGCATTTGCGAAACGAGCTTTATTTAGCTTTTGTTTACACCGCGAAATCACACGCTTTAATCAAATCGATTGACTTCAGCAAAGCTCTGAAGTTAAAAGGTGTCGTCGGTTACATCAGCGCGCAAGATGTTAAGGAGGGGAAGAAACTAGGTCCGGTTCATCAAGACGAAGAATTATTCATTAGAGAGCTCGTCACAGCTCAAAATCAATTAATAGCGGCGGTTGTTGCTAAGGATGAGCTTTTGGCTAGAAAAGCGGCGCGTTTGGTTGAGGTGCAGTACCAAGAGTTGCAACCTGTTGTAGTTTCGATTGAAGACGCGATCAAGCACGGCTCGTTTTTCGATGTTGAGAGGAAGTTGAGTTTGGGCGATGTCGAGGCTGGTTTCAGAGAAGCCGATCATGTTTTGGAGGGGGAGTGTAGGACCGGTTATCAGGAGCATTTTTATTTGGAGACCCACGGTTGTTTGGTGGTGCCCAAAGAGGGGGATTACGAGATTTTCAGCTCGAGTCAGCACCATTGCGAAATAACAGTGAGTAGAGGGATTTATTGTGCAAACCAGAGATTATTATACAAAATAACAAGAAGTTAACACAAATGAAGGCCCAGTAGCACCAAAAATCTGTAATTATCTCTGAACTGGTTCATCTCTTAATTCGAGTTAAAAGTGACATCACAGCAATAAGAACTTAAATTTCTTTCAAGATCCAGTCTTGTTATCTTAACATTTGATACTTCTGTAGACCAACACTTCTAGAGATTAAGAACTTTATCACTTCTATAGAAGAGTCTGAAATTGAGCAACATTTCTTTCAAGATTCAGTATTATTATCTTAACATCCCACTGAGCCAAACACCAACAAATAACGTTATATCAACATTTTACCAACATTAAACGTTGTATTAATGTTGATGAAACATTACTTGAATGAGTTTGTTCAGTAGGATCTGATACTATTATAAACAAATCCACCATATCCATTATATACAAATCCACCCCTGATTTCGACTACATTTTTCCCAATTTTCACAAAAACAATACTCTTCTTTTGTATTGAATATAGGGAAAGTTAAAAGAATACAAAAAGGCGCTGTTAAAAATGTTGGCACCAGGCGCCAAACTATCTTGATACAACACTTGATCATCAAAATTATCAATTTGAAAGATTTTTAGTAGTTTTTTTTTCTAGGATTTCGTCTCTCGCACTTTAGAAATCCCCCAGAATAGGATAGTCACGAGAATTAAGAGGATTGGAGGTGGATTTGGAGGAAAGCAATCGCGTGGAGCTCCGATCACCGTCGCCACAGCTCTGGCAGCCAAGAAATTCAACAGACCTGTCAGAATTATGTTCGATAGAAACGAAGATATGGCGTCTACAGGCGGAAGACATCCGTACTACATCAAATACAAAGTGGGATTCAAAAAAGATGGACAAATAATCGCCTACGACGCGCAATTGTTCGCAAATGGTGGATACTCTAGCGATTTATCAGTTGAGGTAAGACTTTTACTGAAAGTAAAAACGCTGAAATAATATAGAAAGAATAAGTAAAAGTCAGAATAATACAAAATTAACTTTTTGAATTTAGGTTAGGAATCAAATGATAGTCTTTGAATTTAGGCTAGGAATTAAATTACAGGTTTGGTTAGAAAGTAATTATATTAAATAACAGATGCACGTGTTCAATGACAGGTTAGATGACTGTTAATAAAGGTAATTCAGTTGGTACCTTGTTTGAGGAAGATTTTTTTCATTAACCCTTTGTTTTCGTGATTTACGATTTTGAAAACACTGTTGCAAATTCTAAAACGTCCAGTTTTTCACGTTGAAAACTCCCGATTATTGACTGTTGCATTTTTTTGTAGGTTTTAGAACGTGCAGTTTTCCATATTGAAAACTCTTACAAACTTCCCAATATTCGCGTCGTTGGAAAAATTTGCAAAACCAACCTGCCGACGAACACCGCCTTCAGGGGATTCGGCGCGCCCCAATCGATGTTTGCTGCTGAAAATATGATACGAGACGTTGCCGAATTTTTGGAGAAAGACCCGGTGACGATTGCGCTGGCGCACCTCTACAAAGAAGGCGATATCACGCATTACAATCAACAAGTGGAGAACTGCAATTTGAAAAGATGCGTTGAAGAATGCCTGCAAATGTCAAAGTATAACGAGAGGAAACAAGAAATTGAAGCATACAACAAGTAAGTGATGAATAATAACAATTATGACCCATCCCCCATAGCACCCATTCACAGCTCCAATACTCCCCTATCTAAACACCGATGCAATTTGTTATGGGTGAGAAGTCGCATTACTCTATACTCATTACTCTATACGCATTACTCTATACGCATTACTCTATACGGTTTGGTCAATTCTTTCCAAAATTACGTCATTGCAGTGCGACTTCTCAGCGATGAAAAATTGCATCGGTGTTCTGAATAGCCCCTCCAGTTACTTCAAATACGTTGAACTGGGTTCATCTATCAAACTCGAATTCCAAATGACAGTTTCTATTGTTGTAATGTCACATTGAACTGAGTTCGGAGATGAACCTAGTCCAACATAATGGATTTAGTCAACTGGCCCTAAATATTATATCAGTAATATTATAACACTTAAAGGAGTTGGAGTTAAACTTGTTTTATTTTTAGAAATAATCGCTGGAAGAAACGTGGTATAAGTTTAGTGAGCACGAAATACGGGGTAGGTTTCGGTGTACCAATGTTGGAACAAGCTGGAGCTTTGGTCAACATTTACACGGATGGTTCTGTTTTGATTACGCACAGCGGTGTCGAAATGGGACAAGGCTTAAACATCAAGATGATCCAAGTCGCCAGCAGAGTTTTGGAAATTCCAACCGACAACATCTACATATCGGAATGCGCCACGGATAAAGTTCCAAACACATCTCCAACAGCGGCCAGTGTCGGATCCGACTTGAACGGAATGGCAGTTATGGTAATTTTTCTTTTAGTGTCGATTGAACATCAACATGTGCAATCTTTAAAATTTGCAGAGAGCTTGTCAGACTTTGAAAGATCGGCTGAAGCCTGTGGTTTCGAAGAACCCGGAAGGACAATGGAAGGACTGGATTATGGCGGCTTATTTGGGGAGGATTAGTTTGTCGGCAACGGGTTATTATGCGACGCCCGATATCGAATATAACTGGGACACCAATTCAGGGAAACCGTACAATTATTACACTTACGGAGCTTCTTGCACAGAAGTCGAAATCGACTGCCTCACTGGGGATCACCAGGTTTTGAGAACGGACATCGTCATGGATATTGGTAACAGTTTAAATCCAGCGATCGACATCGGGCAAATTGAAGGCGGTTTCATGCAGGGTTACGGATTGTTCGTAATGGAGGAAATGGTCTACTCGCCATCCGGAACGATTTACAGCAAAGGACCCGGGGCTTACAAAATTCCAGGATTCAACGACATCCCTATCGAGTTAAACGTGTCTTTACTAAAAGGCGTCTCCAACCCTAGGGCTGTTTATTCTTCAAAAGCCGTTGGCGAGCCTCCTCTGTTTTTAGCGAGTTCCGCTCTTTTTGCGATTAGGGAGGCTATTAAATACGCTAGGGCTGACGCTGGAAAACCGATTAGTTTTAGGCTGAACGCGCCAGCAACTGCTGAAAAGATCAGGATGGCTTGTGAGGATTCAATCACAGATTCGGTGAGGATTTTTGTGTTTCTAGTTTGTTCCAAAATTGTATTAAACTGATTTTTTTTCAGGCTAGTAAATCAAAAGATTCTTGCACACCATGGAATGTCATACCGTAGGATTACCTAGAAATATATTTTACAATACTTAATTACTAAGCCTGTGATTAAAAGTTGAAACGTAATGGAAATATTTTTTTTTTTTGAAATAGTCGACATTCTACAAAAACAATACTGAAAGGAAATAAGATAGAAAAAGGAAGTAAACTAGAATACGTCTAAAATATTTATCATTATGGAAGAGCCGCCACTCATCATTATAAAAAAAAAATACGAGTATCTACCTCATTTTGGTCATCGGTTGATTTATAGGATCTTGTTATTGCATCTCCGTTATTATCGCCATGACTTTGACCCACACTCACCAAAATGGACCACGAAAAAACAGTTACCCACGAAAGATTCGAAAATGTTTTACTTTTTTTCCTCTCTCTTCGCGAGAAAGGTCGTCGATCGGGTTTCGAGAGTTCAACGTGTGCAGAATTTATTCATCTGCATTTTATGGGATTCATTAATTATTTTATTTATGTGGATTTTATAACGGATATTTTTTGAAATTAATTAATTACGTTCATTTATCTTGAACTTTCATATTAACGATTCATTTCCCCCACATGTGAGCTTTTTTTTATACATTTTCATTGTTTTTTTTTTAATTTGACAAGTAATAATAAGTTTACCACAATTTTAAGTTACCATCATTATTTTAATTTTATTTCACTGTTGAATCATTATTATTTTGTTAATATTTTAATTATTATTTCATTGCGTTTCATTATATTCTGATAAGTGATATTGACGTCACATGAAGAATTCCACGCGCAACGTCATGTGAAAACGTAAGGTCGACTATATGCAATTGAATAGACCTCATAAGTTTAATTAATAACCTTTATTTTGACGTTAGTTGAAGAATTCCACGCGTGACGTCATCAGTCAATGTCTTTAATCGCGTAAGGACTATATAGAATTGTGCCGACGTCATCAGTTTAATAACCGTGTCTACGATGTCACATGAAGAATTATACACGTGACGTCATCGGTGAAGATCTTTCATCGCGTAAGGTCGACTATATAAAATTGAGTCGACCTCATATACGCCACGTATAAAACTCTAAAATATTGTATAGCTTAAAAATATATATCTTACCATACTGCGTTAGCAGTATATTTTGAACTTCACCTGAAATCAGTGGTTTATACGCGTGGCGCATGAAGTAAAATTTCGAGTTTAGAAAAGCCCCGTGAAAATTTGTCTCGGGTCGCTGCGCGACCCTCGACAAATTTTCTACACGGGGCTTTTCTAAACTCGAAATTTTACTTAATGCTTAGCCTGAAAGTGGAAAACACTTGTATAAAGCTTCAATTTAAACTTTTTTAAATACGACGCTACGCGGCTATACCAAATTTTCAGGCTTTCCTAAACTCGAAATTTTACTTCATGCTTAATCAAGGAGTAGACACTCGTTAGTAGTTTTAAATTGAACGCTTGAACGGCGCCAACTTGACACGAGTTTGAATTGAACTCTAATAAGATCGCCATGTTTTTTTTTTCCTTCGTAACAGTTACGATACACATTTTAACACTTGTGACACAATTTAAAGTAACGAGTATCTTCCGCTCCCAGACTAAGCATGAAGTAAAATTTCGAGTTTAGAAAAGCCCCGCGTAGAAAATTTTCACGGGGCTTTTCTAAACTCGAAATTTTACTTCATGCGCCACGCGTATAAACCACTGATTTACAGTAAAGTTAAAAATATATAACGCTTAGATGTGATGGTGATCAATATTTACCGAGATGTTGCGAAAAAATGCAGAATTACTTTTTTTTGTAAATAGTTTTGAAACAATAATAATAAAAGTAGAATAAACTCGAAATTTTACCTCATGCGCTAGGCGTAAAAAACACTGAAATAATTTGAAATTTAAAATATTATTCTTTGACAGTTTATTTTTAATCCTGTTTGGGGCAGGTAAACCTCATAAACGTAAACTTCGACCATATAGGTTTCCTTTGACGTCACATAAAGAATTCTACGCGTGACATCAATCAAGGTCAAGAATTGAATCGAATGATCCTCCATACTGTTCATATGCAGTACATATAAACAAATTCAATAACAATGACTAAAATAATTCCTGATATATGTTCAGTTTTTACAGCTGAATTATATGCGATTAAGGTGTGTTTATTACTACTTTTACATTATAAAATATATAGAGCAATCATATTCTCTGATTCAAAAAGTGCCTTGGAACTGTTAGATCAGTCCAGACCCTCTCAAAATATATCACAAGTAGAAGCTCAAATCAGACATTTGTATTATACTCTGTCTGAAAAACAAAATTCAGAAATAATATTGTGTTGGATTCCGAGCCACGTAGGGATTTCTGGTAACGAAATAGCAGATAAGGCAGCAAAGAGGGGTCGATTATCTTTTTATCTTAATATTCCTGCTCCTTATAAGGACTATAATAAGGTGTTCAATGATAGTATGAAGGCACAATGGCAGTATCAATGGACTACAAATTCATCTCATGTAAAATATTATAATATACAACCGATTATACCTGCTAGTCCTTGGTTTTTTGACAGTAAAGTACTGGGTAGAAGATTTATAACATCTTTGATAAGAATTAGACTGGGTCATCATTCTGCTCCATCACATTTATTTCGTATTAAACAAATTCCATCTCCTTTGTGTGAATGTGGTGAGGTTGGAGACCTCAACCATCTATTCTTTGATTGTAACAAATATTATGCTAAATGTATTGCTCTATATCACTCTCTCTCTCTTTAACTCTTTCTAAATCACCAATCAATGTCTACTATGTTATTTCATCCTGTTCAATAAAAGCTTTCCTAATCTTACATAAGTTTATGTTAGAAAATAATATATACTGCCTTTCAAAAAAAATCAGAACACAAAGTATTTATTGGACGATTTTAATGAAATTTACAGAATTTGATCATGTAAATAAACTGCATCGATGATCAAAAAATCAATTGTTTTGGTTACTATTTAATGGTATTTTTCCTTGATTTCACCATTATGAAGAGCTGCTGATTTTTTAATGTAATTGCTTCTAATATCCAAGTAGCCTCTGAGTAGTTTGACGTTTCAGTTTGTAAAACATAAAAAGATGCCCCGTGTTCGTCGGGTGCACAATATCATCATCTAAGTGAATTTAAAAGGGGTCGCATTATTGGAATGCGAGAAGCGGGTTTTTCGGTTCGTGCTATTGTTGAAAGGGTAGGCCGTAGTGTATCGGTGATCGTACGCTGCTGGTCTAGATGGTCCGAAGCTGGGGAAAATCGACGTAGACTTGGATCAGGACGTCCAAGAAGCACCACTGAGCGTGAAGATCGAGCTCTTCGTCTTACAACTTTAAGGGACAGATTTACAACGTCGCGGGCATTGGGAAATGACTGGTTGGCTCTAAATGGCCAAAGAGTATCCATGGCTACTGTTTACAGAAGAATCCGCAGTTTTGGTATAAGATCCTACCGTCCACAATTGTGTCTACCTCTTACTCCGCAGCATCGCAGAGCAAGACTTGATTGGTGCAGGGAAAGACAACATTGGACCCATGAATGGAATAACATTAGCTTCAGCGATGAGTCTCGGTTCTGTTTATGGGCTCATGATGGTCCCAGAAGAGTGAGACGTCGACGCAGTGAACGCAGAATTTTACAATTTGCTGTTGAAAGACATAAGGCTCTTACACAGGGAGTTATGGTTTGGGGGGCGATAGCATATGGTAGTCGGTCTCCTCTAGTTTTTTTAGAAGCAAGTCTTAACGCGATTCGGTATATTGACATTTTACGGCCAGTGTTAGTGCCCTATGTAAATGGCTTGCAGAACCCCATTTTTCAGCAAGATAATGCTCGACCTCACACAGCGGCCATTACAAGACAGTTTTTTGATAGTGCCGAAATCAATTTGTTACCTTGGCCATCTCGTTCTCCAGATCTATCGCCAATAGAACATGTTTGGGATATAATAGGTGTTAGAATAAGTAACTTACAGCGCCCCGCTAACACTGTAATGGAACTTGGAGGTCAAATTATCGAAGTTTGGAATGAAATACCCCAAGTCGATATTGACAGCCTGATTTCTAGCATGCCTCGACGTGTTAATGAGTGTTTGGGAAATCGTGGAGGCCCAACACATTATTAATTTTTATTCATTTGTTTTTCTGTTTTTCAAGTTGATTTTTTGATCATCGATACAGTTCGTTTACATGATCAAATTGTGTAAATTTTATTAAAATCGTGCAATAAATACTTGGTGTTCTGATTTTTTTGAAAGGCAGTATATATCTATGATTCTTTTCTCTTCTAGTGTTTGTTATATGTAAACCAACTAATGACTTTCCTAATCCAATAAACTACATAAATCACTTAAATGTAATAGCAGAGACTGGTCGAAAGGGCCCAGTTGCCAAGGCCATTAAACAAGAAAGAAGAAGAAGAGTCGAATTTATAAGTTTAATAACCTTGACTATGACGACACATGAAGAATCACACGCGTGACGTCATTAGTCAAGGTCTTGAATCGTGTAAGGTCTACTATATTGAATTAAGTCGACATTATCAGTTTAATACCCTTGACTATGACGTCACATAAAGAAGACGTCCTCGGCCAAGGTCTTTAATCGCATAAGGTATTAAATTGAGTCGACCATATAAATATTATATAATCATGTCATTTGAACATGGCTTCCACATCATAACTTGGTGCTCCAGGCCATGATGTCTCCCTTTTCCTAGGATCGAGGGATATTTATTTATATACATATCAAACAATACTAATAAAAAAGATTGTGATAAATACATAACATAATAATACATTTTTCGCGGAGCGACTAAACCAAACTTTCAGGTTTTTACTAAACTCGTAATTTTACTTCATTCTTAATCTGGGAGTGGAAACACTCGTTAGAAACTTCAAATTGAACGTTTTTCGAAAACATCGAACGTCTGAAAATTTACAAATCGGAATAAAGGAATTGAAATGTTGATAAATGAGGAATATTCATTTAATTAATTGTGTTACACGTTTGATAATACAGTTGCATATCGTATCATGTATATGCAACTTAATTTACACTGGCTTGATGTATAAATTAAGTTGCCTAACATTACTGAAACTTTATTCTTTTCAATTGAAAAACAATGATACAAGACTTATTCGTGAGAAATAAAATAGTGCAGGTTAAAAACAGACAAAATACGCCTGTCTTTTTAATGGGAGGAATAATTCGGACGGATAGTAAGAGTGTAAAGAATGAAGAAAAAAAGAAGATCCAAACAATACAATCAGCATATAATTCTCGACATTTGATACAAAAAACAGTATTTCATATAAAAATATATATATAGTAAATTTAAATTATCATTAACTAAACATATTCAAGGAAAGAAAAAAAAAATACATTCGAATCACGAAGCGTTACACGTAAAAAAAACAAATACATAGGCCATCATCCAACATCAATGATATGGCTGTGTGTACATTCACTGTGTGTATATTAATAATAAGTATAAATATAATCAATCACTATTTGCATATATTACACATAAATTAAAATGATAATAATAATAATAATACAAAAGTCATAGACGTTTTATTTTTGCACTTATATATATTAATTAATCAACAATCGATAATCTTTTATTTAGGGAAGGGAGGGGTAAATAAACAACATTCAATTTTCTACCGTTTAGAAGTAAAAACCATTAAGTACAGGGGGAAAATAACAGCACTCGATAATTACATCATCTGGTGCGTAGGAAATCAATAATGCTTAGGGCCACTCAAACAATTAAGGATTAATCCTTAGTGGTTTAAGCCACTGTTGAGTAACTGGCTCTAAGTGCTATTGAATCAACAGTGGCTTAAACCAAGTTTAGCTTAAGATTAGTTTAAATTGCATTTACCCTAAAGAGTGTTTTCACTTCCAGATTAAGCATGAATTAAAATTTCGAGTTTTGAGAAGCCTGAAAATTTGGAGCGAGCCAAGCAAATTGAAATTTTCAGGCATTTCTAATCGCGATATTTTACTTCATGCGCCACCTGTATAAAACTTTGAAATATTATAAATTTCAAACTGCTTAAGCAGTATGTTTTGAAATTCAATATAGTGAAGTTTAAAATATAATGCTCAAACAATATTGCAAAGCAGTACGTTTTGAACTTCAAATTAAATCAGTGTTGAATACGCGTGGCGCATGAAGTAAAATTTCGAGTTTAGAAAAGCCTGAAAATTTGGTTTAATCGCAAACGTAAAATTTCGAGTTTTGAGAAGCCTGAAAATTTGGAGCGAGCCAGGCAAATAGAAATTTTCAGGCTTTTCTAAAGTCGAAATTTTACTTCACGCTTAGTCTGAGAGTGGAAACACTCGTTAGAAGCTTCAAATTGAATGCTTTTCTAAAACAGCAAACGTCTTAAACTTTATAAATCAAGATATGTATAAGAAAAAATCCCTGAATTTGAATGTCAAATTCCCAGCCTTACTTTTCATTATTTAGGTCATTGAGTGCATTAATAACTTAATAATTAAGTCTTCGGGTGCGTATTTATTTATTTGTTTATTCAGTCTGTTTAATTGAATTGGAAAGCACTTAATGAGTTCTACCTTTAAACCAAAGATTTATAATCAGCCTATGAAACGTGAAGTCAAGCCAAAACTGTCAGTCTGTATGATAACTGTTGACAGTTTACGGCCAGTCCAGCTTAGTTTCAAGCAGGGTTTGGAAATATCTTGATATTTATCGAAATATCGGATATACTTATATTGATATTTATCCAATATATATCAAATTCTTGAAGGAGAAGAATCCATAAAGTTTGATTCAGGAATAGGAGTATCTTTCAAATTCAATCCAGTTTAAATTGCACTCGTCAGGAGCATTTTACCTGGCGACCGCCTTAATAAAAATATATCGCACGTCGTCGGGTAAAATGCTCCTAAAGAGTGCAATTTAAACTGGATTTTGGAAAATACTATATCTGAGTCAAACTTCATGGATTCTTTATAAATTTTATAAATATCCATGATACATAAAAGAGTTTATAAATAGCGATATATATATCATGATAAATATGATATATGTGTCACCATCGACATCGATCAAGGTCTGGAATTGAGTCGACTTTACAAGTTTAATAACCTTGACTATGACGTCACATGAAGAATTACACACGTGACGTCATTGATCAAGGTCTTTAATCGTGTGAGGTCGACTATGTTGAATACTCCTATATCTGAGTCAAATTTCATGGATTCTTTATAAATTTTATAAATATCCATGATACATATAAGAGTTTATAAATATCGATATCGATATATATATATATATATATATATCATGATAAATATGATATATGAGTCATCTATTTCAAAAAAACCCCTAAATCCATTTAAAAACAATGGATTTAGGGGTTTTTGGAATATCTGATGATATATATCACCGAACCCTGATTTTAAGCTTGATCTCGCTTCAGTTCATCGTTATTACATGGGGGAGGAAAACAAGGCACGTTTTATAAGTGTGTGTTTGTGTCACATAAAAAAAAACAAAATGTCTCACACGGAATTAGTATTCAGGTTGCTCGTCAACATTTGGTATTGTTGCTCGAGCCGTTGGTTCTTGGCCAAGAGGTAGGAGTTGTCGACGAAGAGGTCCTTGACCAGCGAGTCGTTTTTGGCGAGGCGTTCCTGCTGCTCGGTGGTGATCTGCAGTTGCTGCTCGAGCTTGTCGTGGTAGTACTTTATGTAGTACTGGAGTTCGGAACGTTCGTTCCTGTGCTGCTGCCAGGAGCCTTCAAATAATCAACAAATACAAATGTGTAGCAATAATCCGTCAATTGTAATTATCTTTTCGACTAAAATTAAATACACAAATGTGGTTTGATTAATTTCTTCGGTTTATTTTAAATCTAGAAAGGGGATTATTGAATTTTTTTTATAGTTTCACCCAGAGGCAGATTTTCGCACAGGTTGGGGCATTTTAAATCGAGGCAGCCTCAAACCCAAATAAACTATATTTTACACAAAGTAGGTAAAAACTCTGAAATAAGTAAATGCATCAGTAATTTCAATATGAATATTGTATGTTTTTGATTTTAAATGTAAAATAAATAAAAAAAGTAAAATTATCTATAAATTAAGAACAATATACATTTGAGGTAAATGTAAAAAAACCTTATATGAAAATATTTAGAGGAGGGCCCCATTTACGATTTACCCGTGGGGCCCGTTAAGTGCTAAATCCACCACTGGTTTTACCTTATTCACGTAGACAACACTTTTACTGCACATGTTTCAATCAGGGTTGTTAAAAAAAACGTTTTTTTCATTTTAAATAAAACAAACAGTTTTTTTAACAAAAAGTGTTTTTTTCAATGAAACAGCGTTTATAGTATTTAACATTATTAGCATTGTTAAAACGGTTTTTACTGGCGGACAGAAGGATATGACTGGCGAGTTGCTAGACGAGCCAGTCACCTTCTGGAGCCAGTAAAACCCGTTAACTTGCGTATATTGTTATATATTTTATTTGTCAATCATTTGTAATTAATTAAAATACAATTATTTGGTAAATTTAATCAAATTGGAATTACAAAAAAAAAAGGAGTAAGTTATGAAACATTTCCGTGGATACTTATGTTGTTTATTTGATTAAATCAAATTAAATTATTTCGCAATTCGTTTAACACGAGCGTGTCAATTCACGAAAAACTATAAATTACTATTCCAGTACTAACTTGTTAAATTTTAACAAGTTAGTATACTGACTTGTTAAAATTTTACAAGTCAGTTGCTTGAAAACATAACCTTACTTGTTTAATACTGTCTATTGATAAATTGATGTTTACAAATGAGAGACAAATAAAACATTAACAATGTTTAAAACGTGTTTAAAACAAAACATACAGGGCATTTTTGTTTTGAGTATACATATCCCGAAAATTACAGCGTTTTTTAAATTTGCTGGAGTTTGTTGTTTCAAAGCGTTTAATTTAAGGCTTTAAACGAGTGTTTTCCACTCCCAGACAAAGCATGAAGTAAAATTTCGAGTTTAGAAAAGCCTAAGAATTTGGATTTGCCGCGTAGCGAAGCGGAGCGGCCAATCCAAATTAGGCTTTTCTAAACTCGAAATTTTACTTCATGCGCCACGCTTAAAAACACTGATTTACAGTGAAGTTAAAAAAACACACACATACAACAACGATTATAGGCAACCTAATATACGTTAGAGTTATTGGGTTGCCTATAATCACTATTTTAAACAATTTGTTCAGCTCAGAATTTGACTTACGTTTTATTCACATCTACATTATTAGATTACTAAGGCCGTATATTTTAAACTTACCGATATTTCAGTGTTTAATACGTGTGGCGCATGAAGTAAAATTTCGAGTTTAGAAAAGCCTAATTTGGATTGGCCGCTCCGCTTCGCTACGCGGCCAATCCAAATTTTCAGGCTTTTCTAAACTCGAAATTTTACTTCATGCTTAGTACATGAAACATTAACAACAATGTTTAAAACGTGTTTAGAACAGAACATACAGGGCATTTTTGTTTTGAGTATACATATTCCGAAAATTACAGCGTTTTTAAATTTGCGGGAGTTCGTTGTTTCAAAGCGTTTAATTTGAGGCTTTTAACGAGTGTTTTCCACTCCCAGACAAAGCATGAAGTAAAATTTCGAGTTTAGAAAAGCCTAAGAATTTGGATTGGCCGCGTAGCGAAGCGGAGCGGCCATTCCAAATTAGGCTTTTCTAAACTCGAAATTTTACTTCATGCGCCACGCTTAAAAACTCTGATTTACAGTGAAGTTCAAAAAACACACACATACAACAACGATTATAGGCAACCTAATATACGTTAGAGTTATTGGGTTGCCTATAATCACTATTTTAAACAATTTGTTCAGCTCAGAATTTGACTCACGTTTTATTCACATCTACATTATTAGATTGCTAAGGCCGTATATTTTAAACTTACCGATATTTCAGTGTTTAATACGTGTGGCGCATGAAGTAAAATTTCGAGTTTAGAAAAGCCTAATTTGGATTGGCCGCTCCGCTTCGCTACGCGGCCAATCCAAATTTTCAGGCTTTTCTAAACTCGAAATTTTACTTCATGCTCAGTCTGGGAGTGGAAAACCCTCGTTTAAAGATTCGAATTGAAATCTTTAAAAAAAAAACAACGAATTTCGTAAAATTTACAGTGTATGCATATGTATACCCGAAAGAAAAATTCCTTGTATTTAAATATCACATTTATGCACACACAGTTGTGATATTTTATTGTAATAAAATGTCATGTTTAATAATGTAATTTGAAAATCTTCAACAATTTAGCTAAAATTTAAAAATGTAAGCAAAAAATCTTAATGATATAGTATAAAATATAATTTAGTAAATTTAAGATAATAAAAAAACGTTTTAAACAAATTTAACGTTTAAAACATGTTTAAAACAAAACTGTTAAATTAAAAACACAACCCCTGTTTTTAAACATGTTTAAAACACTGTTTTAAAACAAAGTGTTTTAAACATAACAACCCTGCGTACAAAACACTGATTCGGCTTAAAGTTTTCAATTTGGACGATTAGGATTTTTGGCGCCCAACAAGGGGCCTTCCTAACAAAAACTAGAGAGGTAACAAAAATCAACAACATTTTAAACATAACAATGATAAACGAATTTCAAGACAAACTGGCTCTTTAAATAAAATATGTGGTTAAATGCGAATTTTCCGGTCAACCGAAAGCCGTGATTTGTTAATAGGCTAAACGATTAAGAAGCGGTGAATTAAACAGATTAAAAAAAAAAAACATCGAGTCCATGCTGTAAAAAAATGAAAAGCGGAGAACTAAACAAACGTAACAAAAATCAAATTATTCTCTAAAAAAAAAAAAAAAGCGGTGAGATAAACAAAGTGAATGAAATCAACCCATCCCTACAATTGCAGAAAAAATAATAATGAAGAGATGAAAAAATAACAAAGATGAGTACTTACAATGCAACAATTGCTCGTCGTATTGATGCTGCTGCTTGAGGATATACTGCAACTTCTTGCAGCGCTGCTCAAGATGATACTTTTTCGCGTGCAGATTGTGCAACATGCTGATAGGAACTAAACACTTTTGCTCATCGCTTCGATCGGCTTCCGCGCTTTTGTAATCACCTTCGGCATTCAGACTCTTGCTCAACATCTCGTTGTTCTTCTTCGGAAGCCGGTGCTGGGTGAGCACCTTATCGTGCTGCCGGGTTCTCTTCTGCCGGTACGGCATCGTCTTGCTCTGCTCCCAAACATTATTATTGTTGTTATTATTAACACTCGATTCCGACGTGGAGGGCAGCGTGAACAGCGAAAACGACTTTTCCTTCAGTTCCGCGAAGCAGTCCTTCTCGTCGCGATCGCCGAACACGGAACTCTGGTTCCAACTGAAGGGCATCGCGTCCGCGGAGTAGAAATTCGTCGATTCGATCACGTGATTTGATAGGGTGAGTATTTTCTCGCAGTCCGCTTGGACCTCGACGTCGCAACAACTCGATTTCCCCGCGAGCTCGCCGAAATCGGCCTGGATCTCGACGTCAGCGCAATCCGCTGTTAACCTTAATTGGAGATCCTCGATGTGCGCTTCTTTCAGCGCGATCTCCGCGCGGACCCGCTCCCTGAACTCCTCGAATTCCGCCTCCAAATCCGTAAACTGCTTCTCCAAATTATCCTCCATTATCGTCGGTAGCTTGCAATCCTTCAAATACTGCTCCTCGAACTCGCTTAATTTCAGCATCAGCTCGTTCAACTTCTCCGTGTTGATGTTCTGCTCCTGCTCGAATAATCTCCGCTCGTCATCCAGCTTGTTCTGCCAGTAGTCCTCGCATTTCTCGTACTCGTTTCTCAACAAACTTAATCCGTTTTCCAAATCTTCGCATTTTGCCGTTAGTAAAGTTTTCTCGCGTTCGGTTTTGTTTAGGCGGTCTTTGCAAGAGGTGATTTCGTCTATTAGGCCGTTGGTGTCCTCCATGATGATTTGACCTAGGTATTTGTTCAGGTTTTGGTACTCATTGTTGTTCTCCATTTTGTCGACCATCGCTTTGATGTCGATCAAAACGTTTCGGTACTTACACGTCCGTGATTTGCTAATTTTATTCGATTTCTCTTCGGGTTCGTCCTATCAAAGAAATTTTAACCTATTACTACTTACTATACACAAATTATTATTGAGTTGGGGACCCCGGTGGAGTAGTGGGTAGAGGCCCTGCCTCCTCTAACCCAGCGGTCGCGGGTTCGAGTCCCGCCGGGTGGGGTCATTTTAAAGTACAAAATGATTCCACCTGGGTCCATGGATGTGTGTGAATGTGTTTGTGGCGTCTAAATATAGTTAAATACAAAAATATAAAGGTGAAATGGTGGAATGGTCTGAGACCAATATCCAGTAAATATATAAAATATATATATATATATATATATATATATATATATATATATATATATATATATATATATACACTGCCCTGCAAAAGTTTGGACTCACTTAGAATAATCGTTTTTTTTGTATTTATCGCTTTAATTATCGTTCTCAGACCGTTTTAAACAAGGTATTTGTTCAAAACAATATTGTATTGATAACTTTTGAGCGTTTTCTTTTAATTATCATTTATTGTATCAAAGTATGTTTATTTTAAAATATTGAAAAATCGACAATATTAAAATACAGTAGTGGAAAAATATAGAGCAACTTTAATATATTGCTAAAATAAAATTTCTGATGTTACCTTTGGCCATAATTTGTCTGTAGATAAAAACATACGATATTTATAAATAGTTTGCTGATAAAAAATCCCCATTCTTCTTTCGTTGTTCCATTGGATATAAAAAAGAATATTTTAGAATGGAAATAAATAAAGCAACTTTTTCAATAACCTGATAAATTTGCAATGTATTTAGTTAAGTATAAGTTTAAATTCATCAGTTTAACGTATTTCACTTGTCAACATGCCCAGAGGCAAACATTTATCCGCTGATATTAAAAATCGGATTGTTGATTTATACAATAGTGGTCAAAAACAGATTACCATTGCAAACATGTTTATGTTAAATAAATCTATTGTGTCGCGAATAATTAAGCAATATCGTGTAAAGGGAGATACATCCGTCAAAAAAAAAATCAGGGAGACCCAGAAAAACCACTCACTTTACGGATAAACAAATTATAAAAATTGCCAAAACCGAGCCTTTTCTCGGATCTAACATGATAAAGCCAGGTATATTTGAAGAACTTGGAGTAAATGTGACCTCTAGGACAGTGAGAAACAGACTACTAGAAGCTAAATTATTTGCTAGAAGACCAGCAAAAAAACCCATGTTGTCTAAGAAAAACAGACGATCCCGTTTAAGTTTTGCCAAAACGCATCAACACTGGACTGAGAATGACTGGAAAAAGGTTATCTGGAGCGATGAATCTAAGTTTTCTTTATTTAAAAGTGATGGTATTGTGTATGTAAGACGTCCTGCCAATGAACGACTCAACCCTAAGTATACGTGTCCAACTTTAAAACATGGTGGTGGATCGGTAATGGTTTGGAGCTGTTTTTCGGGATATGGTATGGGGCCCCTTTATAAAATAGAAGGTATTATGGACCGATTTAAATATAAGGACATATTAGAGAACCAAATGGTCCCATACGCCGACGAGATTATGCCTTTAAGACATTTATTTCAACAGGACAATGATCCTAAGCATACTTCTCGGTTCGTAAAAGAATGGTTCAGAAAGGAAAACATCACTGTTATGGAATGGCCTTCACAGTCCCCAGATCTCAATCCAATTGAGAATCTGTGGGACATTTTGGATTCCAAAATCAGAGGAAAATTCTATCGCAATCACCAAGAATTGTTTGAAGCCTTGAACGAAGCATGGGTCAATATGGATACTGCGATTATTTCTAAACTGATAAAATCGATGCCAAAACGTTGTCAACATGTTATTAAGAATAACGGGTTCTTTACAAAATATTAATTAATATATTTAAAAAAACAATTTTGAAGCAAAGTTGCTCTATTTTTTTCCACCCAAAAATTATCTTTAAATATAAAAATACTTCATACAAAAAATATTTATTTTTACCCCCAAAATAAATTGCTTTTGTAGTTGTGGATTATTATAAAAAAAATATGGCTATGTCATACATTACTGATTAAAGAAATAAACGATTTTCAAAAGTTGCTCTACTTTTTTCCACTACTGTATATCATTTTTAATTCCTTCAACATTTTTTTACCTCGAATCAATTTTTGCTCAATGCATCGATACTTAAAAATGCGTACCAATGACTTCGAACCCCACCTGCCCTCGATTGTGTGTACAATAATCTCAAATTTCGTCACTTTGGCAATTGAAAGACAGTTGCTCATTGCACAATATTTTCATCAATATTGCTCCTTCAAAATTGTGTCTATAGTCTTGAAAATGGCAAGAGCAAAGCAAATACCGAAAGAAATACGTGCTCAGATAGTATTTTAAGTGAAATCGGCCATTCGCAGTGAAAAATTGCACAAATACTGGGAGTTTCACAGAAAGGAGTCCGTACAACATTGGAGAGATTTGCTGAAACCAAATCGTTTTCCGACAGGACACGCTCGGGCCGACCCAAAGACGACAAAAAGTGATGATAGAATTATACAAGTGTTAAGTAAGCGGTCCAGACTCAAAACAGTGCCAGATATCAGAGCCGAGATCAATCAAACGCTACCGAAGCCGATCTCCGATACAACGGTCACACGTCGGTTTGTATGGACGAGTCGCTGCCAAAAAACCATTGTTGCGATCGGTAAACGTCCCACAAACGTCGATTTGTTTGATTTAGGCGGCCATAATTGAATTTCCTTAAGTATACCAGGTAACAAAACAAGTCATTAGCAGCCTTAGCAGACACTTCCAGGTACAATACCCAACCCCTTTCATCCCCTTGGATTGCGCGGGAGAGCGGCTACAGGTAATTGCCATTTAGTCATCGTTCGTGGTGTACGCAAGTAATCTCGGTGCTCTCAGTTTAAAGAAAGTTTACAAAGTGAATATTTGTATGTTAAAATCAGTTTTTCAAGAAAATATTAATGGATTCTAGCAATTCAGGTAAGCCCCTTTCTGATAACTATACATTTTTTTTAAACTTATTTCGATATAACATATTTCTAGGCCCTTAAAAATAGTTTGTTTACGGTTGTATTTTTTGGAGTAATTTTAGTTTTGAATCGTCTTTTTGTTGTGTATTCCTGTCCGTCCCGGCCTCAAGTTTTTTATGATTAATTAATTTGAAGTTATAGCTACTACCATTTTAAAATTTGGCCACCGGTTTGGACAGTTTTTCAAAATATTTTACTTTAAAAAATATTTGCAATTAAAAAAAAATCGTGTTTTTTTCTTATATGTTGATTTTTATTTTCTTCAGGGTCGTCCGGCACATCGGGTTTGAAAATAGTGACTCGTAGACATCTATTTGAGAAGTTAGATGATCAAAATCTGCCATCGATTAACGAAAAACTCGAATTCTTAGAAAATGATCTTCTCTCGAGTTATGGTGACACAGAAGAGAGTAAACAACTTTTGAAGCATAAATTCTCTTATTTTAAAACCAACATAAAACAAAGATGGTCTAAAGCGCATAACATGAAAGAGACGTTTTTGAAAAACAACGATTCTTGGTTAGAGGGGACATTTGAAATACCCATATTGACGCAAAATCGCCCAGGTCGGCCCTGCAAATCATTTAGTGAATCGAGTGAGAGAAGTAAAAGGAGGAAGACGGAAGAAATTCGTTCTATCGTGGAAGAAGATGCAATAATTCATGCGGCCCAAGTGATACTACAGAAACGTGGACAAAGAAATGCGTCACATATCCTTAAGGACATCACAAATTCTCCAGCAAGTGCAAGTATATATAAAGAAAGGATTTCCGAAACAAAGGAAGATGCTGCTGCCCTGACCCCTCAGCAAGCGCTTTTAATGTTTGTAGAAGCAGATTTGACAAAGCGTCAATATGAAATAATAAGAGCAACAAATAAAAGTTTTTACCCGTGCTACGATCTAATATTAAAAGCGAAACAGGAATGTTATCCTCCCAAGGAAACAATACGTGTAACTGCTACCAGTGTTGAAAGTGATTTACAATGCCTAATGGATCTAACCGTTAGGCGCTTATCTCTTTACCTGCAAGAAGTCTTAGAAACACTTAACGAGACTGAAAGGAATACTCTGCACATAATTTGCAAATGGGGCTGTGACGGTTCACAGCAAGCACAGTTTAAGCAGATGTTTAGCAACGATGTGGAATCAGATGCAAATATATTTATAAGTTCCTTTGTACCCTTAAAAATTGTGTGTGGAGAAGAAAAGAAAAAAGTTGTTTGGCAAAACCCTACACCGTCTTCTCCTCGATATTGTCGTCCAATAAGGTTTAGATTCGTAAAAGAATCTAAAGATGTCATCAAAGAAGAAATAAGTTACGTTGAAGACAGTGTAAAGTCACTAGCTATCACAGAAGTGGACCTAAAGGGTAAACATTTCAATTTTAAGCACATTTTGAAAATGACCATGGTTGACGGTAAAGTGTGCAATGCAGCAACCAACACAACATCAACGAGCAAGTGTTATATATGTGGTGCTACCTCCAAAAATTTTAATGATTTGTCAACAAAAAATGATGTCAGCTTACAAACTTTAGAGTTTAGGATTTCCGTGCTACATGCACGAATCCGGATATTTGAAAGTATCCTTCATTTGGCCTATAAATTAACTATAAAAAAATATCGCAAAATTAAGACAAAAGAAGAAAAAGATATCGAAGAAAACAGAAAACGAGAAATTCAAGAAAGGTTTCGCCTCGAAACGGGCCTCTTGGCGGATATGCCAAAATCTAATTTTGGTAACAGCAATGATGGAAACACTAGTAGACGATTTTTTTCAAATTGGCTGCTGACATCACTGGAATCAGCTTTGAACTAATTTACAGGCTGAAAATAATTTTGGAAGCTATATCAAGTGGATATGACATAAATGTTAAAAACTATGATCAATACGCTTTAGAGACGGCAAAGCTATATGTTGAATTATATGGGTGGCATCCTATGACTCCAACCATGCATAAAGTCCTGATCCATGGTGGGGCAATCATAGAAAATGCGCTCCTGCCGATAGGGCAGCTGAAGCCCGAAATAAACATTTTCGGTCTTACCGCTAGAATTATGCTAGAAAATTTTCTAGAGAAGTATGCAATGAAGATATATATAGTAGATTACTATTAAGCTCAGACCCGTTAATGAGTAGTATGAAAAAGCCCAAAAAAACATCAGTTAAGTCATTTTCTCCAGAGACAATTGATCTTTTAATACCAGCCCAGCCAAATGAGGATAATTAATACTTTATTTTTTAAATATTTCTTTGTTTACTTTTTTTTATTATAATGTCTTGTCAATGATAAAGAACTATGTATTTTTATTTAAAATATACTATTAAACCTTAATAGACAGTAAAATAATTTTGGCCGCCTAAATCGGCCAAATCGACCTGTGTGCGTCCGTAAACGACTCAAATGGGCAAAAGAACACAAAAATTGGTCTATCGAATAATGGAAACAGGTGTTATGGACCGATGAGTCCAAATTTGAAATTTTCGGTAGCAAACGGCGAATGTACTGCCGCAGAAAATCTGATGAACGGCACGCACCTCAATGTGTAAAGCCAACAGTTAAGTTTGGCGGTGGTAGTGTGATGGTATAGGGTTGTTTCTGCTACAGTGGTGTCGGCACCTTGGTAAAAATCGACGGAAACATGCGGAAAAAAGACTATCACCGGATACTTCAGCGAAGCGCTATTCCATCTGGCATCGATTTGATAGGGGAGGGGTTTGCATTTCAGCAAGATAACGACATTAAACATACTTCAAAACTTTGTACGAACTATTTAAGATCGAAAGAAGCTGCATGCACTCTTAAATTCATGGAATGGTCACCACAATCGCCGAATGCAAATCCCATCGAACTGTTGTGGGATGAGCTGGACAGAGAAGTGCGGAAACTGCATCCAACCAGCGAATCTCACTTGTGGCAATGTCTTCAGCAGGCTTGGCAACGATTGCGACCAGAAAGACTTCAGAAATTGGTGGAAAGAATGCCCAGAATCATCAAATCGAAAGGCCAACATATTGATGAAAAACGGCTGGATTGATTTTCTCAATTTTTTCCAGAAAAAAACTCAAGAATATCACAAGTAAATGTTTATCACTTATTAATAAAATGTTATTCTAAACAAATACGTTGTATAAAATGGTCTGAGAACGGTAATTAAAGCGATAAATATAAAAAAAGCGATTTTTCTAAGTGAGTCCAAACTTTTGCAGGGCAGTGTATATTGAATTGAATTTGTTTGCTTTGGCAATAATAATACTCAGTGCGCAGCTAGATACAGGGATTTTTTTCTTTTAGGTATGTATCTGAATGAACGCGCGCTGTAAATTTTCAGAAATTCAATGATTTTTAAAAGCGTTCAACTCGAAGCTTCCAACGAGTGTTTCCACTTCCTAATTAAGCATGAAGTATAATTTCGAGTTTAGACAAGCCTGAAAATTTGACCAAACCAAATTTTCAGGCTTTTCTAATTTCGAAATTTTACCTCATACGCCAGGCAAACAGGGTTATTAAAAAAAACGTTTTTTTCATTGAAGCAGTGTTTAAAACATTAACAATTAAAAACATGTTTAAAACAGAACATACAGGTCATTTTTCTTTTGAATATACATATTCCAATAATTACAGTGTTTTTTTAAATTTGCAGGAATTCGTTGTATCAAAGCGGTTAATTTGGGCTTTTAACGAGTGTTTTCCACTCCCAGACTAAGCATGAAGTAAAATTTCGAGTTTAGAAAAGCCTAAGAATTTGGATTGGCCGCGTAGCGAAGCGGAGCGGCCAATCCAAATTAGGCTTTTCTAAACTCGAAATTTTACTTCATGCGCCACGCTTAAAACCACTGATTTACAGTGAAGTTCAAAAAACACACACACACAATAACAATTATAGGCAACCTAATATACTATTAAAACACTTAACTTTGTTTTACCACTTTAATTAACTTTTTACAGTGACTATAGTTTCGACTACAAGCTAGTCATTATCAAACTCAGTTTGATAATGACTAGCTTGTAGTCGAAACTATAGTCACTGTAAAAAGTTAATTAAAGTGGTAAAACAAAGTTAAGTGTTTTAATATTATTTTATAAAGATGTACCACAAAGTGAACGCCAACCAAATCAAAGATTTAACCTAATATACGTTACAGTTATTGGGTTGCCTATAATCCCTGTTTTAAACAATTTGTTCAGCTCGGAATTTGACTCACGTTTTATTCACATCTACATATTAGATTGCTACAGCCGTATATTTTAAACTTTACGATATTTCAGTGTTTTATACGTGTGGCGCATGAAGTAAAATTTCGAGTTTAGAAAAGCCTAATTTGGATTGGCCGCTCCGCTTCGCTACGCGGCCAATCCAAATTTTTAGGCTTTTCTAAACTCGAAATTTTACTTCATGCTTAGTCTGGGAGTGGAAGACCCTCGTTTAAAGATTCAAATTGAAATTTTTTAAAAAAGCAACGAATGTCGTAAAATTTACAGTGTATGCATACGCATACCTGAAAGAAAAATTCCCCGTATTTAAAAATCACATTTATGCACACACAGTTGTGATATTTTATTGTAATAAAAAGTTAAGTTCAATAATGTAATTTGAAATATTTTTAACAATTTTGTTAAAATTTTAAAATGTAAACAAAAAATCTTAATAAAGTAGTATAAAATATTTGACGAATAAAGCACTAATAACCTTTCTTCACACTTTTATTTGAATTACCAAATGTATATTTCGGACACAAAGTGACCATTATTAATTAACACAATGTTAATCCATTGATAATGGTCACTTTTTGTCCGAAATGTACATTCGGTAATTCAAATAAAAGTATTTCTTGATAATGCTGTAAAACGCGAAACTAGTCGAGTAAATAGTAAATGTAAAAAAAAAAAAAATTGTGAAACAAACCAAGTGTAATATCAATAATCAAATAAAAGTGTGAAGAAAGGTTATTAGTGCTTTATTCGTCAAATTAATTTGATCTTTACGTAACTCACAATCAACTTAGTATAAAATATAATTTAACAAATTTAAGATAATAAAAAAAAACGTTTTAAACAAATTTAACGATTAAAACATGTTTTAAACAAATTTAAGATTAAAACAAAACCGTTTAAAACACGACGGCTGTTTATAAACATGTTTAAAATACCGTTTTAAAACAAAGTGTTTCAAACATAACAACCATGCGTACAAAACACTGATTCAGTTTTCAATTTGGACGCTTAGGATTTTTGGCGCCCAACAAGGGGCCTTTCTAACAAAAACTAGAGAAGTCTCATAATTAAATCGACTATATGCATACAAAAAGTTTAAAATGTTTGGACCGTAAATAAAAAAGGTTTTCAAATGGAGCCGGCGGTGAAGGCCCTTTAAAAACAACCGATTTAAGGAAAATTATCGAAACCTTACTAGGAAAAAGAGTTACACATTCAACAAACATTTCAAACAAACTCTCCTATAAAAATGAAACACAAAAAAAAAACATAAAATAACCACATTATCACATTTGTTATTAATAGATGATACAGAGGTAAGTGAAAGCTTTGCGACATGCATCATATTTATTATCTTGAAAAAAAAAGAACATGCTGTTAATCACCCACAAATAATTCACCAAGATCCAATTGTGTAAAAACCTTAAACTGCAGTGACAAGGTAAAAAACACATATTAATTCTTTTACTCTGTGCTGTAGTCAAAAAAATCATTGATCATTCGCAGTTCGTTATTGGACTACAGTGCAGAGTAACAAATTAATATGTATATTTTACGCTGTATACATATTAATTTGTTACTCTGCACTGTAGTCCAATAACGAACTGCGAATGATTAATGCTTTTTTTTTTTTTAGGGGCAAGGAACTGAAGTTAGGGTTATTTCTGCCCTAGCACCGCAGCCGTGTGGCTTATTGTACTTCTTCCGTTTCCGTAATTAATCAAAGAGCTTTGTTTCATTAGCTATGTGATCAATGATAATTTTTCATAATTTAAATTCAACATTGTTCTTCGACAGTTCGAGTATGTATGCAACTAGCCGAAAACAAAACCGACACCAACAAAAACTTCTTGTTTACATATGCGTTTATTTACGTTACGTTTAATTGGTAAACTGAGGTTGAAATAAAATGTAAAAATATTTTTCGAAACTGCAGTTCAGAAATTAAATAGTTTTAGGGAAAATATCAAGCTGAGGATTTAACTCTGAAGTGTAATTCAAAATGTGATTATATGAAAATAAAATGCTATTATAAATATGAAACCATAGCAAACAACTGAATACAGCATTTATATGAACTCTCGAGTCGCCTATTAATTCAAGACACATACATCAATAACTCTCCCAAGGTCCACTAGTGCATGTATTACACAAGCGAAAACAAATTAAGTTATCACGTTTTTATTTAATTTTTTTTACGTTTCGCAAAACTGATAACACAATCGTGCAATTATTTAATAAGGATTTAAACTACAACAACCGCTCGTACATTTAAAGCAAAATGAAAAAAATTAATAGACTTTTATTTAAAAATCTAAGGTGCAGTTAAACATAAAGACAATTTAACATAAAGAAAAATTAAGTTTATCAATAGTTTGCAAAATATTTACATAATATAAAAAACGAATTAAAATTAATATCGACTTTCTGCAAAATTTTTGTCTCATTGAGACTAGTCTCCAAATATTCATTGAAACAACTACTTCTCGAGCTAATACCCCGACAGATATTGAATTATACAATGAATATTTGAGTTACACGACAGCTCTATTGTTCTATGCATAATTTATATGCAAAATGCAACATCAGGTTAAATTATTCTCTCACCAAACTAAATGAAACAACAGGAAATTGAAATAAATTGAAAAAATTACAGGGAATCAATTTTAATTGTCTCAAGCCATCTTTCATATTCGTGTGTGCATACATGTGACTTATTAACGTACGCGATTACAGTTTTCCCTGCGTTTATTAAATTCGCAAAGTGAGCTCTGCCGTCTTGTTTAAGTGCAGTTTAAAGTCTATAAATAGCGGATTTTGTGTTCTCGCCATCGTTGGTGAGTTTTTATAAATTAAAACACCTGGCTGATTGAGGTTAGTACGGAGAGCCGGCGGCGCACGCAGTGCGCACTCGCATCCTACTCACGTGTGAACTCAATGGCGTATCTAATACGTGGGATATTGATGTTTTATTTCCTGATTTTTGTTTTAAATTTCTAACATTTGTGATTACCTTTCCGTGGCCCTCCTTTGTGGTGTTTTTGTTAGTCACTGTAACAGGCCCTACAGTGTGAAATATTGTACCCCCGTCTTAACTCTTCCTTTCCTACTCAATTAATATTATTCAAAAGATCTATAATGACTGTCTGTGCTATGTGTGGCCAATTCATTCCCCCAAATAAAATAAAAAGCTGTTCTAAATCTACTGACGGGAAATGGATGTGTGCAAACTGTATGGCGTTATGGAATTTTTCACCAACTGATACTTCTAGTCAACAGGATGTAATTGCTATACCAGAAACGCTGTCAGCTATAAAGGATATATTCCAGAGTCAGTTTCAACCGTTTTCAGATAATATAAAACAGCAAATATGTGCCTGTATGGAAGAAGTTACTTCAATAACGAAAGAAGTTGCCGCTTTGAGAGAGGAAAATACTCGCCTGAAGAGTGAAATAGCTACTTTAGCTACTACAACTAGCAGCAATAACAACCATGCAGCTGAAGATGTAGTACGTGAAGTGGAGGACAGATTACAACGTGCCAATAATGTGATGGTCTTCAATGCCCCGGAAACAACCAATAACCCTAACAGTAAACAAGCTGATTTAGCATACCTTATGAATGTCTTGAGGGAAAGTAAGGAAGCAACTGATAATCTGTCTGAAGTTTCCTTATTTCGCGTTGGGAAAATTGGAAACCAACCCAGACCCATTAAACTTCAATTTAAGAACAAATATAAGGCTATTGGTTTCATGAAATGTTGTCGACTCTTGAAGCTCGAAGAGATCCATGTAGCCCCCGACAGACCACCGTTGCAAAGCAAGAGGCTCAATAAGGCTCGTGATGAACTTAAAGCCAGACAAGGACAAGGAGAAGAAAACCTTACCATCAAATATATCAAAGGTTACCCTCGAGTAGTAACATCTGAATGATGTCCAACGCCCACAGGAAATACTAGCATAACTGCATATTATCAAAACGCGTGTGGTTTAAATACAAAAACAGTGACATTCTATACTAATTTATGTTCGTGTGACTATGCGGTGATACTTTTAACAGAAACCTGGCTAAATCCTAGTGTAAATAGCAGTGAATTGTTTAGTGATACATATGTCGTTCACAGAACTGATCAGGATCCCAAGATAACTGGTCGATCTCGTGGTGGTGGTGTATTGATTGCCATTCGTGATAATATTAAACATGACATCATTTCTACAGATACTATTCGCACACAACTACCTATTATTGATTTATTAATATGCAGATGTAGAATGAAAACTTGTTCGCTTTATTTTATACTTGTATATATTCCACCAGATACATCGGCTGATGATCTTAATCGATTCTTTGATCTGCTTATGGAATTTAATTTTGGGGATGATATAGTAGTTTTAGCCGGCGATTTCAACTGCCCCGCATTGGGTACTAATTTAACAACAAGAAAATCATCAATTATTACAAACTTTTGTAATTTTTTAGGTGTAAGACAGTATAACGCCATAACAAATAGCTCCAATAATATTCTAGATTTAATCTATTCCAACATTGAATGTCACGTGGATAGAGAGATGATGCCATTAGTCCTTGAGGATACATATCACCCCGCTCTTTTGTGCTCTCTACAATGTACACCTGATATATGTAAAATCAACGATGCTCTACTAAAATTTAACTTCAAAAAAGGCAATTATCCTGCTCTATATGCTTACTTATGCGACATCGACTGGAGCTACTTGTCTGGGTTTACTGATATCGGCGTTGCTTTTGATGAGTTTTATAATACGTTAATGAACGCACTGATGAAATTTATTCCAAAATATAAACCTAAAAGTGCTACAAAATATCCGCCCTGGTATAGCTCGGAGATTATTAATCTTATAAAAGAGAAGACCATAATTAGGAAAAAAAGTAAATCGAACTTAAATCGAAAAGTGGAATTTAAAAAAATCCGTTCCTTAATAAAAACTAAAATCAAGTCAGCTTATCGTGATTACATAACTACAGTTGAAAATCAGCTCGTCGGTAATCCCAAACAATTCTGGTCCTTTGTAGATTCTAAAAAATCAAGTAAATCGAGACTTCCTTCTTCAGTACTTCAAGAAAATATTCTTCTTGAGGAACCTAGCCTTATTGCTAACACTTTTCGCGATTACTTTGCTTCAGTCCATAACCCTTCATCAAATAGTTTGACAGATATTCATATAACCTTCAATCCCAATTTTCTATTTTGTACCATATCAGTCCAGGATATCCTGGCACATCTCAAAAGACTGCCTAACATTTATTCAACTGGTCTGGATAACTTACCAGCGTTCCTTTTAAAAGACTGTGCACTTTTACCACACATTGCCAACATTTTTGAGAGAATATTATTCGATCAAATATATCAACATATTAAACCATACCTATCAACTGTGCAGCATGGTTTTATTCCGCGACGGTCGACGGTTACAAATCTTTGTTTAATGACACATAACATCGCGGAAGTTATAGATTCTAAAGGGCAACTTGATGTTATTTACACCGATCTGTCAAAGGCTTTTGACAAAGTTCCTCATAACATCCTTCTGGCCAAATTAAGCAGATTCGGGTTCTGCGAGTCATCAATATCACTAATGAACTCTTATCTCACTGAACGTAGAGCGGTAATTAGATATAACACATCTGAATCAACTGCATATACACCCTCGTCAGGGGTACCCCAAGGTTCGATCTTAGGACCATCATTATTTAACATGTTCATAAATGACCTCTCAGAATTGTTAACTTGTCATCATCTACTTTACGCAGATGATTTAAAATTATATACTTCGATCAAAGACATAAACGATTGTCTAATGCTCCAAAATAAGTTAAAATTGATTGCTTAATGGTGTGAGAATAATGGACTTACTTTAAACATTAACAAGTGCAAATATATGTCGTTCACTAAAAAATCTAGCCCCATCACGTATAATTATTCAATTAATGACATGTATTTAGAGAAAGTCACGGTATTTAAAGATCTGGGTGTCTATTTTGACAGTAATCTGACATTTGGTCGTCACATTGAGGCAATCGTTAATAATTCATTGAAGTCATCGGGTTTTATTCATCGCAACTCGTCTAGTCTTAAGAACATCAATGCATTAAAAACCCTGTACAACTCGTATGTACGCTCAAAGCTGGAATATGCAGCCTTAGTTTGGTTTCCTCAAACTCAGAACCAAATAAAGATGATTGAAAGCGTACAACGCAGATTTTTAAAATTTTTATTTCATAAAACTGAAGGATACTATCCAGTAAGAGGATTTGATCATGACATACTACTCAATAAATTTAGTTTAGACTCTCTTGAATGTCGTAGGCATAAGGCATCTATCTTATTTATGCATAAATTATTACACAATGAAATAGATTCACCAGAATTATTAAATCAGATTGGGCTGCATATTCCAGTTTTTTGCAGCAGGCAAAAACCTATGTTTAGCATCCCAAACCATAGGACTAACATGAGATTAAAATCTCCTATTGTTATCATGTCATGCATGTGTAATAAATTACCACCCTGTTGTGATATTCTGCACGACTCTGTTAAATCGTTGTTGAACAATCTGTCAAATAGCTGTCACACTCACGAGCGTCTTCATATTGTTTAGATTTAAATTTATTTATGTACATACATACATGGTTTATTGTATTATCATTGTCTTGTAATTGGGAAATTTCCTGTTGGGCAATAAATACTTATTATTATTATTATTATTATTATATATAAGGTGCAGTTAATTATTAAATGGATTCGATAGCTAACACCATCTAATGTTAGCTATCGAATCCATTTAATAGTTTTCATATATCAGCTTGATATAGTAAGAAATGTTCAGTATTTCTCAGCACTGGGTCGGGACCACACTGAAGAGGACCTTGAAGTCCGAAACGCGCCTGTGGGTATCCGGTGCCGGAATACTGAACTCAAATTCAGTGCAGTTTTCCAATTCTTTTATTAAAAAATAATTATTTCAGGAGTCCAACAATTATTGAAGCCCTGCCTGGCTGTAAAATCAAACATGAATGCAGATTCTTACAAAATTATTGAGTAAGACATTACTAAAGGACTTCAATAATTGTCGAACGCCCGACAGTTCACAGATGTGTTAAAAAGTAATAATACAAGGCAAATTTTAATACACTTTTTTTTACATGTTAATATTTCTTCAAATTACATTATGAAACATTATATGTCTTCAAACGTAAAACTGCACAAAATTTAAAAGAAAAATCAGATGTTTCATTTTTGTAAATCGAATTTTATAAAACAGGAAGAAACAAAAAAATGTGCATGCTTATTTGTACAAAACTTTCATCTCTTCCACGCACCGATTACTCTCTCACACGCATTGTAATAATAATTCCAATTTAGAAATAAATCAACTAGAAAATTTCCACTTTGCTTCATGCCCGAGTAAATAATTCAATCAATTCGAATTGAAACGAACAAAAAATAATTTTAATTTTTAAATATGTTTTTTTTTAAAGATCGGAAAACATACACGAGCTATTATTAATTATGATAGAGAAAAATAACTTCACTTTAAAGCAGGTGAAGAATAAAATGTACTTAATAAAACAAATAAATATTATAAGGAATGAACAATATTTTAATATATTTGAAATAAATAATTATGTATTTATTTGATGACCCGGACACATGATGAAACCCACAACACTATTTGAAATAAAACAACACCGTTGGAAGGATTTCATTCTTATTGCTGAACACTGCAACAGGTTTCAATATTCATCTGCCTAATGAAGCCACTGTGTGGTGAAACCAGGGTTGTTGAAAATAAAACGTTTTTTTTTTCATTTCAATTAAAACAGTTTTTTTTATAATACGTGTTTTTTTTAAAACAGAACATACTGGGCATTTTTCTTTTGAGTATACTTATCCCGATAATTAAAGCGTTTTTAATATTTGTGAGAATTCGTTGTTTCAAAGCGGTTAATTTGAAGTCTTTAACGAGTGTTTTCCACTCCCAGGCTAAGCATGAAGTAAAATTTCGAGTTTAGAAAAGCCTAAGAATTTGGATTGGCCGCGTAGCGAAGCGGAGCGGCCAATCCAAATTAGGCTTTTCTAAACTCGAAATTTTACTTCATGCGCCACGCTTAAAAACACTGATATACAGTGAAGTTTTAAAAACACACACATACAACAACGATTATAGGCAACCTAATATACGTTAGAGTTATTAGGTTGCCTATAATCACTGTTTTAAACAATTTGTTCAGTGCAGAATTTGACTCACGTTTTATTCACATCTACATAGTAGATTGCGAAAGCCGTATATTTAAACTTTACGATATTTCAGTGTTTTATACGTGTGGCGCATGAAGTAAAATTTCGAGTTTAGAAAAGCCCAATTTGGATTGGCTGCTCCGCTTCGCTACGCAGCCAATCCAAATTTTTAGGCTTTTCTAAACTCGAAATTTTACTTCATGCTTAGTCTGGGAGTGGAGAACCCTCGTTTAAAGATTCAAATTGAAATCCGCTTCGCTACGCGGCCAATCCAAATTAGGCTTTTCTAAACTCGAAATTTTACTTCATGCGCCACGCTTAAAAACACTGATATACAGTGAAGTTTTAAAAACACACACATACAACAACGATTATAGGCAACCTAATATACGTTAGAGTTATTAGGTTGCCTATAATCACTGTTTTAAACAATTTGTTCAGCGCAGAATTTCACTCACGTTTTATTCACATCTACATATTAGATTGCGAAAGCCGTATATTTAAACTTTACGATATTTCAGTGTTTTATACGTGTGGCGCATGAAGTAAAATTTCGAGTTTAGAAAAGCCTAATTTGGATTGGCTGCTCCGCTTCGCTACGCAGCCAATCCAAATTTTTAGGCTTTTCTAAACTCGAAATTTTACTTCATGCTTAGTCTGGGAGTGAAAAACCCTCGTTTAAAGATTCAAATTGAAATCTTTAAAAAAAAAAAAACGAATCTAGTAAAATTTACAGTCTATGCATATGTATACCTGAAAGAAAAATTCCCTGTATTTAAAAATCACATTGTGATATTTTATTGCATTAAAATGTTATGTTTAATAATGTAATTTGAAATATCTTTAACAATTTAGCTAACGTTTTAAAACGAAAACAAAAAATCTTAATGAAGTAGTATAAAATATAATTTAGCAAATTTAAGATAATAAAAAAACGTTTTAAACAAATTTAACGTTTAAAACATGTTTTAAACAAATTTAAGATTTTAAACAAAACCGTTTAGAATACGACAGCTGTTTTTAAACATGTTTAAAACAGTGTTTTTAAACAAAGTGTTTTAAACATAACAACCCTGGGTGAAACATATTGGTTGCAGTGTTAAACAATAAAAGTGAAAACTTCTTTCCTGTGTTGTTTTATTTTAAATATAAATAATTATATTGTTATTAATTTCTTAACTAAATTCCCATTAAACAATGTATATGTTTAATGGGAATTACAGATAATACAACTACTAAGAAAAAAAATACTTCACAGGAAATGGAATATTAACGAAGCCCAAAAAACAACAATAGATAAGTAAATGGGTGCTTTTAATTGCTCTAGGAAAAACAATGAAACTCACGAACAATAAAAGAAGATAAAAATATTGTCACAAATATACAGGGTGAAAAAAAAAACAAGATACAGATCTATAAAATACACAGGAATACAAAAAATCAAGATAGGCATTTGACAAAATACGAAATGCATTGAAAAAATATTATCCTATTTGAATTATGCAAATCGTGTAAACCCAAATTCTTCTTTTTCAAAGCAAACAATAATTCATTTCACAACATCCTCTTAAATAACATTCCGCCTCGACATAGAATAAATATTGAATTAGGTCGAAATAACACATTCCATTATTATTAAAATATTTAAAATAAAAAAATCGATCGGCTTTCTCCTCACAACGTTATGCAATTTATATTCATAACAATTCCTTGAAGTGGTACACACATTCACACACACACACCACAGACATATATGCATGCTTAACTCAATTGTTTACTAATTAATTTCTCTCATAATTATATCCTCGGGTGTCAACATAAGGTATGTATGTGAAGTAAAAAATTAATTAAAATAACTTTATATAAATCTATATTTCATATTAAATATATATACAGGGTGTCAGCATTTCAACAGAATGTATGGGGATCTTGGATATTTGAAGAGATAGAGAGTCGGTTCAATTGGGGCAAATTTGCGTAATTTAGGGCCCAATAATAATCCCAAAACAAATTTGAAATATCTTCTTTCGTTTTTGAGATATTGTCAAAAAACGGATTTTTTGAAATTTTGTTTTTATTTTTTTATTCAAAAACTACTGAATCCAGACATTTACAACTTTGACATTATAGAGGACCCGACGCCCTAAGGGGCAACAAGGGATAGCAGAAGAAGAAGACATTATAGAGGCACTTTTTAATGATAAATCTAGTAACATATTTTATTTTAAGATAACTATAACATTTACCCAGGGACCATAGCTAAATTTTGTTTTTCTTATGGGCACCATTTTGAATTTTCATATTTTTTACTGAATTCAATGATGTACCACACTTATAGTTTATTGTACATTTTATATGTAAAATTTTAATCTTTTTGTTTTTGTAAAGAGTGCCTTGGCAACTCCTAGGACCGACGATAGCATCCGACGATACATATTTATCAGTTGTGATGTATTTTAAACTGACACTCGTTAGTTCCACTCCCAGACTAAGTATGAAGTAAAATTTCGAGTTTAGAAAAGCCCCGCCTAGAAAATTTGTCGAGGGTCGCGCAGCGACCCGAGACAAATTTTCACGGGGCTTTTCTAAACTCGAAATTTTACTTCATGCGCCAAGCGTATAAACCACTGATTTACAGTAAAGTTAAAAATAGATGTGATGATGATTAATATTTAACTACATCTCGGTAGCAAAAAATGCAAGAATTACTTTTTTTGTAAATAGTTCTGGAATAATAACAATAAAAGTAGAATAAATTTGTTTGTGCAACTTTTATGTGACAATCAATACTTATTATTTTTATTACAAAAGATTGACAGTTAATAATTAATTTTGAGTGCTAACAATGATTGACTGCTGTCAAAATTTTATTGATTAACAGATATAACGTCATTGTTTCCAAGGCACTCTTTGCAAAAAAGAAAATATCACAATTTTAAATATCAAATCTAAAATAGATTATGAATGTGATACATCACTGAGTTCAGAAAAAAATATTTTTTTAAAAAATATAAAAATCCAAAATGGCACTCATAAGAAAAACAAAACTTGGCTATGGCTAGTAGATTCTTCATTAAAAAGTGTTTGTATATTGTCAAAGTTCTAAATGTGCAGACTCAGTAGGTTTTGAATTAAAAAATAAAAACGATTTTTAAAAAAATCGGTTTTTGTTAATATCTCAAAACAAAAAAAGATATTTCAAAATTGTTTTCAGATTATCGTTAGGCCCTAAAATACGCAACTTTGCCCTAATTTAACCGACTCTCTATCTCTTCAAATAATTGAGATCTCCATACATTCTGTCGAAATACGGGCACCCTGTATATTTATATATATATATATGCAAAGGAAGAATAAACGGTTCTGTTTTATATACAATTTATATTACCCAACAAACAAATTATTGTGAAAGAGTGGGCTATGAACCAGTGTTTAGTAAAACTACTAAACGTCAATTTTAATGCAGTAAAATGCATTGAACTGCAGTTGAAATCAATTGAAGTTGTCATTTGGAACCGAGCTCATCTCTGAACTGTTCGATTAAAATTACCAGCATAAGTAAAGAGTATATTTGGCAACATTGCCTCAGCAAATGTCATAATAATAATCCAAAAGTTTTGATTTGTCATCGTTGAAAAACTCACCTCGTTGTTGGGTATATCGGGTATTTGAATGGAGTGTTCTGTGAGCAGCCGTTCCAGATTCCGCACCCTCTTCTGGAGCAGGTTGAGCTCGTCGAGTTGCAGAGAATGGCCGCAACAGCCCTCGTTGTCGGCATCATAGCCGCTGTCGTTCAGCACGAAGGCCCTCTGGTGGTCGGATTGCTGCGAGAAGGAGTTTTGGAATTTCCGCACCTTTTCCAAACGGGGGCTCTCGTTACCTAAATAAAACAGCCAATATAAACCCTTTACACTTCTTATCGTGTTTTTACAAAAAGAGACGAGTAGGTTTGCCTCCCCAAGTGTAATTCTAACCTAAAAGTTTTGATCTGTCGAAGTGTGAAACACTCGAATCAAACACAAAAGTACTAACCCATAATCTCCAAGGAGTTCAACTCTTGCCCAGGGGTCGACTCCTCGCTCCTCCGCTTCGTCCCGAGATGCACGCCCTCGCACACCACCGAAACATCTACCGTTCCCTCCCCGCTGAGCCGACTGTTGCTCTTTAGCGAGGCGATCTCGTTGCTCAGCGCCTCAATCCGCGACACCATCTCGTCCCTTTCATCCCGCAAATTCGTGTTTTCGAATTGGAGAGCGCTGATCCTCCCGATCAATTTCTCGCGCTGCTCCACCTCGCAGTCCTTCGCCCGCAATTTCTCCACTTCCAACAAATCAATTTGCTTCTGGAGCGAGTTTTTCAAATCCTCCAGCTCGCCGATCTTGCGGGTCAGGTCCTGGTTCTCCTTCTCGATTAAAGAACAGTACTTTTGCGTGGCTAGAAGCTCATCACGTGTTTTCAATTCGTCGGATTGCAACGCCTCTAATTTAGTTTCGAGGTCCTGGTTTGCGGAGCTCATTTGTTCTTTCTCGAGGGTGAACTGCTGGGTAGCTTCTTTCAAAATTTCAACATGCCGCTGCTCCAGAAGCTTGACGTGCTTCTGCGTGTTCAACTCCATGTTAGCCACGTTATCGTCGACTTCCTGGGCGAGCAGGGTCGCGCGGTTGTTCGCCTCGAAAATGTCGTTTTTTAACTTCTCCCGCTCCTCCTGCATCTGCTCCAAAAGGGTGCGGAGGCATTTGATTTCGTTTTGGTGAAGAGTCAGGTTGGCCTGGAGCAAAGCCGGTAGGGGGGTGCGCGTGTGGTCTATTCGGAACTCGTTCAGTGATTTGATCTCCTTTTCGATCACCGAGGAGATTTCTTGGATGCTGACGGTTCGGTTTTTAAAGCCTAGATCCGTTAGTAAGGTTTTCGGGGTGGAAATCCCGGCTTGTTCCCACTGGTCGGAGATTTGATCGACGCTCGTGAATCCCGAACCGTCCGCGCCTAGTTTGATTAGAGGCGAGATTTTACCGTCGTGGTAACTGGTTGTTGAGTTTAAGATGTCGAAATCAGCATTTTGCGGGCTTAGCAGGTCCCTGACATCAACTTGCGGATTTAGAAGGTTGTTAAAATCGCCATTATCCGTTCGTCTATTCAAAAGATCACCAAAATCCCGCCTAATTAACTGATTATCAAAATCCCGTGGAATTAAAACATTTCCATAATCCCTTTTTGGTATATCGTAGTTGCCGCGCGGTGTTGGTAAATCCACGAAACTAACATCAACCTCATTTTTCTTTAACGGCGTTAAAAATACATCACTCTCCAAACTTCGATCGTCGAAATCTTTATCGACGATCCCGCGCGTATTTTTGTTGTTCGACTCGCCGTTGAAAATCCCGTCGCTCATAAACTCGCTCCACGTTTCGTCCTGCTGCAAAACCTCCAGCAGCTCCTCGAAGCTAATCCTTTTATTATAATCCAACACCAGTTTATTCGACAACCGTCTTATAACACTATCGGCCAATTTGTTTAAACCAATCGCCTCGCAAACCACGGCCAGCTCGTTCTGATTCAAAAACCCATCCTCGCCGACCCCCAGTTTCCTCCACGCTTGCCTAAGCATATTCTCCGTGCAAACCCCGCCGGTCGTCAAGAAAACATCGTTGAAGGACGTGCAGCGTTTCAGCCTATTGTTCGTCCTGCGTTTCTTCGAATACGAAACCTCATTCTGCGAATTCGAGCGTTGCACCGTGACATTCTTAACCTCCTCTTTATTAGGCCGCGATCGCCTCCCGTATTTTTTCGAGCCGTACACGAATTTCGGGCTTACTTCGCGCTCCGGGGAAGTGTTTATATCCAAACCTCCTCCTACCACGGTTGTAGTATCATGATTTTGCATAGTGCCTAGGAGGTTGAGCAAGGCGTCCTTGAATTCGGCGAAGGTGACGCGCTTGGGGTTCTTGTGCTCTTCGTTGTCGACGGCCAGCAGGGCTTTGGTCAGGTCGGCGGCTCTGTCTTCCAGCTGGAGGGTCTCGCATAGCTTGAGCAGCCCGGTCCTGTCGAGGCTGCCCCTCCGCTCCGTGTCGTGCCCCTCGAAGACTTTAAAGAGCTGGTGTTCGTACGGGTCCAGGGAGGGATTTTCCATCTTCGGAATGCATCTGTAAAAACAAACGATAGTTTAATACAAGGTTTCCCAACCTTTTTCGACTATAGACCCCGTTTGAAGAAATGAACTTTTCGCTAAAAAGGTCGAATTTTCCTGACTTTTCCTGATGAATAAAATCCCTTGACTTTCCCAGTTGTTCGCCACCCTGCATATACCATACATTTAAATCAATTCAACCATATGGCACAGACACACACACACACATACATTTATTACAACTAATTAATTCCAATGTAATTACCTTGACTAGTGAATCCATGCTTAACATATTAATAATTTTTCTATCACAAATACACAAAATAACAAATAATATTCTCTTCTAGCACTATTTTATAACTGAACTGTAAATCACTTAAAAAAGCACATTAAGAGACACAAAGACAAATGACAGATAAAATCATCTGGTGATGATGTTAGCAAAGCGAATGACGCACTAAAGTGTGGTAACATTGAAACTAGGTAGTTAAATCAAATGCTAATGACGGTCTGTCCACAAACACATTTGCATACATTATGCACTCGAAAAACTGGTTGTGTGTGGATGGCTGTTGTTAAATAAAAAAACATAAATAAATAAAAAAAAAACTATTTCACAAAAGCACAACGAATGACAACATTTATAGTCTGATTAAATTATCATGATGTATATATTCTAATTAAACTATCATTACGTATATATTCTAATTAAATTATCATTACCTATATATTCTAATTAAATTATCATGAATATATTAATTAACCCATTCACATACAATGACGTATAAGATATACTAATTATCTTGATTCGAAAACGTCCATTTTTCGTTTTTTTTTTTAGTATACATATCCCAATTTTTGTTGAAATATTCAGACACTCTTGCAGCCGCTTGATCTTTCCTAGCAGCTCGATTAGTTACTTACATGAGTAGCTGGTTACTGTTGGTAACTAACTTAACCTAAGACCCTTACTTAACCCGTTATTGCCTATTGGCAAATACACTGATCACTGGATATAAAATATTATAATCAATAAACTTATTTTAATTGAAAATGTAAACATACGAGGGTTGATCAAAAAGTAAGGTTACAAAAAATATGTGTTTCATTGCAGGCTTTGTAACCTTACTTTTTGTCAACCCTGTTAATTAAATAATAATAAAGCAAAACCATATATGTTATAAATATTATAAATATATATTTTTTTAATAACTTCATTGTTTACCATAATTTATATCCAGTGATCTATGTATATGCTGCTGGACGTTGATGGGTTGATTAAGTTAGTAGCTGGTTAGTAAAGTAACATATCAGATTTTATCTTGGATTAGTTACCAGTTTACTTGACATTAAATCAGTGTTCTATACCGGTGGTGCATGAAGTAAAATTTCGAGTTTAGAAGAGCCTGAAAATTTGTATTTGGGTGCTGCGCTTCGCTCCTCACCCAATACCAAATATTCAGGCTTTTCTAAACTAGAAATTTTACTTCATGCCTAATCTGGGAGTGGAAAACTACGTTAAAAAAATTGGGTACTTTAAAATGTCCCGCTTCACTGAGGGACCCTGTATATTGATTATTCCCATCACTATATGTAAATAAACTCGATATATCAACAGGGAAATTAAGAAGTCTCAAGTATAATCCAATGTTGTAGTTTACTTCCATCAAGAGTGCACAATGTGTTAACCTCAAAAGGGAAATAAAGAATCGCCGATTTTAGTAAACTATTGTGTTGACACAACTTACACACCGATATTTGCACAACTGATTATCATTCTCGTTAATTACTAAATGATTAGTAAAGGTAAATAAATACTGCTCAAATAAATAAGATACCAAAGCAATTAATAGCAACACTTTTATTTGAACCTTATCATCCCATTTAATTATTGCTCAACATCAACAGAATAAACAAATGATTTCCTAAAAAAAACAATTCAAACTGATTTTGTATTGTGGAGGCTTCTACTTTGTTATTCATGTTAATTTATCAATAAAAAAACGTTTTAACTTTGTTTGTATAACACTATTTATTTTTACATGACTGCATAGATCATGTTTGATAATGGCAAGCTAAATTTGCCGAAACTTGCAGTCACGTAAAAATTAATAGTGTTATACAAACAAAGTTAAAATGTTTTTATTGATAATTTAAACTGAGCTTAGGGTAACTTTGTGTTGTGCATCTAGCATTTTTCAACACATTTTCGGGCATGCAGATTTTAGAAACAAGTCTCAATTTTAAAAATGTTCCGTTGTGTTTAAAAAATTAAGGTTGGTTTAAGTCACTAACAGCCGTATTAATAGACATTAGCATACAGCTTTAACACAGTTCTAAAGATGATATGTATTAATATTTTTGTATTAATAAAACGTTTTAGTAGATAACTATTCTTAGTTTACAAATAATAATTTAAGAGCATGATACCCCTAGTTTAGGATACAAGATCCATCTTATACATAATAATAATAAATAATAATAATAATAACCTCAATTGTCATAAAAAAATAGGGTTATTTAGAATAGAGAATTCAGAAACAGCTGTTTTTCAACGATCTCGACTGTTGGTACTGCTTAACCAGATTAAGTTGGCCAGACGCGCAGAGAGGAAGCGAAAATGAAACAAGAGAGAGAGGCGATCTGGCGGCCGAGTACAGTCGCTGGAATAAGCAAGCACGTGTTCTTCGCGCGCGCAATTCATTTATAACTCAACAGCGTAGATGGTCGGTCGCTCCCCTCAGCATCAAGATCATTTTTTGTAAATTTGCATACATTGCTAATAATTTTACGAGATTGGCCGGCAAGTGCACGGCCACGAGTTAATTTACTTTGAAAATCCATCGCACTGTCACTTCTTCAAATGAATGTACAACGCGCTCGAACTCTTCACGAAACCTATCGAGACCGCCTATCTTTCGCTCCGCCCACAATTTTGCCACTGTGCAACGGCAAGTTATGATGGTTCTACAGTACCTGACACTATTTTTTTTGTGTTTAGTAAAAAAATTTTTGTCCAGGCTTGTATTATTAGTATTATAAAATAATATAAGGCGAAAGTGTCTCGAGCCCAAACGAATTAATTCAGCAATTAAACAATCATCATTAAATCAATAGCGTACGCACGGTGAAATCCTACGCACACCACAATAATTGAAACTCAATAAAAATAAAGAGTTGATAACGAATAAAATGAAACGTCAAGGTGAACCAACACACAATTACTCGACCTTATTAGAACGAGAGAGCAGACAAATTCCTCAGAGTCACACCAAGGAATCTTTTTGTAAAAAATTATAACACGAACAACAATGCTTAATAAAACAATAATCTTTGAAAGTGGCAAAGATTTTTTTTGTAAAACATCAACAACAATGCTCAATGTAATTATAATAAATATAATTAAGAATACCAATGATTATTTAATTTAAAAGTCTCAAGTTATTTTATATATATTTAATCGAATTAAATGAGACAGGCACACATGCAAGCAACATATTGTTTTTTTTGCATTATAAAAGTTTTCTCCTGCTTTTTCAATAGCACAAAAATGTGATTTCTATTAAACTATTCAAGCACATTCCAATTTATCTCAGTGCACAGTGCTTTTTTTACGCATACTGAGAGGAGAGCAGTTCCTCATTTCACTTGCCATCAGAGTTGCTTATAATTCTAACCTAAAAATTATCCTTATCAGCAGGTTGACTGTCGCAATTTTTTATTTAGACATTCAGATTTCCTTATTTATTGTGAATCGTACTTGATTCATACGACAGCCAATGTGGTAATATCATTTTTGTAATTATAAGTAGTATATAATTTTGAACTTCACTGGGTGCGTGCTTGATTAAAATAGACAAATATTCGAATATTTAAATATGAATATTTCCATCACTGAATTATTCACATATTTGAATATTCGAATATTTAAATATTAAAATACTCAAATATTTGAATATGTATTTGAACGAATATTTGAGTTTTAAAATAGTCGAATTATTTAAATATTTGAAACAATATTCGAATACTTCAATTTTAAAAATTCTCAGCATTAATCAACTTAAAAATATCTACCAACATCAGATTAATTTTAAGTAAGCTGATATAAAATCAATCATGAATGATTGTAGTAAAACTAGTAGGTTATAATTATTATTAATAATTTAGTTTGATAAATTTGCACGGGTGGAAATAACTGTAATAAACAAACATATATCAAACGTGTGGTTCCAATCAAAATCTCACACTAGTTTCATAATAAGTTATTTCAATATGTTCGATCCTGGGTAACTTACATCTGAGGGGTATAGAAACAAAGTCAGCATTCTCCACTTAAATGTTTTTTTGTAAAAAAACCTGTATCCACATATATTTACTATACTGCATGTTTTGCTATTCTGTAAAATAGAATTGGATGAAGAAATGATTTCTTATAGACAAGAAATTATGAGTTCATGAAAACATTAAGTGGAGATTGTCACCGTTGTTTCTATACCCCTCAATTGTCTACTAGCATCAGATTAATTTGAATAAACATATATGATTATAGTAAAACTAGTAGGTTATATTGATAATGAAGGTTTAAATTAAATAACACTTGGTTTGTTTCACAATTTTTTTACTTTTAAAAAATAGTAGGTTATAATTATTATTAAGCAACTTACGTGGAATTTAAGTTGATAAATTTACACGGGTCGAATTAACTGTAATAAATCCGATCGAACGTGTGGTTCCAATAAAAACACCGCACACAAAAAAGAGCACACACACACAGAAAAAGAAACTCCTTTCTAGGACGGAATTAACCACTTGTCAAACAAACATGTCGCGTTTGAAGTGAATCGCGTAAACTCACCTAATTTCCTCGTCCAGTAAGCATCTTTTCGTGCACCAGGGGGGCTTCTCAGTGATTTCGACAAGGCACAGGCACAAAAGTTCACGATTATTTTCACGCAAACATAACGGGAGGTCGGATTCGAGACGTCATTCGAGTGTAAGTGTCATAATCGGCGATCGTGGAAAAACTGCGAAACTGGGTCGAATTCGCTGCAGAGGCTTTCGTTTCCCGGCGCAGATGGCGCCAGCGTACGGCGCGGAAGGTGAACGCGACGTTGCCGATTTTATTTGGGATTTAGCGCCGAAAAGTGCACGGAATGGACACATTTTAAATAACAAAACTAATCTAAATCAGAGGGGCTATTCACAACACCGATGCAATTTGTCATTGGCGAGAAGTCGCGCTGAAGATATCATTTTAGGATAAATTCACCAAACAGTATAGAGTAAAATTACGTCATTTCAGTGCGATTTCTCACCGATGACAGATTGCATCGGTGTTGTAAATAGCCCCCTAATGGCGGCCTAACTTTATGTTGGACTCAAATCCAAGATACAAAATCTTAGGTTGAATTTACTACATATGCATCGTTTTTCAATGCTTACGTCACAGAATGTGTCATTAATCTGGCAGCGAAACGAGCTCACCTTTAAATTCCGGGATACATTACCTTGGCATTTTAGTTTCGCGTGAAGTTAGACACCAGCCGTAATCTGAATTATCACTGTTGACATAAGTTGATCACAGAAATTACCAGACCCAGTCGACTCCATATGATTCTATAAGTTCACATATATAGTTGACCGACCCACTCGATGGGAGGGCGCATATGTCGGAATTTCAAATTTCCCGCAATTTCTAACGGGCTCGTTTTCATTCAACAGCTGTCAGATCTGAAGGCACAAAAATGCTGATAAGACGAAATCGTCTCGAGATGAGCGTCAATAAATATAAATAATTACAACCGTAAGTATATAAAATATTTTTAAATGTTAACCTATTGTGTATTATTTTAAATAAGTGTACAGTCAAACAAATTTAAAACCAGGGTGTTACTACATTATTTCTTCCTAGTACATGTGGATAATCTTCAAGTATACTAAATATCCATGGTCGTGGATATTTTCATCATACTGAACTAGGAGCATTTTTTCATGGAGTATATCCCCGTTATTGTTGGATTAAGCAATTCTTAATCTTTGGGGATGGGCGTTAACATTAATAATTAAAACCGTAAGTTCATGTAATATTTTAAGTTTTTAAGCCATTGTCTATTCTTTTAATTAATCTGCAGTCAAACACATTTAAAACCAGTGTGTCTACATTATTTCTCTTTATTTCTTCCTAGCATTCGTGAATGATTTTCAAGTAGTATGCATGAAACAACCACGGACGTGGAGATTTTCTTCACACCGGGCTAGGAGCATACTTCCATGGAGAATGTCCCCGTTGCTGTTGGATCAAGCAATTCTGAAATTCCATCTAGTCACAAAGTACGATCCCAGTACATAAAATAATGTCTTAAATAATTACACGGTTTTTCTATTGCATTTCACTATTGATGAAATGAGATTCACTATATCCCAAATATCTTTCGCCTTTCATTTTTTCTGAACATTTTTGCAGTATTTATACATACAAGGAGTTTTCTTTTAAGTATACGTATTTCAAATTCAACCTATTTTCTGTAAATCTTTAGATATTCCTTGTTTTTTTTTTAAAGTTTAATTTGAAGCTTTATATGAGTGTTTTCCACTCCCAGACTAAGCATGAAGTAAAATTTCGAGTTTAGAAAAGCCCCGTGAAAATTTGTCGAGGGTCGCGCAGCGACCCGAGACAAATTTTCTGGGCTTTTCTAAACTCGAAATTTTACTTCATGCGCCACGCGTATAAAACACAGATTTCAAGTGAAATTAGAATATACATAAATTTGACAATATTTTAGTGTTTTATACGCGTGGCGCATGAAGTAAAATTTCGAGTTTAGAAAAGCCCAGAAAATTTGTCTCGGGTCGCTGCGCGACCCTCGACAAATTTTCACGGGGCTTTTCTAAACTCGAAATTTTACTTCATGCTTAGTCTGGGAGTGGAAAACACTCGTTTAAAGCTTTATATTGAACTCTTTTGAAAAACAACGAATGTCGGAAAATTTCCAGCTTATGCATATGTTTACCTTAAAGAAAAATTCACTGTATGGGACACTACTTACGCCAACATCCTTATCCGGATAAGGAGACCTCTTATTTCATTTCTAAGATGCATTTTTGGACGAACTGCAGACATTTTGTTGAAAAGTGAAATGTAATTAGGTTTTGACATGTAGCGAAATATATTTGTAATAACTTTTTAAATATACATTTAACATGTTCATTAGGTCTTTGGTATTTTTCGTCATCGCGAATACCGTGCGATGTTCCCCGCACCGCACCCACCATTCAATGTTATGACCCCCTGCACCGCACACCCCGCTTAGCAAGAATCCCGGTAGCATAGATTAAATTAGATTGCCCACTCCTAGGGGGCTCCAGGATCGCAAGTTTAGTGTCCCTTATCACTCGATGAGGGGGCGCTGTAACCAAAAATGACGTCATCGGGGTGTAGGTGTGGTGACGTCGCGTGGGACGCGCGGGAGATTTAATCTATGGATTATACTATATAAATCGTCGGCCTAATAGTGAAATCCACTAAGTAAATTTTTGGCTGTTGTTAGTTGTTGGGCAATTTGATGGTTTACTGAATTGTACTAAATCTGGCTCAGTAGGGGTATAGTAAGTAAGCCTCACTATACCTCTACTGAGCCTGCGATTTGCTACAATTCAGTAAACCATCAATATGCCCAACAAATAACAGCCAAACATTTTCTTAGTGGATTTCATTAGTAAGCCGACGAAATATGCTATATGTGGTAGAGTTCGTTGCTAGAAATACCGCGGTGTTTGAATAACCGCGCGATGAGAGAAATAATAACATAATTAAACTATAAAATGTATATTAGAAATAATTATTCAATTTAAATATTTACAATTAAATTAAAAATAAAACGTCCTCTCATCGAAGTGTCGCAAATTAAATTATACATTCTTATTATTATACAACAAAAATCACATAATCCTAACCTATAATAAATTATTCTATTGGTGGATATTGTGAAGCAAATTACTGATAATATAATTGATTAATCAAAACAGGTTCCAATTTTAAGGATTATTGATAATAATCTCACTATAAATTGTTCCAAATTTTAACAGCTTAAAGTAACCTTTAACAGATATTTAAATCATATGTTAATCAATTGTTTCTTTTTTGAAACAGCCAAATTCCGCGCTTTTATTTTTCTATATTTTATTGAGGCCAACTTTTTGACAATATCATTGATTTTTACATGTTCGGTTCCTTTTAGAATCCTATTTAAGTTTTGTACCCACATATGGATGTAAAAGGTGATCATATAATTATCAATGATATCAATCAAATTATGGTCTGTGCAGGAGAATGAAATATTTGAATTTAATGAATGTACTTTTGATTTTAAATATTGAACAATATCACCAAAAATACATATTTTTGGCAAAAAAAAATTAATGATTTGAAATGATTTGAAAAGATATCTGAAAAAATTAGTGCTCGGCTTCAAGAGATTTTTTATTGTAGTCCCTACAATTAATGTAGCAATGGAAAGACTCTTTTGTGTCGGACACTAACTCATTTCTACATGTATTGCAGTCCCGCACTTTCTTTAATACATGTCTTCCCAAATATCCTGCTATGTAAGCATTTGTATTATCAGATAAAAAATTATATGAATTTTTAAATTCAAACACATCAGATATATTTGGGGGAGAAGTAATTATCCGAGGTAAAAAGTCATTTGTTAAAAATATCTGTAAAAAGTTTAGTGCCCCTTCACAACCATCTGTTTCGCAATTAAAATAAGGAGAATTAATGGTAGTGAAATTATTAACAATTAATGCTTTATACGATCCCTTAAATGATGAGCATGTTGGATTTATATTACGAGCACCATAACACCTTACACTTCCGAAGAAATTTTCCAAGGGATCTTGGTTTATGTTTCGAGGACAAAGATATTCAAAACCAATAGAAGATAATTTTTTCCATATGCATTGAAAACCTTTTAACGTACTTATCCAGTTTGCAATGCACGGTGGAACAAAATTACCTTTAGGTCTTTTAAATTGCATTGTCCTCAAAACATCAATTGCTTCAGAATAAAATCTAACATGTTCACTGTCTTTGTGAATCGCACATCTTAAAGTTTTGTCACCTGTAACTGATGAACCATTTACACTATCAAATAATTTATCAAAAAATAACAAAAACTCAGAAGTGCCAAGCATTGTTTCTGTCTTAGATAACTCATTGCCATAGAGTACCAGAAATCTCAATGAAGAAGATGTTCGCTGTGAAAACACCTGAGATGCTAACTTCACTTTCATCTTATTCATTTTAGCTTCATAAACATGGCAATCAGTTATCTTAGGTAGAAGCCTACTATCTGGGTCTCCAATATCCATTTCATGTAGCTTCACAATATCTGACCAGCAAGCCGTGAAGTTTGTTCCCTTCCATTTGAATGTGGCATTGTAATTTAATAAATTGTTTCTGACACATTTCAGAAGGTGAGGAGGATCAAACAATGGTATTATTTCCTGATTTCCTATCAGGAAACCACTTGAGCGATTCTCCTTACCTTCCAAAATGAGTGTACGATTTGATTCCTCCCTTAATTGTTTTATAGCCCTAACATTAGTTGCATGTTGATCACATATTGTGCAAACAACATGCAAACCAATGCCTTGCAGTTGTTTTATAATAATTTTTATGTTCCTGGTCAGATCTGGAACACCCATACCATGTTCCACAAAGAAATATGCTACGGGTTGTTTCCATTTGATCTGTATACCACGAACCATAAAAACCATTACATGGTCAGCAAAACGTAATTTATTTTGCTCACCACAACACACAAAACCATCAATGGAGGAATCAATTTTATTAAAAAACATTCCTGTACTCAACGACATTTCATCAAATAAAAGGGCACAATACTTCTGGTCTTCATCCATCTTATCACAAGTACTTTTCAACAAACCCATAATGGGTTTATTAATACCCGGACCAATAGGAATGCGATTCAGTAATCTCTGAAGACATTGTCTGGATGGAAGTGCAAATACTTTTGCCAAAAATCTGTACAATTTAGGGCTTTGTTTATACATAGCTAATGCAAAAGTTTTGTCTTCCATCGAGAAACGTCTTCCATGAGTTTCATATTGTTGCAACTTTATCTGTGACATGAAAAAGTTAAAAGATGTTTCATTCATATGTCTCCGAAACATGGCTCCAGTTTCTACAACATCAAGTGCATGATCAAGACGCTCCTTATTAGAAGCATTTTGTGCATGCAATTTTTTTGCAACCTTCTGAATATCTCGGGCATAGGAATGCAATATCTTTGCTTGAGGGGAAAGCTTTCTTTTTCGTGTCACATTTAATGTTTTTAACAATTTTACCTCCAAACATTCCTTCATGGTCAGGGATCGTACTTTGTAATTAGATGGATTGTTACGAAGGGGTGTGCTCCCAGCGACTGAAATATGTCTATTTGGTTCACAGCTCGGACCAGCAGCAATGGGCAACTGCACGTTGTCCATGGTGCTGTGCAACCGCACGCTGGGAACGGTGTTTGGCAACAGCAAGGTGTCAATCGTGCTGTGTAGCTGCAACTTGACGTCCCTGGATGTTCCCAGAAATGCTGGATCTTCCGGAAGATCCACAGACACTAGGAACAAAATATATATTAGATATACGGTTCTCCTTGCACGCTCGCTCGAAAAAATATATTTTTTAAGAAGGTGATTCAAACAACACGTATCATTAATTTTTTGACTAAACGAGTGATCGTAGAAAGTTGGACCAAAAATGTTTACCACGAATAAATTACAATGAAAAAGTCAAGATTTTTGAATTTTCAAATGGTACGGAGTATCAATATTGGTGTTATTACAAAGACAAAACAATCAAGTTTTGTAGCCGTTCAGACGTTCAGTCAAAAAATGATTGATACGGATGGTCTCAATCATGTATAAGAGTAAAAAATAATTAGCTTACCAGCCGTTGTATCTAGATATAGTGTGGGGACACTCCGTGGCTTCAAATTGCTTTTACTAGTAAAACATTTTGTCCCTTCTGCGAAGTGCCTGTCGCAAATGAAATGATTTCTGACCACTTGCATCTTACTTTTTTTGCGCAGGTCTTCGCGTCCAACAGCCTCCAGCCATTGTTCATACACCTAAAAAAGAATATAAGCCTTAGATTAAGTTCTTAAATTCATGCAGTGTACATGGAATATTTAGATTTGCTATGTAATATAATTTTATTAACTTGTATTGTATTGATACCATTTAAGATTTAATTCAAATAAAAGGATGACCAAAAACCAATTTAATTATAATGAACTAATGTAACAAATGTTAAAGCTTACCCCATTTCTTCTTGTAAATCTATGCATACGAATATTTGTATCACAGTTATTGCACGATTTTATAGCACAATAATAAGACATTTTTTTTAAATGAAAAATATTTCCAACATTCCAATACTTACGGTGTTGTTTATATTAGCAACCGCCAAAATATGATGTCTTATCAGCATTCTTGATAAGGTGTTGATTGAAATACCTTTCCCGTAAAGTTCGAAACTGCGGGAAATTTGAAAATCCGACATTTGCGCCCTCCCATTGGGTGATAAGGTCAACTAAATACGTGAACTTCCAGATTTATATGGAGTGGACGGGGTGTGCCCGGTAGTTCCCCGTGCCCAATGACGTCATTTGCGATTGCAGCGCCGTCTCATCGAGTGGGTCGGTAAACTAAAATCATGATACGTGGAGCCCCCTATGAGTTATCTATCAATTTAATCTATGGAAATTACAATTTTAGAAATAGGTAATTTGACGTTATTCCCAATAATTGAAATTATTCATAATACACATTTTCTCTTTTGACATAATTGGAGATATTTAATAGTGATAGGCAAGATCTTGCATGAATCATAAACTATCATATACAAGGATTTTTTCTGTAAATTTTCCGACATTCCTTGTTTTTTAACAGAATTTAATTTGAAGCTCTAAACAAAACTAACCACTTATTTAAATAAACTTAAGTACCTAACCTGGAAACAGTTGCACATGACCCAACCTAATGTCACAATTCTAATTTAAGATCTAATATCACGCCTTAGTAACCAGCCACTAACTTATCTAAGGATTAGATTGGTCTTAGATTAGGTTAGGCTAGTTACCATAAGTAATCAGCAACTCATATAAGTAAATTATCTAGAAAAGATCGATCGGCTCTATCATTTGCAAGAATCAAGTGGCCGATCTTGCGCAACACTAATATTAAATACAAATTACAATTCTCGTCATAAAATTTTACTCTAACCATCAGGGATAAAAAAAAATTGGAATAGTAGTGGTGAAAAATATTCCACAAGGACACAAAAATAGCAGTTATTTTATAAAGATATATTTATAACCTAAAAAAATACGAACATTAAGTTTTCTTAATAAACTGAATAAATACTTTGGAGAGAATAAAAAAATGTTTTTTCTTATATCCAAACTTAACACATTTTGGTTTTCTAATTAATCAGTCGCTTTGAAATGACGCTCGTCGATGGTGGTGTAAACGTGTCCTTCCGATGACAAATACTCGACAGCATTGCTGCGGGAAACAAACAAATAAATCAAAACAATCAAACGCGTGTTTTAAAAGCAAACTCACTTGACATCCCTATGCTGACCCTGAGGGAACTGTGACTTGATAAAGTCGAGCGACAACCCGTTGTCGGTGCGGTCCTGTTTCAAGATGTTGTAGATCTTCTGTTGGAGGGGCGTGAAATGGCTGTCGGTCGATGATGATTGGTTCTCGTACATCATGCTCATCGTGTTCGCCAAATCTGAGCTTGGATTATTTTGGGCGATATTCACAGACGAATTCTTAAAAAAAAACCGTCTTAATCAACTCATATAACTGGATAATGGTCATTCCATACCAAACGAGCATTTGCAAACGGCATTCGCAAATGTTTGCAATTGTTCGTCTACACCACAAAACTGTTTGCAAACAAAGAACTCCTTTGCTATGACTACAGCAAACATATATTTGAGTTTGCGATTACCGCCTACACCAAAAAAACATCATGGTGGCAAGCGCCATATTCGTTTTTTATGGACGCGCCTTTAGAATGTAAACACATACATTTTTAATTGTTTGAAAATGTAAAACAGGGAATGTGAACAAGAAAAGTATAATCAATTAAATTCTAAAAAATGTATAACTGTTTGCACCCTAGTCGACTAACTTTAATCATAATTAAAAGCAATTTTATTCAAAAACTGTTTATACAATTACATGTCAATGAAAGAGACACGTGATTTGGTTATTTTCTAAATTTATAACATCTTTACTTTCTAGAATTTTGACTTAATTATAGGATAAAAGTTAATCAGTTGTGGACTGAATTATTGAATCTGAAATGAGTACCCTTAGGTCCATTTGCATCACGACTGATTAAGCATTAAGTTTGATTTATAGGTTAGTTTGTTAAACTTACAGATTCCTTGGCTAATTTTTCTGTAGCGTATCTAACATGGATCACCTCCAATAAATGGGTTGTGATTTCGTTGATATCGTCGACTGGCAGCATTTTCAGGATAAGGATGGTCTTAACACCATCTGTAACCCTCAAAGACCCATAAATCCTGCAATAGTGTCCTTCTTTCACTGAAGGCAAATTAACAGAGCTCTAAAAATATTTTAAAAAGTCACAACCACCATCACCACAGAGAATAATTGTTTTGATGAACAAAAGGTAAAACAATTACCGAGGAATCGTTATCCAACCAAAGCACTGCGGGGATTGTCCCGGTGTGATCTTCCACTTTGTAAGTCGCTTTAGTCGAGGTAACATCCACGTCACGTAAAATTACAACCAAACAAAGCTACAAAATTACAAAAAAAAGTCAGAAAGCAATGCAAACAAAATGTTCATCGAATATGGTCTTATGCATAGTCCTGTGATTTAACTGTTACTAACGTGTGATTAACTAATCACGATTAAGGAGTTACTAAATATGCTGTATGCATAGTTGTTTTAATACGTACTTCTTAGTAGCGCCTATTTTTAGTCGCTCATATCAGCATCATTTGTTTTGTCTATCATTTCTATCTCAAATGGTATAATAGAATAAGAACAATATTGATGTATTTGTAAAACGTATGTATGTAACGACGGTTGCTACACCTCCTGTGCCAATGTCGCCAATTAATGTAACGGGTGACCAATGTCAACTGTCCTGAGTTTGCAATACTAAATTTAAATTTTCAGCGGAAATAATAAATGACTGAATCATGTTTATAAACTTTCAATCATAAAAATGTACTAATGTAGGGATATTTTTGTTGCCAACCCTGGACACTTGAGATTGATCACCCAGTATACTTTAACAAATTATTTAAGCATTCATGCTTTTTAACGTTGATGACATGAGTAATGTCTATTTCAATTCTTTTGAATAAGATTCAACTGAAGTTGGTGAAAGTAACAATTAGTTAATTATACACGTACAATTTGGGAACTCATGCCGAACATGGTAAACTCCTCGCCGGCGCAATCTCGGATTTGCCTGATGCAAACGGGGGTGACATTCTGAAGCCTGCGTGCCTGTAACAAAAACAAAAATACCAATAAGCGAACAAAAAGTCTTAGATTATCTCGACGTACCCCCTTTTCTTTCGACGGAGTTTCAGCTGCTTGTGTGTTGTTGAGGAAGCCCCCATTTTCAGTAGCTGAAAATAATAATTTATTTGATTTTTGCAATCGTACAAAATAGACCGATTGGTGTTGGCGGGTTTAAGTTTTCAAAATGGCCGGAGTAGCGTTTATTAGACAACATACATGGCAAACAAATCCAAACATGTTGAATGTTGAGCATTTTGATGAACCTATAATTTTTAGAAAAGAGGGAAACATGAACTGTTTTTTAACAATTGAAAACATTGATAATGTTTGGTTCCATTTCATACACAAACGTTGATGACATGAAATGTGAACGTATGTGTATGAAATGGAACCAAATATTGTCAATGTTTTCAATTGTTAAAAAACATTGTTCATGTTTCCCTCTATCCTAAACATTATAGGTTATGTTATCTCAGATTATTTCAACATGAATATTTGTCTTATTTTCCAAACAACAGACTGCGCGAATGTATTTTACATAAAATTCATGCCTAAACTTACTTGAATATTCGTTCCACATGTTGAATCAAGCGTGAAAGTACTGAAAAAAGCTGCGACTGGAAATGAAATATCCGAACAACGGAAACAATCCTAGACAAATAACAATTGCGCGGGAATGAGAGCGTTTTCACACTTCGAAAAATAATAATACATAATTTGGAACACATCGAAAAGTATTTATTTATAAACCTGCTAGAGAGAAGTTCACTTGCCACTGTAATTCTGAACCACCAATCAACCACTAATAATAGTTAAACCTCTAATTAAAGTCCAGTATCTACGCTTTTTAGATTTTAATTAGCAATTAATTAAGAAAACTATCAAGAATAGATTGTTTGTTTTATTTTAATTACCGCAAACAATAAAACTATAAAGAAATTATAAATCACACACCATTGCAACTTTTAACCAATAATCATGATTAAACCTCTAATTAAGGTCTAGGGCCGGTATTTCTGAAATTGATCAAACTGTCAAATTCACATGTAAAATCCCTATCTAAATGACAGATTTCATATTACCGAACCGTACGACCAATTTCGGGAATACCGGCCCAATTGCAAACTTTGTGTTTTTTAATTAGCAGTTAATTAACAATCAAGAATAAATTGTTTGTTTAATTTTCATTCCCGCCAACAGTAAAATTAGTTCGAAATATCTCCGCGACATCGCCACTGAATACAGTCCGTAGATGTATACCGATGAAATAAAGTTCCTAGAATTATAAAGTACGTCATTTAGTCAATAAACGTACTAAATAAAGTACGCTATTAAATTAAAGTTTCTAGATTTATAAAATATTACTGTTAATAATAATAATAACCCTACCACCTGCAGTCTGATTGGTTACCATTTATTATTAAAATTGAAAAATCCAACTTATATTTCTACAGGCTCCAAACAGGGCCGGATTTGGCAAGATGCTCCCTAGGCCCACAAATAATTAGGCTCCTAGCGAGTGTCCTCTATTTCCAGGTTAAGCATAAAGTAACATTTCGAGTTTAGAAAAGCCTACAAAATTTGGATTTGCCGGGTCGCGCCCCGACAAATCCAATTTTTTAGGCTTTTCTAAACTGGAAATTTTATTTCATGCGCCACGCGTATAAAACACTGACTTCCAGTGAAGTTCAAAATATACTAATCAACATTTATCGAGATACAGTGACAAAATGCAATTTTGCACTATTTTGTGGAATACTTCATAAATTGTATATTAATAATACTTAAATCAACATATTTTAACTTTTTTCTCTTGTGGGATCCGGATGCACCAGCCTATGTGGCTTATTATACTGTATTTTGACTTAACACTATTCCAATATTTTGATATTTTCGACAGTATTTAACTATCAATAGATACATCATCAATTTGTTTGTTCGTACTCGAAATGGCAATTTGGCGGCCTCTATTCGTGGCGCCCTAGGCCCGGGCCTAGAGAGCCTAATCGGAAATCTGCCCCTAAATTCAAAGGGAATTCACATAAGTGATCATAATCGATGAGTTTGGTAGTCGATTTTCATTTTCGTTTTACTTTTGGACAGAATTTTGCTTTTAAACATACTCATACTCACATAACATTGAGTTAATTATTCTAGGAATATACTGTGCACCGCAAATCGTTTCATTTTTAAAATTGCTAAAGAGACAAGGTCGCAATTGAAAAAACAGGCCGATAACGAAAACATTTAGATGGCATTCTTTGCGCATTCGCGGAATAAAGGCGCATAACGTAAAACAAATAATTAGATTTAAACATATTTCTGCAATTTATTAAATTTTGGGCTCTATTAAGAAGGGCAAAGTCGAGTATTAAATTTCAGAGCTAATGTTCTTCTTCTTCTTTGCCGTGAGTGATAGATGCACCCCCACAAACGACTCATCTTTTGAGAACATAGTTTCTCGATAACGGAAGGGTCAATAATTTTGTTTCTTGCGATAACAATCTCATTAAGCCCACAACCCTCTGAGCAAACACATTCAAGTAATGTTTCATCAACATTAATACAACGTTTAATGTTGCTACAATGTTGAAATAATGTTATTAATTTGTTTTTTGCTCAGTGGGAAGCATCCTGGGAATTAATTTCACTACAAATAAAAAATAATTAATTTTAAAACTCGATCTTCTTCGTTATTTTTAACCATTTTTTTTAACATTTTTTCCGAGGATGCAGGGTGGCATGCTAAAACAGGTACAGAAAACATATTTATTCTATCTTGATTCGTTTTCGAGAAATTATGTTTCCAAAATGTCAAACACGAATTTGCTTCTCTAAATGTCTTTCTTAATATGAAAATAATAAACTTATAAACAAAGCTAAAAAGCTTTTGCAGAGAACTTGAAAGTATACTTTTTTATCACAAGGAATTGCGTAAAGCCTGGGTCTCCAAACTATCTTCTTCGCGGGCCGCAAATACAATTCTACATAATAGACTCGGCCAAGATCCGATTAATTTTATAAAATTATGGAAAATTTAAGGAACAATTGTTACAATATTTCAAAATATGACATTTACAAAAAAAATTACAAACAATCGCGGTCCGGATTCATGCAAGTCGCGGGCCGGATTTGGCCCGCGGGCCGTAGTTTGGAGACCACTGGCGTAAAGGATAGTGTATGATAAGGTTAGATTTTTTCAAATTTAAGTTTTTGTTCAAAAACATTTTCAAATATTTGAATTTGAATTAAAGGCACTTGGTTTGTTTCACGAATTTCTTTATTATAGCGCTTGCGTATCGCAGCCACCATGCGCTTGATCTCCCCGCTTGCGTTGTACTTCGCGTTCAGGTAGTTCTGGAGCTCTTCTATCTTCGTTCCTATGGCAAGGAACTTCTGTCTCCTCGACTCGGCCGAGGTCTCCTTCGTCGCGTTTACGTAATTATCCATATGTCTTTCGCCAGCGCATCGTGCGTAAGGGGGCGGGCCGGAAATTGCTGGGAGCGGGTGTACCCTCGGTTCATCGAACCTACCCCAGTTCCCTGAGGCCCAGCTTCCGCTTTGCCAGTCCCGGAATACACGGACGGACTGGCGCTCGCCCGGAGCGACACGGGTTCCGATCCCCGTGTTCAATGCGCACTTCCTGATCAGGGCCCGAAGGGGCTGGTCACTGACTATACGCTGTAGCTACCACCTCGGCAGAGCAAGCTCACATCAGCCCCCGCAGGGGCACTCCCAGTGTGCTACAGCGCAAGCCGATCGGTGTGGTTTTTTCTCGGGGTTTTCCTTCCCTCAGTCTGTTGGTCCGCGAGAGGTATTTTATTTCCCTCCTGCCCTCTATATCTAGCGAGCTACTCCCCTATCCGCCACCTGGGGACGCGCCACGTAGGGGTTACAGACTCCCCCCGAGGTTCCTAGAATGTGGTATCTTAATGTAATTGTGTGTGGATGTTGAGCAAATATTACCCTTTTAAAATATTTAAACTTTAAGCAAGTGTGTCCACTCCCAGACTAAGCATGAAGTAAAATTTCGAGTTTAGAAAAGCCCCGCGTTGAAAATTTGTCTCGGGTCGCGCAGCGACCTGAGACAAATTTTCACGGGGCTTTTCTAAACTCGAAATTTTACTTCATGCGCCACGCGTATAAAACACTGATTTAAAGTGAAGTTTAAATATATAACTAAGTCTAAGAATTTTCAAATTGTAAGTATTCAAATATTCATTCAAATACGTGGTCAAATATTCTAATAATTAAATATCCCTATTATTCGAAATATGTTTTTATTCCAAACATATTCAACGCTACTGATAATCTAACCTAACCTAACTAAATGTAACCTAACTTAACCTAACCTAACCTAAGTTAACCTAACTTAAGTTGAAAATAAACTTGTTTAAATATCCTAATATTAGAATATCCGAATTATTTGAAATATGTTTTTACATATTAGCTCGAAACATATTCTACGCTACTGATAATCTAACCTAACCTTACCAAACCTAACCTTACCTAATCTAACCTAACCTAACCTAACTTAACCTGACTTTTTTGGATTTTACGTCATCTATTTTCGCTGCTATGGCCAATCATGACGCCGGAGATTAGGTCTACAGCTATCCAGTAATTTTGCCGAACCCGGTGGGAGTTTCAACCCGGTAGGGATCTTTAACGTGCACGCAACATCCAGGCAGTACACGGATCCGACATGCATTTAACATCCGAAAAGACGGAGTGTTTGGCATTTTTATCATAACCTATATAAATGCAGACAACTTGTTAGGCCGGTATTTGAACCCTGGCCCGTGGCATGGCAGTCCAACACTCTAACCACTACACCACCAAGCTGCCCAACTTAACCTAACCTAATCTAACCTAACCTAAATCAATTAACTCCAATAGGAAAGTGTTAGCCCATTGAGCAAATCCATTAAAGTAATGTTTCATCAACATTAAAACAACGTTTAATGTTGATACAATGTTGATACATCGTTATTTATTTGTTTTTGCTCAGTGGGAGGTTATATGACAATTTTTTCAGTTGGATTAGGTTGGTTGACTAACTGTGAATTTAGGTTAAATGTCAAGTTGTGGAGTTAGGTTAGGTTAAATTGAAATTTCCGAAGTTTGATGGAATGTCGTTCGGTTACTTGATGATTGATACTCATTTCTTTAAATTGCCACGATTTACGCCAGTTTTAAGTTTAATTTCAGGAATTACAATCCGATCCATCCGTTTCCTCAGTATTAGATTGCCTTGTCTGTCAATTGCCTAACCTTTTTTTTTTTTTGTGTGAAGGGGGAAAATCTGTTTCGCTATCGCAGCATCAGACACCACGCCGCCAGGTTGGCGTGGTAGTGTGGGGATGGTCTGTTAGTCTGACCGACCCACTAAAAACCCCCTTCTGCCTTGTCGTGTCCTACTCTGGAACCACCTTTTGGTATTACTTCGGAGTAGCAGGCTGCGGCATTTAGGTTGTGAGTGCCGCTGTTGTTTTCTGGCCCTCCAATGAGCAAGCACAGTCGTATGGCTGCCTTTCCCGTTCTCTTTCTTCATTTTCCTTCTGGTGTATGATTCTATCCACCATGTTACGAACAGTTGTCCATTTCTCATCACTTTCCAGCATCAGTTTCACTATTCTTTGGCAGCTATCCAGCGTTCCCAGTTCCTTCTCGGCTGCTTCCCTCTCCACTCTCCATTTCGGACATTTCACGAAGGTGTGCTTGGTGTCGTCAACTTCTGCGCAGTAGGTGCATACTTCGCTGTCCCTTTTCTTAAACCGCTTCAAGTAGTGGTTAAAGCAGCCGTGTCCAGTCAACAATTGAGTGAGCGCATACGTGAGCTCGCCGTGTCCTCTCTCGATCCAGGTTCGTACATCTGGGATTAGTCTTTTTGTGTACTCGCCTTTCCCGTCGTTAACACTCCACCTCTCCTGCCATTTTTGGAGGTATTTATCTCTGGCTTCTTTTTTGGAGAGAACGGTGTTCTGGCTTTTCGTGTATGTGCGTTGCTCGGCTAGCAGGTCGACGGGTGTAGTGCCGGCAACGACTTGTATGGCCTTGGTTGAGACAGTCCTGTAAGCCCTTGCAATTCTGAGGGCTGCTCTTCTCTGGACTCCCTCCAGTTCTTTCCTGTACTTGGCCGTTTGTAGCCAATTTGACCATATAGGCGCTGCATATAGCAGGATCGATTGCGCCGTGGAGCAGATAAGCCTCCTTGTCGCTATCCGAGGGCCACCAATGTTAGGCATTAACCGACCCAGGGCGTTAACAGCCCTATCTGCCTTGGCTGTTGTCTCCATGATGTGGTCCGTCATGCTTAAATTTCTCCCTAGCCACACGCCGAGGTATTTAACGGCCTTAGAAGCCTGGATGATCTCACCCTCTACTTCCAAATGTACCTCCCTGAGAGTGTTCCTGCCTTGGAGTTTTGTTTTTGTTTTTGTTTTTGGGTTTTACGTCATCTATTTCCGCTGCTATGGCCTATCATGACGCCGGAGATTAGGTCTACAGATATCCGGGAATTTTGCCGAACCCGGTGGGAGTTCCAACCCACCGGTAGGGATCTTTAACGTGCACGCAACATCCAGGCAGTACACGGGTCCTACATGCATTTAACGTCATATTCGAGAAGACGGAATGTTTGGCATTTTTATCCTAACCCATATAAATGCAGACAACTTGTTAGGCCGGTATTTGAACCCCGGCCCGTGGCGTGGTAGTCCAACACTCTAACCACTACACCACCAAGCTGCCCCCTGCCTTGGAGTATAACTATTTCCGTTTTTTCCTTGGCAAGGCGTAGTTTGTCCTCTCTCATCCATCTGGATACGGTCCTCAGGGATCTGTTGGCTTTATCCTCAATCACCTCTCTATTTTTTCCCCGTGACTATTATGCCAAGATCGTCAACAAAGGCTAGGGGTACGGTGCCTTGCGGCAGGGTCAATTCCAGAACAGAGTCGTAGAATATGTTCCACAGGGTTGGCCCTAGAATGGAGCCCTGGGGTACTTCGCAAGTCATATTCATTCTGCCAGCCTTGCCTACCATAATCACTCTGTTCTTCAGATACGCCTGGATCATTCTAATGAGGTACGTGGAGAAGCCCTTGATGGTCATTGCCTGGACGATGTTATCCCAGGGGACAGAGTTAAATGCATTCTGGATGTCTAGCGTAACTAAGATGACAAAAAGTTCCCCTCCTTTGCAGCTGGATGCGTGCTTAGCCACTTCTATGGCTTTTTGGATGGCATCAACAGTAGAGTGGCCCTGCCTGAAGCCATACTGCCTTGTGGATAGAGCTCCTATCTCCTTCATTTCGTTCTTGATTCTGGCATTTAGTACATGCTCGAAAATCTTGCCGATGGTGTTAAGCATGCATAGTGGCCTGTGGCTCTTGCTTGTGCTGTTTGGCTTCATCGGCTTCTCAATCAGAGCCAGTCTCGCAACTTTCCACTGCTCAGGAAATTCGCCATCTCTGATTAGTTTAATGAACAGTCGGGAAATGGATTCTGCTCCCTCGATGCTGGCTATTTTGGCTACCTCTGGTGGTATGCCATCCGGGCCTGGCGTGCAAGCTTATTCCCCGCGGACTGAACTTCTTCCGCCGTGCAATGCGGGATTTCGGCTAGGTTGACATGTATGTCAGCCCAGGAGACTGTGTCCGTGGGCGGAAACAGTTTCCTCGCTGCTGCCATCTGTGCCTCGTCGGTCATTTCCAGCGGGATGCGTAGCCCAAGTTAGCCTGTGACGATTTTGTAGCCACTACCCCATATGTCGCCATCCACTTCCTCGCAGAGCTTTCTCCACGCCCCTCTTTTGGCTTTCTCGATATTATACTTGAGGACTTTTTTGTCCTCCTTGAGCTTTTTTTCGAGCCTTTGTATCTCGTCGCCGATTGCCTCGTTTCCTCTTCTGCCTCTCTCCCTTGTTACCATTCTTCGGGTTCTGTTGCACGCCTTCCTATTTTCGGCAATCTCCTCATTCCACCAGTAGTTTGGCTTCCACTTTTTGTGTCTTATTTTTCTCGGGAGTTCCTGCTCGCATGCTTGGTGAAGAATTTTGTCTAGTTCGGTGGCTTCAAGGTCAAGTTTATTTCCGCTCAGTTTACCTCTGAGGTGTTCGGTTAGCTGGGCAGTTTTACTCAGGCTGAACCTCCATCCTTTCCTGGATTTAATGCAGGCAGTGTGCGCCATCGTTCCCTCGTTAACAGAGATAAGAATGTTCTTATGGTCGCTCAAATTCTCAGTAGTGCCCACTCTCCAGCTCTTCACTTTCCTTGCCATTCTTTGGCAACACATGGTAATGTCAATATTAGACTTTTGGCCTCGTCTCTCATATGTAGGAGTCGTCCCTTTATTGAGCACTATAAACTCCATTTCAGCTATCCAGTCCCTTAGTGCTAAGCCGCGTGCGTCGTCCGTGGTAGATCCCCATAGCTTGCTTTTTGCGTTGAAGTCCCCTCCAACCAGAACTTGTTTCCTGTGTGCAACAATGTTATTTTTGAGGTCTTCCAGGAAGCGCTCATACTCGATCAGTGCTGTATTTGGGGAAATGTAGCAGGAGTAAAAGACCGAGAGTTTAGTTTCGATCCATGCGAACCCGTTTCCATTCCCGGATTTGTTTACTGCTAGCGTATTATTTTCGACGTATATCGAGGAATCTGTGTGGGTGTCGTTTATCCACCGGTTCGATTTTGCTATGTTTTTGTTTGGCTCCGAGATGAACAGATCCATGGCCCGTCTGTCCCTGTTCAGATTTACTAACCTAACCTAACCTAAATCAATTAACTCCAATAGGAAAGTGTTAGCCCGTTGAGCAAATCCATTAAAGTAATGTTTCATCAACATTAAAACAACGTTTAATGTTGATACAATGTTGATACAACGTTATTTATTTGTTTTTTGCTCAGTGGGAGGTTCTATGACAATTTTTTCAGTTGGATTAGGTTGGTTGACTAACTGTGAATTTAGGTTAAATGTCAAGTTGTGGAGTTAGGTTAGGTTAAATTGAAATTTCCGAAGTTTGATGGAATGTCGTTCGGTTACTTGATGATTGATACTCATTTCTTTAAATTGCCACGATTTACGCCAGTTTTAAGTTTAATTTCAGGAAATACAATCCGATCCATTCGTTTCCTCAGTATTAGATTTCCTTGTCTGTCAATTGCCTAACCTAACTTAACCTAACCTAACCTAATAATTATCGTCAGTTTCAAGTTTAATTTCAGGAAATAAAATCCGATCCATTCGTTTTCTCAATATTAGATTGCTTTGTCTGTCAATTGCCTTGTCTTTCAAAATACTAAGCCATTTTTAAATAACTATAAACAATATTTTTGTGGAGAATGAATCTCATCATTATGCAATTGTAGCTCATTACAATAGTTTTCATTTTTTTAATACGATTGCGCGGATGAAAGCGACAGCTAGTTTCATTTCTGAACTCTCTGCGGAACAGGAAGGCGTTCATTTACCGCGACAAAAGAAAAGAAAACAGTAATTAATTTAAAACTGATTTCCACGTAACAATTGTCGCAAAAAACAAACCAATTGTACTGTTTTTAATATCATAAAATATTTGCATTGGTACACTTTACATTAAATACAATAAATTCCATCTTCGGGACCAAATTTAATTTTTATATTATCTTTTGAATTACAAATAAAGCTGTTTATTATTATTATTATTATATATTAAAAGATAGTTTTAAGGACCAGTTAAAATAATGAGCATAAATAAGTAATTTATTTATTTATTTATAGACGTAAATACCATTGAATACAATTTTGAAAATAATAAAACAAGATAACAGTGGCGGTCGGTGGCCAACTTCATGCGAAACAAAAATGCCAAGGTAATTCATCCCGGAATTAAAAGGTGCGCTCGTTGTGCTGCTAAACGCATGTATTAATGACACATTAACCTCATATTTGTATCTTGGATTTGAGCCTCACATGAAGATAGGCCGCGAGCCGCCAGTGCAAGATAAGTAATGTTAGTTCAACATTTTATGTTGTTTTAATGTTGTTTAAATGTCGGTATGATTTTCAAACTTAAAAAATAAAATAAAACACGCACTAATTAAAATGGTACAAATACAGAGCCTTCATAACTTATTAAGGCTCTAGGCCGGTATTCCTGAAATTGATCGAACGATTCCACTGAGCAAACATATTGAAGTAATGTTTCAACAACATTAATACAACGTTTAATGTTGTTACAATGTTGATATAACGTTATTTGTTTGTTTTTTGCTCAGTGGGATCGGTCGCCAGCCAACTGTCAAATTCACATGTTAAATTACTATCTAAATGACAAATTTCATACGACCGAATCGTACGACCAATTTCAGGAATACCAGCGCTCTATTTGTACCATTTCAATTAGTGCACGATTTTATAATCAATCATAAGAGCTCGAACGTTTCAAATAACGCGCCTTAACATCATAAGTTATTTTTAATGGTAAAAACAAGATAACTCAGAGAAACGCACAATGCACAAATTAACGTAAACAAAATCGGAACACCAATCAGAAATTACCGGTTACTGCTACTCAATGTCGGTAAAATACATATATTTATATTCTATACTACCAAAGGCCGTAGCTAGGTTGGGGATATGGTGGTTCAGACCCCCCAAAATTGTTTAAAATCTTAATTTTTTGTATGTAAAAGCGGCCCTGTTAAAGCAAAAACAATATTTTTTTTAATACCCCCTCCGAAATATCTTTCCGGCTACGGCCTTGATTCTATCAGCCTTGACTGCCACCAAGGCCGTAGCCAGAGGGGAGGGGCGTATAGGGGTTCAAACCCTCCCCGAAATTTTCAAAATGGTTAATTTTTCTATGTAAAAGCGACCCTGTAAGAGCAAATACAATATTTTTACAATTAAAACCCTCCCCCGAAATTTGTATTCTGTTTTTCTGGCTACCCTGAGCAGACAGACAAAACAGACAAATAACGTTATTTTAACATTGTAATAACATTAAACGTTGTTTTAATGTTGGTGAAACATTACTTAAATGTGTTTGCTCAGTGCGCGGCCTTGACTGCCACCCCAAAATAGTAAAAATAACTTGCAATGTTTTAGCGCGTCATTTGAAAACGTTTGACCATTTATGAATGCTTTGTATACCTCTGTATAAATTGAAAACTGTTACTATTAACTGAGTTACATGCTTCCGGAAGTACACATTCATTGAGACTGTTTCTGATGTAACCCGTTTTGCAATAGCACTTCATGTGGCACCTTTTGCTTGTGTTAACGCAGGGTTCTAAATAATTCTCGCATCTTCTTTCGCAGTTGGCTTCTTCGTTTCCGCAAGAATAACGTTCGTTTAAATTCGGACATTCCTTTTCGACACAAGTTCCTAGAAATAAATAAAAATAAAATAAAATATTGTGAAGTTTAAAATGTTCTCCATTAAGAGGGCAAATTTTTGCTGGTAGTGAGTGTCTGGGGTACGAGATGGCGCAGAGATAGCAAAATTGCTGAAAGTAGTATTGACTATGTATTGGTCCATAGTGCCCTATTTATTGAAAATACAGGGTGCGGCAGGGAAACTTGCTGATTTGAAAGGTCAATAAAAGAAAAAGTATTTCACATATCGATTTAATTATTTTTTTATCGTATTGTGCACATCCTGAATTTTTGTTTTAAGTGGTTTTAAAAATGACATCGGGCAAATGGCGGTCCTCATTAGCGATACACTGATCCACCCGCTTTTTGAAGTTTCGCTCCACTCTTTCGAGCATATCGACGAGAATGTTGGCGATGGCTTGGCGAATGTTGTCCTTCAGGTGTTGCAGGGTCCGTGGTTTGTTATTGTAAACAATGGATTTGAAATATCCCCATAAAAAGAAGTCACAGGGACGTACGTCACCTCTCAAGGAGATTAGGCGCTTGTAAAAGTTCTATTAAAGTGTTCGATGTTTGTGTCGTGGCTCTGTCCTGTTAGAGCCATACGTCCCCTAGTTCCATTTCTTCAAGTTTTGGGAGAAAAAAAACGCCGGGGAGAGCGCAAAAACGATAGCCGCACCCTCTCGACGTTTTTTGGTGTTCTGGAAGTCCGTTGACCTCTAGGCCCTTTTTTGCCACACTGCCACTTTCCCTGAATGCGTTCACCCACGAAACGATTGATTGCCGGCCAGGAACAGGACCCGCGGGATGAATATTGAACCGAGTTCGGAAGGCACGTTGGGTGGCAACCACCGAACTGCCATTGGAAAAGTAGGCCTCGACGGCGAATGCACGCTCCTCCTTTGTCCAACGCGTGACGACAACTGGCTTGAGCGGTTACAAAACTTCAAGACCCCCTTTATCGAATGAAACCCTCCCTACCCCTTTCAGACCACGTCTCGCTCATTGGCGCCCAATTCAAATCAGCAAGTTTCCCTGCCGCACCTTGTATAATCAAAATTTACATTGCTCTTATGGAGATTTCTAAGCAACGATTAATTTTATTTATCATTTATTTTAGATCAATCTATTTAATACAACATGTTTATAATAATTACCTTAATAAATTAAAGCAATATAAAGAAAAAATAATGTTTCCTATGGAGGTAATACACGGATTTATGTAATCAATTGACAGTTCCATTATTTAATTTATATTTTATCTAAGAAACATTTTTTGGAAAAAAAATACTGTCAATTTATTAGCAGAGCTTTAATGTATAAAATGTACAGGTTTCAATGCTCTATTTTCATTATTGAGGAAGATTAATCGTTGTTCGTTCTTAGGGCCAAATAACATGTACATTTTCGAAATTAAATGAGGAATATTCAATACACAGACTCCTGTTTCTGTACATTTACAGTTGAATAAGCTTATTCTACGCCATTACCTTTAAAATATTTACAATTATTTCAATATTCAGTGTGTCCTCCTAATGCTTAATCCAGTGGCGTATCGACGCCATAGTTTGTGTTGTAATATGCAAATAAACGACTTCCTCAGATATTGATAATTCAGTAAATTTGTCAATCAGAACCAGCGACGGCTCGCAGCCTAACTTCAGGGTCGGCCTGAGACCCAAGGTAATATGTATCCGTTATTGAAAGGTGGCTTTGTTGTGCAATTCCTTGTATTTATAAAGCGCGATCCCAACCTCAAATTTTGTGTGCCTTGGCGCTGTGGCCTATCCTGAAGTTAGGCGTCGCTGATCAGAACCGGTTTCCTGATAATTTTCCGGTAAAATCGTGCTTTTGGAGGTAAAAGTCATCAAGTGCGTAGACAGATAATAGCATTTAATGAACTCGAAAAATATAAATTTACTGAAAATTTTTTAAAAAGTGCCCGAAATTAATCTAAATTGAAGAAAATCATGTAATCATGTTTTTACTAGAATTGTTTTTGTACAATGTTGTATTTTGTCATTTATTTTTAGGTTTTATTTATTATTATTGTTAATTTTTGTAATCTGATAATTTGTTTTTACATATTTGTATGCAAATGTTTAATCTTTCCCTGTATTGGTTCTTCCGTTAGGAAATAAAGTATTATTATTATTATTATTTACAAATTTACATACTCAAGAATAAATTGATCCTGACGTTTCAATTAATCACAATAAACATTTGTAAAATGAATTATAATACATTTATAAAATAAATTTACATCAAATTAGATCAAACAAAAGCAGTATATTTTGACCAAACTAAATTTTTATTTTATGTGTAAATATCACAATTATTCGCTGAAAATGTTTAGACTTTCTTAAATTAATTTTTAATTTAAAGGTTTAAACGAGTGTTTTCCACTCCCAGACTAAGCATGAAGTAAAATTTCGAGTTTAGAAAAGCCTAAAAATTTGGTTGGGTCGCGTAGCTTTTCTAAACCCGAAATTTTACTTCATGCGCCACGCGTATTAAACGCTGATTTCAAGTAGAGTTCAAAGTATACTACTAATGTAGTATGCTTAAGACATATATTCTGAACTTCACATCAAATCAGTGCTTTATACGCGTGGCGCATGAAGTAAAATTTCGAGTTTAGAAAAGCCTGAAAATTTGGTTTGGTCGCGTAGCGCGAAGCGCGGATTAATTAAAAATTAATGGAAGAAACTCAAAAGATTTTTAGCGAAAAATTGTGATATGTACAGTCGACGCAACTCAAATGAGAACGATCTTTGGCTGTCATGGTGTTTGTTTCTGAAATTCATTCCTGTAATTCTGGTTTTGGCCAGTGGTATTACAATGAGAGGGGAGAATAGTAAGAGAAGAAATATATTACTATTTTTATTTTTATTTTTGTATCTACATTAAATGTCCAATATAACAATTAATAGAATATAAAACTATAAAAACCATTTCAGGTAAATGTTGAGGAATTTTTGAAAAATTATATGACAATATTTTTTGAGAGCTATTAAATTTAATTGCGACGAACGGCTATTATGCAAAGTATGAATTACACCATTAAATTTTGGGGTTCAGATTTCAGTTGCGCCGACTGTACACATAAAATAAAAACTCCTTTTGTGTCTAACTCTTTCATTTCGTTAATTTTATAAAAGCGTTAAATTTGAAGCTTACACTCCTTGATTAATTACTTTAAATTTATTTAATTTATAATATTTATAATTCTACTTACCCAGTTCCAACAAAAACAAAATTGTGCATAAGAATAGTAAAATTTTATGAATTTTCATTGCAAAAGGCTTCTACTTCTCAGCTAAACAATAATTTTAAATATGCAAATATCTCCTTATTTTTCTGCGTGTTTAATGGTCTTGGCTTTCTAGCTCTGTTAATGTTAACCAATTCAAATATGTCAATATTAACAATTGATTATTTATGTAGGCAAAGAATCACTTCTGTTCCTAAGACACTTGCGAGTACTTGAAATGGCGAAAATAAAATGAAACCACTATTAAAATAACTAAATATAAAAGCATTCATTGTAAATAGAAAAAATATAAATGCGCAAATGCATATCATAAATAATAAATATTTGCATATTAAGAATATCTAGCATAGTATTTTTAAACAGCAATTTATTAGATTACACAATTTTGCTTTTAAGGTTGCGCTTTACTAGAGTGAGACAAACTCTTTCTAGCCGTTTACTAGAGTGAGAGAGATTTGCATTAATATTTCCAGCTTAAAAAGGTAAACGTATTTTTTGGTTTTCTTTTTATTGGCCAACCCGATTTGGAATTTATTTTTCCTAGGTTCTTTGATTATTTGGGTGTCCCTACTGTTATTCGTGTCATGATATTGATATATGAATGCCATGTTGCAACTGTTTCATTATTTTACAGAAAAGTGGTAATAACCTGCCGAAAGTAATATTTCCCCACTTAATTAATCTTTATGATAGGGTAATTAAACACATGGCAACCATGTGGAAAACATAACCTCAAATATATTTTAAAGCCAAAAGTCAGAATTACAGCCAGAGTATCCAACCGAATATTCAACATAATAAAAAAATCACTAGATCTGATTGGACAAACAAAAAGCAGAATATACCGTATGTTTAATTAAAAAAAACCTCAAGAGTGCCATTACTAATCATTTTAAAAAATGTAAGTTGGCACACATGTTAGGAATTGACTTACAAAACGTCAGATCTTTTTAAAAGTCACAATGGTTTTCAGCAACCCGCAAAAAAAATGTTTTTAGTTGAAAGTTATTTCCGAAATGGGATTAAAGTTGACGGGAACTGGGTATATTCACTGGACGCAGCTTTGACAGAGTTTCGGGAGTTTCAGGAAACCTACGACTTTTCTGCGTTGTTTATCACAGCAAATTAATTGATCTGTTGGAACATGCTACAATATTCTATGAAAATATTTGCAAGTACACCCTTATCGCATAACATTGGTGCAAGAGTTTTTACCTATTGATTACCCAGACGACTGGAATTTTGTCAGTGGTTTTTTCAAATGTAAACAAGGATGGGTACATTAATTCTCAAACTATGAGAATTTACCTGGATGAAATTTCTCGTCCATACCGAGAGAAATCACTACATCCAGAGAAAATTGGCGTTTGGGCGGCGATTAGATGGACCGATGTTGTTTGAGGGTAAAATTATTTTTTTATTATTCTTAAAATTCTAGAACTCTGCATACGTTTTAGGTAGGATAAATGCAGACCGTTAACGTACAGAAATGTTATAAGTGAACTTTATGATGACGAACTGCAAAGTGGTTAAATTGATAAATAAAGCACTAATAACCTTTCTTCACACTTTTATTTTTATTCCATATGTACATTTCGGACACAATGTGACCATTATCAATGGATTAATCCATTGATAATGGTCACATTGTGTCCGAAATGTACATATGGAATAAAAATAAAAGTGTGAAGAAAGGTTATTAGTGCTTTATTTATCAATTAAATTCGATCTTCACATAACTCACTCAATCAATTTTGCAAAGTGGTTATTTTCATCACAATGGAGCAACTCCTCATTGCACAGTAAACAACTTGGCCATTTTGGAGGAATTTTTTGAGGACTGAATCATAAGTCAAAATGTAGGGATTCCCTGGCCGTCGCGTTCATGCGATATTTTTTTGTTGCCACACCTAAAACATTGCATTTATGCCCAACCAATACGCATCTAGAAGACATATGGCAACGAATTCGAGATAAATTTAGAGAAATTAACAATAATCCAGTGTTGTTGCAAACCATACTGGATAGTGTACGATGAAGAGTTCAGGCTTATGTTTCAAAATAAAGAAGGCACATATATATTATAATTTGAAAATGAAAAATTAAACGTTACTATCTATAAATTGGCTTTAATTCAATGTTTTACGTTTGACAAGTAACATAATCAAACAGCTATGTCTGACGTATGTATATATCAACTCGTGATATGTGCCAACTTAAATTTTTTTAAATAATAAATCATGGCACTCTTGACGTTTTTTTTTATTGAACATACGATAGTATATAATTTGTGTAATGCTTGTTGAACTAATTGACTGCAAAATTTACGGACACTCTAGAATTTTAGCACAAGTTTTTGTTGCTTAAAAATGAGTAAATAAATAACGCTAAAAATAGGATTTAAAAAAAAATGGTGACATAAAAATCCTTCAAGTTTGAGGATTATTTTGATGTAACATCAGAACATCCATGATGCTGAATCTAGTTACAATCCAAAACGTTGGATTTTACCCATAATACATCGCAATATTAATAAACCAAATTATTATCCATTTATTTTAAATACTCATTTGAAATTGTGCATTTCTAATGAACCAAATAAATCTGTTCATTTCCGGTACATATTTAAAACGTTATTTTTAAACATGTATCGGAAATGAACAGATATTTATTTATTTTCCACATTCTTAACAAACCAAATAAATATCCGTTTATTTCCAATACACATTTGAGATTTTCTAATTTTCCATTCTTTCGCAAACGCATCCAAAGATTATTGACCCGACTCGGCTCATCCTCCTTCTGATATTCGGAACTCTAGGACTTTCACTTTCATCGGGTAAATAACAGACGTCCACGGACAGGAAAGTAAAACTCGTTCGCGAAATGGAAACTATTGCATATGAACACGATAATAACAAAGTCAGACACGTAACTGCACTTTTGATAATACCGCATTTTTCACGGTCAGTTAGGTTTAAAACACTGCAATTGAAGAAAATTGTAATTATGAAGAATTTTCTGAATCCAGTGTTGCTATACTTGAAAAAAAGTCTTCAATTAGAGAATTTCAGTCATATATGGGGTGTGGCAAAATATACCCAGCTATGGAATATTGTTACAATTTTGTTGTTTCCTTGACAACAACAAAGTGTAGTTTTATATCAAAGTAGAAAGATACAGAATTTTATTGTGGAGGGTAATTCGCTCTAAGAACGCGCAGAAATTAATAAATTGTATTTCGAAAACTCTTCTTCGATAATTTCAACTCAACGCGCTTTTAGGCGAGCGTATCTTAATCGAAGAGAATCAATTAAACGTTTAGCAAACGCTTTTTTTACAAATGACACAGTAAGTGACATAAAGCATATTCGAGGACCTTGTTCTGGTCGTTCAAATGAAAATATTGAGCTTGTTCGGGCTGATGTTTAGGCAGAACCAAAAACTTCTACAAGAAGACGTGCGCAATTAGGTTTGTCTGAGCGGACTATTAGAAGAATTTTGGGAAATTGTTCCTTATCGTGTCACAGGACTTTTAATATTTTTAAAACGAAATCAGGGGTAAACGTGCTAGAAATGAACGAATCCGAAATCGGTGTTTAAGAAAAACTTACCGTTTGGTCACAATTCGCATTCAAAGTTCCAATTTTAAGGTTATAATTGATCCAATTTTCGACCTAATAAGTACATTACGAGTATAAATCGCACACACGATGAAATTATCTTTAAATTTATGACGAAAGTTACCAAATTTGTAGTGTTGTTGTCATTTACACAGCAAATATCACGATTTCAATTTTACAGCGAAAGTACCGCTTACTGAACTCGATTTACTTATCGGTTATTTTAAATAAACATAACCGATAAGTAAATCGAGTTCCATTTGTAAATAATAGATGTTTTAATTTATGATATAAAAAATAGATGGCGCGAATTCAATTTTGCACTTAGACTTGCATATGTATTCATACAAAATTCAAATCGTGTTCAAACTACGGCCAATTGATAAGATGTTTGCAATACGCCCAAATCGTTACAAACTTAATGGAAGAAGAACCCAATTTTTGGCAAAATTTGATAATGAGCGACGAAGCAAATGTTTGCTTTCTGGTCGCAAGCAGAATAATCGTTTATGGGGAACAAAAATCCCTCGTCTTATTCAAGAGAACATGCAGTTTGATCAAACAGTCGTTGCTTGGTGCGCAATATTTTCGGAACGAATTACTGGACCCTTCTTTTTTGAAGAAGCCATGGGCAATGCAGTTACTGTTGTTAATGGTGAACGGTATCGAACAACGGTACGAGCATTCCGGCAACCACAGTTGTAAGAACTTGGCATAGAAATTTTCTGGTTCCAGTAGGATGGCGCTACATGCCACACAGCGTGTGAAACGGTCGCTCTTCTTAGAGGTATTTTCCCTGCCAGGCTGCTCTAAGAAAATGGAGATATTGAGTGGCCGCCTCATTCCCCTGATTTGACAGCATCGGATTTTTTCTTGTGAGAATACTTAAAAAGTAGAATCTATATTAATCACCCATAGACGTTAGAAGACCCAAAGACTAATATTCGTGAAATAATTGCGCAAATTCCAGCTGAAATATTGCGCAAAGTTATGTTACACGCTCAAAGTAGAGTTGTTTATTCTCTGGCTTGTCGTGGCGGTCATTTACTCGATGTTATTTTTTTATAAATAATGTTATATGTTTTATTAAATAGTTTTCATCAAAAAAATCGTCATTTCACATTCCTAAACATTTTAGTTCCAGTTTGGCAGTTCCAGCTAGCGCAATTATCATCATCTAAATTCAATAAAAATCTGCATGAAAATTCAAGTGTGAAAACCCGTTGATTTTGCAATGAATACACAACTGTGTTTGATTTAATTACCGATTTGGCGTTAATCACCTGTAAATCACATTGACACGGTTGCGAGAGCGATTGGGAAATTGCGGATCGAGTGCAACGACTCGATTTGCGCACGTGTGGAAAATATCCGACGAGATTCGCGAGGAAATTTCGAATCTCTGATGGATTTATACGCCCAGACATCCAGGCTTATTGGCAATCGGCGTTAAATCAAATTATATATTAGCGAATACATTTAATTATAGAGGAAACGCAAAATTATAAGCTGGAGTGTAAATAAGTTTCAATAGAAAATATTGAGTTACGTCGTTTTAGAGAAAATTAATTAGACAAATTGCATGATTTGATGTTCATAAAATAAAGTATAACGACAGAGTAAAGAACCCTCGTTCCTCTTTGGTACTACTAAAAACAGAGAAAGTGTAGAAGAAGGTAAAGAAGCAGATGGGGAAGTAGAATTACTAGAAAAAGGTAAAAACGCAGATGAGGTAATAGAATAAGACAGGGGAACAGAAGAATGAGTAGGAGAAGGTTCTTTCCTCTGTGGTATTACTAAAAACAGAGAAAGTGTGGAACAAGGTAAAGAAGCAGATGGGGAAGTAGATTGACTAGGAGAAGGTAAAAAAGAAGAAGATGAGGGAATAGAAGAAGGCAAGGGAACAGAAGAATGAGTAAAAGAAGGCTCATTCTTCTGTGGTTATACTAAAAACAGAGAAAGTGTAGAAGAAGGTAAAGAAGCAGATGGGGGAGTAGAATGACTAGGAGAATGTAAAGAAGCAGATGAGAGAATAGAAGAAAGCAGGGGAACAGAAGAATGAGTAGAAGAAGGTCAAGGAGTAGAAGATGCCGAAGAAACAAAAGCAGGAGAAGAATAAAGTGAAGACGGAGTAGATGATGGTGAAGAAGGAATAACTGAAGGTGAGCGAATAGTTCTTCTAATAACCTTCCGTTATTCCTCCTTCCGAATAGTTCTTCTATTCGTTCACCTTTCGTTATTCCTCTTTTACCATCATCTACTCCGTCTTCACTTTATCCTTATCCTGCTTTTGTTTCTTCGTCATCTTCTACTCCTTGACCTTCTTCTACTCATTTTTCTGTAAAGAAGCAACAGAAGAAGTACAACATGGTTAAGAGTCAGAGAAAAGAATAGAAGAAGGCAAAGAAGCAACAGAAGAAATACAATTTAGTAAAGAGGCAGGAGAAAGAATAGAAGAAGGTAAAGAAGCAACCGAAGAAGTACAATATGGTAAACAGGCAGAAGAAAGAATAGAAGAAAGTAAAGACCCATTGAGCAAATCCATTTAAGTAATGTTTTATCAACATTAAAACAACGTTTAATGTTGCTACAACATTGATGTAAAATTATTTGTTTGTTTTTTGCTCAGTGGGGAAGCAATAGAAGAAGTACAATATGGTAAAGAGGCAGAAGAAATAATAGCAATTTCAGAATAGCTTACCAATTGTTCCTGACGATGAAGCTTTAATATCTTATTATAATTCTGAACATCTACATAATGATACTCCATTCAATCTACAGACTGTGGATGAAATACAAGTACTACAAGTAATATCTGACATGAAATCTAACGCTGAGGGAGCGGATAGATTTAGGGGAAATTTCATAAAATTAATTTGTCCAGCAGCTCTACCAGTTATCACCCATCTAATCAACTGTACTATCGCAGAAAAGAAGATTCCTAGGCTTTGGAAAACAGCTGTAATAGTTCCAGTGCCAAAGACATCGACACCTACTTCATGTAACGATCTACGACCAATAAGCATTCTGCCATCATTATCGAAAGTTATGGAAAAGCTAGTATACAATCAACTAATCGAATATGTAAATAATAATAATATTATCCCTACAAATCAATCAGGATTTCGCAGAGGTCATAGCTGCACAACAGCTGTGATGGAACTTACAGACGACATCGTTACTAATACCGACAATGGACTGGTGACTTGCTTAGTACTTCTTGATTTTTCCAAGGCGTTTGATACAATATCACATCGCTTGTTGCTTTCTATATTGAGTTACATAGGTGTGTCTGAAGATAGCTTGCAGTTTTTCACAAGCTATCTTTCTGATAGGGCAAAAATGGTAAAGATTAATGGAAATGTGTCAAATATTTTATCTATAGTTAGTGGTATCCCACAAGGCTCCATTCTAGGGCCGTTGTTCTTTAATTTATATACAGCATTCCTTAAAAATTATATTAACTCATGCCAACTAATACAATATGCCGACGATAGTCAATTATACTATTCATTCCATCCATCTAACTATATTGCCGCTTGTAATATTATTAATTCTGACCTTCAGAAGTTCTGTGAAGCTGCTAAAAGACATAGTCTAATATTGAATCCGGATAAATGCAAGATAATTTTTTTCAACCGAAGTTCTTCTATTATACCAGACGGCCTTTCTAATGTGTATATTGATGGGAAAGAAATTGCAAAGGTTGATTTAGCGAGAAACCTTGGTGTTGTTATTGATAACAAGCTAAACTTTAGTGCCCACATATCAAAGGTAAAACAAAAGGCATACTGGAATTTGAAACTCTTGTATAATATTCGTAATTTCATTGACCCATCAACCAGGAAAATACTGTGCAACTCAATGGTCCTATCACACTTTAACTTTGCCTGTGAGGTATTTTCTCCATTCTTGCGGAAATCGGATATGGATAGTATTCAAAGAATGCAGAACAACTGTATACGATACATATTTGGTCTCAGAAAATTTGATAGGGTCAGTCATAAAATAAAGGATTTGAACTGGCTCAATATGTGTAATCGTTTCAGACTTGCAACACTAGTACTTTACCAAAAAATTATTTGTAACAAAATGCCAAAATCTCTATACACAAGAATTCATTTCAGACGATCAATGCACAGTGTAAATATACGAAGCAAAAATAATATTAGTATCCCAAAGCATAGAACTCAGTTTTATAAGAAATGCTTTTCATATAATATTACGTCAATGAACTCAATACCAGGAAGTTCTGAACGAAACATAAAACAATTTAAAAAACTTTTGTTTAGTAAGTTTAGCCAGTCCAGACAGTGAAGGTCAGAATTAGAATTAAAATTAAAATAAAAATTAAATTAAGATAATAGAACATGTACTGGTTTTGTATTTGTATTTGTATTTGATTTGTGTTGTGCTAGTTTTTAGTTAGGTTTGTGTATTAAAATTAATATTTGAAGGTTGAGTGGAAGAGCAGCAATGTCTATGACATATATGCTGAACTCCGCCTTTTTTCCTTTATACATATTTGTAAGTAATAATATCTATTGTTTATTGCTTCTTTTTTTATAGTGATTCATGTATATATTGAGGAAAATAAAGACTTTAAAAAAAAAAAAAAAAGATAAAGAAGCAACAGAAGAAGTACAATATGGTAAACAGGCAGAAGAAAGAATAGAAGAAGGTAAAGACCCATTGAGCAAATCCATTTAAGTAATGTTTTATCAACATTAAAACAACGTTTAATGTTGCTACTATATTGATGTAAAATTATTTGTTTGTTATTTGCTCAGTGGGGAAGCAATAGAAGAAGTACAATATGGTAAAGAGGCAGAAGAAAGAATAGAAGAAGGTAAAGAGGCAACAGAAGAAGTACAATATGGTAAAGAGGCAGAAGAAATAGTAGAAGATGGCCAAGAAGTAGAATATAGAGAACAAGCAGAAGAAGAAGGAGAAGACAGAATTGAAGTTAGTCAAGAAGCAGAAGAAGGACTAGAAGAAGGTGGAGAAACAGGAGTAGAAGTCAGACTTATTAGCAGTCGGTATTACATCAAATTATAAGCTAGTTATTTACACAGTGCGTCCATTAATTATCAGTAGAGTAAAGTTAAGGAGTAAAAGAAGGAGTAGAGAAGGTAAAGAATTAAAAAAAGGAGCAAAAGATAGTGAGAAAGCAACAGATAGAAGGAGTAGATGATGGTGAAGGGGGAATTACGGAAGGTGAACGAATAGAAGAAGGTAAAGAAGCAACTGAAGAAGTACAATATGGTACAGAGGCAGAAGAAAGAGTAGAAGATGGCAAAGGAGTGGAAAATGGAGAACAAGCAGAAGAAGGAGAAGACAGAGTAGAAGATAGTCACGAAGCAGAAGAAGGACTAGAAGAAGGTGAAAAAACAGGAGTAGAGTCAAACTTATTAGCAATCGGTATTACATCAAATTATAAGCTAGTTATTTACACAATGCGTCCATTAATTATCAGCAGAGTAAAGCTAAAAAGTAAAAGAGGAAGTAGAAAAGGTAAAGAATTAAAAAAAGGAGTAGAAGATAGTGAGAAAGCAACAGATAGAAGGAGTAGAAGATGGCGACGAAAGGAGATGTTCAAAAATCAGAAGAAGTAGAAGACGAAATAGAAGATGGTAAAGAAGCAGAAGAAGACGAAGAAACACAAGTAGACGATGAAACAGATGACGAATGTGAGGAAGCCACAGAAGGAGAAGAATATGGTGAAGAAACAAAATGAGGAGAAGAAGAACTGGAAGTAGAAGATGCTGAAGATACAGCTACTTCTTCTCCTTCCTCACATCACTCAGGAGTAGAAGAAGGAGAAGTAGAAGATACTGAAGATACATCTACTTCTTCACATCACTTAGGAGTAGAAGAAAATAAATAGGAAGATCTCCATCTTCTAGAAGAACCTTCTGCTCCCAGAAGGTTCTTCTAGTCTAGGTGAAGAAAATGGTGAATACTAAATGGACCGACATTATTGATATTTTATTAAATTATTCTATGCTTTCATAACTACGTAAAATTTGAATCTTCTAACGAGTGTTTCACTCCTAGACTAAGCATGAAGTAAAATTTCGAGTTTAGAAAAGCCCCGCGTAGAAAATTTGTCGAGGGTCGCGCAGCGACCCTCGACAAATTTTCACGGGGCTTTTCTAAACTCGAAATTTTACTTTATGCGTCAAGCGTGTAAAACACAAATTTAATGTGAAGTTCAAAATATACTTTTTAGATTAGGTTAGTTTATAATTCACAGCCAGATTGATGGTGAAGAAATAGAAGAAGGAGAAGATGAAGTAGAAGTAGATGCTGAAGACACAGCTGCTTCTTCTCCTTCTTCACATCACTTAGGAGTAGAAGAAAATAAATAGGAAGATAGAGCAGAAGGTTCTTCTAGCCTAGGCGAAGAAAATGTAGAATATTAAATGGACCGACATTATTGATATTTTATTAAATCATTCTATGCTTTCATAAATACGTAAAATTTGAATCTTCTAACAAGTGTTTCCACTCCCAGACTAAGCATGAAGTAAAATTTCGAGTTTAGAAAAGCCCCGCGTAGAAAATTTGTCGAGGGTCGCGCAGCGACCTGAGACAAATTTTCACGGGGCTTTTCTAAACTCGAAATTTTACTTCATGCGCCACGCGTGTAAAACACAAATTTAATGTGAAGTTCAAAATATACTTTTTAGATTAGGTTCGTTTATGATTCACAGCCACCTTGATTTTATGTTCAATTGCTAATCATTAGAAGTAGAATTAAGTTAGATGTAATTAAATATTATTAAATGTTAATTTTGAAGGCAGAGAATTAAATTAGATGAAACTAACATTAAATGTGAATTTTGAAAAGGAAAAGTTAAGTTGGACGAAATTAACATTAAATGCTACTTTTAAAATTCAAGCGCTTACTCAAACTGCCCTTAACAATTTTAAGTTATGTCAAATTTATTAATTTGGGATTAAACATAAAATCAAGCTGGCCATAAATCATAAACTACCCACTGAGCAAACAGATTTAAGTAATGTTTTATAAACATTTAAATAGCATTTAATGTTGCTACAATGTTGCTATAACGTTATTTGTTTGTTTTTTGTTCAGTGGGTAACTTAATCTGAAAAGTATATTTTGAACTTCACATTAAATTAGTGTTTTACACGCGTGATGCATGAAGTAAAATTTCGAGTTTAGAAAAGCCCCGTAAAAATTTGTCTCGGGTCGCTACGCGACCCTCGACAAATTTTCACGGGGCTTTTCTAAACTCGAAATTTTACTTCATGCTTAGTCTGGGAGTGGAAACACTCGTTAGAAGATTCAAATTTTACGTATTTATGAAAGCATAGAATGACTTAATAAAATATCAATAATGTCGGTCCACTTAATATTCTCCATTTTCTTCACCTAGACTAGAAGAACCTTCTGCTCCATCTTCCTATTTATTTTCTTCTACTCTGAAGTGATGTGAAGAAGGAGAAGAAGTAGCTGTATCTTCAGCATCTTCTACTTCTACTTCTTATTCTCCTTCTTTTGTTTCTTCACCATATTCTCCTCCTTCTGTTGCTTCACTATGTTCTTCTTCACATTCGTCATCTGTTTCTTCGTTTCCTTGTGTTTAATAAATCATCAATAATGTCGTTTCATTTAATATTCTCTATTTTCTTCACCTAGACTAGAAGAACCTTCTACTCCATCTTCCTATTTATTTTTTTCTACTCCTAAGTTATGTGAAGAAGGAGAATAAGTAGCTGTGTCTTCAGCATCTACTTCTACTTCTTCTTCTCCTTCTTTTATTTCTTCACCATCAAGCTAGCTGTGAATCTTAAACTAACCTAGTCTAAAAAGTATATTTTGAACTTCACATTAAATTAGTGTTTTACACGCGTGGCGCATAAAGTAAAATTTCGAGTTTAGAAAAGCCCTGTGAAAATTTGTCTCGGGTCGCTGCGCGACCCTCGACAAATTTTCTACGCGGGGCTTTTCTAAACTCGAAATTTTACTTCATGCTTAGTCTGGGAGTGGAAACACTCGTTAGAAGATTCAAATTTTACGTATTTATGAAAGCATAGAATGATTTAATAAAATATCAATAATGTCGGTCAATTTAATATTCTTCATTTTCTTCACCTAGAATAAAGTAACCTTATGCTCTCTCTTCCTATTTATTTTCTTCTACTCAGAAATGATGTGAAGAAAGAGAAGAAGTTAAATTAAATTAAAACGTACACGTGCATATGTTGCTGCTGGTTTTGTTGTATTTTCTTATGGTTAAAGTGAGTGAGTGGTGGTAAAACTTACGTGTATCGTGCGTGAGATTACACTCCGTATTTTGGTGTAAGTGCATTTAATTCTGATAGCGAGTTGCTGATTTTTTTTTGATAATAATAATTTAATAATAACCAACACACTCTAGCGTGGTCCGAAACAAGTCACAAAAACATTGGAAACAAAAAAGCACCGCTCCAGGTCGAGGTTCTTTTGCTAAATTAATGAATGAATTAAATGAATTTATTATTTTTACTCTACGTTGAATTAAAACTAGCAATTCTTTTGTTTACCTTTGTTTAGTCCATTTGTACCCTTTCCGTGGCCTTCGTGTAAGTCTAGTTAGTCACCATGAAGGGCCCCTGGGTGTGAAGAGTATCCCTTGTTATTGTTTTCTTTTTTTAAATTTATCCTAAAGAATTGTAGTATACACATATTACAATGGTACTTATTTGTGTTGCTTGCAATAAAAATATAAATTCTGGGGCACCATCCAATAGATGTGTTAAATGTAATGACTCTAAGCACACTTCTTGTCTAAACTCGGCGGAAACTGTCTGTTGAGGAGCGTAGACGCAGATCATCTAATGTTCTAGTTTTCAATATTCCTGAGCCAGAAGGGACCAAAGATGAAAAGAAATTGAAGGATCAGCAAACTTTGCAGTCACTGATTGGTAGTGCGGTGGAAAGCTTCTGTCCACAGGAAATGTTTCGTATTGGAAAGACCTCAAGCAAACCTAGACCTATTAAGCTTACTTTCAATGATCAGCATACAGCCATAAAAGTGCTGAAGGCTGCTAGAAACATTGAGATGGGTTTGGTTAGATTTTTAAACGACAGATCACCTCAAGAACGTGAGCACCTAAAGAAGCTACAAGAAGTACTTGCTAAGCGGCGCGGGAATGGAGAAAATTTCACAATTAAATTTATCAACAGTTCACCTTCTATTATTCCCTCATCAGGTACATCGAGTAAAAAAAACTAAAGATTTACTATTTTAATGCTAGTGGTCTGCGCAATAAAATAAATATATTGAAGCTAAACTATAGAATTTGTGATTTTGATGTCATAGTTATTGTTGAAACGTGGTTAGACGAATCTGTAGCGGACGGTGAACTAGGCTTGTTAGGTTATACTATCTTTCGGAAGGATAGATCCATTCTGACTAGCAATAAGAGTCGTGGCGGCGGAGTATTGATTGCTGTTAAATCTGATTATGAAAGTCATAAATTGAATGTTGAATCTAATATTGAAGAATTATATATAAACATTAAATTGCATAATCTTAAATGTATCCTATCGGCAGTTTACATTCCACCGAGTTCAAGTACCGAATCTTACATTACTTATTGTAACTCTGTTGACAACATTGCGAACCAGTTCGGCGATCATGAATTAATACTACTTGGAGATTACAATATGCCTTCTGCTTTGTGGAACATTAACAACCATAGTGTGGTATCGGTGGATAATTCTTGCAATAATGCAAGTGTTATAGCCGAAACAATGGCTCTACACAACGTTAAACAAAGCAATACAATCGCGAATAGCAGAGGTACATATTTGGACCTTGTATTTTCTAGCATTGATAATGTGAGCGTATCAGTATCTAATGACTTTTTTAGTTCTTCATTGCATCATACACCATACTGTATCTCTGTAAAAGACATTGACTATAAAGATAAATTAACATTTTTGCATCCCGTTTTTGACTTTAGATCTGCTGACTATAATATAATTAATGATTACTTTTCCGCTATTAACTGGAATGAATACTTTATTGATAATGATGTTAATGTTATAGTGGATAAGTTCTATGCAGTTTGTACCTATGTTTTGTCTAATTTTGTGCCGGTAAAATTCATCAGATCGACAAAGTACCCGAAATGGTTCAACTCTGAATTGATCAGACTAATAAAAACGAAAAAGGAAACTCATTATAAGTATAAAGCATCTGGTTCATTACTCCACTATGAGCGTTTTCAAGTATTAAGAGCAAAATGTTGTCAACCTAGTGAAACTTTATATAGATTATATTAACAATGTTGAGAGGAAGATAAAATTTAATTCTAGGGCGTTCTGGAATCATGTCAATGAATAGCGTAAAACGGATGGTTTTCCGAAATCTATGTTTTATAATAACAAAGTGAGTAACAATACCTATGAATGTGTTGATCTATTTGCAGATTACTTTTCCACTGTTTACGCAGTAAGTCCTGACATTAATCTATCTTTTCATTCTGGCTCCGCAATTAATCTTAATGCTTTCACAATTAGTATCTCGGATGTTTTTAAATCTATATTAGAATTGAGTGATTCATGTACAGTAGGATATGATGGCCTCTCTCAATATTTTATTAAGAAATGTATCTATCCTCTTTGTACCCCTTTGCATAAAATTTTCAAGTTATCTCTAGAGTCGGGTACGTTTCCCTGCTATTGGAAAAATAGTTTTATACTGCCATTCTTTAAAAGTGGTTCGAGGGAAAATATTTCAAACTATAGAGGTATATCGAACCAATCTGTGATTCCGAAGATGTTTGACAAACTTATTACACAACAATTAATTTGGTCTTGTAAATATTTGGTGTGTGAGGAACAACATGGATTTTCTAAAGATAAATCTACCATGACTAATTTATTATGCTTTCAATCATATATAAGGAATGCGTGGGAAAGTGGAAGCCAGGTTGATGCAGTGTACGCCGACTTCGCTAAGGCATTTGACAGAGTTTGTCATAAAAGATTAATTAATAAATTAGCTCACCTTGGCTTCGGACCTGCAATAACGAAATGGATTTTTAGTTATTTAAGCGGGAGACAACAATTTGTAAAAATCAATGATGTTGTATCTAAACCAATTAGCGTTCTATCTGGTGTTCCGCAGGGTTCTCACTGCGGCCCGATTCTATTTTCATGGTTTATTAATGACATAGTTAATTGTATAAAACAGTGTGAAGTATTATTGTTTGCGGATGACTTAAATTATTCAGATCAGTTTCAAATACCCAAGACATTGAACTAATCCAAGAAGATCTTCAAAACTTAAACTACTGGTGTGCGAATAATTGTTTATTTTTAAACATTAGCAAATGCTATTATATACAATTTTATAGAAATAAGAGTACACACTCCCAGTATGTATTAAATGGCCAAGTATTAACACAAGTTAGCGTAATACGTGATCTTGGGGTTATATTTGATAGTAAACTCTCATTTGCTAATCACAGAGACAGTATTTGCCGTAAGTCACTTCAAACTCTAGGATTTATCAAAAGATTCGGCAAAGCATTTTCTACAGACACTATTAGGATGTTATATTGCTCCTTGGTAAGACCTATGGTAGAGTATGCTACCTGTATCTGGTCGCCGTACTTTGATAATTCTATTTACCAGATTGAACGTATGCAAAATAAATTCTTACAACATAATTTTTATCGCACCAGATCACATGGCGAAATCTATAGTCGCAGCAGTATGCTTGCTCGTATTAACTTAAAATCATTGGAAGAGCGACGCATTATAATGGATCTATGTTTCTTGTACAAATTAGCTAATGGTTTGATAAATCGTGGTCATTTATTAGCACGCCTAAATTTTATTATACCATGTAATACACGTAGTAAGTTACTATTTCGCGAGAATTTTTGCCGTACAAAGTATGGTAGAAATGAACCCATTAATTAATAGAATGATGCGTTACTACAATAATATATATAAAGTTAATCCGAATCTTGATATGTTAAATATTCCAATTTCAACATTTAAAAATAAATTAAATTGTATGACTCTTATTTAGCTCTGTTGTATTAAATTATGCTAAGTGTACTGTAATTTAAGTTTACTTGTTATCAATTTGTATATTTTTTTTTCTTTCTTGTTATATTTTGTTAAATAGGTGTACCGTTTGAATAAATAAATAAAATAAAATAAATAAATAAGTAGCTGTATCTTCAGCATCTTCTACTTTTACATCTTCTTCTCTTTCTTTTGTTTCTTCACCATATTCTCCTCCTTCTGTTGCTTCACCATCTTCTTCTTCACCATCTTCTACTCTTCACATTCGTCATCTGTTTCTTCGTTTTCTTGTGCTTCTTCGGCTTCTTGTGCTTCTTCATCTTCTTCACCATCTTCTACTTCTTCTGATTTTTCAACTTCTTCTGTTTCTTCACCATCTTCTACTCCTTCTATGTGTTGCTTCAGCATCTTCTACTTCTACTTCTCCTTCTCCTTCTTTTGTTTCTTCGCCATATTCATGCTTAATCAAGGATTGGAAACACTCGTTAGAAGCTCCAACCTGAACAATAATATTTTATATTTCACGAAACTTAATTTCTATCTTGTTTCATTTTATCACAATCTTAACATTTCATTTTCAACGACTCTCACGATTTTTCCTTTCGCGGGTAATTACAAACATTCTGATAACGAAACTTTCATTGTTTTGTTCTCGTGGTGTAATTACGCGCGATGGCTCTTGTAATAACGACTTCCTCTGGATTATCAAAATGAAAATGCAAAAAAAAAGTTAATTGTGAAAACACGTTGACCCAGAATTTTTCTGGGCAGCTGCACCGGTGCACAAGGCATGGTGGTGAACGTTGGGTAGGGACGCCCATAAAACCATATTCGACGCCGACTCTGATCAAAAGTGCACTTTCTACTCTGCCGAAATGTCGTCGTCGTCGAGCGTTCTCGCAGTGATTTGTCTTGCGGCTCTAGCGAATTCCGCTATTTTACGTAAGTACAATATTTTTTTTTAACACAAAAAAAAAACAAAATTTAATCGCTAAGGCTGTTACTTAGTGAAATTGCATATCCTAAAGTGTTGCTATGGAATTTCACTAAGTAATTTTGTAGTATATTTTTTAATTGGTGTGTATAATACTTATTTTTAGTTAAAATTTATATACTTTTTGTAAACGAATTTAATGTATTATTGTTAAATAGGCGATGTCCGTAAATAAATAAATAAATACAATAAATAAACAGCTTTAGCGAATAAATTTCGTTTTTCTTGTGTATGTAAATAATAATTTGTGTGTGTAAATAATAAAATAAAATATTGGGTTAAGATTTCACTATTTTCCAGTAGACTGAAACAATTGTTTCACCACACAGTGGTTTTATAATTCTGGATATTTATTTAAAACACTTGGTTTGTTTCACTAATTTAAATTAGTGAAACAACCCACTGAGCAAACACATTTAAGTAATGTTTCATCAACATTAAAACAACGTTTAATGTTGCTACAATGTTGATGTAACGTTATTTGTTGTTTTTTTGCTTAGTGGGAAAAATGTTTTAATTAAATATCCAGAATTATTTAAAAAAATTTTCACCAAGGGTTAAGTGAGAGATTAATTAAACATACAGTGGTTTTATCATGAATGTTCCCACTGAGCAAATCCACTTAAATAATGTTTCACCAACATTAAAACAACGTTTAATGTTGCTACAATGTTGATATAACGTTATTTGTTTGTTTTTTGCTCAGTGGGTTCATTTATCTGCCTGATCAAGCCACTGTTTGGTGAAACAATTGTTGCAGTGTTAACTAATAAATAGTGAAATCTTAACCGAGTGTGTTTTCACCAAAGCATTGACAAAAAAATAACTAGCTCAAGAAAAAAACAATCAAGAGAAGAGCGTGTAATTTTTTTCGATTTTTTTTAATAGAAATGTTTATCGAAAAATCGCAGTTTTCGTAAGGGTATAGACATAGAAATATTCCAGATTTTTACGCAAAACAATATTTGTTATTATAGGTATAGAAATAATCCAGATTTTTACGCAAAAAATATTTTAAAAAAATATCTCTTTTTTTGAGATATTTTTAAAAAATATTTTTTTTTGCGTGAAAATCTGGATTTCTATACACAGAGACTTACTAATATTAGAAACAATGTTAGCTATTTAATTACAAAAAAAAACGTTATTTGTGAACCTTTTCAACTTTTAAATATTATAGAAAATAATTAAATCCAGCATAATTAATTTTTGAGTGCTCGCACTAACAGCAATTTTAGGGTCTCAAAAAATATTTGTACCGGGTGGGCAAATAAGCGAGGTAAGCGGCTGTATCTCAGAAACTAACGATCGTAGAGAGTTACGGTGAAAAAATTTATAGGTAAAGTGGGCAAGGGAAAATGCTGGAAATTATTTTCAAGTTTCCAAGATGGCTGCCAGTGGGCGTTTCCACCATCTTGAATTACATAAAGTTACGTTTCTCGCGATTTTCCTCAATGAATATAACAAAAAAGTATTTGCGTTTTAATGTTAACTTAAAGCGGAACATTTTTTGTAAAAACAATTTTCCTCTATCTTTCGAAATAAAGTGGTGGGGGGTATTTGAATGTTGTTTTAAATAAATGCCTGTAACTTCGAAACGGCTTAATGGATTTGGATAAATTTGGTATCATTGAAAAGAGCATTTCTTGGGCTATTAGGTTTCTCATAATTATGACAGTTGTAACCTACACGGCCGCCGATAGAGGGCGTTATTTGATATTATAACCAAAATATTGGATTTTCTCAAAAAATGTAAAGGCGATGATATGATTTTTTTTAGACTAGAAAATAGACAAATGACCAACCAATAAGCCTGTGCAAACCGCATCTAAATATCTAATAATAATAATAATAATCTTAGTAATAAAGATATTAAGATGCGGTTTGCGCAGGCTTATTGGTTGGTCATTTGTCTATTTTCTAGTCTAAAAAAAATCATATCATCGCATTTAAACTTTTTTAAAAAATCCAATATTTTGGTTATAATATCGAATAACGCCCTCTATCGGCGGCCGTGTAGGTGACAACTGTTATGATTACAAGAAACCTAAAAGCCCAAGAAATGCTCTTTTTAATGATACCAAATTTATCCAAATCCATTAAACCGTTTCGAAGTTACAGGCATTTATTTAAAACAACATTCAAATACCCCCCACCACTTTATTTCAAAAGATAGAGAAAAATTGTTTTTACAGAAAATGTTCCACTTTAGGTTAGCATTAAAACGCAAATACTTTTGTGTTACATTCATTGGGGAAAATCGCGAGAAACGTAACTTTATGTAATTCAAGATGGTGGAGACACCCATTGGCAGCCATCTTGGAAACTTGAAAATAATTTCCAGCATTTTCCCTTGCCCACTTTACCTATAAAATTTTTTACCGTAACTTTCTACGATTATTAGTTTCTGAGATACAGTCGCTTACCTCGCTTATTTGCCCACCCGGTACATAAAATGAAAGCTCTTTTAATCCTACATCGCTTGCTTTTCAAATAAATTAAATCAGTCAAACGATTTAGAAAATAGAGTAGTTTAAAGGAAACAAGTTGAAAAATCGGGAAAATCGCTTTTTCGCATAATAAGTTGATGTAATATTCAACTTGAACAGCAAATAAAAATTGCTTTAAGGGAATGTATTTAGAGTTGGATAAGCTTTAAATTAATATCAATTGTGTACTTTTAACATAAAAATTGTGTTCGTGGTGGCTGCTTGAAGTTAAAATTTTATTTTTTTAAGAGCTTTCAAGTGATTTATTTAGTGAAAACGTTAGTGAAATATTTTTTTCCTTAACAAAAAAATTACTCGAGCCACTTTTAGCACCAAGGAAAAAATCTGCGATTTTTTTCGGATTTTTCTAAAAATAAATTTTTTTAATGAAAATTCGCGAATGCGTGGAATGCATGGAAAAATAATCAATATTTTCATGTTTTTTTCTAAATACCAAAAAATTTACAGATACTTTTATCAAAATTGAAAACAATGCTAGATATAATATATAAAATTACAAAAAAACTATTCGTGAAAATGCAAACAGTGTCTTAATTAATAAGACGATTTTGTCTTATTAATTAAGACACTGTTTGCATTTTCACGAATAGTTTTTTCGTAATTTTATATATTATGTTTAAAGGGTGCAAACTATAAGAAGCGTAAGCTTATTTTCTCGAATTCAAATAGTTTTGAATTTGAATTTTATCTTGTTTAATGCTAGATATTTATTTCCTCAATAAAAAAATTATTAATCAACTTTTTCCACAGTTGAAAATTACTGAAAATCATAAAATCCAGCATTTTTGATTTTTGAGCACTCGTACTAAGCACAATTTTAAGGTCTTAAAAAATATTTATATGTACATCTAATGAAAGCTCCTTTAATTCAAAATCGCGTGCTTTCCGAATGAATTAAATCAGTCAAATAGTTTAGAAAATTGAGTACTTTAAAGGCAACAAGTTGAAAAATGGAGAAATTCGCCCTTTCCTATAAAAAGTGAATGTGAAGTTCAATTTAAGCAGCAAATAAACATTGTTTTAAAGAAATGGGTATAAAATTAAATAAGTTTTAAATGAATGTTATTTGCATGTTTCTAACATGAAAATTGTGTTCGTTATGAATGCTAGAAGTAGTTATTTAATTTTCTTAACAACTTTCAAGTGTAAATGAAACTGCCAATACTTGGTTACAGAAACTTAGTTATTTTTTTAAATAAGTATGCCAAGTGACATATCTAATTGAAGAGAAAACAAAACCTTTTCAATGTTGACATATTCATTTATACTTTCCATTTAAAAAAAAAAATTAAGTTTGTGTCAGACCTGGGCAGGATTCAAATCATTCAGGATTCGAATCATTCAGGATTCGAATCATTTAGAGCAGTGGTCTCCAAACTACGGCCCGCGGGCCAAATCCGGCCCGCGAATTGCATGAATCCGGCCCGCGATTGTTTGTAATTTTTTTTGTAAATGTCATATTTTGAAATATTGTAACAATTGTTCCTTAAATTTTTCATAATTTTATAAAATTAATCGGATCTTGGCCGACTTTATTATGTAGAATTGTATTTGTGGCCCGCGAAGAAGATAGTTTGGAGACCCAGGATTTAGAGGATTCAAAAGAGGCATTCGAATACTTTAGTTCAACTACCCACTGAGCAAACACAATAAAGTAATGTTTCATCAACATTAAAACAACGTTTAATGTTGCTACAATGTTGATGTAACGTTTTTGGTTTGTTTTTTGCTCAGTCGGTGGATTCGTGATCCGGATTCGTTAAATTTTTTTATTCAAATCCAAATGCGGGTGATTCGAACCCTCATAAAAAGATTAGAATATTTACAAAATGATTCGAATATTTATAAAAAGATTCAAATACTTCCAAAAGGATTCGAATACTTACAAAAGAATTTGAATTGTCAAAACTAACTCGAATTAATTGTGAGGATTAATATAAAAAATGTGTTTTGTGTGTTTTTAAATTCCTCGTTAAATCAGTGTTTTATACGCGTGGCGCATGAAGTAAAATTTCGAGTTTAGAAAAAAGCCCCTTTTAAATTTGTCTCGGGTTGCTGCGCGACCCTCGACAAATTTTCATGGGGCTTTTCTAAACTCGAAATTTTACTTCATGCTTAGTCTGGGAGTGGAAGACATTCGCTCGACAATTGTCAATACCTGACTTTGTTTCTGTTCTGTAGAGAAAAAAAATGTCGGTGGATTCGTGATCCGGATACGTAACATTTTTTTATTCGAATCCAAATGCGGGTGATTCGAACCCTCATAAAAGGATTCGAATATTTACAAAATTATTTGAATATTTATAAAAAGATTCGAATACTTCCAAAAGGATTCGAATACTTACAAAAGAATTTGAATTGTCAAAACTAACTCGAATTAATTGTGAAGATTAATATAAAAAATGTGTTTTGTGTGTTTTTAAATTCCTCGTTAAATCAGTGTTTTATACGCGTGGCGCATGAAGTAAAATTTCGAGTTTAGAAAAGCCCCGTGAAAATTTGTCTCGGGTCGCTGCGCGACCCTCGGCAAATTTTCTACGCGGGGCTTTTCTAAACTCGAAATTTTACTTCATGCTTAGTCTGGGAGTGGAAGACATTCGCTCAACAATTTTCAATACCTGACTTTGTTTGTTTCTGTTCTGTAGAGAAAAAAAATGTAATATATTCTTCTTTTCTTTAAATTTCATGGAAATGTAGAAAATTCATAAAAAGTATCAACATTTTTAGAATTAATGTTTAACTCAGAAAATCCACGAAAACCGTAATAATTGTGAAAACTACGAAAATCAAATAAATTCCAAATTCTGACGTGTTTCTCAAAATATTGAACATCTCATAAACATTTTATTTTTTATAAACTAAGAAAAATCTTGAAATATTAAATGTTTAATGAAAATTAAGAACCTCAAAAATTGTGAAAAGTACGAAAATCTAAGAAATTCCGAATTCTGACGAAATTCTCAAGATATTGAATATCTCATAAAATTTTAATTTTTATAAATTGAGAAAAATCTTAAAATATTAAAAATTTAATGAGAATTTAGGAAGTTCACAAAACTGCTGAGAAAAGTACGAAAATCTAAGAAATTCCGAATTCTGACGAAATTCTCAAGATAAAAATTTTTTTTCTCATAAAATTTTAATTTTTATAGATTGAGACAAATCTTAAAATATTAGAAATTTAATGAGAATTTAGGAAGTTCACAAAAACTGTTGAGATGTTAAAATTCAAATTTTACCCGAGATCAGTGTTTTATACGCGTGGCGCACGAAGTAAAATTTCGAGTTGAGAAAAGCCTGAATTTGGATTTGGACGCTGCGCGTCCAAATCCAAATTCTTGGGGCTTTTCTCAACTCGAAATTTTACTTCGTGCTTAGTCTGGGAGTGGAAAACATTCGTTCCACAATTGTCAATATCTGATTATTATTACTATTTAAAAATAAAGATGATTACAATTATTAACATAATCTGTCGATTTTTTAATAATAAAACACTTTTAACTTTGTATAACACTTTATTTTTAATTAAATATGCAAAGTTAAAAGTGATTTAATGTTAAATTAACAAGTATAACAGTGTATAACACTTTAGTTTTAATTAAATATGCAAAGTTATAAGTGATTTAATGTTAAATTAACAAGTATAACAATGTATAACACTTTAGTTTTAATTAAATATGCAAAGTTAAAAGTGATTTAATGTTAAATTAACAAGTATAACAATGTAGAAGCCCCCACAATACAAAACATGTCGATTTTTTATTAGTTTTCAAGATTTTGATGATTTTCATATTATGGCATATTAAGATATTTTCTGTGACATTCGACGTGTTTAGTCGATTATGAAATATTTCGACATTTTGTGTGACATTTAGCAAATTCTCTTCTATTTTTACATATATATTTAGATAATTTGTGTAACATGAAGTACATTTCTATAATTATAACATTTTCAGACATTTTATGTGACATTCGAGATATTTTGACGTTTGTAATATTTGATAAACTATGAAATTTGCGTGGCGTCAATGTGATTTCAATAAAAAATTGAAAATTGATTAATTAATCAATAATTATAAACTTTAATTTCATAAATCGACAAAAACATTAAAAAATTCATGAACATTTTATAAAGGAGTATCGAAAACCTCATGAACATTTTAATCAATAATAATAAACTTTAATTTTTATAAATCGACAAAAATATTGAAAAATTCAGGAAATTGACAAAAATCTAGGAATATCGAAAATCTCATGAAAATGTTACCTGTTCAAAATCTTGACGGTCCACTCCCAGAGTAAGCATGAAGTAAAATTTCGAGTTTAGAAAAGCCCCGCGTAGAAAATTTGTCGAGGGTCGCGCAGCGACCCGAGACAAATTTTCACGGGGCTTTTCTAAACTCGAAATTTTACTTCATGCGCCACGCGTATAAAACACTGAAATATTGTAAAGTTTAACAAATACTTACCTTTATTTCGTTTGTTTTGTCCAAATCTTCAGACTTTCTTAAGCTAAAAGTCTTACTTCATGCTTAATCACGTGGTAAAAACCTATGTTAAAAATAAAATAAAACACTAATGATTGAGATTTCTTACGATTAAATTGAACTAAGTTTGAAATATTCTGATGGTAATGTTCTTTCAATATAAAAACTAAGGTTTTTATATTGAAAGAACATTACCGTGTCATTTTGGTTTGAAATACTTTAACATTTTGCCAATTTGTGTCATTTTTAAACGATTAATATTGAAACACTTGCACACAAGGCCATAGCCAGGGGGGGATATGGGGGTTCAACGACCCCCGCCCCCTAAATTTTTAAAATATTAAATTTTTATATGTAAAAGCGGTCCTGAAAGAGCAAAAATAATATTTTTACTAGTAAACCCCCCCGTCCGATTTTTTTTTCTAGCTCCGGCCTTGGTCTAAGGTGTTTGGAGTGAACAGCAAAGCTATACTGATGAGAGACAGATCTCGAAGCGTGTCTATAGATGGCCTGAATAATTTGACCCAAATTGTTACATTTACAGTAGGTTACTGTATGTAACAGCAAACACTTGTATAATCCAATGCCCGTCGGAGTATTAGCTCGGGAAGTAGTTTTTTCAATGAGTATTTGATAAAGTCTTCGTAAGACTAATTAGTTGTAGATTGCGAAAAGAATCGTACGCTTAAAGTTTCAAGTTATTTTTCATCAGTTTTTTTTTAATAAAATGCAACATCTGAGAGCGTTCACGAATATTGTATAATAGTAAAATTTATATTGTGATAGCTAGAAGGCGTGACATTTCCCCGTTTGAAAGTTGTTTATGTATCCAACAATTTCATAACTTTCGATTTCATGGCGCGCGGAGTTACGAAATTTGATGTTACCAGCACACTTTTAATCACATCTTTGGTTAATTAAAAACACGTTTCAGACGACAAAAAAGTCGTTTTCACCATGACACGCATTTGTTTAACCGAGATCCGCAGGTAAATATAACCAAGAAAATATAAATAGTTTCACTGCAAGGTTGCAGAATTGAATTATTACTAAATGGCATAAACAACAACAAGTTAATTATCATAAAGTGGAATTTTAAATGTACACCGCTCAATTATAAACAAATATAAGATGTTTTCCGCGATAATTAATTCACGGCACAATGACGCACATGCAATAAAACATGGATGATTTTATCGAATAACATTTAGTAGTTTTTTGCCGTCAAGTTATCAAAAACTTCTACAATTTTTTTTTGGGAAAAGCGGCAGAATTAAAAAATCATAGTTGTATTTTTTTGGCCAGAAATTTATTAAAGTTCCGGCTAATAAAAATTGCCGGAACTTTAATAAAGTTCTGGCCAAAAAAAAAAATACAACTATAATTAATAAATTCTACTGCTTTTCCCCAAAAAAGTTTGTAGAAACTTTTATAAACGTTTTTGGGAAAAAGCGGCAGAAGTTTATAGAAACTTCTATAAACTTTTTTGGGGAAAAAATGGCAGAATTCAAAAGTTATAGTTGTATTTTTGTTTTGACCAGAACTTTATTAAAGTTCTGGCTAAAAAAATACAACTATAATTTTGAATAAACTTCGTTCTTGACCTCATTTTTTTTATGAATTAATTTTAGCTGAGCGTGTTCAGTTAACGACGTGTAAAAAATCCGAGGAGGACTATTCGAAATGTCTAAGGGACGCTTTCGAAAAGGCAAGAGTTTTCTTCATCGAGGGTGTTCCCGAACTGGATTTCCCCGGAATCGACCCCCTCATCATCAATGTGACTTCCGTAGACAGGACTCTAAATGAACTTGTCAGTATCAAAGCGACCATGAGGAACGTCAGGGTTACTGGCATGAAGGATATCATCATTGACGATATCAAGTAAGAATATTAGTAAAATAACTCCAATTTAAATATGAAATGCAAAATGAAAACATTTCAAGTAATATTATCTACAACTAGTTAATAAAATAAATTAGTTATAGATTACGAAAAGTATCCCGGTACCAGCCTAACTTCAGGGTAGGCCAGAGACCCAAGGTAATATGTATCCGTTATTGAAAGGTGACTTTGTTATGCAATTCCTTGTATTTATAAAGCGCGATCCCAACCTCAAATTTTGTTTGCCTTGGCGTTGTGGCCTATTCTGAAGTTAGGCTGCTGTAATATCTTAGAAATATTATATAGTATTTTAAGAAAATTGAGAGCAAATTAATATATAGATAAATGATATACATACATTATGTCATATGTTCAATTAAAAAAAACCTCTAGAGTGCCATGATTTTATCTTTTTTTTAAATTCAAGTTGGCTACAAGCTCTGGGAATTGACATGAAACGTCATACATAATAATTTTTATATATAATTTCAGAGTTGCCAACTTACAGTTTTTTTCATGGCACTCTAGAGGTTGTTTTAATTGAACATACGGTATAAATAAGTTTATATAATTTATAACTTAATTCTTCAATAATACAGAGTGCCCGTATTTCAACAGAATGTATGGGGATCTCGGTTATTTGTTTTCAGATTATTGAAATACGCAACTTTGCCCCAATTTAACCGACTTGATTTATTTTTTTCTTTTGGTTCAGATAAATCTGAAACACAAGATATTATTTTTTTTTTCTCTAAAAATGCATGTTTTAGGGGTGATCCAGAAACCTTAGTCGGCGAAATTAGATTAACCATGCCCAGCGTACAACTTTCCATGGAACACGATGTTAATGGGCAACTTTTGATTATTCCATTGAGGAATAGAGGATTCTTCAAAGGAAACTTCAGTAAGTTCTATCTAATAAGTAATAGATCGCGACACTCGCACTCTAACAAATTACAAAATTTTTATCTAGTTAGTATTATAGTGCCTCGAGTAAACACAGTGGCGATAACTTTAGTATCCTTTTTGATTGGTTGTTAGTAATTCTGACCCAAAATGGCGGACAAACAGCGGCGTAGCTATAAGGTATACAGTTGGTCACATCAATTCCGTATAAAGGTTGTGCTTTATTTCACTTACCTCAAAATCGTATCTTGAAAACTCACAAAGGTAAATAGAATAAACCTAAATACGTTAATTTGAGGCATTAACCATCCTATTTAAAAATTAAGGATATGTTCCTATTTCAAGTGAAAGATGACAACACTCGCTGTCACAATTGAAAATCAAATGTTTGTATTATAACCTTTTCTCTTGATTAATATTGCCTCATCATGGCAATGGCAGGGAGTTGTCGCCACTGTGTTTAATTAAGTCACTGCAGTGAGTATAAGATGACGACATACGCCAGTTTTATTAAATGAGCATTAGATGGCAACACTTGCACTCTAACAATCACAAACGTTTTATCTAGTGGGCATTAGATGGCGACACTCGCCAGCTTTATCAAATGAGCACTAGATGGTGACACTTAGTATCAAGTAATTATGTTTACACACACCGAGTATTTTTTCTACCAAGGGCAGTACACGTAAATCTAAAATTTTTAAGGCGTTTACTTCGCGGTGCACATTCAATATTGATATAAAGAAAAGGCTTGGTTTTTTAATGATTTCCGTGTAATTTAAACAAAAGTAAAATAAAAGTACTATAAAAAGTTAAGTGTTTTCTTTAAATCAAAGTAGTACACGTAAAACTAAAGTGATTATTTTATAACTTGAAGCATTTTCAACATAATTAAACAGCGGCGGCTCGCAGCAAACACATAACGTTATATTAACATTGTAACAACATTAAACATTGTATTAATGTTGATGAAACATTACTTTAATGTGTTTGCTCTGTGGGGTGGTGCAATTATTATTATTATTCAAAATATTGTCTATTTTAACGCCTTTCCCTGTAAAATTCATAAATATTAATCAGACTATAATTAATTAATTAACCTTATTAAACTCAAATGGAGTCAATGTGGTAATAGAAGTATGTCTATTTCGAAATGATTAGAGTTATGCAAGTCTACTAATCTACAAAACCCCGCGAATAATTTTGTTTTTGTTTCCAAACCTTAGGTAATATCCAAGTTTACATGAGAGCTCAGTTTAACAGATACAAAAAGGACAATGTCGAATACTTTGGCATTGAGAAATTCGACACGAAATTCAGGGTCGGAGACGGAATCATCAAAATCATCGCCAAAAATCCTCAGCTTCAATTCTCCGGTGAGTTAAAAACAATATAGAGATCTAGATTCGTAAATTTCGTAATACTTAAACTAAATCTTCAATAAATCCCACTGAACAAAATCCAAACAAATAATGGTTTATTAACAATATGACAAGATGAAACGTTGTTTTAATGTTGATTAAACATTACTTATAAATGGCGATTAATTGGATTAAAGAGCCAGATTGGAAATTTGTTAAACAAATTCCAACTATCTACATTTTGTAAACAGTGTCAATTAATTCCTTAAAAATATAAACCGGCACCCACTAAGCAAAAAACAAACAAATTACGTTATATCAACATTGTAGCAACATTAAACGTTATTTTAATTTTTATGAAACATTACTTAAATGTATTTGTTCTATGGGCTAAACAAATTTCAACGTTTAACGTTTAATGTTGCTACAATCTTATTCTTTTTTTAAAAGAGTTCGATTTGAAGCTTTAAGCAATTGCTTTCCACTTCCAGATTAAGAATAAAAATACACGTATTGTTATTTTAATTTTGATGAAACATTACTTAAATGTATTTGTTCTATGGGCTAAACAAATTTCAACGTTTAACGTTTAATGTTGTTACAATCTTATTATTTTTTTTAAAGAGTTCAATTTGAAGCTTTAAGCAATTGCTTTCCACTTCCAGATTAAGAATAAAAATACACGTATTGGAAATTTGTAACACAAATGAGATTTCACTTTCAAGGACAACAATAAAGTAAAACTCTCAACTGTGCTGGTTGATTTCAAGTATGAATTAAAACTAAATTTCATCTTGTATTTGTTACATCCATTAAATAATTGTAATTGTCTTATATTATATTATAATTTGTATTAATTTTGTAGCTGATTTGATTACGAACTTCTACAACGAAAACCCACGTCTCGTCATGGACGCGATCAATCCGATCTTCAACGACTATTCCAACCGAGTGATCCGCCAAGAAATCGAAAATTACTTGGCCAAAGTTCCCGCACAAGAATTCTTACCAGAATAAGCGAATTAAACCAAAAATTAGACGTTAATATTTTTTTTATTAAGAATAGCTTTACAAGTGCAAAAAAAACACACACAGTTTCTGTGATAGATACAAAAAAGAAAAAAATCACTATTGTTACCAATTTATTTTTTAACAACTTATTTTTTATTGAAATATATTCAATTTGGTTCTCATTAATCACTTGATAAAGGTGTTTACAATATTGATAACTGAATAAAAGACTTAACGAAACTAAATTTTTGCAAAAAGCCAATATTAATTTTAATTCAAACAAACCAACCCAATGAGCAAAAAACTAACAAGTAACATATTCTCAACATTGTAACAACATTAAAAGTTGATTTAATGTTGATAAAACATTACTTAAATGTGTTTGCTCAGTGGGAAGTCACTTGCTTTGTTTCACTATTGTCTTTATTCTCTCCTACTAGTTTCGACTTATTGTCATTACTCCTTAAGAATGAGAATAAGTCAAAACTGGTCGAAAAGAATAAAAACTGTATGAAAACAAACTAAGTAACTCAGCGGCGGGTCGCAGCCTAACTTCAGGGTAGGCCATAGACCCAAGGTAATATGTATCCTTTATTAAAAGGTGACTTTGTTGTGCAATGCCCTGTGTTTATAAAGCGGGATCCCAACCTTAAGTTTTGTGTGCCTTGGCGCTGTGGCCTACCTTGAAGTTATCCCCGAGCCGCCGCTGAAGTGACTTTTATTTAATTATCAATATTGAAATATAATTATAATAAACAAGAAAATCAGCATTGTTTTAGCATCTTATTTTATACTGAAATGTTATTATATTTTTACAATACTATATGTATCTTTTATGGATACAAGAACAAAATAAAATCACCAATTTATTTTTAACAACTTATATTATATTGAAATATGTATAATTATAATGATCAAGAAAATCAGCATTAATGTAAATTTATTTAAGCATCTTGTTTTGTATTGAAATGTAATTATATTTTTACAATAATATGTATTTTTCATAGACACAAGAACAAAATAAAATCATCATTGTTACCAATTTACTTTTGAACAACTTATTCTATATTAAAATATAATTATAACAATAAAACAATCAGCGCTGTTGTAAATTTATTTTATAATCTTATTCTATACTGAAATTTAATTATATTTTTACAATAATATACCGGGTGTTCGATAAAAAAACTCCCAACGCCATAACTCTGTTATTTATTGATCGATTTGAATGATCTAAAAAAAAAGTCAATCGTAGTTTCAATACCATAAATTGACACTATTTATAAATTTTTTCAAAATTAACTTATAGCTAAATAATGGTCAATTTTATTGATCGATTTGAATGAACTAAAAAACAAAGTCAATCGCAGTTGTAATACCATAAATTGACACTTATTATATATTTTTGCAAAATTAACTTATAGCCAAATATTGGTCAATTTTAAAATTTTAAATGTCTACATATACTTTTCTTACTTTATAATATTGGACATTGTATTTCTAATGCTCGATATGTTAATATTAAATTATATTTATGCTAGAAAAAAACTATAATAAGTCTTCTTCAAATGATTTCTTGGCAATACATGTAGTGTGCCTTAAAACAAAATTGGACTTTTAATACTGATCAAAATTTATAAATAGAATTAGTATGTATAATTAGCTTAGTAGATTCAACACAAGTTGTCAACCAACCGAACAAAATAAAGGCTAGTATTTTTTTAAACTTTACAATATTTCAGTGTTTTATACGCGTGGCGCATGAAGTAAAATTTCGAGTTTAGAAAAGCCCCGTGAAAATTTGTCTCGGGTCGCTGCGCGACCCTCGACAAATTTTCTACGCGGGGCTTTTCTAAACTCGAAATTTTGCTTCATGCTTAGTCTCTGAGTGGACCGTCAAGATTTTCAACATGTCGAGATTTTCGATATTTCTAGATTTTTGTCGATTTATTCACAGTTTGTTATTGTATTAAATGCAACTTTAATATTTAATTAAAACTGTTTTTTCATAGATATAGAATATTAACTTATTAGGAGCCGAGCAAATTATAAAGTTAAATCTAAAAGTTACTTATATTTAAAATTTTGCATCTTTTTTTATGATTTCAATGAATGATTTATTATATTACAAACGTCGATTTTTTTATAGAGTTAAATTTAAAGTTCGAACGAGTGTTTCCACTCCCAGACTAAGCATGAAGTAAAATTTCGAGTTTAGAAAAGCCCCGCGTAGAAAATTTGTCGAGGGTCGCGCAGCGACCCGAGACAAATTTTCACGGGGCTTTTCTAAACTCGAAATTTTACTTCATGCGCCACGCGTATAAAACACTGAAATATTGTAAAGTTTAAAAAAATACTAGCCTTTATTAGAAAAGCTTTAAAAATTGGTTTGGTTCGACTTTGAGGCTTTTATGAATTTTTATTTAGACGGGAAACTTTATTTCTCCCGGCTGAATACCCTTGGGGAGCAGTGTTGCTAATTCTAAACTATCAAATGTCTTAAAGTCTTGTATTAAAAATCACCAGAAATCATTAGATTTTTCGGTTTTTATTAAACGAATTTCAATTATGTTAACAACAGAAAACTCTGAAATAATTAAAAACTTTGTGAGACTGAAGAATTTTCAAAAAGATTTTGAGACTATTTTGCTTTTTTGGCATGCAGGGAGATTTATTAGCTTCTTTACAAACTTTAGTATTTAATAATAGATTTAATTTCATGAAGAAATGTTCATATCATTGCAGGTTCTATCTGTCCTGGTTTAGAAGTTATAGCGTTTTTAAAACAGTGTCTTGGAACACTAATATGTAATCATAGTTTAACATTTTAACTGCCATACGACGCGATAGCCGTAGGACGGCCGATCGTCGTAAATATGGCCACACGACGGCCGGTAGTCGGTTGTTTATATTTCCAAAAATCTATTAAATTTAAAATCCTAACCATATTTCTGTATTTAAAACCTTTATTAAAGCTTGAATAACGAAAATATTGTCTTTGGCCCACAAACGTGTACATATCAAATATGCACATGGCAGTTAAAGTGTTAAAGAAATCAAAAACATTTTTGTAACACACGGAAAGCAAAAGTTTACCTACAGTGAATGTTTAGGAATTAGTCCATTTTTCTGAGTACATAATTGGCAACGACGAATTAAACTCTCTTGTACGCATAATAAATTCATGTTATTTCTATTATGAGTTGCAGCATCTTGAATCCTCTGCAATAAATAATTGCTATCGTATATTTCTACGGCATAAATACGTTGCTTGAAGTGACCCCATAAATAAAGAATCGTAAGGATTTACGTCAGGTGATCTAGGTGGCCATGGTATCGGCCCTTCGTTACCAATCCATTGATTTGGGATATAAGTATGCAGCCATTGGGTCACTTGTCTTCCTCGGTGAGGCGGGGCCCCATCTTGCTGATACCACATATCTTTTATTATGTGGAGTGGAACACCTTCCAGAGGATCAAACAATGTTATGTTAAAAAAATAATGGTACCGCTCTGCATTTAAGTTTCTAACAAACAATTGTGATGAAAGTATTAATACAACAAAACGAGTTTTGACAAGTGATAATTTAAAATAATGGTTACTAAATTTTGTTTGGTTAAATCAAGGCTACTACATATTTTCAACTTAAAAGTTATAATAGCGCTATAACTTCTGAACAAATAAAGATGGGACTTGCGTTTATATGAACATTTCTTCATGAAATTAAATCTACTTTTAATTGCTAAAGTTTGTAAAGAGGCAAATGAATCATTCTTTATGTAAAAAAAATAGTCTCATTTTTAAGCAATATCCTTTTAAAATTTTATAAATTTAATGCTTACTTATTCCTTAATGTATCACATTATTTTATAGTTTTTAAAAAAATGTTTTAAACAAAAGTTGTAGATAATGACAAAAAATAAATAAGTAAGGACCTTTAAATTTTTATACCAAATTAGGTAACGGTTCAATGGGACAGGATAAAAATGAGTAAAAATTATTATTGAATGAAATGAAAAATCAAGTGTGCGTACAAGGAGGACAGAAGATGACGACGATCGTTTCGCTCTTATTTTGAGCTCCTCAGGCCACCAGATCCATCAATCCAACTGTAGAAGCAAATCAAGATAAATGCCCGCATCAATGCAGGAATATGAAAAATGTTCATTACCGAAAACTTATGGTTGATGGGATTAACATATATACAAGTTCCAAATATCAAATGTGCGTGCTGGGTTGATGGATGTGGTGGTCTGAGGAGCTCAAAATAAGAACGAAACGATTGTCGGTATCTTCTGTCCTCCTTGCACGAACACTTGGAATTTCATTTCATTTATTTAATAATTTTCACTCATTTTCATGCTGAGCTATTGCGCCGTTACCTTATTTGGTAAGATAATGAAAAAACACACAACTTTTACCTAAACACTTTTCACCTTAGCTCTTTTGTTTATGAGCAGTATACGAATAAGCCTAGGGGAGATATTTATTTAATGATCACTCACAAATTGCTGCCTTATTAGTAACTTAATTAAAAAAGGTTTCAAATAAAAGATAATAGAAAAACACAACACAACATTTTGTATAATCACTTTTCACCTCAGTTCAGGGGCGTAGCGAAGCCTTAACTTTTTTGGGGGGGGGGAAACACCTATAATTTTCAAACTTCAAAATTAAAATAAAAATGTTTATTTTTATATTATTTTATTTTAACAAATTAATATAACGTAGTACATTGATTTATATAAATTAAGCTTAATTTATTATCCAATAATATAGTGCTTTGTACTTCCTAATATATTTTGTAACATATGTACATAATTACATTTAACCAATACCTAATAAAACATGGAGTTTTACAATTTGAGAATTAGATTCATTTGTTTTAATTCCAATTAAATTTTCTTTTAGTAAAACTTATTAATGTTCATCAATTTGTTTCGTCCGAGATTTGCCAACTGCATTAAGCCCTAACCCATTTTCTGGGAACATATCCATTTATATCATATAATTTTTTTAGATTTGCCATCTGGTTTAGCAATTTTTCATTATAAAGTAAAATTTTCCAACTGCCTTAGCTTTGGGGGGGGGGGAGCGTCCCGCCCCATCCCCCCCCCATGGCTAGTGGAGATCAACAACTCACCGACTATGGCTTTCGACATTTCAATTAATAAATGTTTCAAACAAAAGTTGTAGCCAACAATTAAATAAACCACTTTTACCTTAACACTTATCACCTCATCTCTTTTGTTTTTGTTCAGTAAACCATGAATAATTTTTTTGATATATTTTGGGAATCACTCCTTAACTGTAACTTTATTATCGATTCAATCAAACAAAGGTTCAAACAAAAGTTGCAGAGAACGAAAAAATTCGCAATATTATGTTGATTTGAAAATTTACGAACGAGTGACCTCCACTCCCAGACTAAGCATGAAGTAAAATTTCGAGTTTAGAAAAGCCCTGAGCAAAATTTGGCTCGGTCGCGCAGCGACCGAGCCAAATTTTGCGGGCTTTTCTTAACTCGAAATTTTACTTCATGCGCCACGCGTATTAAACACTGATTTCAAGTGAAGTTTAAAATATAGAAACATATTAACTTAATCAAAAAAATGTCTCAAATAAAAGATATAGCCAAGGAAAAAACACAAAACTTTTGTAAAAACAATTTTAACCTTAGCTTTTTTGTTTTTGATCAAGAAACGAGAAAGTCTAGCCCAGATTTATTCCTTAACTGTAGCTTTATTATCGATTCAATTAAACAAAGCTTCAAACAAAAGTTGCAGACAACGAAAAAATACGCAATTTTGTGATAATTTGAAAATTTACAAACGAGTGACTTCCACTCCCAGACTAAGCATGAAGTAAAATTTCGAGTTTAGAAAAGCCCTGAGCAAAATTTGGCTCGGTCGCGCAGCGACCGAGCCAAATTTTGCGGGCTTTTCTAAACTCGAAATTTTACTTCATGCGCCACGCGTATTAAACACTGATTTCAAGTGATGTTTAAAATATAGACACATATTAACTTAATCAAAAAATGTCTCAAATAAAAGATGTAGCCAAGGAAAAAAGTCAAAACTTTTGTATAAACAATTTTAACCTTAGCTATTTCGTTTTTGACCAAGAAACGAGAAAGTCTAGCCCAGATTTAATCCTTTAGTAATAATGGCATTTAATGTCAAGAAACGCAGTCTAATATATCATCTAATGCTCCTCACTGAGAATAGGCGGCAAAATATTTCAGCCTACCAGAGGCAAAATCGTAAATCCGCCACTGGGTATAAATACACTTAAAAAATTAGTAATAATAAGTTACTTTTTCTTTAAAGAAAGTGTGTTTACATTTCTTAGGAGAGTGTTGAATAAGATGCATATATTATTAATTTCACAACTTTTAATCTAATTTTTTGTACACATTCAGTATATTTTAATAAAGTAAGTATAATTGTTTTATTTAAACATGAAGAAATTAAAGTAGTTTATTATTTGCTGTTCTTTTCTTTTTAAAAAGTGTGTTTATATTTCTTACAAGAGTGTTGAATATGTTGCATATTTTACGAGTAACGAGTATTACGAGAATTAATTGTTTTGATTAAACATAAAAAAGCAAAAGTACTACTCGTAACTTTCACAACTATTATTTTAGCTTTTTGTACACATTTAGTATATTTTAATAAGATAAAATTGTATTGGTTGTTTTGCTTAAACATAAAAAAGGGAAAGTAATTAATTTCTTGCTGTTTTTTGTTGTTGTAGAAAGTGTGTTCACGTTTCTTACGAGAATGTTGAATAAGTTGCATATACTATTTCTATCTCGGCTATTATTTTACCTTTTTGCACACACAAAAGTAAATGTATCAATTGTTCTAATTAAACAAAAAGATGTTGAAGTAATTAATTAATTGCTAGTGGTTTTTTTTTTAAAGAAAGTGTGTTTACACTTCCTAAGAGAGTGTTGAATAAGTTGCATATATTATTACTTCCACAACTTTTATTTAAATTTTTTGTACACATTCAGTATATTTTAACAAGGTATGCAAGAGTATTAATTGTTTTAATTAAACATGAAAAATTAAAGTAGTTTATTACTTGCCGTTCTTTTCTTTCCAGAAAGTGTGTTTACATTTCTAACGAAAGTGTTGAATATGTTGCATATGTTACGAGTATAACTCTCACAACTATTATTTCAGCTTTTTTTTATTTCAGCACATTTAGTATATTTTAATAAAATAGAAGTGTATTAATTCTTTTGATTAAACATAAAAATAGTTAAAGTAGTTAATTTCTTGCTGTTTTTATGTTGTTATAGAAAGTGTGCTTACGTTTCTTACGAGAATGTTGAATAAGTTGCATATGCTATTTTTATCTCAGCTATTATTTTACCCTTTGCTCACACAAAAGTAAGTGTATTAATTGTTCTAAGTAAACAAAAAGATGTTGAAGTAATTAAATAATTGCTTACTGTTATTTTTTCTTTAAAGTAAGTGTGTTTACATTTCTGAGGAGAGTGTTGAATAAGTTGCACAATTTTTATTGTTTGGGCACATTTAGTATATTTCAATAAGGTAATTAAGAGTATTAATTGTTATAATCATCATGAAGAAATTAAAGTAGTTTATTACTTGCTGTTTTTTTCTTTTCAAAAAGAGTGTTTTCATTTCTTACGAGAGCGTAGAATAAGTTGCATATGTTATCATGTTTGGGATAATTCGATTTTAGGCTCAGTTGCACAAAAAACGTTAAACTCAAGTTCAAGCTGAACTCAAGTTCAGGATGGCAGTTCCTATTGTTCTAATTTAACTTTGAATTCAAGTTCAGAGTTAAACCAGTTCAACTTGTTTCGTAAGGTCAGTGACGAATCTGCTTGGGGAGTGAGGTTCCTTTGTCAATCAATTGTGACTGATTTTGTCTCAATGTCGATTTGATTTTGTCTCAAGGTCGTAGCTATTAACCCAGCTTTTGTCTTCCGGTATGATTCTTTGCATGAATGTTATATCGTCATTTGCTTGTTCAAGAAATTGTCGACAATTGTTCACTTAATTTTTTTCTGTTATTCGGTCATCAAACAAGGAATCAATTTTGCTGCAATGCTACCCATGTTCAATTTTTCAGTCAAAATCGCATGACAAGACCCAGTTGAGATGCTACCCTCTTCTGCAAGTTCTCTGGCAGTCAATCGGCGATTTGCACGCACCAGCTCGTTGATTTTCTGAATGTGGAAGCCATCAGTTAAAGTGGAAGGCCTTCCTGGTCGACGATCATCTATAATTCACTGACGACAACTTTTAAATCGTGAAAACCATACGTATCATTGCATACGACCCAGAGCATCTTTTCCGTAAGCTTGTTTAAATAGATTAAACGTATCTGTAAACGTTTTCCCCAGTTTTAAGCAAAACTTTGTGTTGCATTGTTGCTCCAGAAACGCGCACATTTAAAAATCGCCACTAACACTTAAACACGTTGCATTTAAATAAGAATCTCACTAAAACTAACAACAATCCAAGAACATGCGCTTACAAAAGAGGTTATATTAAATATATCCGTTGGCACGTAATTCAAAATGTTCGGTTGTTATCTGAACAGACCTCGTATATGCAAAAATTATTTTATGTTGTGAAGAAAATGATTTCTTGCAATTTGTATCTAAAACATGTTTTTCGTATTTTTAATATTATATGAGTTATTGGACTTTCTGTCTTCGCTGAAACACCCTGTATATTAATTAGAACTAGGAGAAAAATGCACATTATTTATTTGTTTACTTGTTCAATAAAATTCCAAATTTATTAATGTCAAATCTCATAATTTAACTATTAAAAATGCTGTAGATACTTTTTGCTCCAATTTTTGTTACTGAATTTATAATAAATACATATAAAAAGTATCCGTTTCATAACGAACTAGTTTCGAAAAATAATTATTCATAATGAACTTTTGCATATTATTAATTCGATTTTAATTTCGGACACACACAAACACAAACAAACAAAAAAAGTCAAGGTTTCTTCGCGAAACGATCGCGGAAGATACGCGATCGCTCTTCTGTAAAATAATTCGTATAATTAATGAAGGATTGTTCAATTCGAATACACATACAAACAACGTAAATAATTATAGATTATAAAAAACAAAACAATGAAGTTGAGGATTGAAAGGATTTCTTATAAATTCAAGCTCAATTTCTGTATCTAGTCAAATAAAAAAAATACATCACATGATATTTATTTATTTCTTAACAGAAACGGAGCTTTAATTACAGAGACATTTGACATAAAGAAAAATTAATGAAGTTAAAATAGTAATTAATTTATAAAATCAATTCGTTCAGTTTAACGAGCAATCACGATTAAATTTTATTGCCCTAATTAAAACGAAAATTGAATAATTATTCTTCATAACTCGCATGTTAATAATAATGTAAACTTACGGATAATGAATATTCAATGTTCGTTTTAATTAAGGGACTAGAATGTAACAATTTAAATTGTATGATAGTCTACATACAATTTAAATTGTAGACATACAAACGTGCTATATAATTTAATATGTTATTGCATTTTTATTGACAGTTCAATTACTAGACAGACTAATTGATTTTCTATTAGTGTCAATTTCGTGACTAGGCTAAAAACATTATGATAAAGTAGCGTAAAACTAATTTGAATCTTATTACACGCATGTATTTATGTATAATGTGAATACAATTAAAAATTATGAACGTGATTTGGTTGCTTGAAATTATACGAAATTGGAGTAGTTAATGTTAACCTTGATTTTACTTGTCGATTAAAAAAATGGCCTAAAAAAAGCTGTAATTTAGATGAGCACGAAATGTAGACTAACTAATTCTTGATGATGGTTTAATTAGTTTTAGTTAAAAAAATTGTAATGAAGAAACTATATTAATTTCCTGGATTTTTATATATTTGTTGATTACTATAATAAAGTGGCGATTCGATAAAATCTGATATTTATTTATTTACTTAACCCAGTGAGCAAACACAAGTAATGTTTCATCAAAATTAAAACAACGTTTAATATAAATGAAATTGCCAATTCTTGGTTGCAGAATACTTCAAACATTAAAAGTGCGATTCTTTTCGCAATCTACAACAAGTTAGTCTTACAAAGACTATATCAAACACTCATTGAAACAACTACTTCCCGGGCTAATACCCCGACGGACATTGAATTATACAACAAGTGTTTGCTGCCACATACAGTAACCTACTGCAAATGTAACAATTTGGGTCAAATTATTCAGGCCATCTTGCGAAAAGAATCGCACTTTTAATGTTTGAAGTATTCTGCAACCAAGAATTGGCAATTTCATTTATACTAATGTTTGAACGGTAACGTGACCGCCAGTCTAAGGCGTCAAATTGTTTAGAGGGAATGGCAAAGCTATACTGAGGAGAGATAAATCTCGAAACGCGTCTATAGATGGCCTGAATAATTTGACCCAAATTGTTACATTTGCAGTAGGTTACTGTATGTGGCAGCAAACACTTGTTGTATAATTCAATGTCCGTCGGGGTATTAGCCCGGGAAGTAGTTGTTTCAATGAGTGTTTGATATAGTCTTTGTAAGACTAACTTGTTGTAGATTGCGAAAAGAATCGCACTTTTAATGTTTACAACGTTTAATGTTGCTACAATGTTGATATAACGTTATTTGTTTGTTTTTTGCTCAGTGGGAATCCATTAACGGCTAAGCAATTATAGAATTAACTCCATATATTAATAATGAAGGTTTAAATTAAATTACACTTGGTTTGTTTCACAATTTTTTACTTTACTATTTACTCGACTAGTTTCGCGTTTTACAGCATTATCAGGAGTGAATTACAAAAGATATATTAATATATTAATTTTATATAAGATTCTACACTTCCTTTTATGGTTTTTATGAATGAATTTTTATATTACATATTGGGAATGTTTCTTTTAAATATACATGATGTCAGCGCCGCAGTAAGAAAAACTTGCGCTCGGGGCCTAAAATTCCTTTGGCGTCCCCCAACTTGACAGTCATAATAAATGTCATGGGTCATTATAAACTCAATGTCAACTTATGTTAATTGTCACTATTAACAAATGCTATTGGATATACATCGACGTTAACTTATGTTTAATAAACGTTAACTGTCAACAGTGTCAGCTGTCAAAATTATGTAAAAAATAGGAAACATGCGTAAAAATGTCAGGTATGTCACAATCTTGACAAATAAAAAGAAAAATTGTCAAAAATGTAAAACAAAACAGAATGACTTAACATTAACTTCACTTTATACGCAATCTATGTAATTGACGCTCTTAAATACTACGTCAAAAGTAAGATGATGAGTCAAAACTTGTATTGAAAAAAGAAAAAGGCGCAAAAATTGTGGAATCAACAACGAAAGCAGAGTATTCCGAGTGACTATTGACAGTTGATATATTTGACAAAATAATTTCTATTTTAAAACTTGTTTTTTATTTTATTTTGACAAGTTATGGGTCATTTTTACCAGTCCATTTTTACCACTCTATATTTACCACTATATTTTTGTACCACTATATTTTTTTCCACCATTTTATTACCATAATATTTTATTACAAATCATATTTTTCCTGATTCACATCATAATTGGGTACATCCAAATTGGATGTTGTGACCAACGGCCCTAAGATACTTAGCAATAAATTCGTCTTCGTCTTTACGGGTTTCATAATCGCGCACGATGTTGGCAATTCGTTCTTCCGCTTTGACGCTGGACAGATTTTCAGTCCTCTTAATTTTTCTTCCCAATTGCAACTCTCGAAGCATCGTCTCAGTATCCCCTTGCTCCTTCTGCAACTCCGCCAAGAACGGGTAGAGGCTGGGATGATCCTTGCCGACGACTACTGCGAACCGATTGTGCCACCCCTCGCTCATGTTGTTAGTTCTTGACTTGTTCTGCAGCACGGCCTCGTACATGTTCCACAGCCTTGGTGGGTACCTAAATAAATAATCGATAAGAAATCACAGTATCATAGTATCACAGTATCATAAAATACCTAGGTGCAGTTGCACGACGTCTTCCTCTCGCGGGTCTGCCTCAGACACATGTCAAACCAGGAAATCAAAAAATTAAAAATAGAACCGAATGAATGTTTTATACAGACTTATAAATACTTCAGAAATATTTGTAAGATAACTAATGGTAAAAAATTAGTAGTAAATAATATATGGTAGTAAAACCGGAGTGGTAAAAAGAATTGGTGGTAAAAAATATATGGTGGTAAAAATGGAGTGGTAAAAATGGAGTGGTAAAAATGTCGTACAATCATTTTGACAGTTTTTACACACTTACCATAGCACACACATCAGGATGATGACGATTTTTATGATTATTTCATTCAAATCTATATAACGGATTTCGATTGGTTGTTATTACGATATTTTCGTGAAAACAGTTGCTATTGTAGTGGTCTTTTCAAATTCGTCTGGGCAGGTGGTGGCCGAGCGGTAACGTCGCCGGGTTGTATCGCTCGGCGAGCCACAATTCGGGTTCGATTCTCGTGCACGGCGAGATTTTATTTAAAAATAATTTCTCGTCGTGACCCTGGGTGTGGTGCGAATGTGTTGTGACGTCCAAATATCTGTTAAATTTATATACTAGTATTAGTTACAAACTGAAAGATAGTTAAAATAAACATTGATGTTGGCTAATAGTTATATAACTAAGGCCAGGCAAAAGCCAAACCCAAAAAAAAAAAAAAATTCGTCTTTCCAAATTCGTCTTATCGTTTTTTATTATCGCGTATGAAAATCTGTCACTTGTCATATTTAATCATTTATTTCATAATGAATCGCTTCGGAAGTGACACAGGTCAAGAAATTGATGAGTTATTAAAGATAACAATTCCAACAAACACGGTTATAAACCATAAAAATGTTTGGAAACAATTCACATCATTTTGTAACGTCCACAATTACGAATTGACAATAAAAACATCACAAGCAGATCTGGCAAGTATTTTAAAATTATGGGGACATAACGTAAGAAAACAAGACAATTCAGAATAAAAATTTAGATAAGTGTCATTACGAGAACATATTAAATGCAATCCGAGGACAACTGAGCTTTTGTTAAACAACAAAGTCTTTCAAAAAATTTCAAACAACTAGTGGTATTACATATGAAAATTGGTATGTTTTTGATATTGGTTGATAATTTTTTTTAGTTTATACAATTGTTGTCGATATAACGCGACAGTGTCAGTTGTCAAGATATAGGCTATAGTTTCATTATTAACATTAACTAAAATATCATCAATCTATGTTAATAACAGAGCTGGGATAAATCCTCAAAAACAGGATTCGAATCACGAATCCGAATCACCTAATATGATTCGAATCACGAATACTCGAATAAAGGATTCGTAAGTGAAAAATATGATTCGAATCAAAGATTCGAATCGTCATTTTTGAATCACGGATACAAATCCTTTAAAAATAAATATAAATCTATTATTTGCAATCAGTAATATTTTATTCCATCAGTTTCTATTAACAAAAATGTTCATTTACCGACTAAATACCTGATTATATAATGATTTTTTAATTAATGATGATATATGTGTTATTGAACTTCATTTTAAATCTGTGTTTTATACGCGTGGCGCATAAAGTAAAATTTCGAGTTTAGAAAAGCCCCGTGAAAATTTGTCTCGGGTCGCTGCGCGACCCTCGACAAATTTTCTACGCGGGGCTTTTCTAAACTCGAAATTTTACTTCATGCTTAGTCTGGGAGTGGACAACACTCGTTCTTAGAAGTATCAAATTAAAGGATCACTCTAGATTACTAAGTTTATTACCATTTTACAAAGGCTACAGCTCGAAGGACCAATCATGGTCTTCGGAGACCGAAGGACTACAGGGAATCGAAGTTTATTTACAAGAAAACAACGAATATCTGAAGGACAGCATGGATAGGAAAGAAAACATCCAATTTTGAAAAAATATCGAAGTTGGGGTGGTTTTCAGTGCGTTTTTAACTTCACTTTAAATCAGTGTTTTATACGCGTGGCGCATGAAGTAAAATTTCGAGTTTAGAAAAGCCCCGTGAAAATTTGTCTCGGGTCGCTGCGCGACCCTCGACAAATTTTCTACGCGGGGCTTTTCTAAGCTCGAAATTTTACTTCATACTTAGTCTGGGAGTGGACCGTCAAGATTTTCTACATGTCGAGATTTTCGATATTTCTAGATTTATGTCGATTTATTCACAGTTTGTTATTGTATTAAATGCAACTTTAATATTAAATAAAAACGTTTTTTTTAGGAATAGAATATACCCATTAAGAGCCGAGCAAATTATAAAGTTAACTCTAAAAGTTAATTTTCGGTAAAATTTTGCATCTTTTTCTATGATTTCAATGAATGATTTATTATATTACATAAGTCGATTTTTAAAAGAGTTAAATTTAAAATTCAAACGAGTGTTGTCCACTTCCAGACTAAGCATGAAGTAAAATTTCGAGTTTAGAAAAGCCCCGCGTAGAAAATTTGTCAAGGGTCGCGCAGCGACCCGAGACAAATTTTCACGGGGCTTTTCTAAACTCGAAATTTTACTCCGTGCGCCACGCGTATAAAACACTGATTTAAAGTGAAGTTAAAAATGCACTGAAAACCAACCCAACTTCAATATTTTTTCAAAATTAGATGTTTTCTTTCCTATCCATGCTGTAAACCTTCAGATATTCGTTGTTTTCTTGTAAAAAAAAAATCGATTCCCTGTAGTCCTTCGGTCTCCGAAGACCATGGTTGGTCCTTCGAGCTGTAGCCTTTGTAAAATGGTAATAAACTTAGTAATCTAGAGTGATCCTTCAATTTGAAACTGCTAAGAACGAGTGTTGTCCACTCCCAGACTAAGCATGAAGTAAAATTTCGAGTTTAGAAAAGCGCAGCGACCCGAGACAAATTTTCACGGGGCTTTTCTAAACTCGAAATTTTACTTCATGCGCCACGCGTATAAAACACTGATTTCAAGTGAAGTTAAAATAATACTATTAACGTTGGATATTTTTCATGGTTAAGTAATCAAATATGCGTTCACAAATATTTGAATTATTCGAAAATTTTGAATATTTATATCCAAATATGAATAATTTAGTGATTTAAATATTCATATTAGAATATTTAACTATTTGAATTAATCGAATTCGAATCCCAGCCTTAATTGCGATGATTCGAATTATTTAGGAGGATTTGAATTCGTGTATGAGGATTCGAATCCTTTTATAAGAATTCGAATCCTTTTATAAGGATTCGAATCATCTACGTCTGGATTCGAATACGAATCCTTTTAAAAAAATGTAACGAATCCGGATCACGAATCCGTTTTCACTAAAGTATTCGAATACCTCTTTTGAATCCTCTGAAAGGATTCGAATCCGGGAATCGAATCCTGAATGATTCGAATCCTGCCCAGCTCTGGTTAATAATGAACTTCTCTGATTGAGATGGAATGTCATTATTTGACAGTATTGTAATAATTATAATTTGTTTCGGTTAATGTAATATTTTATTTTGATACGTTACGGTTTTCGTGATTAGTAATTTTATACCGGGCTTTCATTAATTCCCGAACCCCACGTGACCAAAAATAATAGGCAACCAAATGTACAAGGTGGTATGGCTCACACAAAAATTCCCTAGATTTAAAAATATTTATTCGCCGGCGTATTTTTATGACGACTGAAAATATTATATTTAAAATGATTAAAAAATAGGCTCATCTTCAAAAATGTAACTAATTTTTATTAATTTTTTCGTTGTAAATACCATTTTCGCAGTATTTGCTTATCCTAGCAAATTGACTGCAAAATAAATAGAAATAAAACTCAATGTTTCAGAATAATTAAACAATTTTTGCTTACCTGAAAATTCCGGGCGAATCTTGTAAGATCTCAAAGGTTGGTTTAACGATGCACCGCGCATAAACGTTTATGTCAAATTTGACTTTAGTAACGTTTGGTTACTTTTTTCAAAGCCTCCAGCGTACAAATACAATAATTTACGCGGCAATTTTAAATTTAGTCACGTGGGGTTCGGGAATTAATGAAAGCCCTGTATTATTATACATTATACCGGGTGTTTGATTAAGCGTGGCCATCGGCTGTATCTCAGAAACTATACATAGTAGCATGTTGCAGTAAAAGATGTCGCTGTAAAAGTGGCCAAGAGAAATCGCTGGAAATTATTTTTAAGTTCTTAGCTTTGCCGCAAGAGGGCACTATCTCTATAGTAAAGATTAAAATAATTTTTATTAAATAAATGCCTGATTAAGGGATGTGAAAAATATGAATACCTTAATCTACGGTAAATTTTACCTAATTTTAGCTATCTTCTCGTTTTTTTATGTCTCACATAAAATGCACGAGAGAACGGAAATGTCTAATTATTTAAATGCCTGTAACTTATGTTAGGTTCCACTGAATTTAAAAAACTTGGGCTCATTTGATAGATAATTGATTGTACTTTAAAACATAATTCACTCTGATTTAGTTTAGTTTCGATATTAAGCGCCAGAGGGTGCGATTGAGACAATCACAGTATTTTCAAATTATTCCGTAAATTTTCAAATTGGAAGGTATACGTAAGTTATGATAGTTAAATAAAATGAGAAATTGTGTAAAAACTGGCGAAAACTGCATCCCGATATCTTCATCCTCACTGGAGATATATTGAAAATTGTGCAGAATGAGGTATTTTGTACTAATAGCGCCCTCTGATTCTTACTATAGACACTAAATTAAATCAAAACACACAGTGTTTAAAAGTGCATTTAATTATTTATCAATTTATTCAAAGTTTATGATATCTATGAATGACTTAATGTATTAAATACTGTGAATTTTTCATTTAAATACACATAGTGTATACGCTGTAAAATTTCAGGCATTCTTCGATTTCATATAAAAAAGTGCAGTATGAAGTTTAAAACGAGTGATTCCACTCCCAGACTGAGCATGAAGTAAAATTTCGAGTTTAGAAAAGCCTGAAAATTTGGTTTGGTCGCTCGCTTTGGTCGCTCCGCGCATCAATTTATTCAAAGTTTATCAAATTTGGGCAAACCTAACTGAAATTACAATCATTTTAATGATTACACTCTTCCATTTTTATCTGCATCTTATGTAGGAGCAAAAGAAACAAGAAGGTAGTTGAAATCGAGAGTAGATTAACCCATTAACGGCCGAGTATCATAAAAGCAAGTGCAGAATTTTACCTAAAATCAACTTTTAGAGTTATCTCTATAATTATAGAGATAACTCTAAAAGTTGATTTTAGATAAAATTCTGCACTTGCTTTTATGATGTCTATGAATGACTTAATGTATTAAATACTGTGAATTTTTCATTTAAATACACATAGTGTATACGCTGTAAAATTTTAGGCATTCTTTGATTTCATATAAAAACGTGCAGTATGAAGTTTAGAACGAGTGATTCCACTCCTAGACTAAGCATGAAGTAAAATTTCGAGTTTAGAAAAGCCTGAAAATTTGGTTTGGTCGCTCCGCGAAGCGGAGCGGCCAAACCAAATTTTCAGGCTTTTCTAAACTCGAAATTTTACTTCATGCGCCACGCGCATATAACGCTGAAATATTGTGAAGTTAGAAATACATTCACATTATTTTTTTTTTAAATGAGTAACAATCGAAATATTTAAATAACAAAATATTTACATTTTTCTTCATACATTTTCAAGTCAGGTCAAATAATATAATATATCAAATTAATTTATTTAGTAATTTAATAACCAAAAATTATTAATGTTGCGTGTTTGCACCAATGGCGCTTAATGGGTTAAGATTTACATATTATTAACATATGCAGTTTAATTTTGCATTTTGAATAAAATCTTGTTTTATCCTTTGCGGTAGAGATTGCGCACTCTACCGGCGAAGCTATCGTATGTTCAATAAAAAAAAACCTCCAGAGTGCCATGATTTTATCTTTTTTTAAATTTAAGTTGGCTACACGCTTTGGAAATTGACATATAAAACGTCAGACATAATAATTATAATGTATAATATTTACAATATTTTCTATGGCACTCTAGAGGTTTTATTTTATTGAACATACGTTGATTTAATTATTGTATTCGTTTTATTTCTTATGTTTTTTTTTGTTATTGTTTCAATAAACTATTATAATGAGTGTGTTTAATTGTAGTAAATATACGCTGTTTCAAACATTCTACTAATCTCATAGCCTACTATATTTTGAGATTTTAAATAATCATGGATTTACTTTGATTAAAAAACACCTAGAACCTTTCTTCAATACTTTATTTTGTAACCAAATGTAATTGAATGCAATTGAAGAAAGGTTCTAAGTGTTTTTTAATCAAAGTATAATTATCTTCAAGTAACTCAATCATTCTAAATAAAAAAAAAATGGATTTACTTACATATTCGCTTTCTAAAACATATAAATCGAGAAAAGTGATTCTCTAAGTTATTGTTTTTGACCTCTTGAACATAAAACAAAGAGCCTAAAGGCCTTCTAGATTTAAAAATATATTTCTTTATGGTGCGCGATTGAAAATGGGAAAATCTACCAGACTTTTTACTGTATCTTTGGTTAGGATAAAGATATCAGGATGAGGTTTTTACCACTTTTTTCAGTATTCCTTCCTGTAATAAACTAGCGTAGGAGAACTCTAGCTTATAACTTTAAATTTTATGGAAAATCTAGAAAATATAGCGGTTGTTCAAAAAACGCTCTCTGACGCTTTCTATAAAAACTAAATTAAACGACAGTAAGCAGTGATTTAAAATGCTTTCAATGCACTATCAAATGAGACTAATTTGATAAATTTCAGTTAATCCTAACAAAAGTTACACGCAGTTTAATCATCACACTTTCCCGCTCTCCCCTGCTTCATATATGCGAGATTAGAAAACAAGTGAGTAGTTGAGTTACATTCAGAGTAGATTACAATTTGTATATTTTTAACCTAGCTCAATTTAGCAATTTTTCGATAAAAATCTGTTTTTGTATTTGGCGATAGATGTTACGCCCTCAAGCGGCAGAGGTAGGGACTTAAAACTAATTTCCAGTGATTCCTTTTGACCATTTTCACTTTGCAATTTTTTACCCCAGCATGCTACGCTTCAAAGTTTCTCACATACAGGTGCGCTTAACCCATTATGTGCCATTGATGCATATACGCAACATTATTAATTTTATGTTAATTAAATTATTAAATAACTTAATTTGATGTATTATATTATTTGACTTGACAATGTATCAAGAAAAACGTAAATATTTTGTTATTTGAATATCCTGATTATTACTCATTTAAATAAAATGTTTGCAGTGTATTTCTAACTTCACAATATTTCAGTGCTTTATACGCGTGGCGCATGAAGTAAAATTTCGAGTTTAGAAAAGCCCCGTGAAAATTTGTCTCGGGTCGCTTCGCGACCCTCGACAAATTTTCTACGCGGGGCTTTTCTAAACTCGAAATTTTACTTCATGCTTAGTCTGGGAGTGGAAATACACGTTCTAAACTTTATATTGCACGTTTTTATACAAAATCGGCGAATGCCTTACATTTACAGCGTATACATTATTTATATTTAAAAGAAAAACTTATTGAATGTAATACAATAAGTCATTCATAGAACTCATACAAAGAAGTGTAGAATTTTACCTAAAATCCACTTTTAGGCTAACTCTATAATTGCTCGGCCGTTAATGGGTTAAACTCCCAGTATATAATTATTCCATATTTTCATTATTGACAGTAACTGAAATATCATCAATCTATGTTAATAATAAACATCTCTGACTGAAACTAAATGTCATTTTCGACATATAAACAGGCATTATTTGATAGCAGAGCTGGGACGAATCCTCTTAAAAAGGATTCGAATCACGAATCCGAATAACCTAATATGATTCGAATCACGAATACTCGAATAAAGGATTCGTAAGTGATAAATATGATTCGAATCAAAGATTCGAATCCTGTTTTTTCGAATCACGAATACAAATCCTTTAAGAATAAATTTGATTTTGATAAATATCGTTACCAGTTGTTTTAACAAAACTATTTAAAACCTAATTATTTATTATTAACACTAAACATCGTTGATAACAGACTAAACATCTGATTCCCTGCTACTCTGATTAAAGATGTATTTGTGTGTTTCTGAACTTCACTTCAAATCAGTGCTTTGTACGCGTGGCGCATGAAGTAAAATTTCGAGTTTAGAAAAGCCCCGCGTAGAAAATTTGTCGAGGGTCGCGAAGCGACCGGAGACAAATTTTCACGGGGCTTTTCTAAACTCGAAATTTTACTTCATGCTTAGTCTGGGAGTGGAAAACAGTCTTGTATATAATATCGATACCTTTTGATAAACACTTGCCTTCTTGATTTAGAAAAAAAAAAACAATCGAATTTTTTTTTAGATACTTTATGGATCACCCTGTATAAAAACAAATACGCCCATCTTGTAGATCTCGCCACAATAGCCTAAATGCGTGTATTATACTTTTCTGTAGCTCGAATAGTATTTGAATTATAACTTTTTTAGCAAAATTGAGGTAAGTCGAGAACTTACGCTATTTTGTATTTCGCAAAACTTGCGAATAACTCAATAACTATTGGAAATACAAAAAAATCGTTCAACCAAAAGTTTTAGATAGGAAAATTTTGGACAATTTTTCTATCTTTAAGTTTTTTCGTAACTATCTTCTTTCTTAGAGAACAATAACAGTTTGTTGAAAGATTCTTAAAAACAACAAACGAAACTTCAATAACATTTTTAGTTTCTTGTTAATTAGCCTGGGGAGTTTTAGGTGAAACACCCTGTATGTTAATAATGACCTTTTCTGACCATAATAGAATGTCGTTTTTGGCTTATAAATTGGCATTATTTAACAGTATTGTATTAATTATGATGTTTCGGCTATTGTGATATTTTGATACGTTACGTTGATTTAATAAAGAAAACACTTGGTTAAGTTTCACTAATATTTTCTTTATTAAATCATAGGTAAATATTAGAGCTGGGAATTTTGATGTTCGACGTATTCGACTATTCGAATTTCAAAATATTCGACTAGTCGACTTATTCGACTATTATTCGAAAATATTCGAACCGATTAAAATATTTGATCCGATTAAAATATTCGAACCGATTAAAATATTCGAACCGATTAAAATATCCGAACCGACTGAAATATCCGAACCGATTAAAATATTCGAACCGACTAAAATATTCGAACCGACTAAAATATCCGAACCGATTAAAATATTCGAACCGATTGAATATATATATATATATATAGAGAGAGAGAGAGAGAGAGAGAGAGAGAGAGAGGAGAGAGAAAGAGAGAGAGAGAGAGATGTATATTTAATTATAGGTATTGAAGCGGCTTGTTGGGCTAAATAAGTTTTTAACTCAGATTTGTTTTAAGTTCCAATATTTCGCCTACCATATAGGCTTCCTCAGGGAACTGTAATTTATTGAAATGCGGATATTAGCAAAAAACAAAAAATGATGTTTGTGATTTAAGGACTCGCGTTTTGTAAGTTATTCTAAGCTCTATTTTTGTTTTTTGCTAATATCCGCATTTCAATAAGTAGGTAGGCGAAATATTGGAACTTAAAACAAATCTGAGTTAAAAACTTATTTAGCCCAACAAGCCGCTTCAATACCCATAATTAAATATACAATATATATATATATATATATATATATATATATATATATATATATATATACAGGGTGAGTCGGGAGGAGCGCACCAAACTCTAGGAGTGTATTATACACGTGAAAATAATGTAAAAAAACTCATTTGTTCTTATCCGATTTTTATTTGTTTTCAAGTTATAGCATATTAACAAATAAACAAGTTATTATACAAAAAAATTTTCTTAATCATAGCGTTCTTTCAACAAATGTTCAAAAATACCGCCATTGACTTCTAAACATTTTCCGCTTCGTCTACGAAGAGCGTTTGTTGCTCTCCCAATTGATTGATTCATTTCTTTCTTCTTTTGTATGGGCTGCAGTATTCTCAATTCGTCTAATTAGTGATTCCCGTGTGTCCACTTTTATTTTGTAGACTTCGTTTTTCATCCAGCCCCATAAACAAAAATCTAGTGGTGTGAGGTCTGGAGATCTTGCTAGTAGTTGCATCTTCTTCTACTAGATGCAGAATATTTTCTACTTCTACAAAACCTTGTCGAGCAGCGCGCTCATATGTTATGTTAGCACTGGGAAGCTTACCAGTCTCACACAATTTGTTGAAAACTCTAATAAATATGTTTTTATCAGGATGTCTTTGGTGTGGAAAACGTTCACGATATTCTTCAACAGCAGCTGTAGCATTTCCATTACAGAAACCATATACAAACACCATATTTGCATATTCTAAATTTGAATAAATATGTGGCATTTTGCAACACTAACAATCACATTAATTCGAACTTAAACGTTCAGTTACTGTTCACCGTACACTGACAGTTCATCAAAACGTCAGAATTATCAAATGTTTATAAGCCTCGAACATGGCATACTTTGATAATGTTAAAATTCAGATAGAAGTGGAAAGCTAGATGAACATTTTTAATTACGCCATAACTTGAAAACAAATGAAAATCGGATAAGAACAAATGAGTTTTTTTACATTATTTTCACGTGTATAATACACTCCTAGAGTTTGGTGCGCTCCTCCCGACTCACCTTGTATATATACAGGGCTTTCATTTCAAAACTAGCCACCAGCAATAACTTTTATAATACCTTTAAAAACCTGTAAAATGTGTTCCCCGTAAGTATAAATTAGCGTGTTTTTTAGTTTTTTTAAAGGTATTTTAAAAGATATTTGGGGTGGCTACTTTTAAAATGAAAGCCCTGCATATATATATTTTAAATGTTAAAATTATTTCATTATTGTTTTATCTACGCGTCATTTGAGCATATATATCACAAGTAATATTGTACCAAAATATAACAGTTTTTTTTATATTTCTTAAAAATGCCTTTTTTTCAATTTTATTGGGAAAAAACGTATATCTCGAAGTAGATCAAAGGATAAAAGGTAAAGGGTTCACATATAGAATATTTTTAGTACTGTCTCTAAGCTAAGTACTAATCTCAGAAAAGTTATAAACTATTATACAGGGTGTGTCAAATTTACTGCCGATTTTTTTTTTAATGGAACACTGAATATTTTTACTTATTTTGAATCAGACGTTCTTTATCCCAAAAGAGATTGGCATTATGAGGTGAGAATTATTATAATATTTAATATGATATAAATTGAAAATTTTAAACAATTGGTTTTAAAAAAAATATTATTATTATTATTATTATATATTGTCGTGTTGCTCTGCAATAAAAATAATTTAATTAAAAACTTAAATGGTGTTACTGATGAAAATAATTATTTTTATTGCAAAGCAACACAAAAATATATATTTTAGTTTTCTGTAAGTAACACCATTTAAGTTTTTTATAATTCTTATAATTTTACTTTTATTTTTAAACATTAACTTAAGTACAATAGTTTTCACTAGCTGATTCCTATACATTGCCGCTTTAAAGGTTCCAGGATCAAAATAATAATAAAATCCTGTTAATAGAATTATATCTTTATTAAAAATAAAGAGACATATTTATTGTATCGTTATTTCTAAAAAAAGGCTCACATATAGAACAAATAATATATATTGTAGAAACAAATAACTCAAATAAGAAAAACTTAATAATTATATATATTTAAACAATTATAATATATTACTGAAATTAGAAGATGATTATTTAATATATATTTTTTGTTTTAATTTGTATCTTGTTAATTTACGTTTTGTATTAAATTTGTATTATGGCAACATCACCATTTTTATTTAATTTTAGAGCTAGGAATCCGAATAGTCGGATATTCGAAAATACAAAGATGTTCATGGAATTTATAATAGACAGGTATCCGAAGTTCATTGTTTTGAAGTAATATCGAACTATTCGGATTCCGAGTTTTTTTAATTTAATACATTTAATTCTTAATTGTTTTTTATTGGTATGTTTACGTTATTATATTAATAATCGATTGTTTAATGTTGAATTCTAACTATTTTTTTATCTATGTTTTAATTAATACTTATATTTTTGATAAATATCTTGAAATATTTACTATAATTACTAATATTAATTTAATGCTTTTTATTGTTGCAGAGTCAAACACGATTAGACTATTCAAAAACTAATATTATGTTCGATTATTCTTAAAGGATGGAAAATTCTAATAATGAAAATAATAATGAATAGAGAAATAGAACCGAATACAACAGTTATTTAAAACCGAAAAGAATATTCGCGCCGAATAGACTAATCGAAGGTACGATTAAAATATCCGAACCAATTAAAATATTCGAACCGATTAAAATATTCGAACCGATTAAAATATCCGAACCGATTAAAATATTCGGACCGATTAAAATATCCGAACCGATTAAAATATTCGGACCGATTAAAATATCCGAACCGATTAAAATATTCGGACCGATTAAAATATTCGAACCGACTAAAATATTCTAACCGATTAAAATATTCGAACCGATTAAAATATTCGAACCGATTAAATTATTCGAAACCGATTAATAGTCGGTTAGTCGGATAAACAGTGTATTCGAAGACATTTTCTATTCGACTATTCGAACATCTGATAATCGAATATTCGACTTATTCGACTATTTTGCCCAGCCCTAGTAAATATGTTTCACCACGTGAAAGATGAGAAACTTGTTCAAAATATTGATACGTTACGTTTTTTGTGACTTTAATCCTATATTTTGACAGTTATAACGTTTTTGGACAAATTTTCGACAATTATGACACATTTAGGACATTTTTGACAGTAGAAATACAATATAATAGTTTTGTAATAATAATAAATAGTCTATTCTTGACAAAAGTGGCGCAAAGTTTGTAATTATGCCCGTGTGAGTAACTTTTCCTTATAATTTTAATAAATAAATATCAATTTAAACAGAAATAGTTAAATTTTTTTAACGTAGGTTTCCACTCCTAGATTAAGCATGAAGTAAAATTTCGAGTTTAGAAAAGCCTGAAAATTTGGATTTGCCAGGGCGCGCGAGCGAAGCGAGTCGCGCCCTGGCAAATCCAAATTTTCAGGCTTTTCTAAACTCGAAATTTTACTTCATGCGCCACGCGTATAAATCACCGATTTAAACTGAGGTTTCAAATAACAGTCTTGTATATAATATCGATAACTTTTGATAAACACTTGCCTTCTTGATTTAGAAAAAAAAACAATCGAATTTTTTTTTAGATACTTTATGGATCACCCTGTATAAAAACAAATACGCCCATCTTGTAGATCTCGCCACAATAGCCTAAATGCGTGTATTATACTTTTCTGTAGCTCGAATAGTATTTGAATTATAACTTTTTTAGCAAAATTGAGGTAAGTCGAGAACTTACGCTATTTTGTATTTCGCAAAACTTGCGAATAACTCAATAACTATTGGAAATACAAAAAAATCGTTCAACCAAAAGTTTTAAATAGGAAAATTTTGGACAATTTTTCTATCTTTAAGTTTTTTCGTAACTATCTTCTTTCTTAGAGTACAATAACAGTTTGTTGAAAGATTCTTAAAAACAACAAACGAAACTTCAATAACATTTTTAGTTTCTTGTTAATCAGCCTGGGGAGTTTTAGGTGAAACACCCTGTATGTTAATAATGACATTTTCTGACCATAATAGAATGTCGTTTTTGGCTTATAAATTGGCATTATTTAACAGTATTGTATTAATTATGATGTTTCGGCTATTGTGATATTTTGATACGTTACGTTGATTTAATAAAGAAAACACTTGGTTAAGTTTCACTAATATTTTCTTTATTAAATCATAGGTAAATATGTTTCACCACGTGAAAGATGAGAAACTTGTTCAAGATATTGATACGTTACGTTTTTTGTGACTTTAATCCTATATTTTGACAGTTATAACGTTTTTGGACAAATTTTCGACAATTATGACACATTTAGGACATTTTTGACAGTAGAAATACAATATAATAGTTTTGTAATAATATTAAATAGTCTATTCTTGATAAAAGTGGCGCAAAGTTTGTAATTATGCCCGTGTGAGTAACTTTTCCTTATAATTTTAATAAATAAATATCAATTTAAACAGAAATAGTTAATTTTTTAACGTAGGTTTCCACTCCTAGATTAAGCATGAAGTAAAATTTCGAGTTTAGAAAAGCCTGAAAATTTGGATTTGCCAGGGCGCGACTCGCTTCGCTCGCGCGCCCTGGCAAATCCAAATTTTCAGGCTTTTCTAAACTCGAAATTTTACTTCATGCGCCACGCGTATAAAACACCGATTTAAACTGAGGTTTAAAATATGGATTACTTATATAATTTAACACTTCTGATTTAAATTCATAAAATGTCGGATCTCTGGCTTAGATGGCGCCCTTAAGGCTGTTTCTTTATCAACTGATCAAAACTATTATGTTAAATTAAGTTTGTGTACTTAATTTTATATACAGAGAGTATACTTTTTAAGTATACATCTTTTCAGTATACGTAATTCAGCTTATTTTCTGTAAATCTTCAGATATTCTTTGTTTTAATATAAAACAAATAATTTTTAAAAATCATGGAATAACTTGATTTTGCGCATTACTGAAAAAATATATCATTAGTAATTAGTAATATTTAATGTCGTTTTTATTGTGCGCGTTGATAGAGATGATAAAGTTTGTTAATAATCTAAGCATTATAACATAAAAACATTTTATATGTACAGAGAGTTTAAAGTTTAGTGACCACGATTTTTGCGTAACAACAACAATTTTTCAACACTTTTAGTAAAAAACACACTTGGTTAAGATTTCACTGTTTATTAGTTGACACTGCAACACTTGTTTTGCCACACAGGCAGATAAATGATGACAATTTTTCAGTTGAAACAATTAAAAATGTTTGAAATAAAAATAAATACATTAACCACTGCACTCTGTTTAAGTTCCAATTGAAAAAAAAACAAATTGGCAAAAAAAATAGTTGCAGTCCTCTCGATGAAGGTGCTATGACAATTACATTTTCAATTGTCATAGCACCTTCATTAAAAAATTCATTAAAAAATTGGTTTAAAAAATTTCGTCACAGAAAAATTTCATTAGATTATGAAAGCAATCATGGCAGTGTATCCAGCCATGGCAGTGTAAACTGAACAAATAATCATGACGAAGAGACAGTAAAAATGGATTTGCCAACTGCTTTTTATTAAAAACTTGAAGAATTTTATAATAGAAAAATAAAAACTCTATCAAAACGTTGCTTTGGAAAACAAATTGCATATCTCAGATTATGATATACGAAAAGGTAAAACGGTATGTGTCCTTAATTATCTAGAAATTGTCCAATACTTACATAGATTTGAAGTTTTTTGGCGCCCAATCTGGGGCTATGCTAACGCCGGGCCCTTGTTGGGCGCCATAAATTGTGAAAGTAAAAGTTAAAAACTTCACACTGATTAGTGTTTCGTACGCGTGGCACATGAAGTAAAATTTCAAGTTTAGAAAAGATTGAGTTTGGACGCCACGGGTCTAAATCAAAACGCTCAGGCTTTTCTAAACTCAAAATTTTACTTTATGCTTGAGCCAAGAGTGGAGAGCACTCGTTTAAAAATACTTAAAACGCATTTGAGGTTGTTTGGCGCCCAACCTGGGGCCAGGCTAACGCTGTGGCCCCTAGTTTGGCGCCATAAAACGCAAGCATCTAAATTTAAAACTTTCCACTGAATCAGCGTTTTGTACGTGTGGTGCATGAAGTAAAATTTTCAGTTTAGAAAAGAGTTTGGATTTGGACGATTAGGCTTTCCTAAACTCGAAATTTTACTTCATGCTTTGTCTGGGAGTGGAAAACACTCGTTTAAGCTTCAAAATGAACGCTTAATATTTTTTTAACTTATTGATTATTAACTAAATACGCTTTAATTTGATTCGTACATTTTTAATACAGGGTAATTATACGGGTAATTTACAATTCTTAATAAATATACATAAATTTATTAAGTATTGTAAATTACCCGTGATTCAATAAATTAATGAATCTAAACCGGTTTACTGATATTTCACCGAGAAATCATGATATCGTTGTTTCAGGGGTACAATTCATTAAATACGTTACGTGGATAATTAATACAATTTAAAGATTTACCTTTACCAAGTGTTTTCCACTCCCAGACTAAGCATGAAGTAAAATTTCGGGTTTAGAAAAGCCCCGTGAAAATTTGTCGAAGGTCGCGCAGCGACACGAGACAAATTTTCTGGGCTTTTCTAAACCCGAAATTTTACTTCATGCGCCACGCGTATAAAACAGCGATTTAACGAGAAATTTAAAAACACACAAAAGACAAAAAATCCATTGATAATGGTCACTTTGTGTCCGAAATGTACATTTGGTAATTCAAATAAGAGTGTGAAGAAAGGTTATTAGTGCTTCATTCGTTAAATTCACACAAAAGACATTTTTTATGTTAGTCCTTACAATTATTTCGAATTATTTTTGACGATTCAAATCCTTTTGTAAGTATTCGAATCCTTTTGTAAATATTCGAATCCTTTTATAAATATTCGAATCCTTTTATAAGGATTCGAATCCTTTCATAAGGATTCGAATCCCATTATATGGATTCGAATCACCCACATTTGGATTCGAATTCGAATCCTCTTAAAAAATGTAACGAATCCAGATCACGAATCCAGTTGAACTAAAGTATTCGAATGCCTCTTTTAAATCCTCTAAAAGCATTCGAATCCATGATTCGAATACTGAATGATTCGAATCCTGCCCAGCTCTGTTTGATAGTATTCTATTAATTGGGATTTGTTTCGGTTATTATGATATTTTATTTTAATACGTTACGTTTTTCGTGATTAGTAATCTCGTATTTATTTTTATACATTGTACAATTATGATACATTTCCGACAATTTGTTGGTAATTAGAAATAAAATATAATAAAAAGTGCTGTAATAATAGAAATTAGTCTATTTTTGGCAAACGTGGCGAAAAGTTTGTAATTATGCCTGTGTGAGTAACGTTTCCTTATAATCATAATGAATAAATCTCACGAATAATTGACATTATATTTTTTAACGTAGGCCTCCACTCCCAGACTAAGCATGAAGTAAAATTTCGAGTTTAGAAAAGCCCCGTGAAAATTTGTCGAGGGTCGCGCAGCGACCCGAGACAAATTTTCTGGGCTTTTCTAAACTCGAAATTTTACTTCATGCGCCACGCGTATAAAACACTGATTTCAAGTGAGGTTCAAATGTACATAAATTTAACATTTTAGTGCTTTATATGCATAAAGTAAAATTTCGAGTTTAGAAAAGCCCAGAAAATTTTACTTCATGCGCCACGCGTATAAAACACCATTTTAATGTGGTTTAAAATAGCGCTGGGCATTCGAATATTCAAAAATTTCGAGTTTAGAAAAGCCCCGTGAAAATTTGTCGAGGGTCGCGCAGCGACCCTCGACAAATTTTCACGGGGCTGTTCTAAACTCGAAAATTTACTTCATGCGCCACGCGTATAAAACACTGATTTCAAGTGAGGTTCAAATGTACATAAATTTCACATTTTAGTGCTTTATACGCATAAAGTAAAATTTCGAGTTTAGAAAAGCCCAGAAAATTTTACTTCATGCGCCACGCGTATAAAACACCATTTTAATGTGGTTTAAAATAGCGCTGGGCATTCGAATATTCAAATATGAAACATTCAAATTAGTCAAATATTTAAACAAATAAACTATTTCAATTTATAAATTGTTTAGTTTTAGAATACTCGGTTCGTTTTTTTTTATCGTGTTAACCACTGGGATCTAGTAAACTAATGATGATACGAATTTGGTCAAATTAGACAAAAGTTTAATATTTGATACTGAGTAAGAATATGTCAACAAATGTTAGCTAACATCATTTGTTTTCAAAATATACTTCATAACTTCATATCATCATTGGTTTAAGAGATCCCAATGGTGCGCACGATACAAAAAACGAACGGTATATTAGATATTTTATAACACTGATTTATTTAAATATTCAAATAGCTAAATTAATCAAATATGCAAAACAGTGAGAGATTTAATAATGTGATATTTGAATATTCGCGAATATTTAAATTTCCAACCCTATTTTAAACTTCACATTAAATCGGTGTTTTATACGCGTGGCTTATGAAGTAAAATTTCCAGTTTAGAAAAGCCACGCGAGGCTTTTCTAAACTTGAAATTTTACTTCATGCTTAGTCTGGGAGTGGAAACCTACGTAAAGAAAATAATGCTAATTATTCGTGAGATTTATTTAAAATATAAATTCCTTATATAATTTTAAATTTCTGATTTTAATTTTCGAAATTCCGGATCTCGGGCGTCGATGGCGCTTGATGCGCCTGTGGCCGTCGCCCCCTTGGCCCTCTCCTTACTGTGGCACTGATTCTAGTAGCACGATAAAACAAACAAACAATATATGCTTTTCTAAACTTGAATTGTTACTTTATGCTTAGTCTGGGAGTGGAAACCTACGAAAAAAAAATAATAATGCTAGTTATTCGTGAGATTTATTTAAAATATAGATTCCTTATATAATTTTAAATTTCTGATTTAAATTTACGAAATTCCGGATCTCGGGCGTCGATTGCGCTTGATGCGTCTGTGGCCGTCGCCCCCTTGGCCCTCTCCTTACTGCGGCACTGATTCTAGTAGCACGATAAAACAAACAAACAATATATTGGTAAATAACTGATGGGCAGGTTTTTAAAGAGTTATTCAATTTTAAATTAAATGAAACTATTACTATGTTTGTTACCACTTTTATTAATAATAATAATTCATTAATAATAAAAGTGGTAAAAAACATAGTAATAGTTTTATTTAATTTAATATGAATTACCACGGAACAATTGTGATGTTATTCAATTTTTTTAGTAATTTTTAGTCTATGTCATATTTCTTTTTATAACTTAAGTTATTTTATACATGAGAAAGTGAATATATTTTTTTGGCACTGAGCGCATATTAATTTAGAACAGACCGGTTACTTTTATGTAACAGACGAATATTAAATTTCCCATTGTCAGGGGCGCTAGTCTTAGCACAAAATTTGTCTATCTTCTTGAGTAACTTTTTTACTTATCATTTGATAAAACATTTTGAACAAATAATTTTAAAGAATAAATCAAAAAACACTTAGTTTGTTTCAGTTATTTTATACATGAGGAAGTGAATATATTTTTGCCGTTTTCTTCTTACTTGAAATAAATCAACGACCTGTCCATTTGCACAAAACTCAGAGACAAACATTGACATTGACCTCAGAAACCGAAAATCTCCATCAATGATAAATCGGGTTAGACATTCGATGGAAACTGTCTTTAAGATGGCGTCTTACCTCGAACTCTACTTCTCGAAAATGTTTGCGCGCACAGAATTCAAGGCCCGCTTCCGAAACAACCCGTTCCCGGCCTTTTTTTCACCATCGACATATAAATTGCTTGCAGACGCTTCGAGGTTTCAGTCGAGGTTTTCCTGGTTCACAGAAACCATCAATAACCTTAATTGCGTCTTTTGGAAGAAAGAAATGGCGCTCGAAAAAATCATTATCTTATCAGTTGTGATTGCCCTCGCACAGGCTACTATACGTAAGTTTTGAACATTTTATTCGAATTTGAATTGAAAATATACGTAACTTTCAAACTTTTTAAAATTGTATTCTAATTAAACAGGGAATATTTCTTTTAAGTATACATGTTTTATTTAAAGTTTCTAAACCAGAGGTCTCCAACCTTTAACTTCACATTTATTATCAACACTAAGGCCTAGTTGTTTCTATTTCTAATTTGAATTAAAAAAAATACGTAACTTTCAAATTTTTTAAAATTGTATTCTAATTAAACAGGGAATGTTTCTTTTAAGTATACATGTTTTATTTGAAGTTTCTAAACTAGGGGTCTCCAACCTTTAACTTCACATTTATTATCAACACTAAGGCCTTGTTGCTTCTATTTCTAATTTGAATTAAAAAATACGTAACTTTCAAATTTTTGAAAATTGTATTCTAATTAAACAGGGAATGTTTCTTTTAAGTACACATGTTTTATTTAAAGTTTCTAAACCAAGGGTCTCCAACCTTTAACTTCATATTTATTATCAACACTAAGGCCTAGTTGTTTCTATTTCTAATTTGAATTAAAAAAATACAAAACTTTCAAATTTTTTAAAATTGTATTCTAATTAAACAGGGAATGTTTCTTTTAAGTATACATGTTTTATTTAAAGTTTCTAAACCAGAGGTCTTCAACCTTTAACTTCACATTTATTATCAACACTAAGGCCTATATATAAAATTACGAAAAAAACTATTCGTGAAAATGCAAACAGTGTCTTAATTAATAAGACAATTTAATTGTTGCAATCTCTCCTTTCATTTTAAATTGTATTGTTAGTTGGTTTGAAGATAATTTGACCTAAACGTTACATATACTTTAATAGAGCGTTGTAACAAATTAAATAAGATTTTAAATATTTCATTGTATAATTCAATATCCGGAGGTGTATTTGCACGGGAAGTAGTTGTTTCAATGGATATTTATCGTCTTAAATTGTCTTATTAATTAAGACACTGTTTGCATTTTCACGAATAGTTTTTCGTAATTTTATATATTATGTTTAAAGTGTGCAAACTATAAGAAGCGTAAGCTTATTTTCTCTAATTTAAATAGTTTTGAATTTGAATTTAACTAAGGCCTAGTTGTTTCTATTTCTCATTTGAATTAAAAGAAATACGTAACTTTCAAATTTTTTTAAATTGTATTCTAATTAAACAGGGAATGTTTCTTTTAAGTATACATGTTTTATTTAAAGTTTCTAAACCAGGGGTCTCCAACCTTTAACTTCACATTTATTATCAACACTAAGGCCTTGTTGTTTCTATTTCTAATTTGAATTAAAAATATACGTAACTTTCACATTTTTAAAAATTGTATTCTAATTAAACAGGGAATGTTTCTTTTAAGTATACATGTTTTATTTAAAGTTTCTAAACCAGGGGCCTCCAACCTTTAACTTCATATTTATTATCAACACTAAGGCCTAGTTGTTTCTATTTCTAATTTGAATTAAAAAAATACGTAACTTTCAAATTATTTAAAATTGGATTCTAATTAAATAGGGCATGTATCTTTTAAGTATACATGTTTTATTCAAAGTTTCTAAACCAGAGGTCTCCAACCTTTAACTTCACATTTATTATCAACACTAAGGCCTAGTTGTTTCTATTTCTAAGTTGAATTAAAAAAATACGTAACTTTCAAATTTTTTAAAATTGTATTCTAATTAAACAGGGAATGTTTCTTTTAAGTATACATGTTTTATTTAAAGTTTCTAAACCAGGGGTCTCCAACCTTTAACTTTACATTTATTATCAACACTAAGGCCTAGTTGTTTCTATTTCTAATTTGAATTAAAAAAAATACGTAACTTTCAAATTTTTTAAAATTGTATTCTAATTAAACAGGGAATGTTTCTTTTAAGTATATATGTTTTATTTAAAGTTTCTAACCCAAGGGTCTCCAACCTCTAACTTCATATTTATTATCAACACTAAGGCCTAGTTGTTTCTATTTCTAATTTGAATTAAAAATATACGTAACTTTCAAACTTTTTAAAATTGTATTCTAATTAAACAGGGAATGTTTCTTTTAAGTATACATGTTTTATTTAAAGTTTCTAAACCAGAGGTCTCCAACCTTTAACTTCACATTTATTATCAACACTAAGGCCTAGTTGTTTCTATTTCTAATTTGAATTAAAAATATACGTAACTTTCAAATTTTATAAAAATTGTATTCTAATTAAACAGGGAATGTTTCTTTTAAGTATATATGTTTTATTTAAAGTTTCCAAACCAAGGGTCTCCAACCTTTAACTTCATATTTATTATCAACACTAAAGCCTAGTTGTTTCTATTTCTAATTTTAATTAAAAAAAATACGTAACTTTCAAATTTTTAAAAATTGTATTCTAATTAAACAGGGAATGTTTCTTTTAAGTATACATGTTTTATTTAAAGTTTCTAAGCCAGGGGTCTCCAACCTTTAACTTCATATTTATTATCAACACTAAGGCCTAGTTGTTTCTATTTCTAATTTGAATTAAAAATACAGGGTGTCTACGCTAAACCGTTCGTTAAAAGTTTATGGGGTTGCCGTTGCACTAAAAATTTGAAAAAAAATCCTTGTCATATGGTTGAATCAGTTCTCCTTATGTGAAATATTTTCAACTTTATATCACTTCCGGTTCCACCGGAAGTAGCACCAACTTTGTTATTTTAAATAAAACACCGAATATATTAGTAATTTTTTGGGTTCCTCGTTTAAATTGCAACATATTTTATTCGAACATATGTACACTTATCTCTTATAGTTTTCAAGAAAAAAAAATATTTCTAAAATTCTGACCTCTAAAAGGCATTTTGAAATCTGTATGTAACTTTTCTTAAGAATAAGATAAAAATATGATTTATATCTCTACTTGTACCTAGAGGATGCCTCTATGAGTGAATTAATCGGAAACTGTCAATTTTCATAATAAGTGTTCTTAAAATGTCAATATCTAAGTGCCCGCTTCAATATCTAGTAATTCATTTTTTTTTTTTAAATGGAATGACTCAATTTTTATCACATGGTACGATTGGGGGGAAAATTTTCTACAAAAAAGTACTATAAAACTCTACTTCTAAAGCAAGTAGTTTTCGAATTATTTCGAAAATTCGTTTTTCGTCGGATTTATGCAGGGAATAATGCGGGCATAAGTCGCAATTGAATTTTAGTTGGCCAGTAGTATGCTTTTGTTTTATCGCGATTATATTGGAACATGTCAAATAATAAAAAGAATTAGTACAAAGTTTTACAGAAATCAACAAAATAAATTATTACACAAATCAACAAATTATCAATTTATTCTTTATACATGGCAACTGCCAATTGAACAAAAATTGATTCCAATCTTCTAAATCTTGTTTTATTCATCGGCGGTAAATGTGGATAAGTTTCATTAAATATTTTACGTCTTCGAGTACCAATTCTATCGCAGTTGTCATGTATAAAGAATAAATTGATAATTTGTTGATGGGTGTATTTATTCATTTTGTTGATTTCTGTATAACTTTGTACTAATTGTTTTTATTATTTGACATTTCGCATTACATAAGCGACAAAACAAAAGCATTACTACTTGCCTACTAAAATTCAGTTGCGACTTATGCGCGCATTATTCCCTGCATAAATGCGACGAAAAACGAATCTTCGAAATAATTCGAAAACCACTTGCTTTAGGAGTATAGTTGTTAATACTATTTTGTAGGAAATCTTCCCCTCAACCGTACCACGTGATAAAAAATGGTGATGTGTCCATCATAGTACTTTCCCCCGTAAATTGCGTATTAAATCACTTTTAAAATATTTGTAGCATTATTATTTTCAAAATGTCTTCAACTTTTTGATAACTACAACTTTTATTTGAAACATTTTTCAATTGGATCAACACATACTGACACAAACCAATGACTAGATAAAAAACACTATTTATTGAATATCTCAAAAACTAAGAGTGCTATGACAAAAAGTGAAGATACAAAAAATCTTTGGTATTTTATTACCTACAACTTTTATTTGAAATATTTTCCAATTGTATCAACACACACACTGACACAAATCAATGACTAGATAAAAAACACCATTTATTAAATATCTCAAAAACTAAGAGTGCTATGACAAAAACTGAGTTCACAAAAAATCTTTAGTTTTTTATTTCCTACAACTTTTATTTGAAACATTTTTCAATTGTATCGACACATACACTGTCACACATCAATAACTAGATAAAACAAACAACTTTTAAAATATATCAAAAACTAAGAGTGCTATGACAAAAAGTAAATAAACAATATATCTTCATTTTATTATTTTCTACAACTTTTATTTGAAAGAATTTTTTGTTTGATGAACATTTAATATAAAAATCAGAAAAAACTGAAAAACGCTACGAGTAAAGTACCACTTCCGGTTTTCCGATTTTCACCAAAAGCTTTTCAGTTCTTTCGATTGTGACAAAAAGCTTAAGTTTCAAGTTTCATCTCGATATCTTTAGCGGTTTTTGCGGTACAGCGCACACAGGCACACAGACAGACAGACAGACAGACAGACAGACAGACATTTTTCAAAAATGGTCTTATTCGACTCAGGGGACCTCAAAACGGATATTTCCGCTAAAATTTTTGATTTGAAAATTTTCACGAAAACAATACTTTCCCTTTGTATTACATACGGGGGAAAGTAAAAATGGGTCATTCCATTTAAAAAAATTGAATTACGAGATATTGAAGAGGGCACTTCGATATTGACATTTTAAGAACACTTTTTGTCAAAATTGACAGTTTCCAATTAATACACTTATAGAGGCATCCTCTAGGTACAAGTAGAGATATAAATCATATTTTTATCTTACACATAAGAGAAGTTACAGATAGATTTCAAGATGCCTTTTAGAGGTCAAAATTTAAGAAATACTTTTTTTGCTTGAAAACTATAAGAGATAAGTGTACATATGTTCGAATAAAATATGTTGCAATTTAAACGAGGAATCCAAAAAATTACTAATATATAGGGTGTTCCGTTTAAAATAACAAAGTTGGTGCTACTTCCGGTGGAACCGGAAGTGATATAAAGTTGAAAATACTTCACATAAGGAGAACTTATTCAACCGTGTGACAAGGATTTTTTTCAAATTTTTAGTGCAACGGCAACCCCATAAACTTTTAACGAACGGTTTAGCGTAGACACCCTGTCTACGTAACTTTCAAATTTTTGAAAATTGTATTCTAATTAAACAGGGAATGTTTCTATTAAGTAATGATTAACGCAATCGCTGACGGATTGGTTGCATTGAGTGTGTTTCCTGGACCACATCGGACTTCCTATTAAGTATACATGTTTTATTTAAAGCTTCTAAACCTTTAGCTTCACATTTATTACTAACACTAAGGCCCAGTTGTTGAATAGTGGCCTAAACCGAGTTTTGACTTAAACTCGGCTTAAATACATTTCGGTGTTTTTCAATCACGGCTTATTGCTAAGTAGTGGTTTAAACTCTAGTTTTCCTAAGCTGCCGACCACCAACGCTTAACGCCCAAAGCTCGAATTCATAACCTCAAACGTCATAATTACACAATCGGCCAGAATATTCACTTCATGAATATTTACAAATATTGTTTATATTGACCTTTAAATGCATTCATTGGTATTCTTTCAGAATTTTAAATTTATTTCTCAGCATGTATATATATAGAGGGGCATAATTTTTTTTAAGCGTGGTGCATAAAGTAAAACTTAGAAATTTAAATGTTTACGTGAAAATTTTGTTTGGAGGAATTTTAAAGCTTTACGGTAAAATTTTATTTTTTTACAAATGTTTAAACAAATCATTTGTAAAAAAATGAAATGTTACCATATAGCTTTAAAAACTAGGTAATTTATACAGATCAAGTACAATCAACAGGAATTAAATTATTCACACAGACGTGAAATTATGGCCAATCAATTGAGAGTTAAGTGTGAAATGTTGAATATTTCAATGGAATTTTCCTTCACATTTCTTTGAAAATGGTTTAACAAACCGAAACTAGTCGGGATAAAGTTTTAATTTATGAAACGATACCAAGTGTTTTTAATTTAAATAACTTTACACAATGGCATTTTGTTTGAAAGCTTGTAAAAAATTTAAATACTATTTTACATCTTCAAAAATTTGGTAATTTATACAGAATTAATCAGAGTTCCTGATAAAATAATTATAAATTAAATTTTCCACCCAAAAGTGGAATTATGGCTAATCAATTAAGTGTAAAATGTTACATATTTTAATGGGATTTTGTTTTCAAATTTGTAAAAACATCAAATATTGATCAAAACTTCAAAAACTTGGTAATTTATACAGAATTAATTTAAGTTCAAGATACAGTCAACAGATATTAAATTATTTATCCTGATAAAATAATTATAAATTAAATTTTCCACCCAAAAGTGGAATTATGGCTAATCAATTAAGTGTAAAATGTTACATATTTTATTGGGATTTTGTTTTCAAATTTGTAAAAACATCAAATATTGATCAAAAACTTCAAAAACTTGGTAATTTATACAGAATTAATTTAAGTTCAAGATACAGTCAACAGATATTAAATTATTTATCCTGATAAAATAATTATAAATTAAACTTTCCACCCAAAAGTGAAATTATGGCTAATCAATTAAAATTTGTAAAAACATCAAATATTGATCAAAAACTTCAAAAACTTGGTAATTTATACAGAATTAATTTAAGTCAAGATACAGTCAACAGATAATAAATTATTTATCCTGATAAAATAATTATAAATTAAATTTTCCACCCAAAAGTGGAATTATGGCTAATCAATTAAGTGTAACATGTTACATATTTTAATGGGATTTTGTTTTCAAATTTGTAAAAACATCAAATATTGATCAAAAACTTCAAAAACTTGGTAATTTATACAAAATTAATTTAAGTTCAAGATACAGTCAATAGCTATTAAATTATTTATCCTGATAATATAATTATAAATTAAATTTTCCACCCAAAAGTGAAATTATGGCTAATCAATTAAAATTTGAAAAAACATCAAATATTGATCAAAAACTTCAAAAACTTGGTAATTTATACAGAATTAATTTAAGTTGAAGATACAGTCAACAGATATTAAATTATTTATCCTGCTAAAATAATTATAAATTAAATTTTCCACCCAAAAGTGGAATTATGGCTAATCAATTAAGTGTAAAATGTTACATATTTTAATGGGATTTTGTTTTCAAATTTGTAAAAACATCAAATATTGATCAAAAACTTCAAAAACTTGGTAATTTATACAGAATTAAGTTTAAGATACAGTCAACAGATATTAAATTATTTACCCAGAAGTGAAGTTACAGCTACTCAAAATGTATAAGACTGTATATTTTGAACTTAACTTTAAATCAGTCTTTAATACGCGTGGCGCATGAAGTAAAATTTCGAGTTTAGAAAAGCCTGAAAATTTGGTTTGGCCGCTCCGCGCTTCGCGCTACGCGACCAAACCAAATTTTCATACTTTTCTAAACTCGAAATTTTTCTTCATGCTTAGCCTGGGAGTGGAAAACACTCGTTTAAAGCTTCAAATTAAATTCTTATAATAAACCGAGCATTCGAAAATGTAAAACGTATGCATATGTATACTTAAAAGAAAAATTCTCGTTATGAAAATGTTTGGTGTTACATAAAACTCTCTGTATATATTTATATGCCTGATTTAAAGCATACACGTTGTACATTTTCAGGTATTCGCCGTTTGTAAAAATCGTTCAATTTGAAACTTCTAACGACTGTCTTTCACTCCTTGGTTAAGCATGAAGTAAAATTTCGAGTTTAGAAAAGCCTGAAAATTTGGTTTGGTCGCGTAGCGCGAAGCGCGGAGCGGCCAAACCAAATTTTCAGGCTTTTCTAAACTCGAAATTTTACTTCATGCGCCACGCGTATTAAAGACTGATTTAAAGTTAAGTTCAAAATATATAATCTTATACATATTGAGTAGCTGTAACTTCCTGAAAATTTGGTTTGATCGCGTAGCGAAGCGGACATAGTCAGATAAAAATAATAAATGCAAATATAATCTGCTTTTTTTTAATATGACCAATCAAATTTGACATTTCAAGAATTTAGTGGTGTAATGCAGGTTGTGTGTCTTAGGTTAGGCCAAGATTAATCACATGTTATGCTCTAAATCAACTTTTAATTTGTAGGTTATGTGAAAGGGAATGTAAATTTTCAGACAATCGTGATCTTATTAAAAACGTTCAATTTAAAAACTCCAACGAGTGTTTTCCACTCCCAGACTGAACATGAAGTAAAATTTCGAGTTTAGAAAAGCCCCGTGAAAATTTGTCGAGGGTCGCGCAGCGACCCGAGACAAATTTTCTGGGCTTTTCTAAACTCGAAATTTTACTTCATGCGCCACGCGTATTAAACACTGATTTAAAGTGAAATTCAAAGTATACTGCTTAGTTCTGATCACATGTTCATTAATTTTTCAAATATGGAATATCTGAAAGTATACTTAAAAAAAATATCTGAAAGTATACTTAAAAAAAATATCTGAAAGTATACTTAAAAGAAAAAATCCCTGTATGTGTTGTAAAATTGCAAGTTGTAGCTTTGTCTTTTTTAAAATTGCTACATCGTGACAATTTATTTGATAATTTATGATTAATTTGTCACATTGATAATTATTTACCAACATCTCAAAATTTGATGTTTAAAATACCCTACTGTTAGAGCAGGACTGCAACTGTTCGCAGTAAATTCACCCTAAGTTTGGTCATATTAAAAAAATAACAGAGTTTAAATATTTCATTGAGTTTTGATAGGAATTAATGATACAAACTAAGTTTTTTTTGATTTATCCTTTAAAATTATTAGTTAAAAATATTTTACCAGGTGATAAGTAAAAAAGTTACTCAAGAAGATATATAAATTTTGTAACAAGAATAAATCAAATTCAAAACTATTTGAATTCGAGTAAATAAGCTTGCGCTTCTTATAGTTTGCACACTTTAAACATAATATATAAAATTACAAACATGTTATTCGTTATTTTCACGAATGACATGTTCGTAATTTTATATATTATGTATAAATTTTGTGTTAAGACTAGCGCCCTTGACAATAGTAAATTTAATATTCGTCTGTTACATTAAAGTAAACAGTCTGTTCTAAATTAATATGCGTTTACCAAGTCACTACGTTTACGATGTTTGCAAGAAGTGTTACACAATATTGGCGAAATCAATTATGAACAACTTACTAACACTTTTTTTTCTTCCGCATTTACACATCTTTGAAAGCGAGTAACGATTCTTACGCACTTAATGAATGTTAGCTTAAAAAAACTTGAAGCAGTAATTTCGAATTATGTATTTTTGACAATAATTAAAACTATTTATTAATTTTTCAACCCAATAGCCATAAAGGCCAATTAGAGGATAAATTAAAGTTAATGAGAAAATAATATTAATAACACTAATATGATTTCTTTTGTCCCTATTTATTTCTTTCAGTTGAATAATAGAGATTATAATTATTATAATTTATTCTGTAATTATGACCTAATTAATACAAACAAATAAGGCAATTCTAAGCTGCAGAATATTTAACTTCACATTAAATAAGTGTTTATTACGCGTGACGCATGAAATGACATTTCGAGCTTAGGAGAACGTGAAAATTTGGATTTGCCGCTTAATTAAGGAATGGAGTCATAGGGCCTGTTCATCAGAGAGACAATTTGGGAGTTTACTGCCAACTGTTGGAGAATTCTCTGATGACCAGACTGTTAATCGTAAACATGTTTGGGATTTTTGCAATCGTACAAAATAGACCGATTGGTGTTGATGGGTTAAAGTTTTCAAAATGGCCGGAGTACCGTTCATTAGATACCAACATACATCACAAACAAATCCAAACATATTAAATGCTGAACATTTTTTTTTCATTTTAATTAAAACAAACAGTTTTTTTCTACAAAACGTGTTTTTTCATTGAAACGGCGTTTAAAACATTAAAAATTAAAAAAATGGTTAGAACATAACGTGTTCAAAACACGGTTAAAATCTCATTTGTGCCGTTTTTTCAAAAAAAAGGTGAATAATTACAAAAACGTCGGATTTTATAAAATTTTCAGGTAACGCTAGAGGAAAAAATGCGTTTTACTGTCACGTTGGAATCAATCAAAAATTATGACTTAAGAAATAAACTACAGGTGGTTAAAGTTGATTAATAAGAGAATGAACATTGGATTACAAGTCAACATTTTTGTTTCGTTTTAAAAACATTGTGAAAAATTACAGAATCTTCGGATTTTCACAAACTTTTCAGTAATCGCGAGAGCAAAGAATGGGCTTAACTGTCACGTGGGAATAAATAAAATTCATTACTTGAGAAATAAATTAAAGCGGTTAAAGTTACGACCGTTTGATTTAACAAGCTAATTTTAATTCGAAAACATTAACTTAAAATGTAAGCTTCCGCTTAGGTTCCAAATGTACAATTCTCGGATAATCTCAAAGTGTCGATCTTTAGCAATTGTTTCGGTTTCGTGAAATAAAAATATCCGTTTTTATGTTAAAGAGCAAAAAAGCCTCAGTCTCACCAAACAAATTTGGAATGTTTAAATAAATAATAATTATAGGAATATAGACAACTAAAAGAATATCCATTTTTTTTAAAGAGCAAAAAAACTCAGTCTTTTGTTTGTTTGTTTGTTTATTTCTTTGGCCTCGGCTTTCGCCATACAGCAGCCATCTACTATTGTATTGTTTTCTATTTTAATTTAACTAATTCCATACACACTTATTTTAAATCATTTGGACGCCACAATACATTCACACTACATCCATGGATCCGGATGGAATAATTTATTATTCATAAATTATTCCACCGGACGGGATTCGAACCCGCGACCTCTTGGTCTGTGGGCAGGGTCTCTACCCACTCGGCGACCGAGGCCCCTAAAAAAAAACTGAATGTTTAAATAATTAATAATTATAAGAATCTAGACAACTAAAAGAGTTTTTTGTTGGTTGTATTAAATTTAATTCACTCGGCGAAAAAGCAGTGATTTTGATTTAGTTTTAAGCCTTGATTTAAGCGTGAAAACAACTGAGCTGTTTTCAATTCAACAAAAGGCAGACGACAGCCGAAGAATGTGGCTTTTTTCGGCTGTCGTCTGTCTTTTGTTTCATGAAAATATTAAATCCTTGAACAAAGTTACGCTTAATTATTTCAGCGAGATTTTTTTTATTTAACAATTATTAAAACGCGGAGCGCCATTGCACTGATTTTAACTTGAAATTTAAGCGTCGGCTTAAGTGTAACAAATTTGTTTGGTGAGGCTGAGTTTTTTTTTGCCCTTTAAAAAAACGGATATTTTTATTTAACGAAACCGAATGAAAAGAATTGCTAAAGATCGAAATATTGAGATTATCCGAGAATTTGTACGTTTCGAACCTAAGCGGAAGCTTAAATTCTAAGTTAATGTAAGAATTGAGTGTTACGTCAGTTGAAATCCACGTTATTCGGCTGACGTTCGTCTTTTGTTTAAATGAAAATATCAATTTCTTGGACAAAGTTGCGCTTAAATATTTGAGCAAGAATTGTTTAATTTACTAATTACTAAAACATAGACTTTGACGTAAAATGTAAGCCTTGGTTTAAGCGTAAAAATAATTGAGTTTTACCACAATTCACCGCCACATTCTTCGACAGTCGACCGCCTTTCGTTTATTGAAAATATCAAATCCGTGGACAAAGTTAAGCTCAATTATTTGAGCAAGCCTTTTTTATTTACTGATAATTAAAACACGGACTTGGAGTTAAAATTTAATTAAGCCCTGATTCAAGTTTGAAATCAATCGAGCGTTACGTCACTTCAAAGCCACATTCTTTGGCTGCCGTTCGCCTTTTGTTTTGATCAAATATCAAGTTGCGCTTAATTATTTCAGTGACTCTATCTTGAGAATTTATTAATTATTAAAATACGGACTTTCACTTGAAACTTAATTGTTTTTTGGAATATCTAGTAAAGATATTCAAATTCCAATTACAACCAATCGAAGTTTATTCGTTTCTGTGTAGATTTTTGGAATTTTATGTTAATTTGATAACCTGGTAATTTTTTACAATTGTTCAAATAAAAAACATTCACCCAAAATCGTTGATTTTATTGCATAACTTTAATTTTGGATAATAATTTTCGGAAAACGTAGCGAGATAATTTAATTTTCTATCAATAGGATGTAGGTACAATCAATTCTAAGTAAATTGTGTCAATTTAATGTCGATAGTATAGATTTCTAGTTTTTTGCAATTTTTTCAAAGAAAACATTCTCTCAAAATTGACAATTTTATTGCATAATTTTAATTTTGACTGAATATTTTCGGAAAACGTGGCGAGATAATTTAATTTTCTTTTTATAAGATGTAAGTGTAATTAATTCTAAGTACATTCTGTTAATTTATTGTTGATAGTATAGATTTATAGTTTTTTGCAATTTTTTCAAAGAAAACATTCTCTCAAAATTGTCAATTTTATTGCATAATTTCAACTTTGACTGAATATTTTCGGAAAACGTGGCGAGATAATTTAATTTTCTTTTTATAAGATGTAAGTGCAATCAATTTTAAGTAAATTCTGTCAATTTAATGTTAGTAGTATAGATTTCTAGTTTGTTGCAATTTTTTTAAAGAAACCATTCTCTCAAAATTGTCAATTTTATTGCATAATTTTAACTTTGACTGAATATTTTCGGAAAACGTGGAGAGATAATTTAATTTTATTTTTATAAGATGTAAGTGTAATCAATTCTAAGTAAATTCTGTTAATTTATTGTTGATAGTATAGATTTCTAGTTTTTTGCAATTTTTTCAAAGAAAACATTCTCTCAAAATTGTCAATTTTATTGCATAATTTCAACTTTGACTGGATATTTTCGGAAAACGTGGCGAGATAATTTAATTTTCTTTTTATAAGATGTAAGTGCAATCAATTTTAAGTAAATTCTGTCAATTTAATGTTGGTAGTATAGATTTCTAGTTTGTTGCAATTTTTTTTAAAGAAACCATTCTCTCAAAATTGTCAATTTTATTGCATAATTTTAACTTTGACTGAATATTCTCGGAAAACGTGGCGAGATAATTTAATTTTATTTTTATAAGATGGAAGTGTAATCAATTCTAAGTAAATTCTGTTAATTTATTGTTGATAGTATAGATTTCTAGTTTTTTGTAATTTTGTCAAAGAAAACATTCTCTCAAAATTGTCAATTTTATTGCATAATTTCAACTTTGACTGAATATTTTCGAAAAACGTGGCGAGATAATTTAATTTTCTTTTTATAAGATGTAAGTGCAATCAATTTTAAGTAAATTCTGTCAATTTAATGTTGATAGTATAGATTTCTAGTTTGTTGCATTTTTTTCAAAGAAACCATTCTCTCAAAATTGTCAATTTTTTTGCATAATTTTAACTTTGATTGAATATTCTCGGAAAACGTGGCGAGATAATTTAATTTTCTTTTTATAAGATGTAAGTGCAATCGATTCTAAGTAAATTCTGTCAACTTAATGTTGATAGTATAGATTTCTAGTTTTTTGCAATTTTTTCAAAGAAAACATTCTCTCAAAATTGTCAATTTTATTGCATAATTTTAACTTTGAGTGAATATTCTTAGAAAATGTGGTAAGATAATATAAATTTCTTTATATAAGATGTAAGTTCAATTAATTCTAAACAAATTGTGTGAATTATACGTTGATAGTGTATAATTTTATTTTCTTACAATTTTTTCAAACAAAACATTCTCCAAAAAATTGTCAATTTTATTACATAATTTCAACTTTAGCTGAATATTTTAAGAAAACGTAGCAAAACGATTTAATTTTCTTTTTATAATATATAAGTGCAATCAATTCTAAGTAAATTCTGTGAAATTTACGTTGATAGTATAACATTTTATTTTTTTACAATTTTTTCAAAGAAAACATTGCCTCAAAATTGTTAATTTTATTGCAGAGTTTCAACTTTAGCTGAATATTTTTGGAAAATACGCCGACAATATATTATATTTTCTTTGTCTAAAATATAAGTCCAATTAATTCTTAGTGAATTGTGTGAATTTTACGTTGATGGTATAAAATTAAATTTTTTTACAATTTTTTCAAAGAAAACATTCTCTCAAAATTTTCAATTTTATTGCATAATTTTAACTTTGACTGAATATTTTTAGAAAATGTGGTGAGATAATATAAATTTTATTCTATAAGATGTAAGTGCAATTAATTCTAAGTACATTTTGTGAATTTTACGTTGATGGTGTAATATTTTAATTTTTTACAATTTTTTCAATCAAAACATTCTCCAAAAATTGTCAATTTATCACATAACTTCAACTTTAGCTGAATATTTTAAGAAAACGTGACAAGACAATTTAATTTTCTATTTATAATATATAAGTTCAATCAATTCTAAGTAAATTCAGTGAATTTCTCATTGATAGTATAAAATATTATTTTCTTACAATTGTTTCAAAGAAAACATTGCCTCAAAATTGTTAATTTTATTGCATAATTTCAACGTTAGCTGAATATTTTCAAAAAATACGCCGAGATAATTATATTTTCTTTCTATAAAATAAAAGTCCAACTAATTCTTAGTAAATTGTGTGACTTTCACGTTGATGGTATACAATTTTAATTTTTTACAATTTTTTCAAAGAAACATCCAAAATTGTCAATTTTATCGCATAATTCTAACTTTGTCTTGATATTTTGGAAAATCCAGTAGAGGTATTTATTTCTATTATAGCTAATCAAAGTTTATTCATTTCTGTGTAGATTCTATTAAATTTAAGTTGATTTGATATTTTATTAAATTTTTACAATTTTTTCAAAATAAACATTCTCTTAAAATCGTTTGATTGAGGCATTTGTTATTTTTCTAAAAGTTCAAATTGAAGCTTTAAACGAATGTTTTCCACTCCCAGGTTAAGCATGAAGTAAAATTTCGAGTTTAGAAAAGCCTGAAAATTTGGTTTGGTCGCGTAGCGCGAAGCGCGGAGCGACTAAACCAAATTTTCAGGCTTTTCTAAACTCGAAATTTTACTTCATGCGCCACGCGTGTAAAACACTGAAATAACCTGAAGCTTTGTCTTCTTAACATTCACACGAAATTTCATAAACATTTCTTAAAGAATTTCCATGTTTTGAATGTTTAAAACTTTGATTTCCCTAGAGGATCGCCACAAAAACCGTACTTCACACACAAGTTACCTAAATAACTATTTTAATTATTTTCAGCTGACTATATCAAAGTCTGTAAAGAATCCGACTCCGATTTGAGCGGCTGCATTAAAGACAGCATCAACAGTTTACGTGAAAATTTGAAAGTGGGCATTCCCGAATTGCACGTTCCCGCTTTGGAGCCGCTTAAAATTCCGATTTTGACTTTCAAAAATAATCCCGCATCGAATTTGACCGATTTGTCCGTTAATGGATTATCAGGATACGTAATTGATGAATTCAAGTAAGTAATATATTTTAATCAAAGCGTCCCATTGAGCAAAAAACAAACAAATAACGTTATATCAACATTGTAGCAACATTAAACGTTGTTTTAATGTTGTTGAAACATTACATAAATGGATTTGCTCAGTGGGGTTGTTTATTATTATTTTTATAAAAATGTTTTACGCTTTTAATAAGTCTTTCCACATCAAATGTTTAGGCCGGATAACCGGATCATGCCTACATTTTTGCCGGATATCCGGTATTCTAGAAAATACTATCCATTGCATCTTTAATAATAAGTGATAAATAATTATTGATAATAAAATAATATGTGAATAATCATATACAGGGAGTTTTTTTTCGAGTATACGTATTTTAAATTCAGCCTATTTTCTTTAAATCTTCAGATATTCGTTGTGTTTTGGAAAGAGTTTAATTTTAAACTTTAAACGGGTATTTTCCACTCCCAGACTAAGCATGAAGTAAAATTTCGAGTTTATAAAAGCCCCGTGAAAATTTGTCGAGGGTCGCGCAGCGACCCGAGACAATTTTTCTGGGCTTTTCTAAACTCGAAATTTTACTTCATGCGCCACGCGTATAAAACACTGATTTCAAGTGAGGTTAAAATATACATAAATTTCACATTTTAGTGCTTTATACGCGTGGCGCATGAAGTAAAATTTCGAGTTTAGAAAAGCCCAGAAAATTTGTCTCGGGTCGCTGCGCGACCCTCGACAAATTATCACGGGGCTTTTCTAAACTCGAAATTTTACTTCATGCTTAGTCTGGGAGTGGAAAACACTCGTTTAAAGCTTCAAAATTTAAAGCTAAAAATTAATCGTAACACGAATATCTGCCCACCGGATATCCGGCCAATTCTTGCGACGCACATCGGGCCAAAGCATGAAAAACCTGGTCAAAATATGAAGATGTGTAAGAAAATGCTTCAAATTGGTTCTTATTTTGTTTTTGGGGTCGCTGATTACGAATTTGAAGTCAAATGTTTCAAATTCAAAATGGCGGATCTAATATGGCGGATCAAAGATAGTAAATGCCCATATTTGTCTTTCAAAACGTGCACATTAAGGTTTTTAAGGTCTCTGATTACGGATTAAATGTTTGAAATGTAAAAATATAAATTGCGGATCCAATATAGCAAATCAAATATTAAAAAATTAATTAAATTGTACAAAATTTACAACATGCAGGCTTTCGAAGTTGCTAATTGCGACTTTGATCCCGAAATTTCAAAATTCAAAATGGCGGATCCACTATGGCAGATCAAATATTCAAAAACCTGTACAGAATTACTAAATGTCTATAGATTTAACTACAATGGTCCGGTCTATGTGGCCTAAGTGGGTGCGGCTGACGCTGCCCTCTAGCCAAACAATCCTTAATCCCCTTAAATGTCTATACTGGTTTTCCAAAACTTGTACATCAAGGTTTTCGAGATCACTAATTACGAATTAAATGTAAAAAATTCAAAATGACAGATGAAAATTTAATATTCGCACAAAATGTACAACACAGGTTTTCAAGGTCTGTGATTACGAATTTGATGCCCAGCAGGTATAAAATATTATTTGTTGACAGATAACGCGATTCCCGCCAACGATACCCTTGGCCGGTAGTTCTGGTTCTGGTTCTGGTTCAAAGGGGAGTGTGCAGTTCTGCACTGCACTTAGGCCTCATTAGGCCCATTGTGCCACCTCCCGTAGATCACCCATCCTCAGTTTAGCCAGCCCACCTTGTTTAGGTATTCTAGCATAGCTGAGGGGGGTAGATCTCTTATGTAGGCCATTGTAGGCCATCTATCACCCAATATGGATTCCGTGATTGACGATAGTGCCGGGCATTCACAAAGAAAATGCCATGCAGTCTCGTCTTCCATGCTGCAACCTCTACAAGATGGGGAGTCAACTATCTCCATCCTGTAGAGGTGCCCGTTTAGTCCACAGTGACCAGTAAGGATGGCAGTTTAGCGCCTGAGATTCCCTCTAGCCAGCTGCAGGTACCGTTTCGCTGATCTCTCGTTGGGATACACAAGTGTTTCCTTAGAGAGCTTGCAGCCCTCGATATCATCCCAACGCATCCTGAATTTCTCCAGGGCATTGGTTTGTAACATGTTACACAGGGAGAGAGGAGCTAACCGCACTAGCGGCTCCGGTGAGAGTAGATTCATCCCAGCCGCAGCTCTTGCCAGCGCTTCAGCTCTCCCGTTACCTGTGTCTGTATCATGCCCTTTCACCCAGCAGACTTCAATGTTGTTGTGCATTGCTGCCTGTCTGAGTTTCCCGTGGCACTCTATTTCGGTCTCTGACGAAGCATAGGCTTTCTGCAGAGACAGAATCGCTTGCCTGCTATCCGTTAAGATTAGTATGGCTACATTTGTCACCTTGCGGTTTATGATGTACTCAGCCGCAAGTGTTATTCCCATCAGCTCCAGTTGCGTGATGGTTCCATGAATTCCCATCGGAACCTTTGCTTAGAGAAAACTCCAAGGCCCGATCCTTCTCTCCTTTTAGATCCATGTGTGTAGATCCTTATAGCAGACTCTCTCATCCGCTTAGTGGGTTGAACAGTAACGTTGTAGGGTGTGTTCCGTATTAGTGTTGGTACACAGCAGTCATTAACAGCCTCTAAAAGAGGTATATCTCTACAGACATTCCTCCAGAGGTGTCCTCTAACTTCCCCCACAGCTGTTACTGTTCCAAATCCCACTGCACTGAAGGTGAAGTATAGTCGCCATGGCCTCCTTCTCCACGTGGATATCAAATGGTGGAAGGCATAGCATGACTTCCATCGCCATCGTCGGAGTAGTGTGCATGGCGCCTGTTACACTAAGACAGACTGTCCGCTGCACTTGCGAGAGTTGCTTCCTCGTGGTCTTCTGTTTGGTTCTGGGCCACCAAACTGAAGCTCCGTAAGTCAGCATGGGCCTTATGACAACTGTGTACAACCACAGAGTCGTACGTGGTTTCAAACCCCAGGTTTTCCCCACTGCCCGACGACATTGCCAGAAGGCCCTTATAGCTTTGTCTGCTTTGATGTCGATGTGCGCTTTCCAGCTCAGTTTCCTGTCGAGAGTGATGCCCAGGTATTTCACCTCGTCGCTGTACTGTAACATCGTATTCAATAATTTTGGTGCTTTTTTCGACACCTTCCTTTTCTTGGTGAACAGGACCATCTCCGTTTTGGCAGGGTTTACCGATAGGGAGTGATCATTGCACCACCTAGAAACTATGTTTAGAGCTCCTTGCATCTGGTCGCATAGGGCGTCTTCAAACTTACCACATACTAATATGGCCAGATCATCAGCATAGGCTGTCACAAACAAGCCTAGTTGCCGAAATTCGTCTAGTAGGCTGTCCAGAACCATGTTCCATAATAGTGGTGATAAAACACCTCCCTGAGGACAGCCTCTGTCAATTTTACAGGTTATACGTTCCCTTCCCTGTTCCACTGTGACTATACGATTGGCCAGTGCATTTCCAATCCATTCACACATTTTAGATGGTACTCCGCGCTTGCTTAGCGCGTTTCCTATCTTCGGTATGGTCGTTTTATCAAACGCACCTTTTATGTCAACAAAAACATCTAGGGTGGATTCTTTAACATCCAATGTTCTCTCGATTCTGCTCACTACACTATGCAGGGCTGAATCAGTGGACCTCCCCCGTGTGTATGCATGTTGTGTCGCCATCAGCGGCTGTCTGACTAGAGCTGATGTTCTTATGTGCCATTCACAAATCCTTTCCTGTGTTTTAAGGAGAAACGAGGAAAGTGTGATTGGTCTGTATGCCTTGGGAGCAGTATATCTGCTCTACCGGGCTTCGGTATGAAAACAACCCTGGCTCGTTTCCAGACCTTAGGGACATATCCCAGCGCCAAACTGGACCGAAACAGCATCATTACAAACTCAGCTAATTCATCCCGTCCCCACTGTAGCAGGGCGGGAAAGATGCCGTCGGGTCCGGGTGTTTTAAAGGCGGAAAAGCTTGCAATTGCTCTAAGGGTGTTTTCTTCATTTATCACTTCATGAGCCAGTTCCCAGTCTTCTGGTATTGCCGAAGTGATTTCAACCACATCCCTAGATTGCGTAGATAGTAGAGTGCATCCAGGGAAGTGAGTCTTGAGCAATAGTTGCAGACTTTCATGGAGGTCGTCAGTCATGGTGCCGTCCTCCTTCTTCAGGACTCCCACAGATTGATGTTGGTCCTGTGATAGAGTCTTCTTAAGTCTGCTAACTTCTTGAGTGCTTTCAATTCCTTCGCAGAAGGCACGCCATGACGCTCTTTGACATTGCCTTATGAGCTTTTTGTACTCTCTAGGGCGGACCTTCTAGATGGTCCAGTCGGAGGCCTCTTTGGAGCGTTGTGCTCTATTGAATGCTTTCCTGGTCTCATCTTTTAAGGAGTCGAGATCTGGGCACCACCATGGGGTGGCCGTCCCTGTCTCAGGCCTCCTCTTAAGTGGGCAGGACAGTTTATATGCCCTAAGAATCTTTGCCTGCACTTCCTCCGCTAAGAGGTCTAGGCTGGCACAGTCCTTAGGGCATTGCTTCTTTATATCCTGCAAACCCTCACCAAGGTGCATACGGTATGCATGGCCGGTAGTTTGCGCGCTGCAAGTAAAATCGCCATTGTAAGAAAAATAGCTGGTTGTAGCAGCTAGTTCTTGGTTTTTCCTCTTCAGTATAAAAATACGAAGCAGGGAAGCTATTTTTCCAAGTGGAGAAACGCGGAGAAATTTTTGTACCCCATAATTTGTAAATATTTTACACTACGTAAAGGAGGTTAAAAGGATCGTGAGATTTGTGAAGATATATTCAATATTTTCGTGTGTATACCTGTAAAACTTACCTTTCGGAATGCAATCCATTATTGGAAGACGCGAATTGAGGCCAGGATTGCAAATTATTCGCGCAACACACTCACAATTGCAGGTTTCAAATCGGCTACTTTTCACTATTTTGATTTCAATTGTCTTCGGAGGGTCTTTCAAAGGATATTGGCGACTGGAATGTCATCCCAGTACTGAATTAGTGTACACTTATGCCATCTACATCAAATTTTTTGAACTACAATTCGGTTGGTAAACTTTATTTTTTCATTTTGGCCAGATTTTTTCATGCTTTGACCTACTGTGCCAGTATTCTGTAAACTTTACACGATCACATAGTGGAATCCCACTGAGCAAATCCATTTAAGTAATGTTTCATCAACATTAAAATAACGTTTAATGTTGCTACAATGTTTATATAACGTTATTTGGTTGTTTTTTGCTCAGTGGGATTCTATGACGTTGATTTCCACGAAATTTTCATTTATTATTACAGTTTGAAATCGTCAATCCAATCTTTTATTTATTTTATTTTTAGAGCCGAAATCGCCAAGACCAGATTCGCCGCAGTCGTGTCTTTGCCGAAAATAATAATCGACAGCAAATACAACATTGATTTGAAAATTCTGGTCGCTCAAATTAAAGGCGCAGGAAATTTGCACGCTGAGTTCGGTAAGTTTCCATTTATCAATTTATTGTCCTTTAAAAAAAAAAACAGAAGCCCTCTAGAAATTGAGTAACATAACTATATTAGATTGGCTGACGGCTGACTTGAAATATGCAAAACTCGGCCCGCGATAGACCGACAGAAACTGAGTAAGGCATTCGATTGGCTGACAATTATTGAGTAAAATATAAAAATGAATTAAAATTAATATCGACTGGCTGCAAACCTGTAGTCTCGTCGAGACTTCTCCAAACATCCATTGAAACATTGGAGAAGTCTCAAACTAATTTTTTGCAGAAAGTCGATATTAATTCTAATTCGTTTTTTTTTCCATTACCTACTAATCTATTTATAATTAATTTTGTATTTGTTTAATTTAGAAAACATGAAAGGAACGCTTTTATTAAAAGGCAAGAAGGTCCAAGAAGGGGGCAAAAACTTCATCAAGTTCGACCCGATTAAGGTGACGGTCCACTGGGGCAAACCCGTGATCAAGTTGGACAATCTCTTTAACGGACAAAGGGCTCTCGGAGATGCAACCAACGACATTATCAACGACAGTCCCGAGGCTTTCCTCTCGGAAATTCAAGACTCTTTGGAACAATCCCTTTCAGAGTACTTCACGATCATCGCGAATAAAATCACGACGCATTTCACTTACGAAGAACTTTTCCCAAAATAAATTTAACTTTTGGGAAATTAGCAGTAAATGATGATCAAAAAATATCAATTAATTATAAAATTGACGTAAATTGATAATCAAGAAATTGTTATTTCATGTAAATTATTATCTAAGTACTTGGATGTTTTTTCAAAGAACACGCAATATTTTTGGGTATTAGTATTATTAACATATTGTGCCTCTTGGTATTATCAAAATTGTGATTTATTGTTATTAGAAGTATTAATTTGTAGTTAAGTATTTTTTATATTTATTGCATAAAACCATGTTATAATATTACTTACAGGATTTGTAAAAAAACACCAATCAAGACCAAAATTACTGTACAGTTTACAATAAAGTGGAATTATAAAAAAATAACTGCACGTTTGAATAAAAATGTCGTACGTATAATTGAATTTGTGTTCAGTAATTCGGCACCGGCACAGTCATATATATCCAGTTAGCCAGTCCCCATATAAATTTTGGGTACACGCGAATGGGAGCAGAGCGCTGGATGCCAAATTGGTGTATATGGCTGCCTATATACACCAGTCTGGCTTCCTGCGGTCGGTCGGTTACGACTATTTTACTCCAGATGTCGCGAAATCAAGTCTCAGAGAGAGAGTGGGAGAGAGACAATTTCTTTCTCCCTCTATTCCGCGCTTCTCGTTGTACCATATTCCAGATGTTGATTTTTCAATCTTGAAAACACGTTTTATTTTTCTTTTAACGAGCTAAGGATGCGTATTACATTCATTCATGCGTTTCCGTCTACGATTTTATTTTCTGCGTTATTAGAGAATAGATTTTATGAAATTATATGTGAACGTTGTAAAATTCATTAGGTATTATTTATTTTGTACAAAAAACTTAAAATACAAAACTATTTAACTTTTAATAAAAAGTAAAATAAATACATCAACCTATCATTTTATTAACTAATCAGATCAATCCTATTGATCAGATCAAATCTACTGATCGATAAGGGTTTCTTTTTTAATTAAAGGGGTCAGTGCAAAATGCAGTTGTCATTTTTTTTTAGTTTTTGAATTATTACCGTTTGAAGTTTTTAACCCATTAAGCGCCGTTGATGCATACACGCAACATTATTATTTTTTGATAATTAAGTTACTAAATAAGTTTATCAATGTTCAGGCATTCGTCGATTTTATATAAAAACGTGCAATATGAAGTTAAGAACGAGTGTATCCACTCCCAGGCTAACCATGAAGTAAAATTTCGAGTTTAGAAAAGCCTGAAAATTTGGCTCGGGCGCGTAGCGAAGCGGAGCGACCGAGCCAAATTAGGCTTTTCTAAACTCGAAATTTTACTTCATGCGCCACGCGTATAAAACATTGTAATATTGTGAAGTATTTATAATACATTTTAAATAACAAAATATATATTTAAATTTTTCTTGGTACATTTTCAATTCAGGTCAAATAATATAATATATCAATTATATTATTTGACCTGAATTGAAAATGTACCAAGAAAAATTTAAATATATATTTTGTTATTTAAAATGTATTATAAATACTTCACAATATTACAATGTTTTATACGCGTGGCGCATGAAGTAAAATTTCGAGTTTAGAAAAGCCTAATTTGGCTCGGTCGCTCCGCTTCGCTACGCGCCCGAGCCAAATTTTCAGGCTTTTCTAAACTCGAAATTTTACTTCATGCTTAGCCTGGGAGTGGATACACTCGTTCTTAACTTCATATTACACGTTTTTATATAAAATCGACGAATGCCTGAACATTGATAGCGTATACATTACATTGTTGAGGCACTAATTTTTTGAAAATCCATTATCACTTTAATATAATAATAATAATAAACTATTTATGATTTTTAACTTTTTATAAAATTCACGTATACATTATGTGTATTTAAAGAAAAAGTTCACAGTATGTAATGCAATAAGTCATTCATAGAAATCATAAAAAGAAGTGTAGAATTTTAATTAAAATTAACTTTTAGAGTTAAAATTGCTTGGCCGTTAATGGGTTAAAATAGTTTTAAATATACTATGTGTCCCGTTTCAAGGCGCATTGTATGTTTCATGTAAAGATTTCCAATGTAATTGGAATTTGAGTTTGTATCGCTTATTAAACCAAAACGATTACAATAAAATTAAAATCATTTCTTTATCTACTAGCAGTATTTTCAAGGTATTATTTTTGAGTTCTCCTCAGTTTCATTTGAAATATAGCTTGAAAATAGTGAACGATTATACGAAACTAAAATCGTCAAAACAGTAGTTGCTACGAAAAGTCAGTGTTTGGCATCAAATTTATTAAAACACAAAGCAATAATTCAATTCAACATGAGTGTTTATTCTGCAAAAGAAAAAAATCAGATCCCAAAATGGACACAGTATATATTTTAATCACGATACGTATTTTATTAAATGAACCATACTTTTAATAAATATTAACAGTTTCAGAAATTTGTGGTTTTTGCACTGACTACTTTAATTGTCCGTTTACTTTGAACGATTGTTACATGATCAACTTGTACTTTTCCGATTGAAATTTTATAAACGCTTATTGTGTGCCATTTGACCAACACCGACAACACTCAGCGGGCACTAAAATGTTATCTAATTTTTGGATTAAAATTTATGGCATCCGTCGTGCGGCTGCATGGGGATAATTTGAAAAAGAATAAGCAGAAATATTTTTCGATATTCTCAATACTTCCCGAGATACACGAAATGTTATATAGAGAAAGTACAAATTATATAAAAATCATGAAACTTTATAATTGAGAATATTATCAAAAACTGCGAAACAAACAAACTTGTTAAATCAAGTAATTAGTCACATTAATAGCATTATAAATTTTACTTTTTAATAATTGTTACCGACCTCATGGTTATCTTTGTTTGTACGGAAATATACGTTTTAGAGTCCCAGGAATAAGAAACAAGTGTTATCCCTAATATTTGAGATAATTGGCTCAAATATTGAAATATATTGAAAAGTCTCGTTAAGTGATGATAATCAATAACATTTAGAAAACAATAAGATGTCTTTTAATAGAATAAGTATAATAGATTTTCTCTGAGAAGTGTAATTGCAAAAATTATTGAATACTCTTGAATAAGTTTGTTATTTGTTATGTGCTTTGTAGGAGCACGCGGTTGTTACGATTCGGAAGAAAAACAAGAGAACACACGTTTAAAAATACTTCTATTGAACCTATCTGTACCTGGTTGAGATCATAGAAAACTAATATCTATAGAAGGCCCACTCCCATATAGTCGCCGAGACTGCGTTCAGGCGGGAATCTCGTATATTTAAAATAAACTGTGCGCTTTGAAATATATTATATGTTTATTTATTATGACAATTTTTTTTAAATTATGCAATCATTATTTTCAAACTGAAAATATTGTCAGAATAAAAATCAAAAATGATATAAAAGAATTTTTCTAGTGAATTTAAAAGTTCAATATTCCTTTTAAGGTCAAATAAATGTGTTTATTGATATAATGAATTAATAAAAAAAAATAATTACTTACCTTAGTATATCCTGCATGAAAAAAATATTTTGGTAAATTGGAAAATAAATATAAAATTAAAGTTTAGTTTTATACATTTATTATTAAATTAACAGTTTATTGTTTGTAATGCACATGACGATTCTTGAACCATGTGGTACCTATTAAAAGATTTACATGTTTTATTATGGAGAAATAAATAGTGAAATAAATCAAAATATATATTAACTCTTTTCCAAACCACCCAGGAGGTAGAGCTATTTGGCTCATTTTTTTTTATATGTGGTATCCCCAGTAGGTCTAATCCACATGTCCATAGTGAACAAAAACACATATGCCCAGTTTCACTAACATCAGTTAAATCGAAAAATAGTTATTCATTATTTCCAGTTTATAACGGCTAATAATTTGTATTGGTCGGGCTGCTTCGCAAGATAAACAATTTGAATAAAACGCTTTTATACAATCAACGAATACATGAAAATTCACAGTGTATACATTGGGATGTGTATACTTAAAAGAAAAATTTCCTGTATCTAAGCACTGTAGTTATACTTCCTCTTCTTCTGCCTCTTCTTTACATATTCCAATGCCTGGCTATAAATTGGATCCCTTTTCCTTTTTCCAACTCGGTCATCCTTGTTCATTAGAACTTTATTTACACCATTGCACCAATTATAGCAACATAACTTGCTAAAGTTGTATATAATCTTTTTTATCATCTCAGTGGTGTATTCGCAAGGTTTAAATGTGAAAGGTTTGTGCTTCTCAATACTTTGTAATAATATGTTAAAGCAATTATCAAGGTGGCATATTTTTGGAAACAGATTCTTAAAAATATTGTAGCAATAAGCAAGTCCTTCCATTAATTGAGGTGTACAGTATTTTAATTTCTCGGGAATACTATCAGTGAATTCTTTTTCCTTCGTGAAATTGTGCCATTCGTTTCGTTGATTTTTATCTTTGCATAAAATACAATCCCTGCATGTTTCGCATTTATAATAATCCCCTATCTATTTTGTAACAAATCCACCAATATATCCTACAGACATTTTATCCACCGGTGAATATCTTTTCATTGTTTCTACTGCGTATTCATTGCACTGGGCAAGTTCAGTTTTGTTATTGCTTTGTTGTGTGATAAATTCTTCGACTCTTGTAATTAGGTTAACACTGTTATCATCTTTACAATTTGCTCCAATGGAATGAACTGTTACTAAATTATTTACTAGCAGAGTTCGGTAAGAATTGACGAAAGAATTTGCTCCAGGATTTTCATTTGGTCCACAATGTTGACGGATTTGACCAAAAAAGTTCTCTAAAGAATCTTGATTAAAAGTCCTTCGCTTAAAGAATGACATATTATCCCCTTGCAGCAAATCTTTCACCAATAATTCCATACCTTTGAGAGTAATAATCCAGTTTTTTAATGACGGCGGAATAAATCTTTCTGTAGTACCTTCCTTCTGAAAATACATTTTTGATAAATTATTCCTTGCTTCCTTCCAAAATTTCAGGTGAGGTTTTAGAAACTGCACATCGTTGAGATCGTAATGAATATTTACAAAAATATATGTACACAGTCTTCTTTATAGTGGAGGGGGTGGTCATCGTTGTCCCTTTTTCGTCTTGGCCTGGAAAGCAGGTATGAACCCAAGGGAGGTTTCGCGTAAACCGATGGTCTCGAGGCCGGGGTGTATTTCCAGGAAGTCCGAGTATTTATTTGGGGTACCGTTTCTAATGCCTTAACACGGGTAAACGAAGGATCGGCACAGGTAGTAATTTTCGGTACAAATTACCTGCCAAACCCGAACAACTCTATTTCCAGTTTACAATGTTTTGTATGTCAGGTTAATTCAATTATTTCAATGGTTTTATTCTTAGTCAGATTACATTTACAAAAGGTACCGATAGGATTATGTTACGGACTAAATAGGTAAGTAAAAATAATTCAAAATGATTTAAGAAAACCCGATCAAAAAGTGTCCAATTAAAATATCGGTTAGTGAAAAATATGATAAGAAATTACCGAATTGGATTCTGCGGATACGGATTAAATGTGTCAACAGTAAATAATCTTTTTAAATCCCAAAATATTTATGGTATTTAGAAGGTTGCGGAATATCTGTAAGTTGCAGTGGTATTGTTCTGGTCGCGCAATACTTGAGGGTATACACCATAATAAAAACGTGGTCGAAAAAATGCCTACAAATAGGTAAAAACAGATAGATCACTTCGAAGAATTTGATTTTTCATCCCTTCTATAAAGCTATCCCCACTTAAATAATGGATATTGTCCAAAAAGAAAATAGTCAAGGAAAAAGGTTAATTCGATATTCATACACGTTATTCAGAGTGTAAATGGATGACACGGAACGTAGCATTTTTAATGTTAATTTCTCAAAATTAAAATATTATCTTCCCTAATTATTTCAGGGAAATTATGATATTCATTTGGTTAGAGTAAAAATATACACACCGAGCTTTGCTATTTATTGTATTTTTAAAAACCTGAGTGTCATGAAATTAAACAAGCAAATGATGAGGTGTTGATTTGTTGGCTTATTATTTAAAATATATTCTGTTGATTTTGTGTTACACTTCGATCTATTCTGTATAATTATTACTGAATAAAAAAAAAACGAAAAGACTGCTTCTAAAATATCGTTAATAAATAAGAAAACAGTTATATGTATATTTAATATAGTTTTTTAATGTTTGTTAGTTTTTTGTATATATGAATCTATATTTCTATGTTTTTAGTTTTGTGTATTCGTGAATAATTTATCCATTTTATTGAAATAATTTCTGTTTTTTTATTATCAATTCCAATTAAAATACCCATCAAACATTTTTCAAATTGATTTTTTCATTGTAAAAAGATTTTTGTATTTATCTAACTTTTAAATAAAAAATGTTTAATAACATAAATATATTAAAAATCTATTAATTTTTAAACACGTTTTTATTAAAAATATATACACTGGCGAAAGATATTAACGCATCATTTGTGATTTTTTTGATATCTTGGAATCGAGTTTTCTTTGAACACAAACATATTTTTACAATAAGAAATCTTATCAAGCATGCTGTTTTACATGTTGTGTTTTGTCTTTTGTTCTCATGGTTTTCTGTCAATAAATAAAATGAAGCACTTTTCATTATTCTGACTGTAAGAAAGGTTCATATAAAATGTCTTTTTGAGTTTGTTTTCAAGTAATTGTTAAAATTAAGTGCTAAATAGTGAAGAACGAATATGGATAGACGTCCGAATCTTAATTTAAGCAGTGAAGAAGCTGTGATTGTGGTTACACTTGCAGAAGAAGGTAGGAGTCAGCGTTACATCAGTCAGCGTCTTGGTGTTAATCAATCGACCGTATCCCGTGTCTTGAAGAGACATCGGGAAACTCAGGCATACTCAAGAAGGCCAGGACAAGGGAGAAAAAGGGCCACAACTGCTGTTCAAGACCGTTTTTTAATGATACAGACGTTACGCGAACGGTTTATTACGGCTCCTAGGCTACAAAATATGCTCGCAGAGATCCACAATGTTCATGTAAGTTCCGTTACCATCAGAAAAAGGTTACGTGGTTTTAATTTAACTCCGAAAACAGCGGCAAATGGACCACAATTAACCGCAGACCATCGCAGAGCCAGGTTAACATTTGCGCAAGAACATGTAAACTGGTTACAGGCCGATTGGGCTAATGTTATGTTTAGCGACGAGTCCAGATTTTGTCTTTACGGCAGTGACAGACGAATGCATGTGTACAGACGGCCAGGTGAACGTTATGCGCAGTGTAACATTGTTCCGACTGTTATGTTTGGTGGAGGCTCTGTTATCGTGTGGGGTGGTATCACTTTAGAGGCTCGTACGGAGTTGGTGGTCATACCAAGAGGAAGCATCACGGCAGCGTCTTATATTGCAAACATTTTAGAACCATCCGTAATGCCTTTTGCTCCCTTTGGAGGAAACGATTTCCTGTTTATGCATGACAATGCAAAACCACACAGTGCCCGAATTGTACAACAGTATCTTGACCTAGTGGGTATCAACACAATGCAATGGCCAGCCAGGAGTCCCGATCTTAATCCGATCGAACACCTATGGGACGCGATGGGCAGACGCCTTAGAGCACTTCCTCGGCGTCCAAGCAATCAACAAGAGCTTGGACAAAGATTGCAGGAAATTTGGGAAGATATTAACCAGGATGAAATTGGATCATTAATTAACAGTATGAGCCGTCGCTGTCAGGCAGTTATTCGAGCAAGAGGAGGAAACACTAGATATTAAGTCTTATAATCACATGTTAACTTTTTTCCTCTTTTTATTTATAACATTATTTTAGTCATTATTGAAAGAAAATGTGTTGAAAATCATTATTATAGTTCAGTTGGTTTTGTTGTTATTTTTTTTGTTTTTAAACATCAAAACTTTATTTTTAAATTAAAAGAATTAATGTGATGCGTTAATTTCTTTCGCCAGTGTATAATAACTAAAAATGTTGGAAATATATTTTACATTTTTTCATTGTAAAATGACTTTGTTTATTTATACAAATTATGAATATTTGAAACAATAATCTATTAATCTAATAATTTTAACAATTTTTTTATTAAAAATATATAAAATAACTAAAAACGTTGAAAATATATTTTAGAATTGTTAATTTCATTGTAAATTTGTTTTTATAAAATATATTCCCGAATTTCATAATTTGGACACGCTTGAAATCTCAAAATAAAAGAAATATTTTCAAATAGACTTTTTGTGGTGATAATAAATTTTATTATTCGTCTACCACAGTTCATATACAGGAAGTTTTCCTTTAAAGTATACATATTTCAAATTCACTTTATTTTCTTTAAATCTGTAGATATTCGTTGTGTTTTTAAAAGAGTTCAATTTGATGCTTTAAGCGAGTGTTTTCCTCTCCCAGACTAAGCATGAAGTAAAATTTCGAGTTTAGAAAAGCCCCGTGAAAATTTGTCGAGGGTCGCGCAGCGACCCGAGAAAAATTTTCGGGGCTTTTCTAAACTCGAAATTTTACTTCATGCGCCACGCGTATAAAACACTAAAATATTGTGAAATTTAAGTATATTTGAACCTCACGTAAAATCAGTGTTTTGTGCGCGGGGCGCATGAAGTAAAATTTCGAGTTTAGAAAAGCCAAGAAATATGTACAGTGTATTCTGTATATTGAGTTATTTATACTTAAAAAACTCTCTATATAACTAATCAATAATATAAATTATTTGCCAAATTTGGTACATACCAAAGTTTTAATTGGATTTTGAAGAAAAAAAAAACAATCAAGATAAAAATAATATCAATGAGTTTACATTAAATTCTTTAATGTAAACTCATTGAATTTTATTTTTTGATTTTTAGTTAAATTTTAGGTTTATTTAGTAGCTTTTTAAATATATTTGATTCCCAAAGTCCATAATTTTGAAATCTGGAAATCTGAAAATAAAAGAAATGTTTCGGAACAGTTTATTTTTTCTGAAGGTCATAAAATTTATCATCGTACAAGTGGTGTAGACGGGATCAAATTACACGACGAAATAAGAGCGAGCGCGTTTGTGTGTGTGTGTGTGTGTGTGCGTGTAGACACAACCGGAGCAGTTTTCTCTAGAATACTTCTACGTTTACTCTATTCATAAGTAGATGGACCCACTTCCCGACCACAGTCTCTCCTTTTCTATCCTCGAAAACTCGGAATCCAGTTCTCCCATAAGCATTGTCTGTCTACCCTTGGCACTGGGTAGCCACAGACGCGTTTCAAACTGCCATCTAACCTAACTTTATTTAACAATCAGCAATCTAACCTAACTGTCGCCTTGCCTAATCTAATTCTAGATATTTAACCTAACCTAATCTAAGTTTATCCAGAAACAAACAACTCATACAACGGAGTCCGTGTCCAGATCCCGAGCAGGTCGGACCGCAGCGCAAAAATTAAAACACAAAGCCAGCACGTGGTTAGATTCCTATCCTTTTGCATCCTTTCAGTCACATCCATTTTCATACTCCTATTCTTTACATTCCCTTCTAGTGTACCTCATCCTGCTAACTGCACGCGTATTTTCCTTTTCCTATCCCTTGGGAAGGGCGTTAGTCCAAATTTTAAATTAAGTCATCATTCCAGTAATCTAATTATCAAAATAATTGCAATCTAACCTAACCTAACCTAACCTAACCTTTTTTTTTTATTTGTGTGGGTAGAGAAAGCTCTTCCAGCCTGAGTGTGGAGCTCTCATCCACTAAAACCCTCTTCCCACTTGGCGTGTGTGTTTTCACGTTGGTACCGCCGTTCGTGGCTTTAAACTTCAAGGTGTGACGCCCGGACCAGCTTTCTGCTGGTCCTAGCCTGGTCCCAGCTTTCTGCTGGACCTAACCTAACCTAACTGCACGTGTATTTTCCTTTTCCTATCCCTCGGGAAGGGCGTTAGTCCAAATTTTAAATTAAGTCAACATTCCAGTAATCTAATTATCAAAAAAATTACAATCATTCCTGAAACCTTTTCCTTTAATAACTACACCTATAATTATTTATTTATTTATTTAAATGGTTAAACAATCATTCGTTTAATTATTACTGTGACTGGTCAACAGGGCTTAGATGCCAAGGCCATTAAATACGCGAAAGAAGAACTCATACAACTCTATAATATTTTCATGTTAGGTTAAGTTAGGTTGAATTGGACGCCAGTTACTTAAGAAATCATTAACCAAGTTGATTTGTGTAACTGATAGTCAACCTAATCTAGCTTGGTTTGGGTTAGATAATCTGTCGACAACTAATTTGACTTAGGTAACGGAACGCTAGCATAGTTTAGCTAGAGATATATTAGTCTATCGAATGTAATTGTTTTTAGGTTAGGTTAGTTCTCAATGTGTCAGGTTCAATTTGGAGCTTCTAACGAGTGTTTCCACTCCCAGATTAAGCATGAAGTAAAATTTCGAGTTTAGAAAAGCCTGCAAAATTTGGTTTGGTCGCTCCGCGAAGCGGAGCGACCAAACCAAATTTTGCAGGCTTTTCTAAACTCGAAATTTTACTTCATGCGCCACGCGTATAAAACACTGATTTATTGTTAAGTGCGAACATACGGCTTAGATGTAAAAGGATCAATTTTTATTAAGATACAGGGGAAAAAATAAAAATCACTATTTTGTGAATATTTTATTCATTGTAAGTGCACATTATTAACATCGTATGTTCAATTAAAAAGAAATCTCTAGAGTGCTATGAAAAATATTCGAGGTTGGCAACTATGAAAATATACATTATAATTATTTTGTCTGAAGTTTTATATGTCAATTCCCAAAGTGTGTAGCCAACTTAAATGTAAAAAAAGATGAAATCATGGCACTCTAGAGGTTTTTTTTATCGAACATATTTTATTAAAATCATTATATTTTGCCATTATTAACACTTTTCCAATATTCTGACATTTTCAACACTATTTAACTATCAATGTACAGTTGACAAGGGGAAGTATCATGATGGACACATCACCATTTTTTTTTTCATTCATCGTTATGGGAATAATTCTATGTAGGTGTGCTAGTGGCAGCCAGTGGCCAACTTCATGTAAAACAAAAATGCCAAGGTAATGCATCTCGGAATTAAAAAGTGCGCTAGTTGTGCTGCTAAACGCATGTTTTAATGACGCAATTCCGTGACGTAAGGAGCATTAATAAACAAAATGGATACGTAGTGCTCTAAACCTCATTTTTTGTATATTGGATTTGAGCCTCACATGAAGTTAGGCCGCGAGCCGCTAGTGAAGTGTGCTTACTTTTTTTTATTTATTATCATGGTAATAATTCTTTGTAAATTAGTTTTAGGGTTATTTTATTTGCGATTTCCGTAAATCCATTTTTTTGTTATTCATTAACATGAGAATAATTCTTTGTGGTGTGTTTATTTTTTTAATTTATTTATCATCGTGAGAATAATTATTTGTAAGTGAATTTTAGGGTTAAGCTTTTCGCGATTTCCGTCAATCCATTATTTTGTTATTCATTAACATGAGAATAATTCTTTGTGTGTGTTTTTTTTAATCCATCATCATGGAAATAATTCTTTGTACGTGAATTTCAGTGTTATTTTATTCGCGATTTCCGTCAATCTTTCGGCCAAGCCGTTTTCCAACGCAGGTTTAATTTCGTTGATGAAAATGTCGGTGTTTTCGTTAATTATGTTGTTCGTAGCCTGACCCAACACTGGATCCCCGTTGAAGAGGTTTTCCAAACGCAGGCTAATTTTTTCGAAACGCACACGTAATTTCATCTTGTCGAATTTCAAAAATTCCTCCCCGTCTTGAATGATTTTGTTACCAATTAACAAACCTTCAGCATAATAATTAGCTAAAATAAAAATAAAATAATGAGTTTAACGATTAAAAATCTTGTGTATTTGGTTTACGCTTGAACAGTGGCTGCCGGTAGCCAACTTCATGTGAAACAAAAATGCCAAGGTAATGCATCTCGGAATTGAAAGGTGCGCTCGTTGTGCTGCCAAACGCATGTATTAATGACGCAATTCCGTGACGTAAAGAGCATTAATTAACAAAACATGAAGTTAGGCAGCGACCCGCCAGTGCACTTGAGATGAATATAATAAAACTTATTGAAATTGTTTTATTAAGTTTAATTAGATTAAAAATCTGTTTGCAGCGATTCGTTACGAACAAGGCCGTAACTAGAAAAAAAAATCGGGCGGTTAGGAAATAAACATTTCAGAGGGGGTTTACTGGTAAAAATATTGTTTTTGCTCTTTCAGGGCCGCTTTTACATACAAAAGTTTAATATTTATAAAAAATTGAACCACTATACCCCCCTGCTACGGCCTTGGTTGTGAAAGGTTCAATACATATCTTTGTAAAAGAAAACTTGAAAAATATTATGTTATTTCCACTGAGCAAACACATTAACCCATTAACGGCCAAGCAATTATAGAGATAACACTAGAAGTTGATTTTAGGTAAAATTCTGCACTTCATTTTTAGATATCTATGAATGACTTATTGTATTATATACTTTGAATTTTTCTTTTAAATACAGGGTGTCCCCGAATGGTCTTTTCAACGCTCTACCACATATTCTCTGAAACAAAATAAGACGATTTAACTAAACTTATCTCTATCTAAAAGTGGTTCCTAAGCCATCTATGAGGCCTCAGAGATATTATTTTTTTTCATTATTTTTCAAATATTTTTATTTTGGACTTAGGTAAGAAAACCTAATTTGGCACATTTAATTACATTGATACCATGCACTTTTTGCGATATGTTTCTTTATCCTACGTTTAAAGTAAGTGGTCAAACTAGGACCATCGACTTCTTAAGATACCTAAATCTTTTTATTCAACAGGTCAAATCATAAGGAATACTTTTTTTCTGCAAGATCATTTTTTGTCTCTTATAAAATTTTGCTATTTTCCCCACAAAAAAATATTTTTATTTGTCAAAACAACAGAGAAATAAAATTCTAAAAAAAACTGATTCTTTATTTACAAAAATAGAAATTGAGACACCTGTGAAATTCAGTTATCGGTGATTTTGTGACAACGTCAGTCATGTACTCAATTAATGAATTAACTGATATTATTTTAGTTTTTGGGTTTTGTGAAGGTAATGGCCGCAAATGTGTAAGAGTGTACAGTGAAAGATTTCCAAATCGCCGAATACCAAACCATCAAACATTTGCTTCCGTAGAAAGGCGACTTCGAGAAACTGGCCGCTTAGAATACTCTGCGAGGGATTGTGGTAGAAGACGCACTGTACGAACTGTGGATGTTGAAGAAGAGATTTTAGAACGGATAGATGAAGATCCATCTAAAAGTATTTTTTTGTGGGGAAAATAGCAAAATTTTATAAGAGACAAAAAAATACGTAAAATTGAATGATCTTGCAGGAAAAAAGTATTCCTTATGATTTGACCTGTTGAATAAAAATATTTAGGTATCTTAAGAAGTCGATGGTCCTAGTTTGACCACTTACTTTAAACGTAGGATAAAGAAAAATATCGCAAAAAGTGCATGGTATCAATGTAATTAAATGTGCCAAACTAGGTTTTCTTACCTAAGTCCAAAATAAAAATATTTGAAAAATAATGAAAAAAAATAATATCTCTGAGGCCTCGTAGATGGCTTAGGCACCACTTTTGGATAGAGATAACTTTAGTTAAATCGTCTTATTTTGTTTCAGAGAATATGTGGTAGAGCGTTGAAAAGACCATTCGGGGACACCCTGTATACATAATGTATATGCCGTAAAATGTCGTCGATATTATATAAAAACGTGCAGTATAAAGTATAGAACGAGTGATTCCAGTCCCAGACTAAGCATGAAGTAAAATTTTGAGTTTAGAAAAGCCTGAAAATTTGGTTTGGTCGCGTAGCGCGAAGCGCGGAGCGGCCAAACCAAATTTTCAGGCTTTTCTAAACTCGAAATTTTACTTCATGCGCCACGCGCATAATGCACTGAAATATTGTGAAGTTAGAAATACACTCATATTATATTTATTTTAAATGAGTAAAACTGGAAATATTTAAATAACAAAATATTTACATTTTTCTTCATACATTTTCAAGTCAGGTCAAATAATATAATATATCACATTAACATATTTAGTAATTTAATTAACAAAAAGATAATAATGTTGCGTGTATGCACCAATAGCGCTTAATGGGTTAAAGTAATGTTTCATCAACATTAATACAACGTTTAATGTTGTTGCAATGTTGATATAACGTTATTTGTTTGTTTTTTGCTCAGTAGATTATAACGTTGAAATTGAAATCTGAACATACAAATTTTACAAGCTCAAACCCACTTCTTAACAAGATAAATTATTTGTGGATTGCGAATAGAATCGCACTTTATTTATTTTCATAAATTTTACTTACTGATGTTTCCATAAATAGGCCCACGTCCACGAATATTTAAAAACAAAATTTTCATATCCAGCTCGTAATGTCCAACAAACTCCAAACGAGGAATGACTATTTTGTAAAAGAATTTATTCTTCTCTATATTCGCTCTGAAATTCAAAATCTAGTTTTCAAATACAGTCAAGATTATTTATAATGACACCCGCTATAATGTACAGTTGCGAGAGAAAAAAACTAGTACAGCAAAATATTTGGCTATGTGAACTGGACTCACTTTTATATTTCAAATTGTCAATCAAATTGACAAATCTGCGGAAATGTCAAACGAAATTTAATTAACGTCGACATGCCTCAACTGACTGAAAAAAACTAGTACAGCAAAATGTTTGGCTATGTGAACTGGACTTTTATTTTTCAAATTGTCAATCAATTTGACAAATCTGCGGACAAATCTGACTGAAACGCAAAAAGCGATAATAACGGCCCTATTGAGACGGTATTAGCATTAGAGACCAGTGGCGGCCGGTGGCCAACTTCATGTGAAACAAAAATGCCAAGGTAATGCATCTCGGAATTAAAAGGTGCGCTCGTTATGCTGCTAAACGCATGTATTAATGACGCAATTCCGTGACGTAAGGACCATTAATAGACAAAATGAATATGTAATGCTTTCAACCTCATTTTTGTATCTTGGATTTGAGCCTCACATGAAGTTAGGCCACGAGCCGCCAGTGCTCCACAGTTAACAAATAAAATAATAATGTTGCGTTAAATAAGTTAACTACTTACTTTACTTCTGTAATTTCAACATTAGACACACCATAAACTTTCAAATCAGTAATGTTGGACTGAAATCCCCTTTTTAAAGTGATCGTGTCCAAAATGAAAGGTTCCAAGGACGGAACGTCCAGCTCGGGTATTCCTGTTTTTAATTTTGTCTTCAGTTGATCGATCGAGTTGGTGATGCATTTCGAAATTTCTGGATCTAAAGACTTGCAAACATGGATATAATCCGCTGTAAAAATAAAAGTTATACCAACGAAGAGTTTAATTCAATACAAGTCCATATGTGAACGTTACAGTCTTATTTTTTTGGCTTTCCTTTTTTGTCAATTGTACGAGTATTTCACTATTTCTCAAAACTATTTTCCTGCCTCTATTAAACAGTGCTGTGTTTGTTAAAGAATACTTTTGAGAAATAGTAAAATACAATTGACAAAAGAGGAAAGACAGTAATAATATCGTATATTCAATAAAAGAAACCTCTAGAGTGCCATGATTTAATCGTTTTTTAAATTTAAGTTGGCTACACGCTTTAGGAATTGTCATATAAAACATCAGACATAATAATTATAACGTATAACTTCAGACTTGCCAACCTACATTTTATTCCATGGCACTCTAGAGGTTTTATTTTATTGAACATACGATATAATCAAACCAAAATGTTGTCTCATTGTACAACATTTTGATTTGATTATATTATTACTGTCTTTCCTCTTTTCTCGAGAAAACATATTTTTCTTTAGCTATTTCTCGTTTGCCCTTTATAGAGCATCGGAAATACATAAATAAATTTAAAATAAAAATATTTCCACTTACGTATATTTCCACTGCAATAGGTTAATAATATTGCTAAAAACGCTAAAATCAGCACACTGGACATTGTGATTCTCAGAGTTTTTATTTGTGAAAACCCAAATTAGCATATTAGTTGGCTTATATAAGAGGCCTCTATCTAGGGCCTTGAAGATTTGTGATGGATTGTGTGTACCAATAAAGTTTGAATGCGTTTTGTATTCAGCGGAACTTTTATTTCCATTTCTGTTCAGAATAACAATTAGCTAGCATCCATTAATGGGGTAAGGATACATTCAATTGTTCTTAATAATTATTAATATTTCTTTAGAAGTGACCTAAAAATTATATCGTATGTTTAATAAAAAAAAAAATACCTCTAGAGTGCCATGATTTATCTTTTTTTTTTTAATTAAGTTGGCTACACTCTTTAGCAATTGGCATTTAAAACGTCAGACATAATAATTATAATATATAATTTCAGAGATGCAAACCCACTGAACAAACTCATTCAAGTAATGTTTCATCAACATTAATACAACTTTTAATGTTGCTTAAATGTTGATATAACGTTATTTGTTGCCATGATTTATATTTTATTTTTAAATTAAGTTGGCTACACTCTTAAGCAATTGCCATTTAAAACGTCAGACATAATAATTATATATATAATCAGTATTCCCTTTTACCATATGGTGTCGGGTACATAATAATTACAATATATAATTTCAGAGATGCCAACCCACTGAACAAACTCATTCAAGTAATTTGATTTAAAAAAAAACACTTAGAACCTTTCTTCAATACTTTATTTTGTAACCAAATGTACATTTCGGACATGAAGTGTCCATTATCAATGGTTTGATACTAATATTAGTATTAGTACTATTAGTATTAGTACTATTAGTATCAAACCATTGATAATGGACACTTCGTGTCCGAAATGTACATTTGGTTACAAAATAAAGTATTGAAGAAAGGTTCTGAGTGTTTTTTTAATCAAAGTATAATTATCTTCAAGTAACTCAATCAATCCAAACAAAAAATCATTCAAGTAATGTTTCATCAACATTAATACACCGTTTAATGTTGCTAAAATGTTGATACAACGTTATTTGTTGGTGTTTTGCTCAGTGGGAACCTACAATTGTTCCATGGCAGTCTAGAGGTTTTATTTATTGATCATATGATATAATAATAATTATAATAAAAGCAATAACATCCTGACTTCAAGAGAAAATAAGTGAAATCAGTCGCTAAAATCGGTTAGTCGGGTAAACGCTCCAGGCTTAAAAGGACCCCACAGCAATCTACACAAAAAGTACTCGAGTACTGAGTACAAGTAATCTACACAAAAGTACTCGAGTATTAGGTTCCGTGCAATCGTTTAAATTATGATTTAGAGTAAGCGGCATTTTTTTTGTACGATTGCTCAGATTGCTAATTGAATGATGGAACAAATTTAAGGTTATGGTAAACTATATGTTAACAGTTAGTAGTGTCATCTGCTTTAAAATTCAAAGCCTACTCTAAATCATATTATAAATGAACGCACCCCACTAAACAAACACATTTAAGTAATGTTTCATTAACATTAAAACAACGTTTAATGCTGTTACAATGTTGATAAAACGTAATTTGTTTGTTTTTCGCTCAGTGGGACGGTATAAGTATGTAATAATGAGTACTTAAGTACCTACCCACTGAGCAAAACACAAAGAAATAACGTTATATCAACATTAAACGTTGCTTCAATGTTGATGAAACATTACTTTAATGTGCTGCTCAGTGGGCATGCAAGTACAAAGTACTGAAAGTACACCAAGTGGCTGGGGAATATGACAATAACAAATGAAAATATAAAACTGCACTCGTTTTGTTTTGTTTTGAAGTTTACCATTTCAGTGTTTTATACGCGTGGCGCATGAAGTAAAATTTCGAGTTTAAAAAAGCCTGAAAACTTATATTTACGCTTCGCGCCGGCAAATCCAAATTTTCAGGCTTTTCTAAACTCAAAATCTTACTTCTGTATGTAGATTTTGTTAATTAATAATATATTTCTTGTTATAAACGATTGTTTTATTTATGTGATTTTCATAAACTTTCACTTAAAAATTGAGGTTATCTTAATGCACCATTGCTAAATTATTTGCGATACAAGAAAATGAGATAAGTCACAAACGATTCTTAAAATATTCGTTTGGTCGTTGAAAACGTGCATTTAATTAAATGAATCGTTACTCTAAAATGTCGCAAATATCTTTTAGAAGACACTAAAAAGTGCATTCAATAAAAAACATCCTTGCTTTCAATAACGGAGAAAGTTTCGTTGAAAAAAAATGGATGTGCAAACTGCCGTCTTTTTCGCCGGAGTTTCAGGAGTTTGCCTCGCTGCTAACGTTTGTGAGTAAAAAAGGATTTTTTACAAATGTAAAACAACATTTATAATAAACACAGAGATAATTGTGTTCAACTTTGTTCGCATTAATCACTTGATAACACATGTTTACAAAATTGATAAGTTTGTGACTTTTATTTAATTATCAATATTAAATAATTGAGTCGCCTATTTCCAAAAACCCTTAAATCTATTGTTTTCAAATGGATTTGGGGGTTTTTAGTTTAATAAAATCAGTCAATAAAATACAAGAGTTATGGTGCAGGGCGTTTTTTTGTCGAACACCCGGTATATACAATTGAGCGCCTATTTCCAAAAACCCCTAAATCCATTTGAAAACAATAGATTTAGGGGTTTTTGGAAATAGATGATTTAATTGTATATACCGGGTGTTCGATAAAATATCGCCCGGCGCCATAATTTTTGTATTTATTGACTGATTTTACTGAACTAAAAACCAAAGTCAATGGCGGTTTAGATACTAAAAATGATATGATCAATATTCATATCATTTTTAGTATCTAAACCGCCATTGACTTTGGTTTTTAGTTCAGTAAAATCAGTCAATAAAGACAAAAATTATGGCGCCGGGCGTTATTTTATCGAACACCCGGTATATACAATTGAATCATCTATTTCCAAAAACCCCTAAATCTATTGTTTTCAAATGGATTTTCTCAATAATAACTTTATTCCCAAATAATAGCCAACTTAAGATTTTTAAATGGCTGCCTATCATTTTTAAATTTTATTACATCAGACATTATTTTTCTGAATCCAATAATGCATTTCTTGTTTTTGTTCAATGTTTTAGACAATTTTTTTTAATCTTCTATTTAATATTATATTTTTTAAAAATTATAATTAGTGCGCATGGCTGCCTATCACTTTTTAATTTTATTACATTAGACATTAGTTTTCTGAATCTAATAACACCCAATTTCTTGTTATTGTTGAATTGTTTTGGTCTATTTTTTTAATCTTCTATTTAAAATTATATTTTTTAAAAATTATAATTAGTGTGCCTTCTAAAATAAGTGACAAATGTCATTTATTGTGAGGTTATGCGATTAATAATAACGAAGCAACAAATTAATACCTAACTACTTAATGTAGAATAAAAGTAAAGGAAAAATGTAAATATTTTGTTATTTCAATATTTCGATTATTGCTCATTTTTTAAGTGCATTTATAACTTTACAACATTTCAGTGTTTTATACGCGTGGCGCATGAAGTAAAATTTCGAGTTTAGAAAAGCCTGAAAATTTGGTTTGGTCGCGTAGCGCTACGCGCTACGCGACCAAACCAAATTTTAAGGCTTTTCTAAACTCGAAATTTTACTTCATGCTTAGTCTGGGAGTGGAAACACTCGTTCGAACTTCAAATTTAACTCTTTTATAAAATCGACGTATGTAATATAAAAAACCATTCAGTGAAATCCTAAAAAAAGATGCAAAATTTTACCTAAAATCAACTTTTAGAGTTAACTTTATAATTTGCTCGGCTCTTAATGGGTTAATATTCTATTCCTAAGAAAAACAGTATTTATTAAAGTTGCATTCAATATAATAACAAACTGTGAATAAATCGACTAAAATCTAGAAATATCGAAAAACTGGACACATTGAAAATCCTGACGGTCCACTCCCAGACTAAGCATGAAGTAAAATTTCGAGTTTAGAAAAGCCCCGCGTAGAAAATTTGTCGAGGGTCGCGCAGCGACCCGAGACAAATTTTCACAGGGCTTTTCTAAACTCGAAATTTTACTTCATGCGCCACGCGTATAAAACACTGAAATATTGTAAAGTTTAAAAAATACTAGCCTTTATTTTGTTCGGTTGGTTGACAAATTGTGTTAAATCTTCTAAGCCTCGATGGGAACAAATACTGTTAGAATGGTAAGACCCATCACGGAGAGGGGTAAATTTAAGTTATACCATATATTTCAAAATACCGACTTCTATTACCTCGATAAATGCCAGTGTCCAGATTCAGCTTTCGCAGACTTTATTTACTTATTGGGAACACATTTTTTTTAATTGCTTTCCTTTAAAGAAACTAAAAACCTTGAACAACAATATCGTCTGGTACAACAATGATCTAAAACAAATGCGTGAAACTCTCTTCTTTATGAAAGAGGCTAGTTCTCGATCATTTGATTTAAAGGCAATTTATTCAAAATACAAAACCGAATATAAAATTGCACTTCAGCATGCAAAAAAAGAGGCAAATCTAAATTACATTAAGAAATATCGAAATAATTATCGAAAATCTGGACACATTGAAAATCTTGACGGTCCACTCCCAGACTAAGCATGAAGTAAAATTTCGAGTTTAGAAAAGCCCCGCGTAGAAAATTTGTCGAGGGTCGCGCAGCGACCCGAGACAAATTTTCACGGGGCTTTTCTAAACTCGAAATTTTACTTCCTGCGCCACACGTATAAAACACTGAAATATTGTAAAGTTTAAAAAATACTAGCCTTTATTTTGTTTGGTTGGTTGACAAATTGTGTTGAATCTTCTAAGCCTTGATGGGAACAAATACTGTTAGAATGGGAAGACCCATCACGGAAAGGGGTAAATTTAAGTTATACCATATATTGCAAAATACCGACTTCTATTACCTCGATAAATGGCAGTGTCCAGATTCAGGTTTCGCAGACTTTATTTACTTATTGGAAACACATTTTTTTAATTGCTTTCCTTTAAAGAAACTAAAAACCTTGAACAACAATATCGTCTGGTACAACAATGATCTAAAACAAATGCGTGAAACTCTCTTCTTTATGAAAGAGGCTAGTTCTCGATCATTTGATTTAAAGGCAATTTATTCAAAATACAAAACCGAATATAAAATTGCACTTCAGCATGCAAAAAAAGAGGCAAATCTAAATTACATTAAGAGCTCTAATAACAAACCAAAGGCAATGTGGTCATTAATAAAAAGAAACTCTAACTGTGATAAACCAAACTGTAATATAGATCCTAATGATTTTAACACATACTTCACTACGATAGCTGAATCTACTCTAATTAATCATCCTCAGTCAAATTTAGACTCACTGATGCTTATAAATCCACATACTATCGGTAACAATTTCTTCTCCTTCAGAGAGGTAAGTGAAGTCGAAGTTAGAGAGTCGATTGTGTCCCTAAAAAACTCGAACTCAAGAGACATATATGGTATGACATGTGGATCCATTAAATACATAAAAGATGTAATCCTATGTCCGCTAACAAAACTGATAAATAACTGCATTCGAAATAATGTTTTCCCAACAAGTTTAAAACTAGCTACTGTCATCCCTCTGCATAAAAAGGGTTCGCATGCTGATGTTGGTAATTATCGTCCAATTTCGTTATTGCCTATATTATCAAAATTTTTTGAAAAATTGCTATTAAAACAAATACTGAATTTTCTGGAGGAAAACGATGTATTAAGCGATAATCAATATGGCTTTCGGAGGGAACGTTCAACTACCGATGCGGTTCGAGCTCTTGTTCAGGAATTGATCTATGGCTTAGAAGCTGGCCAATATACAGCAGCATTATTTTTTGACCTCAGTAAGGCTTTTGACTGCGTTCCTCACGACGTCCGACTCCGAAAGCTGTATTTCTATAATTTCAGTCCCGAGAGCTGTCGTTTAATGACTTCCTACCTCCAGAATAGAACACAACAAGTCAAAGTTAAGGAGCAGACATCAAATTTTGCAACAATGTCATGCGTCGTGCCGCAGGGGTCGATATTAGGACCACTCCTGTTCCTAATATATGTAAACGACCTACCGGCCTACATAGAAGAAGGACACACTTTAATTTACGCAGACGATACGACATCTATAAATAGAGGCACAGATTTGCAAAACACACTGCAAGAGAGAGAGCTCATAAACAATCAGGCATTAGCGTGGTTTAATTCCAATAAACTCTCGCTAAACACTGCAAAGACGGTTCGCCTTTTATTTACGCTTAAATCAGGCAATAACGAACATGGACATTGCAGATTTTTAGGCATCAACATCGACTCTAAATTGAGCTGGAGGGAGCATGAAAAGGTACTTAGTCTGGCACTTAGTAGGACTACTTTCCTGCTTAGAAATTTGAGTAGCAATCTTGATAAACCCGCACTACTCACCGCCTATCATGCTCTCTTCCAGTCGAAAATTCAATATTGCATACTTGTTTGGGGACACTCTAGTATAGCCCCTAGGATATTCGGCCTACAACGTCGAGCAGTTCGAGTAATAGCGGGCATAGGTTACAGAGACAACTGCGAGGATGTCTTCAGGAGTCATGGGATACTTACGTTACCCAGTTTGTACATATTCGAATGCTTGCTACATGTTCATAAAAACGTAGATCAATAAAAAAAAACTGATCAAGTACATAAACACAGCACGAGAGGTTGTGAGCACATTTATCAAGAACAATTACGGCTATCTAAGTCTAGGAGTGGTGATAATTTTTATGGGCCTAAATTATATAACTATCTACCACAGGCTGTAAAGTCTCTCCCCCATATAAAGTTCAGGAAAAGTGTAAAGGCATATTTAATATCCAAGGCTTTCTTCAGCATTAATGAATGTTTACTCAAAAATTTACAGATCTTGTAACCAAATAATTGGTGCTTTTTATTGATTTTTGGTTTTAACATGTAGTATTATGTAAAGTATTTATTTTGTATCTGGTATTTTATATTTTCACGTTTGTATTAACTTAACTTTTTTACCTTATTTGTATTGACGTTTGTAAACCTTTGGTGACGGCAAGAATAAATTTACTTACTTACTTACTTACTTACTTAAGCTGATTATACATACTAATTCTATTTATAAATTTTGATCAGTATTAAAAGTCCAATTTTGTTTCAAGGCACACTACATTTATTATCAAAAAATCATGTGAACAAAATTTATTATAATTTTGTTCAAAATTTATTATAATTTTGTTCTAGCATAAATATTAAATTAAAATCAACATATCGAGCATAATTGGATTTAGAAAAACAATGTCTATTATAATAAAATAAGAAAAGTATATGCAGCTATTTGAAAATTTAAAGTTGACTATTATTTAGCAATTAATTTAATTTTGAAAAAAATACATAATTAGTGTCAAATTATGGTATTGAAACTCCGATTGACTTTGTTTTTCAGTTCATTTAAATCAATCAATAAATAACAGAGTTGGGCATTGTGCATTTTTTATCGAACACCCGGTATAAACATAAATGAAGTATACATACAGGGTGTCCCGTGACACGATGCGCATAGCTTAAGAGCGTATTCTATAGGAAATTTTTAGTCGAAAACGCCCTATACGTTTTTTTCTAAAACTCTTAGTTAAGGAGTTATTGGTCTATAATGGCAATCATCTATTTCTTGTTACAATACGAGTTGCCAGGATTAATGCTGTATGTTCCACTTCGGAACAGAGTTAACATGTGGTTTCAGCATGATGGCGCACCTCCTCATTATGGTATAAGTAAAAGAACATATTTAAATAACAAATTTGCCAACAAACAAAACAGTAACTCAAGATAGAATTAATTAAGTCACATAAATAGAAAACGGATCGGTCGAGTTTTCTTTTCTTCTAGTCAGCATATTTTAAGGATTTAAAAATCAATTACGCAGAGTTAAGTTAACTAAAGTTATTGCTTTATAGCTTCAGTTTATTTAACTCTGCGTAATTGGTTTTTAAATCCTTAGAATATGCCGACTAAAAGAAAATTTATGTGCCTCAGTATTTTTACATTAAATTGGGTAAAGTAAAAGACTTGTTTGTTCCCTATTTAGTTTTTCAGTTGCCTGACACGTGCTTCGATCCGGTACGATCTTATTCAAAGTTAAAACTTACTTTACCCTATTTAAAAATGTGGGTCCATCAAGAAACTACCAGAACAAGTATCGAATGTATTTTTACATTAGGTGGCCTGTTTGCCTTGTTTGTGCGCTAAAAATTAGTTGTCTGAAATGTAATCATCTTTGCATCCGGATCCGAAAGGAAGACGGCCCCCACAGGAAAAAAAATCATCTTTATATTTCTACCCCGTTTTATTTCTTTGTTTATAATATTTTTTATAGTTGGAATATAATAATTAAATATTATACAGGGTGTCCCACACTAAGCAAATACATTTAAGTAATGTTTTATCAACAATAAAACAACATTTAATAATAATAATAATCTTTATTACCCAACAGGCAAAAACCCAATTACAGAGTAACAACTATAAACTAAAATAATTTAAAACATTTAATGTTACAATGTTGATTAAACGTTATTTGTTTGTTTTATTCAGTGGGCCCATTACTGCATTCTCGAAGGATATCTCGGCTCACGTTAGAGATGTAAAAAAAGTTCATTAAATTTTTATTAATGAAAGTGCCGAATGTCATGTTGGCAACAATTTTAATTTTAATACAAATATTTCTTTATTTGGTGTTTTTCTTAAAAAAATATAGCACATAGCACATAGAGAATATTCTTAGAAATTTTAAAGTTCTTAGAGTTTTACAAAGATGGAGCTGAGCGCGATTATAAAACAAATTCTCAAATTCTCACAGATTATTCTTCTATTCATTAGCTTCCTTTTGGTATAATATGAAGTCATTTGGAGATTTTCGAATTTTCACCGAAATTTGGCTTCTTTTCCATGCTCTACAAAAGAAGCCAAATTTCGGTAAAAATTCGAAAATCTCCAAATAAATTCATATTATACCATATGTAGTTAAAGTAGCTAAAGTCGGTCGGCGCGAAAAGTGGACGCTCGAAAAATGGACGAAAATTTTGATCGACTTTGCGATTTTTTTATCGTAGGGGTAGAGCATGGAAAAAAATATAGCACGTAGAAAATATTCTTAGAAAATTTTAACGTTCTTAGAGTTTTACAAAAATGGCCCTGAGCGCGATCTTAAAACAATAAAGGCAAAGGTCGTAAGAGTAGAGCATGGAAAAGAAGCCAAAATTCGGTGAAAATTCAAAAATCTTTAAATAACTTTACAATATACCAAAATGTAGCTAAAGAATAAAAGAATAATCTGTGAGAATTTGAGACACATCGAGAAATTTGAGCCACATCGAAAAATTAGTTTTCTGCCGGCCGGCTCGAAAAATGGACGAAAATTTTGCTCGACTTTGCGATTTTTTTATAGGGGTAGAGCATGGAAAAAAATATAGCCCGTAGAAAATATTCTTAGAAATTTTAACGTTCTTAGAGTTTTACAAAGATGGCGCTGAGTGCGATCTTAAAACAATAAAGGCAAAGGTCGTAAGGGTAGAGCATGGAAAAGAAGCCAAATTTCGGTGAAAATTCGAAAATCTCCAAATGACTTCATATTATACCAAAAAGTAGCTAATAAATGGGAGAATAATCGGTGAGAATTTGAGACATCCAGAAATTAGTCTTCTGTTTGTCGGCTCTAGAAGTAGACGCTCGAAAAATAGACGAAAATTTTGCTCGACTTTGCGATGGAAAAGAAGCCAAATTTCGGTGAAAATTCGAAAATCTCCAAATAACTTCATATTATACCAAAATGTAGCTAAGGAATGGAAGAATAATCTGTGGGAATTTGAGACGCATTGAGAAATTTGAGCCACATCGAGAAATTAGTTTTATGTCGACAGGCTCGAAAAGTGGACGCTCGAAAAATGGACGAACATTTTGTTCGACTTTGCGATTTTTTTATCGGAGCATGGAAAAAAATATAGCACGTAGAAAATATTCTTAGAAATTTTAACATTCTTAGAGTTTTACAAAAATGGCGCTGAGCGCGATCTTAAAACAATAAAGGCAAAGTTCGTAAGGGTAGAGCATGGAAAAGAAGCCAAATTTCGGTGAAAATTCGAAAATCTCCAAATAATTTTATATTATACCAAAATGTAGCTAAAGAATGGAAGAATAATCTGTGAGAATTTGAGACACATCGAGAAATTTAAGCCACATCGAGAAATTAGTTTTCTGTCGGCCGGCTCGAAAAGTGGACGCTCGAAAAATGGACGAAAATTTTGCTCGACCTTGAGATTTTGTTATCGTAAGGGTAGAGCATGGAAAAAAATATAGCACGTAGAATATATTCTTAGAAATTTGAGCGCTCTTCGAGTTTTACAAAAATGGCGCTGAGCGCGATCTTAAAACAATAAAGGTAAAGGTCGTAAGGGTAGAGCATGGAAAAGAAGCGAAAATCTCCAAATGACTTCATATTATACCAAAATGTAGCTAATGAATGGGAGAATAATCTGTGAGAATTTGAGCCACATCGAGAAATAATTTTTCTGTCGGCCGGCTCGAAAAATGAACGTTCGAAAAATGGACGAAAATTTTGCTCGACTTTGCAATTTTTTTATCGTAAGGGTAGAGCATGGAAAAAATATAGCACGTAGAAAATATTGTTAGAAATTTTAACGTTTTTAGAATTTTACAAAAATGGCCCTGAGCGCGATCTTAAAACAATAAAGGCAAAGGTCGTAAGGGTAGAGCATGGAAAAGAAGCCAAATTTCGGTGAAAATTCGAAAATCTCCAAATGACTTCATATTATACCAAAAAGTAGCTAATAAATGGGAGAATAATCGGTGAGAATTTGAGACATCCAGAAATTAGTTTTCTGTTTGCCGGCTCGAGAAGTAGACGCTCGAAAAATAGAGGAAAATTTTGCTCGACTTTGCGATGGAAAAGAAGCCAAATTTCGATGCAAATTCGAAAATCTCCAAATAACTTCATATCATACCAAAATGTAGCTAAAGAATGGAAGAATAATCTGTGGGAATTTGAGACACATCGAGAAATTTGAGTCACATCGAGAAATTAGTTTTATGTCGACCGGCTCGAACAGTGGACGCTCGAAAAATGGACGAACATTTTGTTCGACTTTGCGATTTTTTTATCGTAAGGGTAGAGCATGGAAAAAAATATAGCAGGTAGAAAATATTCTTAGAAATTTTTACGTTCTTAGAGTTTTACAAAAATGGCGCTGAGTGCGATCTTAAAACAATAATGGCAAAGGTCGTAAGTGTAGAGCGTGGAAAAGAAGCCAAATTTCGGCGAAAATTCGAAAATCTCCAAATGACTTCATATTATACCAAAATGTAGCTAATAAATGGCAGAATAATCTGTGAGAATTTGAGACACATCGAGAAATTAGTCTTCTGTCGGCCGGCTCGAAAAGTAGACGCTCGAAAAATAGACGAAAATTTTGCTCGACTTTACGATTATTTTCTGGCGGCCACAGACAACCCAGCAAGATATATATCGGGTGTGTATAAATTTGCGGATAATCTACACGTGACGATATTCTACATAAAAATGTCGACGCAAAAATATTGTATCATGCTTCATACAGCATCAGGAGGCATTTAAAAGAAATTGACATTTGGCAACGTCGCAAAAAATGAACAGAACAATAACACTAGCATAACACAGAAACACAAAAACATTAAAAGGCGGGAACTAATACTAACCGATAATAACGAGAAAAACAGAATTAGCACAAAATTGGAACTGGCAAGTTTAAAGGAATTCGTAACAATAAGTGTTGAAATTTGTCACTGACGTAAGCGGGAGTCGATGTTGCCGGATGTACTTTATACGAAAATAAGCTAATGAAGAAGTGTTAAAAACGGACGTTTGAGATAGAAAGATTGCACACACTGGCAAATAATCTTAAAACTAGTCATTCTACTGAAATTGCAGGGTTTTCTGTAAATTATAATCGAATAAAAACGCATATGAAACGATTGAATGTTCAAACGATGAGGACCGCGTGAAGGCTCAGGAAGCACATCATTTTAGAACTAAGATACTTTGCTTAAAATTTTACGAAGAATATCACCGCGTCTAGATTATCCGCCATTTTATACACACCCGATATAGCTGCATTTTTTGGGAATCGAATGCAAAAATCCTCAACCTTCTATTTTTTCTGTAGACCCTATAATCCTGGTCCAACCGCGGACGTGATCCGTTTAAAATAAGCAGGTTGCATCCGCTACTATCTTCTTGGCGAACCCTGTATATATACAAATGTTTATAGGTTATGCAGCTCTTAAAACCAAGTAACTTTGGTGAAGAAACAATTGTTCTATCTTTAACGTGAGCTGAGAACGCACTATTGGGACACCCTGTATCAGCGGCGGCTCGCGGCCTAACTTCAGGGTAAGCCACAGCGCCAAGGCACACAAAATTTGAGGTTTAGATCGCGCTTAATAGATACAAGGAATTCCACAATAAAGTTACCTTTCAATAACGGATACATATTACCTTGGGTCTATGGCCTATCCTGAAGTTAGGCTTGGGGCCGCCACTGCCCTGTATATTAAACATATCCCGATGTATGCGCTGTAAATTTTCAGGCATTTACAGTTTTTGAAAAGCGTTAAATTTGAAGCTCCACTCCCAGATTAAGCATGAAGTAAAATTTCGAGTTTAGAAAAGCCTGAAAATTTGCTTTGGTCGCTCCGTTTTCTATTTATGTGACTTAATTAATTCTATCTTGAGTTACTGTTTTGTTTGTTTTACAAATTTGTAATTTGAATATGTTCTTTTGCTTATACTATAATGAGGAGGTGCGCCATCATGCTGAAACCACATCTTAACTCTGTTCCGAAGTGGAACATATAGCATTAATCCTGGCAACTCGTATTGTAACAAGAAATAGATTAATGCCAATATAAGTAAATTAGCCTTATAGACCAATAACTCCTCAACTATGAGTTTTAGAAAAAATATTTGACATTGTTTTTCTGAATCCAATTATGCTCGATATGTTGATTTTAATTTAATATTCATGCAAGAAAAAAAATATAGTAAATCTTGTTTACATGATTTTTTGGCAATAAATATAGTGTGCCTTGAAACAAAATTGGGCTTTTAATACTGATCAAAATTTATAAATAGAATTAGTATGTATAATCAGCTTAGAAGATTCAATACAATTTGTCAAACAACCGAGCAAAATAAAGGCTAGTATTTTTTAAACTTTACAATATTTCAGTGTTTTATACGCGTGTCGCATGAAGTAAAATTTCGAGTTTAGAAAAGCCCCGTGAAAATTTGTCTCGGGTCGCTGCGCGACCCTCGACAAATGTTCTACGCGGGGCTTTTCTAAACTCGAAATTTTACTTCATGCTCTTAGTCTGGGAGTGGATCGTCAAGATTTTCAACGTATCCAGACTTTCGATATTTCTAGATTTTTGTCGATTTATTCACAGTTTGTTATTATATTGAATGCAACTTTAATATTTAATAAATACTCGTTCTTAGGAATAGAATATTAACCCATTAAGAGCCGAGCAAATTATAAACTTAACTGTAAAAGTTGATTTTAGGTAAAATCTTGCATCTTTTTTATGATTTCACTGAATGATTTATTATATTACATACGTCGATTTTATAAAAGAGTTAAATTTGATGTTCGAACGAGTGTTTCCACTCCCAGACTAAGCATGAAGTAAAATTTCGAGTTTAGAAAAGCTTTAAAATTAGGTTTGGTCGCGTAGCGCGTAGCGCTACGCGACCAAACTAAATTTTCAGGCTTTTCTAAACTCGAAATTTTACTTCATGCGCCACGCGTATAAAACACTAAAATGTAAAGTTATAAATACACTTAAAAAATAAGTAATAATCGAAATATTGAAAAACAAGATATTTAAATTTTTCCTTTACTTTTATTCTACATTAAGTTGTTAGGTACTTATTTGTTGTTTCGTTATTATTAATCGCATAACCTCATAATAAAAGACATTTGTCACTTATTTTACAAGGCACACTAATTATAATTGTTTAAAAATACAATTTTAAATAGATAAATCGACCAAACCAAAAACCAAACATTTTACGTCATGCGCCACTCGTATTAAACACTGATTTAAATTGATTGAGTTAAACGAAATTTTAATTCATACTTAATCTGGGATTGGAAACACTCGGTAGAAACTTCAGATTGAGGACTTTCATAAAAACAAAAGTATTCACTTGGTTAAAAAATATAAAAAGATTTAAATAAAAAAAAAATACTTAGTATGAAAAAATCCCGGTCTGAATCTTATGAAATAATCTTCCTCAAACGTTTTATCAACACTTTTTTAGCGATAGCCCCAATTTGGTTATCTCATTTTATAGTCAAAACAGTATAAACTGTGTAAAATAAACAAGATTTGAATTAATTGTGCCATCCTAATCATTTGGTTAAATACAAAAAAATCCTCACTAAATTCAGTTATATACAACCACTCGTGTGCATACGAGTGGGTAAAAGACAATAATTAATGCCCTAATTGATCAATCAATAAGTGACAATAATTTTCGTGTTAAACCCAAACTGCGCAGATTAAAAATATTGTTTTATTTTTTTTAAATCGTTGTATACAATAATAAAATATGTGTGCCTTAAAATAAATGAATAAACTTTGATAAGTAAGTAACTTATCTGTGTTAGAAATAAAATTGTGTGAATGAACCTTCGATATAGATTTCCACTTTAAAACCTCGTTAAATATACCGGGTGTTGACTTGGCGGACGCAACATGGGAAATCGCATGTTAATTTTAAAGTGTTCAAATATTGGCTTCCCTATTTATTTTAGAGACAAAATGTATTTCACTTTTTTGCAGAGAGAAAAATTCTAAATTTATGAATGTTCACACTTAACACTTAACGTTTCTCTAAGTTAAAATAATTAGGAAAAAGTAATGTGATTTTATAAAAATAATGACATACCATGGAATTGATACAACAATTGCGACATACCATGGAATTGATACAACAATTGCGAAGATTCCCTGTTTTTTTTTAAGTTTAATTTGAAGCTTAAAACAAGTGTTTTCCACTCCCAGAGTAAGCATGAAGTAAAATTTCGAGTTTAGAAAAGCCCCGTGAAAATTTGTCGAGGGTCGCGCAGCGACCCGAGACAAATTTTCTGGGCTTTTCTAAACTCGAAATTTTACTTCATGCGCCACGCGTATAAAACACTATAATATTGTCAAATTTATGTATATTCGAACTTCACTTAAAATCTGTGTTTTATACGCGTGGCGCATGAAGTAAAATTTCGAGTTTAGAAAAGCCCAGAAAATTTGTCTCGGGTCGCTGCGCGACCCGAGACAAATTTTCACGGGGCTTTTCTAAACTCGAAATTTTACTTCTTGCTTAGTCTGGGAGTGGAAAACACTCGTTTAAAGCTTCAAATTGAACTCTTTTAAAAATCAACGAATGTCAGAAAATTTACAGCTAAAATAATTAAGAAAAAGTAATGTCATTTATGTTTTTTGTCGTGGTCTACATATGATCACTTTATTAGGAGGATTTTTTCTTGTATAGTGTAAATCATCTCCAAAACATTTACTTAAATCAAGTGACTGCGATATCTTATACCCTTTTGACATTCGCAATAGTTGTTTCAATTCCATGGCATATCATTATTTTTATAAAATCACATTACTTTTTCTTAATTATTTTAACTTAGAGAAACGTAAAGTGATAAACGTTAACACGCATGAATTCAGAATTTTTCCCTCTACAAAAAAGATCAATACATTTTGTTTCTTAAATAAATAGGGGAGCCAAAATTTGAACATATAAAAATTTACATTTCCTATGTTGCGTCCGCCAAGTCAACACCCGGTATAACTATTCCGTGTTAGAATCAAAATCGTGTATATTCTTTAAATCTTGGTACACAAAAAATACTAACGTTTGTGCCTTTTAATAAATAATTACCTTTCATTCAACCTTAATACATAAGTAACTATTTTGTGTTAGAATTAAAATTGTGTGAATAAACCTTCGATTTTGATTTACATTTTGAAACCTTGTTAAATAAGTGACTTTCCGTGTTAGAAGAAAAATCGTGTATTTTTGAATCGTGCTACACAAAAAATATTAACGTTTGTGCCTTAGAATAAGTAATTACCCTTTATTAAACCTTGATAAATTAGTGACTATTCTGTGTTAGAATTAAAATAGTTTTCAAATTGATTTCGATTCTGAAACCTCGATAAATAAGTAACTATTTCGTGTTAGAATCAAAATTGTGTGTTTTATTTAAACACAAAAAATAATAACCTTTGTGCCTCAGAATAAGTAAATTCACTTTAATTAAACCTTGATAAATAAGTAACTATTTTGCGTTAGAATTAAAAGTGTGTGAATGAATCTTCGATTTCGTTTTTGATTTAGAAACCTTGATAAATAAGTAACTATTTTGCGTAGGAATTAAAAGTGTGTGAATAAATCTTCGATTTCGATTGATAAATACCTTGATAAATAAGTAACTATTTTGTGTTGGAATCAAAGTTGTGTATTTTCTTTAAATCATGGTACACAAAAAATAATAGTCTATGCCATGCAATTAACTTTTAATAAACCTTAATAAAAAGTAGAATAATTACTTATTTATCAAGAATTTTAAAACCTTGATAAATAAGTAACTATTTCGATTTCGATTTCGATTTAAAAACCTTGATAAATAAGTAACTATTTTTTATTAGAATCAAAGTTGTGTATTTTCTTTAAATCATATTACACAAAAAAATAATAACTTCTATGCCTTACAATTTACTTTTAATAAACCTTGATAAAAAGTAGAATAGTTACTTATTTATCAAGAATTTTGAAACTTTGATAAATAAGTAACTCCTCGACATTTTCACATTATTATGTATCCCTCGCAATCCTGGTATTCCGCCTAAATTCATACACCCCAACATAACAATTCAACAATTCATTTCATCCTTCCATGCAGACATTAGCGATCATGACTATTAGAGGACCTTTAAATTCACCGACATCGACTGTTAAACACTTCCCATTTTACAAAAGAAAAAACTAATAAGTAATTTTTAAAAAATCCAGGCTGAAAGACCGCAGGTCGATAGCCATTTTACGGAATTGTTATCTTTTTTTATATATATATATATATATATTGTTTCTGTTTACATTTATATATGTATATGCTTTTTCTGTAAATAAAGATTGTTTATATATAAGTAATTATTTTGTGTTAGAATTAAAATTCTATGAATAAACCTTCGATTTCGATACCTACATGAATTAGCAACTAATTTGTCTTAGAATCAAAATTGTGTATTTTCTTTGAATGATGGTAAACGAAAAATAATAACGTTTGTGCCTTAAGATAAGTAATGAACTTTTATAAAACCGCGATAAATAACCCACTGAGCAAAAAACAAACAAAAAATATTATATCAACATTGTAGCAACATTAAACGTTGTTTTAATGTTGATGAAACATTACTTAAATATGTTTGGAAAGTAATTATTTTGTGTAAGACTAAAATTTATATGAATGAACCTTCGATTTTTTTTTAAAACACAGTGATATTTCGTAAATTAATTAAAAACATCATCAGTGTTGCAAAAAAGAAACATCCACTTTAAGTTACCCTCGCGCAAACAAATTGTGTGCTTTTAAATGAAAAGTGTGCGCGTGTTTTTTAGCTAACTATATGTGGAAGGATTGTTCGAGTGACTTAAAAAAATGTGTTGGACACGCTATGGAATTATTGAGACCTTACATGCATACAGGAATTCCGGAGTTTAATTTACCCGCTTTGGATCCCTTCAGATTACCAGAAATTCGATACAAATTAAAGTACGGAAATTTGACTGGATCTTTTGTTGCGAGAAATATGCACGTTGAGAAAACGAAAGGATTCGAATTGAAAGATGCTAGGTGAGCATAATTTTTATAAGTTGGAATAAATTATTAGAATTATTCGTTGCGTTTTGGGGAAAAACGGCAGTATTTATAAAATTATAGGTATAACCCACTGAGCAAACACATTTTAGTAATGTTTCAACAACATTAAATTAACGTTTAATGTTGTTACAATGTTGAAAAAACGTTATTTGTTGGTTTTTTGCTCAGTGGGAAGTTAAACCGAAAACTTTATTAATTAATAATTCTTCAATCTTAATCATTTGCATCTAGTAATTATTATTAGATGCAAATGATTAAGATTGAAGAATTATCCCACTGAGCAAACACATTTAAGTAATGTTTCATTAACATTAAAACAACGTTAACCGTTGCTACAATGTTGATGTAACGTTATTTGTTTGTTTTTTGCTCAATTAGATAGCCAAGGCGTTAGAGGAGGAATAGGTTTTAATTTAATAATTATTTGCGATTTTTAGTTTAGATGCTGATAAAGGCATATTCACTCTGGATTTGCACTTTCCAGAACTAAAGATCATTAGTGACGTCAACGTAAACTTCAAAGTTATGTTTGCTGAACAGAATTTAATTGGAACATTCACCGTTAATGCAGGTAAACATATAGAGAAGTTTTCTTTTAAGTATACACATCCCAATTGTATACAATCGAAATTTTCAGGCATTCATTCGATGTTCTTCTTTTTTAATTCAAAGCCTCTAACGAGTGTTTTCACTCCCAGACTAAGCATGAAGTAAAATTTCGAGTTTAGAAAAGCCCCGTGATAATTTGTCTCGGGTCGCGCAGCGACCCGAGACAAATTTTCTGGGCTTTTCTAAACTCGAAATTTTACTTTATGCGCCACGCGTATAAAACACTAAAATAATGTGAAACCTGAATAATCGAGGCTTTAATGACTCTTGAACGTTTTGGTTAAATCTTTACTAGAAAAAAAGGTGAAAAAGTTTTCATAATTAAATGCGAAAAATAATATTGATAACTTATTTAACAATCAAACTTCAATAAAGTACATTTTGAGCATCCGTGAAAATAACTCGAAAACTAAGCTATGGGTATTTTTTGATGTTCACATATTCTGAAAAAGCTTAGTTTACTTAACTCATGAAGCGTCATTAATGCAATAACGCAACATTATTATTTTTTTGTTAATTATTGATATTGTATAGATACAAACAATTTCACATTGAGTGCCGACATCTGTAAACTGACATTTTCAGAACTCATTAATTAAAGGAAGAAACAAATCGATATAATACTGAGTAATATTAAAAAAGATACAATAAAATAATAGCGGAGCACGCTATTTTCTGGAAGAGAGAGAACCTGAATAGTGAATAAATACCGGGCTTTCATTAATTCCCGAACCCCACGTGACCAAAAATAATAGGCAACCAAATGTACAAGGTGGTATGGCTCACACAAAAATTCCCTAGATTTAAAAATATTTATTCGCCGGCGTATTTTTATGACGACTGAAAATATTATATTTAAAATGATTAAAAAAATAGGCTCATCTTCAAAAATGTAACTAATTTTTATTAATTTTTTTTCTTAAACACGAACAGAACATATAAAGTTAACAACAAATAAAGAAACAACAAATATTAAACCTAATAACTAAAAAGATTAATAGCTTAAAATTCAAAAAAAATTATAATAAGTGTTCTACATGTCCTCCTTCTTCTCTTACACATAAATTTATCCTACGCCGCATATTATCAAACACATGATGGAGTTCATTTTCGGTAATATTTTGTACCTCTTGCATAATTGCTACTTCTAAATTTTCGAGAGTATGGATCCTATTTTTGAAGATATTACTTTTTATTCGACCAAATAGATAATAATCTAAAGGTGTCAAGTCTGGACTGCGAGGAGGCCACACACCTCTACTAATTATTCTGTTTTCATAAAATTCAGCTAAATACCGAATGGTTGCATTTGCAGTATGTGCTGTGGCCCCATCTTGCTGAAAATAGCCCAATCGAAGCTCATCGTCGTGCATTTGTCCAATAGCTTCTTCTAAAATTAACCGATACCGTTCAGCAGTGATAGTTTCTCTAAAAAATATTGGGCCAATTATCCTTCTCCTAGACATAGCTATCCAAATTCCTAGCTTTTGGGGATGCAGAGGTGTTTCCTCCAATACATGGGGATTTTCTGTCGCCCATGTCCTGTAATTTTGGCTGTTCACGTACCCAGATAAATGTATCCACGCTTCATCAGAAAAAAACGTAAGATCAAGTACTTCATCATTATTTAACTGTTCATTAAACCACTGGCAGTAGGATACTCGCTGAATAAAGTCTGGTGGATGTAATTGATGCACTACTGAGACTTTGTAAGGATGCATATTTATTGATTTTGTGAGTGCTTTATGGCAGGTTCCAACAGAGAGTCCTATAAAGAAGCACATTATTAATTCACGGTTAATTTATACTGGATTTTTTAAATATAAAAACCCCAAACAATAGGATTTGTTTTACCTGATTGGGCTGCCAATTTCGGTACGGATTTTTTAGGACTTCGTTCCATCCTCACTCGAATATCTTCGACAACATCATTAGTTAAGACTGTCGGTCTACCAGTGGATTTTCCTTTGCAAATGCAATGTTTGTCTTCATATCTTTTAATAAGAACTTGCTTATGATGTTTAAAAGTATCATACGCAATTACCGCATCTGGAAATTCTTCATGAAACTGCTCAATGCAAGACTGCAGAGAATAACTCCAGTTGCCGTCAATATTACGTGAAGCACTACGAAAATGTGCCATCAAAATAAACGCGTCTTGCTCCGTTGTAAATACCATTTTCGCAGTATTTGCTTATCCTAGCAAATTGACTCTGCAAAATAAATAGAAATAAAACTCAATGTTTCAGAATAATTAAACAATTTTTGCTTACCTGAAAATTCCGGGCGAATCTTGTAAGATCTCAAAGGTTGGTTTAACGATGCATAAACGTTTATGTCAAATTTGACTTTAGTAACGTTTGGTTACTTTTTTCAAAGCCTCCAACGTACAAATACAATAATTTACGCGGCAATTTTAAATTTAGTCACGTGGGGTTCGGGAATTAATGAAAGCCCTGTACAAAGTGCGACTGAGTGTTGATGTTTAACTTATGCAACCTATTGTACCATACTGACATTTTCTGAACTTACTAATTCAAGGAAGAAACAAATCGATATAATACTGCATAATATTAAGAAAATTACAATAAAATAAAAGCGGAGCACGCTATTTTCTGAAAGAGAGAGAAATTGAATAATGAATAAATACAAAGTGCGACTGAGTGTTGACGTTTAACTTATGTACCCATTGTACCATACATTGGATTGCATAAGTTAAACATGAACAGTCAGTCGCACTTTGCATTTATTCATTGTTGGTTTACGGTTCAGTTTACAAATTTTATTAATTCATCATTGGTTTACGGTTTAATTTACAAACTTTAATTTTTAGTTGATGTCGATGTAAGGTTAACATTTCATCTGAACACAGAAGAGAGCGAGATAAAAGCCAGTGATGGTTTTCACAGCATAGAAACGAAGAAACAAGTTGGTGATTATTCAGTCGAGTTTGATTTCAATAATGATAATTGTTATGGTAAGTGAAGCTAACCCACTGAGCAAAAAACAAACAAATAACGTTATATCAACATTGTAGCAACATTAAACGTTGTTTTAATGTTAATCAAACATTACTTAATTGTGTTTGCTCAATGGGAAATAAAATCATTAGGATATTATTATTGATAGTTTTATTTATTTTGCAGATAAAATTTTTAATGGAATTCTCAACGTCAACCGGCAGTCGTACCTGGCGAGTTTTATGCCGATCGTTGAACAGAAATCGGAGGTGATTTTTAGAAATATAGCGAAGAACGTTTTAGAAAGTAAAAGTTTTAGTTCTGTTTTTAATAAGGTTTAATAATTTATGTGTAATTTTATAAATACTTAATGTACTATAATTAATAATTTATTTTTTACGCCACTTTTAAGATTCGATAGTATTTAATGTTACTAATGTATATTTATTTATTTATTTATTCAGTCAATTAATAATATTTTATATTATCTGGTTATACTATTTAGAGGGGCTATTATTTTGAGGGGAACTCATAATATTAGGGGTTTCGCATGGGTAACAATTATCCAAAAACACGAGCTATTCAACAATTTTTAAGCTGTTTACATTAAATCAATACAAACAACTCTAAAGACACACACAAATTGTTCTTAATATAATTTAAAATTTGGTATTATTTTAGTAACAATTTGAGTTGTAAAAATTAATAAGGTTAGACAAAATTCTTAAAACATCCACGTGAGCTTGGATTTTATATTAAAAAATATATAATAACAATAATCATTAATTAAAATCAAAAGTAACTTACCACCCACTGAGTAATATTAAAGTAATAATTCATCAACATTAATACAAGGTTTAATGTTGCTACCTTGTCGATATAACGTTATTTGTATGTTTTTTGCTTAGTGGGCAGTTACTCGTGTATTCAATCCACGGAATAGGACTAATTATTATTTAATAACGAAAACACTCCGAACTTTCAAACGACGCACTTTTGAAACAATTATGTCGATAATAACCGTACCGATTGGAACATTTCACGCGAGAACGGTCGAGTATAATACTGTAAAAAGGATCGACAGAATCGAACACAAGGAAAGTACATATGCGCCCTAGACAAGATATGCACCATTCGAAATACGGCCTAAGTATCTTAAAATTGTTACCAACGTCAACCAGTACCTCGAATATTCTTCTCACCTAAATACAATACCTCCAAACTACCAACCTAAAACAAGTGTCTCAAAAGCGCTACCAACCTAAATTAGCTTCCTCAAAATTACTACCAACTTAAATTACCTGCTTCAAAGTTACCACCAACTTAAATTAACTACCTCAAAATTACTACCAACTTAAATTAACTACCTCAAAATTACTACCAACCTAAATAAAAATATGTATCATATGCAAAAAATTCTACACCAAAAATACGCCAGCGACATCTGCTGAGTAGTACGCCTCGAAGTTAAACAAGTCCCATACGCGTGAACCGGCCCTGGAGTCGTGTATGTTTTTGAGCTTTCTACTGTGATTGGTCAACAGAGCTTTAATAGCTAAGGCCATTCATTACGCAAAGAAGAAGACGAGTAGGGGTCTGCAACTCGCGGCAATATTGAGCGACATGGGTGCTGCCATTACTCGCCGCAACGTACCAACTGAAATGAAAACGCACGAAAATGTCCAGATATTTCCGGATTTGGGGTTGGCACAACTATAAATTACTGGGTTACGTTTTTACCGCTAATTATTCGCGTGATGCTCCCTTGCTCTTCTTGTCTAGGGTCTGCACGTGCACACCACTTGCCGGCACTTAGTTCCAATCCAATCCAATCAGTTCTTGTCTAGGGTCTGTGGTATCTACGCCGCCCTAGAAAAATGAACTCTAGAAGATTCCGTCAATGTATTGGAAAATACTGCAAAAAGTGCCTCTAGACGACCATTACGCCAATTAACTCGAAAAAAAATTGGTGGGCGGTTCGATTTATTAATTTAAATTTACTGATTTGATATTTGAAAAATGAATAACAGGATTAAAAAAAAAGTTACGTATTATTAAAAACTCTCAGTTGATAAATATATATTTATGGATATCACTTACCTTTTTTTTAGGAAACTAATTTACGTTTATATGTTTGTTTTAATTTGTATATGAAAGTATTTGAAAGGAATTATGTATAAAAATAGACTCAATATGAATAGCATGTAATCATTTATTAAAAGTAGTAGTAAAAATACAATATTGAACGCATATCTTGAAAATAACTTTGCCCATCATTCGTGTAGAACAACTTTAAATCCAGATTTGTGCTAGTAGACAGAAAGAAAGAAATTAATATTTGAATTAAAATTAAAATTTGAATGTAACTTTGTTTAAATATATTCCGAGTATACACGATATTTATTTATTCAAACTTATTTTATATTTATGCGTTATGTTTAAATGTGTAAGCCCCCATAAGACCCGTGATGAGAACCCCCCTAAGACCAATTACTAAGTGCACGTCTGCTTGAGAGCAAGTCTTTGTAATAATATGGTGCTGTTCAAACACATTTCTTTATCTATTAAATCATATTGATCTATAGAATAATGTTCTCAAGCAAAATATGGATAAAATATCTTCCTCCATTAGGAAATCAACACTAGCGATAATTAATCTAAATATTTTTTATCTTATGCTGCAACCCGTTGAAGAAATGTTGACATTTCTTTCATTGATATCAAAACGAAGTGTCTCTCAATAAATTTTATCAGAACTACCTGTGATTACACAAGCCTTGTTTCGAGGCATTTTATCACAATTGTACTTACAACACTGCATACAGAAGAATATAATAAATCACTCATAAAACAGTATTGAATTTCTATGCTAATATGTTGTACTTCACCCACTTTACCTCACTTAATTATTTTGTAAATAAACCATTAAATCATGTTATAGCTCACACTATGCAATGATTAAATGAAATAAGAAACATTTTCAAACCTTTTATCACAATTTTGAGAAGTGCAGAGAAAGCTTTTGTTGCAATTATAGTAAAACACATGATGGAAACAAGAAGAAAACAATAACAAAGAAATGAGGTTAAGAATGTTTTCACCGTTTTCCCCAGTGTTGCCAACTCTAGACTGCGAGATGTCTGAAAATTTCGTCTGAAAAATCACCAGAAATCACTAGATTTTGTTTTGTTGTAACATGAATAAACCAAATACAAATTAACAGACTAACACTAGTTAACGTTAATGAATAGAAAACGTTTAATAACTAAAGATGCATTATACTAATATTACTATTGTTATGATAGTATAATTATAATACACTGGCGAAAGAAATTAACGCATCATTTGTGATTTTTTTATATCTTGGAATCGAGTTTTCATTGAACACAAACATATTTTTACAATAAGAAATCTTATCAAGCATGCTGTTTTACATGTTGTTTTTTGTCTTTTGTTCTCATGGTTTTCTGTCAATAAATAAAATGAAGCACTTTTCATTATTCTGACTGTAAGAAAGGTTCATATAAAATTTCTTTTTGCGTTTGTTTTCAAGTAATTGTTAAAATTAAGTGCTAAATAGTGAAGAATGTATATGGATAGACGTCCGAATCTTAATTTAAGCAGTGAAGAAGCTGTGATTGTGGTTACACTTGCAGAAGAAGGTAGGAGTCAGCGTTACATCAGTCAGCGTCTTGGTGTTAATCAATCGACCGTATCCCGTGTCTTCAAGAGACATCGGGAAACTCAGGCATACTCAAGAAGGCCAGGACAAGGGAGAAAAAGGGCCACAACTGCTGTTCAAGACCGTTTTTTAATGATGCAGACGTTACGCGAACGGTTTATTACGGCTCCTAGGCTACAAAATATGCTCGAAGAGATCCACAATGTTCATGTAAGTTCCGTTACCATCAGAAAAAGGTTACGTGGTTTTAATTTAACTCCGAAAACAGCGGCAAAAGGACCACAATTAACCGCAGACCATCGCAGAGCCAGGTTAACATTTGCGCAAGAACATGTAAACTGGTTACAGGCCGATTGGGCTAATGTTATGTTTAGCGACGAGTCCAGATTTTGTCTTTACGGCAGTGACAGATGAATGCATGTGTACAGACGGCCAGGTGAACGTTATGCGCAGTGTAACATTGTTCCGACTGTTATGTTTGGTGGAGGCTCTGTTATGGTGTGGGGTGGTATCACTTTAGAGGCTCGTACGGAGTTGGTGGTCATACCAAGAGGAAGCATCACGGCAGCGTCTTATATTGCAAACATTTTAGAACCATCCGTAATGCCTTTTGCTCCCTTTAGAGGAAACGATTTCCTGTTTATGCATGACAATGCAAAACCACACAGTGCCCGAATTGTACAACAGTATCTTGACCTAGTGGGTATCAACACAATGCAATGGCCAGCCAGGAGTCCCGATCTTAATACGATCGAACACCTATGGGACGCGATGGGCAGACGCCTTAGAGCACTTCCTCGGCGTCCAAGCAATCAACAAGAGCTTGGACAAAGATTGCAGAAAATTTGGGAAGATATTAACCAAGAAGAAATTACATCATTAATTAACAGTATGAGCCGTCGCTGTCAGGCAGTTATTCGAGCAAGAGGAGGAAACACTAGATATTAAGTCTTATAATCACATGTTAACTTTTTTCCTCTTTTTATTTATGACATTATTTTAGTCATTAATGAAAGAAAATGTGTTGAAAATCATTATTATAGTTCAGTTGGTTTTGTTGTTATTTTTTTTGTTTTTAAACATCAAAACTTTATTTTTAAATTAAAAAAATTAATGTGATGCGTTAATTTCTTTCGCCAGTGTAGTATTGCAGTAGTAGTACAGGGTGTCTCCTTAGTACGTTTTCGAAGCTTTAAACGAGTGTTTTCCACTCCTAGACTAAGCATGAAGTAAAATTTCGAGTTTAGAAAAGCCCCGTGAAAATTTGTCTCGGGTCGCGCAGCGACCCGAGACAAATTTTCTGGGCTTTTCTAAACTCGAAATTTTACTTCATGCGCCACGCGTACAAAACAATGATTTCAAGTGAAGTTTGAGATATACTCCTTAGAAATGTAAGTTTACGATTCATTTGGACATGGACATTTTTATGAATGTAAAGATAGATATTTCCGAATATTAATAGTTTTGACAGTATTTTGGCATCTTTGACTGTTTTATCTTTAATCGCTTTCTCATGACAGTAAATCACTAGATTGTCACTAAAAACATCCAACAAACTAGAATTAAGCCACGTCTGAATCACAAACAATTTGTCTGTAGCTGAAAGTTGAAACCACCAGATTTGGTGACAAATTCACTGATCTGGCAACCCTGGTTTTCCCTTTGTGCGACTGCAGTTTACTACTTTTTATCGGGGGAAATTTAAAAAATACGCCAGCGACATCTGCTGAGTATTACGCCATTGTATAAACAAGTCCCATAAGCGTGAACCAGCCCTGTTCTACACAATATTTCATCAATGAGATAACCTCGACCTCATCTTGCTGTACACAAATAAAACTTGACTATCTCTCAATGGCCAATCTACGATGTATTGTTCGTGCTAATTTTAGTATTGATTTTTGTTGGTTTTGACATTCGTGCGTGCCTGTGTTTGTGTGAGTGTGTATATTTTTGGAATCAGATACCTTTGCTTTGCCATTCTTCGCACAGCTATCGTCACGTTACAACGGGAAAATGTGAGTATTTTTTAATATTTTTTCGCGTTCTCACTGAACCTCCAATAAACATTGATTTTTGTTTAACCTCAAATTTCTGTAACAGCCCAAAATATATGTTTGCAGATAGTATTTAATTCATAAGTGGTCATTTAAAATGTTATAAATGTCCAAAATTAATGTTTATACCGATTTATCAATAACATTATTAAATTCATAAGTGATACTTAAAAATTTAGTAAACTGACGAATGCAATGATTGATGTCACAAATTTTAAAGTTTTTGTGTGAGTAATTAGTTTTCAAGTAATGTTTTAATTGTTCGCATTTAAAATCAATACAATAATTGTTCGCATTTAAAATCAAGACACACTTGTAAATTAACACCGGTTAGCTATACAGGATTTGATCGATTTCTTAAATTATTGAGAAATTAAAAATTCATCCTAGTTCCATTTACAACTTAAATTGAAATAAGAAAAGGGTGATCATAAATTAAGTGAAAGCGTGAAGGAAATCGAGAATCAGCGGAATTCAGTATTTTTTTCTTGGGGCTTTTCAGGCTGTGCCGGTGGAGTGATATAAAATGAAACGATTCTATGGATGAACAGAATAATAAGACTGACACGTACACGAACGGAAACGTTGTCGATTTGAACGGCGTCTTAAATGCGGGGGGGGCCAACGTTAAGCGAAAGGTCGCCCGCAGGCGATGGGCTATTCTGGCGAAAGCTCTCAAGGTGTGTCACTCGAACCGTTTCCTCGTCACAATTTGTTTTAATTCTGTCCTCCTCTTACCACCATTGTTGTGTTCCGCTTTCTTTATTATTTTCGTTTTAAGAATTTTGGTTTTACTGATTGTATCGCTCAGTTTTAAATTAATTTCTTCTTGTTTATTTTGATGGTTTTTATTCTGTTAAATTTGTGGATGGGATTTTTTTAGTAATTATAGATTGTTTTATCTATAGAGTCCCACCGGCAGCGAGCCGTCGAGCCCCACTGACGAATACTCGGTCCGCCGAATCTCGTCCTTCATGCTCTTAACGACCCAGCAGATGCAAAACGTGGGGGTTTACACGCAAGACAAGAACGTCGCAAATCAGGCGAAAAATCGCACCTGGTACAAGTACTCGATGTCGGTCGGGGAGGACGAGCTGCACGTGACCGTCGGGCACAGAATCCGCACGTTCTCCGCCGAGGATCTCATGGGCTTCAACAACACGGGCAACGTTTGCATCTGGCCCTCCGAGGAAACCCTCACTTACTATATCGGGTGTAATTTGGAGCTGTTCAAGGGGAAGACCATTTTGGAATTGGGCGGGGGGATGTCGTGTTTGGCGGGGTTGGTGTGCGCGAAATACGCCCGGGCCTCACACGTCGTACTAACGGACGGTAACAAAATCTCGGTGGAGAACGTCCAAATCAGCTTGATGTGCAACGAGTTCACCTGCCCGGTCAGCTGCTTGGTTTTAAAATGGGGCCAGTGTAATTTGAGCTGCGAGTTTGAAATTATCTTATGCGCGGATTGTTTGTTTTTCGACGAAGCTCGTGCGGATTTGATCGAAACACTTTGGAAATTGCTGGCGGTGAACGGGTTGGCTTTGATTATGGCGCCCAACCGAGGGTCGACCCTCGAGAATTTTAAAAAACAAAGCGAATCGAGGGGTTTTTGTTGTAAGGAAATCCCGAATTACAATAATGTTGTCTGGGAGAAACACCTGGCGTTGAAGAATAATTGTGATTACGATGAAAACATCCATTACCCTATACTTATAGAATTGACCAAAGTTTAACCAGAAAAAAATTAAGTGACCTTAGTACAATCTAGTTCAGCTTAAACAATTTAAATAAAAATTACTTCTCTTCAGAAGAAGAAAGTAAGTATTCGACTTTGAAAGAAAATAGAATACTTTTTGAAAGTAACTAATCTTAAAATTGAAAATATAAGTGTTTGCCCTTATATAAAGAAAACAAATAAATGTTTGCCAGTTGTTTTTTGATACTCAGAACAAAATATACGAGTATTACAAACAAAATTTTACTCGACTTTTTGATATCGTCTAAAAAAACACAGTACTTTCTCTTAATACAAGGCAGGCAAAGAAAATTTGCTGACTTTTTGATATTGAGAAAAAACTAGAACAGAGTAAATTAGTAAATGTAGGCTTTTTGATATTGAAAAGTTGAAATTGATTTGTTCCTATATTCGAGTGTGTTGCTTTTGGAATTGTGAAATGTATTTACAGAAAAAATGTCAACTCTTGTGAAATAGTGAGCGATGCAATTGATTTTGGTCAGATGCTCAAGTGTGGTTAGTTTCATGAAATTATTGAATAAAAAGCGCTGATGTGTTTTTGTGAAAAATAAAAATTTTGAAATAATCACGAAATGACCAAGAAATTAAATTCGCAAGGGCTTTTTCGTTTATAATAAGGTTAAGAATTTTTGAAATTGAAGTATTCAAAGACATATTTAAATATTCCATTTATTCGAATATTAACCCGACACCATATGGTAAAAGGGAATACTGATTATATATATATATTTATTCGAATATTCTAATTATTCAACTATTTAAATATTTAAACTTGAATGTTTTTGAATGAATATTCTAATACCTTAATTTTAAAAATTTTCAGTCTTGATAAAAACATGTATCCTTATTTTATTTTAATCTTGCGATGAATTAAGATTTAGTATGTTTTTGAATTTTATATTAAATCGGTGTTTTATACGCGTGCGCATGAAGTAAATATTTCGAGTTTAGAAAAGCCTGAAATATTTACTTCATGCTTAATCTGGGATTGGAAAACCCTTCTTAAAAAACTATTAAAACCCGACAACACTAGTTTCTTAAAAAAAAATTAACAGCAGAATAATTATCAAAGTTTTCATAAAGTTTATATGAAAATAGCGACGGTTTGTGTTTGTTGCCATTTTCTTAAGAAATCCATGTTGTCTTTAAAAGTTTTAATAGACGTCGAACAAGTTTTTTCCACTCCCAGGTTAAGCATGAAGTAAAATTTCGAGTTTAGAAAAGCCTAAAAATTTGGTTTGGTCCCGTAGCGTAGCGGAGCGACCAAACCAAATTTTTAGGCTTTTCTAAACTCGAAATTTTACTTCATGCGCCACCGGTAAATAACACCGATTTCAAGTGAGGTTTAAAAAACACTATTAAGGCTAGGAATTAATCAAACACTTAAAATAAACACTGATTTCAAGTGAAGTTTAAAAAACACTGTTAAGGTAAGGAATTTTCTTAACATTGTTTTTTAAACTCCACTTGAAATCAGTGTTTATTTTAAGTGTTTGATTATTCATTCAAAAATATATTGGAGTATTTAAATTAATCAAATATTTAAATATTCGTTCAAAAACATTTAAATGTTAGATGTTTAAGCGAACTATTGCGAACTATTGATGTAGATTGGTTGATTGCAACCCACAACAAATTACGTTGACGTGCTCTTGATTTAAATTACATTTCTCATTTCCAAATGAAAAGAAAAAAACGCACGCAAACAAAACTGACTCAAACATAAAAAAAATGAATGTTATTAAATTATTTCCCCCTCCACATACATATTATATATATATATATATATATATATATATATATATATATATATATATATTATATATATATATATATATATAATATATATATATATATATATATAATATATATAGAAAAATATAGTATACACATTTCTACCTTTAAATAAATATTCTAGTCTTGTTGACATTGTTACCTTATCTGTGATAAATAATACCAATTTATTAAAAAAGAAAACTACAAAAAAAAATTATAAGAAATGAATGAATTCATCCTGTCGTCTGCTTTCACTTGGATTATACTAAAAAAATACAATTAATTCGCACATATCCCAAAAAAATTGCTCATATCATGTGTATCCTCAATAAAAAAAAAAAAAAAACATACCGAGAGACTTTCAATGATTGATTGATACACCGTGCGATCATTTATATTATAAGTTAGAGTGGGGATTTTTGTTTTGTTTGTTTTCCCAGAATAAATTTGAGGTTATGGTAAAATATATCTTAATATTCAGTAGTGTCAATCCAATTAAAAATTGAAAACCTTTTTGTTCGGTTGCGCACAATGCTTTTTTTTTTTCCTGTGGGGGCCGTCTTCCTTTCGGATCCGGATGCACTGCAGCCTAGGTGACTTATTGTACTGCCCCAATATTATTACACTCACGCAACTATTCCGAACTCGATGCCCTGCACTAGCTTGTGCAGGTCCTTCAGAGGTTGCGCGTGGAAATCATTTGGTTCCATTTGTCTGTTCCCAAATATGAGCCATCTTTTGCTCTCCAGCGCATTGCACCTGCACAGAACGTGCATAGCTGTTTCCGGTGCCGTATTACAGAGGCGACAGTTGGTGTTGCCGTTGTATAGCCCGATTTTCCTTAGATGCTCTTTAACAGTCATGTGACCTGTGAGCAGTCCTATGGTTGTTTTCAGCTGTGCCCTACTCAATGTTAGTAGTCCTGCAGATTGGTTTGAGTTAGGCCCTTTTATAAGGGCCTTACTATGGTTAAGGCCTGGTCTGTTTTCCCAGTATTCCTTGTGTTTGTTGCGAGTCCACTTCCTGATTTCAAGGCGACTCGACTTTTTTGTTATGCCCAAGGCAGGTTCGGGTCCCATAAATGAAATGGTGGCTCCCTGCCTTGCTAGCTCGTCAGCTTTTTCATTACCCGCAATACCAGAGTGACCCGGCGTCCAGATAAGCGTAACCTTGTTTTGTCTCGCTAGGTCATTCAGGGTATTGAAGCATTCCAATACCAGTTTGGATGAAGTCTTTTGACTCTGGAGAGCCTTGGCTATCGGACATGATATAGATTTGCCTGTTTCGACAGTCCTTCTCTATGTTGGTTCTCGCACATTCTATGATTGCGAATATTTCTGCTTGAAAGACTGATGCCAGGCCGCCCAATGGTTGAGCATAGTCTGTCCTCATGTTTTCATTATAGATTCCTGATCCAGTACCTGTGGTTGATTTAGGTGAATGATGGAATAAATTTGAGGTTATGGAAAACTATGTGTTAACAGTCAGTGGTGCCAATCTAATTTAAAATTTAAAGCCTTCTTTATATTTACATTTTAAATGATCACACGGTATACATACTTTTTATTCATTATTAATGATTGATATACACTTATGTGCAAAGAAAACGGCCCACCTATTATTTATTTTTTTCTAACATCATTACTCTTGCAATACTACGAATACAACTTTTGGTATTTTACTATAAAATAGACTATCAGGGTATAGAAAAAAACAATATATGGTACTTATCAGTTTATTTAATGAACAATAATCATCCCCAGTGGTGGCTCTAGGGCGGTGCGCCCACACCGGGCGCCTAAAACGGAATACGAAACGCGGGGGAGGACGCCACTATGAGATCTCGCACCACCTAAAAATATGGGGCGCCAAAAACGGAAAACGGGGGGACCTGCTAGGACCGCCACGGATCATCACAAATGAAATGTAAAGATATGCTGTCTATTCGACATTATCCATAAAGTATCAAGATGTCTACGTTTTTTTTGGATGTGGGAATGAACCCACTAAAAGTTGCTGTGTTCATCATGGTTTTAAGTGCTGTAGATTGTGCAAAAGCTGTAGCTCTTTTTATAAGATTGGCTAAGCCAGTGATATGTGGCCAGAGTCCTTAATGTCAGTCGTTCTAACGTTCAATGTCTATTTGATAGTCTATTTCATCGTAAAATACCAAATGTTTTTTTCGTGGTATTGCAACAGTGATTTTATTATAAAAAAAAAGAACGAGTGGACCGATATCTATGCACTTCAGTTTAGATATTTTTTGTGTTATCTGAATCTCTTGTAAAAAAACAAAAAAGTTTGTTTGGGAAATGCACGTCACATGTGTATACTTACAAAAAAAAATCCCTGTATATAATAATACAGTTTTGAAGTGAGAGTGTAATTTTATGTAGCAACATAAAACAAAAAAAAAACCTGTATAAAGTAATACAGTTTTGAAGTGAGAATGTGATTTTATGTAGCAACATAAAACAAACAAAATCCCTGTATAAAGTAATACAGTTTTGAAGTGAGAATGTGATTTTATATAGCAACATAAAACAAACAAAAATCCCTGTATATAATAATACAGATTTGAAGTGAGGTAATTTTAGGTAGAAACATTTTTGTTAAAGGAATAAGAATACAATTTTCTCAGTATTTTCAACGTACAGTAAAACCTCGCTATACCGGGCCTCGAGATACCGTGATTCGGATATATCAGATATATATATATATATATATATATGTATAATATGTATATATATATATATATATATATATATATATATATATATATATATATGTATATGTATATATATATATATATATATGTATAATATGTATATATATATATACTTAAAAACCACGGAGGGAAGTAACGGTCGTACTTGTTGGGAAAACACAAAACTTTGTAACGGGGTAATCGACCACTAATGATAGGCTAGTTGCTTAATCCAATTAATTTATTAATTTCCGAGCTTTCGGAGCTTTTTGGCTCCTTCTTCAGGGATTTCACTACAATAAAATGATACAAAAAATAAAAACCGTAATTGTTACAGAACGGTGAGTTAATTATTGAAAGATTATTGAAATGAAAATGGCGTGAATTGATTAATATGGAGTGACTTTATATAACATTGTTTTAAGTGAAAATGAGATGATGAAGTGTGATTGAAAGTGACATGAAAGATTATAGATTAATTAATTACATTTTTAATTCTATTGACCAGGGGCCAAAACTCGGAATCTCAGGCTTCATCAGACTCAAGTGCAGGTCGGACTTTTTATTGCGTTGCTACGCATCTCCATTCACCAAACTGTGGGGAAACGCTCCTTTTTGCGTTTTCTTCGGGGCCAGCTCGCGAACATCATCACCGTCGCTTGTAACAATTAAAACCACCACATACACGCCACACTCATCAACAAAACACGAAACTCCACAGAACAGATTAAAAACACAACCTGGTATTTGCAACAGGTGCGTGGTTAGAATGACAGTAAGATGGCCGTCGCCGGCCAACTTCAGTTCGTGGGGGTGCGTGCAGATGATCGCGCGAGAGAGACCAGCCGTGAACCACGGCACATACAGCCGCGAAATTCGAAGCCCGTCTCACTCGCGAGAACACCCGCGAGATTTGAATTGATGAGTCCGGCGTGAGAAGGGAGAAAAGTGAACATGTTGTGAAAAATTCGCCAGCTGAACCCGATTCAGTTTGTATTGTGACCATTCCACAGTTGAAAAATGGAGCAACAGTCATATTTCACGCGTACAGCATAAGAAGAAGCAGCTTATATTTAGATGGCCTATAATTAGCGGTTACAATTCATGATGTTAGTTACAAAGTGAAAACACACAGCTTTGGTTCATCTAACAATTGAAATTTTGATATCCCGAGAGACTGAAATGCTTGGAGAGTTCACTCACACATATGGTGTGAATGAACCCTCCAAGACGCAGCCGTCCTTAGTGGTGTTTATGCAACTCAATAAACATCTCCCCCAACATCGTTCCAGTAGAAAAAAGAAGAGATATAGGAAAGGTATAAAATTGAATTAAAAACATCCGTCACAACCCCCCGATCACATGGTCAAATCCATTGCAATTGACAAGTAGGATTTTATTACAAGGTGAACCCTATTACAAACCTACCCCGCTCCGAAAACATCAACCCCCTAAGAAATCGACACAAAAACCCGCACACAAACACCACCTGTGGACCGGAGGCATGAAGCTCAAACAGTAAAGTCAAATGATATTCTGGGTGCCTTTCTAATTTCACCCAGTTCGATTAAGTAAGCGTAAGTGCTACTTAAATTATCCGTATCTGACTTGAAATTCATGGCTCCGGACCCTTCCTTTTTTATGTGGTACATTTCCAGGAAAAGTCTTTTCCTGTAGTTATCCATTGTGTCAAGGACTTTTACGTCAGTGAAGTTCGGCCTGTGATCTGTCTCATTTGTGTGAATGGCTAGTGCGCATGTATTTTTATTCAGCCTGCAATCACTTTTGTGTTTTGCCATTCTGGCTTTAAGCCATTGGCCCGTCTGGCCTATATATGACAGATCACATGCCGAGGTCCCAATATCAATGATGTCAGGAGTAATCTACAGGATCCCTTGCTCGGCATGTGATCTGTCATATATAGGCCAGACGGGCCAATGGCTTAAAGCCAGAATGGCAAAACACAAAAGTGATTGCAGGCTGAATAAAAATACATGCGCACTAGCCATTCACACAAATGAGACAGATCACAGGCCGAACTTCACTGACGTAAAAGTCCTTGACACAATGGATAACTACAGGAAAAGACTTTTCCTGGAAATGTACCACATAAAAAAGGAAGGGTCCGGAGCCATGAATTTCAAGTCAGATACGGATAATTTAAGTAGCACTTACGCTTACTTAATCGAACTGGGTGAAATTAGAAAGGCACCCAGAATATCATTTGACTTTACTGTTTGAGCTTCATGCCTCCGGTCCACAGGTGGTGTTTGTGTGCGGGTTTTTGTGTCGATTTCTTAGGGGGTTGATGTTTTCGGAGCGGGGTAGGTTTGTAATAGGGTTCACCTTGTAATAAAATCCTACTTGTCAATTGCAATGGATTTGACCATGTGATCGGGGGGTTGTGACGGATGTTTTTAATTCAATTTTATACCTTTCCTATATCTCTTCTTTTTTCTACTGGAACGATGTTGGGGGAGATGTTTATTGAGTTGCATAAACACCACTAAGGACGGCTGCGTCTTGGAGGGTTCATTCACACCATATGTGTGAGTGAACTCTCCAAGCATTTCAGTCTCTCGGGATATCAAAATTTCAATTGTTAGATGAACCAAAGCTGTGTGTTTTCACTTTGTAACTAACATCATGAATTGTAACCGCTAATTATAGGCCATCTAAATATAAGCTGCTTCTTCTTATGCTGTACGCGTGAAATATGACTGTTGCTCCATTTTTCAACTGTGGAATGGTCACAATACAAACTGAATCGGGTTCAGCTGGCGAATTTTTCACAACATGTTCACTTTTCTCCCTTCTCACGCCGGACTCATCAATTCAAATCTCGCGGGTGTTCTCGCGAGTGAGACGGGCTTCGAATTTCGCGGCTGTATGTGCCGTGGTTCACGGCTGGTCTCTCTCGCGCGATCATCTGCACGCACCCCCACGAACTGAAGTTGGCCGGCGACGGCCATCTTACTGTCATTCTAACCACGCACCTGTTGCAAATACCAGGTTGTGTTTTTAATCTGTTCTGTGGAGTTTCGTGTTTTGTTGATGAGTGTGGCGTGTATGTGGTGGTTTTAATTGTTACAAGCGACGGTGATGATGTTCGCGAGCTGGCCCCGAAGAAAACGCAAAAAGGAGCGTTTCCCCACAGTTTGGTGAATGGAGATGCGTAGCAACGCAATAAAAAGTCCGACCTGCACTTGAGTCTGATGAAGCCTGAGATTCCGAGTTTTGGCCCCTGGTCAATAGAATTAAAAATGTAATTAATTAATCTATAATCTTTCATGTCACTTTCAATCACACTTCATCATCTCATTTTCACTTAAAACAATGTTATATAAAGTCACTCCATATTAATCAATTCACGCCATTTTCATTTCAATAATCTTTCAATAATTAACTCACCGTTCTGTAACAATTACGGTTTTTATTTTTTGTATCATTTTATTGTAGTGAAATCCCTGAAGAAGGAGCCAAAAAGCTCCGAAAGCTCGGAAATTAATAAATTAATTGGATTAAGCAACTAGCCTATCATTAGTGGTCGATTACCCCGTTACAAAGTTTTGTATATATATATATATATACATATATATATGTATAATATGTATATATATATATATATATATGTGTGTAATATGTATATATATATATATATATATATATATATATATATACGTATAATATGTATATATATATATGTATATATATATATATATATATATATATATATATATATATATATATATATGCGCGTGTGTGTATGTGACTATTATACAAATTACATATATTCGGATATACCGTGTTTTCCTTATATCGTGCTAGGTATAGCCAAAAGCCATCCCGGTATAACAAGGTTCTACTGTATTACGCTTCGGATATTGTTGCTTAGTAACTGAAAATCTCTCTATCTCTCTCCAACCGATTATTATTTTTCAATCATTGACGGTGTCTAGGTATGAAGGGACAATATTTTGTTGTCTCTCAATGATGGTGAATAAATTTGTAAAATTATACTACATGCATATTTGTTATAAAAATAGTTGTGATTGTTATTAGTGTGCCGGTTTATTTGATTAATGATTGGTATTGGTGGAATTAACCCCCAAAGTTGTTCAATTAAAAAATATATATATATATACATAAGGAGATGTACTTAATTTGTATTACGATGAAATCAGGATATAAAGGGATGCTCATTTTCGGGAAATAGGAAATTAAAATTTTGCGTGATAATCAATTTTGTTTAATCATAATTTATTGGTTTGTTCTGTAAATCAAATTAAAATAGAATAAAGAAAGAAGAAAAAATTTATAATGTAAATAAAACTGGAAATTCGATTTGAGAATTATAATAAAATTTAAAGTTCAGTTAGGTGTCAGTTTTGATTAACTTGTATCAAAATTGACATTCTGTTTTAACGTCAGAGAAGAAATGAAATTGAAATTTGATGTAAACAAACAAGATTTAATTAACCTAACCTACAAACTTGATGTAAAGAAACAAGATTTAACCAACCGAACTTACAAATTTAATGTAAACAAACAAGATTTAACAATCCTGAAATCCGAATTTGATCTAAAGAAACAGGATTCAACAAACCATCCAAGCAAATGGTTAAAGATTTCACTTGAAGTCAGTGTTTTATACATGTGGGGCATGAAGTAAAATTTCAGTTTAGAAAAGCGTAATTTGGCTTTTCTAAACTCGAAATTTTACTTCATGCTTAGTCTGGGAGTGGAAAACACTTGTTCGATCATTAAAACAATTGAAAATTGATTATTGTTGACAAACAAAATTTCTATGACGTTAAAACAGAGTGTCAGTTTTGATTAACTTGTATCAAAATTGACATTCTGTTTTAACGTCATAGAAGAAATGAAATTGAACATTGATGGAAACAAACAAGATTTAATTAACCTAACCTAAAAACTTGATGTAAACAAACACAATTTAACCAACTGAACTTAGAAATTTAATGTAAACAAACAAGATTTAACAAACCTGAAATCCGAATTTGCTCTAAAGAAACAGGATTCAACAAACCATCTAAGCAAATGGTTAAAGATTTCACTTGAAGTCAGTGTTTTAAACATGTGGCGCATGAAGTAAAATTTCGAGTTTAGAAAAGCCTAATTTGGCTTGGTCGCTTCGCTACACACCCAAGCCAATCATTAAAACAATTGTTCAATCATTAAAACAATTGAAAATTGATTATTGTTGACAAACAAAATTTCTATGACGTTAAAACAGTGTCAGTTTTGATTAACTTGTATCAAAATTGATATTCTGTTTTAACGTCATAGAAGAAATGAAATTGAACATTGATGGAAACAAACAAGATTTAGCCAACCGAACTTACAAATTTAGTGTAAACAAACAAGATTTAACAATCCTAAAATCCGAATTTGATCTAAAGAAACAGGATTCAACAAACCATCCAACCAAATGGTTAAAGATTTCACTTGAAGTCAGTGTTTTAAACATGTGGCTTCGCGCCCAAGCCAAATTTTCAGGCTTTTCTAAACTCGAAATTTTACTTCATGCTTAGTCTGGGAGTGGAAAACACTTGTTCGATCATTAAAACAAATTTATTGAAAATTTATTATTGTTGACAGAGAAATTTCTATGACGTTAAAACAGAGTGTCAGTTTTGATTAACTTGTATCAAAATTGACATTTTGTTTTAACGTTTTAGAAGAAATGAAATTCAAATTTGATGTAAACAAACAAGACTTAATTAACCTAACCTACAAAGTTGATGTAAATCAACAAGATTTAACCAACCGAGCTTACAAATTTAATGTAAACAAACAAGATTTAGCAATCCTAAAATCCGAATTTGATCTAAAGATACAGGATTCAACAAACATAACCTCAAATATTGAACAAACAGCGTTTTACAAACGTAACCTCTGAATTTGATTTAAACACTGGAGACTTTAATGGTGTAAGCTCTAAAAATAAGCTCCAATAATGAAACAAGTGTTTTCCACTCCCAGACTAAGCAAGAAGTAAAATTTCGAGTTTAGAAAAGCCCCGCTTAGAAAATTTGTCAAGGGTCGCGCAGCGACCCGAGACAAATTTTCACGGGGCTTTTCTAAACTCGAAATTTTACTTCATGCGCCACGGGTATAAAAAACTGGTTCAAAATGCAGTCCGAATTTTTAAAATTGATGTATAAGTAAAATGAAATTGAAAGTTTGATTAACTAATTATAATAAAATTGGAAGTTCAGTTAGGAGAAATTAAATTGGAGGATCAGTTAGGAAAAAAGAAATTGGAAATTCGGTTAGATGAAATGAAATTGGAAGTTAGGTTAGGTGAAACAAGATTGAAAGTTTGGTTAGAGAATTATAATGAAATTAGAAGTTTGGTTAGGAGAAATTAAATTGGATATTCGGTTAGGTTGAATAAAATTGGAAGTTCGGTTAGAGAATTATATGAAATTGAAAGTTCAGTTAGGACAAAATAAAATTGGAAGTTCGATTCGAGAATTATAATGAAATTAGAAGTTCGGTTAGGAGAAATGAAATTGGAAGTTCAGTTAGAAAAAAAGAAATTGGAACTTCAGTTAGGTGATATAAAATTGAAAGTTCGGTTACAGAATTATAATGAAATTGGAAGTTAGAAATGAAACTAGGTGAAATAAAATTGAAGTTCGATTTGAGAATTATAATGAAATTGGAAGTTCGGTTAGTTAAAATGAAATTAGAAGTTTGGTTAGAGAATTTTAATAAAATTGGAGGTTCGGTTAGAAAATTTTAATAAAATTGGAAGTTCGGTTAAAAGAAATAAAATTGGAAGTTCGGTTAAGAGAAATGAAATTGGAAGTTCAATTCGAGAATTATAATGAAATTAGAGTTCAGTTAACAGAAATGAAATAAAAGTTCGGTTACGGAATTATAATGAAATTGGAAATTGGTTTAGAAACGAAATTAGGTGAAATAAAATTAAGGTTCGATTATAGAATTATAATGAAATTGGAAGTTCGGTGAGGTGAAATGAAATTAGGAGTTTGGTTAGAGAATTTTAATAAAATTGGAAGTTTGGTTAAAAGAAATGAAATTGGAAGTTCGGTTAAGTGAATTGAAATTGGAAGTTTAGTTAAATGAAATGAAATTGAAAATTTAGTTAGAGAATAATATTGAAATTATAATTTCAATACTTCTTGCTTAAGCATGACATAATAGTATATTTCATTAGGAGTCTGGAAAAAGTACGCGTGACAGTCATGCAAGCACGGAAAAATCCATTTCTGGACGTGTAAATGAACGCTATTTTTTATTATACTTATCTGAAAACATTATACTTATCTAAAAACTTTAATTATTTTTTTATTTTCAAACTAGTAATTTTACGGTAGTGAAAACATACAACTATGTAATTCGAAAGAGAATGAAATTGAATGCCAGTTTTTCGAAATTTGATGGAGTTAGCACTTTCTTTTAAAGCCAAACATCTTTTTATCGTGGCGAATCAACACTATAAGGTGTACGATTGTGCGGATTTGGCTTTTTCAGAAAAACAAAATAGAAGTTATACATCGTCACTCACAATTTTTGTGTTTTTCATAGTTTCCATTTCGCCTGTGATCGTGTCTATATCTGGATTTTACTAGCAGTCATTCTACGCTTACTTGTGCCGCTTGGTTTAATATAACATGCGAAATATCATCTACAAAATCATTTTCCTCTAAGTCTGCGTTCTTAAAATTTAAATTTTCAATTTTTAAAATTTCTACCACTATACTAATAAACTATAATAGCCTAATTTTTTTCTTTTACAATAATAAAATTAATAATATTTTATAAAAAATTCTTAAATAATTTATTTTATTCAAATTAAATTGATTTTCACAACTAACTTTTTAATGTAAATAAAATACTTTTTAACAAGCTCTAATTTGAAATATCCAGGTACACTTTCCAGTACACCTACTATGTTACGACTTATCTCACTTTATATGAGAGCGACGGGCGATATGTACATATTCTAGAGCTTACGTATTTCACTGACGGAAAATAAAACGTCAGTGACAAATACATCGTTGCTATGGAAACATTTCAAAGCGCACGGAAAGGCGCACAAACAAACGTTTTCCGTGCGGTGGCTTGAAAAAGCGACGTTTTCATTATTCTAGAGCAGTGGTCTCCAAACTACGGCCCGCGGGCCAAATCCGGCCCGCGACTTGCATGAATCCGGCCCGCGATTGTTTGTAATTTTTTTGTAAATGTCATATTTTGAAATATTGCAACAATTGTTCCTTAAATTTTTCATAATTTTATAAAATTAATCGGATCTTGGCCGACTTTATTATGTAGAATTGTATTTGTGGCCCGCGAAGAAGATAGTTTGGAGACCCAGGTTCTAGAGGCATTTGGAAATGAAGTGTTTTCAGATAAGTATAATAAAAATATTTCTAGTTTAGAAAATCCAGAATAAATGCAATGACATTAGTAAATTCGATTAGTAAATTACATAAATGTCAGAACAAAAATTCGTTACAATTATAATTAGAAATATTTTCTGTTTGTTCTGGCTTTCATTTAAATATCAAAATTATATTTTTGGAGCAAATTAACGTTGTTGTCGAACCCTTTATTTTTTACACAAACAAGACGCTATTTTTTGTATGTTAATTTTTTATTAAAATGTATCGAATACAAAATTGATTATCACCAAAATTTCAATAAGTATGTGGTAATTTCCAGGATAGATTTTTTCCCTCCCCCGAAATTCGTATTGTCGTATCGTAATATCTCATGTTTCGAATTATTATTGTTGTTGTTTATAAATAAACAAACAAAAAAACTCGAAGCAAAAAAAGTGAACTAATTTCGATTGTGTTCTTTATATTTTATTCCTCGCGTATATTTCACGTCTCGAATTATTATTGTTGTTAAAATAAAAAAATAAATTATAAAAAAAATATTTAAACTTGTATTTTTAATCCCTATTCCTTAATATTTTTTATCACAATCAAAATGACAAAATAATTGTTGAAATAATAAAAATATCCCAACTGTTTAGTTCAACATTTTTTTTTATCAGGATCAAAATGATAAAATAATTATTCTATTTTTTGTGTTTATTTTACACCCTTTTCTAAAAATGCCCCCCCCTTTTTTTCAACAATAATAAAATATAAATTGAGAAAGAAACGCCTTTTCCTTAACATTTTTTTTTTTATCAGGATCAATATGACAAAATATTTATTCCATTTTTTGTGTTTATTTTGCACCCCTTTTCTAAAAATGTCCCCCATTTTTTTTTAACAATAATAAAATATAAATTGAGAAAAAAAACGCCCTTAACAATTTTTACTTTCTCCCGTATGTAATACAAAGGGAAAGTATTGTTTTCGTGAAAATTTTCGAATCAAAAATTTTAGCGGAAATATCCGTTTTGAGGTCCCCTGAGTCGAATAAGACCATTTTTGAAAAATGTCTGTCTGTCTGTGTATGTGTCTGTGTGTGTGTCTGTGTGCGCTGTACCGCAAAAACCGCTAAAGATATCGAGATGAAACTTGAAACTTAAGCTTTTTGTTACAATCGGAAGAACTGAAAAGCTTTTGGTGAAAATCGGAAAACCGGAAGTGGTACTTTACTCTTAGCGTTTTTCAGTTTTTTCAGATTTTTTCAATAAATGTTCATCAAACAAAAAATTCTTTCAAATAAAAGTTGTAGATAATAACAAAATGAAGATGTATTATTCACTTACTTTTTGTCATAGCACTCTTAGTTTTTGAGATATTTCAAAAGTTGTGTGTTTTATCTAGTTATTGAGGACCACTTCGTAATATGTTATAAAAAGAAGAACGTTTTTCGGGAAGTTTCAAATACAATTTTCTACAGGGTGATTCATTAGCCTCTTTACAAACTTTAAAAAGTGATTTAATACGCAATTTACGGGGGAAAGTACTATGATGGACACATCACCATTTTTTTTATCAGGATCAAAATGACAAAATAATTTTTCAATTTTTTCTGTTTATTTTACACCCCTTTTCTAAAAACGTCCCCCTTTTTTCAACAATAATAAAAATAAATTGAGCAAAAAACGCTCTTAAAATTATTTACATTTATGTAATTGAATTAATTAATTTGAAAAATATTGCATTTGTCATATTTTACTCATTTATTCATTTGTTTTCCATAATTTTCCATGTTTATTTATTTATATATTCAGTCAAGGCCGTAGCCATGGGGGGGGGGGGGGATATGGGGGTTCAACCTGCCCCGGAAATTTTCAAAATGTTAAATTTTACTATGTAAAAGCTGCCCAGTTAGGTCAATAATATCATTTTTACCATTAAAACCCCCGACATTTTTTCTTCTGGCTACGGCCTTGTATTCAGTCCTTTTAGTAAATAAATAATATAGTGTAACTAAAAATAAAAAATTACACATTAAAACATAATCAATACTATAAATATAAAAATGTGATAATAAAATCAAAGATTTTTTTATGATTTGCATGAAAATACAAGTGGATTTTTTTCGGATATTTTCTTTGCGAAAAAAAGACGTGAAGATTTTTTATCATAATGAAAATTCCGGAAAAAAAATCAAACTGTTGAAATCATGATCGCATAAAAAACATTAATATGTACTTTTAAGCGATTGAGAAAATTAAGAAAATTTTGATTTTAAAAGTTTAAAGACGAATAATAATTATTGGTTGTTAAAAAAAACTTTTTTTTCAATTAAATTAAAACAAACAGTTTTTTTATACAATACGTGTTTTTTTTTATTGAAACGGCGTTTAAAACATTAACAATTAAAAACATGTTTAAAAGGCAGTTAAAACGTGTTTAAAACAGAACATATCCCGATAATTACAGCGTTTTTTAAATTTGCGGAAATGTTTCAAAGCGGTTAATTTGAGGCCTTTAACGAGTGTTTTCCACTCCCAGACTAAGCATGAAGTAAAATTTCGAGTTTAGAAAAGCCTAAGAATTTGGATTGGCCGCGTAGCGAAGCGGAGCGGCCAATCCAAATTAGGCTTTTCTAAACTCGAAATTTTACTTCATGCGCCACGCTTAAAAACGCTGATTTACAGTGAAGTTCAAAAAACACACCCATACAAATACGATTATAGGCAACCTAATATACGTTATTCGGTTGCCTGGATCTGGATCATAAAGGGGTGTGTACCCAGACACAGCAATTAGACCCCAATGGGCCCTTTTTGCATCCCCCCTAGGGTTGTGTCACTCCTCAGCTCAGCCATGCCACTCTGTCGAGAAAGGCCAGCAGAGCAGCGGTTGACTCTTCCCTAATGTCGGCCATCTGGACCCCAGAATTTCCTCCCTTTGCGAGGTGAGTGCTGGGCAATCACAGAGGATGTGCTCGGCAGTCTCGTCCTCCTCATGACAGCCTCTACAATCTGGCGAGTCAACGACTCCCATTTTGTAGAGATGACCATTTAGTCCACAATGGCCCGTGAGAACGGCCGTTATGCGTCTCAGATTATTTCTGCTCATTTGCAGGTATTGTAGTGCCGTCTTTTTGTTCGGATACCGTAAGGTTTCCCTAGACATCTTACAGTCCTTAATGCCATCCCAGCGTTCCCTGAATTTCTTCTGGATATCGTTGTGGATCAATTCGTTTAGGGTCGAGATGGTGAGTTTTACTAGCGGCTGTGGCGAGGAGATAGTTTCCCCAGCCGCTGCTCTAGCCAGTTTATCCGCCTTTCGATTGCCTACATTAATGTCACGGGCCTTCACCCATGATATCTCGGTTCTGTTTTCTGCACCAGCAAGCCTGAGTTTGCTGTGGCAGTCCAGAACTGTCTCCGATGTCGTTACTCTGTTTTTCAGAGCCATCAGAGCCTGCCTGCTATCTGTTAGGATGAGTAGCTTTTTGTTCCTCACGTTGCGGTTCTGTATAGTTTCAGCCGCAAGTGCTATTTTCATCACTTCTAGCTGTGCGATGGTCGTGTTCTCTCCCATTGGAGTCTTTAGGTTGATGCCCAGGTTCCTGGAGTATATCCTCAGTCCCGAGCGTCCTTCTTTACATGATGCGTCGGTGTAAATGCGATTAGCCGATTCTCTCATGTCCATCGAGGGATGGACGCGTACCTCGTATCCTTCCGGTACGGTATTTGTGGGCGAGCACAGGTCGTTTCTAGCCTCTAACAGAGGTATATCTTTGCAGACATTCCTCCAGAGGCTGCCTCTAGCCATCACTCATGTGTTACGTGTCCATAACCCCTCAGCTTGGAGACGGAGTATGATATTTATGGCCTCCTTCTCCACATACAGATCCAGCGGTGGAAGACATAGCATGACTTCCATTGCCAGAGTCGGGGTAGTGCGAATTGCACCCATCGCGCCGAGATAAGCTGTTCTTTGTACCTGGGATAGGCGCCTCATTGTGGTCTGTAGTTTCGATCTTGACCACCACACAGAGGCGCCATAAGCAAGCATTGGCCTTATTATCGCTGTGTAGACCCATAGTGTCGCTTTTGGTTTCAGACCCCATGTCCTCCCCACTACACGTCTACACTGCCAGAATGCCCTTATGGCCTTGTTTGTTTTGATATCGATATGCGATTTCCAGCTCAGTTTATTGTCGATGGTTATACCCAGGTATTTGACTTCCTTGCTGTACTGCAATATCGTATCCATTTGCGAGGGTGCCCTTTGAGGTACCCTCCTTTTCCTGGTGAACATAACCATCTCCGCCTTTGCTGGGTTAACAGAGAGGGAGTGATCTTGACACCATTTGGTAAGCGTGTCAAGTGCCGTCTGCATCCTGCTGCATATGGCATCTTCAAATTTTCCACTTACTAGGATGGCTAGGTCATCAGCATAGGCTGTGACCGTAAAAGCTTGCGTGCGCAGTTCCTTCAGCAGACTATCAAGCATCATGTTCCACCGCAAGGGGGATAATACACCTCCCTGCGGGCATCCACGGCTTATGTTGCAGGAGATACGTTGTCCCCCTGCCTCCGCGCTGACTGTCCTGTTAGCAAGCGCATTGCTAATCCAGTCAGCTATTGATACTGGGACTCCGCGCCTATCCAGGGCGTTCCGTATCTTTGGTAAGGTTGTTTTGTCGAAAGCGCCTTCAATGTCAACAAATACACCCAGGGTGGATTCGCGTGAATCCAACGATTTCTCTATCTCGTCTACAACACTGTGTAGTGCCGAGTTAGTTGATCTACCCCTTGTGAATGCATGTTGCGCCTTCTCCAGTGGTAATTCCTGAAGCGTTTTGCCTCTTATATATCTCTCACACAGTCTCTCCATTGTTTTTAGGAGGAAAGACGAGAGCGATATCGGCCTGTAAGCTTTTGGTTCCGTGTAATCAGCTTTGCCAGGCTTGGGAATGAAAACTACCCTGACTTGTCTCCAGGCCTTTGGGATGTATCCCGTCGCCAGGCTGGACCTATAAAGCACGACTAGGTGCTTCACGAGTTCCTCTCTTTCCCGCTGCAGTAGGGCGGGAAAAACTCCATGCGGTCCTGGCGATTTAAAGGCAGAAAAGCTGTCTATAGCCTCTCGGGTGTTTTCCTCATTTATCACCTCCCCGGAAAGTGTGTAGTCATTACCGGTTTCGGGGGCGATCGTCACATATTCACTTTCCTGTCCGTTTGTGATGTTACATCCAGGGAAGTGCGCCCTAAGTAAGAGCCTCAGACTGTCTTGGAGGTCATTGGTTAATTCACCATCCTCCTTCCTCATGATACCAACAGCTTGGAGTTGGTTTTGCGAGATTATTTTCTTCAGTCTGCTTATCTCTGCACATCCTTCTATATTTTCACAGTAGGTGCGCCAGCATGTTCTCTGACGTTGCCTTAAGAGTTTTTTATATTCACTCAGGCGGTCTTTATAACAAGACCAGTCAGAGCTTAATTTTGAGCGGTACGCTCTGTTATATGCCTTTCTTGTCTCAGATCCAGTCCCAGTCTCAGATCTCCATTTGAGAGGACGGGAGGCTTTGTATGCACTCAGTATCTGCGTCTGCACCGCCCCTGCTAGCAGGTCTATGCCAGCGCAGTCTGTTGGTGTCTCTGTACTTACCTCCCGCATGCTACTTCTAAGGTGCGTGGTGTACGCCTCCTTGTCCGTCAGCCTCGGGTCTCTGTGCGGTTTCTTTGGACTCTTTTTGAGTCCCATTTCAATGGTAATCCATCTGTGATCAGACATGGACACCTCTCTACTCTCATACCAGTTATTTATGCTGCTCGATATACTAATGCTGGCAACTGTAATGTCGATTACTGATTGCCCCCTCGGGCATGCAAATGTTGGCTCCGCACCACGGTTTAGTATTTCCAAATCACTACTAGCTAAAAAGTCATGTAAAGACTTACCTCTTTTGTCTGTAGTGCTGCTTCCCCACGCCACGTGATGAGCGTTGGAGTCACCACCCAGAATCAATAGCACTCCTTCCATCCTGGAATACTCGATCAGCCTCTCCACCTCCCTCGTCGGTGGGGGTTGATCCGAGTCACCTGGAAGGTACATCGATGCCACAATGACATCCTTTCCTTTCCCTAACGCTTCCCTCGCCCTGATGACGGTTAGGTCTTCGTTGGACAGGGCGGGAAGCAAGAGGGCTGCTAGTCGCCTAGGAGTGTTGCCTATAATCAATGTTTTAAACAATTTGTTCAGCGCAGAATTTGACTCACGTTTTACTCACATCTACATATTAGATTGCTAAAGCCGTATATTTTAAACTTTACGATATTTCAGTGTTTAATACGTGTGGCGCATGAAGTAAAATTTCGAGTTTAGAAAAGCCTAATTTGGATTGGCCGCTTCGCTACGCGGCCAATCCAAATTTGCAGGCTTTTCTAAACTCGAAATTTTACTTCATGCTTAGTCTGAGAGTGGAAAACCCTCGTTTAAAGATTGAAATTAAAATCTTTAAAAAAACATCGAATGTTGTAAAATTTACAGTGTATGCATATGTATACCTGAAATGAAATGAAAAATATTAACAATTAAAAAGATGTTTAAAACGTGTTTAAAACATGTTTAAAAGACGGTTAAAACGTGTTTAAAACAACATACAGGGCATTTTTCTTTTGAGTATACATATCCCGATAATTACAGCGTTTTTTAAATTTGCGGAAATATTTCAAAGCGGTTAATTTGGGGCCTTTAACGAGTGTTTTCCACTCCCAGACTAAGCATGAAGTAAAATTTCGAGTTTAGAAAAGCCTAAGAATTTGGATTGGCCGCGTAACGAAGCGGAGCGGCCAATCCAAATTAGGCTTTTCTAAACTCGAAATTTTACTTCATGCGTCACGCTTAAAAACACTGATTTGCAGTAAAGTTAAAAAAACTCACATACAAATACGATTATAGGCAACCTAATATACGTTATTTGGTTGCCTATAATCACTGTTTTAAACAACATGTTTAAAAGACGGTTAAAACGTGTTTAATATACAGGGCATTTTTCTTTTGGGTATTTATATCCCGATAATTACAGCGTTTTTTTAAATTTGCGGAAATGTTTCAAAGCGGTTAATTTGATGCCTTTAACGAGTGTTTTCCACTCCCAGACTAAACTTGAATTAAAATTTCGAGTTTAGAAAAGCCTAAAAATTTGGATTGGCCGCGTAGCGAAGCGGAGCGGCCAATCCAAATTAGGCTTTTCTAAACTCGAAATTTTACTTCATGCGCCACGCTTAAAAACACTGATTTACAGTGAAGTTCAAAAAACACACACACACAGCAACAATTATAGGCAACGTAATATACGTTTGAGTTATTGGGTTGCCTATAATCACTGTTTTAAACAATTTGTTCAGCGCAGAATTTGAGTCACGTTTTATTCACATCTACATATTAGATTGCTAAAGCCGTATATTTTAAACTTTACGATATTTCAGTGTTTAATACGTGTGGCGCATGAAGTAAAATTTCGAGTTTAGAAAAGCCTAATTTGGATTGGCCGCTCCGCTTCGCTACGCGGCCAATCCAAATTTTCAGGCTTTTCTAAACTCGAAATTTTACTTCATGCTTAGTCTGGGAGTGGAAAACTCTCTTTTAAACATTCAAATTAAAATCTTTTGAAAAAACATCGAATGTTGTAAAACTTACACTGTATGCATATGTATACCTGAAAGAAAAATTCGCTGTATTTAATAATCAGATTTATGCACACACAGTTGTGATATTTTATTGTAATAAAATGTTATGTTTAATAATGTAATTTGAAATATCTTCAACAATTTAGCTAACATTAAAAACGCAAACAAAAAATCCTAATGAAGTAGTATAAAATATAATTTAGCAAATATAGGGTAATAAAAAATAACCTTTTAAACAAATTTAACGTTTAAAACATGTTTTAATAAATATTATACATCAAGTGAATAAAGGTGTTTAATTCACGTGGCGTATATATGTTTTTATTCAATTTTGACGAAATTGTAAAGAAAATGTACTTTACATTTATTTTTAAATACATTTTTTAACTCACTAGTGACCTAAAAAAAATTTAGTTCACTAGTGAATAAAACCTTGTTTATTACGGTTGTTATGGAGTTAATAATGTCGACTTAAATTAACAAAATTGAATAAAAAAATTTAAAACATGTTAAAAACAAAACCGTTTAAAACACGACGGCTGTTTTTAAACATGTTTAAAACACTGTTTTAAACATAACAACCCTGCTTTAAATCCGAGTTCCAGCGCCTGGCGCTAAATATTTCGAATTAAGAAAAGCCTGAAAATTTAGTTTGGCGACCAAACCAAATTTTCATGCTTTTCTAAACTCGAAATATTTACTTCATGCTTAATCAAGAAGTGAAAAACCACTAGTTATTGATCAAATTTTGAAAACAGGTCAAAATCGTAGATTTGTTTAAAATGTTAATATTGAAAATCGACGGTTTTTACTGTTTTAATTTTATTTAATGTGCTTTTTTTGATATTTCAAGTAAATTATTAATGAATTAACTTTAATTGTTGCTGTTTTAATTTTATTTAAAGTGTATTTATTGTAATTTCAAGCTAATTATTACTTAATTTAGTTTACATTTAGCTGTATTATTTTTTTTAATGAGTCTTTATTGTAATTTCAAGCTAATCATTACTTAATTTAGTTTACATTTTGCTGTACTAATTTTATTAATAATTGTTGCTGTTTTAATTGTATTTAAAGTGTATTTATTGTAATTTCAAGCTAATTATTACTAAATTTAGTTTACATTTAGCTGTATTAATTTTATTGAATGAGTGTTTTTTATAAATCCAAGCTAATTATCACTTATTTAACTTTAATTTCTGTATATTAACATAATGTATGTTTATTTTTATTGTGTAATTTTGTGCTTATTGCAAAATACCCACACAACAATTTATTTATATTTATCGTCGGTTTGTTCCTTGGAACGCCTGAACTTGCGTCTTTTTTTGTTTCACTCTCTTTGTTTATTTTTAACTTTAAACACTTGGCCGTGTTTCACGAATTGTCCGTGTGCGTGTGTTGTTTTTATCGCACCGTTATTCTTTATTTATAAATCAAACTTCGCTCTTTTTTTATATTTTCATTTGGACCGCGCGAATTTCCCCGAGATTAATAAACGCGTTTCGCTTTTCGTAATGTGTTTATTTTTTTAGCGTAAACAAGTCACAAAAATGTAAAACAAAATTACTCAATTTGTGTCAGTTAATGTCCACTCATTTAACTTTAATCAGTGATTAGTATTTTTTTTAATAGACGGCAATTATATTTAAAAGTTGTTTACACAATCGCATATTGATGAAAGAGACTTGTATAGAATGGATATCTAATTTTTTGCTTGAAGGATTAATAATACAAAATGGGCAGAAACACCTCGGGTCGATAGCCTATTATAGGGCAATTTTAAATACAAGATTGTATTATAATTTTATTGAATAATGTCAGCGGCGGCTCGCAGCCTAACTTCAGGGTAGGTCACAGCGCCAAGACACACAAAATTTAAGGTTGGGATCGCGCTTTATTAATAAAGGGTGTCCCAACAAGAGCGCCGGATTTAAATTGGCCGCCATTTTGTTAATACGAGTTGTACGGTGATTTTTTTTTGACAGTTGTCAAGTACAGACCACGCGATTTAAGAATATGGAGAAGTATTCGAACGAACAACGTTTAATTATTGTAAAAACACATTACAAAATGGTGAAAGTTTTGCGAAAACAATTCGCATATTACGTCAAGTTTTTGGTCGCCATTATGCGTCAAATGAATCGACAGTGAGGCGCTTAATTACAAAATTTGAGACCAAATTCACGCTGATGGATCAGAAGACCATTGTTCGTCGTCGTCCTTGTCGGTCACTCGAAAATATAGACACAGTAAGGGAATCTGTGGCCGAGAATCCAGGAACTTCCATTCGGCATCGTGGTCAAGAATTAAACATTTCCAAAACCACTATGCAACGAATTTTGGTAAAAGATCTGCATTTGCACGCGTACAAGATTCAATTGGTGCAAGAAATCAAGCCAAGGGACCATGAGCAGCGCCGTGGATTTGTTGATTGGGTGTTGGAACATCATCAAATTAATTCGGAATTTTCGAAGAAAATCATTTTTTCAGATGAGGCACATTTTCAACTCGACGGATACGTAAATAAACAAAACTGTCGGATTTGGGGTGCTGAAAATCCTTGTGTGGTACTCGAACAGCCAATGCATCCAACGCGAGTAACGGTTTGGTGCGCATTTTGGGCTGGCGGAGTGATTGGGCCGTATTTCTTTGAAAATGCGGCTGGAAATGCGCTAACTGTTACTGGTGTGCGGTATCGGGAAATGTTAACGGAGTTTTTGTGGCCCGAATTGGATGTAATTGATGTGGAGCACATGTTTTTCCAACAAAAAAGAGTTCAACATCTTAAAGAGGAAATCCGGCGCGTTATTGGTGAAATACAGCCACATTTACGCCAAAACTTTATTCAAAATTTCAATAAAAGAATAACCCTGTGCCAGAGGTTTTTTTTTTTTTAAATCTTTATTTCCACTATAATGCTTTTTACAATAATTAAATTAACAATACATTACACAAAATACGGCAGCATAGTGAAAAAAGGCGGAGTTCAGCATATACATCTCTAGGAGATATTGCTGATCTTCCACTCAACCTTTAAGAACAAAACAAGAATATTTACTTAGTTACTATATTACTATAAGCCTAACGGTACATACGCATTTACATTATTTTTGTATAAATATAAACATACTCTGTGTGACAGATAATGTTAAGCTATTATTTTCAGAGTTACTTTAAATTTATTGTAGCTAGATGTTTGGAACAAGTCATGAGCCGAGTTGTAAGCCTGATAGATTTGATACGTGAAAGAGCGTTGAAATAAACAGGTTTTGTGTTTTGGAGGAGATATTCTTCCCCTGAATCTAGTGTTCAGGTGATGAACGTCATTCCTAAAAGTGATTTTGTTAAATAGGTAAGCCGGCATTTTGTTATTAATTTTAAAAATAGACACATAGCTTGAGTCCTCCTTCTAGCTTCCATATCTAACCATTTAGCATCCTTTAATTTATGCGAGATATGGTCAAATTTCCTGAGACCATAGATGAAACGCAAACAAGCGTTCTGTACCCTTTGAATGCGTATGCGCGTGTTGCAATCAATCGCCGCGTGATATAAGGTTGAGCAGTAGTTAAAGTGGGAGAGAACTAGACTTTCACATAATGTTATTTTAGTATTTATACTAAGATAATGTCTATGCTGGTATAGACATCTTAAGTTGAGGTATGCTCTTGAAATGCATTTATTAATTAACGTTCTAAAACGTAATGAGGTATCCATATAAACCCCTAGATTTTTAGCTTCCTCGGCATGGGGAATAGGTATTCCATTTATGCGAAGGTCTAGTTTCTCCGCTGTAATCTTACGAGCCTTACGATTTCCAAATATCAGAAAAGATGATTTTGTAGGATTTATGCATAGGTCTAAAGTTTTTGATATATTAAGAATGCTCATAAGATCCTTATTTATGTGGGTTTCACACATATCTATTGTTTCTGGCGGGAAGGAAAGGTAGATTTGGATATTATCCGCATACCTATGACTGGAACAGTACGTTAATTGATCCAATATACCACTAGTATAGATAGTAAATAGCAGGGGTCCTAAAATCGATCCCTGCGGGACACCTCTCCGTATATCTATGAAATCAGAGATATTGTTATTAATTTTAACGCATTGTTTACGGTTTCTGAGATAGCAACTGAGGAGGTTTACAGCATCTTCCCCAAGACCAATGTATCTTAAGATAAGTTGTAGAGTATTATGTGTTACGGCGTCAAACGCCTTGCTATAGTCTAGTAAAACTAGGACTGTAATATTTCCCTCATCAACAGATCTAATGATATCATCAGATACTGCAAGTAGCGCTGTTTCGCAGCTGTACCCTCTCCTAAATCCAGACTGTTGTTTCGGCAAAATATTCATGTCTGTCACAAAATAAAAAAGTTGTTCAGTTATAATTTTCTCCATCAGCTTTGATAAAGCTGGTAGGATACTAATAGGTCGTAACTGTTTTAAATCTGTTGGTTTAGGAACTTTAGGAATTGGTCTAAGTACAGCATGCTTCCAACATTCAGGAAAGACCGAATGCAAAAAGCATGTGTTGATTATATGTACAAGATATGGCAATATAGTTGGGCAGCACATTTTTAGCATTGTAATATTGATTCCATCAAGCCCGTAAGAAGAGGTTTTTATTAAATTTAGGAAGTTTGCAACCACATGTTCATTCACTAATTGAAATTGAAATTTATTGTTATTATGTACAAATTTATTATTTAAATATTCCTCAAATTCCTTCTTGTCGGAGTTAAAACTATCTGGAATACTACTGATAAAGTGTGTATTGATGCGATTTACATCTGCTAATGAGTCTGGTATTTGATTTATATCTTTTTTTAGCCCCAGGTGTTGAAGATGTTTCCACAGAAACTTATTACTTTTATTACTAGAGATGTATGAGAAGTATGCTTTTTTTCTCATTTTTTAGTGCAGTGTTCGTATAGTTCCTCAACATTTTATAATATTCCCAGTGAGATATGTTTTTCGTTTTTCTATACCTGGCTTTAGCTTTATTACGAATGTTAATTAAAAGTTTTATATTGTCCGTAAGCCAGGGAGAAGGAGGTTTTTTATAACATCGTGTGATAATAGGAGCAAACTGATCGAAAAGATACAGAATCAACTTATTAAAATGACTAACTTTGTTATTTATGTCATCTATATATATTATTTCATGAAAAGGTATACTAGCAAGTGCAATATTAAACTCCATCAAATTAATTCTGGATAAGTTACGAAATGTTGATAAATTTGGTACAACATTAGTTATGGCAGAAGTAAGGTTTCGTGGTGGCCATTTGCCTGATGTTGTATTTCATGTTTAATCGGAACTATTTTTCTTTATGTTGAAACAAAAATGTTTGCTTAATTCAAAAAATAAATATGTTTTTCTTTATAATTAAATCCGGCGCTCTTGTTGGGCCACCCTTTACAAGGGATTGCACAACAAACAGCGACGGCTCGCAGCCTAACTTCAGGGTCGGCCACAGCGCCAAGGCGCACAAAATTTGAGATTGGGATCGCGCTTTGTAGATACAAAGAATTGCACAACAAAGTCACCTTTCAATAACAGATACATATTACCTTGGGTCTCTGGCCTACCCTGACGTTAGGCTGCGAGCCGCCGCTGACAACAAAGTCACCTTTCAATAACGGATACATATTACCTTGGGTCTCTGGCCTACCCTGAAATTAGGCTGCGAGCCGCCGTTGAATAATGTATATAATCCCTCCCTAATACAAAATGAAAGAAAACAATCTTAGCAAATAAAACACGTCTTTTTTTAATAAAATTAGGTCAGTTGATTGATATTTAGAGAATGTATAAGAAAATAACTTTATTGATTTGTTCGATACTACAAAAAAAAAACGATTTCGTGTGTTTCTCTTTTTTTCCAAGTTTATATTTAACTTTTAATTATACAAATCACGCACACTGCGTAACGGGATTTGGGAATTATTAAGGAAACCGTAGAAAGTTAAGTCCGAAATAAGCTTAAGATTACAAGAATGTAAGGTAGGTACACATTTTTTACGAAAAAAAATCGCAGTTCAGAAAATCATTATGATTGTGAAATGTAACGAAATTTGGCAATTATTAATTGTAGTACATTTATTTAGAGCAGACTTTGAATTTTAAATTAGATTGGCACTACTGATTGCTAACACATAGTTTACCATAACCTCAAATGTATTCAATTCAATTATAGTGTGTTTAAAAACTAGAAGGAGTAAGTGCCAAAGCCCAATTTACACTATAAAAAGTTACTAGAAATATCACTAGATAAATTTGGCGCCAATTTTAAATAATTTCATAATTAATCTTTAAATAAAATCAAATATCCGTTTTGTACTTCTTAATTGTGGTTAAGTATTTTCTTTTTCATCGTACGATATTGTCAGTTTAATTAAAATGCTTATACGGCATCTTGCCATATATCTGTGAAATAAAACATATTTACATTATGTTCATAATATAATATGGAATTTATATAATAATGTGTCTCGTCAGAGCTGGGACGAATCCTCATAAAAAGGATTCCGAATCACCTAATATGATTCGAATCACGAATACTCGAATAACGGATTCGTAAGAGATAAATATGATTCGAATCGGAGATTCGAATCCTGTTTTTTCGAATCACGAATACAAATTCTTTAAGAATAAATTTGATTTTATTATTTTTTTGCAACCATTAATATATAAATATCGTTACCAGCTGTTTTAACAAAAATATTCAAAACCTAATTATTTATTATTACCACTGAACATCGTTGATAACAGACTAAATATCTGTTACTCTGGTTAAAGATGTATTTGTGTGTTTCTGAACTTAACTTCAAATCAGTGTTTTGTACGCGTGGCGCATGAAGTAAAATTTCGAGTTTAGAAAAGCCCGAAAATTTGTCTCGGGTCGCTGCGCGACCCTCGACAAATTTTCACGGGGCTTTTCTAAACTCGAAATTTTACTTCATGCTTAGCCTGGGAGTGGAAACACTCGTTTAAAACTTCAAATTGAATTCTTTTATAAAATCGACTAATGCCTGAAATTTACGTAAATAAAAAATTCACTGAATATCATTAAAACCGGGATAATCAGAGAAAAGTCATGGAATTATATTCAAAGTGACCAAAACACTAATAAAAAAGCCATATGATATTATTAAATTTGTCAAAATCAGTAGGCAAATTACAAAACACGTAAAAATGTATAAAATTAACTTAAATATTGGCAATAACAATAAAAACTATTAAACAGAATGGGGGTTTCCCACAGAAGAAAGTTATATTAAAAGACCAGGGAAAAATGTTTAGTCAGGAAAATGTAGAAAAAATTTAACATTTTAGATTGTGGCTACCGTGTCAGTTTTACTTCAAACAATACTAAACAAAATTTTGAAAAATAGTATATTATCTTTAACAACATTTTCAATCATTTAATGTTCTTATCAAAGCATTCACTTTGAAGTTTCGAACGAGCGTTTCCACTCCCAGACTAAGCATGAAGTAAAATTTCGAGTTTAGAAAAGCCCCGTGAAAATTTGTCGAGGGTCGCGCAGCGACCCGAGACAAATTTTCTGGGCTTTTCTAAACTCGAAATTTTACGTCATGCGCCACGCGCATAAATCAGTGATTTAACGTGAAATTTAAAAGCACACAAAAAAACATTTTTCACGTTAATCCTCACAAGTAATTCGAATTATTTTTGACGATTCAAATCCTTTTGTAAGTATTCGATCCTTTTACAAGGATTCGATTCCTTTTACAAGGATTCGAATCCTTTTATAAGGATTCGAATCACCCACATTTAGACTCGAATACGAATCCTCTTAAAAAAATGTAACGAATTCGGATCACGAATCCAGTTGAACTAAAGTATTCGAATGCCTCTTTTGAATCCTCTAAAAGGATTCGAATCCTGCCCAGCTCTGGTCTCTATCTTAAAATTGATTTGTTTCATAAAACTATACAAGGTAGAAGGACTCATCTTCGGCATGCCTGCATGATCGTTTACTTCTTTTAAAACGTTATTCAAAGTTGGCAGTTCATTTTTATAAAAGAAACTAAGCACGGATCTCTTCACTACGTCATCAAAACTTTTAATTATATCCTCCAAGCTGTTTAGGGCTACAAATCTCTCCGGATTTCTTATATTCGCTAATTCTACGATAGACAGTGGAATTTACAACTAAAAATTAAACATTTTATTATTTGATGCATATTCTTTTGCTATTTGATATCTCACCTACTGCACCAACAATGTCTGATACAACAGCAGTCATTCTCATATGTGGATCATCTGTTATCATCTGCTTATACATATTTATTATGCACTGTTTTTCAGACAGATATAAATGAGCCAAATCCAACTTCTTACGCTTTTTTTGGAGGTGAAGGTGATATTATCACTGAGCTTGTACTGGGTCCATAATCCATCACAACAATATAAACAAAACTAACTTTTAACTATGCTAAAGAAACACCGCGCAAAAGGTTATTACGAAACAGGCAAAGTTGCAACTCGGTAACGCTTCGAATTAAGGTTATGTCAGCTGTTGCGTCTAATAATGACGTAATTAGCATAGTGTAAATTGGGCGCGCTCTCGGCCAATCAGAGTTGTAGGTTTTGGCGCGTGAAATTTAAAACGCTCCTTCTAGTTATTAAACAGATTATAGCGTTCTGGGCAACCGCACAAAAAAAAATCAGCCTACTAATAGACATAGCTCAATTCTCGGATTAATCTAGGATTGACGAATCCTGGATCCGTGTATGATTATTGATGTACACTTCTGTGCAATAAAATTAAGTACAAGTCTTATAACTATTTTTCACAATATTCTAGTTGTGTAATTCGGGTCCGTTTTAATTGCTTAGCAACAGTTTCAATATATGATAAAACACCATAACCTAAAAATAACACCTTTATTTAAAAAAAAAACTAAGACCTTTCAAAAAATGCTCGTAATATACAGGGTGTCCCCGAATGGTCTGTACAACACTCTACCACATATTCTCTGAAACAAAATAAGACGATTTAACTAAACTTATCTCTATCCAAAAGTGGTACCTAAACCATCTACGAGGCCTCAAAGATAGTGCGTACTTTTTTAAACCAAAAGTATCCCTGTAAATGGATTGGGAGAGGCAATGACGCACGAGTGCCTTGGCCTCCACGTTCCCCGGTTATCACCCCAATGGACTTTTTTTTGTGGGGAACTATTAAATCTATTGTTTATGGTAAGCCCATAAATACGCACGACGAATTATGGGCGCGAATACAGAATGCGTTTCAAACAGTTAAAAACAATGTTGGTGTTTTACAACGTGTCCATTTTAATTTTTTGCGACGTGTAAATTGTTGTATTGCTGAAAATGGCAATCAGTTTGAACATTTGTTGTGAAACTAATAAATTTGTGTTTATTGTTAGGTACCTATCTTTATTTCTACTTTGTTAATTGTTTTGAGAAGCAAAATATTGTTCATAATTTTATTAATTTTTTTTGACAAATAAAAATATTGTTTTGTGGGGAAAATAGCAAAATTTTATAAGAGACAAATAATACGTAAAATTGAATGATCTTGCAGAAAAAAAGTATTCCTTATGATTTGACCTGTTGAATAAAAATATTTAGGTATCTTAAGAAGTCGATGGTCCTAGTTTGACCACTTACTTTAAAAGTAGGATAAAGAAACATATCGCAAAAAGTGCATGGTATCAATGTAATTAAATGTGCCAAATTAGGTTTTCTTACCTAATGTGGGGTTTAGCACACCCGTGCAGAGAACCGGCGCGCGGAACAACGTCGTGAGTAGGGTGACTCACCAGGGAACGCAAGTACAGGAGGCGACCCGCGTACACCCCCACGACAACGCGCGCACACAGAAAACAACCCCACCGCTCGAACCAGCTACCAGGACGGAAACACGATATAAAAACGCTCGTCCAAGCGATAATAGTCAGTCTGCTTGGCTCATTCACCACGTGTTCACCCACAGCCGCGGTAAATTGACCAAACTAACGTGTTCACCCACAGCCGTTAGAAATCAGACATTATAGCGAGTTCACCCACACCCGCTAAATCCGTCGAACGTCTATCGCAAACACCAGTTACATGGAAAACCGTAAACCAGAATCTAAACTGAAGATCAGGAGCCGCCACGTCCGGAACTTACGAAGAAAGGCGCATCGACAGCCGGCGATACCCAGGTTGATATCCCCGCTGCCACCGACGCCGAAGAAGCCACCGCGACCACAAGAAGACCAACCGCTTCCTACATACAGGCACATCCTAGCCGCACTTACACACGGAACAGAGCTCCAGAACGCCTGCAGCCACCCAGTCACACCACTGCCGAGGACCCCGCAGAAGGCATTCCGAGTGACAACGCTGCCAGCCAGTCCACCACGATACCAAGGAGTGGATCCCTTCCACATACTGTCCTGTGATTCCCGTCGATATCGCGTTAGAGCCGCGTACCGACGAAGATTGATTACAACTTCAACGTCAAATAAATAACCTTAATTGTAAATATAATGTAAATAAAAACACGCTACGTTAAACACCTCTCTTCTTACTCTCGCATCGAAGTGGCTGGAGAAACTTCTCCACCATACACCCAAAACACCCAAACCTAAGTCCAAAATAAAAATATTTGAAAAATAATGAAAAAAAATAATATCTTTGAGGCCTCGTAGATGGCTTAGGAACCACTTTTGGATAGAGATAAGTTTAGTTAAATCGTCTTATTTTGTTTCAGAGAATATGTGGTAAAGCGTTGTACAGACCATTCGGGGACACCCTGTATACAACATATTTTTTTGAATACCGGGTCATAATACCATTTCCAGCAGTTATTGCATTTAATCGCCGAGGAACTGAATGAATTAATTTTCTTGGGTAGTTTTGATCCTCCGCCAGTTCTTCCCAGGTATTTTGTACTGCTTCCCATAATTGTTCTGAGTTCTTAGGGTGAAAATTATTTTTATATAGCATTTGTATCATTCTGCCCCATACATTTTCAATTGGGTTGATGTCTGGACTATTTGCAACCCATGGTAATGTTTCAACATTGTTATTTTGAAACCAGTCTTTAACAATTTTAGCAGTATGGACCGGGCAATTGTCTTGCTGGAAGATAAAACTGTTGTTGGGGTATAAATGTCCCACAGAAGGCATCATAACATTTTCTAAAATTTGTAAGTAACTGTCCGCATTAAATCGTCCATCAACTATCCAAGAAACGCCCATTCCGTTACAGCTAATCCATGCCCACACATTAATACTGAATCTCCCTGATTTTCGGACTGCGCTCACGTATCTTTCCTCAAATCTTGAATTTTGTGGTCTATAAACACGAATGTGGCCGTCGTTGGTGGATTTGAAAACTTTTTCGTCTGTAAATATTACCCGTTCCCAAAATGCTAGATCTCTGTAGACGTAATTTAATGCAAATATGATACGAGCCTGTTTATTTTCTTCCTTTAGTATTGGTTTCTTAGCTGCTGCTCATTTTGCAAATCCGACGACGATTTAACTCTCCTGTACACTGTTGACCGAGAACTAGGAAAATCTTGTGCATCCTTAGCGGCTCTTGCAGACTCAAAAGGGTTTTGCCTTAAATATTCTATAAGAGCTGTGTCTTCATCATTATTAGAAACTCTGGGACGCGCAGATCCTGCTTTTCTTCTAACACTTCTTTCCTGCTTCCATCGTTTCTTAACTCTCAAAACAGTGTCCTTACTAATGTTCATTAATCGAACAATTTGTCTGATAGAAAAGCCATCTTCTATTTTAGTGAAAATTACAATTTTTGAACTGTTGTCTAAATTACGCGGCATTTTGACATTAAGGAAATTGACATATTTTTGTAACTAGGAAACCCATAATATCCGCTTTAAACGATAACATATTTAGTGTACTTAATTTTATTGCACAGAAGTGTATCCAATAGTCACGGATTCGGGTGGTTCCGACGAATCCTCGATTCACTCCAGGATCTAGTGATATCACCAAATTTATATTTGCAACCCCGGTGGCGGTTTTAGTCAGTATTGTCAGTGGCAGGGTTGCCAAATCAGTGATTTTGTCACCAAATCTATAGTATGTTTAGAAACTAGAAGGAGTAAGTGCCAAAGCCCAATTTACAATATAAAAAGTTACCAGAAATATCACTAGATAAATTTGGCGGCAATTTTAAATAATTTCATAAATACTCTTTAAATAAAATCAAATATCAATTTTGTACTTCTTAATTGTAGTTAAGTATTTTCTTTTTTATCGTACGATATCGTCAGTTCAATTAAAATGCTTATACGTCATCTCGCCATATATCTGTCAAATAAAACATATTTACATTATGTTCATAATATAATATGGAATTTAGATAATAATGTGTGACCTATCAGAGCTGGGACGAATCCTCGTAAAAAGGATTCGAATCACGAATACTCGAATAAAGGATTCGTAAGAGATAAATATGATTCAAATCAAAGATTCGAATCCTGTTTTTTCGAATTACAAATGCAAATCCTTTAAGAATAGGTTTGATTTTATTATTTTTTTGTAACCATTAATATATAAATATCGTTACCAGTTGTTTTAACAAAAATATTCAAAACCTAATTATTTATTATTACCACTGAACATCGTTGATAACAGACTAAATATCTGACTCCCTGTTACTCTGGTTAAAGATGTATTTGTGTGTTTCTGAACTCCACTTCAAATCAGTGTTTTGTACGCGTGGCGCATGAAGTAAAATTTCGAGTTTAGAAAAGCCCGAAAATTTGTCTCGGGTCGCTGCGCGACCCTCGACAAATTTTCACGGGGCTTTTCTAAACTCGAAATTTTACTTCATGCTTAGCCTGGGAGTGGAAACACTCCTTCAAAACTTCAAATTAAACTCTATTATAAAATCGACTCATGCCTGAAATTTACGCAAATAAAAAATTTACTGAATATCATTAATACCGGAAAAGTGAGAGAAAATTCATAGAATTAAATTCAAATTGACCAAAACACAATAACAAAAAAGCCATATGATATTATTAAATTTGTCAAAATCAGCAGGCAAATTACAAAACACGTAAAAATTTAGAAAATTAACTTAAATATTGGCAAAAACAATAAAAACTATTAAACAGAATGAGGGTTTCCCACAGAAAAAAGTTATATTAAAAGGCCATGGAAGAAATCTTTAGTCAAGGAAATGTCGGCAAAATTTAACATTTCAGATTGTGGCTACCATTTCAGTTTTACTTCAAACAATATTTAACAAAATTTTGAAAACTAGATTATTATCTTTAAAAACATTTTCAATCATTTAATGTTCTTATGAAAGCAATCACTTTGAAGTTTCGAGCGAGCGTTTTCCCTCCCAGACTAAGCATGAAGTAACATTTCGAGTTTAGAAAAGCCCCGTGAAAAATTTCCGGGCTTTTCTAAACTCGAAATTTTACGTCATGCGCCATGCGCATAAAACAGTGATTTAACGTGAAATTTAAAAACACACAAAAAAACATTTTTCATGTTATTCCTCACAATTAGTTCGAAATATTTTTGACGATACAAATCATTTTGTAAATATTCGAATCCTTTTACAAGAATTCGAATCACCCACATTTAGACTCGAATACGAATCCTCTTTAAAAAACGTAACGAATCCGGATCACGAATCCAGTTGAACTATTCGAATGCCCCTTTTGAATCCTCTAAAGGGATTCGAATCCAGGATTCGAATCCTGCGCAGCTCTGGTCTCTATCTTACTTAAAATTGATTTATTTCATAAAACTATACAAGGTAGAACGACTCATCTTCGGCATGCCTGCATGATCGTTTACTTCTTTTAAAACTGTATTGAAAGTTGGCAGTTCATTTTTATAGAAGAAACTATGCACGGATCTCTTCACTACGTCATCAAAACTTGTAATTATGTCCTCCAAGCTGTTTAGGGCTTCAAATCTCTCCGGATTTCTTATATTTGCTAATAGTACGATAGACAGTGGAATTTACAACTCCTAAAAATTAAACAATTTATTATTTGATGCATATTCTTTTGCTATTTGATATCTCACCTACTGCACCAACAATGTATGATACAACAGCAGTCATTTTCATATGTGGATCATCTGTTATCATCTGCTTATACATATTTATTATGCACTGTTTTTCAGAAAGATATGAATGAGCCAAATCCAACTTCTTAGGAGGTGAATGTGATATTATCACCGAGCTTGTACTTGGTCCATAATCCATCACAACAATATAAACAAAACTAACTTTTAACTATGCTAAAGAAAGACCGCACAAAAGGTTATTACGAAACAGACAAAGTTGCAACTCGGTAACGCTTCGAATTAAGGTTATGTCTGCTGTTGCGTCTAATAATGACGTAATTAGCATAGTGTAAAATGGGCGCGCTCTGGGCCAATCAGAGTTGTAGGTTTTGGCGCGTGAAATTTAAAACGCTCCTCCTAGTTATTAAACAGATTATAGTGGTTTCAACTTTCAGATTCAGACAAATTGTTTTTTATTGAGACGTGGCCTAATTCTAGTATTTGTTGGATGTTTTTAGTGATAATCTAGTGATTTACTGTCATCAGAAAGCAATTAAAGATAAAACAGTCAAACATGCCAAAATACTCTCAAGACTATTAACATTCGGAAATATCTATCTTTACATTCATAAAACTGTGTCCAAATGAATAAACTTACATTTCTAAGGAGTATATTCCAAACTTCACTTGAAATCATTGTTTTGCACGCGTGGCGCATGAAGTAAAATTTCAAGTTTAGAAAAGCCTGAAAATTTTACTTTATGCTTAATCTGGGAGTGGAAACACTCCTTAAAAACTTCAATAGAACGCTTTTATAATTTAATCTAAGTAACTCATACCTACATAACCTAAAAACAGATACATATGACATAACCTAACTTACCAATCAAGCTAGTGTTAGGTTAGATCAAATTAGTTGATGATGGATTAAGTTGATTAGATGATGATAGTTAACTGGCGTCCAACTTAGCCTAAGAAATTAATAATCTAACGTAACCTGAAAATAATTACGCACAACCTAAACTAATTTCACGATCTATCATTTAACCTATACCTAGCTGAGATGCCAATTACTTATATTCATTTAATTAGAACTGCTACAAAAGCTCAGCCGCAAGTTAACCTAACTTGTATAAATAACCTCGAGGCCGTGGCGGGGAGGGGGGGGGATATGGGAGTTCAACCGCCCCCCACCAAATTTTAAAAATGTAAAATTTTTGTATGTAAAAGAAGCCCTGATAATTTGTCGCGCAGCGACCCGAGACAAATTTTCTTGGCTTTTCTAAATTCGAAATTTTACTTCATGCGCCACGCGTATAAACCACTAAACTATTGTGAAATTTATGTATATTCAAACTTCACTTGAAATCTGTGTTTTATACTCGATTATTTCTGGAGTTGAGGTCTCACAATTACAAGGAATAATTGTGACTTTAATAATAGTGTCTTGTAATTGTAAGTCATTTAAGTGGTTTAAATATAGAAATGTGGTCGATACGACATGTTACATTTCCCGAGCACCTGTGCGGCTCCCATAATTCTCCCGATATCCAATAATATCGTGATTATTGTCTGCGTGTGGGTGGCTTATTGCTAAATCTGCGGATGGGCGAATTTAGAAAATCCATCGATAAAACGTTGTGCAAAAGCCGCGTTGACACACGCATGGACGGAACGACTTGGAAAATTATTTTATTTTATTGCGAGCGTAATTTATTGGTATGGATGGGACGTCACTAGTTTATTTTTAATAAATGAACGGATAAACGTCTTGCGACATGAGAATTATTGGGGTTTTAGAGAGATTTGTTTTTCACACTTAGGGGTGTCGAAATTTCGAGTTTGATATTTTTTACGTTTCAAAATCGCATTTACGCATTGAGCAAAAAACAAACAAATAACGTTATATCAACATTGTAGCAACATTAAACGTTGTTTTAATGTTGATGAAACATTACCTAAATGTGTTTGCTCAGTGGGTTCATACACAATTGAGGCACTTAAAAGCAAAGGGGTGTAAGTGACAATTTGAAAACATTGGAGTACATGCAAGGGGAACAGTTTTTTTGATAATGAGCAAAGAGATATAGCCCTTTTGCGTCTAGCGTCCACTGGAAAACCATGTTCGCGCATCTGGCCAACATTAAAATAGCAAATCGTACGCAAAAGTCCTACTTCACACGCTAATTACATGTATAACTATTTCTTCTAATACAAGAAAATAAAAACGGAAAGCCAGCTGGCAAAATATTATCATAATATGTACAGCGTGTACATCAATGGTTGGAATTATGTAATCACTTCAATTCACTTTTGCCGCCTTTTTAAAATTGTGCACCTGAACTAAACTGTTACTGTCGTCTGCCAAACAAACAAAAATAAAGCAATTTATCGAAATGTATTCTGATGAGAATAATGCTTTCATAATCGAGTCGTACTTTCGGAATAGGCGATTAGAAAATGGGGCATGGATCTATTCAGTACCAGAGTGTGTTCGAGAATTTCAGCAGAAGTTTCCGGATCACCAATTTGAATATTCGGTGTTATCAAAACATATTCTACGAATAGTGAATCGTTTCAGGCAAACTGGTAGTGTGCAGAGAGGTAAATCGTCAGGAAGGCCCTCTGTGTCACAAGAGGTTGTCGAAGATGTCAGACAACGACTCGCTGTAAGCCCGCAGAAATCTATTCGCAAATTGGCTTTGCAAACTGCAATTCCTTCGAGCACGTGCCATAAGATTGTGAGGAAGAGGTTGAACTTACATCCCTATAAACTGTCTGTGGTTCATCAATTATTACCAGTTGATCCGGAACGCCGAATGAATTATTCTCGATGGTTTTTAGAAAATTTAAATGAAGATCGAACACTGGATTTAACGTTTTTCAGTGATGAGGCTTGGTTTCATCTCTCGGGATATGTTAATTCGCAAAACTATAGGTTCTGGCACTCGGAAAACCCTCACCTTTTTATTGAAACACCGTTACATCCTCGGAAGGTTGGAATTTGGCTAGCAGTGTCCCGCCGTAGAATATTTGGGCCGGTATTCTTTGATGGCACAAATGGTGAGAGATATCGGCAACAACTTATCAATCCTTTTATAAACCAGTTGGACGATGAAGAATTACAGAACGGATATTTTCAACAAGATAGCGCGACAGCTCATACAGCTAGAGCAACATTGGACTATCTTAGAGATTTTTTTGGTGATAGACTAATTAGTCAAGGATTATGGCCTACACGTTCTCCAGATCTAAGTCCGCTGGACTATTCTATTTTTGGATACCTGAAAGACAGAGTTTTTCGACAACGACTACATACGTTGGAAGAATTGAGGGCAGCGATTATAACTGCATGTCAAACGATAACACCTGAAATGCTGATCAATATCTTTGACAATAAAAGAAGACGGGTTCAAATGTGTTTACAGGCGAATGGTGAACATTTTCAGCACTTATAATTATGTTTATTATTATTTTGATTGTTTTATTTGTCTGAAATGTATTCAATAAACACTAGATGTGAGGTTTGAATTCGAGCTTTTGTCTTATATTTTGGTCAATAAACCATCCATTGCATTTGAAGCAAATAATATTTGCAGTAGCATGAATATAACTTTAATTGCTAAATTCATAGTGTGTAAATTAAGTTGCCTAGATAACAATTCAACCCATTTTACTAGAGCGGCATAAAAATATTTTACATGGTTACATAACGACAACCATTTATGTACAGGCTGTATAATTCGTTAGTTAAGAAGAGATGCCGTGTATAAAAACAAAAACACCAGGGCGATATTTATTCATAATTAAATAAACGTTACATTCCAAATATAAATAAATAAACGTTACATTCCAAATTTAGCCTATATTCTGTAAATCTTTAGATATTCCTTGTTTTATTTTTAAGTTCAATTTGAAGATTCAAACGAGTGTTTTCCATTCCCAGACTAAGCATGAAGTAAAATTTCGAGTTTAGAAAAGCCCCGTGAAAATTTGTCGAGGGTCGCGCAGCGACCCGAGACAAATTTTCTGGGCTTTTCTAAACTAGAAATTTTACTTCATGCGCCACGCGTATAAAACACTAAAACATTGTGAAATTTATGTATATTTCAACTTCACTTGAAATCTGTGTTTTATACGTGTGGCGCATGAAGTAAAATTTCGAGTTTAGAAAAGCCCAGAAAATTTGTCTCGGGTCGCTGCGCGACCCTCGACAAATTTTCACGGGGCTTTTCTAAACTCGAAATTTTACTTCATGCTTAGTCTGGGAGTGGAAGACACTCGTTTAAAGCTTCAAATTGAACTCTTTTAAAGAACAACGAATGTTGGAACATTTACAGCTTGTGCATATGTTTACATAAAAGACAAATTCACGGTATAATACAGACTTTTTGGGACTGTGATAATTGAATAAACGTCTTCAAAGTCTAGACAAGAACATTCCTGGATTATATTTTTTTTAAATTTAAATTATAATCTTGTATTTTTATTTTGTTCAAGGGCCGATTATTGGAAATCCCAGGCTCGAAAATATTGCGATTTTTGCAAATGTTGGATCACCGATAACAAACCGGTAAATACAACAAATTAATTTAATACACTTCTCATTGTTTTTTCTAAAGTAAAATTCAATTTACTTTTCCATCAACGTCATTTGCATGTTTTCAATTAATTTTATTTAAGTGTCGAATTTGTAAGTGCGAGTGGATTGATTGTTAAGGGACTTTAATTTGCTACTTTTAAGGTTACGGTGTACTGCCCTGTATTTTAACTTGCTGCACGTTTGCCTCTTTTTAGGTTGCGCCGGTGTTTAAACACGTGTACAGTGCAGCAACTTGCCGCATTCGCAACTTTTAGGATTGGTATTTTTTTTCTAGGTGGGAGGGGAAATACGTTTACGTACGAAGTGTCGGACTCCTTTCGACTACCGTCTAAAACCCCTCCCACTGTCTCCTAGGACACCAACCCGGTACCGTTTATCACATTACTTCGGTATAAATGAATTTGCCAATTCTTGGTTGCAGAATACTTCAAACATTAAAAGTGCGATTCTTTTCGCAATCTACAACAAGTTAGTCTTACAAAGACTATATCAAACACTCATTGAAACAACTACTTCCCGGGCTAATACCCCGACGGACATTGAATTATACAACAAGTGTTTGCTGTTACATACAGTAACCTACTGCAAATGTAACAATTTGGGTCAAAGAAGTATTCTGCAACCAAGAATTGGCAATTTCATTTATACTTATGTTTGAACGGTAACGTGACCGCCAGTCTAAGGTGTCAAATTGTTTAGAGGGAATGGCAAAGCTATACTGATGAGAGATAAATCTCGAAACGCGTCTATAGATTTGACCCAAATTGTTACATTTGCAGTAGGTTACTGTATGTAACAGCAAACACTTGTTGTATAATTCAATGTCCGTCGGGGTATTAGCCCGGGAAGTAGTTGTTTCAATGAGTGTTTGGTATAGTCTTTGTAAGACTAACTTGTTGTAGATTGCGAAAAGAATCGCACTTTTAACATTACTTCGGGTTGGGCCCGGTGGCATCTCGTGTTTCTCGGGCACGGTGGCCTCTCGGGTTTCGCCTTGCGCTTCCTCGTGGTGCTTTGTACGAAAAAGATCCTCCACGAAGGTCGCTACCAGGCTCCACTCTTGTTCGCTTACAAGCATATGACCGACTATGGTATCTGGCGACAGTTGTCCCAGTTGTACCTCCACAACCCTTCGTTGTTCCGCCCACCTTTCACAGAAGAAAAAGGTGTGGTCCGCGTCCTCTATTCCGTGCGCACAATATTTGCACACGGGTGCTGCATATTTTCCTATCCTGTGGAGGTTGGAACGGTAGCACCTATGTCCGCTCAGGGACTGGGTCAGGTAATATGTTACTTCCCCACGTTCTCGCTCCATCCACGGTTTTTTGCTAGGAACTAACTTAGCAGTCCACCTCGCCTTATCAGACACGAACCAATCGTGTTGCCACGTTTAGAGAGTGCCCTGCCTCTCCTCCTTTTTGGCCGGCTCGCGCCCGCAGACGATCTTTCTTAAATAAACGACTCTACGTTCGATGGCCAACAGCCCAATGAGGATCACGGCTATAACAAGAGCCGCTGCCTGAGAAACTGTGCGGTGTGCACAGGATACTCTTAAGGCGGCTCTTTTCTGCACGGAGGCCATGCGTTTACGGTTGAAATCGATGCGCATTTGATTTCCCCATATATCCGCCCCATACAGCAGTATTGCTTGGACTGTTGTCATCAGTAGGCGGCGTTTGCTCGACTTTGGGCCACGAGTGTTGGCTATAATCCTGCTGAGTGAAGTGGTTACCTCGTCAGCTTTCCTCGCCACTTGTTGGATGTGGTAGCTAAAGGACAGTTTGTTGTCGATCGTTATCCCTAGATATTTTGCAGCTGATTTAGTTTGCACCTCTTCTTCTCCTACTTTCATTTGCAGTATCGTAGGGATTCGCTTTGTCGTAAGGATAACGATCTCGGTCTTCGCCACTGCCAGAGATAGGCCATGGTCGGACATCTATGCCTTTACCCTTCGCATGACCTGGTTAAGTTTTAACTGCGCCAGGTCAACTGTTCTGGCCGCTATGAGTGCGGCGACATTATCCGCGTAACCCACAAGACGCGACTCCTCTGGCATATCTAGGCGCAGGATCCCGTCGTATGCTATATTTCACAGGTCCGGTCCTAGGATGGACCCTTGAGCTGCCCCCACAGTTACTTGCGTTGACCGCTGTCCCTCGGAGAAGATAGCTGGGAACCTGGAAACTTCTTAATGCCTCTAACATATCACTCCACCTAGCAGAATTGAAAGCATTCTTTACGTCGATCGTGACCAGTAGTACAATTCTAAGGAAGTGGTGGTTACCTTCTCGTGCCTGTTCGACGGCTTCGACCGCCTCACGGACCGCATCTATCATGGATCGCCCCCTACGGAATCCATACTGCAGGTCAGAGAGATTACCGGCTGCTCGGACCGCAGAAAGGATGCGGGGTTGTAATAGTTTCTCCAGCACTCTCCCAGCTGTGTCCAACATGCACAGTGGTCGTTTTAGGATTGGTATGGTCATAGATAAATTAGATTGATAACTCCTAGGGGGCTCCACGTATCATGATTTTAGTTGACCAACCCACTCGATGGGGCGGCGCCCAAAATCGTTGTCCAATTCAAGCTGCTCTAACGCCCAAACTGCGAAGCGATAACGAAGCGGATGGTCATGCGCCTTTAATTGCTGAGTCAATTGGACCTTATAAGCGAATAATCCGAGATCTTTATGCAGAATTCTCCTCAGGCTAGTGCGTGCAATGTTGAGATCGACGGCGAGTTGATGTTCGTGGATTGAGTATCACACTCTCGGTTACAGCAGCCACATTCTCGTCTGTGCGCACCGTACGAGAACGAGGACCATGAGTGTTGTCCACTAGCATGCCAGTCTCACGAACTTTTTGCACAAATTAATTTCGGCCAAAACTTCTTTTCAACAAACGCACTGTTTGGGCTACACAGCACTCACTTTGGAAATAAGTTTGCAATACTTCCCAACGTTGTTCAAGCGTAAAGCGACTCATTTCGTACCGCGAAGGAATGATACCAACTTTCTGTCAAGATTTCGAGCGGAAAAAAGATGTCAGTGTCAAAATAACCTATGATTTAAAAAGAAACCACTAGATGGCCCACCCTGTATATGAACTTACACAATCATAGAGTCGACGGTGTCTGGGTATGGTGTTCGTACACTTGCAACTTAAACTGCGCAGCATGTTAACTTTCTATGTTTGCAAGTTTTTGTGGTTGCGAAAATGTTCCCAGACTCCGCTAAGACATTAATATATCTTCAATTTTATAGTGTTGAGAGTTACAATATTTAAACACTGGTATCTTTTGAATTGTAGAGTGTTGAGTTTCACGAGAAAGGCAGAAGACATAAAGAGAACGTCGCTAAGCGTTTGAAGCACATAACGAAGAAGAGTCGGAGGGATGAACAGGATAACGTCAAGGTGGACGCGGCTCTGGCCCAAATGGAGTCTGCCGCTTTGGAAGCGTACAGAAAGGATGTGGAAAATAACGCTGATATGACGTCTCGAGCGATTAATAAGAAATTGCAGGACGAAAATTTGGAAATTGGTCCAAGTGGAAAAGTTTGGAGAGAAGCCGTTTCGGAAAGTGGAAAGACTTATTACTGGAACGTCCTAACAAACGGTAAGCGTGTGTGTAAGAAATATACAAGTTGTAATAACTTTTTGACGTTTTTTTTTTATTGATTTTTTTTGCCCTTAAGAGTCCGTATGGGAAGAACCAAAAGAAGGTTTCGTGAAAATATCAGAACAGGACGAAAACACGAAGAAGATATGGAAGGAATATCAAACCAAGACCATTCTTTCCACTAGATTAAGGTAAGTCTGTTACTCCAACTTTTGCTTTACCCCGGGGGCTCTCAACCATTTTTAAAACTCACGAAAATGTACACCCCGCCCTCAATTTAATTTGGGGTATTCACCTACTCAGCAAAACACCAACAAATAACGTTTTATCAACATTAAATGTTGCATTAATGCTGATGAAAGATTACTTGAATGAGTTTGTTCAGTGGGTAGTTAAATTGAAACACCATTACTGCTTGATTACACTTTGGCTACTCTTGGGGAAATCTTTAACACTCCCCCAGTTGAGAAGCCCTGTTTTACACAATAATGTTGAAAATTTCGGTTATTCGCTATCTCGACAAACCTGATATTTAAAGGATGATTACTCATTTTTGCCGACATTTTCAGGAATCAGGAGGAAAAGAGAGATAAAGAGGAGGAAAGAGCGGCAGCAGCGAGAGAAAAACTGAAGGAGAGAAGGGTGGAACCGTTGGAACCCGTTACCGCCGCACCGATAATTGAGACAAAAATTGAACCATATGGAAAATGGAGTGTCGTAAGGTAAGCATTGAAAATAATGTATTTTGTTGATTGATGCTCTAGCCAAGGCTATAACTAGAAATAGTTTTCGTGGGAGGTTTTATTGGTAAACATATTATTTTTGTTCTTACGCTTTTACAAACCAAAATTTGCAATTTTAAAAATTTCGGGGGGGGGGGGGGGTTAACTTCCCTATATCCCCCACCTGGCTACTGCCTTGGCTCTAGCTACAATTGAAGCGTCTACATGCAAAACCAGCCAATTGCTTTTTGATTTTGAAGTTAGGTATCCCGTGATCCTACTCGTCTGAGGCTACAATTTAAAAAATAAATTGACCTAAATCCATCCTAAATCTATTAAAATGAAGTTTTAAAAATCCTGTCGAATGTAAAATGTTCTACATTTCTCGGTTGCAGAAGCCAACATATTTTTCAGTTGCAAAACCTGATAGATAATTTTTCTTGTTCCCATTCGATACAACCCTCAATTAACACTATTTAATTTATAATTTTTCAGTTGCAAAACCTGGCAACTTTTTACTTAGGTTTACATCATTTTTCTTGTTCTCATTCGATACAATGCTCATTCAACGCTAATTTATTTAAAAGAAGCTGCAAAATCAGTTTTTGTCATTTTGCCACAAGTTTGTCAAAGCATGTATGGCCGGTTTTGCATCTTTGCAAAACACGTTTGGCGGGTTTTGCATCTGGGCTACTCAATTGATTTGTTTCATTTTCTGTTTAGTGTACAAGAAGTGGAAGAACCAGAACCCACAAATGAAACAGAAGATCCGGAAGAAGAAGAAATAGAGGAGCCAGCACCTGCCATTAGAGGCTTCAAGGAAAAAACAGTAGAATCGCTAGTGAGCGGCGGTGAAAAGGTTCAGTTCAAAAAACGTAAATTCAACCAGTCTGCACGAAAAAACGGAAGGATACGATTGGACGACGATTGAATAAAACTTGAACACAACAAAAACTCTAAGTAAAAACATTAATCATTAAATTTAAAAATACGATAAAATGTTACTTTTAAAATCATGCACGATTTGATAAGACTTTTTAGCAATGAACTACGAGTTTAGGAGTTTAGAAAAGCCTACAAATTTTGATTTGCCGGGCGGAGCGAACCGAGCCCGGAAAATCCAAATTTTTAGGCTTTTCTAAACTCAGTCTCAGTTATACAAAGTGAAAAAGTGTTTCATTTATAAATTAAAAAAATATTAAGGATAAATGAAGTCACTTCAATATGACTGAAAAAGTTTTTCCATGATATCAATATTTATTTAAGGATTAAAGGAAGGGGAAAAAAAGATTGAATTAAATGAAAAAACGAAGCATTCAATTGTTTGGTAAATGCAAAAAAAGTTTCAAGTTATCAATAATTATTAAAAGATTAAAGGAAGGAAAAAATGATTGAATTAAAAGAAAAAACGAAGCATTAAATTGTTTGGTAAATGCAGTATTCAACATAATATTCCACATTTAATATTAATTTTTTACATCTCTTTGTTATTTTTTAATAATTATTATTCCTTTTTTAAATAATCAATTGTTGATGTTAATAATTCATTAAATACACTGTCTGTTCCAAGAAATTAATGCACCACTTTACAGTTTCTTAAAAAAATGTATTTACTCTTTAAGGCAAATTTAACTTTATTTATAGTCACTGTAAAAAGTTAATTAAAGTGGTAAAACATAGTTAAGTGTTTTAATATTATTTTAACTTTATTTATTTATTCATTCATATACTTAAACTTTTGCAGTTTTAAACAACTGCAACCTGTCAAAATAAACACAAGATTTAAAGCATTCTTCACTATTTCAAAGACGCTAAAGTGAAATACACGAAAATAAGACACATTTCTTATATTTTGAGAAATTGCAGATAGTGCGTTAATTTCTTGGAGCAGTGTAGTATTTAACATAATATTCCAAATTTAATATTAACTTTTTACATCTTTTTGTTTTTTTTTATTAGTCATAATTATTCCTTTTTTAAATAATCAAGTGTTGATGTTAATAACTAATTAAATACTTAAATAATTACAAGTATATAAAACATGGTAAACAATTTTTTCGCTATGTAAATATTATATAAAAAAACTTACAATATTTAATAAAATACGATAATACTAAATTACTATCTTTGGATTACTTACATTGATAATAATAATAATAATAACAATAATGATGACGATAGTAATAAAATACGGTAACAATTGATGAAACGAAATTCAATCTTCGAATTAAAAAATCAGACATGTCTGCATTTGGCAAACGGCCACAGAATTACAATAGGAAAAAAATATTTAAAAAATTAAATTGAGCTTAAATTAAAGTAAATTTCATGCAACTGTGTTATTAATGTTCAAATTTACTGAATGATTTTTAATTTTAAACCAACAATTTTTCATTTCTTTTGATCATCGTTAAAATAGGTTATGATAACATAACAAACACCCCTATAATTTATCTACCCCCCGTCCAGTTGATAGTGTGGTACCTCCTCAGTGCTGCTTATCTCCTTTATCAACCCCTCGTCCTCCCCGGCCAGTTAATAGCGGTACCTCCTCAGCGCTACCAACCTCCTACAATTCATCTACCCTTCGTCCTCCCCGGCTAGTTGATAGTGGTATCTCCTCAGCGCCGATAACCTCAACCTCTCCTGCTGCAAATCCTTCTCCAATTCCAGAACCCTGACCTGCGAGTCCATTTCTAACCGTTTCGCTTGGTGCAGGGACATGTTGGTTACGTCGACTTCGGTGGAGTTGTCGATCAGCTCGCTACAGTCCTTAACGGTGCCAACTATGGTGCCGGTCGCCCGTGTCACCTCTTTCGAGGCAATTTTCAGTTGTTTTAAGTTTTCGCTGTTTTTGTTCGCCTTGACTTGGCTGGCCACGACGAGTTGAGCGGTTGATGCGGATATTTCATGTGCCGCCACAACTAGGGTTTCTAATTTTCCTTCGCCGCACACTACTTTATCGGCAGAGCTCCTGAGTTAATAAAAGAAAAAACTAACAATTATTATTGAGAGACAACAAAATTTGTTACTATATAACCTGGGTTCGTAAGTAATAATGAAAGTAATGAAAAAAATGACATAAACAATTAAATGTTATGAGATTAGGTATCCTTACAAGAGAAATGTAGCAGCGACAGCAATGGCTTTTGCAGCTGAAATGAACCCGTCCGTCCACCGGTGGTTCCTCTTGTAGAATTCTTTAGTGCCGGCCGTGCCTTTGCCCTGCTTCACTATTTCCCCTTGTAGCAATTTAGATTTCTGCACTAAATGCCTGATGGCCTCCATTAGTTTGGTACAGGAGTCCAGAATTTTCTCGTTGACTTGCAGTTTTATGCCGGAGTCGGCCTCACGCGATTTACTCAGCATATCCTATTTTGAAATTATATAAATTGAAACGTAAAACATCTTTACAAGTAGTGTTTAAAAATTAGTTTGTAGTAGGCTGTGACCTTCATTTTATGGATAAACCTGCTAGTTGAAACACTATTATTGAATTAAATAAAAATTAAAACAGAAATGTATTACGTTAAGCCAACAACTAACAAAACAAACAAATTATTTTGGCTGTGAAGCTTGCTTTACTTATTGTGTTAATCTATTTTTATTATTTGCTGCAACTTGATATTTGCAATAGCAAACAACGCTTTATTTACCCCAGTTCCATTTAGTTGAGAAGTCGACTGAAGACAATCAACTTTTTTTATCTGTTAAAAATGTGCCCAATTTTAGATACCTATCTAAATTGAAGGGAAAGAAACAACAACAAAACAATGGTAAAACAAAATATTGAACTAGGTAAATTATTGAAATTGAATTGTGTTCAGTATGCCGGCGCCCGGATACCCATAGACAGGTTAATTTTTTACTTTCTTTTATGAACGTTTTCAAGTATATTTTTTTTAGTGAAGTCCGTGAGACCTTTTTTTATACAACTGGTCCTAATTATTCGTCGACTCACTTGCATCTTAATCGCAGCCTCCTCGATGGCCTTGTCCATCATCATCATTTCGTTGTTCAGCAGGCTCTCCAAGTTCTCCACTGTCTCGCCCTTCACGGATCCGATCATAGTTTCAGCGAGGGTAACAACGTTGGCCAATTGTTCAAGTGATTGATTTACGGCTGTTTCAGTCGGCATTTTCTGTTTTAAACACTCTAGTAAATATAACACGCTTTGTCCAAGAGTTTTACACGAATCAGCCATTTCTACAACACACAAACTTAATAAATCACCATGAATTTTCATAAAATAATTGATTTTTTTAAGGTTAATTATTATTACTCCATTTCTATGCACGGTTTTTATAAATTTTGCAACTATTATGACACACAGTTTATTTATATAAATCATCAATTCTGCCGTTTTTATGACCATTTTTTTAAATCATTGAATGCACCAAACAATTTTTATAAACCTTCATGTGTTATCATGAAATATTGCTTAATTATTATTACTTACTTTCTCCAAAAGAAATATCTGGACTGCTGTTGGACGTCGCTTTCCCATGAAGGATGTAAAACGCACTTTTATTCGCTATTCGACCGCTTACAGTGATCAATTTTTCCGGATCGTCACTCGACAAGTCCAGAGCCGATTTCAGCGAATCCTGACACTGCGCTGTTAAACTGCACAAATAATCGGGACTGCAGGTAACTGCCAATAAGGCGGGATTATCCGTTTCGTCGATGGCGAACTTGATGACTCTCTCGTTCTCATCTAGAGACGCTTTGACTAGATCCTCGATTCGAGCATCACAACTTAATTTGACTAAAAAATAATCAAGAAAAATAAGACAAGAATTCTCGATTTTCAGAATAATAACTCAATTTTATTGACAAGTGAAATTCGGGCATCACAACTTAATTTGACTATAAAAAATAATCAAGAAAAATAAGACAAGAATTCTCGATTTTGAAAATGTTTACTCAATTTTATTGACAAGTGAAGAAAACCAAATAACAATTGCTTTCTTCAGTTCTCTTCATGATTGAAAAAACTATTTACGTTTTACAGCAATTTACCATTTTTCAACTCTTCGTCCTTTTTCCTCTCCTTTAATGATAAATCCATGAATTTTTTTGTTAGGTCCTCGCCTTGCCTCTGCGACACATTCAAACTCTCTTCCATTTCAGCTTTTTTCATCGCAATGTCCGTCATCTGCACTTTAAGTTTCTGCAAGTTGGAAAAAATGTAAAAAGCAAACGTTATTTTGTTGTAATAATTAATTATGTTGATTTTTAGGTATATCCTAAATTGGTTCATTAGTTGGACAATAAAGGTATTTATTTATTACGGTACCGTGTGATCATTTACAATATAATTTAGAGTAGGCTTTGAATTTTAAATTAGATTGGCACTGCTGATTGTTAACACAAGGTTTGTTAACTTTATTTTACTAGTTGAAAATCCTATCACTAAGCCGGTAGCAAAACTATCTTTTCTTTTAACATTGGCCGATCAGCATGTATATCGATGCGGAATACGAAATTTTACACAACGCCTATTATCTTCAACCTTTATCTTAACATAACAGTCGACTGTTAAACTTAACATTTGCGGTACGGAATATCCCTGAATGTGTGGCTTACATCGTATTCTTTTTCAATGTCGGCCTTCTCCCGGACGATGGTGAGCATTTCGTCGGTCTTGCACGCTTCCATCTTCTTGTACTCGGCCTGGATCCTTTCGCGCTCGCTTTCCGCATCTTTAAATTTATTTTCAAATTGCTGTTTACATTGTTCGAGTTCGGTTAATTGGTGACTTACGCTTTTTAAGTTCTTCTCTACTTTGGCTTTCTGGATTAAATACAAAAATAACAATCATTAATCAACAAATCAATTTACATTCATCTAAGTTTATTGACGAAACCGTGCGCTACATTTTTTTATAAGATTCATTCCAAAAACAGCAAATAAAATCTTCAGACTTCTACCAAGAGTTCTGTTCTTTATGTTAGACGTATATAATGTTATTTGTTTCAAGACACAAATGTTATTAAGCAGCAAACATTTGTAATGATAATTGCAAAACACTCACCTCTCTTAAGAGCTGTATGTGTTCCTCCCGTAATTTAAGATAAGAAGTCTTAAATTTCTCCTCCTTCGCTTTTTCTAAAAAAGAACAAAAAGAAACAATCATTTACTTAAGCTAAAAAGGAAATCTCGTGTTGACGTACGTTCTTCGTCCTGCACTGGTTGCGATGCGACCAACTTTTCGTTTTCTAATTTCTCCTGCAATAACTCGCTCTCTGTCATGGCCAATTTGGTTTCCATAGTGTTGATTTGTTCCTCCAGGTGTTTTTTCTGTTTTTGGTTTTTGTCACATAACACACTTATTTCTGCCCTAGTGAAAAAAAGAAAAAAAAACAAGAAAAGTAGATTTAAATATCTTGTGGTGGAGGCAGTTACTTTGTGAAACATTGTAAATATTTAAATAATTAACACTGATTACTTTTTTGTATTCACTTTTTATTTTAAACTGTGACTAGTTTCGACTCAACAGCGAGCCATTATCAAAGCTCAAAGTAGATTTAATTCGGTTCTAATAAACAATTGTAATAAATCTTGGAAGAAAAATAGAATACCTTTAACCAAGCTCATTAGATACATTTATTAACCCGTACCAGTCCCGTGTTGGAATATATCCAATAAATATTTTACTACGCCAATAGCCCAGACAAGGACATACTAAGAAATAAATTTATTATATTTATTTCTATGTAGTGATGGGCGTAATCGAATGGTATCAATAATCGATTATTAGGATTTAAATTAAATTGATAATCGAACGATAGCTCAAGAGATCGTTAAAAAATTGCTAGAGAGATCACCCGAAAGATAGCTCGAGAGGTCATTTGAAAGAATGCTTGAAAGATCATTTGAAAAATAGATTGCTCGAGAGATCGTTCGAATGATGTTTTGTGTGATCAATTAAATAATAATTCAGATAATAATCTATTGCAATAAAATAAAATCCAACAAAAATTATTTATAAATTTCATTGTATTTCTGTAATTTGTTAGTAATATAGCAACAATTAGGTATTATAAAATACTTTAATTAAATTACATTCAAGTTAAAATTAAACCAAAACGTTTCAATGATCAAAAAAGGATGATTTGGCAGGTATATTCTCATTTTCGATAACATAAAAAATTAATTTTATAAAATAGACCCAATTTAAATTTATGTATGTTCGTTTACCTCAAGCGATCACAGTCAGAATGCAAGCTTTTAATTATATTATCCCTCTCGGCTAAAATATCAAAATCTACAACAGGCATTCTCGGCATTACTTCTTCCACGATAGGCGGCGGCGGCGGTTCCGAAGTGTCTATTAAATTAACCTCGACGTTTTCCTCCTCCTCTTGCGGCACGAATACTTCTTGCGTTACGTAAGTGTTGAAATTCGCTTGAAAATTAGGCGGCGTCTGTCAATGAAATGATAAAATTTTTTATTTTATTTATTTTATTATTATTACATAACATAATATGTTTTTTTAAATTAAACCTCTCGACACCCAAATAATAGTGTTGCTACATTGGGTTTTTTGTAGTCATGAATAATCGATATACTCTTTAATAATTAATCAATTATTGTTTGACTAGTAATGAACTGGTTGCTGCAGTTGAAGAAATGATTCACGAAAACCTCAAGTGTACAATTTCTGCTCTCTTGATGAGTCTTGGTGGCAAGAGGTCTAACAATGACGATGAGATCAAAGAACATGTTACTTGGTAGATATTACAGGCGGCACCTTCTTATATTGAGGGAATACAAAAGCTTGTGCCTAGCTATGGCAAGTGCCAACAAAATGGTGGGAGTAATATCAAAAATAGTTTATGTTCAAAGATTCTTTTACTGTATTTTTTTTTCCAAATATGTATTTGTTTTCTCTAATCAGTCAAACGAAACTTACCTTCTGGATATACCAGGTAAGTTTAAATTGACTATGGGCTAATGGCCCGTGGTCTTTCTGCCCCTATTTATATAGTTTATTGATTCTGGTTGTACGAAATCTTTTGTAAAATAATAGTTATTATTTAATATATGTTTCAATTTTGAATTTATAATAAATTTACAATAACATACATTCAGTGATCTATGTATACAGAGAGTTTTATGTAACACCGAACATTTTCATAACAAGAATTCTTCTTTTAAGTATACATATGCATCCGTTGTACATTTTCCGATGCTCGGTTTATTAAAAGAATACAATTTGAAGCTTTAAACGAGTGTTTTCCACTCCCAAGCTAAGCATGAAGTAAAATTTCGAGTTTAGAAAAGCCTGAAAATTTGGATTTGCCGGGCGGAGCGAAGCGAGCCCGGCAAATCCAAATTTTCAGGCTTTTCTAAACTCGAAATTTTACTTCATGCGCCACCGGCACAAAACACTGATTCAATGTAAAGTTCAGCGGTGTGTTTTAAACTTCGTAATATGTCAGTGTTTTGTACCGGTGGCGCATGAAATAAAATTTCGAATTTAGGAAAGCCTGAAAATTTTATTTGCCCGCTACGCGACCAAACCAAATTTTCAGGCTTTTCTAAACTCGAAATTTTACTTCATACTTAGTCTGGGAGTGGGAGCGTTTTAAGTAAAGATTTATGGCATATACACTGTAATTGAGACATGTATACTTAAAAGAAAAACTCTCTGTATGTACAAATTGAGGCATTAATTGCAATTGATTAGCTACAACTTGTAATGGTCATATAGGCAACTCAATTTACACATAACCTGAAAATTAAAAGTGTCAAATCGTATGTGATGAAAATGTTTGGTGTTATATAAAACTCTCTGTATATCACTGATAGGTTCACTAACAGGTTCAATAATCTTATCGGATTAGACTTACATCTGGTAGAGGTGCAACGGTAATCAGATTTTTAAAATAATGCATCATATTTGTGTTTTGGTAAAACAACCTCAACTGTTTGAATTGCTTCATGAAGCGCTCCCTATGTCCTTCTAAAACATCGTAGGGCACGCTGGAGTGTAAAATGAATAAAATCTTGACGTTGTGATCGTAAAGTCGTGAAGCGTCCTGTATGCACGGGATTATAGGTGCTAAACGGCACTGCCCGGGACTTGTCATAGAACTAGCTTTTGATAAAAATACTGAAATTTCAACAGATTATTTAGAAATTGTTGAGATGTGTGTTTTTTTGTTAGGGAATTAATTACCTGTTTGTTGTAAGTCCAAAATAGCATCTAGATAATCAAACATTTCCACGGATAATTGAAAACTGAAATTAAAAGTATTTGATATTAAAATTCTTGTATGCTTTAGTTGTCAGTAAAAAAAAACAAAAGGAAAATCATACAGACCACCGTTAGTGTTCATTAGAATTACAACACAGGAGTTTTTAAGTGAAATAAATCAAGGGATTTTATTTTCATTTTATTTTTTAAAATCTGTATGGGGGAGGTAAACTACTGCAAGCCACATTTTTGAAATTTTACGGTGCTTTTTACCTCTCGATAGACTAAAAAATTCTGATTCCAACAGTATACATAAAAGTATTATGAAAAAAAATGGGACTTAGTGAAATATTTAATCATGTTTCAGCATATGATCAACGAAAAACAAGTAAATATAATAAAGATATAGCATAGAAGCCTCTAAAATATTAGTTAGCAAAGTATGATTAATTAACTTATTTATGTTTAATCCAGATTAGAAAGTGATGAATAGAAATAAAAATTACCATATGTCTGGATTATTCCCACATATACTCGTCAAATCTTCTGTCGTCACACTTAAATTCCCTGGAAACCTAGGGTTCCGCCTGTGGAAGTCCAATTTTGCAATGAGCAGATTTGTGTATTGTTTAATTAGCTTTCCATAACCCTCCTCTAAATGTCCCTGTAATTCAGAGAAAGAAAAAAAAAGCATTATTAATGTGCGATTTAATATGCAATTAGTCGTAAATTAACCTAATTAAGAAGTATATTTTGAACTTCAGACTAAAACAGTGTTTTGTACCGGTGGCGCATGAAGTAAAATTTCGAGTTTAAAAAAGCCTAAAAATTTGGTTTGGTCGGTCCACTACGCTACACGACCAAACAAAATTTTCTAAACTCTAAATTTTATTTTATTCTTAACCTGGGAGTGGAAACGATTGTTTGGTTTCAAATTGCTATGGTTATGGTAACTATGTGTAGGTTGTGTAAACAGTCAATACATAGGTTACCATAACCTCAAATTTTTTCCATCATTCAATTAGTATTCCGGGCAACTGCACAAAAAAATGCGGGCTACTCTAATTTAGAATTTAAATGAATGCACAGTATTTTTTTACTTACCCATAATTTACCCAATTCCTTTAAATACCTCCTGTGCTGCTGGCTATGATCGATGCACAGCGGATGGCCCTCCCGCAGGATTTTGTGCAACACGTGGCAGAACTTCCAGGCGACGATCATGTCGTCCATGCAGGGCAGCCGGAGGGCGATGCTCCAGAAAATTTTGGCTCCTTGTTGCGAAAACGTGCCGATGATCGTCGACCGCACATGTTTCTGCTTCACTGGCGTCTCCTCTTTATTAATCGCCTTGTGTATTGCAACGTTCTAAAAATTCAAAGATATCGATAACACTACAAAATCTCCACAAGAGATACTTTTTTCATCACCAAAGTGAGGCAATTCGCAGGGATCGCTCGTGAACCCTTGCTGCCCAGTCGAGTTAAGCGTATAACACATGCGACTTGATGTCAAATACACAAGCAGACAAATGCATCGTCAGATATAGACGCAGTCGTCCACTCAACACACAGTCGCACCCAACTCGACTGAGCGGCCACGGTTCATGAGCGATTCCTGTCAAAATCCGCCCAGTATTAATCACACATTAATATTACTTAATTGGGGTCCCTGTATTATCCAAATTACAATAGTGAGTTAGCCATATAGACTAGCAAAAAAAAAAAAAAAATTAATTTCCATTGATCCTCTTAGTTATTTATTTATATTTAACATAAGGTGCATTTGTCAAGGAATACTTAAAAGATATAAATCAAATATAATATGTACTAAAACCGCAAATAAAAATTAGTATAATTCCCCTAGTTTACTCTGTAGAAATATTACGTAAAAACCCGAGTGAATCCCGAGTATATAGTGAGAATTTTCTAGTATTCCTTAGTCCATTAACGGGTTAAGTTTAGATAAACAGTTTTTAAAATTATTAATAATTAAACAACAAAACACATTTTTAGCGTACATTTTGCATTAACTTTATTACTTACATATTTATAAAACTCTTTATCACTATAATAATCAACGTCCATTGTTATTGGGTAATTTGGGTTGTTAGTATCTAAAGGCAAGAAAAATGTTCATGCAAAATCTGAAATTAAAAATCATGCATAAATTATACGAACTCGAACCAAATGACTGCAGAGTTTTTAAATGCACGGATTTTAGGTAAAAAGCTAAAAGCTAAGCTATTAACAAAAAAAATATATAATTTGCTTGGTGAGAGCAAGCATTTAGTGAGTTTTACTTTTAAATGATGACATGTGGTTATTAGAATTGCAAGTAGTGAGATTCATTGATGACTAATCCCAATTTATGAACGTGGACTGAGGATTAACATTCAACTTTTTTTTATTTGTTGGTTTATAAGGAAGTGAGATGAATCATTGTGTCAGTACTGATCAAGCATTACAAATGAAACAGACTTACAATTTCATGATCAAGAATAAATTAGCCTGCACATGCATTAATTCAGAAAGATAACTTTATTTTATTTATACATACAGATTTTTAAAATATTACAATTAAAACAAATATAAACATAAAATAGAAACACCTACATACTAAATACAATAAATAACATACAATATTTCTTTTATAACGAGAACAGATTAAATTAAATTAAATTAAGTGCATTAAGTGTGCCTTGAAAGTGTTGAGGGAGTTTCCAAAAAAATCGAGCGATAATGCGACACTGTTAACATGCCTGGCGATCCGTGGCATGGGACTGTTCATAAAACTGATGATGGAATTTTAAATAAAACTTAAGTCTAAATCAAAATTTTGTCAATCGCCCAAAATTAAGAAGGCAGTAATAAGTAAAATTTACAAGATAAGGAAGTGATAAACAGAAATGCAAATTAAGCAGGTGCTTTAAAATTCAAACAGGTGCAATCGGCTTGAATATATTATCGGCCCGAATTTTAATAATTCGACAAGCTATCAGTTTGTTTTTGCGCAAACAGTTACAGTTTTTAAGGATAATAAGATGAAGAAGAAATTACAAATCTGATATAAATTGTTTCTAAGTTTCAGTTCAGTCCATAATCGTGATCAAAACTGATCGTGTAAATTGTTGATTGACGGATCAAACTGGTTTATCAAATATTATGATAGTGAGCCTGTCAATCTGTCCTCAAAACAATTTGATATCAGATTGATCGTCTAACCTCCGTCTAAGATTATTTTAGTCTTTATCTAGCATCTTTTGCTATAGAATAACATAGAAAAGAGGAAAACCTTCCTCTTTTCTATGTTATTCTATAGCATAAGATGCTAAATAAAGATTATTATTATATATTATTTTGCATTAAGTGTTGTGCTTGTCAAACAACACTTAGTGCAAAATAATATATAATAATTATCTTTATTATAAACTCTGTTTAATAAAGATAGGAAATAGTTTGGAGAAATAGTGAAATACAACTGACAAAAGAGGAAAACCAAAAGAAAAAGACTACAAATAACACGGAAAGGAAATTAAAAATTTGGTACGAAAAGTAATTTCTCTATCCAATTTATCAAAGAGCTTTTATTCATGTTTAAAATTAAAGTAATGATTTATAAATTCAACTCATTAAAATAATTGATCCACATTACCCTAATTATGTTGATGCAGGTTCTGTTACTTCCATTACCGCACTTTAGCTACTCATTAAGGAAATTAATAGATCACGTCTCACGTCCTTGTTACAACAATATTTATTTTCAGTCTAATAACGCACTGCTTTATTTATAGAGTTGAAAAATAATAAATGTACTGTAAGTTTAAAATGCTGGCATAATCGTAATACAAACAAAGATTAAATATTGTTTAATTTTAATAACACACTGTCTTATTTATAGAATTGTAAAATAATAGATACACTATAAGTTTAAAATGCTGGTGTAATTGTCATACAAAGATTCAATATTTCTTCAGTTTAATAATGCACTGCCTTATTTATAGAATTGGAAAATAGTAAATGTACTATGAGGTTGAATTGCTGGCATAGTCGTCACACAAAGATTTGAACTAATCTAAAAAGACGTCAATTATCAGTGCTTTATTATATTCCGTGTTTATGCATGAAGTAAAAGTTTAAGAAAGCCTGAAAATTTGGATTTACACAACACTGATTTAATGTGCAGTTCATTATTTTACTTGCAATTTATCAGATTTTTGCTCTATCTACGATAAATTCAGTGTATAATTTGCTGAGAATTTATATTTCAATTTAATATGATTAAATCAGGTTTTTGCAAATACATAATTTTAAGCTTAATAAAGAATATTTAAATTGAAATGTGCGACAACTACATTTAATAACTGTTTAACACAACAGGAAATCATCACCTAGATGTTTTAATTGATTTAAATTAAATTATAAGCATCGCATGCAAATATGGGGAGCAAATTTTCAGTGCACAATCATTTCACCCACACACCGAATGTCCAACACAGCAAAAAACAATTGCCAAACACCAATAAAAGACAATCTCAATTGTTGATTCACATGCAAATTAACAAAATCTAAACGATTTTATCTACTTTGTTTGGGCAAACAATTTCTAGAACAATGGACCTTATAAATTGAATTGCTGAACAAACACCACAAATACATTATTAATCGAATAAAAAGCGTGCGGCGAGTGAATTAAATCCAATTTGCAACAATCGCGTTTGTTTTTACTCACCTGCGATTTTTCGAATTGTTCCTGCTCGATCTCCAAGCTGGTCTTTCTGTTCTGGAGCACTCTGGGCAGAGATAACGAAGCCATTTATTGTCTTATCAATCGATCCGCTGGAGTATTTTTAAAAAAAGCACGATAACAATCCCATCACTTGAGGCAGCACACACACGCAAAACCAACAAACGGGGGGAGCACGGAAATTGCAAAACAGTAGAAAACACCCACCGGTCGTGACAAACAACTGCCAATTCGTGACGTCTACGGTGGCGACATTGTCGGTCGGAATTTGAACTAATTAAATTGTGAATAAATAATAAATCCTTTAAATTTCATAAAACTTATTTAAATTATACACCATATTGACAATTTTATCATTTTATAATTATATTATTGAAGAATTGTTTGTAATAAATGCTATAAACTTTAAATTAGAGCAAACACCCGCTTGATTTATTTAACAAAACAGCGCAATCAGTGGTCGGAGTGCAAACTAAAAGTTAATGGCGCGATGTTTGATTATAAAAAATATACTGTAAAAAATGTTGAATCTCACCCCAAGATTTTTTGGTTCATTCAAAATCTTTGTAAAAATAAATAAATTGCCTGTGTACTTCTCGATAATAATTATTACTCAGATGTTGACAAGTCTGAGTGTTTGAAAATAAATAAAATATTTTTTAAAAATAATATTCCTTCATCAGTGTAAAAGTCAAATTAATGAAGTAAGTATATAGGAAGTGAGTAAAGGCTGGGTCACAATAAAAACGAAAACGAGAAGCAAGTTCTACAACACAGGCTCCCAAGAACAAGAAGCAGCTCGGTGGTGGATGTTAACATGGAAACATTTGATTCAACTTGCTTCCCATTTTAGTTCCCCTTCCAGTTCTTGTTTTAGATTTTATTGTAAACCGGCGTTTAGTAGTACAGAGTTTTGAGTAAAGTATAACGACACGCTTCGATTGAACATAATACTTATCCATTTTAAGGTTTAAACAAAGCAATTCTTATTTCATAACATAATTATTTATTCAACTATTTAAAACTGACTAGATCACAATAATTAATATTAAACCTCGACTGCACCTTTTTGCAATTCCCTATCTAGATCTTTTTCCAGCTCGGTGCCTTCGTATAAACTGTGCTTGCGGACCAATTCTTGCATTCTTTGCATTTCGAATTTGGTGTGTGAATATTTGTACCTGCACTGCGTCCAGTAGGATAAGGTGACGACGGCTAAGGAGGCGACGCCGAAATGGCACGAGGTCAGCGTTCGGCTGGTGAACATGAAGTAGACGAGTCCGGTGCTAATGCCGCTTCCGATTCCGTACAGCCAGCTGTTGCGGAAGCAAGGCATTTTCGATACATCCTTACCGAATATTATTAAAGCCTAGCAACAATAGCATACTTTAAAGTTGTAGGATTTGAATAAATGCAGTTGATGTAACACTTTAAAATAATGATTTAATTGAGTTGTGGCATTCAAATAAATGCAATTTATTTTGAATTTAAAAGTATCTTCATTTCGAAAATGTTTATGATTAAACACTTTAAAGTAATTTCTTACATTGAGAACATAAATACATGACAGTCTATACATGTAAAGACAAAAATTGTATCAAATTATTTACTTAATATTAGAAAAGTATTAGTAAGTATACTTTTGTTCAAGAAAAATACATTTTTTTCCGACTCGTAAAATTATTTATATAATGTGTTAATGTAATAAATCAATTATTAAATAGTTAACGTACCTTCTCTTCGTTTTCTTCGCTCATTATAATTTGCTCTTATTGTACATGTAATTGATGAAAAATCTAAGGATAGTGGAAAATTATTTAGATGAAATAAGTGAGGTTATGTCCAATAATAGATATTTCTGAATGATGAAATTCGATATACAATAGATTATATGAATCGACATTTCCGGATGATCTAATTTATTTTAAACAACGAGTTTTCTAAATAAGCAAACTTCGATGCATGTGAAATTTTACGCATTTCTAAATGACGAATTTCCATGTATCGATATTCAAACCGACGCATCGAAATTCATCATCTAGAAAGTGAGGTTATTAATCAGCTGTTGTTTTGACAACAATGAAAATTACTGAGTGAATTTTGGAAGAAAAAGTAATGTAAATTTAACTGGATTCCTTGAAGTGTTAAACATTCTCGAGCGATATTAGAATGGGGAATCAATTAGTGGGGATAGCCCCATCTCAGATATTTCCCGTCGAGCATTACTTGACGGATTTAACAGAGCTTAAATTCGATATAAGGTGAGTTATTTATTAGTTCGTTGCTTTACAGAATATGTGCAGCGCAGTTTTAATATCCTCTGAGCTTATGGGGCCTGTAGAAATACAGGTTGAGATTGGAAGATTATTATTATTTTTACTAAGATATTATCTTACCTAAGTAATGATGTGTACATTTTGGTAGAGAATAAATGTATTATTATTAGTTAATTTTTATTTTAGTTTGGGCAGTACTCGATTTTTAAAAGTAGCTAGAGCCGACTCACAAGAGGGTCTAATTGTAGTCAAAGTCTTTGCAATACACGACCCCTCTTTACCGTTATCGCCTTACAAAGATAGGCTCGATGAAATCCGAATCAAACTCTCTTCAGCTGTAAATTGCTTACCTTTTCAAAAAATAGTGGTGATGGAAAAAGCTGGTTTAATTATGCGCGAGTACGTCAAATACAGTTTGTACGATAGAATAAGCACCCGACCGTTTTTGACGAACATCGAGAAAAGGTGGATAACTTTTCAAGTTTTATACGCTCTGTATCAAGCGCATAAAGTGGGGGTTTGTCATGGCGATATTAAGCTGGAGAATATAACAGTGACTTCATGGAATTGGGTGCTGTTGGTGGATTTCGCTTCGTTCAAGCCGACTTTTTTGCCAGAGGATAATCCCGCAGATTATTCGTATTTTTTCGATACTTCCAGGAGGAGGACTTGCTATATAGCGCCGGAGAGGTTTATAAAGACACTGTCGATGGATAGTAATGCTATGTTTAACGAGAATCCGTGTAATTCGGGCGAGTTGAAGCCACCGATGGACATTTTTTCAGCTGGGTAAGTTATTATTCTTGTATTTTGTGCAAAAAATTCAGTACTTAATGGGAACCAAATTGAAGATATTCAGTACTCAATAGCAATAGCAATTTTTGACACCATTACATATGAAATTAGAACATTGTAAAAAGTGGGACATTATTAAAAAATGAACATGATAGCAAATGTGTAAATATTAATCAAAATAAAAACCCCATTTATGTATTCTTTAAATAATTATTTTAGTTGTGCTTTATTGGAATTGTGGAACGAGGGTCATCCCCCCTTTGAACTATCACAATTACTAGCGTACAGATCCGGAGAATATTCACCTCATAAACATTTGGATCGATTGGAAGATCCGGCTTTGAAAAGCTTGTTGTCGAGCATGATACAAAGAGACCCGTCTCAAAGGCTAACGGCCGAATTGTATTTATCACAAGAACGCGGACGGCTATTCCCAGAATATTTTTACACATTCCTGCAGAGCTACATGCTGATGTTCTCTGCGAGCCCTATACTTTCCTGTGACGAGAAAATTTCAAGATTAAAAAATGATATTGGTAAGATACAATATAATATTTGGACCTATTCTTTCTTCAGAAAATAAAGTTTCTAATCATAGACACATATTTCGAGTCCTCGTCATTATCAATACCAACTAATTTGTAAGTTTTGCATATGGAATAGGCCCAGATAATTTAGTAAAAAGGTATAGAATGTGATGAAAGAATCTAATTTTTTTATATTTTTAGGGAATATATTCAAATTTTTGAATAATAACGATGAGAAAGATTCTGAAATAAAGAAAGAGAACGACGGGTTGGTGATAATAGTGTCTTTAGTGACTGCTAGTATTCGTGGTTTGCACGATTGCACTTCGAAATTACAAAGTTTAGATATACTTTATGAATTAGCAATGCATGCTAATGAGGAAACAATTTTGGATCGAATATTACCATACATTGTGAGTTATAAGTTTTATAGTAGTAGAAATATGAGAGCAATCATGGCTTTTTTTGTAATTTTGGGACTAATGAATATTAAAGAAGTTTTCTGATTATCTTCACATTTAGATTGCTGTTGAATTCCTCTTAATTTAAACTTATAAAACAAATTATTATAGTTATAATATTGAGTTGGTTATATGGAGTAGTTTCTGAGGCAAAAAACAAAATAAAATCAAGAAGTTAATTATATTAATATTTTTCTAGATGTATTTAGTTCATGATCAAAACGCTAGAGTGAAAGTTGCAGCTATCAACACAATCACAAAATGTTTGAGTGTCGTAAAGCGCATTCCTCGATCGGACGCAAACATTTTTCCGGAATACATTTTACCTGGCCTGGCTCCGTTGGCGTCCGACAACAGCACTTGCGTGAGGGCGGCTTATTCGAAAAACATCGCCAACTTAGCCGAGATTGCCTTGAGATACCTGGAACACGCCCAAACCGATTATTGCGATAAAACTGTGACAAAACACAACTCGCGGTTAAATTACGAAGTCGAGCTGCAAACTCTGCATGACATGGTCCAACAAACGGTCAGTTCTTTGCTGACGGATTCACAAGCTTTGGTGAAGCAAACGTTGATGGATAGCGGGATTACGAAGTTATGCGTGTTTTTCGGGAAGCAGAAAGGTTAATCTAAATCACCCTGTATAATACGACATTTGTTCGTTTGTTCCGTGTTTACTCGTATAACTTTTGTGTTTATTTATTCCAGCTAATGACATATTGTTGTCTCACATCATAACGTTCCTTAACGATAAAGAGGATAAAGAATTGCGAGGCACGTTTTTCGATTGTATAATCGGTGTCGCTGCTTACATCGGATGGCACTGTTCACCGATTTTAACACCGTTACTCTTACAGGTAATTTTCTTTTTAAAATCCTCTATAAACAAATCTTCAATTTGCTTCACAATAATAACTCAACAAAACATGATTACAATATTGACAATTGAATAAAGAGTACGACGTTTAAGTCGAAACTAGTCTGAGAGAATAAAAACAGTAGTGAAACAAACCAAGTAACTTTTATTCTATTATAATATAAAAAAAAAATTATTTGCATATTTAGGGTCTTACGGATAGTTCTGAATTTGTCACTACAAAAGCGATACATGCGATGGCTTCTTTGACGGAATTGGGGTTGATAACGAAACCGGGGTTGTGCGAGCTTGTATCCGAGTGCGCTTGTTTTCTCGTCCATCCCAGTTTATGGATAAGACAAGCTGTGGCTGGTTTTGTCTGCACGGCTGCTGTCTCTTTGAGCATATTAGACGTGCAGTGTAAATTGATGCCCGTTTTGCAACCTTATATGAAATATCCCGTTATACAAGTTGAAAAGTGAGTAGGAATTGTGTGAACAAAAAAATATTTAGTATAACAGTTTAATGATTGTGCTTTATTTTTTAATTAAGACCTGAAATACTCTTGGAGTCGTTACAAAGTCCTGTACCTAGAAGCGTTTACGATAGCGTCGTCAAGTGTGAAAAAATCGAGTTGCTGTTGGAAGCTTTGCAGATGAGAAAGAAAGGAAGGGATGTGATCACCGGAAAAATTCCCAACATTGATTTTTCCATGGAGGTGGATAAAACCGTCAAAAATGTAGGTCATGATTTTTGAATTGTGTTGAAAACACTTGTTAGAAGAACAAATTTATCAATGTTGAATTGCAGGAGTATTTAAGCATGATTTGTTTTTTTAGTTGTTAATAAGATTAGAAGCGAATGGCATGACAGAAACAATTGAAGACTATCTTCTAAACATGGGCCAGCATTTGAGAAAAATCAACAAGCACCGTCACCACGCGGAAAATAAAAGCAAAGAAGCGGAGGGTGAGAATGGGAAAATCGAGGTTAAATCTTTAAAAAGCACCGTTCGTGGGCATATTTTCAATTTGAGTGACACTCGTGCTAAAGCCGATTTTAACATCCAATCAAGGTAAATTACATAATATACAAGGTGTCCCATTAGTGTATTCTCGGAAGATATCTCAGCTCTTGTTAATGATAAAAAATAAGTTTCTACAACAAAGTGGCGTATTCGAACGCGTTAGTTCTCAATAATACATGAGTTTGTTAGTATATCCTTCTCTGGTCTCTTGGTTTTTCTGCACTTGCATTTTTATTTTATTTAAATTGTGAAAAGTATCGAATCATGAAATGAGTTCGTTATTGTTTCACGTTTCCAGCAATGATATTTCCAGGCGGCAATCAGAGAGCACTAATTCTGGAGGTCCGCCTTCCAGATCCACCTCGAGCAGGCCGTCGTCTCCGACTTTGGAATCCAGCTCGCACTCTAATCGGTTTACCAACGAGTCTATGCCAAATATGAGTCTACATGAACGATCTTATATACAATGTACGTTCATTCTGTTTTCAATCGTTAAACATTTTCATTCTGTTTTTAATTGTTTCAAATGTTCATTCTGTTTTCAATTGTTTAAACTTTTTATTCTGTTTTCAATCGTTTAAAATGGTTATTATGTCTTTAATTGTATAAATTGCTGGATTTTTCGTAGATCGCACGGCGAATTGCAGCATGGAGTTACGGACTCTGATCGCCAGACAACAAGACCACTATTTGGAGGCTGTTAGGTGAGCGATGAATTTGTTTTTAAGCAAGTATTTTCCAATCCCAGACTAAACATGAAACGAAATTTCGGGTTTAGAAGAGCCTGAAAATTTGGATTGCCCGGGCGGAGCTAAGCGAGCCCGGCAAATTTGTAGCTATTTGATTTATCTCACTTTGTCTTTGAGAGTGTTTGAATTAATTTCATTTACTGTTACTTTCTTTTTATAAGGAGTAAAGATTGGGCGGAGCAAGCTGCGTGGCAGCCCCAACTTCCGCCTCCGGGTTGGAGGATCTCCGGACTATTAGTGGCTCATCTTCACGAGCACCGGAGTTCGGTGACACGTTTGGCGTCAATCCCGGAAACTCCGTTGTTTGCCAGTTCTTCTTTAGACGGATGCGTTAGGCTTTGGGATTGTTCGAAAATGGAAGGCAAAAATATAGCCAATCGTTCGAAGATAAATTACAAACTCCCCGGGAACACAGGTGTTATTGGCGTGGCGGTTTGCGAAAATGGGCAGTCTCTAGCGGCAGCTTCTCAAGATGGAAACATTCATGTCTTGAGGATTGATACTGCAAGTAATAGGTGAGAAATAATAAGAGTATAACATGATTTGAGCTAGGGTAGTTATTTCAATGGAGACAAAATAGCAATATGTTTTAAAATTTCATTTTTAGAATGACTCCGATTCAAACTCGTCAATTAGATCCAGATGAAGACGGTTGTGCCGTTGACATCCAATATTTGGATTCTGGCCCGCAGAGTGTTGTCGTTTACGCAACCCTTTATGGGTCTTTAATTGGATGGGATTTAAGGGCACCGGGCTATGCGTGGAAACTGAACAACGGCCTTAAACAAGGCGTAATCACCAGTTTTTGCCTCGATTCGCACCAGAGTTGGTTGACTCTAGGCACCAGCAGCGGCGTCCACAATGCCTGGGATCTGAGGTTCCAACTGCCGATCGCTACAATCGAACATCCATCAGGTTGAATTAATAACATGCTTTTCGAATTATTTATTTTTGAGTAGACACTTCTAAGCCCCAACATCACTGGAGGCTACGAATATAAGGTGTAAACACAGGTTGAAATCATTCTGGCACAAAATATCGTCACTGTCCAACGGCTAAACTAAGCGACCTTTTAATAAGCGAATGCACATTTTGTTTCGTGACGTCACAGAACATCATGACTTTCCAACAGCTAAACCAAGTGGCCTTTTATTAATCGGGTGCACATTTCTTTATTCAAAGCTTGTGATGTCACAGAACATAATCGCTACCCAACGGCTAGACCTTTTAATACGGGATTCATATACCTTGTACTTTAGACTCTTCTAAAGTGAGGTTATGAGCTGCCGCTGCATTTTATCATATACTTGTACTATTGTTTTGATTGTGTGTCCTTTCGTTGTTTTAGGAAGCCGTGTAAGAAAGGTAATCAGCCACCCGACTGAGCACTCGTGGATTTTGTCCAGTGTACAAGGCAACAACGAGATTTCAATGTGGAATCTCGAGACTGGTTTCAGACAGAAGGTGCTGTGGGCTAGCAGCAACCCGCCTCTGTCTAAAACTCAGGTAATAAAGGAAATAAAGTCGAGTTAATTTCTATCCGTCCGCTCAGTAGTGTACATACTGCAAAATTGTACGGAGTGAATGTGGGTTTAGTGTCAGTCTCGATTGTCAAAGTATAAAACGAAACGCATGATTGCCAACCTTATTTTTTATTAAGTGGATGGATAGAAATAAACTCAACTTTATTTTGTTTAACATTTTTTTTTACAAATTATTTAGGTAACCAATCACGGTGTTTGTGCGATGCAAGCGGGTTGCATAGACCGTTCCGGTTTCCTCCTGGCTGGCGGCACAGACCAACGCCTGCGGCTTTGGGACTTGGACAGCCCCGGGGATTCTTACGTTGCGATCCAGGCGCCGAACGACACCCATTGCACGATAAGCTACAAGAGCCGCTTGATCGACGGCACTTGTGTGATTCACGAAGTAGCCGAGCAGGGCAGTAATTTAGGCCCGGGCACCGGAAACAAATCAGACGAAACCCCTAGGGCCGGGCCTGAACCGCCTCCATCCGGACACCGCGATTGTATAACTGATGTTACTTTATGCAAAACATCGCAGTGTTTACTGCTGACTTCTTCGAGGGATGGGGTTATTAAAGTTTGGAAGTAATGGATCAAGAATGTGATATAAGAAGGATAGATGAGGGGTGTACAACATTTGTTTAACAATATCAACACATTAAGAACTAGTTGCATCAAACACGAACTGGTTCATTTTTGAACTTAAGTTCAAAATGACATTACAACAAGAGGAGTTGTCATCTTGAACTCGAGTTCAAAGATGAACTCCGTTAAATGTTTTTAGTGCAACTGGGCCTAAGTAATTTTCAGAAAAAGTAGAGATTCCCATTATTACATTTAGACCCCTCATATATTAAGTAAATGCCAATAGTCACCAAGAAGCAGAGAAAATAGTCTGAATTTCTTAAGCAATTCATAGAGAACAGACTGTTTTGTCCACTCCTCGATCATTACTTAAGTGCTAAAGTAAGTTTACCTTTAAAAGTGATGCTGTGTACTTTGTAAAGGTAAAAATCATCAAGTGTTATATAGAACGTTTACTTTTAAAAGTGACGATAATATAATGTACATGTATATCGTATTTAAGAGGAAAAATTAGGATGATGCCTAATATAAATTTCAGAAATTTGTTTTCTTTTCCATTATCTATATGAAGAAAGGATGTAAAATGAATTAGTGATAGCGTTGAATGATGAATAATGTGAATGTGCAACTCCATGTATGTTCCGCATTACGGTTAGCATCCATCTTGACGCCTTTAGGAGCCAAATTCAAACTAAACCAATCATATTCTATAATGATTGACGCGCGTCCTGGTAATTTGATTTAGATATTTAATTGATGAGGCGGATACATGATGAAACTCCATAATACTATTTGAAATAAAACAACACAGTTGGGAGGGTTTAAGCAATTAAAGTGAAACCCTCCCAACTGTGTTGTTTTAATTTGATTTAGTTTGAATTTAGCGCCTAAAGGCGTCAAGATGGACGCCAGTTTGCGCTAGTCTTTTAAATACAGGGACACTAATTACTGTTATAGTGACTTAATTAAATACAGTGGCGATAACACCCTGTCATCTGCCATGAATAGGTTATAATACAAACATCTGAATTGAATATCAGATGTTTGTATTATAACCTATTCATGGCAGATGACAGGGTGTTATCGCCACTGTGACAGCGAGTAGCTATTTATTCCCTTAATTTTGAAATAGGAACATATGATAACATATTTGATATCGTATGTTCAATAAAATAAAACCTCTAGAGTGCCATGGAAAATATTGTAGGTTGGCAACTCTGAAATTATACATTATAATTATTATGTTTGACGTTTTATATGTCAATTCCTAAAGCGTGTAGCCAACTTAAATTTTAAAAAAGATAAAATCATGGCACTCTAGAGGTTTTTTTTTATTGAACAAATTATACCTTGAATTAACGTGTTTAGGTTGATTCTATTTACCTTTGCGAATTTTTGAGATACGATTTTGGGGCAAGTGAAATAAAGCACAACCTTAAGACGAAATTGATGTGACTAACTTTAGACCTCCTAGCTACGCCTCTGTTTGTTCCCTCAAATTGGGTCAGAATTACTAACAACCAATCAAAAAGAATACCAGAGTTGTCGCCACTGTATTTAATTAAGTCACCGTAATTACGGTAAATTCATGGCGACATCTGTGGGTCCGACGGAGAACTAATACTTTTAGAATTCGGTATTGCAACAAAGAAATAGAGCGATATAATACTGTACAACATTTACAGAAGAAAAATGAAATTGCACATTCTAATGTTTGTCATTCAACAGTGATAGTGATTGATTATTTTACACAAGTGTTATGTAATCTGTAAAATTGAGTTTATTATTATTTATTACTACAATTAAATATATAAAATAATCTCTTGAATAAGTGGTAAAATAAAAATATTTATCAAATCTAAAGTTTATTTATAAAACGATTTTCATTGAACACAATTAATATTAACACGCAGTGAGGTTAACGCTTTTATAAAATTTACTGGAGATCACTTACACTACTTATTTTCTAGAAAACATTGACTAAAATTAAGGACACACAGGTCTTCCGATTTTTCCAGGAAAAGCGTATGAATCGACCCCGTGAACTCTGCAGATGGAAGCGTATCTATTGCCGCCCCCTTCGCCCCCCGAACGAAAGCTCCTTCCGGAACTCCTCCTCCTCGCGTTTGAGTAGAGTAAATTGAAGAACGGCGAAGGCTCGCCGAAAACGCCCATTGTAGATAAAATAAAGATCAACACAACACTGATGAACTTCATTGTTGAGTTTCTTGGTTGCTTGATACACTGAAATTATACACAATTCAAGAAATATGTTGAATTATCGTTTTTAATGCTGATACAAGACGCAAAACTAAAAGCTGAGTTCTTTGGGAAGACAACCTTAAATACCTTTCTTCTTCTGTTACTCTTCTAGGTCTGTCAAATCGTGATATTATTTGTTTTTATCTTTCGATTTAGTCCTTGCCCCCTGCCCTTCTTGGAAGTTTGATATCGGTTATCCTTGTATTTATTACTCTGTTAGTTTTTTAAGATCCACCGAATCCCGGTATACTTTTTCTTTATTTCAACTTTTAATCCTTATCTTTTGTCATATGAAAAGCATATTATTGTTGGTTTTTTCCTTAACTGTTTTTCAGGATAAATACCCACAAAAATCAATTGCCTTTAGGTAAATATTGTCATCGGTTGTTTCTTCAATTGTTCACCCACGAAACAAAAAACACACAATCTGGATTGCCCTAATGTTTGTCGCGTTGTTTTCACAATAATTAAAACGATTTTGTTAAACGTTGTATTGGTTACTCATAAGTAATTTTGGTTGACAATTTTTTTAGTTGATTTGCTCTTGCTATAGCAGACGACTGCCTCTTTTTGCGCAAACTCTTCTTGTTTTATACACAAACGCACTTTATCTTTTTTCCTGTGCGGTCTGTGGTAGGTTTGTCCTTGTGAGATTGTGTGTGCCGGTAAGCACGCGGACGAGCAGAGTGCGAATTTTAAAGACCAAGGGGATTTTTCACCGGCTGCTAAATGTCGCCAAATCTCAGACAATGTGTGTTGAATAATGCGCGCCTGAAAATTTGTGTATTATTCAACGAAAATTCGCAATTTTAATAATTACATTCATTCGCTGGATTTTACGATCAATGCGCATTCAGGTCACATTCTAAATATTAATAATATTATGTATATTATGCAGTGATTTTTTGTTTGAAGCATAGGCACACATCCGGATGCACGTAAATGTTCAAGCATTCATTGCTTTTTAAATTGATGAAGTTTCAAACGAGTGTCTCCACTCCCAGGCTAAGCATGAAGTAAAATTTCGAGTTTAGAAAAGCCTGAAAGTTTGGTTTGGTCGCTCCGCGAAGCGGAGCGACCAAACCAAACTTTCAGGCTTTTCTAAACTCGAAATTTTACTTCATGCGCCAAGCGTGTAAAACACTGATTTCAAAAAAGTTCAAAATGTAACACTAAAGCTTTATTCTAAAGCCGTATATTTTTAACTTCACGATTTTTGAGTGTTTTATACGCGTGGCACATGTAACATTTCGAGTTAAGAAAAGCCTAAACATTTGGGTTGGTCGCTCCGCGAATCGGAGCAACCAAACAAAATTTTAATAATTACATTCATTCGCTAGATTTTACGATCAATGCGCATTCAGGTCACATTCTAAATATTAATAATATTATGCAGTGATTTTTTGTTTGAAGCATAGGCACATGTCCGGATGCACGAAAATGTTCAAGCATTCATTGCTTTTTAAATTGATGAAGTTTCAAACGAGTGTCTCCACTCCCAGGCTAAGCATGAAGTAAAATTTCGAGTTTAGAAAAGCCTGAAAGTTTGGTTTGGTCGCTCCGCGAAGCGGAGCGACCAAACCAAACTTTCAGGCTTTTCTAAACTCGAAATTTTACTTCATGCGCCAAGCGTGTAAAACACTGATTTCAAAAAAGTTCAAAATGTAACACTAAAGCTTTATTCTAAAGCCGTATATTTTTAACTTCACGATTTTTGAGTGTTTCATACGCGTGGCACATGTAACATTTCGAGTTAAGAAAAGCCTATACATTTGGGTTGGTCGCTCCGCGAATCGGAGCAACCAAACAAAATTTTTAGGCTTTTTTAACTCGAAATTTTACTTTATTCTTAACCTGGGAGTGGAAACATTCGTATTATCTTCAAATTTAACACATTTCAAAAACTTATTTTTAAAACAATTCTCATTTGCAAGAGTAAACAAATACTCCTATTACATATCATATTTTAAAATAATAAATGCGGTTAATAATTATATAACTATCCGAAAACACAATAGCAATTTCATGAAACTGATTGTATTACATTTTTCTGAATTGAGGATAATTCAAAATAGAGACATTTTCGTGCGCACGCGGCGTTTCCACACCTGACACTAATTTCACGAATTTTACTATCGCTCCATTTTGTAATTGTAATTTTGTTACTCTTGATGTGCAATGGAGTCGAAAGCAATTTAATTCCGTGTAGGTCTCGAACGGATTTTTCCAATTTGACATTGCACATTTAAGATGTTAATGTTTACGGATTGTTGCAAAACATTTTTCAGTCTATAATCGGCAAGTCGTTCACATTGCGAGTTATTTTTAATATCAAGGATGGTATTGGATTTAATATTGATGTTAAGTATAATTATACAAAAGAAAAAAATAATAACAGGTTTTCCGTATGTATAAATAATACCAAAATTTCCTCATTTGTACAAAGATTATTTTAAACATATACATTTTCATACAGAACTAAGGCCCAGTTGCACCAAAAACGTTGAACTCGAGGTTAAGCTGAACTTTAGTTCAAGATGACAGTTCCCATTGTTCTGTCATTTTAAACTCGAGTTCAGAGTTGAACCAGTTCAGCGTATTTGGTGCAACTGGCCCTAACACATTTAGGCCCAGTTGCACCAAAAACGTTGAACTCGAGTTCAAGCTGAACTTGAGTTCAAGATGACAGTTCCTACTGTTCTAATGTCACTTTGAACCCAGAGTTCAAAGTTGAACCAGTTCAATGTGTTTGGTGCAACTGGCCAGTTGCTCCAAACACGTTAAACGGGTTCAACTCTGAACTCGATTTTAAAGTGACATTAAAACAACAGGAACTTGGACTTCAGTTTAGCCAGTTGCACCAAACAAGCCAATTGCACCAAACACGTTGAACTGGTTCAACTCTAAACTCGATTTCAAAGTGACATTAAATCAAAAGGAACTTGGACTTAAGTTCAGCTTGAACCCAAGTTTTATGTTTTTGGTGCAACTGGGCCTTAAGTAAGTAAGCCTTAGGTACGTTTTATTAACTTTACGAGAAAGATTCATTTTCATTTACAAGATCGAACGGATCCAAAAGAGATTTTTCCGTACCATGGAATGGAAGCTTGGCAGACAACACATACCTGGCTCGTATGCGGAAATAAAAGCGGACCTTCGGATACACTCCCTGGAGGACCGAAGAACCTTCTCGGATTTATGTACCTTATTCCGACTACTAAATAATACGAGTGACTGCCCGGAACTGCTCTCTATGCTGAATTGTTGTTTCATCCTCCACCCGCAGCCCGCGACACACACCGCTTTTTCGGATACGCACACATAATTCAAATTTTGGCTCTCACAACAGCATTACAAGGATAATGAGTACTGCCAACGATTACAACAAGTTCCATTGGTTTCAATTATTTACTGGCTCTTTGCAATTATTTAAAACCAAATTATATACTCACACGGTATATTCATAGACTTTATATATTTTATGTATTAATGTTACATTTATTTTGTAAGCTTTAAAATATTATTTGTTTTGTATATCTATTTGTATAAAATGGGGGTTCCCGTCAATAAATATATTATTATTATTAATTGAGTGCGATTTAATTATAAAACTACGTATGAGAAATAAATTAGATTAATAATTCTTCTTTTTAACAAAAATGAACTTGAAATTAAAATACAAAATTCCCGCATTTACGCATTTTATATTGTGCAATCGAAATTAAACAAAGAGTTTTAAATTCTAGTGCGCTGTACATTAATGTTTGTTTTTGAGGGGAAATTTTGCTGTTCTGTTCTTTTTTCTTCCTAAGCTTTTCGTCCTTGGTCGTCCGAGCAAACAAGATGTAGGAAGTCGTTGCATTAATCATTAAAGTGGGTGAAACATTTGTCATCATCATGCATTGTCGCAGTATGAATTATTTAAAGAAACAGAAACAGAAAACGGCAAGCATTGCATTATTACAATCAATAAAACATGGTTAGAATATTTGATGCACTAATTAATTAAATGAATAGTTTTATTACGCGTTTTGTAAAAATAAAACCTAAAACGCGATTTTTAAACTCAATTGGTGTTTCTTTATGTTAAACAGTCATACCCTTCAGCGGCGGCTCGCAGCCTAGCTTCAGGGTAGGCCACAGCGCTAAGGCACACAAAATTTAAAGTTGGGATCGCGCTTAATAAATACAAGGAATTGCACAACAGTCATGTTTCAATAACGGATCCATATTACTTTTGGTCTCTGGCCTACCCTAAAATTAGATTGCGAGCAGCCGCTGGTACCTTCTCAATTTGATAAATATTGATGGTTATAAAATGGTCTTACCATTTTAATTTCGACCGCTAACTTCCCGCTAATAAAAGTCTGAATTATGCAAAGCTCCAAGATGCTTAAATTACTCTACACACACATTTAACAACAATTATTCTTAGAAAACACTAAATTATGGACATTTTAAATGCAAAATTACTACACTCAATCAGATATGTAAAACTGATTTGACTCAATCAGCTATTTACCAGGTGTAGAGAAGCGGTAGGAGTATTTTTTGTTTTTTGTAGTGTACCTCTCACTAATATTTTCTATTTGCTTATGTTTTTAATCAATATACAGTTTTTCAAATAATATATTAATAGGCACTTTTTACAATTTCTTAAATAAACTGGGAGTTAGTTGGGTAACTGATTTGATTCAAGCAGTGTATACCCCCATGACGCACCTCTTGTTTATTTATTTCTTACTTTGAAACGCCTGTAAATTTCTTGTAAAACACCATTTTCACCTTTTTTTTTTTCAAAAAAGAACACACAGTTTTTCAAATAATTTATTAATGGGCACTTTTTACGATTTCTAAAAGAAACTGTGAGTTAGTTGGGTAACTGATTTGATTCAAGCAGTGTATACTCCCATGACGCACCGCTTGTTTATTTATTTCTTACTTTGAAACGCCTGTAAATTTCTTGTAAAACACTATTTTCAAAAAAGAACACACAATTTTTCAAATAATTTATTAATGGGCACTTATTACGATTTCTAAAATAAATTGGGAGTTAGTTGGGTAGCTGATTTGATTCAAGCAGTGTATCCTATGACGTACCGCTTGTTCATTTATTTCTTATTTTAAAACGACTGTAAATTTCTTGTAAAACACTTTTTTCAAAAAAGAACACAGTTTTTTAAATAATATATTAATAGGAACTTTTTACAATTTCTTAAATAAACTGGGAGTTAGTTGGGTAACTGATTTGATTTAAGCAGTGTATACTTCCATGACGCACCCCTTGTTCATTTATTTCTTACTTTGAAACGCCTGTAAATTTCTTGTAAAACACCATTTTCACCTTTTTTTTTTCAAAAAAGAACACACAGTTTTTCAAATAATTTATTAATGGGCCCTTTTTACGATTTCTAAAAGAAACTGTGAGTTAGTTGGGTAACTGATTTGATTCAAGCAGTGTATACTCCCATGACGCACCGCTTGTTTATTTATTTCTTACTTTGAAACGCCTGTAAATTTCTTGTAAAACACTATTTTCAAAAAAGAACACACAATTTTTCAAATAATTTATTAATGGGCACTTATTACGATTTCTAAAATAAATTGGGAGTTAGTTGGGTAGCTGATTTGATTCAAGCAGTGTATCCTATGACGTACCGCTTGTTCATTTATTTCTTATTTTAAAACGACTGTAAATTTCTTGTAAAACACTTTTTTCAAAAAAGAACACAGTTTTTTAAATAATATATTAATAGGAACTTTTTACAATTTCTTAAATAAACTGGGAGTTAGTTGGGTAACTGATTTGATTTAAGCAGTGTATACTTCCATGACGCACCCCTTGTTCATTTATTTCTTATTTTGAAACGCCTGTAAATTTCTTTGTATTTTTTCAACTTGGGATCATTTTCCTTATAAAACACTGTTTTTAAAAAAGAAAGCTCGCATAAAATAACCTTATGTATTAAATTCTTAAATTATAAAATTAAGAGTCTAATTGAGGACCTGATTTGATTCAAGAGTGTACACCCTCGAACGTCATTCTTGTTTTAGTTCATTCGTTCCTCCGCTCTAAACGCGAGTTCGCTACTATTTTTATAAATTTAAATACAAAAGAGATAAATCACGCGTTTACACCTTAAATGTGTTAAATTAATAATTTTTATGGACAAGTTGTTAACTACCATAAAAGGGCTAGTGATAATTCTGCATCCGACTTAAAAAAAAAACGACAGAAGGGTACAGTCCGCGCCCCATACTTTGGCGAGTGGCTCGGATGCGCAGTGGTATATTACCTCCCGCGACATTTTAAAAATTCCAGCGGCGCCGCGGCGGCGAATAACATGCGATAGAAGTAGCGACGAAAAGCAGTGGTATTGGGCATGTATTTTTAATACAATTTACGTAATTGTAATCTAGTAAGGTTATTTAGGACAAATTAAATGCCCGTCAGGTAGGTAAATAAATACCAAAAGGGAGATAATCCCCTACTAATTACATTCAACACACCTACATTACGGCCGTTTTTCCGAAATGTGTCAATTGAGAGTAAACCACCATAGTGAACGTTACACTTTTTATATCAAAATGACAAGTACATTAAGTAATAAGGTGATTCACAGTCAGGCACGCGAAGTAATTTTTAATGTGCATAATTATTTTAAAACTATTAAAGTGGATTGTACCATAAAGGAAATAAAAGACATTGTGTCCACGGCGACGGGTGTTTCAGTGAGAAGTTCTGAACGAATAGTGAGTGAGGGAAACAATGCACCCGATAATGGTTTAATATTTAAGAGCCCGGATAAAAAACGCGTCCGCAAGTGCTCAGTAAGGGAGTTGGAACGCTTCGAAAAAGTGGACTTTCGGAATGTTATTTATAATTTCCATAAAACTGAAGGCTGTAGAATTCATCTCAGAGCATTACGAGCAAAATTACAAGAAGATTTTGGGTGGCAGGGGAAGTTAACAACATTAAGAAGAATTGTCAAGGATCTTGATTTTAGATTTCGCAAAACAAAGAATAATCGACAATTGTTGATTGAAAAAATGATATTCGGGCGCGTCGTGTCAAATATTTAAATAATATGCAATATTTTCGAGAACAACAACGCCCAATAGTTTTTCTTGATGAAACTTACATCCACAGTGGCCACACCCTTTCAAAAAGTTGGAATGACGACACCAATAACGGAATATTTAGCCCAATTTTAAAGGGTTCACGGCTAATCATTATTAATGCTGGTGGTAACAAAGGATTTATTCCAAACCGCTTACAGATTTTTAAATCCGGTACATCCTCGGTGGATTATCATTCAGAGATGAATTCAACAAATTACGAAAGGTGGCTTCGCGAAAAATTAGTACCGAATTTGGAGCCACTGTCAGTTATAGTTGTGGATAATGCTCCTTATCACAATGTGCAAAAGTGGATTATCATTCAGAGATGAATTCAACACCGAATTTGGAGCCACTGTCAGTTATAGTTGTGGATAATGCTCCTTATCACAATGTGCAAATTAACCATGCACCGAACAGCAATTCAAAAAAAGCTGATATGATATCGTGGTTGACACAAAAAAATTTACCATTTTCACACAATATGCTCAAATCTGCACTATATTCCATAATAAAGTCGCATAAGCATCAACATATTCAGTACAAATTTGACGCATTGTTTGAACAGTATGGACATTCAATTTTAAGACTTCCACCCTACCATCCAGATCTGAATCCCATTGAACTAATTTGGGCTACAGTCAAACAAAATGTAGCAAAAAGAAACACCACGTTCAAAATACAAGATACGTGGCTGAAGAAGAATTTGTAGCAATTACCGCAGAGGAGTGGAAAAAGAGGTGTGACCATGTCATCAAAATTGAAAATGATTACCTGGCTAATGAAATCATTGTTGATGTCCACACCGAGGAGCTTGTTATTACATTAAATGAAGATTCGAGCGACGACGACGATGGCGACTATAACTACGACGATTGTAATGACGATTAGGACAATTTAAGCGAGTATTGTGATTTAATTTAATTTACGATTTTTTATTTGTTTTTTTAAATCTTGTATTTCATTAAAAAATTTTAAATTAAATGCCTATGTTATTTTATTCAATTTTGTTTATTAAAACGTACATTATTAAGATATATGTAATTTTTATTACTTTTATTATAAGTGATTTTCATACAACAAAAGGGCTAAAGAATCTGCGTTACGCCACTGACCGCCGCGCGGTACATTTTACATTTGTTGGTCGGCTATAAACGATGCACTCGGGACTATTCGGGCTGCGCGGCTTCTCGCCAAGGTATGGGGCGCGGACTGTAAGTTTTTATTTATAATTCTTACATTCTTTAATATTTGTCGTTAAAAGAGTGTTTTATTTTTTATTGTATGAATTACATGCTTTGAAACACTTTACTAATATCAATTAAGTACCCATTATTATTAGCTCATTAATAAGTGAATTTCTTCACGTAACAGAAGTTTCTTAATTTACAGATTTAAAATGTACCCACTGAACAAAATCATTCAAGTAATGTTTCATCAACTTTAATATAACGTTTAATGTTGCTAAAATGTTGATAAAACGTTATTTGTTGGTGTTTTGCTCAGTGGGTAGAGTTTTTTATATTATAGTAATCTAAACAACTACGCGAAAAGATGCTTTACTTTACTATTTACTACAATTACACATTGGGCTAGCAAAAGCTTAATTTTCTTAGCGATACAAACTTAGTTGTGTGTATTGAAACTCAGCATGAAGATTTAAAAAAAATATATTTTCAATTTAAAGACTTACAAGTTAGTCTGTGTTTTAAATTAAAATACTATAAAACTATGAAAGAATAATAATTTACTTTACTATTCATTACAATTTAAAATTGTTCAAGCAATTTAAATAAAACACACGCTAAAACTGAGAAATCAATAAATTAAGACAATTTAAGTTTAAAAAAATATTTCTTTGTGTGGATTTATAGCATATGCAACCAAATATGCATCCCGAAAGAGCATACTTGGTTGCATATGTTAAAACTCTACACAAAGAATTTCTTTTAAAACAAATGTTGTCTTAATCTAATGATTTCCAAGTTTTAGTGTGTTTTAAATTAAAATAATATAAAACTATATACAAAATAATGGTTTACTTTACTATTATTAATTACAATTACAAATTGTTCAAGCAATGCTTTGCGATGCATATTTGGCTGTATATATTAAAGCTCTGTAAGAAGAATTATTTTTCTTAAAACAAAAACCGTCTTAATTTAAAGATTTATAAGGTTAGCTGCGTGCTTCAAATTAAAATAATATAAAACTACGCAAAAATAATGGTTTACTTTACTATTTAGCTAAATTTTAAATTGGGTAAGCAATGCTTTGGCGAAGCATACTGGTTGCATACAGAGAGTTTTATGTAATATCGAACATTTCATAACGAGAATATTATTTCTTTTAAGTATACATATGCTTCCGTTGTACATTTTCGGTTTATTAAGAGAATTCAATTAGAGCTTTAAATGAGTGTTTTCCACTCCCAGGCTAAGCATGAAGTAAAATTTCGAGTTTAGAAAAGCCTGAAAATTTGGTTTGGTCGCGTAGCGCGAAGCGCGGAGCGGCCAAACCAAATTTTCAGGCTTTTCTAAACTCGAAATTTTACTTCATGCGCCAACGGTACAAAACACTGACATATTACGAAGTTTAAAACACGCCGCTAAACTTTACATTGAATCAATGTTTTGTACCGGTGGCGCATGAAGTAAAATTTCGAGTTTAGAAAAGCCTGAAAATTTGGTTTGGCCGCTCCGCGCTTCGCGCTACGCGACCAAACCAAATTTTCAGGCTTTTCTAAACTCGAAATTTTACTTCATGCTTAGCCTGGGAGTGGAAAACACTTGTTTAAAGCTTCAAATTGAATTCTCTTAGTAAACCAAACGTCAAACGACAGGCGTGTCTGCTGATTACTGGGGCAATGAGAACAACGCCCACAGCAGCCATGGAACACATATTATCGCTTCCACCACTACATCTATATGTTATGATGGAAGCCAGACAGGCAGCCTACAGACTGCACATAAATGGACACACTTTAAATGTAGGGTCATCTAGACCGGAAACATTTAAAGTGCTACAAGAAGAAGAAATCCTAAAAATGTGGTCCGATTTCACTAAAATCGTACACCCATCCCGCAGATTCAAAATAATCATACCACAGCGAAGTGAATGGACAAATGGAACATACCCGGGAACGAGTAAAGGAACCATCTGGTACACAGACGGGTCCAAAAACACTAAAGGAACCGAGGCTGGTATCTATGGAGGCTGTAACCGGAGCAAACAATTCACGGTTGCTCTGGGGAAACATGCCTCCATCTTCCAGGCTGAAGTGGCCGCCATTGACTGGTGTGCCCACCACATAATGGAGTCGGGACTCAACAAAGGACCAATTACCATTATGTCGGACAGCCAGGCAGCCCAAAAAGCGCTAGCCTCGCCGATAGTTCAGTCCAGACTGGTTATAGACTGCATAAACAGGCTGGACGCACTGGCGACAACAACAAAAACACAGCTAGTATGGATACCCAAGGACCAAGGAATTATTGGACACTTGGGGGCCGACTTGCTGGCCAAACAAGGGACAACAGGTGAATTTATAGGACCTGAACCCGCTTTCGGAATACCACATGAAACTGGAAAGGAAATAATCCGACGCAAGTTAGCAGAGGAGCATACAAAGGCATGGCACAACCAAATGGGAATGAGGCACACGAGACTCTTCCTAGATGGCCCGGGACCTGATAGCGCATTAGCGCTGTCAGGACTGAGCAGAATGAAACTAAGGAAAATCACAGGACTAGTTACTGGGCACTGTGACCTGAATAAGCACAAACATAGGATGGGTCTTGAGAAAAGCCCCCTATGCCGTGGGTGCTTGGAAGAAGAGGAAACTCCCCAACACCTACTGTGCACATGCGAAGCCTATAAACGGCAACGCACGGAGCAACTCGGGAAGCCCGTGCTTCCTGAAGAACAGCTCAAGAACATCCCCTGGCCCACACTCCTGGACTTCTTAGAAGACACAGGAATATACAGGGAGTAAAATAACCAGAGGAGCACAAAAGGACCACGGAGACCGTAGTGCAGGGACGCTAAGCGATACCACCAAGAAATATTCTCGTTATGAATATGTTCGGTGTTACATAAAACTCTCTGTATATTAAAACTCAATACGACGAATTTATTTCGAATTCATTCAAACTTTTAAGAATATTCTATACCTACTAAAGGTATTGACCGTTTAAAGGTAAAATCCATTAAGTACATGAAAAATCGCTAGTATTTATTAATTTTGACCTTTAAACCGACACGTAATATAGAATACATTTAAAAGATTTTGAATTAAATTCTTAGAGACACTATTATAGTTTTAATTTAATTAATTTATGCTTTTATATAAATATGTTTATGTTATTGTATAGCACAGTGCTAGATGTACTGTAAGTATATTTTAAAATTACCTTACCCACTGAGCAAAAAACAAACAAATAACGTTATATTAACATTGTAGCAACATTAAACGTTGTTTTAATGTTGATAAAACATTACTTCGTTGTGATTGCTCAGTGGGTACCTATCAAATTCGTAAATTAAATAATTAATAAGAGTCTAATTAAGCACCTGATTTGATTTAAGAGTGTTTTCTTCGAAACGTAATTTATTTAAAAGATTTAGAGATAAATTCTTTTAACTTATATTTTTATGTAAATATGGGTACGTTTTTATAAAGGGTGATCAACAATGATTGTAGACAAGTTAAATTTCCCGCCGAAAAATCTGGGGAATTTGATCGCTCCAAGTTCATGCCAAGGAAAAATTAATAAACAGTAACTCGATTTGACATTAGCAGCGTCGTGCGTCGTATTTTGCCATTGTGTTAATTCATTCTTCGAATTAAGTTATTTTTCATTCTGTTTCATAGACATCAGTTCTTATCAGGACTGCTTTGTATAAGTCTTTGTTTTGTGGTAAGTGATTTGCTGTTTTTAAGGTTAGAAAATTTAAGTTTAATCCTAAATTTACAGATTTTAAGAGAATTCGCTTGTGTTTACCGTGATGTTTGCACCACAGCATAATGCTTTCATCCTGAAGGCTCATTGTCGAAGTGGAACTATGAATGAAGATGGCACATGGACTTACTCATTACAATCGTGTCTGAATCAATTTATTCAAGCCTTCCCCGATGTCCACATTCCTTACAAAACATTTTCCTCGCATAAAACCCGCATTATTGACCGTTTTGAGGGAAAGAATTGTATCTGTAAGGGCAAGTCAGCTGGAAGACTGTCTATCTTAACATTCAACAACGACTTGAACAAAGCCCAACAAAATCTTTAAGAAAACTTTCAGCTCAAACGGGTATGTTCTTAATTTTAAAGTGCGCACAAATTTTAATGTTTAATCCTTTTACAGGAGTATCGTATGGGAGTTGCATAAAAGCCGCAAAAAAAATTCTGGATTTGCACCCGTATAAGGTATCGGTAGTTCAACAACTTCAGCCACTTGATTTCCAAAAAAGAATTGATTATTGCAATTGGTTTAATCAGAATTTAAATGATAATGGTATGTTGGACAAGACCTTTTTTACTGACGAGGCGTGGTTTCACTTGTCAGGATATGTGAACAGCCAAAACTATCGTACGTGGGCTACAGAAAATCCTCATACTTTTATTGAAACGGATTTACATCCACAAAAAATTGGTGTTTGGGTAGCAATTTCGAGACGTCGGATAATTGGCCCAATATTTTTCAACGAAACAATCAATGTGGAGCGCTACCGAACACTCATCCTAGATGAATTTTTGAATCAAGTGCATGATGGGTTATTTTTAGCAAGATGGAGCCACTCATACTGCGTTGGCGACATTAAATTACTTGAGGGAATTTTACGATGATCGCTTGGTAAGCGACGGATTATGGCCACCACGTTCGCCAGACCTCACTCCGTGCGATTTTTATTTATTTGGGCATTTAAAAAATAAGGTTTTTAAAAATCGAATGCATACCCTAAACGAGCTTAAAGCAGCAATTGAAGAAGAGATAAGGAACATAAATCCGGAGGAGCTTCAACGAGTATTTCAAAATAAAAAACGTAGAGTTAACACTTGCCTGGTGGAACAATACATTAGAAAAAATGCGAAAAGAAGTCCGGAAACTATTCAACCGGGCTAAGGAGGCGGGCAAATGGGAACCGTACAGTACGGCTCTAACGGAGTACAACAAACAAATTCGCAGGGCCAAGAGGGAATCTTGGAGGAAGTTCTGCGAGGGTATTCATGATATTCCCCGTAGTGCAAGAATCCACAAGATTCTAGCCAGAGAGCCTGCGCAAGCACTTGGGTCGATAAAACGACCTGATGACTCATATACGGCCTCTGGTAAAGAGACGTTAGAGATCCTGGCCCAAAATCACTTCCCAGATTGTTCCCTTCTAAGTAACGAAACACCGGATACAATGCTTCCACGGGATCGAACTAAGAGACCGGGGAAGCAGGACTGGAAGGTTGTAAACAAAATCGTTACCTACAGATCAGTAAGTTGGGCGGTCAAATCCTTCCAACCATACAAAGCACCAGGAATAGATGGGGTCTTCCCTGTCTTACTCCAAAAAGGCTTGGAGAAAGTAATCCTCCACCTTATAAGACTGTTCAGGGCGAGCCTAGCGTGGAATTACATTCCAACTAGCTGGTCGGAAGTAAAGGTAGTCTATCTACTTAAGGTGGGAAAAACAGATCCCCTACCAAAATCCTTCCGACCTATAAGCCTGATGTCATTTATCCTAAAGACCCTGGAAAAGGTGCTGGATGGCTACATCAGGAGGGAGATACTGAGTATTAACCCTCTTAGTGTGCACCAGTATGCCTACCAAAAGGGGAAGTCAACGGACTTGGCGCTGAATAACCTAGCCGGGAAAGTTGCGCAAACCCTGGACTACAAGGGAATTGCGGTAACAGCTTTCCTGGACATAGAAGGGGCCTTCAACGCTGCTCTGACGGGATCACTCTGCAAATCCGCGAGGGACAGAGGGGTTCCACCGGCTATTACAGGCTGGACCAGAGCAATGCTCGACACCAGAACCGTGACAACGTCACTATGTGGCGACACGGTCAAGCTGAGGACTGCCAGGGGATGCCCGCAGGGAGGGGTTCTTCCCCCCTGCTGTGGTCTTTACTGGTAGACGATCTGCTGCAATAATAGATACGCTTGACGTCGAAGTGCAAGCGTATGCTGATGACATAGTCATTCTTGCAAGGGGCACGGATGAAAACCAAATCTGTGAAGCCATGCAGGAGGCACTGGATGCGACTCAGAACTGGTGTATAGGGGAACGGTTAAACGTAAACCCTAACAAAACATTAGTTTTCCCGTTCACGAGAAAGAGGATCCTGAAATTGAGACCTCTTACTCTACGGGGAGAAACCATACCATTTGTGGAGGAGGCGAAGTATTTAGGAATCACCCTGGATAAATCGCTGAACTGGAACTCCCACTTGGACAAGACAATCCGCAAAGCAAGGTACGCCCTGTGGACGTGCCATAGAATTTGCGGGAAGTCATGGGGATTAAACCCCAAGCAAATGTACTGGCTATATGGTTCGGTCATAAAACCAATAATAACCTATGGCAGTATCGCCTGGTGGCCGATTACAACTCGAAAAACGGCCATATCAAGGCTCTCCTCACTGCAGAGAATGGCGACAGTGGCGGTAACTGGAGCCATACGCACTACCCCATCAGCGGCTCTAGAAATGCTACTGAACCTCACCCCCCTGCATATCCTAATACAGGGCGAGGCCAGATTAGCAACGTATCGATATCACCACGCGGCCCTATTGGATCCGAAGGTGATAGTCTTCACACCAAATGGGCTGTCAACTGCCATTGAGGCGGATGACACCCTAAGTATGAGGACTGACTACACAGTCACGGACTACTGCGAGGATCAGCCGTACAAGGTCCTGTTCCCAAGCAGGGACGACTGGGAGCGACACAAAATCACCCCAGAAAAGGCTGACTCCTACTGGTACACTGACGGCTCAAAACTGTCCACTGGAACAGGAGCCTCAGTCGTCGGACCAAGGACTGAACTTTACTACAGCCTTGGCAGGTATGCTACCATACTTCAGGCTGAAATATACGCCATTGAAATGTGCGCCCACGAAATCCTTTCAAAGGGTTGGGCGGGCAGGACAATAAAAATATGTTCGGACAGCCAGGCGGCCCTTAGGGCCCTGGCATCTAGATGTTCCTCGCTGGCTGTACGGAACTGCAAGGAAGCCCTCTGCCAAATGGCACAGGTAAACGGGGTCAGTCTGATGTGGGTGCCAAGCCACTCTGGCGTGAAGGGAAACGAATTAGCCAATTCCCTAGCCAGAGAGGGGGCGCGTACAGCCTACATCGGACCAGAACCCGCTCTGGGGATACCCAGATCAACAGCTAGAGACCGTAACAACGGATGGATGACACGAGGCACAGGATTTCTGGCAAAACCGCCCTGGGATGAGACATTTCAGAGCGGTAACAAGTGGACCATCTTCGGCCAGGACGGCCTCATGGTTGAAGCTGAGCAGATCAGATGTTCACACATTAACTGCTCTCTTCACTGGACACAGCCGTCTAAGGCATCACCTTAATAAACTAGGACTAAGCGACATCACATGAGTGCCGCCTATGCCTAGAGGATGATGAAACAGCAGAGCACGTCATATGTGCCTGTTCAGGACCACGGTGTTTGGCACACCGAAGCTAAACCTGAAGGACCTGGAAAAAACTTCACCTGACAAGATCCTTGACTTCATCAAGAAGATGGACTTGGAAGGTGAGCTGTAAGGTCGGATGTTCGATCTTAATTGTGAGCCACAATGCGGTCGCAGTGGAGGGTAGCATAACTACCCACTCACTTTCAATAGAATAGAATAAGACTTGCCTAGAAAATTAAGGCCATCATTTTCAACATTTATTTTAAAATTAGGAATGCTAACTCTACGTTTATTAAAAATACACAAAACCTTAACTCACTTCAATTTACTTTGTATATTTAATTAAAATTGTAAAATTTTTATATATAGTTATGATTAAATATTTAATTTATTTTGGGAAAAAATGTTTACTACGTCAATGAAAAGCAATCTAGGGGATTTTCTTTTCATATAATCAGTTGTACCAACATTTTTTGGCTGGAAATTTAACCTGTCTACAATCATTGTTGATCACACGTTATGTTTATGTTATTGTATAGCACAGTGCTAGATGTACTGTAAGTATATTTTAAAATTACCTTACCCACTGAGCAAAAAACAAACAAATAACGTTATATTAACATTGTAGCAACATTAAACGTTGTTTTAATGTTGATGAAACATTACTTCATTGTGTTTGCTCAGTGGGTACCTATCAAATTCGTAAATTAAATAATTAATAAGTCTAATTAAGCACCTGATTTGATTTAAGAGTGATTTCCTCGAAACGTAATTTATTTAAAAGATTTAGAGATAAATTCTTTTAACTTATATTTTTATGTAAATATATGTATGTTTTTATATAGCAGAATGCTACAGTAATATTTTATATACTTACTTTGATGTGTTGAACAAAGGACAAACATACACGTTCTATTTTAATTGGTTTTCTGACAGGCCGATGATTCGATGCGAATTGTTTTTTTTTGCACCTATTGAAAAAAAAAACATGCGAATACAAACAGCGAGGCATTCATCTTTTCAAATCAGTGCGTGCGATGAATCTTAATAGTAAACATGTAAAATATTTCCGTTTTTTTAAAAATGTATTCGCAATTTATTTGACGATAGAATAAAGTGTGTGTTGTGAAAATGTATTGAAGATACTTAGCGATTTGTGAAGTGTGAAGTGAATGTAGCAGAAAGTAAGCATTATTCTGTGATTAATTAAGTTAAGGAAAAATGCTGTAATTTTCAAAAATTTTAATCAATTTGAGAATCATCAGCAATGTAAACGCAAAGTAAAAAATAGTATTGTTTATTCTGTGATGTAAATAAGGTAGGAAAACAAAGAATTGAAGAACACGTATTTTTATGGTTGAAAATAATTTAATCAACAAACAGACAAAGAATATACGTTTATTATTGATTGTGTACATTTAAAATTACCTACTTAATTAAGTATCCTATCTAAAAACTAAAAATTTCATACAACTCGTGAATACCGTTAAATATTATTTTACGTCAACATGGTAAGCATTTAAAATATACAGTGGATTATTTTTAACATTATCTTGATGTAATGTGAGAACAGATGTAAATTAAACATAAGTATGGATGAAATTGCCAAAAACTGGTTGTGGAATACTTTAAAACATTAAAAGTGAGGAGATCAAAATACATCAAATTTGTCTTACAAATACTAAATCAAACACTCGTTGAAACAATGAGTGTTTGATTTAGTTTTTGTAAGACAAATTTGTTGTAGATTGCGTAAATCATATGCATACACTGTACATTTTACGACATTCGTTGCTTTTTTAAAAGATTTCAATTTGAATCTTTAAACGAGGCTTTTCCACTCCCAGACTAAGCATGAAGTAAAATTTCGAGTTTAGAAAAGCCTGAAAATTTGGATTGGCCGCGTAGCGAAGCGGAGCGGCCAATCCAAATTAGGCTTTTCTAAACTCGAAATTTTACTTCATGCGCCACACGTATAAAACACTGAAATTTCGTAAAGTTTAAAATATACGGCTTTAGCAATCTAATATGTAGGTGTGAATAAAACGTAAGTCAAACTCAGCGCTGAGCAAATTGTTTAAAACAGTGATTGTAGGCAACCCAATAACTCTAACGTATATTAGGTTGCCTATAATTGTTGTTGTATGTGTGTCTTTTTTTAACTTCACTGTAAATCAGTGTTTTTAAGCGCGGCGCATGAAGTAAAATTTCGAGTTTAGAAAAGCCTAATTTGGATTGGCCGCTCCGCTTCGCTACGCGGCCAATCCAAATTTTCAGGCTTTTCTAAACTCGAAATTTTACTTCATGCTTAGTCTAGGAGTGGAAAACCCTCGCCACGCGGCCAATCCAAATTCTTAGGCTTTCCTAAACTCGAAATTTTACTTCATGCTTAGTCCGGGAGTGGAAAACACTTGTTAAAAGCCCCGAATTAACCGCTTTGAAACAACGAATTCCCGCAAATTTAAAAAAACGCTGTAATAATCAGGATATGTATACTTAAAAGATAAATGCCCTGTGTGTTCTGTTTTAAGCACGTTTTAAACATGTTTTTAATTGTTAATGTTTTAAACGCTGTTTTATAACAAAATTACGTTTTGTTAAAAAAATCTGTTTGTTTTAATTAAAATGAGAAAACGCCTTTTTTCACAACCCTGATCACATCTGAGTTGGCTATTGGATCGCATGATTCTAATTTGTTTTCACTTTAGACAAACTAGTTAATATTAAAAACAAACGAAAAGTGCACTGTACATTCGATTTGAAGCATATTTACAAAAATATAAATATACTCGTATACAGGATATCTTGTCAATTTTTCAGATACGTAAGAGTATAAGCTGTTTTTTCTTTCTTTCGTTAATTGTATATGTACTTATTGAGGTTATTCCAACTGCAGGAATAATCAATCTGGAGATGTCCGTAGTTTGATAGTTTGAAGTTGTTGGGTTTGGGCCGGTGGAATTTTATGTCGTCGTAAATCGGCGAAGATCCGGTCGAATCGTAATAATCCGGCTTCACGTAGATGTCTTCGTCGACGTTGTACAATTGCTGTTGGGGATGGTGTTGTTGGTGGTGGTGGTTTGATGATGGTTTATAAGGATCGTATCTGTGAAAAAATATTTAAATTATGAGTCATAATATTGATACTAAACGAAATAATAATAATAATAAATGACAAAAAAGGTTAAAAGCGCATTTAATTAAAATACTGATTTAACCCACTGAGCATATCCATTTAAGTAATGTTTCATCAACACTAAAACTACGTTTAATGTTGCTACAATGTTGATATAACGTTATTTGTTTGTTTTTTGCTCAGTGTTGCGTTTTAAGTTGCGTGAATGTTGAAAGAACATTGCATAAACGCCGAATGTCCGCCTGCAGGAACGTTGGATGCGAACGTTCAAAGAAAACGTTGACAAAGCAACGCTCATGCAACACAAGCAAGTATTTTCATTTTTATGCAACCGAACATACAAATGTATGTATGTTAAGTTGCATAGAACGAATGGATAGAATCCGTATTGTATACAACCCGATATACAGCAATTAAGTGAACGTTATAGGAATGTTTTTTTCGTAATCTTAATGCAATATTTATTTCTGGGTTTAAATGGGTCTAAAAGTACAAATATATATTGGTAACAAGGTAATGTATAGTCTAGGGGGAGCAGTACCCCAGTACCTTAGTACCCAGTACCCTTAAACTTTTAAAACACTAAAATGTTGTTAACAAGTTTGGTTTGGTAAGCGTGACTTATGGCTGCTACTGGCGTCTAATAATTTACTTTGACAATTACCAATCTTTTGTTTTCTCATGGCACTCTTGGGAACGGAAAACGTTTCCCGACATTTACGATGAAATTCCTTTTTTCTCCGAAATTTTGTTATGCAATGTGTAATTTTTTTTGTACCAGTTTTGGCTGTACAACGCGGTAATTTTTTTAGGGGGGTGCCTTTTGAAATTTTGGAAAAAAATGACAACATGCGAAGTTCAATCAAAAATTATTTTTTTTCCATAAATTACCCAAAAAAAATTATGTGAAGGTATACGAGGTCTTAACCTGTACCTCAATTCAAAATTTAGGCGCCGGCGTCAATTAGTTTCTCTACAAAACAATCTCAAAAATGGGGCGCAATTTTGAAAGAAGGGGTTTTAACAGCGAAACCGCTAAAGTGAAGGGTATAACATGTTAGATAAAAAAATAAGTACTCTTCGAGCACTTTCCAAATCTGCAATAAAAAATAGGGCATTCCATTTAAAAAAACATAAGTTTGGTACGCCACTGGAGTACGGCACGCCACTGATGATTAGAAATATTTTTGAAACATAGCGACGGTAATTATGCACCACTTTGCTCTTAGATTTTTTTCGATAGCTTTTATCGTAAAGGAGCTATGGTCCGAGGCGTCTTAAGTGCCACACCCGGTATATATATATATATATATATATATTGAATTCTTTTAAAAACAACGAGTATCTGAAGATTTACAGCATATAATTGAGATACAGGGTGTCAATTTGAAAACAAGCTAGCCAGAATATCTTTAGAACCGTAACAGTTAGAAAAAAATGTTCAAAACCGTTTCTAGGATATGGAGGGGGAACCGTTTTGACCCACATAACAATCTTCTGCAACCAACCCCTTAGGCTGTAGCCACCCTTGCCCATTTTTTTTAAATGGCACGACCCTACTTGTGATATATCATTAGAAAGGTCTTTTAAAATGCTAATCAGTGGTACCAACAATTTTTTATATTGTTACATAAAAAATAAAAAAAAAATTAAATCAATTTATTTGATTTTAAAATTGTTGTCAAATTAGGTATTATAACAATTTATTTTTACAAATTACAAATGAAAAAGCACAGATAAACACAATAATACCCAATATTTATTAGATCAACTTAAATAATAAATAAATAAATAAATTAATAACAAGTTTAAGGTAAAGAGCACAGATTACTTAAAGATAGTCACAACAATAGTAATGGCAGTGTCACATATTGTGTTTATTTCAATTAAGCCATTAAAAGATTTATTTTTATTTCATTGGTGTTTTTTGTCCACGTTTTTTTTATATTGCGGACAGGTGCAATTTATTCAGTTAATAAATGTATTCCATTAAACCAAGTTTTGTTATTATTTTCATATTTTTTTTAGAGTTGTCCATATTTTAATAAAACAATAGATAACTCTGATAAATATTGGGTATTATTGTGCTTATCTGTGCTTTTTCATTTGTAAATTTAAACTTTAGTTTAAACTTTAGTTTTTGATATTTTTTTTTGATTTTAAAATTGATTGTGTTTACTTGCTTATACAACTAATTGTTAAAATATTCTCTTTGAAGTTTGAACATGATACTAAAATTTTACTTTACCTTCTTTTTTCTATAAAAAAAAAATCATTGTGTACTTACTCATAATCGCCCACTGAGAAACTGTAGCTGCGATTTCTGCTCGAGGTTTTCGCCTTTGGATTTTTTATGTAAGTTCGTGTGCGCGTTTGTGTTTCGACTCCATACAAAGGAATGGATTCGTCTTTGAACCCAGACTCGTAGATATTTTCTTCTATAATTAAAAAATAATAATAATAAGCAAATCATGCAATGAGTAATAAATTCCAAGCAGAGCAAAATGTAAATTTTGCTTATACGTATTTTGTTTTCAACAATTAAAAAAAAAATAATTCTTGATTCAACTTCAAAACCGTAAATATTGCACTCAGCAATTAAAATCACAACATTTGTTTAGGTACACAATTTCAAATTGATAGAAGAGACTTGTTGGGGGTATCTTATAAATTTATAATATTGATAAATTCTCGAAATTTGACTCAATCAACGATTAGTGGGTGATTAAAGTTAATCAGTCATGATGCAAATGCAGTGGATTCATTAATCTTAAAAATTACAGTTTTTATAAATGAACCCACTGAGCAAAAAACAAACAAATAACGTTATATCAACATTGTAGCAACATTAAACGTTGTTTTAATGTTGATGAAACATTACTTAAATGGATTTGCTCAGTGGGAATGCGTCCTAAAATGATGAAAATGGCATAAAAAATAACTTGACTATTTTTGTTTCGGAAGTATCGTGCTAAAGAGAAATAGGATTAAATTAAAGCAGAGGACACTAATTTGTGGATTTGTACATTGGGTTGCATAATTTTAGCGTCGCCAAAATTCACCATTCAGTTCCACTTATATTTATTCAATTATTCAACTGTTTAATATAATAAAAAAAAAATGAATTTGCCAATAGTTTGCAAATTTAGTCTCGTTGAGGGTTGAGGTGAATATTTGGAGAAGTCTCAGCAAGACTATTCGTTTTTATATTTTGTTTAATATAAAACAAATATTTACAAATTACACATTTCAACAAGACACATTTTTATTGCGATTACAAATTGCCACCTCTTTTCGATTTACGTCATTCAATTGATATTCTGCGTGTACACAAAATCGTAAAAGGCCATCCACTTCTATGTCTACATAGGATTGTGTACACAATAGTACAGTTCGTTGGCGATTTTGCGATTTCGTCGTGTTGATTGAATTAATTGCGTCGGCCAGTGAATTACGTGAATTGTTTTATGATAGTGTGTTATTTATATATGTTCCTATATAACATTATTAATCAAACAATGTTGAAATAACGGGGAATTTAAACAGTGCGATCGTTTAAATTATAATTCAGAGTAGGCGGTATTTTTTTGGTTGAGTTGCCCAGACTGCTAATTGAATGGTGAAATAAATTTGAGGTTATGGTAAACTATGTGTTAACAGTCAGTAGTGCCAACCTAATTTAAAATTCAAAGCCTACTCTAAATCACGTTTTAAACCATCGCACAGTATAATTATTTATTGCATACGGAAAATTAGTTTTTTAAGTATACACATCCAGATGTATACAGTTTAATAAAATCAACGAATGCTTAAACTTTTATTAAGCATTCGTTGATTTTATTAAACTGTTTAATTCAAAGCTTCTAACGAGTGTTTCCACTCCTTGATTAAGCATGAAGTAAACTTTCGAGTTTAGAAAAGCCTGAAAGTTTGGTTTGGTCGCGTAGCGAAGAGAGATTGTTCAAGAATTAGGAAATTTCTGCAGAATTTGAGAATATCTCTAATTATTAATTGGCTAATGGCCGACATGAATTCTACAATCGCTTAGGATATTGTTTGGGTGTTAATGAGGGTTTATTTGAACACTTAATTTAAACTACATAATTTTTGTTACAATTTTTCGATGGCTAGCAAATATTAAACTCCTATTTTGTCTTGCTTAATCGTTTTCTTGATTATTGTCATGCAGTGGATTCCTCGTGTATCGGTCTGTCTTGAAACTGGATAGAAAACATACCGCAAACATCCTGACAACTGTGGTCTGCATAATACTACTTAATTAGGAGGATTTGTCCTTGTGTAGTGTAAATCATTTCGAAAACATTTACTTTAATCAAGTGACAGCGATATCTGGTGCCATTTTGACATCTGCAATTGTTGTTTCAATTCCATGGCATGTCATTATTTTTATAAAATCACATTACTTTTTCTTAATTATTTTAATTTGGAGAAACGTAAAGTGTTAAGTGTTACTACTAATAAATCCAGAATTTTTCCCTCTACAAAAAAAGTTAAATACATTTTGTCTCTAAAATAAATAGGGGAGCTAATATTTAAAAACTTTATATTGACACGTATAAATCTGATAATAAATGTCTTTTAACACAATAAAACACTTTTAACTTTAATGATTTCGATAGCTAACGCCATCTAATGCTTCATAGTGGCATCGTCTGTGACACGAATGCACAAAGTGCATATACAGGTCACTGTTTCGTCCACGAGCGAGCAGAACTCTGTTTGTGAAACCAGAAAACAAATATCAAAATTGAATTACTGAACACAATTACTGAACACAAATTCAATTTTGACTTTTAACTTTGTTTGTATAACACAATTTATTTTTATGTGACTGCAGTTTCGGCAAATTCAGCTTGCCATTATCAAACATGATAATGGCAAGCTGAATTTGCCGAAACTGCAGTCACATAAAAATAAATTGTGTTATACAAACAAAGTTAAAAGTGTTTTATTGTGTTAAATTAACATGTATAACGAAGTAGAAGCCTCCACAATTCAAAATATAAATGTCTTTTATTTCATTTAGAATTTTGTTACACTAATAAATCTGATTTAGTTTGTTCTAATTATTAATTACAAGTATTTCTATAACACTAGTAAATCACTTATTTCTTCTTATTAAATAATTTATTCTCGCACTCTAATTGAGTCTAATTAGCACGTTCATATATAGGTAATTGGAATATAAAATTAGTTAATTGCGCGAGAAGCTATGAGATATTGAGTTAAAAAGATATGTATCTGTGAATTCAATAGAAATTCTTTGCCAATTATCGAGCAGATCGTAACAAATGGTATTCAGGTTAATTTCCCGCTAGCGAATGCAAAAATGTAATAATTCAATCATTTATTACACGAAAACTCATACAAAATTGAGATGTAATTATTCGAAAACAATTTTCATTCAGTGAATAAGAAAATGTTAAACACACTTTATTAATCGATTAGGTAAAATTATCCACTACTTTAGCGCGATACTTTAGAAACAAGAATAATTTTATCCTATTTCTCTCAATGTTATACAGTATTATAGTATTTTTAATACCTATTTAGAAGTACTAGATCTTTTAGTGGGTTAACGTATGCGGCTTCTTGAACACACACACACACAAATTAGGTTAGGCACTTGTCATGTCAAATGGCCGACATCTTAACCATTATTCTTAGGGCATTGGTGGAGTAACTTGATATTCAATACAACCAATGGCGGCGTAGGATCACACATATTAATTAATTTCATAATATGGAATATAATAATTTATATGGACGTTATACTATTATGTTATTATAATACAATTAAAAGTTCCACAAAATATTATAGAAATGTTCTCTTTTTAACAACTTAATATTCATTTAAAAATAAAATTGTCTTCAACCTGATTCCAGGCATTTCCAACAAATGTTTTCTTCCGTATTTTTGAAGCTAAAGCCCATTTTCTTAATTCCCAAATATAAATAACTTCTTGAGATCTCAATTTCTGGTGATTCTTCCATAAATTGCCAGTAAATAGTTTCTAAAGTAATATGTTTCTTTCGGGCATACATTTTGTAAATCACTTGCCTAAAAAAATACAAAGTATTCTTCGTTTTGCTCAGGGAAACGTTTGCAGACATTTTCCTTCTAAATTCGAAATCCGTTGATCTGTTTTTATCTTTTAGGCTGTAATGTGCTTTGTGGAACTTTTAGGACTTCGGACGCTTTTTGAATTGCCTTAAATCGAGATCCTTATTCATTTTGAAAATAACTTACTACATTAAGCATAAGCTTTTTGGATTCATCGGAATATTAGTAGTGTATTTTTGCGTTATTTAATGACATTAACAGACATCAAACTTTTGACGTAACATCTATTTAGTAATCGACGTTCCTTTTTGTTGGTAATTTTTTGTTTCATCTGATTCATGATTGATAAATAAGGATGGGGTTATTCCAAATGGGTATTAATAATACTATATATTGCTCTGTTTCTTTTTTGAATTCGCGAATTTTGAAAACGTCCCACTGAACAAACACATTTAAGTAATGTTTTATCAACATTAAAATAACGTTTAATGTTGCTACAATGTTGATACAACGTTATTTGTTTGTTTTTTGCTCAGTGGGGTTGGTGTATTAACATTTTCAGAGTTCGCTAAGTCAAGAAAGAAACAGAGCAGAATAATACTGTATAACATTGACAGAGATAGATGATAAATAAAGTAGAGAGCGCTATCGGACCCTCGGATGTCGGCATGAATTTACAGTAGCTCGAAAAATACACTATAATACCGGGCATTATCAACTTTTTTTAAACAGGCATTTAGTTAAATGATGTTTAGGTTAAAGGTACATTTAAAATTGTCATGTGTATTATGAACCTTTGTAAAGGATTTTTAAGTAAATGTCATTTTAAGATCTGTTGGCAATAGATTGTATATGGCGTTTTGGTAAATTTCATATTTGCAGGTAGGTAACACTGAATTATAACCTCTAATTTTTGCAGTCAGTTTGTGTGTGTGTGTCGTCTTATAAAACACATGTTTGGTTGTACAGTGAATTTTTCTTTTAGGTAAGCATATGCATAAGCTGTAAATTTTCCGACATCCGTTGTTTTTCAAAAAAGCCTAATTTGGAATTATAAACGAGTGTTTTTCACTCCCAGACTAAGCATGAAGTAAAATTTCGAGTTTAGAAAAGCCCCGTGAAAATTTGTCGAGGGTCGCGCAGCGATCCGAGACAAATTTTCTGGGATTTTCTAAACTCGAAATTTTACTTCATGCGCCACGCGAATAAAACGCTGATTCAGAAGAAAGTTCTCAACTTTTACTTTCGCAATTTATGGCGCCCAACGAGGGCCAAGCGTTATATTTGGACGCTCGCGATTTATGGCGCCCAACCAGGGGCCACAGCTTTAGTCTGGACCCACGTTAGCGCCAACAAAACCTCAAATCCAAGCATTTCTAGTATTTTAAAAGAGTGTTTTTCAGATTAAGCATGGAGTAAAATGTTGAACTGGTATATGTACAGGGTGGACAAAAAGGTAGTGAGGTTTAAATATACATACATTTCACAGTATTTTAGTGATTTATACGCGTGGCGCATGAAGTAAAATTTCGAGTTTAGAAAAGCCCAGAAAATTTGTCTCGGCTCGACAAATTTTCATGGGACTTTTCTAAACTCGAAATTTTACTTCATGCTTAGTTTGGGAGTGGAAAACATTCGTTTAAAGCTTCAATTGAATTCTTTTAAAAAACAACAAATATCTAAAGATTTAAAGAAAATAAGCTGAATTTTCTGGACGTTTCTAAACTCGAAATATTACTTCATGCGCCACGCGTATAAAACACTTAAATATTGTGAAATTTATGTATATTCGAACTTCACTTGAAATCTGTGTTTTATACGCGTGGCGCATGAAGTAAAATTTCGAGTTTAGAAAAGCCCAGAAAATTTATCTCAGGTCGCTGCGCGACTCTCGACAAATTTTCACGGGGCTTTTCTAAACTCGGAATTTTACTTCATGCTTAGTCTGGGAGTGGAAAACACTCGTTTATAGCTTCAAATTTAATTTTTCTAAATAAAACAACGAATATCTAAAGATTTAAAGAAAATAAGCTGAATTTTGAATACGTATACTTGAAAAAAAACTCCCTGTATATTAGGTTCAGAGCTGGGCAGGATTCGAATCATTCAGTATTCGAATCCTGGATTCGAATCCCTTTAGAGGATTCAAAAGAGGCATTCGAATACTTTAGTTCAACTGGATTCGTGATCCGGATTCGTTACATTTTTTTAAGAGGATTCATATTCGAATCCAAATGTGGGTGATTCGAATCCATATAAAAGGATTCGAATCCTTATGAAAGGATTTGAATATTTATAAAAGGATTCGAATATTTACAAAACGATTTGAATCGTCAAAAATAATTCGAATTAATTGTGAGGATTAACATATTTAAATGTCTTTTGTGTGTTTTTAAATTTCTCGTTAAATCGCTGTTTTATACGCGTGGCGCATGAAGTAAAATTTCGGGTTTAGAAAAGCCCAGAAAATTTGTCTCGGGTCGCTGCGCGACCCTCGACAAATTTTCACGGGGCTTTTCTAAACCCGAAATTTTACTTCATGCTTAGTCTGGGAGTGGAAAACACTTGGTAAAGGCAAATCTTTAAATTCTATTAATTATCCACGTAACGTATTTAATGAATGTTACCCCTGAAACAACGATATCATGATTTCTCGGTGAAATATCAGTAAACTGGGGGTCACAGCGTTAGACTGGCTCTAGGTTGGGCGCCAAAAAACCTCAAATGCAAGCGTTTTAAGTATATTTAAACGAGTGCTCTCCACTCTTAGCTTAAGCATAAAGTAAAATTTTAAGTTTAGAAAAGCCTGAGCGTTTTGATTTAGACCCGTAGCGTCCAAACTCAATCTTTTCTAAACTTGAAATTTTACTTCATGTGCCATGCGTACGAAACACTAATCAGTGTGAAGGTTTTAACTTTTACTTTCACAATTTATGGCGCTCAACAAGGGTCCAGCGTTAGCATGGCCCCAGGTTGGGCGCCAAAAAAACTTCAAATCTATGCAAGTATTGGACAATTTCTAGATAATTAAGAACACACTTACACCGTTTTACCGTTTCGAATAGCATAATCTGAGATATGTAATTTGTTTTCCAAAGCAACGTTTTGATAGTTTTTATTTCTCTATTATAAAATTCTTCAAGTTTTGATTAAAAAGCAGTTGGCAAGTCCATTTTTAGTGTCTCTTCATTATAATTATTTGTTCAGTTTACACTGCCATGGCTGGATACACTGCCATGGTTGCTCTCATAATCTAATGAAATTATTCTTTGACGAAATTTTTTAAACCAACTTTGACATTTTCAGATGTCATAGCACCTTCATCAAAAGGACTGCAACTATTTTTTTGCCAATTTGGTGTTTTTTTTCAATTGGAACTTATACAGCGTGCAGTGATTAATGTGTTTATTTTTATTTCGAACATTTTTAATTGTTTCAACTGAAAAATTGTCATCATTTATTTGCCTGAGTGGCAAAACAAGTGTTGCAGTGTCAACTAATAAACAGTGAAATCTTAACCAAGTGTGTTATTTACTAAAAGCGTTGAAAAATTGTTGTTGTTACGCAAAAATCGTGGTCACTAAACTTTAAACTCTCTGTACATATAAAATGTTTTTATGTTATAATGCTTAGATTATTAACAAACTTTATCATCTCTATCAACGCGCACAATAAAAACAACAAAAATTATAAGTTTTTAAGAATCTTTCATACTGAGTGAAACTGACATAGTATATAAAAAACTACCGTCGAGGACCGTATCAATATTTACCGGAAAATATAGCTCCAACTTTAAAACAAATGAAATGAAAGAGATGCTAATTAAACAATTTGGAGACTATGATTTTTCTATCACCGAAAAAAGACAAATCGATCATGAAAATGGTAATAACTACAACAACTTCAAAATAACGGCTCCAGTAGAACTGAAGGAAGCTCTTCTTAATCAAGAAAACTGGCCTGAAGGAACTAATACTACATTTTTTCGTTTCCCAAGAAACCAACTACAGCGCACCCAAAGAAGAAGACAACCCAATTAATATTGTTCATCTAAACGCACAGAGCGCACGAAAAAAATCCGATTTGTTGTCGGTATTTCTATACTCTAGCAAATGTGATGTATTTTCAGTTGTCGAACACTGGTACTCGCTTGACGAAATAAAATCATTTAAAATTGAGAACTATGAACTTGCAGCATTTTCCTGTAGGGAAACATCCCGCGGGGGTGGGACTGCAATATTTATAAGACTAGAAACTAATATCAAATTTGAATGCCTCAGCTGTAACATTCCGACAATAGAAAAGGTTTTTGAATATAGCGCTATATCAATTACTTATAATAAGTCAAAATATGCCATTATCTCATTATATAGGTCGCCAAATAGTAATTGTGATTTATTTATTGATAATCTAAGGGAACTGATTGATTATCTGACTCCCAAATTTGAAAAAATCATTATTTGTACTGATTGTAATATTAATTTACGCACTACTAACAAAGAGACAAACTTGTTGATGGATACAATGGTTTCCTATAATTTATCATTTATAAATCTTAAACCTACTCGCATCACTAAGAACTCCGTAACTTTGATTGACAATATTTTTGTAAATTTTTCAGGATATAGCTCCGATATCTTAGAATGCGGGTTCTCAGATCATCATGCAATATCTTTAAAAATACCAAGCTTCCAGAATCCCGAGACCAATACGTACACTTTGAAACGAAATTTTAACAACTGCAACAGAGTTAAATTTTATTCTGATGTTATAAGTGAAAACTTCAATTTTATCTTTGATTTCATTGACATTGAATCAAAATTTAGGATTTTTATAAATACATTAACAAGCTTATTTAATCAAAATTTCCCTATCAGAAAAATTAAAGCGGATAGGAAGTCCAGATCGTGGATAAATAAAAGCATAATAGATAGCGCCATCTACCTAAAAAATTTGCACTGGTTGAGAAAGTCAACAAATGATAATAATATCATAAGCGAATATAAACAAGCAAAAAATAAACATACAATTCTAATTAAAACAACAAAAAAACAATATTTTGACTCTCTCATAAAAAAAAAAATCAAGTAATAAAAGTAAGACAGTATGGTCATTAATAAATAAAGAAATAAATGGTCAGAAAATACATAAAAATATATCAATTAACTATAACAACAAACAAATAGATGATCCTGAAAAAGTTTGTAACCTATTTCAAAAACATTTTTTAAATATCTCAAACCGTGACTCTTGTATAAATGCATTTGAGGTCCCCAACAGATATACGAACGAAACATTCTACTTACGCCCTATTAGCGAACAAGAGTTATTAAAAATAATCAATGATCTTCCTTCTAACAAAGCAGCTGGTCACGATGAAATTCCTGGTTTTCTAATCAAAGACATATCACGGATAATAGCGGGCCCTTTAGTACACTTAATAAACCTGGCTTATGAAAAAGGAATTTTCCCAGCTGTATTGAAAGAAGCGATTGTTGTACCGATTTATAAGAAGAATGATCGAAGCAATGTAGAGAATTATAGGCCCGTGTCAATCCTTTCCTTTTTTGCGAAAATTTTCGAAAAAAGTATTCTTGACCGCCTAATGTCATACTTCTTAAAATTCAATCTACTCAACTCTTCCCAATCTGGGTTTTTAAAAGGTAAATCTACAATAGATTCAATTTTTGATTCACTTACATCTATCTACAAAGCCTTGGATAAAAAAGAAGTGACATTAGGCATTTACTTCGACCTCATAAGAGCTTTCGATCTAATAAACCATTCTCTACTTTTAAAAAAACTCTCAGCATACGGCATAAGTGGAAATGCGCACAGCCTAATTAAGTCATTCCTAACCGAACGAACGCAATCAGTAGTTCTTAAAAGCAAAAACGAGGACATCTTAAATCATTTATATAGATCCGATAAACTAATGCTGGAAATGGGAACTCCTCAGGGGTCTACCCTCGCACCATTTTTGTTCATTCTGTTCATGAACGACGTAGACGATATTTTTTATGATATTCCTAATTTAACATTATGTAAATTCGCGGATGATACTTCTATTAGTGTTAATAATAAATCACCTGAAATAGCAGAGGAGCTTGCAAACAAGGCAATTGACAAATTTTATTCGTGGTGTGTTAGGAACAATTTAATGATAAACTCATCTAAAACTGGATATATTCAATTTAATAACCCAAGAAACAAAGACGTTCCGATAGTTGCTGATTTAAAATTAGAAAATAAAGCTATTAAGCGAGTAAAAAATGAAACATTTTTAGGAATTAGCATTACACTTACGCTAAATTGGGGTACCCATATAGGCAAAATATGTGCAAAACTAAGATCAAGCGGCTTTGCGATTCTGTCAATAAGAAGCTCGGTAAATCGCCCATCACTCATTGCTTTCTACTACGCTCATGTCCATAGCCATTTGTCTTATGGTATCATCTTCTGGGGTCAATCAAGTCACTCACTTAGACTATTTACTCTTCAGAAGATAATTATCAGAAGAATTATGCACGCCAAGTATAGAGACAGTTGTCGCACTTTTTTTTGTCGATCTGGAAATAATGACGGTATATTCGCTTTATATTTATAAATGTTGTCTGTACGTTTTTATGAACAAAGCTAAGTTTGCCTCAAATTCTGCTTATAACAAATCTGCAGAAACTCGCTACCGGAACGATTTGTCTGTACCATCCCATTCCACATCTCTGTATGAGAAAAGCCCGTATTATATGTGTGTGACGTTATTCAATAATCTACCGACAAATATTAAACAGATTACTGTTCTAAAAGAATTTAAAAATAAACTAAAAGAAATGCTAGTAAAGAAGGCACATTATTCAATAACTGAATTTTTAACCAACTAATTTAATGTTCTGTTTTCTGTCATGTTGGTATATTTTTTTTAAGTTATTATATTTTAAGCTCTAAATGTTATTTTAGCTAAACTGGTTCTTATTATATTATTGACAATTGTAAAACACTTTTATTGTGTCTATGTACAAGTATTTAAATAAATAAATAAACTGTTATTGTTCTCTAAGAAAAAAGATAGTTACGAAAAAACTTAAATATAGAAAAATTGTCTAAAATGTTCTTATCTAAAACTTTTGTTTGAACGATTTTTTTGTATTCCCATTAGTTATTGAGTTATTCGCAACTTTTTCGAAATACAAAATAGCGTAAATTCTCGACTTTCCTCAATTTTGACAAAAAACGTTATAACTCAAATACTATTCGAGCTACAGAAAAGTATAATATATGCATTTGGTCTATTGTGGTGAGATCTACAAGATGGGCGTATTTGTTTTTATACAGGGTGATCCATAAGGTATCTAAAAGAAAAAGTAGATTGTTTTTTTTTCTAAATTAAGAAGGCGAGTGTTTATCAAAAGTTATCGATTTTATATACAAGACTGTTTTCCATTCCCAGACTAAGCATGAAGTAAAATTTCGAGTTTAGAAAAGCCCCGTGAAAATTTGTCGAGGGTCGCGCAGCGACACGAGACAAATTTTCTGGGCTTTTCTAAACTCGAAATTTTACTTCATGCGCCTCGCGCGTAAAACGCTGATTTATCCCGAAGTTCAAAAACATACACAAATTCCAATAAATAGTTCTGAGAAGTTATTTCATGATTTTGTGAAAATTATAAGTTTTTTACGAAGCTTTCAATAAACTGTCGATTTTCTCCAAGAAAAAAGATAGCTTCGAAAAAACGTGAAGATAGAAAAATTATCCTAAATTTTATTATCTAAAACTTTTATTCTAACAACTTTTCTGCATTCCCATTAGTTATTGAGTTATTCGCAACTTTTGCGGAATACAAAAAAGCGAGCGCGCTCGCGTAAATTCTCGGCATTTTTCAATTTTGACAAAAAACGTTATAACTCAAAAACTATTCGAGCTACACAAAAGTATAATACACGTGTTTAGGCTATTGTGGCGAGATCTACAAGATGGGCGTATTTGTTTTTATACAGGGTGATCCATAAAGTATCTAAAAGTAAATGTCGATTGTTTTTTTTTCTAAATCAAGAAGGCGAGTGTTTATCAAAAGTTATCGGTATTATATACAAGACTGTTTTCCACTCCTAGACTAAGCATGAAGTAAAATTTCGAGTTTAGAAAAGCCCCGTGAAAATTTGTCGAGGGTCGCGCAGCGACCCGAGACAAATTCTCGGGCTTTTCTAAACTCGAAATTTTACTTCATGCGCCACGCGTACAAAACACTGATTTGAAGTGAAGTTCAGAAACACACAAATACATATTTAATCAGAGTAACAGGGAATCAGATGTTTAGTCTGTTATCAACGATGTTTAGTATTAATAATAAATAATTAGGTTTTAAATATTTTTGTTAAAACAACTGGTAACGATATTTATATATAAATGGTTGAAAAAAAAATAATAAAATCAAATTTATTCTTAAAGGTTTTGTATTCGTGATTCGAAAAAACAGGATTCGAATCTTTGATTCGAATCATATTTATCTCTTACGAATCCTTTATTCGAGTATTCGTGATTCGAATCATATTAGGTGATTCGGATTCGTGATTCGAATCCTTTTTACGAGGATTCGTCCCAGCTCTGATTAGGTTGTATTATTTATCTAATACAATGTTAAAGTGATATCGTTCTAAGAATTTTGTTTTCGGCGCATTTTTATATTTTTTGGACGTCTTCTGTTATCTACATATCGGTATGTTGTTAGATACGTACTCATATGAATCTTTTTGTCCGAAATTGAATATTTCTTCATCCGACGAGTCGCTGGTGAAATTTGACGAACTTGAATTCCTGATTATTAACGCTAACGGGTATTTATAACGACAACCGAACGGAAATCACTGTAATTTAACCTCAAAATTAGAAACGTCAAGTTAAATCGCCACTCAAATTTTTACAGGGAGACATTTCGACATTAAACGCTAACGGGTAAACGCTAAATGAAATTTAAACTGGTTGGTAATACTGCATATTCACTCTTAAATATCATCTAAGCTTAACTGTCCTTTAAAATGTGTTGATAATACCGGGCGTAAGTTGCACTTCTTTATGATTTGTGATTTAACGATTATACAGAAAATACAAACATTTTTAGTAAAAAATGGAATTAAGATAAATTCAAATTCAAAACTATTTGAATTCGAGACCTAAACCTAAACGTTACATATACTTTAATAGAGCGTTGTAACAAATCAAATTAAATAAGATTTTAAATATTTCATTGTATAATTCAATATCCGGAGGTGTATTTGCACGGGAAGTAGTTGTTTCAATGGATATTTATCGTCTTAAATTGTCTTAATTATTAAGACACTGTTTGCATTTTCACGAATAGTTTTTTCGTAATTTTATATATTATAAAAATGGAATTGAAAATAACGAGTTTCTAAGTGATTTTCAATTCTATTTTTTATATTTATAAGTTCTGAAAAACCCTCGGATATTCTTATAGATGTTGTAAACAGCTTGAGCTAGTTTTTTCGCTATAAAACAAATTATTTCACTAAAATCAGGATGTTAGAAACAGCTTGAGCTAGTTTTTCTCCACTGAACTATCAGATATCTGTATGTGGGGGTAAACTACACCAAATCAATTTTTTGTTTAAATACGTTTTTTTATACTGTTGGAATCAGGAATTTTTACTTTATCGAGAGGTAAATAATACTGTAAAATTTCAAAAATGTAACTTGGTGTAGTTTCCCACTCAGCAAAAAACAAACAAATAACGTTATATCAACATTGTAGCAACATTAAACGTTGTTTAAATGTTGATGAAACATTACTTAAATGGATTTGCTCAGTGGGTTACCACTTACAGATATATAAAATAAAATCACTTGAAATTTGCCTTAAAAAAAAGGAAATGTTACCTTCTAGCATTCTCCTATTACACAATTTTCATGAGCTGTTTCTTCTTGGAGCAAAAAGTGAAAAGTTTAAGAAAAAAAGGTATTAAGTTGTCCAAAGTGAAACCGAAAGTGGAATGCTTAAGTTGCCTTGCTTCTATTTTACGATAATTAAGTGCAAACAAAAATACGCGATTCCTAGGCTCTTTGCATTTTCGCACTTTCTCCGCGAATAACATTAAAACCAACAAATGAAACGCACACATACAAACAAACAGAAACAAGAAGGTAAACTAAATTATTAAAATTATTGAATTACTAACAAATGAGAGAGACACATACAAACAAACAGAAACAAGAAGGTTTTTAATAAAAAAATGTTATATAGGGAATCGACGCATTACCAAATTATCACAAACAGGAAGGAACAACATTTATTATGCCAGCTCTAATATTATTAAAAAAAAATTATAACGGCTTGCGTAATTTAATTAGTCTCGATGGAGTTTTTTTTTATTATTTATTTATTACGTGCATTTAAATATTTATTATTAAAGGCGTGTTGTTAGAAAATATGAGAGATCTGGGTTAATTGGAAACATTAAGGAAATTAATTAGAGGAGAAAAAAATGAATGTATACAATATTTTATTCTTTATAATATCGTAAGTTTTAAGGTAAAAGTGCTATCGATTTTCCGCAGGGCTTTGAATAGCTATTTGTTTGCATTCCAGTTTTCGTTCCGGTTCAATTGAAACAAAAAAAAAACGGTTTTAATCTCAAAGATTTTCGTTAATTTTCAAAAATCCCGAGTTTTTTTAAGATCCTCATTAATTATTAAAATCTCGACACTTTTTATGATTATCGTTGATTTTAAACATTTTGACGAATTTTTCAAAATTTTGTCTTTGCAATCAACGTCCATTTTGGAAAATTCATAAAAAACATACAAACAACAACAATAATATCTTTATTTGATAGTAAATACAATAATACATTACCTATTACTATATAAGCGAGAAATTAATTTTTAAATTTTTAAATGTCAAAAAGGCTATCGACCGTTAGTCTTTCTGCCTATTGTTTTATTTTTATATGCGTTAGTTCAATAAAATAAAACCTCTAGAGTGCCATGGAATAAATTGAAGGTTAACAACTCTGAAATTATACATTATAATGATTATGTCTGACGTTTAATATGACAATTCCTAAAGGGTGTAGCCAACTTAAATTTAAAAAAAAGATTAAATCATGGCACTCTAGAGGTTTTTTTTATTGAACATACGATACTATTATTGTGAAAAAATTACACATTCAAAAATTGTTTTTTGTATTTGGGCAGTGGCGGATTTAGGGAGAAGCGCAGGGGGCGCGCGCCCCCCCATGGATTATATTATAGAAAAAAATAGGCCATGGGCCAGCTGGAACTCACGAATATTAGCTTGTTGGATTTTCGTCTGCCGTATTTATTCGATTATTATAAAAAACAGAGCACCAAACACGAATACTATACAAGCTACATTAAACAATAATATATGGAAAACTTTCCGTTTGTATTACATACGGGTAAAACATACTGGTAAAAACAGCCGCTTTAGTTTCAGGGAAAGTTTGGCAACCCTATTTGTGCGTCAGCATAACGTGCGCGTAGATATTGTCTAAACGCACACCAGACGTTTCGGGACGGTTGTAGAAACTCTTCCCAATTTTCTTATTACCTTATTATCATTGTGGTTGTAAGTAGATGCTCCTAGATAGCAAATAACTAATGTGATCCTCATATACTTACAAATTAAAAGGTAGAATAGCAGTGCAGAAAGTCGATTAGGTATGTATTTGTGAAATGTGACCATGTGTTCGTGAAATGATTAGTGCGTCATATTTTTGCAAGTTAATTTGTGTTTTTGTCTTATAGACAGTGGTTAGATAAATTTCGAATTACCTGACAGACACATTGAATTTCAATCTCATGAGGAAGTAACAGTCATGTTTCTTTGCAATCCACAAATATGCACAGTAGGGATGTCGAACAGTGAAATAGTTTTATTTGATAACAGATTAACTGCTCTTTCTTAGTTTTACCACTACAACAGAAAATAAAATGTCGTAAATATCCGTAAATGTAAATTGGTCAAATCGTACATATATTAAGAAAAAAACGCCGGGAGTTGGCGCATCCGATTACGGACCCGGACCGACATCGACATCCCTGTGTGGGTATGTATATTTCCAATGTGAAAGCAGATTATTAATTAGCTCTAAAATATAGAAAATTTATAATTCAACAGATTATCTTAAAATAATTTAGATTATTACGGTTCAGCTAAAAATGGACACCCTGTATAAAGCTGTAATTTACTTAGTTTCAGTATGGACCGTTTCATCATTCGCAAGGCAAAAGTGCCTACATGTGATAGCTCTTCTGAAGGAGTGGATACAAAAAAGCCTCGAGTAAGTGAATCACCGGTACCTAGTAGTTCTTCGTGTAACGAGAACGTAGCTTGTGAGGCCATGGAGATCAGTGATGAGACAGAGATTGGCGCATTTGTAGATAGGTCATCATCTCTTTCTGATGATGTTATTCATAGACTTCTAACCGCTCCAAGGAAGCCGGAGAGAGGATATGTTTTTCCGAGGTCGGAACATTCGAAACGAGGACGAAAGAACATCGACAAGTGCAAGAAAAGCACTTTGAGCAGTATCCGTGGCTAGTCTTTTCCCAGTCAAAGCAAGGCCTCTTCTGCTTGAACTGTGCGATATTTGTGCATAGGAAGATGGTAGGCGCTAAGACAGGCTGTCCCGCAAAGAAGCTTGTCACAGAGCCGCTAACAAAGTTTGCTAAACTTTCCGGAAAATATGGGGATCTGGAGAAACACGCTTCTTGTGACTACCATATTAAAGCTACTACTACTGCAAACACGTTTTTGGTGACTCTTGATAAACCTGAACTTGATATCAGGAATCAACTCTCAGCACAGAGGATGCAACAAGTAAAAGAGAACAGGGCCCGTCTTGTTCCTATAGTAAAAACTATAATTCTTCACGGAAGGCAAAACATACCCTTGAGAGGACACAGAGACGACGGAAGTCTACTAGCCAATAGTTCAGATGAAACTAATATTGTGGCTGATAATGAAGGGAACTTCAGGGCCTTGCTTAGATTTCGCATCGATGCAGGAGATTTGCAGCTAAAAAATCACCTCGTCACAAGCAAATCTAATACAACATATATTAGTAAGACCACATGTGACGAACTAATAAAATCCTGTGAAGCAGTGATGCTGAATAAAATACAGAAGGAGATTCAAGCTGCAGGTTGCTACAGCATCATTTTCGACGAAACCACAGACATAGCACATACTGCCCAATTAAGTTTAGCTGCAAGATATGTAGATACTAATAATAAATTAAGGAACGGTTTCTGGGGTTTGTTGATATTCATGACCAAAACGAAAACCAATGCACACCGTCTGAGCGAAGTATAACAGGGAAAGTATTAGGAAATACTGTACTGAAAAAAATAGAAAGTCTGGCACTTGTTTTAGAAAATTGTGTGGGCGTTGGATGTGACGGATGCTCTGTCAATATGTCGGAGTTTAAAGGAGCTGTAGCGACAATCAGGACTAAAGCGATTAACGCCAGAGTGTCACCATGTCGTAGCCATCTACTTAATTTGGCCATCTCGCGAAGTTGCAGAGTTCCTAATGTAAGAAACGCTCTTGGTACTGTTGAAGAAGTTGTGGCATTTTTACAGCGTCAAGTAAGCGATTTGCCACATTAAAAGCGTCCCTGAAACACTCATTATTAACACATTGCCAGACAAGATGGGTCGAACGCCATGATGCCATTGTTCAATTTGCTGCCGATCTTCCGACGATTACAAAGGTTTTAATCGAAATTTCTGAGTGGAGAGACCAAACAACAGCGTCCAAAGCCAATATTCTGCTTAAGGCCATGTCGAATTCAGACTTCATTGTCACGCTTTTCTCTCTGAGTGAAATAATGAGCTCAGAGGGAGTGTCTCTGAGCAAGATTTTACAGAACCCTACCATCGATGTTGCTACAGCGAAAATCAGAATAGAGGCAACTATTAAAATATATGATGACATGCGAACCAATGCAGTCGTTCACTTCACCCGTGTCATAGAGGACTCTAGAACAACAATGGAAGAGCTCAATGTAGAAATGTGTATACCTCGCCATGCCGGAAGGCAATGTCACAGGCCACATTTTGATGTAAACGACGATCCAATAGCATATTGGAGAATAGCTGTTTTTGTACCAATATTGGACCATGTAACAACAGACATGAGGGAACGGTTTTGTGACGAAAATATAACACATTTAAAATTAAATAATCTTCTACCTTCCCAAATAGAAAGACTGTTATTCCTTACTTCACTTTTTATTTTTATGTTAGATGTACATTTCGAGACACAAGGTGCTCATTATCAATAACAAAGTTTGTTATTGATAATGAGCACCTTGTGTCTCGAAATGTACATCTAACATAAAAATAAAAAGTGAAGTAAGGAATAACAGTCTTTCTATTTGTGATTAATCACTTCACGTAAACTCGAAACAATACAGTTCTACCTTCCCAACTAATAAATATCGCCTTTGAAAACTTGGCAGAGAAATTGGAGGACTGTCTATCTATTGCCCCATTTTTTGACGAGGCACACTATATGACAAAAAAAAAAACTCATGGCAGAGGTGCTTCAGTTTAGACAAATACACATGAAACAGGTAACAAATTCGGATTCTGTAATGGAAGCTCTAGCTGTGTGTTCCAATAGTGACTATCCGACTCTCCATAAGCTGTACACAGTATTCGCTTGTCTACCCGTGTCAATAGCCACGGTAGAGAGAAGCTTTTCCACATTGCGTCGTACGAAGACGTGGTTGAGGTCAACGATGAATGAGGATCGTCTCAATGGGCTTGCACTTCTAAACACCCATCTCGACATAGAATGTTGCATCGAGGAAGTTATTGACCATTTCGCCAAGAAAAGTAAAGATAAAGTTTGTTTCATAACTACAAAAATATATTGAGCTTTTGCGATGGAGATGCGCCCCCCCCCTTGACGGTTTTCTAAATCCGCTACTGTATTTGGGTGCGATGTTAAGATTTCTATTAATGCAAAATTGAGTGAGTATGCGGAAATTTGATTCCGATTTCGAGAATTTTTCAAAGAGAAATGGATAGCGTTCATCTATTGGTATAACTTGTGTCTGTTCATACAATAATTCATTTGATAGATTAAATAATATATTGTTTGGATTTTTAATTTTTGTTAGAGTTCGAAGCGAGGAACGTTCTGCTACAAGTAAGTATATGGTACAATGTTCGAGGGTGTGAGAAAGTTAATAGTATGAAACCATAATCTAGCATTGGTCAGCATATTGATTTGTAAATTTTGGTAGCTGTTTTTGTCGAAATACCTCTATTTCTGTAAGTGAGGCATCGAAAATATTTTGCTCTTGCTGCAATGTTGGATTTTATTTTTTGAAGTGTTGGCGAAAAGAGAGTTTAGTGTCAAAAGAGATTCTTATTAACTAAATATATTAGATTCTTATTAACTAAATATATTATTATAATTAATATTGTTTTCTTGAGCGTTCACGAAATGCGTCAACTTTTTTATAGTTAATAAAACGTCATAGTGTCAATTTTTTTAAATTAAGGAAATACATTTTAAAATTTAACAAAAATTTATGAAATTCACGAAAACTGCCATGATTTGAAAACCTGGCGAAAATTCATTAAAAACAAAAATTATAAAAATGAATCAAAATTTTGAAAATCAACGGAAATCTTGGAATTTCATGAAAAACTTCAGCATTTTTAAATTTAACGAATTTTAAGAAAATTCACGATTATTGCCAAGAACTTAAAAATTAACGAAAATCTCAGTGTTATCATTGTTAAAGTTACCGAAAGAATTGAAATTCATGAAAAGTATCAGAATTTTCTGAATTATCCAAAAATCTAGGAAACTCTGAAATTCATCTGAACTTTTGAAAATTAAATAAAATTTCGGAAAAAAATACTTGCTCATGAATTTTCAACGTTTTCGTTATTATTCAAATTCTTGTTTTTATAATTTTTTTTAAATCTTGGCGGTTTTATGGCCAAGATTTAAAAACATGTAAACAAGAATTTGAATATTAACAAAAACCTTAAAAATTCATGAATAAGTATTTTTCTTAATAAATTAATGATGGTGATAACAATTTACGAAAACTAAACAAAATAAAAAATTGACTAAAATCTTAAAAACCGAAAAGATTTTATAAATAAATAGAAATCTTTGAAAAAGGTATTAATTATTCTTTAACGAGTGTTTTCCACTCCCAGACTAAGCATGAAGTAAAATTTCGAGTTGAGAAAAGCCACAAGAATTTGGATTTGGACGCGCAGCGTCCAAATCCAAATCCGGGCTTTTCTCAACTCGAAATTTTACTTCATGCGCCACGCGTATAAAACACTGATTTAGTGTAAAGTTCAAAATATACTACTCATTTAATATTTAAATTTTCATTCGACTTTTAAAACCTTGGCAGTTTTCGTAAATATCTTAGATTTTCGTAATTTTAATGAAATTTTTATGAGATTTTCAATATTTAGAGATTTTCGTCAATTTATAAAATTTTTATGAGATTTTCAATATTTAGAGATTTTCGTCAATTTATAAAATTTTTATGAGATTTTCAACGATTTATAAAATTAACCGAAAATTTTATAAAGCGCTGAAAATTCAGAAGATAGAAAAATTCCTAGATACTTATTAACTAAATATATTATTATAATTAATATTGTTTTCTTGAGCGTTCACGAAATGCGTCAACATTTTTAAAGTTAATAAAACGTCATAGTGTCAAATTTTTTAAATTAAGGAAATGCATTTTAAAATTTAACAAAAATTTAGGAAATTCACGAAAACTGCCATGAAAAAAAAAAAACCTGGCGAAAATTCATTAGAAACAAAAATTATAAAAATAAATCAAAAATTTGAAAATCAACGGAAATCTTGGAATTTCATGAAAAACTTCAGCATTTTTAAATTTAACGAATTTTAAGAAAATTCACGATTATTGCCAAGAATTTAAAAATTAACGAAAATCTCAGTGTTATCATTGTTAAAGTTACCGAAAGAATTAAAATTCATGAAAAGTATCAGAATTTTCCGAATTATCCAAAAATCTAGGAAACTCTGAAATTCATCTGAACTTTTGAAAATTAAATAAAATTTCGGAAAAAAATACTTGCTCATGAATTTTCAACGTTTTCGTTATTATTCAAATTCTTGTTTTTATATATTTTTTTTAAATCTAGGCGGTTTTATGGCCAAGATTTAAAAACATTATGTAAACAAGAATTTGAATATTAACGAAAACCTTGAAAATTCATGAACAAGTATTTTTTCCTAATAAATTAATGATGGTGATAACAATTTACGAAAACTAAACAAAATAAAAAATTGACTAAAATCTTAGAAACCGAAAAGATTTGATAAATAAATGAAAATCAATTTCAATTTCAATTTCAATTTCAATTTACTGATGTTATAACAAAAGTTTTACACAAGTCAAGTTACAATAGATAAATAATAAATAGATGTACAAAAAAAAGTGTATAAGATACAGAAGATACATTAACATGTAGTCGAACAAACAAAAAAGGTACATACAGATTAAAATAGACAATATGCAAGAGTATAGGTCCAAAAATAAAGTGTTAGATGTCATTATCAAAAAACTCATCTGTGCTGAAATAAGCATGCTCGAGAAGGAATTCTTCTAGCACTTCTCGGAATTTATTGAGCGGAAGATTTCGTGTGCTATGACTAAGGTGATTAAAGAACTTAATGCCGTGATATCTTGTTCCAGTTAGGGATCTCTGTAATCTCGATTGTGGCAAATTCAAGTCAGATTTTCCTCTGGTCTCATATGAGTAATTACGTACTGGCATAGCTGCATTTGAAAATGGTATTAATTATTCTCTAACGAGTGTTTTCCACTCCCAGACTAAGCATGAAGTAAAATTTCGAGTTGAGAAAAGCCACAAGAATTTGGATTTGGACGCGCAGCGTCCAAATCCAAATTCGGGCTTTTCTCAACTCGAAATTTTACTTCATGCGCCACGCGTATAAAACACTGATTTAGTGTAAAGTTCAAAATATACTACTCATTTAATATTTAAATTTTCATTCGACTTTTAAAACCTTGGCAGTTTTCGTAAATACCTTAGATTTTCGTAATTTTAATGAAATTTTTATGAGATTTTCAATATTTAGAGATTTTCGTCAATTTATAAAATTTTTATGAGATTTTCAACGATTTATAAAATTAACCGAAAATTTTATAAAGCGCTGAAAATTCACGAAAATTTTATAAATTGACCAAAATCTCGAAATATTGAAAATCTCATCAAAACTACGAAAATCTAAGATGTAAAACATTAAATTCTGTAATTTGTGTTTACAGTCTCGTTTCATTTTATTTGGATTGATTGAGTTACTTGAAGATAATTATACTTTGATTAAAAAACACTTAGAACCTTTCTTCAATACTTTATTTTGTAACCAAATGTACATTTCGGACACGAAGTGTCCATTATCAATGGTTTGATACTAATACCATTAGTATTAGTATCAAACACTTCGTGTCCGAAATGTACATTTGGTTACAAAATAAAGTATTGAAGAAAGGTTCTAAGTGTTTTTTAATCAAAGTCGTTTCATTTTGATTTAATGATATTCTTCATATTGCATTAATTACATCTTGTAAATCAATCTGTACGTGGATTCATCCCTTAATTGTTTAAATAATTAAATAAAAAATAAAATAGAATCAATAGAATTCGCAATAGGTTTCTTTGTTTATATAAATCAAAATACTTTTATTGTGCTTTTATCTACGATCTCACCAAAATAGCTTCATTTTTTTTATAATTTTAAAATCTACTGTTAGAGACTAGTGCTTAAATCATCAATATATTTTAAATGTGACAAATTTCTTAAAACGATTTTTATTGTGTCATTTATTGTAAAAAATACTGGTTGTAGATAAAATGTTCTAAGCAACTAGTGTCTGAAGAATGGGCTTTGCGTACCTCTTGCGCGTAACAGCTAGTTTCCTAAACTCGTAAATAGAGCACAAAAGTCCTGCATCACACACTAGTTACCGAAATAGCTATTTCATGTAGTTATGAATTATTATCATTACAGATGAAGTATTTCTTATCCAAACTTCACTCTAAATTAGAGTATTACGCGTGTGGCGTATGAAGTAAATATTTCGAGTTTAGAAAAGACTGAAAATTTCCAGTTTTTTTTTTAAATCGAAATATTTAGTAATTTACCCTAAACTCAAAATATTTATTACATGCTTTATTAAGGAGTGGATAAGCATTTTTCTTTTTTATAAAAACTCCCAATTCGTTGATCTTTATGGAATAAAACAAAAAATAGATATATAAAACGTTAATATTTATTAAAAATGTTTTTTTATTTTTTCATATACAGGGTGTCCGTGTTTCGACAGAATGTATGGGGATCTCAGTTATTTGAATATATAGAGAGTCGGTTAAATTGGGGCAAAGTTGCGTATTTTTGGGCCTAACAATAATCTGAAAACAATTTTAAAATATTTGTGTTTGTTTTCGAGATATCAATAAAAAACTGATATTTCGAAAAATCGTTTTTATTTTTTTATTCAAAACCTATTGAATCTGGACATTTAGAACTTTGACAATATACAGGCACTTTTTAATGAGGAATCTAGTAGCGTATTTTGTTTTAAGATAACTATAACATTTACCCAGGGACCATAGCCAACTTTTGTTTTTTTTATGGGCGCCATTTTGGATTTTCATATTTTTTGAAAGAGTATTTTTTTCTGAACACAGTGATGTATCACACTCATAATTTATTTTAGATTTGATATTTAAAATTATCATGTTTTCTTTTTTGCAAAGAATGCCTGGGAAACAATGACGTCATATCTGTTAATCAATAAGATATTGACAGCAGTCAATCATTGTTAGCACTCAGAATGAATTGATAACTGTCAATGTTTTGTAATAATAATAATAAATATCGATTATTACATAAAAGTTGCACAAACTAAAATTATTTTACTTTTATTATTAATATTCCAAAACTATTCACAAAAACAGTAATTTTTCGCTACATATCGGTAAATATTGATCACCATCACATATAAGCGTTATATATTTTTAACTTTACTGTAAATTAGTGGTTTATACGCGTGGCGCATGAAGTAAAATTTCGAGTTTAGAAAAGCCCCGTGAAAATTTGTCTCGGGTCGCTGCGCGACCCTCGACAAATTTTCTACGCGGGGCTTTTCTAAACTCGAAATTTTACTTCACGCTTAGTCTGGGAGTGGAAGACACTCGTTAGTTTAAAATACATCACAACTGTTAAATTATGTATCGTCGGATGCCCGTCTTCAGGGATGATATATAAGCAAATTATGGGTCCTAGGAGTTGTCTAATTTTCTACGCGGGGCTTTTCTAAACTCGAAATTTTACTTCATGCTTAGTCTGGGAGTGGACAACACTCGTTCTTAGGAGTTTCAAATTGAAGGATATCTCTAGATTACTAAGTTTATTATCATTTTATAAAGGCTACAGCTCGAAGGACCAATCATTGTCTTTGGAGACCGAAGGACTACAGGAAATAGAAGTTTTTTACAAGAAAACAACGAATATCTGAAGGTTTACAGCATGGATAGGAAAGAAAACATCCAATTTTGAAATAATATCGAAGTTGTATACGCGTGGCGCATGAAGTAAAATTTCGAGTTTAGAAAAGCCCCGTGAAAATTTGTCGAGGGTCGCTGCGCGACCCTCGACAAATTTTCTGCGCGGGGCTTTTCTAAACTCGAAATTTTACTTCATGCTTAGTCTGGGAGTGGAAGACACTCGTTAATTTTAAATAAAATGTTAAAATATGTATCGTCGAATGCCCGTCTTCAGGGGTGATATGTAAGCAAATTATGGTTCGTAGGAGTTGTCAAATAAGTGAGTCACTCAACTGTTTCCAAGACACTCTTTACAAATAACAAAAGATTAACATTTTACATATAAAATGTACAATGAGCTATAAGTGTGATACATCATTGAATTCAGAAAAAAATATTCTTCTAAAAAGTATGAAAATCCAATGTGGCGCCCATGAGAAAAACAGAAGTTGGCTATGGTCCCTGGGTAAATGTTCTACTTATCTTAAAATAAAATATGTTATTAGATTGATCGTTAAAAAGTGCCTCTATAATGTCAAAGTTGTAAATGTCTGGATGCAATAGTTTTTCAATAAAAAAATAAAAACGAAATTTAAAAAAATCCGGTTTTTGATAATATCTCAAAAACGAAAGAAGATATTTAAAATTTGTTTTGGGATTATTATTGGGCCCCAGATTACGCAACTTTGCCCCAATTCAACCGACTCTCTATCTCTTCAATTAACCGAGATCCCCATACATTCTGTTTAAGGGAAGTCCGAAGTGGTTCAGGTAAAGACAATGGAGAAACAATCGTGCATGATTGGGACAATGAAACGGAAATACGGACACCCTGTATATTAAAATATTTTTAATTACGCGATAAATCCAAATTTTCAGGCTTTTTAAACTCGAAATTCCTTAATTTTAATATGTTCTTAAAAAATAAAATGTTAATGTTTATTAAACTAGTACATTAAACTATTTTAATAAACATTAACATTTTCTTTTTCTTCTTTTTTAAGAACACATTAAAATAAGGGAATTTCGAGTTTAAAAAAGGCTGAACATTTCTTTTTATGTATATTAAAATGTTTTCAATTAAATTACAAATAGACAAACAATAGAATTCGCAATAATTTCCGGTATTTACATAAATCAATTACCCACCTGTTTAACCAATACACAGAAAGTCGTAGCTATTTGTTTTTGTTTTGTTTAGAACAATAAACCAATTACTTACAATATTGGGAAATAATATGACTAAATGCATGTTTATTTTTAAAATAAAATTAGATTTCGCTTACAATTTACGCAATTTGCACTACTTAAACAAAATCCCTGGATGTCTTTAAAAGTGGCAACACTAATGTTGCGTTTTTAGAGATATTGAGGCAAGTTTTGTTATACATCTAAAAACCTAAAAAGCGATCAATTTAAAGCTTCAAACAAGTCATATTTTTGAAATTTTACAGTGCTATTTACCTCTCGATAGAGCAAACAATCCTGATTCCGACAGTATAAAAATAACGTTTTTGAAAAAAAATTGACTTAGTGTAGATTACCTCCGGCGTACACATTTTTATTATCTGCATGGTAATAAAAATCTGTATGTGGGAGGTAATCTACACCAAATCACATTTTTTTTTCAAAATACGTTATTTTTATACTGTCGGAATCAGGATGTTTGCTCTATCGAGATGTAAATAGCACTGTAAAATTTCAAAAATGTGACTCGGTGTAATTTACATCCCACATACTGAAATTCTCTGTGCAATTATATCATATGTTTAATAAAAAAAACCTGTAGAGTGCTTTATCTTTTCTTAAATTTATGTTGGCTACACGCTTTAGGAATTGTCATAATTTCAGAGTTGCCAACCTACAATAAATTCCATAGCACTCTAGAGGTTTTATTTTTATTGAACATACGATAGATAACATAGATAGAATATTGTGAATTAATAATTAGAAATGTATGGTGTATACAAATGCGAATGCAGGAACAAATGGATCGTGTCTGCTTGTCTAACTTTCTCTTCATAATTTAATTACAACTCGCGAGACATGCACAGATTAGATATTGCTCCAGAATTTATGATTATATGTTGATAAGCGTGATTTAAAATATGAAAGTGCATTTAATAATACCTTATGCAGTTTTTTAAATTTATCCAAAACGCGCATTTTATATTTACTAAAAGCAATTTCCATAATAAATGGTTTTCTTATTTGTATTCTTGTTTAATGGCATGATTTTCTAATAAACCAACTTTTTGTAATCATATTTCAACAGAATTTGTTTATATTACTACAATTTTATTAAATATTATCTTAGATTCAAACACACTAGCACTTCATTCTCACAGTAATTGTTAACTTTACTTTCATTAAAGTGTGTGCGCCTCTGCAGACGTACCAGGAAATTCATTTCCTGAGTGCAAGTGCACATAAATGCGGAGATTGAATAATGCGAATGCAAATATTGTGATAAGTGGGCCTTATGCGGAAACTTCTTTGTGAAAATAAGGAACAACTATTAATAAGATTTCTAGTGAGCATTCTTAGGTATCATTACATTTTTTATATTTTTTAATTTCACAATCAAATTATTAGGCTTTTCTAAACTCGAAATTTTAGTTCCTTAATTAAGGAGTGGAAACCCTTGTTTGAAGTTTCAAATTGCACGGTATTATAAAAAATAACGAAAGCTTGAACATATACAAAGTTTAATGCGAACTTTGATAAAAGAAAAAATCCGTGTATGTCCCCTATGTATACCCGAATAAAACACGAATAAAACTCGGCATTCAACCAATTGTTTCAAACAATGATTGTAGACAACCAAATATCGTTAAATGTGTATTGTGTTGCCGCTATTGTCACGTCACTCTCAAATTAGTAATGAATATTTCCCTAAATTGACTAAATTCGTGGTTTCCCATGGACAATAATACATAAATAATCTGTGGTATTACGAAATAAATTACGGGTTAGGACTATAGTAATGTTGCAATAGCGGATGGGTAAATTGTCGGATGGGCGTACGCATCCTTATTCCTCCTTACTTTAAATAATAACAACAAATTAAAGCCGACAAGGACAATGACAAATATGTATAAACAATATGAGTGTGTGTGCATAAATCGTGTGCAATTCCACCAACGGATGTTCCTTCCTAGATTAAGAGATTGTTGAATCACCTTCCTAAATGTGCTTAATTACGCCTTGTATTGTTTTTATAATAGGTTTCCCATTTTTGTTATTAAATTGTATGTTCAGATGAAAAAAACCTCTGTAATTTCCAATAAATTTGACTTAAGCCATTCACATTTTTTGTTGGAGTCGATTTGCATGTAAATCGACTTCTGTGTTTTGAAATAATTTTGTTTACATTCTATCTTAAACTCTGATTATTTCTAAGTATATTTCCAGAATTTTACCAATACCAAAATTGAATTATCAAGAAATTTTCAAACAACAAGCCCACTCAAATCTTAAACAGTTTCTTCTAAATTCTCATTTTGAATGTCTGTAAATCGAATTCTGCATTTTGAATTTAATATTTGTACATTGTATCTTAAAGCCTCATTATCCTAAATATATTTCCAGAATTTTAAAGTTTTAATATAAAAGTTAAATTTTTGAGTAATTTTTAAACACAAAACTACTCAAATTTTTCACAATTTCCCCTTAATTCTGTTTTGAGGGTCTGTAAATAAATTTCACCGTTTTGAATTCAATTGTTGTACATTGTATCTTAAACTCTCATTAAATAAAATGGGTTCAACAACGTACTCGTCATCAAACGATATAAACATTGGTGTCCCTCAAGGCAGTGTTCTGGGGCCATTACTATTCATTATATTAACGAACGATATTACAAATCAATCTTTAGATAACAATGGGAATATAATCTCATTTGCAGATGATACAACAATATTGGTTAGGGCTAAAAACTACATAGAACTCAATACTTTGTGTGAGCGTCATTTTGATACACACATAGTTGGTTCATTAATAACAAGCTTGCTCTTAATTCAACAAAAACTAAATTTGTAATTTTCCAAACAAGAAATGTCACTGTAGCACCAAATACTCTATTAATAAATAATGATAATGTCTCCGTGAGTAATTCATGATCATCTAGCTCTATTCCCAATAATCGTATTGGGAATAGAGCTAGATGATCATCTTAGATGGCGTGACCATATACAGATATTATGCAAAAAATTAAGTGGAATATGTTTTTGCATACGAAATTTAAAAAATATGTTGGACACAACGAGTCTTAATATGGTATATAAAAATATCTTTATTGAAAATATGCGGTATGGTATACGTTTTCGGGGACATAGTAACCTATGTACATCTATATTTATTATTCAAAAAAAAGTCATTAGAACCATGTACAATCTAGGTTTCAATACCTCATGTAGAGGTATTTTTAAAGAGAACCGTTTATTAACGGTGTACGCGCTGTACGTTTTCGAATGCTTAACATTCATTTTTAAATACAAGCCCCTTTTTAGTGAAAATAAAATTAACCATGATTATGACACAAGACACAGAGCCAATTACATAATTCCAAAACATAGATTAACAGCTTCTGAAAAAAATTTAAACTATAATTGCATAAAACTTTTTAATCAACTACCTGAAAATATTAAAGTTATACAAAATAATAAAAAATATAAAACAGCAATATTTGATTTCCTTTGCGAAAAAGAACTGTACAGCATAAATGAATATTATAACTAATATGTATTTTTCACCCCCTCTTGACGCCTTTCTTCTTTACATTGCATGATTGTAACATTATTATCGTAATGTATTTTAGAAGAAATAATGATGAATTATTATTATATTATTATATAACTCCAAGTATATTTCCAGGGTTTTTAAGCCTTGATACAAAACTTGAATTTTTGAGAAATTTTCAAACACAAACCCACTCAAATCTTCAACAATTTCTTCTAAATTCTCATTTTATAATAAATCTTGTTTACATGATTTTTTGGCAATAAATGTAGTATGCCTTGAAACAAAAATTGGACTTTTAATACTGATCAAAATTTATAAATAGAATTAGTATGTATAATCAGCTTACAAGGTTCAACACAATTTGTTAACCAACCGAATAAAATAAAGGCTAGTATTTTTCAAACTTTACAATAATTTAGTGTCTGATACGCGTGGCGCATGAAGTAAAATTTCAAATTTAGAAAAGCCCCGTGAAAATTTGTCTCGGGTCGCTACGCGACCCACGACAAATTTTCTACGCGGGGCTTTTCTAAACTCGAAATTTTACTTCATGCTTAGTCTGGGTGTGGACCGTCAAAATTTTCAACATGTCGAGATTTTCGATATTTCTAGATCTTTGTCGATTTATTTACATTTTGTTATTATATTAAATGCAACTTTAACATTTAATAAATACTGTTTTTTTTTTCAGGAATAATATATTAACCCTTTAACAATTTCTTCTAAATTTTCATTTTGAATGTCTGTAAATCGACTTTTGCATTTTGAATTTAATTATTGTACATTGTGTCTTAAAGCCTTATAATCCTTAATATATTTCCAGTGTTTTAAAGTTTTGATACAAAAGTTGGTTTTTTGAGAATTTTTTAAAAATAAACCCATTCAAATTTTCAACGATTTCCCCTAAATTCTGTTTTGAGGGTCTGTAAATCGATTTCAGCGTTTTGAATTCAATTTTTGTATATTGTATCTTAAACTCTCATTAACTCCAAGTGTATTTCCAGAGTTTTTAGGCTTTGATAAAAAACTAGAATTTTTGAGAAATTTTCAAACACAAACCCACTCAAATCTTCAACAATTTCTTTTAAATTCTTATTTTGAATCGACTTCTGAATTTTATTTTTGTACATTGTGTCCTAAAGCTTCATTATCCTAAATATATTTCCAGGGTTTTAAAGTTTTGATGCAATAAATTAATTTTTTTAGAAATTTTTAAATACAAATCCACTTAAATTTTCAACATTTTCCCCTAAATTCTGTTTTGAGGGTCTGTAAATCGATTTCAGTGTTTTGAATTTAATTTTTGTATATTGTATCTTAAAGCCTCATCATCCTAAATATATGTCCAGGATTTTAAAGTTTTGATACACAAGTTGAATTTTTGAGACATTTTTGAACACAAACCTACTCAAATTTTCAACAATTTCACCTAAATTCTGTGTTAAGTATCTGTAAATCGATTTCTGTGTTTTGAATTTAATTTTTGTACATTGTATCCAAAACTGTTATTAATTCCAAGTATATTTCCACAATTTTTAGGCTTTGATATAAAACTTGAATTTTTGAGAAATGTTCAAACACAAACCCACTAAAATCTTTAACAGTTTCCCCTAAATTCTCATTTTGAGTGCCTGTAAATCGACTTTTGCCATTTGAATTTATTTTTTGTACATTATATCTTAAACTTTTATTTATTTTAAGTAAATTCTTAAGATTTTAAAACGTAGAAAAAATTACATTTTTAAACAATTTTCAAACATAAACCCGCTAAAATCTTTAACAGTTCCCACTAAATTCTCATTTTGAGTGCCTGTAAATCAACTTTTGCCTTATAAATTTAATTTTTGTACAATATATCTTAAACTCTTATTCATTTTAAGTAAATTCTTAGGATCTTAAAATTTTGATACACAACTTGAATTTTTGAGAAATTTTTAAACACAAACCGACTCCAATTTTCAACAATTTCACCTAAATTCTGTTTTAAGTGTCTGGAAATCGATTTCTGCGTTTTGAATTTAATTTTTGTACATTTTATCCAAAACTGTTATTAATTCCAAGTATATGTCTAAGATTTTTAAGCTTTGATACAAAACTTGAATTTTTTAGAAATGTTTAAACACAAACCCACTAACATCTTGAACAGTTTCCCCTAAATTCTCATTTTGAGTGCCTGTAAATCGACTTTTGCCATTTGAATTTATTTTTTGTACATTATATCTTAAACTTTTATTTATTTTAAGTAAATTCTTAAGATTTCAAAACGTAAAAAAATTGCATTTTTAAACAATGTTCAAACATTTGCTTAGTTTTAAGTTTAGTGTTTGTACATATTTGTTTTTTTCGTTATATTGTATTTTTAATGTAAATGGCAAGCCGTTGAAATAAATAAATAAACCCACTAAAATCTTCAACAGTTCCCCCTAAATTCTCATTCTGAGTACCTGTAAATCAACTTTTGCCATTAAAATTTAATTTTTGTACATTATATCTTAAACTCTCATTCATTTTAAGTAAATTCGTAGGATTTTAAAACGTAAGTAAAAATTATTTATTTTAATAATTTTGAAACACAAACTCACTCAAATCTTCAACACTTTCTCCTAAATTCTCATTTTAAGTGCGTATAAATCGACTTTTGCGGCTTATATTTAAATTTTGTACATTGTATCTTAAATTGTCATTAACTGTAAGTATATATAAAAGGATTTTAAAACTTTGATACAGAAATTGAATTTTTGAGGAAATCTTCAACAATTTCTCATAAATTCTCATTTTGAGTGTCTGTACATTAACGTCTACTATTTGAATTCAATGTTTGTACATTGTGTCTCAAACTCCGATGAATTCTAAGTATATTTCCAGAATTTTAAAGCGTTAATACAAAAAATGCGAATGTTTTCCACTCCCAGACTAAGCATGAAGTAAAATTTCGAGTTGAGAAAAGCCCGAAGAATTTGGATTTGGACGCGCAGCGTCCAAATCCAAATTCTGGCTTTTCTCAACTCGAAATTTTACTTCATGCGCCACGCACATAAAAACACTGACTAATTGTTAAGTTTAAAATATTTAAAAGACTTTTTTATTACAGATTATCACTTTTCGGCATACTTCAAAATGTTGTCAAATTTCAATATTTCTTGACATTTCATCACTTTTTGACATTGTTTCAACATTTTCTAAAACTTAAACATTTCTTCGTTTTTCGAGAATTTTAATTTTTTTCAATATTCTGGCTAATTTCAACATTTTTACCTTGTAATGTCAAGGTAAAAATGTTGAAATTTGCCAGAATTTTGAAAAAATCGAAAATTCTCGAAAAACGAAGAAATTAATTTTCCATGGTTCCACTGACAGAGCATACAATTCTAGATAAAGACAATAAACTCTGCTATTATTATTATATTTTGCCCCCCCCTCTCTGTAAAAGATTCTGCAAGCCCCCATGAATATAATATCGTGGGTTCAATAAAATAAAACCTCTAGAGTGCCATGGAAAATATTGTAGGTTGGCAACACTGAAATTATACATTATAATTATTATGTCTGACGTTTTATATGTCAATTTCTTAAGCGTGTAGCCAACTTAAATTTTAAAATAAGATAAAATCATGGCACTCTAGAGGTTTTTTTAATTGAACATACGATACAAAACTGTACAAGATTCGCGTTTGGTTTGGTTTTCGCGTTGGTTTATTTTTATTGAACATATGAGCGAAAAGTTTAATCCTCTAGCATGCTATGACTTTTGTCTGCATTTAAATGTGAGTGGGTACCACGAACAAATCTGCGTGACCTGACGCGGCACGACATTTGCGATCGTTTTAAACATGATTTAGAGTAGGCTTTGCATTTTAAATTAGATTGGCACTACTGACTGCTAACTCATAGTTTACCATAACCTCAAATGTATTCCATCATTCAATTAACATTCTGGACAACAGCACAAAAAACGCCGCCTACTCTAAATCATGATTTACACCAGTGGTCTCCAAACTACGGCCCGCGGGCCAAATCCGGCCCGCGACTTGCATGAATCCGGCCCGCGATTGTTTGTAATTTTTTTTTGTAAATGTCATATTTTGAAATATTGTAACAATTGTTCCTTAAATTTTTCATAATTTTATAAAATTAATCGGATCTTGGCCGACTTTATTATGTAGAATTGTATTTGTGGCCCGCGAAGAAGATAGTTTGGAGACCCAGGATTTACACGATCACACGGTATGTATTTTGTGTACAAAATATTATCAGCGACAATTGCAGTGAGAATTATTGCATTCAATACTTTGTTACCAACATAATATATTTTAGAAATAATTTCATAGTCTTTTATAGGATAAAACCTTTAGATCATATGGTACTGTGAAACATTGAGTAGGAGAAAATGGAAGCAGAGGGCGCTATTTTGTGAACGGGAAACAAGTAATTGTACATTGAGTTGCATAATTTTTAGCGTCACCTACATTTATTCAGTTGCACTCCATTTTATTCGTCATGCAATTGCTGTACCCTGAAATTAACTTGTGCACGTTTGTGATTGCAGATTTTGATGTTTTAATGTTTTAAAATTGTGTGCAAAATACGGAAAAGGGAAACCGATTTAGCGTTGTTGCGTAAACTCTCTGTCTGAAACGGTACCAAACGTGCAATTGATTACAGTCGTGGAAACGTTTCCTGGTCAATTCGGATTTTGTTTGAAAGTTTATTGTACACGCACACACAGTTGACAGGACAAATCGTTAGTGTGCGCGCATTTTGTTTTCAGATTTCCGGAACAAATTTGTCATTGTTATAATACCGGTAAATCAAAATTTAATTAAAAAGAGAATATACTATTAAAATATCATTGTGCTATAAATTCAATTGTGATTTACTGAAAATAACACTGATAGATTTAAATTAACATAAGAAATACAATATCTATAACATATAATAAAAAACGAATCAGTCACATTGTAAAAGATTCCTTTGCAAAGATTTATGATTATTTTTATTCACAGATTTACTTGAATAATGTCACTCAGAGGTCGCGCGTAAATAATTTTTTTAAAGATTCCATAAATTTAATACCGCGCGACATCCCAGTGAACAATAGAAATAAATGGCAAAATTTATATCTTCACACAGGAATCTTCTAAAATGTGACTGATTCAGTTTTCATTATTCTGTTATAGATATTGCAGAAAAAAATCAAATTTAGGACGAGATTAAGCCACTTTACTAATGTTTGATATTTTTTTATCAAATAACGGTAATAGTAGAAAACATTTTATTGACACAAGCACGAAGTTTATAATGAAATCGTTGAAGTATACCAATAAAGTATATCATTTTTTTTATATATTTTATCCTTAAATAAGATAAATAAGATATTTATTCCTAAATAAGAGATTTTATTCCTAAATAAGTCGATTTCCTCTTTACAATAAAACTGATATTTTATAATTTAACACAAACTAAATTTCTTTAAAAAAAAAATTAGATATCATCAACTTTAGCAACAATTCGAATCTGGGTTAACCATCTATTGGAAATCGATGAAAATTTATTTCTCTCGCTGTAACTACTTTCATCTGTTCTAGAAAACCCATTGGCCATGAGTGGAAAACGCGGATCGTAACACACTATTTTTTTTTGCTCTCAGTGTGTCTCAATTTTTCATGCACTTCAACACATTCATCATGAAATCAACGAAACGAACGAGTTATTAAATTCCCGGGCGCATTCGAGTGCATCTGGCAATCGCGTGTGCGTTATGTAAATAAATTCTATGTAATAAATTAAATTAACCTAAATTTATTACATCCCAGTTTTAATTAACAACATTATTTATCAACGCTCCAAATCTATAATTTTATTATGAGCTCTCAATATTGTGTGTTTTTAATCAACGCTGTATTCTATGATTTTATTCTTCTTCTTCTATTAAGTATTTAATTAAAATCTATAATTTTATTAAAGTACGTTTAATATTATGACAGTTTTGTTAATCCCCATTGAGCAAACACAATTAAGTAATGTTTCAGCAACATTAAAACAACGTTTAATGTTGCTTCAATGTTGATATAACGTTATTTGTTTGTTTTTTGCTCAGTGGGTCGTAGGTAAAAAACAAGAGGTTATTTTTTGATCGGATATAGATGCTATTATTACACGAAATTTTAAAATTCTGGAAATATACCTAGAACTAATCCGTGTTCAAGATACACTGTGCAAACATTGAATTCTAAACGCAGACGTCGATTTACAAACACATAAAATAAGAATTTAGGAGAAATTGTTGACGATTTGTCTTTCTAAATTTCTCAAAAACTCGATTTTCATGTCAAAGTTTTAAAAACCTGGAAATAAACTTAAAACTGATGCGAGTTTACGATACAATGTACAAACATTAAATTCAAATCGCAGAAGTCGATTCACAGACACTAAAAATGAGAATTTATGGCAAATTGTTGAAGATAAGAGTTGATTTGTGTTTGAACATTTCTTAAAAATATAATTTTAGAGTCAAAACTCAAAAATCCTAGAAATATACTTAAAATGAATTAGTTCTTAAAATACAATGTACAAACTTTGAATTCAATACGCAGAAGTCGATTTAAAGGCACTCAAAATGAGAATTCAGGTGAAATTGTTGAACATTTCAGTGGGTTTGCGGTTGAAAATTTCCTAAAAATTCAATTTTTGTATCAAAGCTTTCAAATTCTGGGAATATTCTTTGAATTAATCAGAGTTTTGGATACAATGTATAAAAATTGAATTCAAAACGCAGATGTTGATTTACAGATACTCAAAATGAATATTTAGGAGCAATTGTTAAAGGTTTGTGGTTACAAATTCCTCAAACATTCAATTTATATGTCAAAGTTTTAAATCCCTGGAAATATACTTAAAATTAATCAGATTTTAAGATACAATATACAAACATTGAATTCAAAACGCAGAAATCAATTTACAGGTACTCAAAATAATAATTTTGGGGGAAACCCCATACGGATAATTTTGGTAATATGATTTTATTTATATTTTATATGACTAATTTGTAATAATAATAATAATAATAAGAATTTCAAATTCCCGCCATTAGGATGGATTCAAACCTTGCTTTGAAGTTTTATCCGGTTGTGTTCCGTGCTATTAGTTCATCCAGCTGGCCACTGTCAGCACTAGTGGGCGTTTTCATAGATTACTATGGGATCATACCCTCTTATAAATTAATTTCTCTATAGGAAACCCACTCAGGGTTTTGTGTTTGAACATTTCTCAAGAATATAATTTTTATTTTAAAGTTTTAAAATCCTGGAAACATACTTAAAACTAACAAGAGTTTAAGATACAATGTACAAAATTAGAATAGAAGAGGTTTACGATTTACAGGCATCCAAAATAAGAATTTTAGAGGGTAGCAAAAGGTTTGAGTGGGTTTATGTTTGAAAATTTCTTAAAACATCAATTTTTGTAAAAGGTTTGAGTGGGTTTATATTTGAAAATTTCTCAAAACATCAGTTTTGTATCAAAGCTTAAAGATTCTGGAAATTTACTGAGAATTAATCAAAATTCAAGATACAATTTACAAAGTTTGAATTTTAGACGCAAAAGTCGATTTACAGGCACTCAAAATGAGAATTTAGAAGAAATCGTTAAAGATTTGAGTAGGTTAGTGTTTACATTTTTTTAAATTTTTTTATTTAATTTTTGTATCAAAGTTTAAAAGTCCTGGGAATATTCTTGAAATTAATGAGCGTTTAAGATTCAATGGACAGAAATGAAATGTCGATTTACAGAGACTCAAAATAAGATTTTAGAGGAAAATGTTGAAGATTTTGGTGGGTTTGTGATAGATTTTTTTTTAAATTTAATGTTTGTATGAAAGCTTTAAAATTCGCGTATAAAACACTGATATAAAGTAAAGTTTAAGATTCAATGGACAAAAATTAAACGATTTACAGAGACTCAAAATGAGATTTTGGAGGAAAATGTTGATGATTTTAATGGGTTTATGTATAAAATAATTTTAAAATTTAATTTTTTTATGAAAGCTTCAAAATTTGCGTATAAAACATTGATATAAAGTAAACTTTTAGATTCAATGAATAAAAATTAAATTACGATTTACAAAGATCTAAAACGAAATTTTGGAGAAAAATGTTGAAGATTTTAGTGGATTTATGATTGAATTTCTTTTTAAATGTAATTTTTGTATGACAGCTTTACGATTCATGCGCCATGCGTATAAAACACTGATATAAAGTACAGTTTAAGATTCAATGGACAAACATTAATTGTTGATTTACAGAGACTCAAAATGAGATTTTGGAGGAAAATGTTGAAGATTTTAGTGGGTTTATGATTGATTTTTTGTTTTTAATTTAATTTTTGTATGAAAGCTTTAAAATTCATGCTCCACGCGTATAAAACATTCATATACAATGAACCACTTTCTAGAATGTGTCGATATTAGAACAAAATATGTGATAGTAGAAACATTTGTATCTTTGGTGACACATTTAATAAATTCAAAAAATGATTATTAAATACTGATGTATACGTCTGTTTATAATGTTATGTATTCTTATTATTTTTTTTAGACTTAGATTCATATGAATGTATTGTTATGTATTTCTTTTTTTTATCGGACACTTTTTTCTCATTAATCACTTGGTAAAACATTTTAAAATATAATGGTTTGTAAATTAAATTCACTTGGTGAAACAAAACCAAGTGAATTTAATTTACAAACCATTATATTTCTTTTTTGTTCACTGCCTACATTTGTATCTATTTTCTATTTGTTTTATTTATATCATTAAGTATCATGAATTAAATTTATATTGTATTATTGTAAAATGGTGATAAGCCGTCAATAAAGTAAATTAAGTAAATTAAATTAAATATAAAGTACAGTTTAAGATTCAATGGACAAAAATTAAATGTCGATTTACAGAGACCTAAAATGAAATTTTAGATAAAAATGTTATTATTATTATTATTATTCTTTATTTACGGAATTCACCTTTTTTACAATTGAAATTAACACAATTAGTTGTATATAGTAACACATCATACTCATTACGTTACTAAGTATAACCAAAATTAATGTATAAACAAAATAATATCAAAAAAAAAAATATATATATATATATGAGAAATATGTTTTACAAAAATATGTTTTACAAAGGGATAACCTGAATCGCTAACACCAAACGGTTCAATGGCTAAGGTTAAATTAATGTTGCTTATCCGATTATATAAAATGCATTAAATGTGTGTGTTAAAGATTTTAGTGGGTTTATGATTCATTTTTTTTTAAATGTAATTTTTGTATGAAAGCTTTACAATTCATGCGCCACGCGTACAAAACACTGATATAAAGTATAGTTTAAGATTCAATAATGTTCATTCATAAACCCACTAAAATCTTTAACATTTTTCTCTAAAATTTCGCTTTAAATCTCTGTAAATCGACAACAATTAAATGTCTATTTACAGAGACTAAAACCGAAATTTTAGAGGAAAATGTTGAAGATTTTAGTGGGTGATTAAACATTATTTAAAAATGTAATTTTTGTATGAAATATTTAGAATGTATGCGGCACTGTTATAAAGTAAAGTTTAAAATATACTTCTCTCATGTTAATAAATTAAAACAAAACGTCTAACCCAATCTTGCGCTTTCAAAATTCTAACACCTGGAGCAATCTTCTTATGTACTTATACTTAAAAGATAAAATCCCTGTATATTTGGAGTTGCACTTCTATATGATTCGTCATTCAATAGTATAACACAATTGAAATATACTTCTCTCATGTTAATAAATTAAAAAAAAAACGTCTAACCAAATCTTGCGCTTTTAAAATTCTAACACCTGGAGCAATCTTATGTACTTATACTTGAAAGAAAAAATCCCTGTATATTTGGAGTTGCACTTCTATATGATTCGTCATTCAATTGTATAACACAATTAAAATATACTTCTCTCATGTTAATAAATTAAAAAAAAACATCTAACCAAATCTTGCGCTTTTAAAATTCTAACACCTGGAGCAATCTTTTTATATACTTATACTTAAAAGAAAAAATCCCTGTATATTTAGAGTTGCACTTCTATATGATTCGTCATTCAATTGTATAACACAATTAAAATATACTTCTCTCATGTTAATAAATTAAAACAAAACGTCTAACCCAATCTTGCGCTTTTAAAATTCTAACACCTGGAGCAATCTTCTTATGTACTTATACTTGAAAGAAAAAATCCCTGTATATTTGGAGTTGCACTTCTATATGATTCGTCATTCAATTGTATAACACAATTAAAATATACTTCTCTCATGTTAATAAATTTAAAAAAAAACATCTAACCAAATCTTGCGCTTTTAAAATTCTAACACCTGGAGCAATCTTTTTATATACTTATACTTAAAAGAAAAAATCCCTGTATTTTTGGAGTTGCACTTCTATATGATTCGTCATTCAATTGTATAACACAATTAAAATATACTTCTCTCATGTTAATAAATTTAAAAAAAAAACGTCTAACCAAATCTTGCGCTTTTAAAATTCTAACACCTGGAGCAATCTTCTTATGTACTTATACTTAAAAGAAAAAATCACTGTATATTTGGAGTTGCACTTCTATATGATTCGTCATTCAATTGAATAACACAAAAAATGTGTTAAAACTAACGGATTTTCTAAACAAAAATTGGATATTTTAAACTCAAGTACATACAATTTATAACTAACAAGACTTGAAGAAATTTAAATCATCGTCAAGAGAAATTTTAAGACATTATTGCTTCATACGTAATTTAAAATAGTTTAACCTTCTGCCTTTACGATTTTCAAATAATGTTGATAATGATGATGGTCGCATAATTGACGATGTGTGGGTATGTGTGCGTGTGTGTCAACTTTTGATTATTTAAAAAAAAATTGTCACAATGTAATGGTTGGATAATTATCTATAATTAACATAAGCTTAATAAATGTTCTTCAAGCCCTGTTTGAATAAATATAGAATTATACACAGATTAAAACCGTTTTTGTAATTATAGTTATTTAAGGGGGCTTAGTGCATTAATAGAGGCGATTAATAATCGTGATATTTTATATATTTTGACACTTAGTAGGTAAATGTAAGCCTGAACTGGTACTTTCACACCCTAATTGCCTATATAACTATTTGTTTGATTTAGGCTTTATAAGATTGTAAGTTAGATTGTGTAAGTGTAATCTCACTTGAACCCTTTCAGCCCTGGAATATTTCTAGTGCCTAAAGAAATGTTGTGTACACTGCATATGATTTATTACTGTCTCATATATACAGACAATTTTTCTTTCGAGTATACATATCTCAATATACTGTATACGCTGTAAATATTTAGATATTCCTTGTGTTTACAAATATGTCAAATTAAACTTTCAAACGAGTGTTTTCCACTCCCAGATTAAGCATGAAGTAAAATTTCGAGTTTAGAAAAGCCTGAAAAATTTGTTTGGTTGCGTAGCGTGAAGCGCGGAGCGACCAAACCAAATTTTCAGGCTTTTCTAAACTTGAAATTTTACTTCATGCGCCACGCGTACTAAACACTGATGTGGTGATGTTCAGAATACACCTTTTTAGCATACTACTTTGGTAGAATATTTTGAACTTCATATAAGATCAGTGTTTTGTACGCGTGGCGCATGAAGTAAAATTTCGAGTTTAGAAAAGCCTGAAAATTTGGTTTGTTTGCGTAGCGCTACGCGCTATATTCATACAAAAATTAAATTTAAAAGAAAATTTCAATCATTAACCCACAAAAATTTTCAACAATATCTTCCAAAATCTCATTTTGAAAATTTGTTTTGATTGCATATCTCAACATACTGTATACGCTGTAAATCTTCAGATAATTCCTGTTTTTATATATATGTCAAATTAAACTTTCAAACGAGTGTTTTCCACTCCCAGATTAAGCATGAAGTAAAATTTCGAGTTTAGAAAAGCCTGAAAATTTGGTTTGGTTGCGTAGCGCGAAGCGCGGAGCGACCAAACCAAATTTTCAGGCTTTTCTAAACTCGAAATTTTACTTCATGCGCCACGCGTACTAAACACTGATGTGGTGATGTTCAGAATACACCTTTTTAGCATACTACTTTGGTAGAATATTTTGAACTTCATATAAGATCAGTGTTTTGTACGCGTGGCGCATGAAGTAAAATTTCGAGTTTAGAAAAGCCTGAAAATTTGGTTTGTTCGCGTAGCGCTACGCACTATATTCATACAAAAATTAAATTTAAAAGAAAATTTCAATTATTAACCCACAAAAATTTTCAACAATATCTTCCAAAATCTCATTTTGAAAATTTGTTTTGATTGCATATCTCAACATACTGTATACGCTGTAAATCTTCAGATAATTCCTGTTTTTACATTTATGTCAAATTAAACTTTCAAACGAGTGTTTTCCACTCCCAGATTAAGCATGAAGTAAAATTTCGAGTTTAGAAAAGCCTGAAAATTTGGTTTGGTTGCGTAGCGCAAAGCGCGGAGCGACCAAACCAAATTTTCAGGCTTTTCTAAACTCGAAATTTTACTTCATGCGCCACGCGTGTTAGACACTGATGTGATGTGATGTTTAGAATACACTGTTTTAGCATACTGCTTTAGTAGAATATTTTGAACTTCATATAAAATCAGTGTTTTATACGCGTGGCGCATGAAGTAAAATTTCGAGTTTAGAAAAGCCCCGTGAAAATTTGTCTCGGGTCGCTGCGCGACCCTCGACAAATTTTCTACGCGGGGCTTTTCTAAACTCGAAATTTTACTTCATGCTTAATCTGGGAGAGGAAAACACTCGTTTAAGACTTCAAATTGATCTATTTTGAAAAACAAACGATTATTGGAAAAGTTACAGCTCATGCATACATGTATGTACATTTAAAAAACAAATTCCCAGTATGTTTACTAAATTTTAGTGATGGCAAATGCCACCGTCAGGGACGAAAGGGTTAATGTTTGAAATAACTATTTTATCATGTAAAAAGTTCTGTAAAAGAGAGGAGTGTAAATACCTAATTTAATTCTTGTTATGATTTTTACTAGTTAACAAACCAAGTGTTTTAAATATCCAGAATTATTTCAAAAATGTTTCACCGCGATTTAAGTGAGAAATTAATTAAACAAATTATTATTTGTTTGGTAGTGACATTGAATATTAAAAATTCAACCTGTTCGGCAAAACTTGTACCTAAAAATTCCATTGAGTGCTTTCACGAATCTTCTCGGTTTTCGTAAATGTGAAATGAACTTGAACTTCCCGTTTTTATCGGCTTTCTCGAGAAGAAGCCGCGTAATCATCTGCTCGACTCCGATTTTAGTAGCTTTCACGTTTTTTGATTGATTAATGTTGTTTGATTAATTGTTTAGCAGCCACGCCAACACTTTTATGTTTTTTTCGCTCATTAAAATCTAAACTTTTATTTAAATTATTCATATTGTTTACTTCTTGAAATATGTAAGTATTTTCATTTCGTTTAGGTATAGTGTTTTTTGTTACTCCTTTTTATTTGTTATTAAGTATTGGCGATTTCAATCATACTTTTTAATTATGTTATCTATTCTACAAAAAGTATTTTTGAATTTATTTATTTTAGATTTTATACCTTGAAAATTTAACAAAAATTTAGCGATATATTGGCCCCACTGAGCAAACACATTTAAGTAATGTTTCATTAACATTAAAACAACGTTTAATATTGCTGAAATGTAGATGTAAAGTTATTTGTTTGTTTTTTGCTCAGTGGGGCACTATTAAAACAAAATTTCTGGTTTAACATAGACCTCAACATTTTTAATACTGACGCTTTTCCCCAAAAGCGTTACGAATGATTGATTTCTTCTATTTTTTTTTTATTTCAGGACTCATTTAAAAAATTCAAAATCTGGTTGTAAGTTTATTCGTCTGCATTTTCCATTTGTTCGTGGTCATTTCGTACTGTTTATATATATATATATATATATATATATATATATATATATATATTATCAAAAACCCCGTCTACCCATAAAGAGTGGACTCCACACTCTTTATGGGTAGACGGGGTTTTTGATAATATATATATATATATATATATATATATATATATAATATACATTTGTTTTTCATTTTTATTCAAAAATATAGCAGCTTGGGCCCTTTTTCGTGCGAGACACGGTATATTTGCTTTTATATAAGATGCTGATAAAAATGGGAAAGTATAATCATTAAAATGGTTATCAATTTAGTTAGGTTTAACCGAATTTAATAAACTTTGACTAAACTGATAAATAATTCAATAAACTTTTAAACACTATGTATTCTGATATAATTTAGTGTCTATAGCAAGGATCAGGGGGTGCTATTAGTAGAAAATACTCCATTCTGCACATTATTCAATATATCTCTGGTTAGGGTGCATATATCGGGATGCGGCTTTCGCAAGTTTTTACGCTATTTCTTATTTTAATTAACTATCGTAAATTACGCATACCTTCCAATTTGAAAATTTATAGAAAATGGAGAAAATACGGTGATTGTCTCAATCGCCCCCTCTGGCGCTTAATATCGAAACTAAAATAATTCAGAGTAAATTATTTTTTAAAGTGCATTCAATTATCTATCAAATGGGCCCAAGTTTATTAAATTTAGTGAAACCTAACAAAAGTACTAGTCATTTAAATAATTAGACGATAAAAACGAGAATATAGGTAAAATTAGGTAAAATTTACCGTAGATTGATTTTTATATTTTTCACATCGCTTAAATTGGCATTTGTGGCCCTCATACAGCCGGTATATATTCTGTATTATAATTGTGTAATGAATAATTGTTGACATTTTTATATAAATTTATTGTTAAATAACTGAGAACGTAATGCTCCACTTTTTTCAAAATAGTGGTTTAACCGGTTAAAATATTGATTTTTTTGCGCCGCTATATTAATAATGGATTTTTCTATTAATTGATTATTTTTCCTATTTTTATACATAGTCAATAAATTTCTACAAAACGTTCAAGTTGACCTTTCTAAAAGAATAGGAAAATGTAGGTACGTTTTTGCGTATTATTATTAATTTCGTTTTTCTAAACTCAAAATTTTACTTCATGTTTAATCTGGGAATGGAAATACTCGTTAGAAATTTTAAATTGAGCGCTTTTATAATAAACCTTGTATAAAAAATCTACTTTTTAGAATTAGAAGTTATTAATTATCAATTGTTTGGTTTAATGTTATTTGGAGTAAAATCATAGCCTACAATTATTTACTTTTTAAATCAAGTAGTTTTATTTTAGTTTAAAATTTAAAAAAGTATTTAAATACAAATAAAATCAATTAATTTGGTTATTTTTTTTTTCTACAAATCAAGTCGTTTTATTTGAATCAAATATAAAAAATATCTATAATCATGTTTTACCAAGTGATTAACGATAAACAATACATTCCTTGATAGTTATAATTATTTAATATGTGGACATTGTATTATTTTTCTACAGTTGTTTAAACACATTGGACAATACGCGTTTTGTCTGTATGTCGTGTTTTGTCCGTAACATATACACTATTTGGAAAATGCAGACGAATAAACTTACAACCAGATTTTGAATTTTTTAAATGAGTCTTGAAATAAAAAAAAATTAAATTTTAAAAAATCAAAATCTGGTTGTAAGTTTATCCTTCTGCATTTTCCTTTTGTTCGTGGTCATTTCGTATTGTGTAACGAACTACAAGTGTTGAACAAATAAAAGAATCTAGCGAAATATTTCCCATAGTGTGCAATTTCTGTTGGGAAACGCTTGTGCGTTTATAAAAGATTAAAATCTTGTAATTAAGTTGTTGGATGTTTGAGTGTTCGTTCGCATTAGCATATTTATTGAGTTCTTTGCACAGTCAATATTCAAATGCACACATATGCATATAAACACATTAAGCATTCAAATATGAAAATGAACAAAACATAGAATTAATACTTTTGATGAACAAAAATTTATGTTTGTTAAATAAATTGTATTAAGTCTGTTTGTCTGTCTGTACATCTGTCTGTTTGCCCATCTGTCTGTCTGTCTATCTGTCTATCTGATCAGCTGTCTGTCTGTCTATCCATCTGTCTTTCTGTCTGTCTGTCCATTTGTCTGTTTGCCCATCTGCCTATCTGTTCATCTGTCTATTTGTCTTTCACTTTAAATCAGTGTTTTATACCTAAATTTACCTAATTACCGGTCATTCAAAGGTCAGTATACTTACAATCACACATTCTCACTTTTATTTTTAAAATTAAGTGACAAAACTTTACGTAATTTATTTTCTGAACACGATAAGTTAAGTGTCTTTAATTTAAATTCAATATTTACAATCCCTATTAGCAACTAAAAATTATAAATATTATACATCAAGTGAATTAAACACGATTTTATTCACGAAAAGATTTTTGATTTCACGAGCGACTCGGCGCGAGTGAAATCATTTCTTTGAGTGGCGTATACAGGGTGTCCGTATTTCAACAAAATGCATGGGGATCTCGGTTATTTGAAGAGGTAGAGAGTCGGTTAAATTGGGGCAAAGTTGTGTATTTTAGGGCCTAATAATAATCTAAAAATAAATTTAAAATATCTTCTTTCGTTTTCGAGATATTGTCAAAAAAAGGATTTTTAACAATTGACTTTTTATTTTTTTATTCAAAAACTATTGAATCTAGACATTTACAACTTTGACATTGTACAGGCACTTTTTAACGAAAAATCTAGTAACATATTTTATTTTAAGAAAACTATAACATTTACCCGGGGACCATAGCCAACTTTTGTTTCTCTTATGGGCGCCATTTTGGATTTTTATATTTTTTGGAAGAGTATTTTTTTCTCAATTCAATGATGTTTCACACTTATAGTTTATTGTACATTTGATATGTACTATTTTAATCTTTTGTTTTTTGTAAAGAATGCTTTGGAAACAGTTGAGTTATTCACTCATTTGACAACTACTAGGGGCTATAATTTGTTTACATACCACCCGTTAGGACAGATGTACAGCTGATTTATTACTATACTGATAGAAAATGTATTTGTTTATTTACGAAATAATGGTAATAGGTTTGGGTTAGTGTTACTAATAACTATAAAAATAAGATTTTTTTAATTGAGTAATACAAAATTGAATTTCTCTAGACATAAAATGTATACCTTAGATTCGTAAAGTATATCCAAAAATTAAACACAAATTTATATCAAAAAATTAGACACAAATTCTAAAATCATTTACAATTACTCGCCAAAATTTGTCAAAATTTGGTGGTAGCGTTATAACGTAATGCTGACACATAGAGAGACATCAAACGAAATTCGTCCTTTCCTGTGTGAACAATAATAAACTTTTATCGTTGCTCTTGATTTGAACACGACACTTCTTTTACGTTATGATATGTGAGATAATCGATACTTATTATTATTATTACAAAAGATTGACATTGACAAGTCATTTTGACTGCTAAAATTGAATGACTTCTGTCAAGATTTTGTTGATTAAAAGATATGACGACATTGCCTCCAAGGCACTCTTTACAAAAAAGAAAATATTAAAATCTTAAATATAATATCTAAATTAAATTATGAGTGTGATACATCACCGAATTCAGAAGAAAATATTCTTTCAAAAACTATAAAAATCCAAAATAGCGCCCATAAGAAAAACAAAAGTTGCTTATGGTCCCAGGGTATATGTTATAGTTATCTTAAAACAAAATATGCCAATAGATTCCTTATTAAAAAGGGCCTGTATAATGTCAAAGTTCTAAAAGTCTAGATTAAGTAATTTTTGAATAAGAAAATAGAAACGATTTTTCACAAAATCAGTTGTTTGCTGATATATCGAAAACAATAAATGATATTTCAAAATTGTTATCAGGTTATTGGTAGTCCCTAAAATACGCAACTTTGCCCAAATTTAACCGACTCTCTATCTCTTCAAATAACTGAGATCCCCATACATTCTGTCGAAATACGGACACCCTGTATATGTTTTTATTCAATTTTGACGAAATTGTAAAGAAAATGTACTTTACATTTATTTTTAAGTAAATGTTGAATAACTATGTAGACTGTGAAATCCATTTTCATGACGACGTATTATTTATAATTTTCAAAATTTGTAAAACTTCTATCTCGTGTCACAAAAATGTCTGAACTCACTGGAGTATTTCAAGAAAAACCAGATAATGAAATATTTGTACCGTCTGAAGTTCTGGAGGAGGCTTTGGAAGCAGTAAAAAAAGTGATACCTGCAAAATCAAAAATTTCGTATGAAAATGAATACGCAAAATTTTGTAAATGGAGGGATCAAAAGCAAGCAAAAGGAGTAGATGAAAGTATAATTTTGGCATATATTTCGGAAAAATCCAAAAAATCTAAATCTTCATCAGTGTGGTCTTACTACTCCCAATTGAAAAAAAATGTTATCTGTAAAAGAAAATGTAGACATAAGCAGATTTCATTAAGTCTCTGCTTTTCTCAAGCAACAATCAGTAGGGCACAGACCAAAGAAATCTAAGGTGTTCACATTAGAGGAAATGGAACGATTTTTGGATGCTGCCTCTGATGATGAACATTTATTAATAAAGGTTGTATTAATTGTTGGACTTTTTGGAGGATGCAGAATTGGCGAATTGGTTGCTATGTCAGTTGATGACATAGAAGACAGGGGTAACGTAATTGTAGTAAAAATACCGGATACCAAAACTCATAAGCCTAGAACATACACCATTATCAATGGATGTAACTCTGTTCCAGCTATTGACGTTTTTAGAAAATACAGAATGTTACGTCCTAAACAAGTTTCCCATAAACGATTTTTCATTAACTTTAAGAACAAAAAATGCACTGTACAGCCAGTTGGAATTAATATACTATCAAAATTTCCTAAAAAAATCGCAGAGTTCCTAGGTCTTAATAATCCACAAGAATATACGGGTCATAGTTTTAGGCTTTCGAGTGCTACTCTGCTGGCAGATTCTGGGGCAGATTTATCAGTAGTAAAAAGACATGGTGGATGGCGTTCAAATAGTGTTGTGGAAGGATATATAGAAGATTCTCTGAATAACAAAATTGACATTTCCAAGAGAATTATTGAACAATCATCAGCCGTTTTTGGTAGGAATGAATCGATCCAGAGTTCATCGAAAATGGAAATAAAAAAACAAGAAGATATACATTTGTCTAACGTTGGACCTTTACACATAAACTTTAATAACCTAAATAACTGTAGCATTCATATAAGTAAAGATTAATTTACTTATATGAATATTACATACGTTTGGCATCAAGTATAAATATTATTGCTTAATGTGTGTGATGATATGTTTGTTTCTGTTTTCATTTTTGTAATATATATTTTTTTTAAGTTATTAAACATTGCGTTCTGTAATGTTATTATATGATTATTTTTTTTAACTTTCTAAGAAAGTAAACGTTTACTATGGGGTTAGACAAAAGATTGCTTTGATTTTAACTTTTGAACTAAATTCGTTGTGATAAACCCGCAGGTTTCTAAGATATTTTAATTATGTAAAGTTTAGTTGTTGTAATTGCTTATATAACAAATTTTTTAACTCACTAGTGACCTAAAAAAATTTTAGTTCACTAGTGAATAAAACCTTGTTTATTACGGTTGTTATGGAGTTAATAATGTCGATTTAAATTAACAAAATTGAATAAAAGAAATTTATTGATTTAAAACTAAAAAAATAATAAATTCATGACCGCATTTGTAATTTCTATTGATTCATTTGCAAACAAAAATATAATTTATTGAATTGCAGCGGATAATGTATTTATTAATAGTGAAAACAATAAATAACGAAGTGGAGAAATTTATAGTCCGTGTCGTGTATTAATTTTTCTCAAATTTGCATTTTTAATTCGCGTTGTATTCACTTTCCCTGACTGCATACATTTATGGCTTTTAAATACATACTTCTATCGTATTACAAAATTAGAAAGCACTTACTTAAAGATATATTTAAAGTTAAACAAAAAGTTCGTTTAATATGGGTAAAAATATCTAACAATTTCAATTAAAATTACAGAAGGTAAAGCTGATTAAAATGAAAACAGATTATTTTAATCAGCATTACCTTCTGTAATTTTAATTGAAATTGAATTCCTTAAAATTAATTATTGCTTTTAAATTCATCGGTAGTTTGTTATAAAATTTCACACAAGCATAAAACGCGCACTTTTCCGATAGAGTCAGTTTGTGAGTAGGGTAATTTACGTTATTTTTGTATCTCGACATTTGTCTTAGTGTTGTATCAAACAGATGTTTAAATTTTTGACAGAATATAATGCACTCAAAGATGTATAAATCCCTAAATAGATTAAAACGACTAGATAAATTAAGATATTTTTTCATCACAGGTATAGTTTATCCAGAAATCTGGTGTTCCCATACTTTTGCCCAACCCTTTATATTATATTGTAAATATTATTTTAATATTAATATAACTTAGATTTACTTGAGGTATGACGTGGTCGGTGGTTTTTTTAAATGAAACATCCTGTATATTTTAAACTTTTTAGATAAACTCTGGTTAAATAATTACAATGATGTTGAAATCTCGAAATATTTGAAAAACTCATGAATATCTTGAAATATTAAAAAACTCGTTAAAATTTGATAATTTTTTTTCGATAATAATAATAATAGTAATAAATGCCTTTATTTATTGAAACAAAAAATCGACTAAAAATTTATTTTTGAAATGAACAGTATATTTTGAACATTACACTACTACATCAGTGTTTTTATGCGCGTGGCGCATGAAGTAAAATTTCGAGTTGAGAAAAGCCCGAATTTGGATTTGGACGCTGGCGCGTCCAAATCCAAATTCTTGGGGCTTTTCTCAACTCTAAATTTTACTTCATGCTTAGTCTGGGAGTGGAAGACACACGTTCGGGAATTATCAATAGCTTTTTCAAAGATTTTTATTTGTGTGTTTCTGTTTTGTAGAAAAAAAAAATGGTGATGTGTCCATCATAGTACTTTCCCCCGTAAATTGCGTATTAAATCACTTTTAAAATGTTTGTAGCATTATTATTTTCAAAATATCTTCAACTTTTTGATAACTACAACTTTTATTTGAAACATTTTTCAATTATATCGACACATACACTGTCACACACCAATAACTAGATAAAACACACAACTTTTGAAATATCTCAAAAACGAAGAGTGCTATGACAAAAAGTAAATAAACAATACATCTTCATTTTGTTATTATCTACAACTTTTATTTGAAAGAATTTTTTGTTTGATGAACATTTATTGAAAAAATCTGAAAAAACTGAAAAACGCTAAGAGTAAAGTACCACTTCCAGTTTTCCGATTTTCACCAAAAGCTTTTCAGTTCTTCCGATTGTAACAAAAAGCTTAAGTTTCAAGTTTCATCTCAATATCTTTAGCGGTTTTTGCGGTACAGCGCACACAGCCACACAGACAGACATTTTTCAAAAATGGTCTTATTCTACTCAGGGGACCTCAAAACGGATATTTCCGCTAAAATTTTTGATTCGAAAATTTTCACGAAAACAATACCTTTCCCTTTGTATTACATACGGGGGAAAGTAAAAATAATATTAAAAAAAGTTGTAGAATGGTGATATGAAGGCCGATTTTTGAAACGTTGACGTTTTTAATGAAATTCCAAATTTTTATAATTTTAACGGTTGTACAAAATGTTCTTTAATTTTTGAAATGTTTACACTTTTCATGAATTTTCGCCTTTTGGCAGTTTACTGAATTTCCTACATTTTTAAAATATTGACTTTTCACGTAAAATTATAAGATTTACAATTATCAATATCTTATTTTGTTTGTTTCTGTTTTATAGAAAAAAAAGTAATATTAGGGAAGTTGTAAATTGGTGAATTTTAAAATGAAATTTGTTAAAAATAAAATGATTACTTTTTCTATTTAAAATTGAAATCATGAACTTTTACAACAATCGATGAAAAGCTTGAACATTTTTAAAAATTTGATAAAAATTTTACGTTTGCTTCATATTTTATGATATTCAAGTATTCAAGTAAACAAAAAGTTCGTTTAATATGGGTAAAAATATCTAACAATTTCAATTAAAATTACAGAAGGTAAAGCTGATTAAAATAATCTGTTTTCATTTTAATCAGCTTTACCTTCTGTAATTTTAATTGAAATTGTTAGATATTTTTACCCATATTAAACAAACTTTTTGTTTACTTGAATACTTGAATATCATAAAATATGAAGCAAACGTAAAATTTTTATCAAATTCACAGCACACAGAGTTTGAGTGGTGATTTGTAAAATGTTAATGTGATTTTCAATATGTCGAGATTTTTGTCAAATTATAATTTTTTTTGCATAGATATTTTCTTAAGATTTTCGATATTTCGAGGTGTTCGTCAATTCATAAAATATTTATGACATTTTTAATATTTCAAAAATGTGCTCGATTCTTCATGATTTTCTAAGATTTTTAAAATCTTAATACTATTCATCCGTTAATATTGAAAATTCTGACGAATTTCTTAAATTTTGGAACTTTTCATAAATTTTCTAGATTTTCGTCAATTAACAGAAAACTGTTGACGCTTTTTGTGTATTTGCAAGGTTTTAATTTTAATTACTTTTAAAAAATGTCGACGATTTCGGTAAATCTCGAAAATTTCGACTCCTTTCGTGAATTTTAAAGATGTTTAATAATTTTCAACATGTTTACAAATTTTATTCATTATTTAAGACTTACGTTAAATTCAAAAAATGATTTAGTTGATTGTCGTTAATTTTCAAATTCTCGACGTTTTTCATGAAAACTCAAGATATTCGTCACTTTTGAATATGTGGACTCTTTTCGTAAATGTTCAAGCTTTTCATCGATTGTTGTAAAAGTTCATGATTTCAATTTTAAATGGAAAAAGTAATCATTTTCTTTTTAACAAATTTCATTTTAAAATTCACCAATTTACAACTTTCTTAATATTATTTATTTATTTATTTGTACGGAAATCTCCATTTTACATTAAATATATATATAATAATAAATAAATATTACTTTTTTTTTTCTATAAAACAGAAACAAACAAAATAAGATATTGACAATTGTAAATCTTATAATTTCACGTGAAAAGTCAATATATTAAAAATGTAGGAAATTCAGTAAACTGCCAAAAGGCGAAAATTCATGAAAAGTGTAAACATTTCAAAAATTAAAGAACATTTTGTACAACCGTTAAAATTATAAAAATTTGGAATTTCATTAAAAACGTCAACGTTTCAAAAATCGGCCTTCATATCACCATTTTACAACTTTTTTTAATATTATTTTTTTTCCTACAAAACAGAAACACACAAATAAAAATCTTTGAAAAAGCTATTGATAATTCCCGAACGTGTGTCTTCCACTCCCAGACTAAGCATGAAGTAAAATTTCGAGTTGAGAAAAGCCCCAAGAATTTGGATTTGGACGCGCCAGCGTCCAAATTCAAATTCGGCTTTTCTCAACTCGAAATTTTACTTCATGCGCCACGCGCATAAAAACACTGATGTAGTGTAATGTTCAAAATATACTGTTCATTTCAAATTTAAATTTTTAGTCGATTTTTCGTTTCAATAAATAAAGGCATTTATTACTATTATTATTATTATCGAAAAAAAATTATCAAATTTTAATGAGTTTTTAATATTTCAAGATATTCATGAGTTTTTCAAATATTTCGAGATTTCAACATCATTGTAATTATTTAACCAGAGTTTATCTAAAAAGTTTAAAATATACAGGGTGTTTCATTTTCTAAGACTTACGTTAAATTCAAAAAATGATTTAGTTGATTGTCGTTAATTTTCAAATTCTCGACTTTTTCATGAAAACTCAAGATTTTTGTCACTTTTGAATATGTGGACTCTTTTCGTAAATGTTCAAGCTTTTCATCGATTGTTGTAAAAGTTCATGATTTCAATTGTAAATGGAAAAAGTAATCATTTTCTTTTTATCAAACTTCATTTTAAAATTCACCAATTTACAACTTTCCTAATATTACTTTTTTCTTTCTATAAAACAGAAACAAACAAAATAAGATATTGACAATTGTAAATCTTATAATTTCACGTGAAAAGTCAATATTTTAAAAATGTAGGAAATTCAGTAAACTACCAAAAGGCGAAAATTCATGAAAAGCGTAAACATTTCAAAAATTAAAGAAAGTTTTGTACAACCGTTAAAATTGTAAAAATTTGGAATTTCATTAAAAACGTCAACGTTTCAAAAATCGGCCTTCATACACCATTTTACAACTTTTTTTAATATTATTTTTTTTCCTACAAAACAGAAACACAAATAAAAATCATTGAAAAAGCTATTGATAATTCCCGAACGCGTGTCTTCCACTCCCAGACTAAGCATGAAGTAAAATTTCGAGTTGAGAAAAGCCCCAAGAATTTGGATTTGGACGCGCCAGCGTCCAAATCCAAATTCGGGCTTTTCTCAACTCGAAATTTTACTTCATGCGCCACGCGCATAAAAACACTGATGTAGTGTAATGTTCAAAATATACTGTTCATTTTAAATTTAAATTTTTAGTCGATTTTTCGTTCCAATAAAAAAGGCATTTATTACTATTATTAATATCGAATAAAAATTATCAAATTTTAATGAGTTTTTAATATTTCAAGATATTCATGAGTTTTTCAAATATTTCGAGATTTCAACATCATTGTAATTATTTAACCACAGTTTATCTAAAAAGTTTAAAATATACAGGGTGTTTCATTTTTTAAGACTTACGTTAAATTCAAAAAATGATTTAGTTGATTGTCGTTAATTTTCAAATTCTCGACGTTTTTCATGAAAACTCAAGATTTTCGTCACTTTTGAATATGTGGACTCTTTTCGTAAATGTTCAAGCTTTTCATCGATTGTTGTAAAAGTTCATGATTTCAATTTTAAATGGAAAAAGTAATTATTTTCTTTTTAACAAATTTCATTTTAAAATTCACCAATTTACAACTTTCCTAATATTACTTTTTTTTTTCTATAAAACAGAAACAAACAAAATAAGATTTTTACAATTGTAAATCTTATAATTTCACGTGAAAAGTCAATATTTTAAAAATGTAGGAAATTCAGTAAACTGCCAAAAGGCGAAAATTCATGAAAAGTGTAAACATTTAAAAAATTAAAGAAAATTTCGTACAACCGTTAAAATTATAAAAATTTGGAATTTCATTAAAAACGTCAACGTTTCAAAAATCGGCCTTCATATCACCATTTTACAACTTTTTTTAATATTATTTTTTTCCCTACAAAACAGAAACACACAAATAAAAATCTTTGAAAAAGCTATTGATAATTCCCGAACGCGTGTCTTCCACTCCCAGACTAAGCATGAAGTAAAATTTCGAGTTGAGAAAAGCCCCAAGAATTTGGATTCGGACGCGCCAGCGTCCAAATCCAAATTCGGGCTTTTCTCAACTCGAAATTTTACTTCATGCGCCACGCACATAAAAACACTGATGTAGTGTAATGTTCAAAATATACTGTTCATTTCAAAATTAAGTTTTTAGTCGATTTTTCGTTTCAATAAATAAAGGCATTTATTACTATTATTATTATTATCTATTTATTTATTTATTCAACGGGATCCATTTACAAAACGAGACTACAGTTCAAGATTCTAAAACTGACAAAAGTACATATAAGACTAAAGTACAAGACAAAAAAAAAAATAAATATACAAATACAATGATAATATAATATATAATTGGCAAACTAGCCATTTACACAATAACCTATTCCTTTATTAGGAATGCGCGTAGCTGTTTCAATGTCCCATTAAAAATGTCAAAATTGACATTATTGCAATTAGCACAAATCCTAGTAATACCAAAATTATTGCAGTAGTTAGTTCTGTACATTTGTTCATAAAATGACTTACTGCTCCGTAATAGGCGACTTGGAGCATGGAAGTTTACTAAACTTAACAGTTCTGGACAGATTATCACACCTGATATTAATTTTTGAAGAAAAATAACATCTGCATTTAAGCGTCGTCGCTCGAGCGATTGCAAATTAATAAACGACAATATATTTGGATAAGTGCTATCAAGCTTGAATTTGAAGGTTATGTATGTAAGGAACCTATGTTGAACCCTTTCCACTTGGTTGATGTTTTGGGATGTATTTGGGCACCATACCAGGGAGCAATATTCGATATGCGGCCGAACGAGAGACACATACAGATTTACGAGAGTTCTTATATTAGAAAAATCTGTACACTGTCTTTTAATAAAGCCTAACATTTGCAAGGCTTTCAAGGTTACAGTGTCTATATGATTAGTGAAGCTCCAAGTGTTCGTAAAAGTAACACCAAGATCTCTTACAACATTAGTGTGTGCTAATGGTGTGTTATTAAGAGAGTAATTTCTGAGTCCCTTTAATCTCTTTTTAGAATAAGACACAACAAAACATTTGGAAACATTCAGCTTCAATTTGTTTATAATACACCAACGACTTAACGCTTCCAGGTCGAGTTGTAGCTTATGGCTAGAATAATTGTCCTTAATAGGCATGTACAGCTTTAAGTCGTCCGCAAAAAGAAGGCAATTGGAATATTTGAAACACTTTACAATATCATTGATAAAAACATTAAATAGTAATGGACCAATATGTGATCCCTGCGGTACCCCCGAAGTTACAGGTATGGGACGAGAAGTGAAGTTACTGATGCTGACTGTTTGAGTTCTGTTGCTGAGGTATGATTTAATCCAATCGAGCAAAGACCCATGCACACCAGCCTCCAAAAGTTTTTCGACCAAGATTTGATGGTCAACACTGTCGAACGCTTTAGAAAAGTCGGTGTACACGGTATCAACCTCGTACCCCTCTTCCAGCGATGTAGTAATTGTTGCCCCAAAGATTAGTAAATTAGATACTGTAGAATGTCCTGGCCGAAACCCATGTTGTTTATCGGTTAAAATAGAGTTCAAGTCCCTACTAACGCAATCAGTAACTAGCTTTTCAAATATCTTGGGAATGTGTGATAGCAATGATATTGGTCTGTAATTCTCAACGAGGTTCCTCTTGCCCTTCTTGAAGATAGGTGTTATTAGTGAATGCTTCCATCTGTCAGGAAAAGTGCCAGATTTAAGGGATTTATTAAATAAGAGCCACAAAGGTCTAGATAGTGAAAACGCACACTTCTGTAAGAAGACGGGCGGTAAACCATCCCAGCCCTCTTTTCCACTAGAGGTCTGCCCTGACAGCTCCTGAAGTATGGCAGAAATAGAGATATCGTTAATTCGGTTGATCGATATATGATTAAGACTAGTCCTACACGGAGAGGGTTGAGAAAGCACTGGTTGTGAGGTATTATAAACTGAACCAAAGAAGTCTGCAAATATATTTGCTACATCCTGAGGGTCGGTGTATGTACTCCCCTCTGAAACGAGGGTATCCGGGAAATCGGGTGATGACCTATTGGAGTTTATAAAACTCCAAAAGCGTCTCGGGTTATTATTAATGGACGACTCAATCGAATCAATGTAATTTTTGAAACAAGCCTGTGTGAGTTCCTTGCATTTTGCTCGTGTGGACTGGAATCTAGTATAGTCGATCACGTGTTGTGATTGTTTAAATTTCTTATGCTGTTTTTTCTTTAAAAATATCAAGTCAATTAGTTCCTTACTAAACCATTTAGGAAATTTAAACTGAGCTGACGACCTAATCTGAATGATTGGAACGCATTTTTCAATTGAGTAAAATAAAATATCGTAAAAGTAATCCAAGTCGCAGTTTACATTATCACTTGTTAGTAATGAGTCCCAGTGAGTATTTATTAAAATATCATTGAGAAGGTCAAAGTTACTGTTATTGAAGTCATATTTCAAACTACTTGAGAAATTAGAATTATTACTTTGAGCGAATAAGTTTAAATCTAATACAAGCGCGGGATGATGGCGATCACAAGTAACAAGCGGAACAACAGCTGCAGTAACTTCACTTTGTTCGGCCAAATCAGTTTGTAAAAATATAAGATCAAGCATGACCGCATTATCATTTAAGACGTTATTAGTTTGCATAGTATTGGCATAACCATAAGCCATAGCAACCTGATTAGCGAGCGGACAGGCTGATTCCGTATAAACACCAAAGCTGCTGTTTACCCAAATTATGTTTGGGAGATTAAAATCACCAAAAACACATACATTATGATGAGGATACTCTATGGTCAGTCTTTTGAGGTTGGCACTATGGTATTGATACACAGACAAAGCAGACCCAGGAGGGATATAAACCGCCCCTAATATAAAATCCTGGGACTCAAATCTTACAGAAATAAAAATCTCTTCGTGAATAAAAGCTTCACGTTACAATAAATGAGAATTTAACGTATTTTTAATAGCAATACATACACCACCGCCACGCGATTTGCCCGACCTTTGGGGGTCGCGATCACACCTATAAAGTTTATAGTTTAGGAAACCCAATTCAGCGTCAAAAAAGTCTGACGTTAACCAAGTTTCAGTGAGAATAATTATATCGTATTCGTATAGAATAGACGACTTTTTTATTTCAAGCAATTTGGTCCTAAGACCTCGAACATTTTGGTAATAAGTGCGTAAGCATTTATTACCAGGCGCTAAATTATAGTTAACAGCCGCAGCATCGACGATGATCGGATCCAGAGGGTGTGATTTAGTCGGGGTATCTATAACTGTTGGAAGGTTGTTCCTTCCTAAGGTAAAAAAGTACTGGATCCTGTTGTAGATGATTTTATATTCCGTTTTCGGTTAGAGAATGGGCGAACTACTATCCCTTCAGGCCATTTATCGGCACTAAAAATTGATGGTGAATTTTATCGAAAAAAAATTATCAAATTTTAATGAGTTTTTTAATATTTCAAGATATTCATGAGTTTTTCAAATATTTCGAGATTTCAACATCATTGTAATTATTTAACCAGAGTTTATCTAAAAAGTTTAAAATATACAGGGTGTTTCATTTTTTAAGACTTACGTTAAATTCAAAAAATGATTTAGTTGATTGTCGTTAATTTTCAAATTCTCGACGTTTTTCATGAAAACTCAAGATTTTCGTCACTTTTGAATATGTGGACTCTTTTCGTAAATGTTCAAGCTTTTCATCGATTGTTGTAAAAGTTCATGATTTCAATTTTAAATGGAAAAAGTAATGATTTTCTTTTTAACAAATTTCATTTTAAAATTCACCAATTTACAACTTTCCTAATATTACTTTTTTTTCTATAAGACAGAAACAAACAAAATAAGATATTGACAATTGTAAATCTTATAATTTCACGTGAAAAGTCAATATTTTAAAAATGTAGGAAATTCAGTAAACTGCCAAAAGGCGAAAATTCATGAAAAGTGTAAACATTTCAAAAATTAAAGAAAATTTTGTACAACCGTTAAAATTATAAAAATTTGGAATTTCATTAAAAACATCAACGTTTATTGTTCACTTACTTTTTGTCATAGCACTCTTAGTTTTTGAGATATTTCAAAAGTTGTGTGTTTTATCTAGTTATTGGTGTGTGACAGTGTATGTGTCGATACAATTGAAAAATGTTTCAAATAAAAGTTGTAGGAAATGAAAAACTAAAGATTTTTTGTGGATTCACTTTTTGTCATAGCACTCTTAGTTTTTTAGATATTTAATGAATAGTGTTTTTTATCTAGTCATTGATTTGTGTCAGTGTGTGTGTTGATATAATTGGAAAATGTTTCAAATAAAAGTTGTAGGTAATAAAATATTAAAGATTGTTTGTATCTTTACTTTTTGTCATAGCACTCTTAGTTTTTGAGATATTCAATAAATAGTGTTTTTTATCTAGTCATTGGTTTGTGTTAGTATGTGTTGATACAATTGAAAAATGTTTCAAATAAAAGTTGTAGTTATCAAAAAGTTGAAGACATTTTGAAAATAATAATGCTACAAATATTTTAAAAGTGATTTAATACGCAATTTACGGGGGAAAGTACTATGATGGACACATCACCATTTTTTTTTCTACAAAACAGAAACACACAAATAAAAATCTTTGAAAAAGCTATTGATAATTCCCGAACGTGTGTCTTCCACTCCCAGACTAAGCATGAAGTAAAATTTCGAGTTGAGAAAAGCCCCAAGAATTTGGATTTGGACGCGCCAGCGTCCAAATCCAAATTCGGGCTTTTCTCAACTCGAAATTTTACTTCATGCGCCACGCGCATAAAAACACTGATGTAGTGTAATGTTCAAAATATACTGTTCATTTCAAATTTAAATTTTTAGTCGATTTTTCGTTTCAATAAATAAAGGCATTTATTACTATTATTATTATCGAAAAAAAATTATCAAATTTTAATGAGTTTTTAATATTTCAAGATATTCATGAGTTTTTCAAATATTTCGAGATTTCAACATCATTGTAATTATTTAACCAGAGTTTATCTAAAAAGTTTAAAATATACAGGGTGTTTCATTTTTTAAGACTTACGTTAAATTCAAAAAATGATTTAGTTGATTGTCGTTAATTTTCAAATTCTCGACGTTTTTCATGAAAACTCAAGATTTTCGTCACTTTTGAATATGTGGACTCTTTTCGTAAATGTTCAAGCTTTTCATCGATTGTTGTAAAAGTTCATGATTTCAATTTTAAATGGAAAAAGTAATCATTTTCTTTTTAACAAATTTCATTTTAAAATTCACCAATTTACAACTTTCCTAATATTACTTTTTTTTTCTATAAAACAGAAACAAAGAAAATAAGATATTGACAATTGTAAATCTTATAATTTTACGTGAAAAGTCAATATTTTAAAAATGTAGGAAATTCAGTAAACTGCCAAAAGGCGAAAATTCATGAAAAGTGTAAACATTTCAAAAATTAAAGAAAATTTTGTACAATCGTTAAAATTATAAAAATTTGGAATTTCATTAAAAACGTCAACGTTTCAAAAATCGGCCTTCATATGACCATTTTACAACTTTTTTTAATATTATTTTTACTTTCCCCCGTATGTAATACAAAGGGAAAGTATTGTTTTCGTGAAAATTTTCGAATCAAAAATTTTAGCGGAAATATCCGTTTTGAGGTCCCCTGAGTCGAATAAGACCATTTTTGAAAAATGTCTGTCTGTCTGTCTGTTTGTCTGTGTGTGTGTCTGTGTGCGCTGTACCGCAAAAACCGCTAAAGATATCGAGATGAAGCTTGAAACTTAAGCTTTTTGTTACAATCGGAAGAACTGAAAAGCTTTTGGTGAAAATCGGAAAACCGGAAGTGGTACTTCACTCTTAGCGTTTTTCAGTTTTTTCAGATGTTTTCAATAAATGTTTATCAAACAAAAAATTCTTTTAAATAAAAGTTGTAGATAATAACAAAATGAAGATGTATTGTTCACTTACTTTTTGTCATAGCACTCTTAGTTTTTGAGATATTTCAAAAGTTGTGTGTTTTATCTAGTTATTGGTGTGTGACAGTGTATGTGTCGATACAATTGAAAAATGTTTCAAATAAAAGTTGTAGAAAATGAAAAACTTTTTTGTGGACTCACTTTTTGCCATAGCACTCTTAGTTTTTGAGATATTTAATAAATAGTGTTTTTTATCTAGTCATTGATTTGTGTCAGTGTGTGTGTTGATACAATTGGAAAATGTTTCAAATAAAAGTTGTAGGTAATAAAATATTAAAGATTTTTTGTATCTTTACTTTTTGTCATAGCACTCTTAGCTATTGAGATATTCAATAAATAGTGTTTTTTATCTAGTCATTGGTTTGTGTTAGTATGTGTTGATCCAATTGAAAAATGTTTCAAATAAAAGTTGTAGTTATCAAAAAGCTGAAGACATTTTGAAAATAATAATGCTATAAATATTTTAAAAGTGATTTAATACGCAATTTACGGGGGAAAGTACTATGATGGACACATCACCATTTTTTTTTCTACAAAACAGAAACCCACAAATAATAATCTTTGAAAAAGCTATTGATAATTCCCGAACGTGTGTCTTCCACTCCCAGACTAAGCATGAAGTAAAATTTCGAGTTGAGAAAAGCCCCAAGAATTTGGATTTGGACGCGCCAGCGTCCAAATCCAAATTCGGGCTTTTCTCAACTCGAAATTTTACTTCATGCGCCACGCGCATAAAAACACTGATGTAGTGTAATGTTCAAGATATACTGTTCATTTCAAATTTAAATTTTTAGTCGATTTTTCGTTTCAATAAATAAAGGCATTTATTACAATTATTATTATTATCGAAAAAAAATTATCAAATTTTAATGAGTTTTTTAATATTTCAAGATATTCATGAGTTTTTCAAATATTTCGAGATTTCAACATCATTGTAATTATTTAACCAGAGTTTATCTAAAAAGTTTAAAATATACAGGGTGTTTCATTTAAAAAAAAAAAACACCGACCACGTCATACCTCAAATAAATCTAAGTTATATTAATATTAAAATAATACTTACAATATAATATATAGGGTTGGGCAAAAGTATGGGAACACCAGATTTCTGGGTATACTATACCTGTGATGAAAAAAATACTCTTAATTTATCTAGTCGTTTTAATCTATGTAGGGATTTATACATCTTTGAGTGCATTATATTCTGTCAAAAATTTAAACATCTGTTTGATACAACACAAAGGCAAATGTCGAGATACAAAAATAGGCTCTAGACCTCAATATCACAAAACAAAAATATCACGTGCCAAAATATCACATGTCAAAAATATCACATACCAAAATATCACACGTATAAATATAACAAAAAAAAAATCACATGTCAAAATATCACATATTTTTACAGCCCAAATTTTCAATCGTCACATTACAATAATATTTTGGAATAGTTTTTCTAATGTAGAATTTCGAATCTGACAAAATTCAGTTGAAAATGAACAGTTGAAAGTGTTTCGTTGTCAGTCAAACATTGTGACAGAAATCTGCACTGAATCGGCATGATGGTTCTGCAGTTCATACGCGGCCAAAAGGGTAACAATTTATTGTTGCATTCCGGTTTTACGTACTCAAAAATCAGTCATTGATTACCTTAAAGGTCTAGCGACGCACGTCGTAATCGTTTCGTAAGCGTTTTTAAGCAGTATTTGTAAGCCACATTTATAAGACATATATACATTTGTAACACATTTTTAATTAATTTGTGTTATATAAATTTGTGTTAAAAGTGTAATATATTTTCAATAAAACTGCAATACATTTGCAATAAAAATGTGTGATATTTCTGAGATGTGATATTTTTGTTGTTGTATTTATACGTGTGATATTTACGTATATGTGATATTTTGGTATGTGATATTTATTAATGTGATATTTAAAAATATGATGTATAGGTCGGACACCACAAAAATAACGCAAATTACCCTACTCACAAACTGACTCTATCGGAAAAGTGCGCGTTTTATGGTTGTGTGAAATTTTATAACAAACTACCGATGAATTTAAAAGCAATAATTAATTTTAAGGAATTCAAATCCAACGTATTTGATTTAATTTTAACTATTGAACCATATTCAACTGTAGAATTTTTCAACTATTTTAATGTGTATAATTAGTATAAGCATTTGTATTTTACTATATTTGTATATTAACCTTCTTTTTTTTTATTGACGCCATCAAATATGTTATCTGTTATGTTCATTTCTGTATTGATGTATTTCATGTTTCATATATTGAATAAGGACTATTTATTTATTTATAATGTGATTAAAACGACTAGAAAAATTAAGAGTATTTTTTCATCGCAGGTATAGTTTATCCAGAAATCTGGTGTTCCCATGCTTTTGCCCAACCCTGTATATTATATTGTAAATATTATTTTAATATTAATATAACTTAGATTTACTGTTAAAAAAGTAAGAACTTACCACCGTCATACCCTTCAATACTATCAGGCTGAATCGAAGGCTGACTCTTCCCTGCTGAACTCCCAAAAACAAAGCTCTTCCTCCTCTTCTTCGTGGTCCCAGGCATCCCATTTTTCACAGTTAACTCATCAATCGCAACGTAATTTGCTGTTCCGTGTTCTGATGCTCCAATAGTATCATACCTTCCTTTAACACTACTAGGATGGTAATAGTCATCATTTTTGTTATATTGTTCGTTATTTTGTTGAAAACGTGGGAATTGTATCGGTTTGGTTGGAATGTAGTAAAAAGCGTTGGTTTCTTGGGGTTCACCCAAACTGCTAGGGTCCGAGTTCAAGTCGACTGAGTCCAAGTGTTGACGGATGTAGGCGTAGTTTTCCAAATCCCAGGGGTCGATGTATTGTTTCGGGTAAGGGATGGATTCGTCGCTGTCTAGATCCATTGGGTTCCAATAAAGATCATCAGCTGGCATTGTCTAGAAAACCAAACATTAAAAATAAATGAGATTTAAGATGCTGATAAATTCGATAGACTTTTCATGAGAAAATGTTTAGAAAAACAGATAAGAAATAAAAGGTGAGATTTCATAAGCTAATAAAATTGACTTGTAAATAAAACACTTTTTACTTTGTTTACTTCTTACATTTAATTGTGTGACTAGTTTCGACTATCTAGTAGTCATTCTCAAACTAAAGTAAATACAAATTACACGTTAAAAACTATTTATACGGCTTCGAAGAGAGGGGTGTACATTAGGTCAACCTGGTCATTAAGAAGGGAAATTCCGGGATTAATTCGGGCCTTGTGTATTTCTAGTGCTTCCAGTAAATCCATTTTACGACCTTTTTCGGCAAAATGGATTACTGAAAGCACATCCTCGCCAAAAGTGTGATTCTCTTCTAAAAGATGGTTAGCATAGGTAGAACTATTATGTTTTAGTCTAAAGGCTCGCTCGTGTTCTTTCAACCATATTTCGATTCTACGACCAGATTGTCCAATGTACACACCTTTACAATTTTCGCAGTTCAATTTATAAATGCCAGATCTAACTAGGGGATTAAGTTTTGTTTTTGGGTTGAAAATTATATTATTAAGTTTATGGGGCGTTTTTAATATTACATTAATGTTACATTTTTTAAGGATGTTTTTAATTTTACAACTTATTGTACCATAGTAGCTGATTGTTTTAAAATGTTGATTATCTATTGACCTAATTCTAGGGTAGAAGAATTTCTGCACCTCTTTCATTTCATAATTATGAATTAAATTGTCTATTAGTGAAGTTGTGTAGCCATTATTCAATGCTATTTCCTTTATTGTATTGATCTCTTTCTTTCTATCATTTATATTTAGCGGAATTTTAAATGCTCTATTTATCATTGTATAGAAACTAGCTTTTTTATGAATTTGTGGGTGGCGGGAGTGGTTAGGGATAACGGAATCAGTATAGGTCGGTTTTCTATATATATTAAAATTTAATTTGTTGTTAATTGTTAATAAAATGAAAGAGGTGCAGAAATTCTTCTACCCTAGAATTAGGTCAATAGATAATCAACATTTTAAAACAATCAGCTACTATGGTACAATAAGTTGTAAAATTAAAAACATCCTTAAAAAATGTAACATTAATGTAATATTAAAAACGCCCCATAAACTTAATAATATAATTTTCAACCCAAAAACAAAACTTAATCCCCTAGTTAGATCAGGCATTTATAAATTGAACTGCGAAAATTGTAAAGGTGTGTACATTGGACAATCTGGTCGTAGAATCGAAATAAGGTTGAAAGAACACGAGCGAGCCTTTAGACTAAAACATAATAGTTCTACCTATGCTAACCATCTTTTAGAAGAGAATCACACTTTTGGCGAGGATGTGCTTTCAGTAATCCATTTTGCCGAAAAAGGTCGTAAAATGGATTTACTGGAAGCACTAGAAATACACAAGGCCCGAATTAATCCCGGAATTTCCCTTCTTAATGACCAGGTTGACCTAATGTACACTCCTCTCTTCGAAGCCGTATAAATAGTTTTTAACGTGTAATTTGTATTTACTTTAGTTTGAGAATTACTACTAGATAGTCGAAGCTAGTCACACAATTAAATGTAAGATCCAGTGGTTAAACAAAGTAAAAAGTGTTTTATTTACAAGTGTATTTAAGATGTACCACAAAGTGAACGCCTACAACACCAAACAATTAATAAAATTGAATCTATCAGTTTTATCAGCTTATGAAATCTTACCTTCTTTTTTTCTTGTCTGTCTTTCTAAACAATTTCTTATGAAGAGTCTTAGGAAAAAATGGTTAAAGAAACAGATGAGGAAAAACGTGAGTTTTTAGAAGCAGACAGATTTCATTAATTTTCATCAAGAAAATGTCAAAGAAAATAGAAGTAAACGCAAAGTTTTAGAAGATGACAAATTTGATCGACTATCAAGAGAAAATACGTGATTGAGAATGGGCATGTAAGAAAAGTGGCAGTCTTCTAAAAAAAAAAAAAACAGCGTAGAAGATAATGCGAGTTTCTAGAAGTTGACTAACTTCATAGACTCGTCATAAGAAAATATCTAGCAAAAGGAAAAATCCAAGGTTTTACAAGTTTACAAATTTGATGGAAAATTGAATTTGTGTTCAATATTCCGACGACTTGATAGATAAAATATGTGATTAGGAATATATATGCGTGAAATGTGATATTTTCTATCATTTCATTCAATATCACGGACAAAAATTCTAGAAAAAAGAAAAAGAAACGATTCATGGTAAAACGTTTGATAAAGAACAAGTATGAGAGAAAGCTGGCATTATCTATAAGAAAAAAAAAGACATATGAAGAAGCAAATGTACGTTTTTTAGAAGTTGGCGAAATTATTAAGAGAACGATAAAAATCGCTCAGAAGCTCTGGATAAAGGAGGAGATAAAATTCTGGTTCAAACAACGAGAAAGTATTTTCACGTACTTAAAAATACTTCACATTGAACTAGCTCGTCAACTACATCCAGTCGAATTTGACCTCCTAGACGACTCCAGAGTTATAAACTGCACCGAGGTAAATTTCACCGAAAAGTAAATCGCCCTTATGGAACTTGGCCCTAATTATTCACCACATATTCAGGCAAAAAACCTCAAAGAATTGTTAACAGTCGAGTCAGAATTAGCATTGAATAGTATTAAAAATAGCAACCTCATAAAATCAAAAATTTGCAATATTATTATAAGTTCAACAAAAAACCCAAATAAAGTTTACCACTCAGACCATTTCACAATTCAGTCTATTAATAAGAAAGTTAAAGCCGAAAACCTCACAATAACTAAAGCCGACAAAGGGAATTCAAATGCGTATTTTGAAAAAATCAACAATTTTATTGCCTCTTCAAACATTGTGGAAATTAAAAAAGATCCAACCACACAATTTGTTAACATCTTAAAATCAAATATTCAAAACTGTACAGCCATATTTTCAGAATATGAAAAGCGATTATTATTTCCAATGAATCCCCTCCCTCCAAAACTTTATGGTTTAATGAAGATCCATAAGCAGGATTGCCCAATTAGGCCAGTGGTCTCTTACATTAATTCACCTGCTCGTAAAATAGGTATACATTTAAACAAAATTTATAGAGAACTGACAGAATTTAAGGATGAGCATGCAGTTAAAAATTCAATTGATTTAACCGAACAACTTAAATCCATTAAAATAGAACCTAACTACAAATTAGTATCCTTTGATGTGTCCAACATGTTCGCGAAAATCCCACCATAAGAATGCGTAAAACTAATAAAAGAGCCTTTTGATATTAACAATATAAATCCAATAATACAAAATGAATTCCTCCTACTATTAGAATCCTTATTTAAATTTAATTATTTCACATTTGACAATAAATGTTTCGATCAATAAGAGGGGCTAGCAATGGGGTCACCACTTAGTCCATTACTTGCAGAAATTTTTATGAAAAACATCACATCAGTTATTTTAAATTCCCCTCTCGGACAGAAACATATTGTTAAGTGGTACAGATATGTGGATGACATATTAGCCTGTTTTGTAGGCTCCAATAGACAATTGGATCAGTTTTTAAATTTTATTAATTCCTTACACCCCAATATAAAGTTTACACTAGAAACAGAACAAAATAATCAAATACATTTCTTAGACCTAATAATCTCAAAAGTCAACTCTAAATTAGAATTCGAAATTTATAGGAAACCAACATTTACAGACACAATAATTCCTCAATCATCTAGACATCCTATGAAACACAAATTAGCGGCATTCAATTCAATGATCTATAAAGCTCTAAACATACCCCTAACAAAAAACGCGCTTAAAAAAGAAATCGAAATAATTAAGAATATTGCGAACAATAATGGATACAACACAGGGCTAATAGATAATTTAATAGAAAAACATAAATTTAAACAAATGAAAAAATACTTGTATGCAACCATTAAAACTAATAAAAATGAACAAAAATACGCCCCACTGACCTATTTCGGCATTTCAAGCCTTAAAATTAAAAATATATTAAAAAAAGAGAATATAACAGACGCATTTAAACCATATTCGAAACTAAAATATGAAATTTTCAATTCAAAAACAAAAACCAACATTCACAATAAATCCGGGATATATAAGTTAACATGTCAGTCTTGTAAAGGGGTGTTGTAAAGGGGGTCAGTCTGGTAGAAATTTCAATATTAGGCTGAAAGAACATCTTAGAGCGTATAAATTAAAACAGGATAAATCCACGTTTTCTAATCACCTCATGGAAGAAGGACATACTTTTGATAAAGATGTACTTTCAGTTTTGCATTGTGTAGAAAAAGGCCGTAAAATGAACCTTCTGGAGTCATTAGAGATTCATAAAGCAAAACTGAATCCGGGAATCCCGCTAATAAACGACCAGACGGAACTTATGTATACGCCTCTATTTGACGCTTTTCTACCTGATAAATAATTTTAAGTATATATAAGATTGCAATGTTAGTTTTAAGTAGTTAGTTTGAGAATGACTCGCTGTTGAGTCGAAACTAGTCACAGTACAAAATAAAAAGTGAATACAAAAAAGTAATCAGTGTTAATTATTTAAATTTTTACAATGTATCACAAAGTAACCGCCTCCACCACAAGATATTAAGAGAGTGATTTTTGAATCCTAAAAAATGTGTGATAATGAAGCAGATAAAAAAAATATTTAATAAGGAAAGTCTAAATTTGAAATATATCACCCACTTTTTGCTCATTAATCACCTGGTAAAACATTTTCAAAATTATGTATTTGAATTTGAAAAATTAAATAAATCTAGTCATTAGGTTAGTCAATATTTTTGTTTGTTCGTTATTGTTCATAATGTACCTATTTTTAAGTAATAAGAATTTAAGATTTAGATATATGTTATGTTTTGTAATCTATGTATAAAATTGGAACCTATCTGTTTTTCGATATAAACAAATATCATATAAATAAAAATCTTTTAAATATGAGGTGTCTTGGTTTTATGAGTATGTAATGGATATTAATTTATTTATTAACGCTTTGGCCTTTTCATTTCAACATATACATTATAGAGATATATTAAAGGCACATTATTATGATATTATGGGCCAATAAAAGATACTAATTTATTTTATCATTCAAAGAATAAATATTCTGCTATTTTAAAGTGCTTTGATTATTTTCCTATGAACAAAAGAGAACAAAATGATAAATAAATAATGTGAAGTCAAATAATTATCACTTGAATAATTATTGTTGTGTTTTAATTGAATTTTAAATTAAATGAGTGTTTGACACGCGTGGCGCATGAAGTAAAATTTCGAGTTTAGAAAAGCCTGAAAATTTGGTTTGGTCGCTCCGCGCTTCGCGCTACGCGACCAAACCAAATTATCAGGCTTTTCTAAACTCGAAATTTTACTTCATGCTTAATCAATAAGTGAAAAACACTCCTTAAACCAACAAATTTTGATATTAAGAAAATAAATAAAACAAATATTAAATTTAATCGTGAATAATTCGTTTAATAATTAAATTAGATGAAATCTAATGGAAAATAAGGGAAACAAAAACGCAGCTGCTGTTTGTTAATTGTCAGGCCTTAATTGTTCTAAATTAGCGCAAATGTCCGTAAAAGGCTCTCTCGGGAAAATTGCAGCACACTTAAAACGAACATTCAAAAAGCGACCGTTTGTTTATTTCTGTACTTATCGTAAATTCGAAACACTTTCGCTCGTTAATCAATCAAAACGACTTTCGTCATGAATTTATAGTCTTTTTTATAGTTCGGTTAAAGACTTTTGTAATTAATTAATATTGTATTTTCAGCAAATGAAATCAATTTTAATTTATTGTATTATTTATAACCTGGAACAACGAAGCCTAGTAAACAAACGTGATTTTAATAACATATTATTAATAATAAATTCCTATGTTTCAATAAACTTTTCTTTTAAACCTTAGATATACGTTTTCTTAGATATACCATCATTTATATTGTATTATTAAGGAACTTCAATTGTTATAAAATGCTCCATCTTGTTGGAATAACAGGGCGCCACTTAGTAATCTAATCAGTTCAGAAAAAAAACTGTTACTGCACAAATGTTTAGATTCTCGCAATTTCTCACAACAGTTGAAGTGGTAACTGTTTAATACTTTGAGACTCGATAAAATGTAGTCTTAAACCTTACTTAACTTGACTTTTTGTAGTCGTAAAAAGCAATTCACATTAGTCTATTCTGTAATTTCTTAATCATTCCATATTCCATTGTATATGATTTAAAATCCACTTTCGATTTCATATTCACCGTTACGCGTTTATTCAAAATTTTAAGTGAGAGCGCTTTTCTTTTTGGAGATGAAATTTCGTGCCGGCCTGTTAATTTCCCGCAAGAAAGTAACAAACAAATCTTCGAATTCTTTCGGCGTGCATTCATAATTAGCCGGCAGCTAATAAATACGCTTTATTTTTGGGCGGATGCACTTTTGTCTGGAGGTATTCTGTCGTGAACATTTCACGCACAATTTAACGAAAATTACGGAAGCAAGACGATCCCAATTATTTTTCTATTGTGGCGAAGAATATTGTTAATATAGTCTTCTTTTCATCAATTATTTGAAAGTTTAGAATTTCATCGAAAACAACGTATCCGTAATAAAATAATAATAATAATATTCCATTTATTTCCCCTATTAGTTAGGTTTAATTAGGAGGAGTCTCGCGGATGGTGTGCACTAAATGTTATAACCCTATTGTGGTTTACGCAGATTAACATATGTGTCTTTGTGCATATTTGTGATTCATGTTTTGTGTCTTACATTTTAGTTATATGTTTTTGGCTCTACATTGTAAATAGCTTGTCCGTGAATAAAGAATTATTATTATTATTATTATTATTATTAACATATGTGTCTTTGTGCATATTTGTGATTCATGTTTTGTGTCTTACATTTTAGTTATATGTTTTTGGCTCTACATTGTAAATGGCTTGTCCGTGAATAAAGAATTATTATTATTATTATTATTATTAAAACATCCACACTATTTTTGCCAGCCGTAATGCTGGTCTTCCATATACTTATTTGGCATAATTTTAATAATACCTTTTAAACAAAAAATGAAAGTACTTATTAGTATGTACAAACTTTAAGAAATTTAAATACTTGTAATATTTTGCAATTTGTCCATTAAAACATGCAATTTACATTAAAAGTAGTGTGCTTAATGTTCCGCGAATTGTTAATTATTTTCCTTTAAATCAATTGTGTTGGTTTTGTTTTCAAAGCCCACTTTGCTTAAACAAAAGAATTAATTTTGTAAAAGAAATCTCTGCTCTTTAAAATTTCATTCTTAGGCTTTCTTCAGAGAGACTGTGTGGATGTTTGGATCAAGTCCTTATAATATGTATTAACTACTTAACTAAATGCAACAAATAAATTGGAGAAATCTAAATTAATATGAAAATCAAATTATATAAACTGAAACAAATTGAGTTAATTTAAATGTAATGAAAAAAAAAAGTTCAAATAGAAACAATCAATAAAAAAATAAAAATAGTTAATTTAAATGTAATGAAAAAAAAAAGTTCAAATAGAAACAATCAATAAAAAAATAAAAATATAATCGCAAAAATATAAAAATACATAAATAGTAGTAAAGAAAATAATAGTACGGTGAACTATCCTATAGTATTAGCCTGTTTAGTGAGTAATGAGAATATCTCGTCTTTATTTTCAATTTTGAGATAATTTTTTCGAAAATGTATTCGTGACGAGACTAATATCTTGTCATTATTTTCAATTTGGAGATACCTAAAGATTACCAATCCAGAACAATACTGGTCTAGGAAAAGAACAGCTCGACGTTAATTATTCCGGCTTGGGAGTGTAATCAAAGTAGGCCGAGTGCATAATCTCGCTCGCAACCGTGAGAGTGAGACCATGGCAAAACATTTTATTTGTTCCCTTGCTTCGGGTTTCACTTTCATGAGGATGAAAAAATGACGAGAATGTATGTAATTTATACATATCATCTCACTAAAACGCATATTAACTTATCAGTACAAATTAGTCTCATTTGTTTTCACAAATACTGAAGAATGTCAAAATTGTTTAAATTTTATTTTTGTTATAAATTTGGTAATTATAAAGATAGCAAACTGAACTTAAATATGTACTCAACACAGCAACTGATAAACTCAACAAACATATGCAGTTGTAGATAAGCCTTCTGTATAACCACATGTAATAAATACCACTAGTTGTTTGAAATTTTCGGAAAGACTTTGTTTTTAACGAAAGTTTAGTTATCAAGCAATGGAACGAGATGAAATTGTCTCTGAAAAAGACACGAGCTTGTTGAGCGAGTGACTTTTTTCGACAGTTTCATCGAGTTGAATTGTTTAAGACAACTAAGCTTGAGTGTGTAAAAACAAAGTCTTTATCGACGAAAATTTCAAACAACGAGTGGTATTCGAATGATTATTTAATAAAATTAAATAACAAAAATCTTGTTTTCTCATGTTAGAATAGAATAGAATAGAATACGTTTATTTGGTATTAAAGCCATTACAAATGGATATACAAGTCAAGAATAATTTGAATTGTTTAACACAAAATATAAAATATAACGGTCACAGGAACAGATTCAACATAATAGCAATTACACAATTTATTGTTTAAACATGAAATATAGCGGTCACAGAAACAGATTAAAAATAATAGCAGTCACACAATTTTTTCGTTTAAATATTCGGTAGTGCTGTAAAACACTTTTTCAACCAACAGCAATTTGATGGTAGTTCTAAATTCCTTAATATTAAGATTTTGAATGCGTTTTGGCAAATGTGAATAAAGTTTTTTTCCCATATAACTGGGCGACTTTTCAAATTTTGTTGTATTATGTTTCTCAATTACAAAATTACTTGCATTTCTGGTATTATAGCAATGTAGGTGTTGATTTGTTATGTATGTGGTTGTAAGAGTTTTTGTACAGAGATGTAGTTTGTATATATAAATACACGGAACTCTCAAGATTTTATTTATTTTAAATTTTGGCTTGCATGTATCTTTGTTTTTGAGATTGTATATGAGCCTTAATATCCTCTTTTGTGCAACAAATATTCTTTCGTATTTTGCCGTGCTACCCCACAGTGTAATATTACCAGCGATATGTGAATATGCTAAACTATAGTATACATTAAGTAATGCACTGGTGTCCACTGTATTTTTAACTTGAATATAGCATAGTAAGTTTTATTGAGTTTTTTTGATAGATTATCCAAGTGTACTTCCCACTTTAGCATATAGTCAATATCGATTCCTAGAAATCTTATGTGGGTTTGGGATTCTAGTATGTTATTTATTGTCACGGATATATGATTATCAACCTTACTATTTTTGAAATAAATGCATTCCGTCTTACTGGGGTTTAGTATTAAGTTGTTTTTTTGCAATATTCCGATACTTTTCTTGTTACATTTAATATATTATTTTTTAGGTCATTTTGGGCTGTGCCTGAGACAAAAACTGAAATGTTGTCAGCGTATAGCACAACTGGGCAATTGCACACATAATCAACAATATCATTGATAAAAATAGAGAACAACAGTGGTCCTAAAATTAAACCCTAAGGAACACCTAATAACATCTTATGAAAAGATGAACTTTTTTCAGAAACTATCACACATAATCTTCTATTGCTCAAAAAAGAAGTTAATAAATTACACATGCTTCCTCTAAAACCTAGCGACTGGACTTTTTGAATTATAAAGTTTAATTCAAGGCAATCAAAGGCCTTCGTTAGATCAAAGAAGACACCAGCAACATGCACTCCTTTATCTAGATGTTTGTAGATGTGCTTTGTGTATGCATGTGCTGCCGTCTCCGTTGATCTACCTTCCCTAAATCCATGTTGTTCTTCAGCTAGTAATTTAAATTTGTTTATGTAATTAATCATTCTGTTTGAGATGCACTTTTCTATTTTTTTTGATAGTGGATTAAGGATAGATACTGGTCTATAATTATAACAGTATTTTTACATTTTTTCTTATGTATAGGCAGTACTAGTGCGTCTTTTAGAATATTGGGAAATGGTCCCTTATCAAAGCATTTATTTATTAAACATGTTAGTGAAGTTACTATTACGGGAGCCTATAATTTTAAAATACCTACCAGATCTGCTTGTGATGCCTTTACTGTCAATTCGTAGTTGTGCACGTTACAAGAGGATATGAATTGTTTTCAAACATATTTATGTTTTAACCGTGTTTGCTGGAATTGTTTTCTTCAAAAATTCATAAATTTTTTGATCTGTGTTACTTTCGCATAAAATGGATGATTAAATATGACAGGTGACAGATTTGTATACGCGATAAAAAAAATCGATAAGACGAATTTGGAAAGACGATTTTAGAAAGACCACTGCGATAGCAAATGATTTCACGAAAATACCGTAATAACAACCAATCAAAATCCATTATTTAGATTTGAATTAAATAATCACATGTAAGACCACTAGTTGTTTGAAATTTTCGGAAAGACTTTGTTTTTTAACGAAAGCTTAGTTGTATAACAATGGAACGAGATGAAACTGTCTCTGAAAAAGGCACGAGCTCGTAGAGCGAGTGACTTTTTCTGACAGTTTCATCGAGTTGAATTGCCTAAGACAACTAAGCTTGAGTGTATAAAAACAAAGTCTTTCTCGACAAAAATTTCAAACAACGAGTGGTATTCGAATGATTATTTAATGAAATTGAATAACAAAAACCGTCTTGTTTGCTCATGTTATACGCCCTTAATTTTAAAATACTTGCCAGATCTGCCAATTAATGTCAATTCGTAGTTGTAGACGTTCCAAAGAATATGAATTGTTTCTAAACATAATTATGGTTTTTAACAGTGTTTGTTGGAATTGTTTTCTTTAAAAATTTACCAATTTTTTTTATCTGTGTTACTTCCGAATTGATTTATTATAAAATTAATGATTGAATATGACAGGTGACAGATTTACATACGTGATAAAAAAAAATCGATAAGACGAATTTGGAAAGATGATTTTGGAAAGACTGCGATAGCGAATGTTTTACGAAAAGACCGTAATGACAACCAATCAAAATCCGTTATTTAGATTTGAATTAAGTAATCACTCTAAATTCTATACATTCTACAAAAATGTAAAAGAAGGTGAAATTTTTGCATATTTGCGAAATTCGATTAACATTGGTGGGTTCCTTGTAATTAGTAATTGCAGATGCCATTAGAGATAACGTCGCCTTGCGAACAATGTCGAAATGTAGGAAGGAACGTAATTACCGAAAAAATGTAAAATTAATCACAAAGATGGCGTTGAAAAATGCGCCATCTGCTAAACAATTAAAAGTGATTTATGCGAAGGCGAAGTGTTTAAAGTGAATTTTAAGGTCGGCATTTTACCACTTGTGTATTTAATAGCAATTTTATGAACATTACACATGTTGAGAATGGAATTGTTGGAATTGTTGTTTTAATTCATTTCCATAGCCAGAAAAAAAAAATAAATGCGTACAATAATTTAAAATGGCTACGGTTTTGTTTACATTCAGTAGAAACAAAAATAATTGTTTTATATTTAAAAGAAGAAATATTTTACAAAGATGTTTAAGCATTAAAATAAATAGTTCAAGTTTAGAGAAGCCTGACCATTTGTGAAATGTAAACTTACTTTTCAGAATTCGTATCAAAATTGAAATCCGTTTTAACAATACAGAACATTCTCCGACAATAAACGTATTACATCAATTTTCAATTGTTTTAATGATGAAACAAACGAGTGTCTTAGACTCCCAGACTGAGCATGAAGTAAAATTTCGAGTTTAGAAAAGCCTGAAAATTTGGCTCGGGCGCGTAGCGAAGCGGAGCGACCGTTCCAAATTAGGCTTTTCTAAACTCGAAATTTTACTTCATGCGCCACGCGTACAAAACGCCGATTTAACGTGAAATTGTCTTTAACAAACTTGACAAGTGACATAAGTTTAGTATGCCAATTGTCAATTGTTTAGGTGATAGGGAAAGTACTATAATGGATAGACACATTACAATTTTTTAATCAAAATTTCAAACAAATCCAAAACTTTCAATTTTGATAAAACATCTAAGAACTGTTAAGAAATAAATAAACTTTGTTTTGGCGTTATAAACAACAGAATTAATTCACTTTTTGCGTTGAATGACTGCAACTAAACGGTAAATTCAGGTGACGCTAAAATTATGCACAATTTCATTATTTCTTCCACGAAAAAGCACCCTTAGCTTTAATTTTTTTCTATTACTAGATTTGTTCTTTTGTAATGTACTAAGTTTACTCTTAGCATTTTTTATGTTTCTTTAATATTGATCGTATAACATATTAGCATTTTGAGAATATTTCATTATTTAATTGGCTGTTGTAACATTTTGACAGTCATTTTACTATTATAGCATTTTGATAGTATTCCATCATTTAAGTGACTGCAATTTAACTATTATGTTTTGAATCCTTTTAACTTGTATCAAAATTGATATTCCGTTTTAACAATACAGAACATTCTCAGACAATAAACGTATCACGTCAATTTTCAATTGTATTAATGATTAAACAAACGAGTGTCTTCCACTCCCAGACTAAGATTAAAGTAAAATTTCGAGTTTAGAAAAGCCTGAAAATTTGACTCGGGCGCGTAGCGAAGCGGAGCGACCGAGCCAAATTAGGCTTTTCTAAACTCGAAATTTTACTTCATGCGCCAAGCGTACAAAACGCCGATTTATTGTGAAATTGTCTTTAACCAACTTGACAAGTGAAATAAGTTTAGTATGCCAATTGTCAATTGTTTAGGTGATACTACAACAAATTTATGTAACTTTACACAGTTTGCTAGTGAAGCAATGGATTCGGGTAAACAAGTAGACGTCATATACACCGATCTAACAAAAGCGTTCGATCGGTTGGATCACGGATTGTTAGTCGAACGCATATATCAATACGACATCAACGTTAGCATAGTTTCAACAATTGCCAGTTACTTAAATAACAGACGATTTCTGGTTAAAATAAATGGCTACAAGTCCCGCTTTCGTGCAGTGGATAGTGGGGTTCCTCAGGGGTCCAACTTAGGACCTCTGCTGTTTCTATTGTACTTTAACGATATTTGTAAGTACATGACATGTCCAGTTTTGATCTATGCCGACGACTTAAAGATCTACAATGCAATTGACTCGCTTGACGATTGTGCAAAATTACAATCTGACATTAACACTCTCAGCGAATGGTGTGTAAACAATAAGTTATCGTTAAATATCTCCAAGTGTAATGTTATGTCTTTGTCTCGTAAAGTGAATGTACTCAACTATAACTATATAATCGGAAGTACAATTATAAACCGTTGTGTAGAGTTAAAAGATCTTGGTGTTCTATTCGACTGTTCGTTGAGGTTCGATTTACATATTCATAATCTTGTCAAAAGCTGTTATAGAATGTGGGGTTTTATCATGCGCAACTGTAAAGTGTTCAAAAATTTAGAGGTAATGAAAACATTATTCTCTTGTTATATTTTATCTAAACTTACCTATTGTTCAATTGTCTGGTCGCCCATGTATTTAAAGTATAAAATTTGCTTGAAAGTGTCCAAAGGCGGTTTTTAAGGTATCTTTATTTTGTAAAAAATGGTACATATGACTTTGATATTTCATATGATGATCTGTTACGTCAATTTGACTATATATCCGTTTATAAGAGACATTTATTTATTTCGCTATGTTATTTATACAATTTAATTCATTACAAAATAGATAATCCTCAATTTCTATCACAGTTTAAATTTCATGTACCCAGGATATCGTCACGCCATGCTAAAACCTTTACATACTGTACCCCCAATACAAACTATTGCCTGAACTCCCCTGTCTATAAGTTGCCACGCGCGTATAACGAGATTCAGTATTCTACTGATATCTTTCAGCCAGTATATAAATCTTTTCGTAGTGAAATACTCGGAACAATAAAACAATAAACGCATTTTATACTTGTCAACTACTTAATGTATTAGGATATTATTAATTATTGTATTTACTTATATATATTTGTGTTATAACATGTAATTTTAGTTTAAATCCCTGTAAGTAGACTGTATGTCTGTTGGGTGAAAATAAATAAATAAAATAAATAAATAAATAAGTACTCTAATGGAGACATTACCATTTCATAATCAGAATTAAAAAAAAAATCTAAAAACTTTCATTATGATAAAACATCTAAGAATTATTAAGAAATAAATAAACTTCGTTTTGGCGTTTTAAAAAAAAGAGTTAATTAACTTTTCGCGTTGAATGACGTGCAAGTAAACAGTAAATTCAGGTGACCCTAAAATTATGCAACTTAATGTACAATTTTATTTTCCCTTCCACAAAATAGCGCCCTCAGCTTTAATTTTATTCTATTTCTAGATTTGTTCATTTGTACTGGACTAAGTTTACTTAACATTTGTTTTATTTTTCTTTAGCATTTTGATAGTATTTCATTATTTAATTGGCTGTTGTAACATTTTGACGGTCATTTCACTATTATAGCATTTTGGTTGTATTTCATGATTTACTTGACTGTAATTTAACTATTATGTTTTGAATCCTTTTAACTTGTATCAAAATTGATATTCTGTTTTAACAATACAAAACATTTTCCGACAATAAACGTATCACGTCAATTTTCAATTGTTTTAATGATGAAACAAACGACTGTCTTCCACTCCCAGACTAAGCATGAAGTAAAATTTCGAGTTTAGAAAAGCCTGAAAATTTGGCTCGGGCGCGTAGCGAAGCGGAGCGACCGAGCCAAATTAGGCTTTTCTAAACTCGAAATTTTACTTCATGCGCCACGCGTACAAAACGCCGATTTAACGTGAAATTGTCTTTAACCAACAAGTGACATAAGTTTAGTATGCCAATTATCAATTGTTTAGGTGATAGAAAAAGTACTCTAATAGTACTCTAATGGAGACATTACCATTTCTTAATCAGAATTAAAAAAAATCTAAGAACTTTCATTATGATAAAATATCTAAGAATTGTTAAGAAATAAATAAACTTTCGTTTTGTACGCGTGGCGCATGAATTAATTAACTTTCAGGTGACCCTAAAATTATGCAACCTAATGGACAATTTCATTTTCCCTTCCACGAAATAGCGCCCTCAGCTTTAATTTTATTCTATCTCTAGAGTTGTTCGTTTGTACTGCACTAAGTTGAACAGAGTTTAAACTTGTGGCATCACAGTTCAAGTTAGTGTAACTTCACATTTACTATTGCAGGTGTCTTGTTCAGGTAACGAACAGATTCAGTGTAAATTAGAAAATTGCGCTGAATCTGTTCGTTACACGACGAACTGAACACCTGCGATTGTAAATGTAAAGTTACACTAACTGGAACTGTTATGTCAAAAATGTGAACTCAATTTAACTTAGTGCAGTACAAATGAACAAATCTGGGGATAAAATTATAGCTGATGGCGCTATTTGATGGAAGGGAAGATGAAATTGTACATTTCAGGTCTGTTCGTTACATGACCTAGTCCAATTCAGGTGACGCGAAAATTATGCAACCTAATGTACAATTTCATTATCCCTTCCACGAAATAGCGCCCTCAGCTTTAATTTTATTCTATCTCTAGAGTTGTTCGTTTGTACTGCACTAAGTTGAACAGAGTTTAAACTTGTGGCATCACAGTTCAAGTTAGTGTAACTTCACATTTACTATTGCAGGTGTCTTGTTCAGGTAACGAACAGATTCAGTGTAAATTAGAAAATTGCGCTGAATCTGTTCGTTACACGACGAACTGAACACCTGCGATTGTAAATGTAAAGTTACACTAACTGGAACTGTTATGTCAAAAATGTGAACTCAATTTAACTTAGTGCAGTACAAATGAACAAATCTGGGGATAAAATTATAGCTGATGGCGCTATTTGATGGAAGGGAAGATGAAATTGTACATTTCAGGTCTGTTCGTTACATGACCTAGTCCAATTCAGGTGACGCGAAAATTATGCAACCTAATGTACAATTTCATTTTCCCTTCCACGAAATAGCGCCCTCAGCTTTAATTTTATTCTATCTCTAGATTTGTTCGTTTGTACTGCACTAAGTTGAACAAAGTTCAAACTTGTGGCATCACAGTTCAAGTTAGTGTAACTTTGCATGTACAGTTACAGGTGCCCAGTTCAGGTAACGAACTGATTCAGTGTAAATTAGAAAATTTTACTGAATCTGTTCGTTACATGACGAACTGGACACCTGCAATTGTAAATGTAAATTTACACTAAGTTGAACTGTGATGTCACAAATTTGAATTGTCAGATTTCCTTCACATAACCTACAAATTAAAAGTTGATTTATAACATAACATGTGATTAATCACAGTTTAAGTTAGTGTAACTTTACATTTACAATTGCAGGTGTCCAGTTCAGGTAACGAACAGATTCAGTGTAAATTAGAGAATTGCACTAAATCTGTTTGTTACACGACGAACTGGACACCTGTAATTGTAAATGTAAAGTTACACTAACATGAACTGTGATGTCACAAATTTGAATTAATTGCCAGATTTCCTTCACATAACCTACACATTATAAGTTGATTTACAACATAACATATGATTAATCACAGTTCAAGTTAGTATAACTTTACATTTACAATTGCAGGTGTCCAGTTCAGGCAACGAACAGATTCAGTGTAAATTAGAGAATTGCACTGAATCTGTTTGTTACACGACGAACTGGACTCCTGTAATTGTAAATGTAAAGTTACACTAACATGAACTGTGATGTCACAAATTTGAATTAATTGCCAGATTTCCTTCACATAACCTACACATTAAAAGTTGATTTACAACATAACATATGATTAATCACAGTTCAAGTTGGTGTAACTTTACATTTACAATTGCAGGTGTCCAGTTCAGGTAACGAACAGATTCAGTGTAAATTAGAGAGTTGCACTGAATCTGTTCGTTACACGAACAACTGGACACCTGCAATTGTAAATGTAAAGTTACATTAACTTAAACTGTAATGTCACAAATTTGAACTCAGTTCAACTTAGTGCAGTACAAACGAACAAATCTAGAGATAGAATAAAATTAAAGCTGAAGGTGCTATTTGATGGAAGGTAAAATTAAATTGTACAGGGTGGCCCAAATTCGATGTTTTTATAGGGTATCTCGGTAACCTAAAGAGTTAAAAAAATTGATATAAACGTCATGACCTCTTTTTCTGAGATACTAATAATGACGCAAACAGATCATGGTTAACTTGATTAGTTTGGAAGATATCAGGCGTTTTTCAATTGTTGGCTATTTTAAAATATGTCTTTATCTCAATAACTATAAGATATACAAAAAAACAGTTTAATAATTTTTGATGTAGTTTTCACCGTAGAATGCAGTGGCGTACCAATTTTTTTATTCGGACTAATAATTTCCCAGTTATGATATGAAGTTGCATTTTTTTTTTAAATGGAACACCCTATTTATTCTTATGTTATTGAGTAGCACATTAAATTAGCTTTACATTTTTATTAATTTTTTTTGTGTTTCTAGCTCTGAAAATAAATATTTGATAATAAATACTGTTATAATTACAGAGATGTTAGTATTATTTTTTAAAAAATGAAGGGATCCGTAGACTCAGTAATTGATCGCAAAAGTCTTCAAAAATTATAAAATTAATATTTAAACTAACTTAGTTTTCAATATAATCGTTTTTTTCTGCGTATTTTTACAAATTTTTGTTAAATAAAGCCAACTATGATTTACATATAAAAAAATAATAATTTGGCTATAATTCGAAAATGTGTGCATGAAATAAAAAAATGCCTACGCCACTGGATTCTACTTAAAAAAGTGTCTTAAGGAGATATTTATAGTTTTTTTTTATCTTACAAATTACGCAAGATATTAATTAAAGTTAAAAATCAAGAAAACCCGATTTTGCCCAATAACTTCTGAAAAAAACAAGATGTTGCATTTTTGTTTTCGGCATTATCTTAGTCTCAAAAAAAGAGATCGCGATTGCGCCATCGTTTTTTTTTCTAACTCTTATATTTACCGAGATAAGCAACATCGAAATTAGACCACCCTGTACATTTGTAACAATTTTTATCGGACATCTGACAACAACGTATGTTACTTATGTATAATAATTAGAAATTGCAAAGTTCATCCGTTTTGGATTTTATCTTTTTCCTGTTTTGCAAGGAAACAAATCTTTATCGTGCATATAATTTCAATTTGCATAAAATTAATAATAAATACGCGAACAAGTTGATTTTTTTTAGGTGAAGGACGTTCATTAACGTGGAAATACTATATTTATACATATGTATTGCATTAGGCAAGAGATATAATAATGTAAATTATTTATTCAATTCATGTGCACCGATTTTTAATTTAATTTTAAAAAATGTTCACTCTTAAGCAAAACATGTCTAAATTACTTGTTGATACACAATTAACTTTTAACCAAAACAGGAGCAAATTTAACTTCCATTTTTTTTCTTGTTTTCGATAAGTTCAATAATAATTTCAATGTTAAAGAGGTATCTCGTGAATAAATAAATAAATAAATAAAAAATAAATAAAGTTTATTGTGTTTAGGCAATTTAAAAGTGTTGAGAAAAAAATCGTTATACTTGCACATATTTAAAACAATATAATTTGCATCTTTAATTTGATTGGCGTTCACTTTGTGGTACATCTTCATAACCATTTAATTAAAACATTTAACTTGACTTAGTTTGATAATGACTAGCTTGTAGTCGAAACTATGGTCACTGAAAAGTAAAATAAAAGTGGTAAAACAAAGTTAAGTGTTTTAATTAAATATTAATTACGTTTCTTGTTTTCGATAAGTTTATTGTGTTTTAACAATTTATGTGTTGAGAAAATATTCGTTATACTTGCATATATTTGAAACAATATTAATTGCGTGCGAACCGCATTTAAGAATTCTGAATTATAAACTCTGGGCTTGTCAACGTACAAAAAAAGAAAACGGTGTGTGAATTATGCGTTGATATATCCACAAAAGAAATGAAAAGTGTTAACAACAACATTTGTTTTATATTTACTTAAGTGAAAATAATGTAAATTGACCCAGTAAAACGTATTATTTAATCATGTCTCTTTTTATCATTAGTTAATGCGCATTTATTGTTTTATTTTCATTTTAAACTTGACTAATTTCACATGGAAGTTAATGAAAACTGCGTCCACAAAGTATACAGGGAATTTTTCTTTCAAGTATACATATCTCGGTTCGGCGTATGCATTTTGAGGTATTCGTTGTTCTTTTAATGAGTTCAATTTTAAGTTTAGAACGAGTGTTTTCCACTCCCAGACTAAGCATGAAGTAAAATTTCGAGTTTAGAAAAGCCTGAAAATTTGGTTTGGACGCGTAGCGCGAAGCGCGGAGCGACCAAACCAAATTTTCAGGCTTTTCTAAACTCGAAATTTTACTTCATGCGCCACGCGTATAAGAAACTAGTTTCAAGTGAAGTTCACTTGTTCACAATGTTTCAGTGTATTCAGTGTTTAATACGCTTGGCGCATGAAGTAAAATTTCGAGTTTAGAAAAGCCCAGAAAATTTGCCTCGGGTCGCTGCGCGACCCTCGACAAATTTTCACGGGGCTTTTCTAAACTCGAAATTTTACTTCATGCTTAGTCTGGGAGTGGAAAACACTCGTTCTAAACTTAAAACTGAACTCATTAAAAAAACAACAAATACCTCCAAATGCATACGCATTGAAATATGTAATGTATACTTGAAAGAGAAATTCAATGTATACAGAGTGTCTACGCTAAACCGTTCGTTAAAAGTGCCGTTGCACTAAAAATTTGAAAAAATCCTTGTCATACGGTTGAATAAGTTCTCCTCATGTGAAATATTTTCATCTTTATATCACATCCGGTTCCATCGGAAGTAGCACCAAATTTGTTATTTTAAATGGAACACCCTATATATTAGTAATTTTTTAGATTCCTCGTTTAAATTGCAACATATTTTATTCGAACATATGTACACTTATCTCTTATAGTTTTCAAGCAAAAAAAATATTTCTAAAATTTTGACCTCTAAAAGGCATCTTGAAATCTATCTGTAACTTTTCTTAAGTGTAAGATAAAAATATGATTTATATCTCTACTTGTACCTAGAGGATGCCTCTATGAGTGTATTAATTGGAAACAGTCAATTTTGACTACAAGTGTTCTTAAAATGTCAATATCGAAGTGCCCTCTTCAATATCTTGTAATTCAATTTTTTTAAATGGAATGACCCATTTTTTATCACGTGGTACGATTGGGGGAAGATTTCCTACAAAAAAGTATTAACAACTATACTCCTAAAGCGAGTGGTTTTCGAATTATTTTGAAGATTCGTTTTTGTCGCATTTATGCAGGGAATAATGCGCGCATAAGTCGCAACTAAATTTTAGTAGGTAAGTAGTAATGCTTTTGTTTTGTCGCTTATGTAATTCGAAATGTCAAATAATAAAAACAATTAGTACAAAGTTATACAGAAATCAACAACATTAATAAATACACCCATCAACAAATTATCAATTTATTCTTTATACATGGCAACTGCGATAGAATTGGTACTCAAACATGTAGAATATAAGTTTAATGAAACTTATCCACATTTGCCGCCGATGAATAAAACAAGATTTAGAAGATTGGAATCAAATTTTGTTCAATTGGCAGTTGCCATGTATAAAGAATAAATTGATAATTTGTTGATTTGTGTAATTATTCATTTGGTTGATTTCTGTAAAACTTTGTACTAATTCCTTTTATTATTTGACGTTTCGCAATACAATCGCGACAAAACAAAAGCATACTACTGGCCTACTAAAATTCAATTGCGACTTATGCGCGCATAATTCCCTGCATAAATGCGACGAAATACGAATTTTCGAAATAATTCGAAAACTACTTGCTTTAGGAATATAGTTTTATAATACTTTTTTGTAGGAAGTGTTCCCCCCAATTGTAACATGTAATAAAAATTGGGTCATTCCATTTAAAAAAATTGAATTACAAGATATTGAAGAGGGCACTTAGATATTGACATTTTAAGAACATTTATTGTGAAAATTGACAGTTTCCAATTAATTTACTCATAGAGGCATCCTCTAGATACAAGTAGAGATATAAATCATATTTTTATCTTATTCTTAAGAAAAGTTACAGACAGATTTCAAGATGCCTTTTAGAGGTCAGAATTTTAGAAATATTTTTTTGCTTAAAAACTATAAGAGATAAGTGTACATAGGTTCGAATAAAATATGTTGCAATTTAAACGAGGAACCCAAAAAATTACTAATATATAGGGTGTTCTATTTAAAATAACAAACTTGGTGCTACTTCCGGTGGAACCGGAAGTGATATAAAGTTGAAAATATTTCACATGAGGAGAACTGATTCAACCATATGACAAGGATTTGTTTCAAATTTTTAGTGCAACGGCAACCCCATAAACTTTTAACGAACGGTTTAGCGTAGACACCCTGTATACCTCTCACTGAGCAAAAAACAAACAAATAACGTTATATCAACATTGAAGCAACATTAAACGTTGATCTAATGTTGATGAAACATTACTTAAATGCATTTGCTCAGTGGGCTTTTAATAACAAATATGCATTTTGCATATAATCCGACCCTTTGACTAATTACAATGAATCCCAGGGTTAATTAACAATCATGCTTTCATGTCAAGAATTTTCTTTAAAAACAAAATTGAAAATTTATTGATTGTATTATAACAATTTAAAATCAAATTATTAGTTATTACTATGAAATCCAGGGTTTATTAACAATCACGCCTTCATGTCAAGAATTTTCTTTAAAAAACTCACCAATTTATTTATTCGTTTTCGTATTTGTTGAGATGCACTTCTTTAAAAAAACAAAACACGCATAAACAGCAGTGAGTTCTTTTGCGCGGATAGTTGAAGAGAAATTGTTGCGCTGTGCAACACGCGTGTGTTACCGGCGAATGGTAAACATGAGACTACCAACTGACGATTTGTTTACCATTACCAACAGCCATCGGCCATTTTCTATTGGCCATTACCACCGAAAGAGAGAAAGCAGCCGTTGCGTTTAAACTACTATATAAACATCATAACTTTTTTAATGTTATTATAATCCTCTTTAAAATTACTTGCGATATTACGAAATTCAAAAATTGTCTTCACTTTTATAAATTTTTATAACATAGGATTTTTTTTATTATGCTGGCTTAAACCAGACTTCTTGATTTCTATACGTTCTATAAATCACAAAATTAAATTACGTTGATTGTACCCACTGAGCAAATCCAGTTAAATAATGTTTCAACAGCATTTAAAAAAACGTTTTATGTCCTACCACTGCATTATTTGCAATTAATAGACCTCCTTTTTGTAACGGTACTGGACTTATAGTGGAATACTGCGACAACATTTTTCATAATGGCCCGGTAATTATTTTATTTACTTCTTCGTTGTCATGGTAATATGGTTCGAAATGACAAAAAATGAAATGTCAGACAGAATGAAAATTCAATTTATTTAAACGAAAAATTCGACATGACTATTTATCATAGCCAATATTAAACGTACAATTCGTAAAAGAACCCGAAATAAGAGGGGCAACTGAACTTGAAACATTAACCGATTTATTAGTTTGTATATTGGACATCGTCGATGTCGGTGCAAGAAATTCATCTCTCGATGATCCAGCAATCAATGTCGCATTATTGATTTTCGATTGCATATTAGCATCTACATAGCTTTGTGCAATGCTTCTGCTCTTCCAGCCTCCTAAACGTTGCAAATTTTCTATGCTGCCTCCAGCATCTGAATGTAACGTTGCAGCAGTACGCCTAAAGCAATGCCCAGTATATTTAGACGCTTCTGGCAAAACTAACTATTTTGCAATTTTTGCTGGTATACTACCAAATTTATTTTTGCCAACGGACTGTAGTGTACATTTTTTCTTCTGGTAATTAAGAAAAAAATTATCTATATTGCAATTCTTGGGTCTCAGCAACATGTACTTTCTATGAGACTATCGGCATTAATTTCATTATCCTGTATAACTACAAAGCGCGACGACACGAAAATATCTAAAATTTTCAGATTTCTATCTCTTTCCTAAAATGTTGGAGGGTAAGGGGAAAGAGACCGAGTACTCAGGGGGTAATCCATTATGAACACCAACCGCATTTTTTTATGTCAATGTCAACCCGATATTAGCAGGTAGTAAGAAGTCTATTTGGTTTCAGCCAGCGCGTAGCGTTATACTTTGTCCGACTTGGGGTGGTTGAATTTTTTAAAACGTATCTGACCTTTACATCTCGGTAAATATTGATCATCACATCTGAACGTTATATATTTTAACTTTACTGTAAATCAGTGGTTTATACGCGTGGCGCATGAAGTAAAATTTCGAGTTTAGAAAAGCCCCGTGAAAATTTGTCTCGGGTCGCTGCGCGACCCTCGACAAATTTTCTACACGGGGCTTTTCTAAACTCGAAATTTTACTTCATGCTTGTCTGGGAGTGGACAACACTCGTTCTTAGAAGTTTCAAATTAAAGAATCACTCTACTAAGTTTACTAAGTTTATTACAATTTTACAAAGGTTACAGCTCGAAGGACCAATCATGGTCTTCGGAGACCGAAGGACTACAGGGAATCGAAGTTTTTTTACAAGAAAACAACGAAAATCTGAAGGTTTACTGCATGGATAGGAAAGAACACATCTAATTTTGAAAAAAATATCGAAGTTTTGTTGGTTTTCAGTGCATTTTTAACTTCACTTTAAATCAGTGTTTTATACGCGTGGCGTCTGCATAAATGCGGTTTTTAAATACAGGGATTTTTTCTTTCAGGTATACTATTGAAAAAATTAAGAACTTTAAGGAATGTCTGCATGAATATCTGTGCCAGAAAGAATTATACTCCTTAAACGAACTCTGAAATACATCAAATAAAAGAAAAAAAATAAAGAAATAAATTAAAAAAAAACGCCTTCTCGAAATAGGATATATTCATGTTGATATGCATTTTTCTCTTAGTTCTTTTTTGTTTGTTTCCCGTTTATTAACTTTGTTTCTATTTATTTAATCTTATATTTTTTACCTTTGTTTCTATTTATTTAATTTTATATTTTCTAAATTGTATTTTGCTGACACATTTTCATTTATATGTATTACCTTGTAATTACTTATTTCTAGAAAATAAATTACTATTATTATTATTATTATTATAAGCATTCACTATAAATTTTTCGACGTTCGTTGTTTTTTGTTCAAGATTTCAATTTGAATCTTTAAACGAGGGCTTTCCACTCCCAGACTAAGCATGAAGTAAAATTTCGAGTTTAGAAAAGCCTGAAAATTTGGATTGGCCGCGTAGTGAAGCGGAGCGGCCAATCCAAATTAGGCTTTTCTAAACTCTAAATTTTACTTCATGCGCCACGCGTATAAAACACTGAAATATCGTAATGTTCAAAATATACGGCTTTAGCAATCTAAAATGTAAATGTGGATAAAACGTGAGTTAAACTCTGCGCTGAAAAAATTGTTTAAAGCAGTGATTATAGGCAACCCATAAACTCTAACGTATATTAGGTCGCCTATAACCGTTGGTGTAAGTGTGTGTTTTTTGAACTTCACTGTAAATCAGTGTTTTTAAGCGTGGCGCATGAAGTAAAATTTCGAGTTTAGAAAAGCCTAATTTGGATTGGCCGCTCCGCTTCGCTACGCGGCCAATCCAAATTTTTAGGCTTTTCTAAACTCGAAATTTTACTTCATGCTTAGTCTGGGAGTGGAAAACACTCGTTTAAAGTCTCAAATTAACCGCATTAAAACAACGATGTCCCATAACTTTTAAAACGCTGTAATTATCGGGGTATGTATACTCAAAAGAAAAACGCCCTGTTTTAAACACGTGTTAAACGTGTTTTAAACATGTTTTGAACACGTTTTAAACCCATATCATAACCTTATTTTGCATTTTTTTATTGCTAGATTAGCGTGCACTATTTAATCGATTTGATTAAAACGTAACTAAATAATACCATTGCATAACATATTGATTAATGCGTTAAATTGTTGGAGTCATCAAATGAACATGAACAACCGTTTAAAACGCTTTAAAAAGGGCAAAAAGGGAAACTACCTGCTATTCAAACAGATAATGTCAGAAATTGTAACATCAACACACCATAAATTGTGGTTTCTTTTCTTCCATTATGCTCCTGCGCTTGTAGAGGGTGTCTCTCTTCAAAATTTGCTGGTTTAGAGATTTTGTAGAGGCCCTCTACAAAGCTCCTTGGTTGACCATTTTTACTACAAGGAATTGTAATTTCAATGTTTGAAACTATATCTTTAAAATTTCCAACTTTCAGTTGTAGAAATTCATGACGCCTACATGCGCCGAAAATGCCTATCACCAAAATTCCATATCCAAAAGATATTCATCAACAGGGGCAGTTTTTAAAAATAACACTACCTGTTCCCGCGACGAAACTTTTGATTTTTTAGGTACATAATTTTTTTAATTTTGTTTTGAAAACGCCTCTAATTCCAAAAATTTTTCAGAAATATTTACCAATTTCTTAGCCATCATTTGCTTCTTCAGCATCGAATACTTGGTCCACAACGAATTAGGAGCAAAGTTCTCGGATAATTCTTGGAAATATCCCAATAAGACCATTTCATTAATTTCCGCTATATCGTGAATATCGGACCATTCTTTAAAATTATCAAATTCCTTTTCGTAGGCTTCTTTTGATTTTATTGGCACTAACGCCTCTCTGGTTTTATTTACTCGATGCAACACATCTTCTGGTAAATTGCATGTAGCCATTACACGTTTCAAGTAAACTATTTACTCCGTCAAATATTACAAATATTTCAGTGTCAACATGACAGCTGATACTACGATCCATGTGGAATAAAATACTGATCATATTTCTCGTTTTAAATTAATAAACAGGTACGATATAAAACGTAGAAGGCACTACAGAGCGTTAGTACGAAATAATGCCCTTCGCCGACGTACAACCCTCGGGCCAGAGGCCCTCGGGCTGTACACTGTCGACGGCAGGCATTATTTCCTTACTAACGCCCTCGGTACCATAATTTTTTCACCCTGCATACAACAGTTTATGTGTGATATTACCGAATGTGTTTTCTGAATTTGTTAATCAACTTATTAGTTTGTACCCTACTTACTCACGCTGTAAACCTATATTTAGTTTATATATATTTCTCTGTAATTAGGCTATGCTTGTTGAGAAATAAATTATTATTATTATTATTATTATTATTATTATTACTATAATGTTGCTACAATGTTGATAAAACGGTATTTGTTTGTTTTTTTTCTCAGTGGGTATGGATGTTTTTCAGAATATGTCAGAAAATAAGGGCCTGTTTTTCTTTTTTGACATATTCTAAAAAACATCCATACCCACTGAGCAAAAAACAAACAAATAACGTTTAACAGATTTCGAGTACTTTTTAATTGTATTTGACATTTATAGCACTAATAATCTTTCTTCACGCGTTTATTTCAATTACCAAATGTACGCACATTTCGTACACAAAGTGACCATTATCAATGGAATAATACTGGTGCTTTATTCGTCAAATTAATTTGATCTTCACGTAACTTAATCAATCAACTTTCAATTGTATGTTGAAACAGTAGAATTTTATGGAAATATTTATGGAAATTGAAGTTTAAAACATTCACAATTCGGAATTTTTATCTGAAATCTTAATGGAATTTCGTGTTGATGTTAAAAAGACATTACTCTTTTAGAATATGTCAAAAACGAAAAATACACAATTAACAGTTTTCGAGTTATTTTCAATTGAATGTCGAAAAAGTAGAATTGTATGAACAAGATAAATTCAAATTCAAAACTATTTGAATTCGAGAAAATAAGCTTACGCTTCTTATAGTTTGCACACTTTAAACATAATATATAAAATTACGAAAAAACTATTCTTGAAAATGCAAACAGTATCGTCTTAAATTGTCTTATTAATTAAGACACTGTTTGCATTTTCACGAATAGTTCTTTCGTAATTTTATATATTAAGAATTGTATGCAAATATTTAGGGAAATTAAAGTTTAAAACATTCACAAATTGGAAATCCTCTGAGAAATCTTAATAGAATTTCGTGTGGATATTAAAAAGACAATACTCTTTCAGAATATGTCAAAAATGAGATATACGCCATCAGCAGTTTTCGAATTATTTTCAATTGAATGTCAAAAAAGTAGAAATTTAAGGAAACATTTATGGAAATTAAAGTTTTAAACATTCACAACATGGAAATTCTTTGATAAATCCTTATGATATTTCGTGTGGATGTTAAAAAGACGTTAATCTTTCAAAATATGTCAAAAACGAAAAATTCGCCTTCAACAATTGAGTTGTTTATTTGAATGTCGATAAAGTAGAATTTTATGGAAATATTCAGAGAAATTGAAGTTTAAAACATCTACAACTTGGAACTCCTTTGAAAAATTTTAATGGAGTTTTGTGTGGATATTAAAAAGACATTACTCTTTCAAAATATGTCAAAAACGAAAAATACGCCTTCAACAATTGAGTTGTTTATTTGAATGTCGATAAAGTAGAATTTTATGGAAATATTCAGAGAAATTGAAGTTTAAAACATTTACAACTTGGAACTCCTTTGAAAAATTTTAATGGAGTTTTGTGTGGATATTAAAAAGACATTACTCTTTCAGAATATGCCAAAAACGAAAAATACGCCATCGACAGTTTTTGAGTTATTTCTAATAGAATATCGAAAAAGTTGAATTTCATGGACATTTTTAGGGAAATTAAAGTTAAAAATATTCACAACTTGAAAATTCTTTGAGATATCTTCTTGTAATTTCATGTGGATGTTAAGAAGACAATACACTTTTAGTATATGTCAAAAATGAAAAATACGCCTTCGACAGTTTTAGAGTTATGTTCAATAGAATGTCGAGAAAGTAGAATTATATGAATATTTAGGGAAATTGAAATTTAAAATATTCACAACCCAAAAACTCTGGGAAATCTTATTGGAATTTTGTGTGGATGTTAAAAGGACATTACTCTTTCAGAGTATGTCAAAAACGAAAAATACGCCATCGACAGTTTTCAAATTATTTCCAATTGAATGTCGAGAAAGTAGAATTTTATGGAAATATTTAGGGAAATTGAAGTTTAAAACATTCACAACTTGGATATGCTTTGCAAAATCTTTATGGAATTTTGTGTGGATATTAATAAGACATTATTTTTTTAGAATATGTCAAAAACAAAGAATACCCCATCGACAGTTTTCGAGTTATTTTCAATCAAATGTCGAAAAAGTAGAATTTTATGAAAATATCTAGGGACATTTAAGCTTAAACATTCACAACTTGGAAATTCTTAGAGAAATCTTCATGGAATTTTGTGTGGGTGTTAAGAAGATATTACTTCTTTAGAATATGCTAAAAACAAAAAATACGCTCTAAACAGTTTTTAGTTATTTTCAGTTAAAAGTTGAAAAAGTTGAATTTTATGGAAATATTTAAAACATGTACAACTTGCAAATTCTTTAAGAAATCTTAATAAAATTTCGTTTGAATATTAAGAAGATATTACTCTTTCAGAATTTGTCAAAAAAGAAAAATACACCATCGACAGTTTTCGAGTTATTTTCAATCAAATGTCGAAAAAGTTGAATTTTATGAAAATATTGGGACACTTAAGCTTAAAACATTCACAACTTGGAAATACTTTAGGAAACCTTCATGGAATTTCGTGTGGATGTTAAAAAGATATTACTTTTTCAGAATATGCCAAAAAGGAAAATACGCCATTGACAGATTTTGAGTTATTTTCGACTGAATGTCGAAAAAGTAGGATTTATGAAAATATTGGGGTAATTAAAGTTTACAATATTCACAACTTGAAAATTCTTTAAAAAATCTTGATGGTATTTTATGTGGATATTAAGAAGACATTACTTTTTAAGAATATGTCAAAAACTAAAAATACTCCATTGACAGTTTTCGAGTTATTTTCAGTCAAATGTCGAAAAAGTAGAATTTTATGAAAATATCTAGGGACTTTGGTGTTGTAGGCGTTCACTTTGTGGTACATCTTAAATACACTTGTAAATAAAACACTTTTTACTTTGTTTAACCACTGGATTTTACATTTAATTGTGTGACTAGTTTCGACTATCTAGTAGTCATTCTCAAACTAAAGTTAGTTTGAGAATGACTACTAGATAGTCGAAACTAGTCACACAATTAAATGTAAAATCCAGTGGTTAAACAAAGTAAAAAGTGTTTTATTTACAAGTATATCTAGGGACATTTAAGCTTAAAACATTCTCAACTTGGAAATGCTTTAACCTTAATCTCCATGGAATTTCATGTGGATGTTAATAAGATATAACATTTTTTCAGAATATGCTAAAAGCTAAAAATACACCATCGACAATTTTTGAGTTATTTTCGATTAATTATCGAAAAAGTTGAATTTTATGAAAATATTTAGGGTAAATATAGTTTAAAATATTCACATAAATCCTTTAAAAAAATCATACCACTAAGATTTTTTAGAGGATTTTCAAGTTGTGAATATTTTAAATTTTAATTCATGTGGACATTAAGAAGACACTACTCTTTCAGAATATGCCGAAAACGAAAAATACGCCATCGACAGATTAGAGTTATTTTCAATTGAAAGTCAAAAAAATTGAATTTTATGGAAATATTTAGGCAAATTGAAGTTTAAAACATTCACAACTTGGAAATTCAGTGAGAAATGTTCATGAAATTTCGTGTGGATGTTAAGAAGATATTACTCCTTCAGAATATATCAAAATACTGAGAGTTTTTCAGTTATTTTCAATTAAAAGTTGAAAAAATTAAGTTTTATGGAAATACTTAGGGAAATTAAAGTTTAAATCATTCATAACATAGAAATTTCATAAGAAATCTTCATGAAATTTCTTGTGGAAGTTAGGATGTTGGATTTTGTTGAGACGAAAAATACGCAATTGACAGTTTTCGAGTTATTTTCAATTGAATGTCGAAAAAAGTAGAATTATATGGAAATAATTAGTTTTTTGTAACTTCTAGGGTTCCTCAAGGAACCCACTTTGGGGCAATATTATTTATACTTATTGTGAATGCAACTTCTAACAAGTGTTTCCACTTCTTGATTAAGCATGAAGTAAAATTTCGAGTTTAGAAAAGCCTGAAAATTTGGATTGCCGTTGCAAATTCAATTGTAAATTTGTCAAACTTGAAAATGACACTGAGTATGTGGAAACTCGAGTCGTAAAAATATTAAAATAAAGTGGTATAAAACATTGAAACACTTCTCAATATTGATTAATTAAGTATTCATCTGTGTAGTGAAACATGTTGCAGTGTTCAACAATGAAAGTGATTTCGTGTGAATATTAAGAAGATATTACTCTTTCAAAATTTGTCAAAAAAGAAAAATACACCATCGACAGTTTTCGAGTTATTTTCAATCAAATGTCGAAAAAGTTGAATTTCATGAAAATATTGGGACACTTAAGCTTAAAACATTCACAACTTGGAAATACTTTAGGAAACCTCGAGTCGTAAAGATATTAAAATAAAGTGGTATAAAACATTGAAACACTTCTCAATATTGATTAATTAAGCATTCATCTGTGTAGTGAAACATGTTGCAGTGTTCAACAATGAAAGTGAATCCCTCCCAACTGTCTTGTTGTATTTTAAATAATTCAAAAGTAATATTTAGAGTTTAATGTCTTGAAATAAATTGCTTCAAGAATACATTATTAAATTTGCAAATATGTAAGGAATTTAAATGAATATTTTAAATTAATGAACAGCATTTTTTGCCGCTATTTTGAAAGTGATGGCCTGTGAAATGCCGATCGGTTTCGTTGGAGTGAAACCGAAAGTGGATTAATGGATGCATAATTTCGAGCGGTTTTATAAGAGCGTAACATTTTCGAAAAGCACAGGCCGAATTTGTCGATTGGCGATTATGTAGAAGCTCCACTAATCTATGAATAATTTCAACAAGTTACGACATCGATTAATAATAAATTATTTGGTTGTTCAACTTTGACTTTTCATTCAAAAAAGTTAATATTTTAGACGTAAATGCAATTAGAAAACAAAATATATACGAGTTAACAAAAATCGCAATTATGTGAAATTATTTTGCGATTTTGTTAACTAATATTATTATTATTATATTTCTTATTAGTTTTCTTTCTGTTCCGAAATTAGTAGGATAAATTACTTTTAGATCGCCTTAAGAATCGCACTTTTAATACCTTTATTATACAAATTATCCACTGAAAAAACACATTTAATGTTTCATTAACATTAAAATAACGTTTAATGTTGCTACAATGTTGATATAACGTTACTTGTTTGTTTTTTGCTCAGTGGGTAGGTTTACAACCTTTTTTTTGCATCCGCAGTGGGATAGTAAAGTAGAAAATGTTGGTAATTAAATAACCTGATGCTTTTCTTAATTTTTCAAAAAATCTCAAATCAGATACTTGCTACTGGACTGAGGGAGTATTTTTTGCTGTTTATACTAATATTCAGTGTACTGCTTATGTCATTTGCAGAAATTATAAATATTGTAATAACGACAACCTTCTGCATACGATGCAATTTGCATAATTATTGATTTTTTGTTTGTTTGTCTTTAAATGTGCAGAGTTTCGCAAGATCAACGGATATAAATAATTTTGCGTAGTGTGGCGTCCTTAATTCTCCAATGAAGCTGCTAATTGCAGTAACAAGGAACAAATTATGGATTTCCTTTATATTTGCATTCGACCGTTAATTTCACAATAAATATACGGATGTGTAAAGAATTATAGTTATAATTAATAATAATCTTTATTTAGCATCTTTTGCTAAACGATTATTATATAATTTGATAAATATTGGAAGACGAGAGTTTCGTCTTTAAAGTCGGTTTAAATTTTAAGACTCTACTTGCACCGCAGATGTTTAATCGTGGCAAAGAAGATAAACACGATTAAACCTCTGGTTAAGTCAAAATTCAAGAGTATTAAAATCATAATATCACAATGTTACACTAGATTACGAAATGATTATTATAACTACAATAATAAAAATATAAAAAAAAACATCACATTATAAAATACATACAACAAATAAACATATTAAAATTACACATTAAAAGAATGATTGAACATAAACAAATATATTTTTAAGATATAATAAATAAAACACCTACATATTAAATTGTAATGAATAAATATTGAAATAACCATTACAATAAAAATATAAAAAATAAATTTAAACGAATGACATAATAAAATACAAATACTAAATGAACATATTAAAATTACACATTAAAAGCAAGAAGATAAAACATCAACTACGAAAATAGTTTGATGTCATCAGATTACGTGTGTGAAAAGAGACAGAAAGCTTCATAATATGTCTGCTATGGTTTTTAGATAGAACATGCGATAACGTATGTTACGGTATGCAGCTTTAAAATTTTAAGGTTAAACGTCACATTTTGACAATGATTTTGTAAAAGTAAATCTGCAAAAACCCAGCCACAAATCATTTTAATTAATGTGCACAATCGTTTTAAATGTGAGTTTAAGTGGTATAATTCCAATTTCCACATCTACTATTTTAGGTATTTACAGAAATAAACAATGCATTTATGTTGATTTTGTGTAAGCTCAAACGAAAATGTTAGTTGAATCGAATGCGCATTCAGTAGATTTGGCAAGTAGTCATCGGATTAATCTGTTAATACAGGAAATTTTTCTTTTGGGTATACATGCAGGGAATTTTCTATTAAGTATACGCTCTTTTAAGGAGTTCACTTTAAAGCTTAAAACGAGTGTTTTCCACTCCCAGACTAAGCATGAAGTAAAATTTCGAGTTTAGAAAAGCCTGAAAATTTGGTTTGGTCGCGTAGCGCGAAGCGCGGAGCGGCCAAACCAAATTTTCAGGCTTTTCTAAACTCGAAATTTTACTTCATGCGCCACGCGTATTAAACACTGAAAGCACTGAAATATTGTGAACGAGTAAATTTCGCTTGAAATCAGTGTCTTATACGCGTGGCGCATGAAGTAAAATTTCAAGTTTAGAAAAGTCCTGAAAATTTGGTTTGGTCGCTCCGCGCTTCGCGCTACGCGACCAAACCAAATTTTCAGGCTTTTCTAAACTCGAAATTTTACTTCATGCTCAACCTGGGAGTGGAAAACACTCGTTCAAACTTCAAATTGACATTTAAGAAAACAACGACTATTTAAAAATCTACAACACGTAATTGGGATATGTATATTCAAAGAAAAAAATTCCCAAAAAATTATGATTTAAAGTTTTTCTAAAAGAAAGAACACTAATATACAAGCGACTTAAACAATATGACATTGTCATGTAACGTCAAAATTTGACACACTAGGAAAAATCGTTGCAGATACAACTGTCTAAAAAATTTGAACCACATCAATGAGTCATAGGAGACATCTCTCCCGAATTTCACCATAGAAGTCTATTTTACGCAATAAAAGAATTTCGTGTTTGAATATCTACATAGATAATGAATATTACTAATTACTCTATCATATCTATCAAATAATAAGCTATAACTGTTTACATATGGTATTTAAATTATTTGTCTGTGATTATTTATTTCAATTAAATCACTTTTTAATCAGTTATATAAGTGTTGAATATCAAATTGTAAGTGTTGATAGAAAATATGTACGATTTCACTGTGTATAGAAAGTATTAATATATACCGATGGAATATTCAATGCAATAAGAATCCATAAATGAACCACATTACTAACAGTAAATGCGTTTTATCGCGGTGGGCTACATGCTGTTATTTATTGATTGTTTCAAATCGAGTGACTAATTCATCAAACATTTTATTTGCTTGGCATTTCGCATGAAGCACATTGCCTGAATACCAATTATCGAAATTAAATTATACTATTAAAAAAAATATCGAAATACGAATTAAAGTTACACTTTCAGAATTACTAATGATTATTTCGTGTAACCAAATCTTCAAAAATATATTTTCTTCCTTGCATTCAACCCTATGTTTTTGCCAACAAAAACGCGCACTTCTTAAAATTTAATTGAGTCGTCAAGGCTGATATTCCCCCCGATTCCGTACGCGTAATGTTAAATTGAACTTATATGTTATCCTAACAATCTAAGTATAAAAATTAAGTACTAAACGCGCTTAGACTGTGATGTCGATTAATTAAATTTAACATTACTTGTACGGAATCGGGCAGATTAAAATGCGTTTGTAATAAATTCAATGTTGTATGTTTTATTATATGCAACACGATATGCTTTAAGGATATACACACTGAACAAAAAAAAAAACAAACAAATAACGTTTTGTCAACATTATAACAACATTAAACGTTGTTTTAATGTTTAAGAAACATTACCTGAATTTGTTTGCTCAGCGGATTATAAGGATTTTGCTTACAAACGGTCAAATACGTTGCATACATGTATAAAGATACGTTGATGGGCGTAACACATATGAACACATACAGAGAGTTTTATGTAATACCGAACATACTAAAATGTACTCAATGTTAATTTTCCTATGTTCGATGCGTACTGGGACGCATTAAAGCATTGAGTGCGATGTGATTGGCTACGATTGCTAATTGTAATATAGTCAACCCAATTTACACTCTTCCCTTCAAATATAAATGAAATCTGTCAGTTATCGCAAGCAAGTTTCTTGAGCTGTTCTAGCACTTGAAGCAGACGTAGACGAAGAACGGAGAGTTGAACATATCAATAATGTGTACAAAGAAGGAAAAGATTATTCTGGTAAACTTATACCATGGAGAAAACAGCTCAAGAAATTCCCAAGATTTATTTTCTGAAAAATGTTCTGTTGAATCAGACTACCATTTATTTCAACCATTTCGAACCTTCTAGAACAGTTTGTTTGGATACATTTCACAAGCGAGGAGTTAGTAGTCCGTCGATATTATAGGAAGAGATGAAATTAAACAATTTCTGTTATGTCGAAGAGTGTCTAATAATATCCTTACTGATGCAAAATCATTTAATAGGTCAAGGTGCATGTGCAGGACAGTACAATTTTTGAACTTTTTTTTAAACATATGTATTTTTATGAGAAAATAACGAATCTTAAGTCCATTTTTTTAGAAAACTTACCGTTTTAGCGAAATTAATTTTTAAAGTTGTCGATTTTGAGAAATTATTTATCGCTCATATGTATGATTTTATACACATTTCCTAAATAAAATAGACCCACATTACAACTTAGACACAAGTTCTTAACTATTATTTGCAATTTATTACTTTGTCTTAAATTTTAAGCGAATACACTGATTTAATTCTACACTATAAAAGTGACGTTTGTTGACAACTATTTATATGAAATATGTGTAATACCGACTAATGCCTCAGATTGATATAATTTCATGAAAAAAAGAACAGGTCTCGCTAGTGTATTATTTATTTGATTTATTTCATCAATGTATGTTCTTTACGTACATGCGCTATAATTTTATAGTTGATTAGTTAAAATAAATGTATTATGTTTAACCCATTAAAGGCCGAGCAATTATAGAGTTGACTTTTAAAGTTGATTTATGGCAAAATTCTGCAATTCTCTTTATGATTTCTATGAATAACTTATTATTAACTTTTTGGATTATTACTCATTAAAAAAAATACATAAGTGTGTTTCTAACTTCCCAATATTTCAGTGTTTTTTTTATACGCGTGGCGCATGAAGTAAAATTTCGAGTTTAGAAAAGCCCCGTGAAAATTTGTCTCGGGTCGCTGCGCGACCCTCTACAAATTTTCTATGCGGGGCTTTTCTAAACTCGAAATTTTACTTCATGCTTAGCAGAGCTGGGATGAATCCTCAAAAACCGGATTCGAATCACGAATCCGAATCACCTAATATGATTCGAATCACGAATACTCGAATAAAGGATTCGTAAGTGAAAAATATGATTTTTGAATCACGGATACAAATCCTTTAAAAATAAATTTGAATCTATTATTTGCAACCAGTAATATTTTATTCCATCAGTTTCTATTAGCAAAAATGTACATTTACCGACTAAATATCTGATTATATAATGATTTTAATTAATGATGATATATGTGTTATTGGACTTCATTTTAAATCTGTGTTTTATACGCGTGGCGCATGAAGTAAAATTTCGAGTTTAGAAAAGCCCCGTAAAAATTTGTCTCGGGTCGCTGCGCGACCCGAGATAAATTTTCTACACGGGGCTTTTCTAAACTCGAAATTTTACTTCATGCTTAGTCTGGAAGTGGACAACACTCGTTCTTAGAAGTTTCAAATTAAAGGATCACTCTAGATTACTAAGTTTATTACCATTTTACAAAGGCTACAGCTCGAAGGACCAATCATGGTCTTCGGAGACCGAAGGACTACAGGGAATCGAAGTTTATTTACAAGAATACAACGAATAACAAGGTTTACAGCATGGATAGGAAAGAAATCATCCAATTTTGAAAAAATATCGAAGTTGGGTTGATTTTCAGTGCATTTTTAACTTCACTTTAAAACAGTGTTCTATACGCGTGGCGCATGAAGTAAAATTTCGAGTTTAGAAAAGCCCCGTGAAAATTTGTCTCGGGTCGCTGCGCGACCCTCGACAAATTTTCTACGCGGGGCTTTTCTAAACTCGAAATTTTACTTCATGCTTAGTCTGGGAGTGGACCGTCAAGATTTTCTACATGTCGAGATTTTCGATATTTCTAGATTTATGTCGATTTATTCACAGTTTGTTATTATATTAAATGCAACTTTAATATTAAATAAAAACGGTTTTTTTTAGGAATAGAATATTCACCCATTAAGAGCCGACCAAATTATAAAGTTAACTCTAAAAGTTAATTTTAGATAAAATTTTGAATCTTTTTCTATGATTTCACTAAATGATTTATTATATTACATACGTCGATTTTTTAAAACAGTTAAATTTAAAATTCAAACGAGTGTTGTCCACTCCCAGACTAAGCATGAAGTAAAATTTCGAGTTTAGAAAAGCCCCGCGTAGAAAATTTGTCGAGGGTCGCGCAGCGACCCGAGACAAATTTTCGCGGGGCTTTTCTAAACTCGAAATTTTACTTCATGCGCCACGCGTATAAAACACTGATTTAAAGTGAAGTTAAAAATGCACTGAAAACCAACACAACTTCGATATTTTTTCAAAATTAGATGTTTTCTTTCCTATCCATGCTGTAAACCTTCAGATATTCGTTGTTTTCTTGTAAAAAACTTCGATTCCCTACAGTTCTTCGGTCTCCGAAGACCCATGGTCCATCGAGCTGTAGCCTTTGTAAAATGGTAAGAAACTTAGTAATCTAGAGTGATCCTTCAATTTGAAACTTCTAAGAACCAGTGTTGTCCACTCCCAGACTAAGCATGAAGTAAAATTTCGAGTTTAGAAAAGCCCCGCGTAGAAAATTTGTTGAGGGTCGCGCAGCGACCCGAGACAAATTTTCACGGGGCTTTTCTAAACTCGAAATTTTACTTCATGCGCCACACGTATAGAACACTGATTTCAAGTAAAGTTAAAAATATACTATTAACGTTGGATATTTTTCATGGTTAAGTAACCAAATATCCATTCAAAAATATTTGAATTATTCGAAAATTTCAATATTTATATTCAAATATGAATAATTTAGTGATTTAAATATTCATATTAGAATATTTAACTAATTGAGTTAATCAAATTCGAATCCCAGCCTGAATAGCGATGATTCGAATTATTTAGGAGGATTTGAATCCGTGTATGAGGATTCGAATGCTTTTATAAGGATTCGATTCCTTTTATAAGGATTCGAATCCGTTTATAAGAATTCGAATCCTTTTATAAGGATTCGAATCCTTTTATAAGAATTCGAATCCTTTTATAAGGATTCGAATCATCTACGCCTTTTAAAAAAATGTAACGAATCCGGATCACGAATCCGTTTTCACTAAAGTATTGGAATACCTCTGTTGAATCCTCTAAAAGGATTCGAATCCGGGAATCGAATCCTGAATGATTCGAATCCTGCCCAGCTCTGATGCTCAGTCTGGGAGTGGAAACACTCGTTCTAAACTTCATATTGCACGTTTTTATAAAGAAATCGAATTATGACTGAAAATTTACAGTGTATACATTTTGCATATTTAAAAGAAAAAAATCACAGTATGTAGAATGTTTCTTTTAAATATGCAAAATGTATACTCCGTAAATTTTGAGGCATTAATCGGTTTTTTTATAAAAACGTGCGATATAAAGTTTGGAACAAGTGTTTCCACTCCCAGACTAAGCATTAAGTAAAATTTCGAGTTTAGAAAAGCCCCGCGTAGAAAATTTGTCGAGGGTCGCGCAGCGACCCTCGACAAATTTTCACGGGGCTTTTCTAAACTCGAAATTTTACTTCATGCGCCACGCGTACAAAACACTGAAATATTGTGAAATTAGAAATACATACTTACATTTTTCTCCATACATTTTCAAGTCAGGTCAATTAATATAATAAATAAAATTAGCTCATTTAGTAATTTGATTAACAAAAAATGTATAATGTTGTGTTTATGCGCCAATGGCGCTTAATGGGTTAATGTATATATGAATACACAATTTTAATATAAATGCAGTAAAATATACAAGGTGGAAACCTTAACTGGAATAAATTCGATATTGATGAAACGAGAAGTTCCAGAAAAAAATTCTCGGACAGGTCGATTTTTGTTCTTTATTGCGCACTTTTTAGCGTGTTCAAATCAAGTATGACGTCACTAGCCTATTAGGTATGACGTCATAGGCAATTTTTTTAAATGTAAACAATTTTTTCTTATTTCACTAAATTTGTAGCCCCTTTTATTCTCTTTACGACTATCTAAAAATATTTTGTTTTTTTTTTATTTTTTCATTTTTAAAATTCAACAATTTTTTTTTAATTAATTAATTTAATGTAACAAATGTTCTAAATGTTTTTCTCTTGGCAAATAGCCAATCGGTTATAAAACCCATCCCTTACATTTTGAAACATTTGCGGTGAAATATTTCTCATTTCATGCCTGATACGTTCCTTCAGATCCTCCATTTATGTTTAATTTTTGAAATAAAAAAAAATAAAAAAACAATATATTTTAACATGGTCGTAAAGAGAATTAAAAGGGCTACAAATTTGGTGGAATAAAAAAAAATGTTTCCATTTAAAAAAATTACCTATGACGTCATACGTGAAAAGCTAATGACGTCATACTTGTTTTGAAGACGTTTAAAAGTGCCCAATAAAGAACAAAAATCGACCTGTCCGAGGATTTTTTTCTGGAACTTCTCATTTCATAATTACCGAATTTATTCCAGTTAAGGTTTCCACCCTGTATATAAATTTGCACAACATCGCGGCGGAACAAATAAAATGTCATTTGACAGAAACGTTATTTATGATATTATATATTCCATTTGTTTCTGGATCTCGCCTAGCTATGGAAAAGTGACAGTTTAAGTATTGTAAATGGGGCTGGTTGTGTTTTAAATCAGGGTTTTTAAATGTCACTGTCAGATGTTGGATTTTAAGGTTATAATTTCTGACTATTGTGATCTTACACTGTTGCCTGTTTTACAAATTTTCAGATATAAAAGGATAATAATATGCAGTTTTAAGATTAACAAAATTTACTACTTGGTTTTTGTACATACAAACACAGCAATAATATTGTATATAATAAATATAATGAACTCAGCTCTGCAAACTTATTTCGTCATCCATTTGTATTTCTCGCTTGGGTCTTCCCGTTAACACATTTTGATCAACTCCATCCATCCACCTTAATTTTGGTCATTCTTTCTTCTGTTGGCCCTCAGTATTTCTTTGTAGAATTGCAAATTTATTCCCACCCTCTTGTGATACTGATAATTTTCATGTCAAACAATTTTTAAGCCCTCATTCCACTTTTATTATTTAGCATTGCAACACTAGATTAATTTGATTTAATAATAAAATGCTCGAAGAAGCGACCGCGTGGCGAAATAATTGTTGCAAGATTAACAATAAACCCCTTGAAAATTAAAAAGAGGATTACTTATGATATCATAAATTATTGCAACACTGTTAAAATAAGGAATCAAGAGTGCCAATTAATAAAAAATGTAAATGTTGATACTGCAACATAACAACACGAAAGCATGGCTAGGCGAGATCCAGAAACAAATGGAACGGTGTATAGTTCATTATTAATTTATTATCTTATACTTCTTAAAGTGTTTTCGGATTAACGCATTGTTGCTGCACATTTCTTCTAGTTGTGTTTGGATTACAGTTTCAGTGTTCATTCACTTTTTTCGAGTTTTATAACGTTACAAACTTTTATGCCAACATAACCTAATTTAGAAGTAAATGAAATAGGCAATGTGCGTAAAGAGACATAAGCAAATTATACAAATGCAAACCTTGCTACTAACCCAACCACTTTATTCTCAACTTTCAAGAGACAACCCTTAACTGGTGACGTGGTTAAAATTTAATACCATTGGTGAAGTAGAGTTATTTTGGACGTCCATTGAAATTATCTTTAGAATAATCACTTTCTAAAGCTTTTATAATATGTTTCGAAATGAGTAGCTGCTTCCAAATATTGTTCATTCGACTATGATGAATGTGTAAATCTGTGGCTTACCGCAAAAACCAGTTAAGTCGATTTTTTGTCGAAATTGAGTTAGCTGCACTTAAAACACTCATTAGGTATAATGTGTGCAATAAGACACATGTTTAATTATATCATAAACCTTTCTGCTAACCTAACCTGACCAAATAGTATGTGGAATTGCTGACGTGTGCAAACGTGCAACGTAGGCAATTAATTCTATCATAAACCTATATAATAACCTAACCTAGATATATATGGAATCGCTAATGTTTAGAAAGAGACTTAAACAATGTATTCTATCATGAACCTTTCTACTAACCTAAAAGTGTATAGAATCAATAAAGTGAGCAATGACACTTATGTATTTAATTCTATGCAAATTTTTCTGCCAACCTAACCTAACCTAGAAGTGCATGGAATCGCTAAAGTGTTCTATGGGGCCTATGATCAAGTATTAAATACGGTATAATGCGGCCCGCCAGAGTTTCTGGATTGGGAGACTCGAGTTAGGATGTATAACTGTTACTGCTGTTATTAACATTTCAAATCAAACACTTACCGTTAATCTAAAAGACACGAAAAACGACACAAATACACTAAATAACAAACTGACTACAGTAAAATTATGTACAGAAATTACAAAGTATGTACAGCAATTACAAACCACAATAAAAGTTGTTTTACAATAAATATCTCAAAACAATTGACTCCCGCCGGTCGATAAGGTCGCTATCTACTTTATCGGTCGCCGAGTCAGATGTACTGATTTCACTTATGAATAAATTACTGAATTCATTCAAATGTAGTGTAATTGCTTTATTCTATATCAAATAATTAGAAAATATTATTATTACTTGTAATATAATTTGATTAATAAAAGCATTTGATTATGTACTAGCGCCACCTAGTTTTTACACACCTAATCATGGCGATACCAGCGGTGACAATTGAATTTTGGATAAACAAATCTCAAATGTCACCGTTTATATGTTAACGATGTTAACATTAAATTTGTGTAGTGTATTCACGTTATAATACAAGTAAAAGATCAAAATTGGTGCAATTATGTAGCAATTTATAAGGAAGTTATGCTGTGTTTTCACTTTACACTGGAAATGTGGCATAAAATTGCAAGAAAAGGCAAAAAGGACATCTCATAAAAACATTAACCTAAAACACAAATTGTGACTAAACGGTAAGTTTTAGACAAAAACATATATTAGATTCGTCATTGTCACACACAAACGCAGACAGTTCCATTAAAAAATGTTCTCAAAAAGGTCAAAAACGTCGAAAAAAAAAAACCAGTGTCCAACACATGCACTCAAGCCTTTTACTGATTAAAAATATCACAAAAGTTGATAACTATTTCGTTGTACTAAAATATTCATAATACAACATATTGTGGTTGACTTAATAATTGACAAATTTAATTTATTTTTGACGTGAGGAGTGTACATTGGGTTGACTATGTTACAATTAGAAATCCTAGCCAATCACATCGTACTCAATGCTTTGATGCGTCCCAGTACACATCGAAAATAAGAAAATTAACATTAAGTACATTTTAGTATGTTCGGTGTTACATAAAACTCTCTGTATATGTTACAAGGTATGACAGAATTGGATCTTTCTATGTTTTCCCCTACCCCTTTCCCCGCAGGCCGTAGTTCGTGAGAGAGAGAGAACAATGACGTTGTATTTGGTTACGTTTTTGAGTCTATCATAACCTCTCGTTCCGGTTTCGCTGTACTTTCATAGATAGATTTTTTTAATATTTTGTGTTAAAACTAAGTGTTATTAAAATAAGACTGTGTTAGTGTTAAGTATAATTAAAATAATAGTTTGTGTTACGTGTAATTAAATTTTAGAAAATATGTTGACGTTAATTGGGTTATTAAAAAAAACATATTCGAAACAAACCCAATGAGCAAACACATTCAAGTAATGTTTTATCAATATTTAAACAATGTTGATAAAATGTTGTTTGTTTGTTTTTTGCTCAGTGGGAAGATTGTTAATAGGAATTAATTATTTAAATTACTAATATTTAAAAGCAGAATCTCTTAAATAAAACTAAATGCAAAGAGGAGAAAATTAAATAAATAAAATGATTAGCATGTTTTAAATATCAATTTCCCCCTTTCGCACTTTTCTTAAATATGTCCCACTAAGTAAACCCATTGAAATAATGTTTATTCAACATAAATACAACATTTAATGTTCAGTGGGGTATTTACATTATACAGGGAGGCTTTCTTTAAAGTATATATTTCAAATTCAGCCAATTTTTTGCAAATCTTCAGATATGTAGATATGTTTTTTAAAAGTTTAATTTGAAGTTTTAAACAAGTGTTTTCCACTCGCAGACTAAGCATGAAGTAACATTTTAAGTTTAGAAAAGCCCCGTGAAAATTTGTCGGTGGCAAGGATCGACAGAATCGAAGATTTTGGAGTGGGGGTAGAGATCGCTGCGTCATCAATGCGCGCTGAATTTTAATGTGCTTACTTTATGGTAAAATTTAGATAAACATGCATAAGCTGTTAATTGTCCGACTTTCGTTGTTTTTTAAAAGAGTTCAATTTGAAGCTTTAAACGAGTGTGGTCCACTCCCAGACTAATCATGAAGTAAAATTTCGAGTTTAGAAAAGCCCCGTGAACATTTGTCGAGGGTCGCGCAGCGACCCGAAACAAATTTTCTAGGCTTTTCTAAACTCGAAATTTTACTTTATGCGCCACGCGTATAAAACACTAAAACATTGTGAAATGTATGTATTTTTGAACTTCACTTGAAATCTGTGTTTTATACGCGTGGCGCATGAAGTAAAATTTCGAGTTTAGAAAAGCCCAGAAAATTTGTCTCGGGTCGCTGCGCGACCCTCGACAAATTTTCACAGGGCTTTTCTAAACTCGAAATTTTACTTCATGCTTAGTCTGGGAGTGGAAAACACTCGTTTAAAGCTTCAAATTAAAATTGTTAAAAAAAACAACGTATGTCAAGAAATTTACAGCTTATGCATATGTTTACCTCGACGAAAACTGTTTCAATGCGTTTTTTTTTATCTGGGTAAACAGGGATTTGTACACCAAAATAGAAAATTCCGAAAATTTACAGCAAATTCAGCTTATTTTCTTTAAATCTTTAGATATTTGTTGTTTTTTAAAAGACGTCTATTCGAAACTTTAAACGAGTGTTTGCCACTCCCAGACTAAGCATGAAGTAAAATTTCGAGTTTAGAAAAGCCCCATGAAAATTTGTCAAATTTTCTGGGCTTTTCTAAACTCGAAATTTTACTTCATGCGCCACGCGTATAAAACATTAAAATATTGTGCAATTTATGTATATTCTAACGTCGCTTAAAATCTGTGTTGTATACGCGTGGCGCATGAAGTAAAATTTCGAGTTTAGAAAAGCCCAGAAAATTTGTCTCGGGTCGCTACACGACCCTCGACAATTTTTCACGGGGCTTTTCTAAACTCGAAATTTTACTTCATGCTTAGTCTGGGAGTGGACAGCACTCGTTTAAAGCTTCAAATTGAACTCTTTTAAAAACAACGAATGTCAGACAGTTTACAGCTTATGCATGTTTACCTAAATTTCACCATGAAGTAACCACATTTAAATTCAGCGCGCATTTGTGACGCAAACGATCTCACCTCCACTTTAAAATCTTCGATTCTGTCGATCCTTCTCACCGTATACTCGACCGTCCTTGGCATACATGTATGTCGCATAGAAAGAGAAAATTACGTTGAAGTAAATTGTGTTGCATATGATAATACAATTGTACTCAAATAATCATAGTTTGAAATATAAAAATATTTCCCAATAATTTTATTTTCACCGAAAGACATTGATTACAAAAAGAGATTACTTAGCCGGATTTTTTCGACTTCCTGCTCTTGGACTACTTCATAAATGGAATCTTGTGTAATTCCAAGGATATTCTTCCTCAATTTATCAATATCGATACTCTGAAAAAAATAAATGGAGAATAAAAATTACAAATAATTAAACACTAGCTGCGTTTAAAGACAATGGGCGCATTCATCAGATAAAACTGTTGGGAGTTTGATGGCAATAGTTGGGAAATTTTATGATGAACGCATTGTCAACAGCAAATACGTTTGTCATTTTTGCAAGCGTACAAAATAGAATGGCCAGAGTAACGTTCACTAGATACCAACGTAACGCGTAAAATAATCAAAACGTGTTGAGAGTATATTTTTCTGATGAATGCGCCCAGTATCTTCGTTTTGCTACGCGACTAATAAAATATTTCAGGCCATTCTAAACTTAGCATTTTCTTCATTGTGATTTAAAAAAGAAAGCACTTGGTTAAATTTCACTAATATTAGTGACATTTAACCAAGTGTTTTCTTTTTTAAATCATAGTTAAATATGTTCCACCACGTGAAATATGAGAAACTTGTTTAAGATATTTTACTTCATACTTACTTTATTCCCTTCATGTTTATATTTACTCACTGAACAAAAAACAAACAAATAACGTTATATCAACATTGTAGAAACATTAAACGTTGTTTTAATGTTGATGATACATTACTTAATTGCGTTTGCTCAGTGGGTATTTATTATGAAGTTACTTACTTGCGGCAAAAAACCAAATTGCACCCCAGATGCTGAAGGCTGTGCTTGGTTTTTCAACAAAGTCATCAGACATTTTTCCAAACTCAGCGTATTAAATGGCTCACCTTGAAAGCGAAATTGTAAATTCAATAAATACATCCAAATATTTGATTCAGGTATCTCGTTGGATGACAAAATATATGGAAGGGCAATCCCCATTTATTTTCCAAGAAAGAAACAGGTAGCGGCGCACAATGTGGCCGATCTGAGCGAACGCACCAGCGGTAGTTCGGGAAGGTAAAATAAACGTCAAAATTGACTATTAAAGAAAATACTATTATATTGTAGATACTCAAAACTTCATAAAATTTCAAGTTTGCAATTTTTTGGACACACACTTATTGTGCAATTAATGTTTAAAGTTGATCAATTTCAGATCGCGAACAACAAGCGAAAAGTGGATGAGTTTTGATAATTGATTACATCGCACTCACCTAATATATCAATACAGTCTTTTTAGTGTTTATTAAACATACATTTCTCTTTAATATACCACTAAGTATTAATTAATCGATAATGTTTACCGATAGTTATAATTATTTAAACGTAGCAACTTTAATTTATTGTATTTCAACTTCTAAGTGGCCTATATAAATCTTATTGAAACGCGGAGGGTAGGGCTCACCATCAAAAAATAGCTCAAACTTTCCTCTATCACACTCCATCAAAATAAAATTTGTATCGATCCGTTTAAGAGGCTTTTTTATTTTTTTTATTCAGCGCGACCGTCCACCGCAAAAGCGCTCGAGTGCTTCTATGCACAGATTTCATAAACAGTTTCTGTATCTTTGTCATATGTAATGGGTCATAGGGTGGTCATGTGCAAATATTATTTTCGTCTAAAATGTATAAAGCAAATTATCATTATTATTATTATGAATTAAGTTCAAAGGCATAACGGGAGAGTCATTCAGTTTGTTTATTTTAAATATGTGGAGTGGCAAGCTAGACACACTCGAAATTATTTAGATGATCACGCGTGGAAATGGAAAATGTAGGCGAATTATAAAAAATAAAGACAGCTCAGCAAAAGGTTTCGGGATTTAGCTTGTGGGCGAGAGGGGAATCCGGGAAGATGCGTGCGCGCTGAAATCCCGAGGAACGGAGATTTCCATCTCCAATATTTCGAGGAAATCGCCGGGGAGGGATTCAGTCAGGCAGTCGGGTGGGCAGTTAGTTTTGGGACAGGGACGAGAAGAGTCAGTATTTGAATGTAAATGGGTACAGTTGAGAATAGGAAGTTTCAGTGGGATGTAAGTTAGTAAAGTAATGTTGATAAAAAAGAGTTAAGTGATGTATTGAGAGTAGAAGTAGAACGTTGTAAGTTCAAAAAAATCGAAGTAATTATAAATACAAGTGAGCATTGTTCCAAATGAGATTGTCCAGCCAAATAAAACTAATTTGTTTCGCAGGCTCTTTTGCAAATACCCAAAAGTAAGTCGGATCGTACAAATTACACATAAAGAAAGATAAGCTAATTTGTTTCGCAGGCTCTTTTGCAAATACGCAAAAGTAAGTCGGATCGTACAAATTATACATAAAGAAAGATAAGCTAATTTGTTTCGCAGGCTTTTTTGCAAATACGCAAAAGTAAGTCGGATCGTACAAATTACACATAAAGAAAGATAAGCTAATTTGTTTCGCAGGCTCTTTTGCAAATACGCAAAGGTAAGTCGGATCGTACAAATTATACACGAAGAAACATAAACTAATTTGTTTCGCAGGCTCTTTTGCAAATACGCAAAAGTAAGTCGGATCGTACAAATTATGCACAAAGAAACATAAACTAATTTGTTTCGCAGGCTCTTTTGCAAATACGCAAAGGTAAGTCGGATCGTACAAATTATACACAAAGAAACATAAACTAATTTGTTTCGCAGGCTCTTTTGCAAATGCGCAAAAGTAAGTCAGATCGTACAAATCATGCACAAAATGTTCATTTGTATGAAAGCAAAAAGAAGTAGTAAGTTATATCAATTGTTGAATGCACAAGATAAAGTAACATGATTATATTACATATGCTTCGCTAACAACTCCGGGATGGTTTTTGTGGGTTTCCCATCTCGTAATGCAAATGCAGGGGCTAGTTAATTTTGCTCCCACAAGTAGAGTCATACATTTTTTTGAGTTTAACTAAATGCACATGGCTTCTAAGCACAAACGTTTGATAATGTATTTTGTGAATATAAATAAAATAAGACATACCAACTCATTAGAAATGTAATAAAAGGTCAATAAACTTTGCATACGTTAAGCTCATATCCTGTTTTATTTATTGTCCACACACCCTCCTAGTCATATTAAAAGGAAAGAAAGACACAGTATTTACGATAATGCATATTGACACAAACAACGAACCTGGTAAATAAATAAAAGGGTTACTACACACACAACACAACGTAAATAATAATACAAATTATAAATTTGTATAATAACTATGGTCGAACCGTTACACATACATCCTTTTTTTTCACTAATTTTACTACGATAACATTCCTCTACAGTATAACATTATTTAAAATCATTTCTTCTCCCCGGATTTATAATTATTTAAAATTAATACCGTCATTTTAATTTGAAGTTCAATTAAACTTATATTAAAATTACCATATACCGGCCCGCGGCCGTCGATTCTCTAAAATGTATTGTTTAATATATCTTTTAACTACCTTATAAAAATAACTTCCTAATCGACTTGTTTCTAATGGTTTGTTTGTTTTTATACAAAAGATAAGTGAGAAATCTTGTAATTTGCTCAAGTATTTATAAGATGATCAACATCTGTGTTTTCATTGACAATCAATTCTTGAATTGATTGTCAATGAAAACACAGATGTTGATCATCTTATAAATACTTGAGCAAATTACAAGATTTCTCATCTGTTCTGTCAACGCCTGTGAGAAATGGGGTGAGTGTATTATTTTTAATACGCCAAGTACTTAAAAACTGATAATTTCACGAGAAGGGATTTGTAGAAGAGAATTAATTTAGTAAAATCTAAAATCTCGTTTCTTCAAGAGTTCGGATATATATTTTTAAAACCTATCGGAGTTATACTGAGTTATACTGTAGAGGAATGTTATCTTAATAAAATTAGTGAAAAAAAGGATGTATGTCAAAGATGAAGAAATGAAATCTGTGCATAGAAGCACTCGAGCGCTTTTGCGGTGGACGGTCGCGCTGAATAAAAAAAATAAAAAAGCCCCTTAAACGGATCGATAAAAATTTGATTTTGATGTAGTGTGATAGAGGAAAGTTTGAGCTATTTTTTGGTGGTAAGCCCTACCCTCCGCGGTTCGATAAAATTTATATAAGCCACTTAGAAGTTGAAATACAATAAATGCAAGTTGCTACGTTTAAATAATTATAACTATCGGTAAACGTTATCGATTAATTAATACTTAGTGGCATATTATAGAGAAATGTATGGTTAATAAACGCTAAAAAGACTGTATTGATATATTAGGTGAGTGCGATGTAATCAATTATCAAAACTCATCCACTTTTCGCGTGTTGTTCGCGATCTGAAATTGATCAACTTTAAACATTAATTGCACAATAGGTGTGTTTCCAAAAAATTGCAAACTTGAAATTTTATGAGGTTTTGAGTAACTACAATATAATAGTATTTTCTTTATCCGTCAATTTTGACATTTATTTTTCCTTCCCGAACGACCGTTGGTGCGTTCGCTCAGATCGGCCACATTGTGCGGCGGCTCGCACCCTAACTTCAGGGTCGGCCACAGCGCCAAAGCACACACAATTTGAGGTTAAGATCGCGCTTTATAAATACAAGGAATTGCACAACAAAGTCACCTTTTAATAACGGATACATATTACCTTGGGTCTCTGGGGTACCCTGAAGTTAGGCTGCGAGCCGCCGCTGGAAACAGGGCCCGTATTCCCGAGATTGTTCGTACGATTCGGTCGTACGAAATCTGTCATTTAGATAGGGATTTAACATGTGAATTTGACAGTTTCAGGAATACCGGCCCAGAGCAATGTGATGCTGTTTAACATTAACAGAGATAAAATACAATTAAAGCAAAGGGCGCTGTTTTGCGGAAGACAATAGTGTCGCTTTATATAAGAAAGTAGCACAATTGATAAGGGCGTCAACATGGCGTCATGACTGTTCCATCACAACGCTTGAAACAGCCGTGTGCATGTCCAGTAAAATATTAGATATTAATAATAGAATGTACACTTCTGTGCAAAAAAATTAAGTACAAGTCTCTTAGCTATTTTTCACAATATTCTAGTTGTATAATTCGGGTCTGTGTTAATTGCCTAGCAGCAGTTTCAATAAATGACAAAATACCATAACTTGAAAATAATCCTACTGAGCAAAAAATAAACCAATAACGTTTTAACAACATTGTAACAACATTAAACGTTGTTTTAATGTTGATGAAACATTAATTGAATGTGTTTGCTCAGTGGGTACTTTTATTAAGAAAACAAAACTATTACCTTTACAAAAAAACGCTCGTAATAAATACAACAAAGCTGAAATAGAAAAACCATCTTCTATTTTAGTTAGAATTCGAATTTTTGAATTGTTGTCTAAATGGCGTAGCATTTTGACATTGAGGAAATAGAAAAACAATCTTCTATTTTAGTTAGAATTCGAATTTTTGAATTGTTGTCTAAATAGCGTAGCATTTTGACATTGAGGAAATTGACTTATTTACATATTTTGTAACTAGGAAACTCATGACGTCCGTTTTAAACTATAACATATTTTGTGTGCTTAATTTTATTGCACAGAAGTGTACTTAAACCCATTTTCTCAATTCAGAACAGAAATCAATAAATAAACAATAATCACGATTTATTAATTGATGAAATGTTTATAATTTGTAATTGTTTAACATTAGTTGGAACACCATGCTTCAACAATCTTCATTTCGCCGACTATATCCCGCCAAAGACGGCGAGCCAAAACACGAATGAATTAGAACCAATTAGCTTCTAGAAGTCGTTGTTGCCGTGATAACAAATTCATGTAGAGTTCGATTTCGGCACTGTGATTGGTTCTCTACTCGTATTATGTTTCGGCACGTGATTGGTTATCCCAATTCATTGTTCAATTTTTGTAAATAAACTGAGCGTCAAACTACTGTCAAATAAAAATTATACACTTCAGTTTATGTGAACGCTATAATATTTTAATATTTTTGTTGGGATATAGTCTGATAAATTGCTCTCGTGCATTGGAAATTATCTCAAGTTTGCACTCTTTCGACAAACACAGTCGTATTGCTTTAGGCAACAGCCCCTCGCCCTACGGGCTCGGGACTGTTGCCAAGCAATACGACTTTGTTTGTCGAAAGAGTGCAAACTTGTTACCGATAATTTCCAATGCACTTGTGCAATTACTGTTGAAAATAACGCGTGCGTGTTTGATAGTTGTGTTTAGCGATTTAGAGGTTCTTTTCACACATAATTCATCTACCCCATTATCACGGGTAGTAAAAATTATGTTTTAATTTAGTGTACAATGATTTACTTTCAATTTAGCGCTTTTAGGGTTCAAAATGGATGCCAAATTGCGGTACTCTCTTTTATATAGGGTCACTAGAGGGGAAAACCAAAATTGTATATTGGGTTGCATAACTTTAACGTCACCTAAATTTACTATTCAGTTGCACTTAAATGTATTGTCATATAACGTTCTAAAGGGCGATCAACAATGATTGTAGACAAGTTAAATTTCCCGCCGAAAAATCTGGGGAATTTGATCGCTCCAAGTTCATGCCAAGGAAAAATTAATAAACAGTAACTCGATTTGACATTAGCAGCGTCGTGCGTCGTATTTAGCCATTGTGTTAATTCATTCTTCGAATTAAGTTATTTTTCATTCTGTTTCATAGACATCAGTTCTTATCAGGACTACTTTGTATAAGTCTTTGTTTTGTGGTAAGTGATTTGCTGTTTTTAAGGTTAGAAAATTAGAAAATTTAAGTTTAATCCTAAATTTACAGATTTTAAGAGAATTCGCTTGTGTTTACCGTGATGTTTGCACCACAGCATAATGCTTTCATCCTGAAGGCTCATTATCGAAGTGGAACTATGAATGAAGATGGCACATGGACTTACTCATTACAATCGTGTCTGAATCAATTTATTCAAGCCTTCCCCGATGTCCACATTCCTTACAAAACATTTTCCTCCCATAAAACCCGCATTGTTGACCGTTTTGAGGGAAAGAATTGTATCTGTAAGGGCAAGTCAGCTGGAAGACTGCCTATCTTAACAGAAGAGGTTGTTGGCGACATTCAACAACGACTTGAACAAAGCCCAACAAAATCTTTAAGAAAACTTTCAGCTCAATTCTTAATTTTAAGGTGCGCACAAATTTTAATGTTTAATCCTTTTACAGGAGTATCGTATGGGAGTTGCATAAAAGCCGCAAAAAAAATTCTGGATTTGCACCCGTATAAGGTATCGGTAGTTCAACAACTTCAGCCACTTGATTTCCAAAAAAGAATTGATTATTGCAATTGGTTTAATCAGAATTTAAATGATAATGGTATGTTGGACAAGACCTTTTTTACTGACGAGGCGTGGTTTCACTTGTCAGGATATGTGAACAGCCAAAACTATCGTACGTGGGCTACAGAAAATCCTTATACTTTATGAAACGGATTTACATCCACAAAAAATTGGTGTTTGGGTAGCAATTTCGAGACGTCGGGTAATTGGCCCAATATTTTTCAACGAAATAATCAATGCGGAGCGCTACCGAACACTCATTCTAGATGAATTTTTGAATCAATTGCATGATGACGAACAGATAATGGGTTATTTTCAGCAAGATGGAGCCACTCCTCATACTGCGTTGGCGACATTAAATTACTTGAGGGAATTTTACGATGATCGCTTGGTAAGCGACGGATTATGGTCACCACGTTCGCCAGACCTCACTCCGTACGATTTTTATTTATTCGGGCATTTAAAAAATAAGGTTTTTAAAAATTGAATGCATACCCTAAACGAGCTTAAAGCAGCAATTGAAGAAGAGATAAGGAACATAAATCCGGAGGAGCTTCAACGAGTATTTCAAAATAAAAAACGTAGAGTTAACATTTGCCTTGAAAATGAAGGCCATCATTTTCAACATTTATTATAAAATTAGGGATGCTAACTCTACCTTTATTAAAAATACACAAAACCTTAACTTACTTCAATTTACTTTGTATATTTAATTAAAATTGTAAAAATTTTATATATAGTTATGATTAAATATTTAATTTACTTTGGGAAAAAATGTTTGCTACGCCAATGAAAAAGCAATCTAGGAGATTTTCTTTTCATATAATCAGTTGTACCAACATTTTTCGGCGGGAAATTTAACCTGTCTACAATCATTGTTGATCACACGTTATGTCATTTTTGATTTGATTTTTCTTTTCTAATTTTCGAATTGGATTGCTCACCAAATTGACACATCGCGTCGACGAATGTATCCCTGCTCATGTTATTTCGAAACGATGGGCCGGTATGCTCGATTAGCGTTTTAAACTGTGCCTCAAGTTCTTCGTTCGAAATCCCATGGGCCGGTTTATGGTTCACGTACAATTTCACAAATTCAGAGAATTTTACTTCTTTCCTCAATACACCGGTGCTTTCGTAGTCTCTGTATTTTATATCATTTATAATATCTTCGATCTGGAATCAATTTTGAAACATTTAATTTTAGTTACGAGATATTAAGTTATTATTAATCCATTTTATCCCACCTTACTCATTAGGGTTACAGCACTAACATTCGCAAAAAAACATTTGTTTTTACAAATTATAAACTCTTATCGCGGACTGAAAAATAGATAATATATTATTATTATTATTAAACTTTATTTATACATAAGTAATCATAGCAAATAAATTACAGAATCTTGTTTATTTAACAAACTTGTAGGCATTATTCACTATCATATCCAATGGTTCAATAGCTAAGGTTTAAATTAATGTTGCTTAATATTGACACATAAGGACTGAATAATATAAATAGAAACATTATTTTTAGAAGAAAAGTGCTTGGGATCAAATGGGTTAATAAAGGGGATTAATTACACTGGGTAACAAGATAACACTTTTTGTCTATTTCCTGGTTCTAAATAGACAAATCCTATTAATTTTGGGTCGAGAAAAACAAATATAGCGATGATATTTTGTTATTAGCTCTTGTTTTCAAGATACTCAACAGCCTACTGTCTGAAGGATAAAAAAATCCTGTGTAATAAATATCGTATGTTCAATAAAATAAAACCTCTAGAGTGCCATGGAAAATATTGTAGTTGGCAACTATGAAATTATACATATTTTTTATGTTTGACGTTTTATATGTCGCGTGGCAACTATGAAATTATACATATTTTTTTATGTTTGACGTTTTATATGTCGCGGGGCTTTTCTAAACTCGAAATTTTACTTCATGCTTAGTCTAGGAGTGGAAAACACTTGTTTAAAGATTTAAATTGAACTTAAAAAAAAACAGGAAATATCCGCACTTGGTTTATCAATTCCATGGTATGTCATTATTTTTATAAAATTACATTACTTTTTCTTAATTATTTTAGCTGTTAATTTTCTGACATTCGTTGAATTATAAAAGAGTTCAATTTAAAGCTTTAAACGAGTGTTTTCCACTCCCAGACTAAGCATGAAGTAAAATTTCGAATTTGGAAAAGCCCCGTGAACATTTGTCGAGGGTCGCGTAGCGACCCGAGACAAATTTTCTGGGCTTTTCTAAACTCGAAATTTTACTTCATGCGCCACGCGTATAAAACACGGATTTTAAGTGTTCGAATAAACATAAATTTCACAATATTATAGTGTTTTATACGCGTGGCGCATGAAGTAAAATTTCGAGTTTAGAAAAGCCCAGAAAATTTGTCTCGGGTCGCTGCGCGACCCTCGACAAGTTTTCACGGGGGCTTTTCTAAACTCGAAATTTTACTTCATGCTTAGTCTGGGAGTGGAAAACATTTGTTTAAAGCTTTAAATTGAACTTAGAAAAAACAGGGAATATCCGCAATTGTTGTATCAATTTCATGGTATGTCATTATTTTTATAAAATTACATTACTTTTTCTTAATTATTTTAGCTGTTAATTTTCTGACATTCGTTGATTTATAAAAGAGTTCAATTTAAAGCTTTAAACGAGTGTTTTCCACTCCCAGACTAAGCATGAAGTAAAATTTCGAGTTTAGAAAAGCCCCGTGAAAATTTGTCGAGGGTCGCGTAGCGACCCGAGACAAATTTTCTGGGCTTTTCTAAACTCGAAATTTTACTTCATGCGCCACGCGTATAAAACACGGATTTTAAGTGTTCGAATAAACATAAATTTCACAATATTATAGTGTTTTATACGCGTGGCGCATGAAGTAAAATTTCGAGTTTAGAAAAGCCCAGAAAATTTGTCTCGGGTCGCTGCGCGACCCTCGACAAATTTTCACGGGGGCTTTTCTAAACTCGAAATTTTACTTCATGCTTAGTCTGGGAGTGGAAAACATTTGTTTAAAGCTTAAAATTGAACTTAAAAAAAACAGGGAATATCCGCAATTGTTGTATCAATTTCATGGTATGTCATTATTTTTATAAAATCACATTACTTTATCTTAATTATTTTAACTTAGAGAAACGTAAAATGTTAAGTGTGAACATTAGTATATTTAGAATTTTTCCCTCTACAAAATGGTGAAATACACTTTGTCTGTAAAAACACTTTAAAATTAACATACGATTTCCTATGTTGCGTCCGCCAAGTCAACACTTAACCGCTTAACCTGGGAGTGGAAACACTCGTTTAAAGTTTCAAATTGAACTCTTAAAAAAAAAAAAACAACGAATATCCGAAGATTTACAGCATGTAATTGGGATACGTATACTTAAAAGAATAACTCCCTGTATATATATGATATAATTAATAATAATTATCGACAATAATAATCGCATTTTAGAAGTGCAACTCCATATATTTTTACCGTTACGGCAAATTCATGCCGACTAAGTGGGGACATCTGTGAGTCCGATGGTGCGCAAACATGTTCAGAATTCGCTAATGCAGGAAAGCAACAGGGCCTGTATTTCCGAGATTGGTCGTACGATTCGGTCGTCCGAAATCTGTCATTTAGATAGGGATATAATATGTGAATTCGACAGTTGGCGGGTGACCAATCGTTCGATTAATTTCAGGAATACCGGCTCAGAGCGATATAATCTTAGACCATAGAAACTTATAGACGCGCCGTGAGGTACTTCTAGCCAACTACGAAGTGAAGCCAGCATTCGGAGCAGGCGCGTGACGTCACGGGTGGGCAGATGACAAGTTTGTGTGTTTGTTTCACGAAGGTTTCACGACTGTTTTTATTTCATTTTTATTTTAAAATCGTGTTATTTCTGTGAATTGTGTGGTTATAATTATGGTGCAATCATGCAGTGCTTATAAGAGCACAGAACGATATAAACGTGGTACAGATATATCATTTCACCTGTAAGTATTTACTTTTACATAAAACTTGTATGTGCATAACCTCGAAATAGGATGGTATACAGGGTGAGTTTTTTAGTGTTACAGGGCTATAATTCGAGAACGGTTTTAAATATTTTCATGAGGTAATAGGGACATGGGGGACAGATTTTACCATATTTTCAACATTTTACCCTTTTCTCGTATTTGAGGGGTTGGTGGTAATATAGCCCTGTAACACTTAAAAAAACTCACCCTGCATAAACGCAATTTCAAAATTGTTGTCACCTATTTCACAAAAACAATCATTCACAGATTTCCACGAGATTCCGTAGTGAAAAAGCAATGGATTGCTGCAATGCGACGTGAACATTTTAACCCATCACAACATAGTAGAATTTATTTGAAATAAAAACACGGTTGGGAGGGTTTCACTTTAATTGTTGAACACTGCAACATGTTTCACCACACAGTGGCTTCATCAGGCAGATGAAATAATTTGAAGCCACTGTGTGGTGAAACATGTTGCAGTGTTCAACAATTAAAGTGAAACCCTCCCAACTGTGTTGTTTTATTTCAAATAGTATTATGGAGTTTCATCATGTATCCGCCTCATCAATTAAATAGTAGAATTTGTTCAAAGCATTTCACACATGATTCTTTTCTTCTGTTTGAACGGTAACGTAACCGCCAGTCTAAGGTGTCAAATTGTTTAGAGGGAATGGCAAAGCTATACTGATGAGAGATAAATCTCGAAACGCGTCTATAGATGGCCTAAATAATTTGACCCAAATTGTTACATTTGCAGTAGGTTACTGTATGTAACAGCAAACACTTGTTGTATAATTCAATGTCCGTCGGGGTATTAGCCCGGGAAGTAGTTGTTTCAATGAGTGTTTGATATAGTCTAGTCTTTGTAAGACTAACTTGTTGTAGATTGCGAAAAGAATCGCACTTTTAATGTTTGAAGTATTCTGCAACCAAGAATTGGCAATTTCATTTATACTGATTCTTTTATTACCAATAATTGGAGTTCAATAAAGAAACTTAAAAATGATGCTGTGCCAAGCATATTTAATTTTCCTAGTCATTTGACAAAGAAAATAACTACTAGAAAACCACCGCTATCAAGAAAGGTCAAGGTTCAGAATGAAGATAACCCAGGAACATCAATAAATGAAGGGACCTCCAAAGAGTCTCTCGTAGAGCCCCCTATCAAAAAGAAAAGAATGCATTATGTTGGTGATTTCAAAGAATGTGATTCTTCAATGAGACATCAGCAATATAGACTTGCAGTAAAAAAATTACTTATAAAAAAGCAGAAACACATTAAAATTCTACAACAACGGAATCGGCGGCTTATTGAGAAAGTGTCTAACTTAAAGTCTTTACTGGAACATTTGAAACAAGAGCGGATAATTGATGAAGATTCCTCACTGAAACTTTCGGTAAGTGAAATACAAAAAAATATGATTAATATTAATTGCATGTGATTGGTGTTTGAATTTTCTCCTAGGATACAATGCCTGCTGCAACTTAAACAATATTTAAACAGTTGTTGAAATCTAAGCGTTCTAAAACATATCCACCGGAATTGAAGAGCTTTGCACTTACTTTGAACTTTTATTCACCTAAAGCTTATTCGTATGTCAGAAAAACTTTTCCTAACATGCTTCCTCATCCACGAACTCTTCAAAAATGGTATCAAACAATAACATGTGGTCCAGGCTTTCAAACAGAATCTGTGAATGTTTTAAAACAGAAGGTATTAGAGCTTCGGGAAAAGGGTAAACCTTGCATTTGCTCCTTAATGATTGATGAGATGGCAATACATACAAAAATAGAATGGGATGGAGAAAAATTTTTAGGGTTTGTTTGTTAGACTATTTGTAAATTGCATGATATTTTGTATAAATGCACGAAGAAGTAACAATTATAAAAAGAACATATATGTTTGTTGAAATAATTTTACATTGTAGGTATGTTGACATCGGCAATGGGCTTGAAAGTGATAGTGTAGCAGAAGCAAAGGAAGCAATTGTTTTTTTAATTAATAGTGTCAACGATAGATGGAAGCTACCTATAGGTTATTTTTTAATTAATGGAATTACAGGAATTCAAAAGAGTAACCTGATAAAAATGTGTTTGATATAGTCAAACACATTTTTATCAGGTTACTCTACAACTGACATGATGTTACTCTACATGATGCTGATGTTACGATCACCAGCCTAACTTTTGATGGCGCTGCAACCAATATAAGTATGGCAAATCATCTTGGAGCAGATTTATCTATTAACTCGTCACAAACATATTTCATGCATCCTATGGCAAAACAGCCCGTTTACATTTTATTAGATCCTCCTCACATGCTGAAGCTTATAAGAAACACTCTTGGTACATATAAAGTTTTGTATGATAATAAAAGTGAGCCTATTAAATGGAAATATATTTAAAATTGGTAGAGGTACAGGAAAAGGAAGGTCTGCATCTAGCAACAAAAATTACCAGAAGACATATAAATTGGTTTAAAGAAAAAATGAAAGTAAAATTAGCAGCACAGACTTTTAGTTTAAAAGTTGCAAAAGCTTTACAATATTTAAGAGAAACTCATTATTCAAAAGATTTTGAAGGAAGTGAGGCAACTGAGAGATTTATTATTTTCATGAATGATATTTTTGATATTTTAAATAGCAGAAACATACTAGCCAAAAATTTTAAAGCAAGTCTTCAGCATTACAACAAGGATATTATTTTTCAAAAAATTGACGAATCAATTAAATACATTATGTCTCTTAAATGTACAGCAAATGGGGAACATCTGTATTTAAGCCAAAGAAAAACTGGCTTTATTGGTCTTGTCGTCAGCTTAAAATCGTACATGGGGATATAGAAGCAGCACGTAGAAAGCGGTGATCTAAAGTATCTTTCAGCGTATAAGCTATGCCAAGATCACATAGAAGTTTTCTTTAGTGCCATAAGAAGCCATGGAGCATATGATAATAATCCAACTCCAAAACAATTCCAAGCTTCTTACAAGAGGTTGTTGATGCACACAGGTGTTACAGCTTCCTCACAAGCTAACTGTATTGAGCAAGCACCATCCATTATTTTGGCGGTGAGTACCACAACTAAAGTGAAAATGAGGACCATTCAGCAACAACTGATTGAAAATTTAGATACCGAGGAAGATATCACCAGCGACCACGATTACCCTTTAACTAGTTTAAGTTATTCCAATAAATTATCTTTGTATGGAAATGATGTTGTGGAATATATAGCTGGATTTGTGGTCAAGAACATTAAAAAAAAAATTAGATTGTGAAATTTGTTTGAGCGCGATCCAGTCAGATATTTCAAAGTCAACCCTGGTGATCAGCAAAAATTATAGTAATGTTAGACAATGTTTAATTCAGCCATCTAAGGATGTGATTCACATTTGTAAAATAGCAGAAAGTGAAATCAGAATTATGGACAAAATGGAGATGTTAAACGGAAATAATCTATTGACGAAATTAATAATCAATATTATGTGCAATGTTCGCGGTGCAGTTTTCGATGCTTACAAGGAACACATGTACGATAATGATATTGAATCTAACCACATTATAAATTTAATTAAAGTTATCGGTTTTCATTATTGTAGTATTAGATTATATCATCTGGGTGAAAGTAAAAATAACAATGCTGATAGAGTTAGGAGCAAACTAACTAAAATGATTTTGTTTTCTGGACAATAAATAAATGTTTGTAAAGTTAATAAATTAATTACTTGTTTATTTATTTTTTCCTGATACATGTATACTGTGTAGCCAAGTTCCTTCCACAAGATTAATGACTTTTAAGTAAATAAAAAAATTGATTTCGTACACACTTCCAATACGAAGCGTATTTCTATTTGCGTTCTTGCCCACACGTGACGTCACACGCGCCTATTATGTTGGCTTCACCGCGTTGGGAGAGGGCGCGTCTATAAGTTTATATGGTCTAAGGATATAATACTCGATACCATTGAAATAGATGAAATAAAGTTAAATCAGATGGCGCTATTTTATGGAAGGGAACAATTACATTATACATTGGGTTGTATACGTTTAACGACACTTGCGTTCAGTTGCACTTCCATTTATTTGTTTTAGTTTAAAATGTTACCTCTTCTTCGCTCGGATAGAATCCGCACGATCTCAGTAAATCCGGCAATTCTGTTATATCTAAATATTCGCCGAAAGTCTGTGGCTGGTAAAAATCTCCTTGGTGCAGAATTTGCATGTAGACGAATAAATCCCTGATTTCCTTAAAGTACCATCCGTTCAGCCCGCCCTCGATTAAACAATAGTAGGGTTCGAGCTCTGACCCACCCAATCGATGGAGAATATCAACAGCACTGTAAGAAAATATGAAAACGTTTTGTAAGTTTAAATAAGCACTGTGAAAATATAAGGAAATATTCGTGGCTTGTCAAGTCTGTAGACTTGACAAAAAAATAGCTAATTTTTTAACTACATGCTTTGGATTTTCACTAATCTATCTAATTTATCAAATTGTAGGATCATTTAGCATTATTTTTATTATTTATTGTTTATTTTCATCAAGCATACAAATAAAGTAGAAATTACCTTTTATTTATTTTCCACATTAAAACAGAAGAGTCGGAAATTCCACACGTGAAAATGAACGAACCATCACAACTTACGCTAAAATCTTTCATCTGCAATTGTAAAATTTCAACGTGTATATTGAACTGTAGTGATTCTGGTTGGCAGTATAAATATTTTTCATTATTATATTTTAATAATAAATTCTAGGATTATCCACAAAGGGCCATAGAAGGGCTAATATCGTGCAATCGTTTAAAACATGATTTAGAGTAGGCTTTGAGTTTTAAATTAGATTGGCATTACTGACTGTCAACACATAAATTTGACAAATAAAGCACTAATAACCTTTCTTCACGCTTTTATTTGAAATAAAAGTGTGAAGAAAGGTTATTAGTGCTTTAATCGTCAAATTAATTTGATCTTCACGTAACTCACAATTGATTTATTTGTCAATACATAGTTTAGCATAACCTCAAATTTATTCCACCATTCAATTTGCATTCTGGGCCGGTATTCCCAAGATTGGTCGTACGAAATATGTCATTTAGATAGGGATTTAACATGTGAATTTGACAGTTGGCGGGCGGCCAATTGTTCGGTCAATTTCAGGAATACCGGCCCTGGGCATCCGCACAAAAAAATGCCGCCTACTCTAAATCAGAATTTAAGAGATCGCACGGTATTAGGTGACTGATAACCATGATTCATTAAAAGTTATTATAAACTTTGTATCTACATAATTACGTTAGGATTTCCTATGAGTCCGATATATTTATAAGGATTTCCATCGAGCGGAAGTTTCTGGATGCCGATGTGACATTTATTCATAAATAGCATGTATTTATCATTGGATTGCGGTAAAAACTGAAAACGATAAATTTGTGTGCGTATAAAAATAACTTTAATTGCTAAGGCGGTTAGTAAAATTCCATATCAATACTTTAGAAAATAACGCACTTGGTTATGATTTTACTATTTATAAGTTGAGACTGCAACTACGTTTCACCACACAGTGGTTTCATCATTGATCTGCCTGATGACGCCGCTCTGTGGTAAAAGAATTGTTGCAATGTCAACTAATAAATAGTGAAACGTTAACCAAGTGCGTTATTTACTAAAGTGTTTTTAATAATTAGCCCCTTCATCAAAATTGTTAACATTCAACAAGTTTGGATTTGTTTGTGATGCATGTTGGGGTTCGATGAACGGTACTCGGCCATTTTGAAAACTTGAACCCGTCAACACCAATCGCCAACACCAATTGGTCTATTTTGTATGATTGCAAAAGTCCCAAAAACGTTCACAATTAACAGTCCGGTCATCAAAGAATTCCTCAAAAGTTGGCAGTAAACTCCCAACTGTTGTCTTTGATGAACGGGCCTAATAATATCAGAAAATTACAAAAATCACCATTATTTTTTTCAATGCCAGTTCTCCATAGCATCCATGCGATGGACCCAAAACCACTGTTCTGCACATTCTGTTACTCTCTTGGATAAGCTTGTATTTTTGCTATCATAAAAGTTATATGTCAGTTATAAAGTAAATATTTATTTATCTATAATTGATTTTTAAACTAATTATATTAAAATTTAAACAGAAGAGGTACAATCGGATGTTAGAGACGTAAAAAAAGTACACGAGTCGTGGGCTACTCACTGGTGTGTAAACTTTGATTTCCCGCACTCGTTACAAAATGTGCTATTATTGATTGTTTACCTGTGTATTCGCGACAACGACATAATTCAGCCCTTCAGGAGCTACATAATATAAAAAACACGAAGGCAGCGCTGATTGTTCTATTCTACAACGAGATTTTATGATTAAGTCTTCCACACTGAAACAAAAAATAGTGAATTTTAATAATATATTAATTTGGTTTTATTAACTGTGACTAATTGATAATTGCTTGTATATTTAAATAGTTTTTTTGGGGCCTCGGTGGCCGAGTGGGTGGAAACCCTGCCCACAAAACAAGAGGTTGCGGGTTCGACTCCTGTCCGGTGGAATTATTTATGAATATGGTCGATGGTTGTATAGTATTTTTAATACCTATTTAGAAGTACCAGTCGTTTTAGTGACTTAACGTATGTGGTTTCTTGAACACACACACAAAATTAGGTTAGGAATTTGTCGTGTCAAATGGCTGACATCTAGACCTTTATTCTTAGGGCATTGGTGGAGTAACTTGATGTTCAATATAACCAGGGGCGGCGTAGGATCACAAATATCAATTAATTTCATAATATGGAACATAATAATGTGTATGGACGTTGTGCTGTTATGTTATTGTAATACAACTAAAAGTTCCACAAAATATATTATACAGGCTTAAAGATCTAAACACGTAATGGTTTTCGAATTTAGATTGAATATGCAAAACGTTTCTCTGAGCAAAACTCGAATTACGAAGAATATAATATAAAAAATATAATTTTATCCAAAGCGAAAGGGTGTGTAAAAATATAAAATATCTATAAAATGGTGAGAAATAAATTAGCAATGGCCCTGCTATAAATACAAAGTAAACTAACTGTAACAAAATAATCATGATTGTAACAAGCAGTAATAATATTTAATAACGGTTCAATTATATTAAATAAATGACGACGTGATTTTAAAAGTTTAAAGTCTAAATATCTTGTTGATTAATACTTTCGCTTTTGATAAAGATGGTTCGTCGTCGGATTCATTCGACACAGAAATCACCATTGGTTCGATATTTAACAAGTCCAATTTATTTTCTACCTCCCATGCCTCAGAAATTATTTTCTCTGTATGGTTGATGTAATTTTGTCAGTGCTGTTGCGGTACATTTTCTACTACGTTATTCCATACATTTAAAACTTCAGCAGGTGACCCTGTAGTTTTAAAAATAGCTTCATCATAACGTCTTTTAGTCTCTGACCAAACCATTTCGATAGCGTTAAAATGGCAATGATAGGGAGGTAGTCTGAGAACACAATGATCATGCTCCGCAGTGTATTTATTTAAATGATATTTTTTTCCGGCACTGTTTGCTTTTCAACCCGATTCCAAACAGCATCTTTTAAAAGATTATTTGGAAAAGGGACATTCTTCTTTCCAAGCCAATCTATAATACGTTTTTTGCTCCAGCTTTTTCTCGGAATTTCTTCTACTAGACGACTATGATAAGTTGCATTATCTAGTATAATTAAGTATGGTTCTTCTAAGTTTGCAATAAGTTGATCTTTAAACCACTTCTCAAAATTTTTGGTATTCATATTATAGTGATAATCACCCGTTTTCCTATTACATTTAAAAATCAGAGATCCATTTGTCACAAATCCGTCTTTATTTCCGGCATGAACATTAACGTAACGAAACCCACTTCCAGTTTTTCTAAAATGACTGAATTTACTGCCATCTTGCCACATTCTTCTATCACCACTTTTGCTAAAAACCCATGTCTCATCCAGAAAAACGGGTTTATAAATGTTCTGCTTTTTGGCAACTTGATATTTATTTAAAAATAAAATTCTCTTCAACCTGATTCCAGGCATTTCCAATAAATGTTTTCTTCCGTCCTGCTTTTTGAAGCTAAAGCCCATTTTCTTAATTCCCAAATATAAAGAACTTCTCGAGATCCCAATTTCTGGTGATTCTTCCATAAGTTGCCAGTAAATAGTTTCTATAGTAATATGTTCCTTTCGGGCATACATTTTGTAAATCACTTCCCTTAAAACATGCAGAGTATTCTTTGTAATTCGAGTTTTGCTCAGGGAAACGTTTGCAGACATATTCCTCCTAAATTCGAAATCCGTTGCTCTGTTTTCATCTTGTAGGTTGTATAATGTGCTTTGTGGAACGTTTAGGGCTTCGGACGCTTTTTGAATTGCCTTAAATCGAGATCCGAATTCATTTTGAAAATAACTTACTATATTTAGCATAAGCTTTTTGGATTCATCGGAATATCGCATTTTGGTAGTATATTTTTGCGTAATTTAATGACATTAACAGACATCAAACTTTTGACGTAACATCTAATTAGTAATCGACGTTCATTTTTTTGGTAATTTTTTGTTTCATCTGATTCATGAATGATAAATAAAGATGGGGTTATTCCAAATGGGTATTAAAAATACTATAGTGTGAATGTGTTGTAGCGTCCTAGATATAATTTTGATATTAGAATTAGTTAAAAACATTAATGGCCGGTTTCTTCAGCATGACTTACGACGTTGCTTATGTAAGCAGGGCCTAGCTTTAAGTAGGGCTTATAATTGAAATGCGAAGCACCAACAGATTTAAGCAATGGCTTGTGTAAGTCATTCTTAGTTGTGCGAATAAGTGGCAACGTAGCGATTTACACAAACTGTATTGGATGTTGATTTGGCGGACATTTTTATTGTAAATGTCTCCCACCTGATTTGTGGAAAAATGTACCCCGATTATAAATAAAACAATTTTTTGTGCAACGGTTACTTCGCAGACGCGGTGCCTAGCGACCAGTCCGCCAATATATGCAAATAGTACGCGCCGCCATGCCAACACTTGTTTATTATTTACGGTCACTTCAATTTCAATTTACAAAAATGTCTGATTCCGATAGTCATTACGCTTTAAGTTGTACTCCACTAGAAATAAAATTAATTGCGGATGCTGCAACACAAAATTTAATACCGCTAAAATCCAAACAGCAATATGAAAAGGCATGTGAAGAATTTAAAGCGCGGTGTTGTGGAAGAAACTGTACATTTAAGCATGGATTAAATACTTCATAAACTTGATGATTTTAAAATTTTTGATTTCTCTTTCAAGTATGCCAGCAAGACATTTTCCGAATATTTGGTTATTCGGAAAATGTCTTGCTGGCATACTTGAAAGAGAAATCAAAAATTTTAAAATCATAAAGTTTATGAAGTATTTAATGCATGCTTAAATGTACAGTAAACACAAAAGATGGTATTGATATTTCGAAATTTTCTAAATTGGTGCCCAAATCTGGTTAATTTTTTTTATTAATAATTGTACCAGTTGCACAAAAAGCTTTGTGTACACCTTGGTCGCGAAATACTTTAGTATCCTCGAGGTTATATTGCCTCGGCCGCAAGCGGCCTCAGCTATAATTTTCCACTCGGACCACTAAAGTTATATTTCGCAGCCTCGGCATACAAATAAACATATTGTTTATAATCTGTCATCTGTATTCTATCACAAGATATCTAATTTCGCAAAGCTACATTTAAAAATGAGCGAAAAACGCAGTGCAAACTATACCGCAGAAGAAAAACGTCTTCTATCTTCTCTTGCAGACTAATATAAAAATAGAACACAAGAGAAGGATTCTCTGAAAAAGATAATAATTTTACCGTTGTCACAATTTTTAGATTAAAATCTATGTCCTAAGTCCTGGCGGTGACTTAGGACCTGAGCATGACGTAAGCGAATTTTGACGTAAATCAGTTGGTGCGACACTTAACGACGCGGTTATGACCTAAGACACGACTAGGACTTAAGTAACGTTGGAGAAACCGGCCAATAATATATAGATTAATGGCTATATAGATTAATGGCTAATGGTCATAGTTACCAAGGCCAATAAAATAGTTTTTATTATTATTTGACCTTGGTAACTAAGACCAATTGTTGCTTGGTTGCATGTTTCTGCTTTCAATTGTGGATTGTGATACAATTAAATTGTCTACATTAATATTACCATTCATCAATCGTGTATTCGATCAAATATCGATCTTCGCCGATTGTGAACAATTTTGGCGGATTCGAAGCGGTGAACATCATGTCTCTTATGGGCTTGTAATGAGTGCGCATTTTTCCGATGAAATTCCAATGCGAATCGACGAAACGCAACAAAAACACCACATCGGAAATGTCCTGAAAAAAAGCGTTTTATAAACATTAAATGACATTAATACCAATTAATTCAATCCTCCCGTAAGGCGTTAAGGCGTGCTTTCGCTTGTGCGACTGGACGCAGTGACAGCTCGCATGCATCGGTCGCAGCGTCCAGTCGCAATTCACAGCAACTGATGCAGTTTGTTGTGTGCACTGATTCACTTGCATATTTTCGAATTTTTGTAGAAAATGTTTTCGTCTCATTTTATTGCATGTCAACACGACTGCGATAATAGATCGCTACGTTAGTCGCGGACGTAGCGATCTATAATCGCAGTCGCGTTGACAGTATCGTTACTAGGAATTAAACAGCGACCAGTCGCACAACCGAAATACTCGCCTTCAATGGTTTATACTTTTACCTGCAACCACATAAGAAAACAGTGTTTTCTTAACCACCTTACTGATCTAGAAAACACTTTCATAATCACGCGTTTGTTGTAACAAAAAAATGACAAACGTCAGTTTTGAAAAGTCATCGTACAAGTGCGACACGTTATTCAGGTAATGTCTGATTCAAGCGACTGTGAATTAACGCCTCCGGATGTTTAGGTCGCGAGTATATTAGTGTTCTTTCTTTTACAAAAGCTTTAAATCATAATTTCTTGTGATTTTTTCATTTATGTATACATATCCCAGTTATGTGTTGTAGATTATTAAATATTCGTTGTTTTTTTAAAAGTGGTCAATTTGAAGTTTAAACGATTGTTTTCCACTCCTAGGTTAAGCATGAAGTAAAATTTCGAGTTTAGAAAAGCCTGAAAATTTGGTTTGGTCGCGTAGCGCGAAGCGCGGAGCGACCAAACCAAATTTTCAGGCTTTTCTAAACTCGAAATTTTACTTCATGCGCCACGCGTATAAGATACTGATTTCAAGCAAAGTTGAGCCTGCGGTAATTTGTGATAAACAACCTTACATTTCACAAGCACCTGAGGTCAGAAGCAATGCAGAAAGCAATGAAAACCAACATATTGCAGTTAATACACAAAACTCAATGCGAAATGGTAGCTTTTCTTTTAATAACTATTCTGTAGTTATAAATAATCATTATCATTATAATAACTAGTTTGCACAAAATAATATGAAAATAGATAAAAATAAAACTTGTTGCCAGTTGCTACTTAAATCTACATTACTATATTTGGTGTTCGCATGAAAACTATATAGGTGGTTGCAGGTAAAACTATGTACAATACGCGTGTGGTAGGCATATTACGTGCTCGTGGAGTTAACACATTCGCCGCTGCGCGGCTCGTGTTTAACTCTACACTCGCACGTAATATGCTGTTTACCACACTTGTAATGTAATATACTATTAAACACAGACACTTTTATAATCGTCCGTGCTTTTAAACTAATTTTGAATCTTACGCACATAATAAGCACAATATAGTGAATCTTGGTTGAAGCAAATTTTCATAATTTGTCGGTTTGTGACGTGGTGAGGTTGCTCATTCGGTTCCAAAACCATGTTCATAAACCAAATGTCTCCGTTCGTGGTCGCCACGGAGAAAAACAAACCTTAAATAAATTGATTATTATATTTTCTTACAAAAACTATGTTTTTACTTTAACTAAATTATCTTCAGGAGAAATTACTACTAAAATTGAATTACCTTGAGGAGAAATTTTGACATAACACAACGACGCTCTTTTTTCCTCAAGTGTTTCACTCAAAACCGTCGATGATTTGATCAACTCGCAAGTATTGAAATTGTACAACGATAACCTTCCGTTAGTATAAGCTATTATCAGATATGATCTGGAATTTTTTCGGTATGTCACATCAAAACAGAAATACTAGGTTACATAAAAACATATACCGGGTGTTGACTTGGCGGACGCAACATAGGAAATCGCATGTTAATTTTAAAGTGTTCGAATATTGGCTTTCCTATTTATTTTAAAGACAAAATGTATTTCACTTTTTTGTAAAGGGAAAAATTCTAAATTTATTAATGCTCACACTTAACACAAAAATTGCGTTTTATAAACATTAAATGACATTAATACCAATTAATTCAAACCTCTCGTAAGGCGTGCCTTCGCTTGTGCGACTGGACGCAGTGGCAGCTCGCATGCATCGGTCGCGGCGTCCAGTCGCAATTCACAGCAACTGATGCAGTTTGTTGTGTGCACTGATTCACTTGCATATTTTCGAATTTTTGTAGAAAATGTTTCCGTCTCATTTTATTGCATGTCAACACGACTGCGATTATAGATCGCTACGTTAGTCGCAGACGTAGCGATCTATAATCGCAGTCGCGTTGACAGAATCGCTACTAGGAATTAAACAGCGACCAGTCGCATAACCGATATACACGCCTTTAATGGTTTATACTTTTGAACACAGACACTTTTATAATCGTCCGTGCTTTTAAACTAACGGTGAATTGTTAATCTTACGCACATAATAAGCACAATAAAGTGAATCTTGGTTGATTCAATTTTTTCGGTATGTCACATCAAAACAGAAATACTAGGTTACATAAAAACTTATACCGGGTGTTGACTTGGCGGACGCAACATAGGAAATTGCATGTTAATTTTAAAGTGTTCGAATATTGGCTTTCCTATTTATTTTAGAGACAAAATGTATTTCACTTTTTTGTAGAGGGAAACATTCTAAATTTATTAATGTTCACACTTAACACTTAAGGTTTCTCTAAGTTAAAATAATTAAGAAACAGTAATGTGATTTTATAAAAATAATGACACCATGGAATTGATACAACAATTGCGGGTATTCCTTGTTTTTTTAAAGTTCAATTTAAAGCTTTAAGCAAGTGTTTTCCACTCCCAGACTAAGCATGAAGTAAAATTTCGAGTTTAGAAAATCCCCGTGAAAATTTGTCGAGGGTCGCGCAGCGACCCGAGACAAATTTTCTGGGCTTTTCTAAACTCGAAATTTTACTTCATGCGTCACGCGTATAAAACACTAAAATATTTTCAAATTTGTGTATATTCGAACTTCACTTAAAATCTGTGTTTTATACGCGTGGCGCATGAAGTAAAATTTCAAGTTTAGAAAAGCCCCCTGAAAATTTGTCGAGGGTCGCGCAGCGACCCGAGACATATTTTCTGGGCTCTAATATATATTCGAACTTCACTTAAAATCTGTGTTTTATACGCGTGGCGCATGAAGTAAAATTTCGAGTTTAGAAAAGCCCAGAAAATTTGTCTCGGGTCGCTGCGCGACCCTCGACAAATTTTCACGGGGCTTTTCTAAACTCGAAATTTTACTTCATGCTTAGTCTGGGAGTGGCAAACACTCGTTTAAAGTTTCGAATAGAAGTCTTTGAAAAAACAACGACTATCTAAAGATTCAAAGAAAATAAGCTGAATTTGCTGTAAATTTTCGGAATTTATTATTTTGGTATACAAATCCCTGTTTACCCAGACAAAAAACCGCATTGGAACAGTTTTCTTTGAGGTAAACATATGCATAAGCTGTAAATTTTCCGACATCCGTTGTTTTTTTAACAATTTCAGTTTAAAGCTTTAAACGAGTGTTTTCCACTCCCAGACTAAGCATGAAGTAAAATTTCGAGTTTAGAAAAGCCCCGTGAAAATTTGTCGAGGGTCGCGCAGCGACCCGAGACAAATTTTCTGGGCTTTTCTAAACTCGAAATTTTACTTCATGCGCCACGCGTATAAAATGCAGATTTTAAGTGAAGTTCAAATATACATTAATTTCACAATGTTTTAGTGTTTTATACGCGTGGCGCATGAAGTAAAATTTCGAGTTTAGAAAAGCCCAGAAAATTTGTCTCGGGTCGCTGCGCGACCCGAGACAAATTTTCACGGGGCTTTTCTAAACTCGAAATTTTACTTCATGCTTAGTCTGGGAGTGGAAAACACTCGTTTAAAGCTTTAAATTGAACTCTTTTAAAAATCAACGAATGTCAGAAAATTAACAGCTAAAATAATTAAGAAAAAGTAATGTGATTTTATAAAAATAATGACATTTTTCTTGTATAGTGTAAATCATTTTGAAAACATTTACTTTAAACAAGTGACTACGATATCTTTTGCCATTTTTTTGGAATTAAGAAGTGAAATCGAGAAGTTATGGAAGGCAATCAATAAACTCAAGGTAAATACTAAAAGTGAAGATCCATACTTGGAAAAATCAGTAACACAAAAAGGACAGAAAGTAGAAACGAATCAATCAATAACAACTCATTCAACTTCCATTAAGAAATCTAAAACGGCCTCCATCACTCCAACTGGCAACACTGCAACCACCGTCACAAGTCCAACATGCGTAAACACTATGCGCATAAATGCATCGGCTAGTTCACAGCTGATCAACGTAAACAAAGATGAACGCCTGTCGAAAATGCTAAGTTCGAATTCCAAGGAGGACGATGATGATGTGTTTGTCCAAGTGAAACATAGGAAGCGGCGAAAACTTAAGAAGAACCTAATAATTGGAACGGGAGGAAAGTCTACGACCTACGCAGAGCCGAAGAAAACATGGTTATTGTTAAAGCGAGTGCACAATATGTGTACAATAAACGACGTTAAATCTCATGTTCAGACTATATTAGGTCATTCAAATATAATTTGGGAAAAAATCGAATTGTCACCACAGCATTATGGTTTCAAAATAGGTGCTGATTTTGTGGAGCATGATAAATTAATTAATCCTCAAAATTGGCCTTGCAGTGTACGAATCGGTCGCTACAATTTTATCAAGGCCCACAGAGCAACACAAAATAAATAGCATATCGCAAAAAAATTATCAAAACAATGGGGTCATTAACATTTATTTTATGAATATACAAAGTTTACGAAATAAGATAAATGAATTTGAAGCCCTTTTATTAAAATATGACTCGATATTTGATGTAATTTGTTTTTCTGAACATTGGTTAGTGTATGATGAAATTTCTAGTGTTAAATTTGATAATTACTCCAACGGCTCTAATTTTACACGCGTAAAGTATCAGCATGGAGGAGTTATGCAACTAGTAAAAGAAAACAGTCCTTTAGTAGCTTTCAAAACCTATCAGATTTGAATAACCTATCTGCAGAAAAATGCTGTGAAATAGCTGCCGCTCTGTTTTCATCACTTAATTTATATGTAATTGTCGTGTATCGTTCCCCAGCAGGAGATTTTAATAACTTTTTGTGTATTTTAGAGAAACTGTTGGACAGGCTTAATATGCAGAAATATATAATTATAGGTGGAGATTTCAATGTCAAATTCAACTACGATGATCCTCGGGCAACTCATCTATTAGACTTATTGGCGACATATGGCTTATATAGCACGGTTAATTTCCCAACCAGGAACCTAAACTGTCTAGATAATGTATTCTCCAACATGGAAGATAGATGCTTTGAAGTATATCCAATCGAGACAGGTTTGTCGGATCATTTAGGGATTCATGCACGTTTTAACATAGATCTAATTCCTGTTACCACTAAGCGATTGATTAGACCCATCACCGAGAAAGGTAAATTGGAACTTTTTAGTGCACTTAAACACACAAACTTTGATTATATTTATAATCCAAACATTAATATCGAAGATAAATTCGCAAACTTCATATCAACATTAGAAAATTATATATTAGAATGTTTTCCTGAAAAACAGGTATCCCCGCACAAAAACCAACAAGTTAATTGGTTCAATAATGAGCTTAAACAAATGAGAGAAACTCTACTACTCATGAAGACAGCGTGTTATCGCGTACCACATCTCAAAACAAATTATTTAAATTATAAACAATTTTATAATACGGCGCTAAAGAATGCTAGAAAAACTGCCTCGCTTAACTTAATTAATAACAGCGGAAACAAAGCAAAAGCCATGTGGTCTTTGATTAAGCAGAAAGAAGTTGATAATAACACTTGTAATATTAATGCTAACGATTTTAATGCCTTTTTTAGCACCATTCCTGAAAAAATCATCAGTGAATTACCTCAATCTAGGACCGATCCCATTTACTTAATGTGTAATGGCAGAAGTAAAACATCCCATAAGTATTTTGAGTTCCAAGAGGTGAGTCAGATTCACATAAGAACAGTGATCCTCAACCTGAAAAATTCAAAATCAAGAGATGTGTATGGAATGACCACAGGTATTATTAAATCGATACGAAATGCTATTATTGAACCATTAACGCACTTAATTAATGATTGTATTAAAACAGGAACCTTTCCAAGTGTTTTAAAATCGGGATGTATTATACCCATACATAAAAAAGGCTGTAAGTCTGAAATGAACAATTATAGACCAATCTCCTTATTGCCAATATTCTCGAAAATACTGGAAAGGGTCTTGTTTACTCAAGTGACAGACTATTTAAAGAACGAAGATATTTTATGTGACAACCAATATGCCTTCCGGGAGGGGAGGTCAACGGGTGACGCAATTATCGCTCTAATTGGTGAGATCATGGATGGGTACGATTCTAACTCGGTGAGTGCCACATCATTCCTTGCTCTCAGTAAGGCCTTTGATTGCGTTTCCCATGATATTCTCTTACGGAAGCTATATTTTTACAATTTCAGCCCAAACAGTTGTCGACTACTAAATAATTACCTAGGAAACAGGCTGCAGAGGGTATTTTCAGATGGCGAACTGTCTGCTACAGTAAAAATAAACAGTGGGGTACCGCAAGGATCGATACTTGGCCCTCTTTTGTTTATTTTATACATAAATGACCTTCCAAATTTTGAAAAAACATCAAATATAATTTTATATGCAGACGACACGTCTTGTATAATAAAATCTCAAGATTTAAATTCTGCCCAAGAGAACAATGACAGCGCAATAAATAATATATCAGATTGGTTTGTGTCAAATAAACTCGCACTAAATTGCGACAAAACAGTGAAGGTCATATTCTCTCTCAAACCTAACATTGAAATATCCTCTGCCCGTTTCTTGGGTATAACTCTAGATACCAAACTAAATTGGAATGCCCATGGTAGTGACACTGCAGGGAAATTATGTAGTGTAATCTACCTTTTAAGAAATTTAAGTTCACATTTACCTTTCTCGGCATTAAAAACAGCTTACTTCGCGATTTTTCATTCCCGTTTAACATATGGGTTGTTATCCTGGGGACACTTAAGTATAACCAGTAGATTGTTTGACCTACAGCGACGTGCAATTCGTGCAATGCTAGGTCTGGCATACAGAGCTGATTGTAAGCAATCCTTTATCGATCAACACATCTTAACGCTTCCATGCGTCTTCATACTTGAGTGCATATTGTATACCAAAACACATATTAAGTCATATGTCACCAATTATCAAATACATAATCGTGAGACGAGACATAAAATGGATATTTGCAAAAAGCCTATACGTCTAACGAAGTGCATGGATGGTGTAAACTACTATGGTCCACACCTATATAACACACTTCCAGATGCCATCAAAACGTTAGATATAAATAAAATTAAATCAAGACTAAAGTCATACCTTCAGTCTAAGGCTTTTTATACCGTCCAAGATTGCCTGTCCAACAGATTCTGTGATCTTGAGTAGTGATATTATAAGTACTGTGTTCGTGAAATACAATGTTTTGTGAATTATTGTTTTATACTTTTAGAATTAGACATAGTTTTAAGCTTATTTTACTGACAAGTGTAAACAAATTGATGTAGTAACACGATAAATAAAAACTAAACTAAAACTAAACTAAACATCCGCAGTTGTTTCAATTCCATGGCATGTCATTATTTTTATAAAATCATTTTTTTTTTCTTAATTATTTTAACTTTGAGAAACGTCAAGTGATAAACGTTAACACGAATGAATTCAATTTTTCCCTCTACAAAAAAGGTAAATACGTTTTGTTTCTAAAATAAATAGGGGAGCCAAAATTTAAACGTTTCAAAATGTACATGGGATTTCTTATGTTGCGTCCGCCAAGTCAACACCCGGTATAGCACAGTACAGAGTAATGAATAATATTATTTCCTGCCAAGGGTTGTAGTGGAGTACTACCGTGGGCTGCTTGCTGGATATCAGCTGACCGGCTAAGTTTTTCCCCGGATATCCGGCAAAATTACAATCCATTGCGTCTTTACTAGTTATAGTAAATTTATCATAATTAGATTAAAAAAATACTGTTCACCACTGATTAAGTGGAGATATTATTTAAATAAAGGGTGTCGCAAAATTGATGCAAGATTTGAATATGCCGCCATTTGTGCAGTAAATTGTTAGCAACCCTGAGAAAACACAATTTGACATCTGAGGGTTAGTAAAAATGGAGCGTTACAGGATACAGCAACGTGTTTTCATTAGTGAACAATATCTCAAAAATAATGAAAGTTTGGCGGCCACAGTTCGGGGGCGCTCACGCCGGTCTTGTGCATTTAAACCTATGTATATACGTCGAAATACTACAATTTAGTTAGTCTTGGGGAGGGGGAGGGCCTAGCCCGCAAGCCACCCCCCTGGGTGCGCGGCTAGTCGGAATAGTGTTTTAGTTACGTTAACTGTGAAGAGATTAATTGAAAAATTCAGGGAGACGCTAAACACACTGTTCGTCCAAAAACAAACCGTTAAATGTCAATATCAAAGCAGTGCGTGAGATTGTTGGTGGACAAGAATTGCAAATTTCAAGAAGCTCTCTAAAGCGTATACTCAAAATGAAACATCAACAATGCTGATTTTTTAAGCACAATCATCCTAAGCGACGAAGCACATTTTCATCTTGATGGCTTTGTTAATCGAAAAAATTGCCGTGTTTAAGGTTCGGAAAACCCACATGTGATTATCGAAAAACAAATGCATCCGCAACGTGTCACTGTTTAGTGCGGATTTTGGGCTGGACCATACTTTATTGAAAATGAGGGTGGTCAAGCAGTGACTGTTACTGGTGCTCGATATCACGACATGATAACACAGTACTTTCTGCCGAAATTGGATGATATTGACCAATATGTGGTTTCAACAAGACGGTGCCACATGCCACGCAGCCCGTGAAACAATTCAATTACTGCATGAGACATTTCCTGGGCCCATATTCACAGTACCGATGCAATTTGTCATCGGTGAGAAGTTGCACTGAAATTACGTCATTTTAGGAAGAATTTACTCAACCGTTTAGGGTAAAAGTACGTCATTTCAGTGCAACTTCTCACCGATGACAAATTGCATCGTTACGGGCCCTGGTCGTGTACTCTCTCGTTTTGGTGATCAGAGTTGGCCTCCTGGATCGTGACACCATTTGATTTCTTTTTATAGGGTTATTTGAAGTAAAACAAGCCCACAACCATTCGTGCATTACAGAAGGTAATTAAACACTGTATCAACGAGTTTCAGCCACATTTATGTAGAATGGTCATGGAAAATTTCGACAAAAGAGTGCGTATGTGCCAGCAAAGCCGTGGAGACCTATTGCCTGATGTATTATTCTATAAATAACCCTAACCTATGTATAGTTCTTCCGAGAATGCAAGCAATATCTAGTTGTTTTCATTGCCATTCCGACATCTCTAAACTCCCTAAACACAACGTTAAAGCAAGCGTTTAATATATGACGTTTTGCTGGTACGACCCCACAGTGTTGCCGCTTCACCACTCGTAATAAATCTAGGCGAAAACTCCAATTCCGAGGAAACGTGAATTTGTTAAAACATTCCAATGCATGTTCAAATTTATATTAAGTATAAATGAAATTGCCAATTCTTGGTTGCAGAATACTTCAAACATTAAAAGTGCGATTCTTTTCGCAATCTACAACAAGTTAGTCTTACAAAGACTATATCAAACACTCATTGAAACAACTACTTCCCGGGCTAATACCCCGACGGACATTGAATTATACAACAGCAAACACTTGTTGTATAATTCAATGTCCGTCGGGGTATTAGCCCGGGAAGTAGTTGTTTCAATGAGTGTTTGATATAGTCTTTGTAAGACTAACTTGTTGTAGATTGCGAAAAGAATCGCACTTTTAATGTTCAAATTTATATTGATAAATGGCACTTTTATGTTATTTGGTGTAGATCTGGGCCCTCTCCTTGCTGCGTCACTACAGCTTAACCATAATTCACCACTTTTTAACCATTCATAACTCAACGTTAGGCATCTAGCACCTAACGTTTTCGGACGGGTTTTTAGGTTATGTTGAATGTTTACATGTACTCTTGGCAACAATGCGGGGACTTTACCCCCATTGACATATTGCCTGGATTCTTGGATATACTATATTTTATGATTCAATAAAAAAATAACAATGTATAGAATAAACACTGTGTTTTCTATTTAATTTAAATCTTGCGTTAATTTTAGGACACCCTTTATAACCTTTCATCACTGCAATCAATTGAAGCCACCGGAGCATCGGCAACATCTACAATTAGTCTGCTTTCGTTTCTCACCAAATCCATGAGGTATATTTTTCCATCAGAGCAAGCTGAAATTGTTTTTAACCATAGTATTACTTTGCAAAAAAAAAAACGAAAGTTCTCCTTCTACAAACCGGAAATGTGGCATCTGACGATAAATGGGTGCCGTTCCAAAGACGCCATCGAAGGAACCGTATTTTTGTACAAGATTTCCAATTCTGGCACTCTGTCTTCCGGCTGCATCTCCAAATAATCCAAAGGATTCGCCATGGAAAAAAAATCTAAAACAAGAGTAAACTGAGTCTTCCGACTTCCAAACTTATAGAAAAGAAATCTGAACAAACAAAAAACAGTCTTCTGGCTTCCAAACTTGAACCAAAAGTGATGCATATTTGCAATTTGAACAAAAATCAGTTGAGTTAGCAGATGGATCTTATTTGCACACTTACCATTATTGAGATTGAAAGGATCATCGAATATATACATCCTGGGAGCTAGAGCAAATGAAACACTCTGAATTATGGATTCATCGCGTTGGTGCGGGATCCAATATAGAAGTCTCACGCCAGTATCGAAAAATTGGATGTATCCTGCACCGTTAATTACAATCAAAAATCTAATAACAATGAAACAACATTAGCATAAACATCTAGAATATGACATATGTTCGAAAGCGTAAACGCCATCTAATGCCCATTACCTTAAGTAGCATCGTCAATAGCTGGCAAACTAAACGTTTGTATACAGCCTGAAACGCGTATAGAATTATTCGGTGAATGAATGAGTACTCAACACAAATTCATATTCTAGAATATGAATTTCATTTATTCACCGGATAACTATATACGCGTTTCAGGCTTCAACGCTATCATCAGTATAGTCCCGAACCAGTGCTTGAAGAATACTGATCATTTTGACCATTTATTATGGCCTGTGCAATTTACATATACAGGGTGTCCCATTTTAATCTGATCAGGTGAATATCTCGAGACACGTGCGTCCAGTTGAAAAACTTTCTGGATAAAAATTGGATAATTCGGAGGGGGACATCCGATGCTGTAACAAATTTCACCCCCCGACCTCTAGGGGGGTGGATAATAGGGGTGACTTTGAAATCTTAAATAGGAACCTCTATTTTGTATTACAGATTCAGAAAGAGAAAAAAAAAACTATGAAGGTTTTATTCGGGAACTTTTTTTATGTGCGATAGGTGGCGCTGAAATCGATAAACTGTGTTTTTCTAGAATAAGCCATCAAATAATTGTTTTCGTGACAATTTGTTATAAAAAACAGGTCAGATTGATAAAAATTTAAACACTTTCAACAATTTAAAATTTATAATTGAATAAATTCAAATTCAGAAATTTGAAAACTGGAAAATGTTTATTTTAATGCAATAAATACGTTTTTTAAATATTCTTTGTTATTAATGCATTAGCACTAAGACTGACAATAACACGTTACTCATACGCAGTCATTCAGATTCAGTTAAGTTTGTGTTACCATTATGAAATATCAATTACAAGAAATAATATTAGAAAAAAATAATTTTGTTCGGATCGTTAATTTTGTTACTTTAAAGAAAATAGCAACATAAAATCATGTTGCGTTTTTAGGCAAGTCATAAAATAAAAGAGCCGCGTATTTTGAACGTTGCATAACGTGGTAAACATTTCAAAAGAAAACCACGCAAACACTGTTTTCGTGTATTTCCGCGAATTACAAATCGATCCTTGTTTTAGAAGTTCTTAATATTTGTCAGTCAGTGTTGCTTCTGTGCTTTTACGGTACAGAGCTCTGCCCTTTTGCAATGTCTGATTATTCACCCAATGAAATTGTGGATATGATGATATGTGTTGGTCACGCGGGAGGAAACTACCGCGAGGCTGCGCGCGAATATCAACGTCGGTTCCCGCATCGGAGATGTCCGGGCTATAACACCATCATAAACCTGGAACGACGTGCTCGTGAAGGTCACCTCAGCCGGAAAAGAAAGAGGACGGTTTTGGATGACGACGACGATCCGGATGAGAGATTATTGACCGTTCTCGCGTTAGTTCATCTGAATCGGCACATAAGTCTTCGAGAAGTCGAAAAGGATGTTGGCATTCCTCGGTCTACTGCCCACCATTTGCTGAAACTGGAGAAACATCACCCCTACCACATCTTATTGAATCAGGCTTTGTCAAACGAGGACTTCGCTGCAAGGCTGGTTTTTTGCAACTGGGCTCAACGGAAGATTTGACAGGATGCAAGACTCTTCAACCGGGTCCTGTTCTCCGATGAAGCGACATTCCAAAACGTTGGCATTGTCAATCGGTAAGTGATAATTTTCCAGGTTCTTGCGTTAACAATGATTTTAATCAACAAGCTCTGACACTGCAAAAACACGCCAGAGTGAAATGTCTTAATCTTGTGCCAAATGTTACCAATTAAATAATCATCGTAAGCAAGACATCACCGTAATTCAAGACATGTGTCTCTTAATGCAATTCTCTTATGACTGAATGTATGTCGCTATGTGTCTTTTCACGTGAAACGTAATTTATCCAGAAAAAATAAACGTCTGAAATTAAGAGGGCTGTTTCAGCATTGAATTCCTGTAAGGGAAATGGATAACAGAATTAGTTTAACTAATGATTTTATATCTGATAATAGACACAACTGCCACTATTGGAGTGACGAAAACCCCCACTGGGTCCGGTCGATTGACCACCAACATCGATGGAGTGTCAATGTCTGGTGCGGCATCGTCGATTCGAAGATCATTGGACCTCACTTTTTTGAAGAGACGCTGAATGGGGAGCGATATTTGCAATTTTTAAGGGACGATCTTCCAGCCCTCTTTGACGACGTCTCTTATGAGACCAGACTGAATATGTGGTTCCAGCAAGATGGCGCGCCCTCCCATTTCGCTCGACTTGTTCGAAATTTTTTGGACGACCAGTTTCCGCAAAAGTGGATTGGCCGTGGAGGACCCGTGCAATGGCCACCCAGGTCCCCGGATTTGACATCTCCGGACTTCTTTTTGTGGGGTTACATCAAGGACGTCGTTTTCCAGCAACCGCCAACGACTCGCGAGGACATGAAAGTGCGTATAGCAGAAGCGTGCAGGGTTATAACGCCAGCTGTTTTTGAAGCGACTGTGCGCAATTTTAAAAAGAGAGTTCAACTTTGTATCCAGGAAAATGGCGGTCACATCGAACACCTAATAAAATTAGCCTTAAGCCTGCTTCAATATTACCTGAAATAATGCCTAAAATTTGGATGCATACGTGTGATAAAAATAAAATCTGTAATAAAAATAAGTTTATTCGTTGCCAAATTTAAGTAAGTTAATTGCATTTTGTCTCTCTCTCTCTCTATCTCTCTCTCTCTTTGTCCCTCTCCCTCTTTTGGGTGAACCTAAGGTGTGAAGGTAAGCCGATTTCATGTTGCTTATTTATGTATTTTTCTAACAGAATTCGTAAGTCCGATCTTACCTCTTAATGTTCAATTTTTCATTGTAATTAGTAATTTTGTAGAAAGTTTAGATAGTTTGACACTTCTCCGCCTCCACGAAGTTGAAGGTGTGTACATTTTTATCAATCTGACCTGTTTTTTTATCACAAATTGTCACGATAACAATTATTTGATGGCTTATTCTAGAAAAACACAGTTTATCGATTTCAGCGCCACCTATCGCACATAAAAAAAGTTCCTGGATAAAAACTTCATCGTTTTTTTTCTCTTTCCGAATCTGTAATAAAAAATAGGGGTTCCTATTTAAGATTTCAAAGTCACCCCTATTAACCGACCCCCCTAGAGGTCGGGGGGGTATATTTGTTACAGCATCGGATGTCCCCCTCCGTATCATGCAATTTTTATCCAGAAAGTTTTTCAACTGGATGCACGTGTCTCGAGATAATCGCCTGATCAGATTAAAATGGGACACCCTGTATTTGAAAGCGTAAACGCCATCTAATACCCATTAGCTTAAGTAGCATCGTCTATAGCTGGCAAACTAAACGTTTCTATACAGCAATTGTTTGTCAGTTGTTCTTGATATTTATATTCTATAAAATAAAGCCCTGTTGTGGACTATATACGCGTTTCAGGCTTCAACGCCATCATCAGTATGGTCCCGAACCAGTGCTTGAACAATACTGAACATCTTTGACCATTTATTATGGCCTGTGCAATTTACATATGTTCGAAAGCGTTAACGCCATCTAATGCTTATTAGCTTAAGTAGCATCCTTAATAGCTGGCAAACTAAACGTTTGTAATGAACAATTGGTAGTCAATTGTTCTTGATATTTGTATTCTATAAAATAAAGCCCTGTTGTGGACTAACAATTGCTATATATAAACGTTTAGTTTGCCAGTTATTGATTGATGATGCTACTTGGGCATTAGATGGCGTTTACGCTTTTGAACATATGTTAACATAAACTGATCATCAGACTAAAATCATACAGAAAACTAAGGTGAGAAAAAGCTTGAGCAAATGAAAATCCATTTAGTTTTAGTTTCTTAAATCTGAAATAAATCTCATATTCTCCCCACTAAGCGAATCCATTTAAGTAATGTTTCATCAACATTAAAACAACGTTTGATGTTGCTATATATAACGATATTTGTTTGTTTTTTGCTCAGTAGGTCCATGTAATATGAGATTTCTTTCAGACATAAGAAACTGAAACTAAATGGAGTTTCATTTGTTCATAAGCTAAAGCTTTTTCTTATATCCGTCAAGGATGTGGCTGTCTAAGATTTATTTATATTAAAAAAAACATTCACCTATCGATTGATTGAAAATAAACGATTGGATGGGACGAAACTTTGATCGACTTCACGTAAAACTTCTCGTGGTTCACGGAATGCTCGTCGAAATCTTCGGCGTAAATAGCGTTTCCAAACACTTGAATGTAACCCTCGTTTGTGCACGTGAAACACTCGTGACAATCGAGCACCGTCGTGCAATCCATAACTAAGCCAATTTTCTTTTTTAATTTTGGAATTACAGGCACGGCAAACACCTTCTTCTCAACGTCCTAAAATATATATACCATGCGATCATTTAAATGATAATTTAGAGTATTCTAAATGCGGTTGCCCAGAATTCTAACTGAATGGTGGAATAAATTTGAGGTTATGGTAAACTATGTGTTAACAGTCAGTAGTGCCAATCTAATTTAAAATTCAAAGCCTACTCTAAATTATGTTTTAAACGATCGCATGGTAGGTATACACAATTCCATTTGTTTCTGGATCTCGCCTAGCCATGCTTTCGTGTTGTTAAGTTGCAGTATCAACATTTACATTTTTTATTAGTTGCCACTCCTGATTCCTTATTTTAACAGTGTTGCAATAATTTATGATATCATAAGTAATCCTCTTTTTAATTTTCAAGAGGTTTATTGTTAATCTTGCAACAATTATTTCGCCATTCCTCCTTTTATTATTTCGCTTGGGGAATCTGGCTCAGAACAAACATCAGAAGATTCAGATGCAGGTTCTCTTGACTAAATAATAAAAGTGGAATGAGGGCTTAAAAATTGTTTGACATGAAAATTATCAGTATCACAAGAGGGTGGGAATAAATTTGCAATTCTACAAAAAAATACTGAGGGCCAACAGAAGAGAGAATGACCAAAATTAAGGTGGATGGATGGAGTTGATCAAAATGTGTTAACGGGAAGACCCAAGCGAGAAATACAAATGGATGACGAAATAAGTTTGCAGAGCCGAATTCATTATATTTGTTATATACAATATTATTGCTGTGTTTGTATGTACAAAAACCAAGTAGTAAATTTTGTTAATCTTAAAACTGCATATTATTATTCTTTTATATCTGAAAATTTGTAAAACAGGCAACAGTGTAAGATCACAATAGTCAGAAATTATAACCTTAAAATCGAACATCTGACAGTGACATTTAAAAACCCTGATTTAAAACACAACCAGCCCCATTTACAATACTTAAACTGTCACTTTTCCATAGCTAGGCGAGATCCAGAAACAAATGGAATCGTGTATATTTTTAGTACCCACTGAGCAAAAAACAAACAAATAACGTTATATCAACATTGTAGCAACATTAAACGTTGTCTTGATGAATGTTGATGAAACATTACTTAAATGGCTTTGCTCAGTGGGTAAATTACCGGTTTCGTCCAATAAATAAAATGATTTGTAACAGAACATTTTTCTTAACATCGAAACAATTTTGAAACTTGAATGTTGCTCGAGTGTTATTCATCAAAACTTGTGGCATTTATTGCTTTTTCAAAAGCGTTTAATTTGATATTAGGAGCGACTGTTTCCACTCCCAGACTAAGCATGAAGTAAAATTTCGAGTTTAGAAAAGCCTGGAAATTTGGTTTGGTCGCGTAGCGCGAAGCGCGGAGCGACCAAACCAAATTTTCAGGCTTTTCTAAACTCGAAATTTTACTTCATGCGCCAGGCGTATAAAACACTGAAACATTGTGAAATTCAAAATATACTGCTAAATTCTGGATTTTGACAATATATATTTTTCTATATTGAATATTAATACAGTAACAATATTTGCAGTCTATATTGTTTCTATATTGTATACTCATTAAATTACTAACGAGAGTCTATAAACTATCGGCATTCCAGTAGGTTCTAACTTCAGAAACATACGTCGTAATTAAATTCAGCACTGTCCCACTGAGCAAAAAATGAACAAATAACGTTATATCAACATTGTAGCAACATTAAACGTTGTTTTAATGTTGATGAAACATTACTTAAATGGATTTGCTCAGTGGGGTGACACTACCCAATAACATGTAATTAAATGTATTTGAAGTTTTCAAGATTCACCATTTCGTATGGCATAATCTAACATATATAATTTGTTTTTCAAAGCTACCGAGATGCCAATAGTTTATAGACACTCGTTATTATTTTTATTCTGGGTATAGACAATATTGTTTCTATATTGAATATTATTATAGTAAAAATATTGTTTCTTTATTGTATTCACATTAAATACCTATTATTTTTATTTTGGGTATAGACAATATTGTTTCTATATTGAATATTATTCTTATAGTAACAATATTGCTTCTATATCGAAGAAAAATATACTGCTAAATAAATATTAATAATAAACTGTCAAGGCAGAGTTAAAAATATACTGCTAAACGAGGGTATTTTGAAATTCACAATGAATCAGTGTTTTATACGCGTGGCGCATGAAGTAAAATTTCGAGTTTAGAAAAGCCTGAAAATTTGGTTTGGTCGCTCCGCGCTTCGCGCTACGCGACCAAACCAAATTTTCAGGCTTTTCTAAACTCGAAATTTTACTTCATGCTTAGTCTGGGAGTGGAGACCCGCGTTAGACGATCAATCAGAAACTTATTTTCAGTTTCCCTCATTGAAAATTTGTTCCATAAAATAAACGAATGCCTCGAAATGCATACCACTGCTTAGCATGTATCCTAAATGTAATTTTGTTCACGACAATCTTATAATTTAAAATTCAAAGCCTACTCTAAATTATGTTTTAAACGATCGCATGGTATGTATTTTTTCAGAGTACCCACTGAGCAAAAAACAAACAAATAACGTTATATCAATATTGTAGCAACATTAAACATTGTCTTAATGTTGATGAAACATTACTTAAATGGCTTTGCTCAATGGGTAAATTAACGGTTTCTTCCAATAAATAAAATGATTTGTAACAGAACATTCTTCTTAACATCGAAACAATTTTCAATCTTGAATGTTGCTCGAGTGTTATTCATCTAAATTTGTGGCATTTATTGCTTTTTCGAAAGCGTTTAATTTGATATTAGGAGCGAGTGTTTCCACTCCCAGACTAAGCATGAAGTAAAATTTCGAGTTGAGAAAAGCCTGGAAATTTGGTTTGGTCGCGTAGCGCGAAGCGCGGAGCGACCAAACCAAATTTTCAGGCTTTTCTAAACTCGAAATTTTACTTCATGCGCCACGCGTATAAAACACTGAAACATTGTGGAATTCAAAATATACTGCTAAATTCTAGATTTTGACAATATATATTTTTTCTATATTGAATATTAATATAGCAACAATATTTGCAGTCTATATTGTTTCTATATTGTATACTCATTAAATTACTAACGAGAGTCTATAATAAGTCGGCATTCCAGTAGGTTCCAACTTCAGAAACATACGTCGTAATTAAATTCAGCACTGTCCCACTGAGCAAAAAATAAACAAATAACGTTATATCAACATTGTAGCAACATTAAACGTTGTTTTAATGTTGATGAAACATTACTTAAATGGATTTGCTCAGTGGGGTGACACTACCCAATAACATGTAATTAAATGTATTTAAAGTTTTCAAGATTCACCATTTCGTATGGCATAATTTAACATATGTAATTTGTTTTTCAAAGCTACCGAGATGCCAACAGTTTATAGACACTCATTATTTTTATTCTGGGTATAGATAATATTGTTTCTATATTGAATATTATTATAGTAGAAATATTGTTTCTTTATTGTATTCACATTAAATACCTATTATTTTTATTCTGGGTATAGACAATATTGTTTCTATATTGAATATTATTCTTATAGTAACAATATTGCTTCTATATCGAAGAAAAATATACTGCTAAATAAATATTAATAATAAACTGTTAAGGCAGAGTTAAAAATATACTGCTAAACGAGGGTATTTTGAAATTCACAATGAATCAGTGTTTTATACGCGTGGCGCATGAAGTAAAATTTCGAGTTTAGAAAAGCCTGAAAATTTGGTTTGGTCGCTCCGCGCTTCGCGCTACGCGACCAAACCAAATTTTCAGGCTTTTCTAAACTCGAAATTTTACTTCATGCTTAGTCTGGGAGTGGAGACCCGCGTTAGACGATCAATCAGAAACTTAGTTTCAGTTTCCCTCACTAAAAATTTGTTCCATAAAATAAACGAATGCCTCGAAATGCATACCACTGCTTAGCATGTATCCTAAATGTAACTTTGTTCACGACAATTATATAATTTAAAATTCAAAGCCTACTCTAAATTATGTTTTAAGCGATCGCATGGTATGTATTTTTTCAGAGTACCCACTGAGCAAAAAACAAACAAATAACGTTATATCAACATTGTAGCAAAATTAAACGTTGTCTTAATGTTGATGAAACATTATTTAAATGGCTTTGCTCGGTGGGTAAATTACCGGTTTCATCCAATAAATAAAATGATTTGTAACAGAACATTCTTCTTAACATCGAAACAATTTTCAAACTTGAATGTTGCTCGAGTGTTATTCATCAAAATTTGTGGCATTTATTGCTTTTTCGAAAGCGTTTAATTTGATATTAGGAGCGAGTGTTTCCACTCCCAGACTAAACATGAAGTAAAATTTCGAGTTTAGAAAAGCTTGAAAATTTGGTTTGGTCGCGTAGCGCGAAGCGCGGAGCGACCAAACCAAATTTTCAGGCTTTTCTAAACTCGAAATTTTACTTCATGCGCCACGCGTATAAAACAGCGAAACATTGTGAAATTCAAAATATACTGCTAAATTCTGGATTTTGACAATATATATTTTGTCTATATTGAATAATAATATAGTAACAATATTTGCAGTCTATGTTGTTTCTATATTGTATACTCATTAAATTACTAACGAGAGTCTATAAACTGTCGGCATTCCAGTAGGTTCTAACTTCAGAAACATACGTCGTAATTAAATTCAGCACTGTCCCACTGAGCAAAAAATGAACAAATAACGTTATATCAACATTGTAGCAACATTAAACGTTGTTTTAATGTTGATGAAACATTACTTAAGTGGATTTGCTCAGTGGGGTGACACTACGCAATAACATGTAATTAAATGTATTTGAAGTTTTCAAGATTCACCATTTCGTATGGCATAATCTAACATATGTAATTTGTTTTTCAAACCTACTGAGATGCCAATAGTTTATAGACACTCGTTATTATTTTTATTCTGGGTATAGACAATATTGTTTCTATATTGAATATTATTCTTATAGTAACAATATTGCTTCTATATCGAAGAAAAATATACTGCTAAATAAATATTAATAATAAACTGTTAAGGCAGAGTTAAAAATATACTGCTAAACGAGGGTATTTTGAAATTCACAATGAATCAGTGTTTTATACGCGTGGCGCATGAAGTAAAATTTCGAGTTTAGAAAAGCCTGAAAATTTGGTTTGGTCGCTCCGCGCTTCGCGCTACGCGACCAAACCAAATTTTCAGGCTTTTCTAAACTCGAAATTTTACTTCATGCTTAGTCTGGGAGTGGAGACCCGCGTTAGACGATCAATCAGAAACTTATTTGCAGTTTCCCTCATTCAAAATTTGTTCCATAAAATAAACGAATGCCTCGAAATGCATACCACTGCTTAGCATGTATCCTAAATGTAATTTTGTTCACGACAATGTTATAATATGTGCATTATTCAAATGTGTGGGCAGCATAAATGGGGTGCATTTAATACTCAAGTACATTAAACACGGGATTTGCTTGATTAATGTGGTTTTTTAACACAAATATAAATAATTGCCTAGTTCGATTTTTTGCCGCTATACAGTAACAGCGCTGTGCTAGACCATGGTGGTGAAAACGTCGTCGACGCCATTTTGTTAAAGTACAAAGTAATCGCGTCAACATCTCCGCCGTTCTCACTAGTTTAACCCGCGTAGAACGCGTTTGTAAACATACATCATTCTCAAATCGGTTAAACAATTGCGCTTCTATTCGTCGCGAGTGTTTTTTTTAAAGCGGAACAAACGTTAAGGGGTCATATCTACCTGTAATTTTTCAAAAAAATCGATTTTTTTATTCGATAAATTGAAAGACTGAACATTTAACATTGTTGTCCAAAAAAGTTCAAATTGATCCGATGAAAATTGACGAACATATGCGGAATATAAGAATACCGCTTTGAGGCCCAGGTAGCGCGCGCCTGCTGCGCGCGGAACAAAAGCGGCGCATGCGCGTTCCGAGTTGCACGCCAATAAGTTCTGAACACGTAAAAATACTGATTAGCATAACCTCAAAAACTAGAAGTGCCGTGCGCGAAACGAGGTTGCGTTTGAGTTGATTTTTTGTCCGAGCGAAATGAGTCCTCGCAACACCAAAGATAAAGGATCGCGAGAATTGCGGTCTTCGCGGAACTTTCGCAAAAGTTTATCAAAAAAAAGACATCCGGTGAACCCGAAATTAATTGAAAGCGATCCTGCCAGCTCCGGCGCCTCAGCGAAAAAGTTGAAACTGGCCTCTGATGTGCCGGAAAATGCATCCGTAGAATACCGCGTAATAAATTTCATTACTGTTTTTGCTACGATTGCAACATTCGTGAAGTGCAAAGACTGTGGGCAAAAAGTGGAGTTCGGGACCGCCAGCACTCGTGGACTCGGATTTAAAATCACATTGTCGTGTGATAATTGCCCAACTCGATACGTTACGTCTTGCTCTCTAATAAAAAATACCTACGAAGTGAACCGAAAATTCATCTTCACGATGCGGCTGCTGGGTATTGGTTTGAAAGGAGCTACACGATTCTGTGGACTGATGGATATGCCGCCTTTTCTCCGTCAGAGTACTTATGGCCTAATTGTAAAAAATATTCATGATGTGGTGCAGTTCGTCGCAAAAGGTTTTTTCAGTGAAGCTGCCAAGGGAGAAATCGATCAAACCAGGAAGGAAACGCGTGCTCTGAATTCAGTTGATCTAGTCGTTTCTGGGGATGGAACGTGGAAGAAACGAGGCTTCACTTCGTTGTTCGGAGTTTCTTCAATCATAGGTTTCTACAGTGGCAAAGTTTTGGATGTACTCATCAAAAGTTTGTTCTGTAAAGAATGCCAGTTTTGGAGAAAAAATCAGGGCACGGCTGAATATGAAGAGTGGGAGGAAACACATGCATCTAAATGTCAGACAAATCATATCGGATCATCTGGAAAAATAAAGGGAGATAGCATGGTCGAAATGTTTCAACGTTCCGAGGAATTATACGGCGTACGGTACAAGTACTATACACCATTCCATTTGTTTCTGGATCTCGCCTAGCTATGGAAAAGTGACAGTTTAAGTATTGTAAATGGGGCTGGTTGTGTTTTAAATCAGGGTATTTAAATGTCACTGTCAGATGTTCGATTTTAAGGTTATAATTTCTGACTATTGTGATCTTACACTGTTGCCTGTTTTACAAATTTTCAGATATAAAAGGATAATAATATGCAGTTTTAAGATTAACAAAATTTACTACTTTGATACTGTAAAAATTTTCTAAGGAAAATAATTTTAGCTGCAACAACATGTTTTTGTTCACAGAGAATTTTGCGCCCATTAATTAATTTGAATTTATACCCCATACTTTTAATAACCCTATAAAGTGTTGTTCTACTCCCATGGAACTCATAATTTTCTTTCATATCATTCAAAAGATCTCTCAAAGTAAAATACTGATTTCTAGAGTTATATTGCCAAATTAGTTGTTGCAGATCTTTTCTAGCTAGGTGATTCCAAAAATGGCTGTTTTTAGATCGTTTGCCAGAAGTAGTAGATTTCAATTCGTCAGGTCTTTGTCGTAAAATTAATTGTAATGAAGATTTCCTTACCTGAAACGTAATTATCTTTAATTAAATATATATGATAATTAAAATACTAGACATACCCCAAAAATATCTATTAAAATCGTAATAATATTGTGATGCTGTAGATTTGGATTACTTTGCCTAAAATGTTTGTAGGATTTCAGAATTTGTAACCTTTTTGATTCAGAGATAATCTTTGGCATGTTAATATTTAATATGTGTCTGAAATTATTTTTCACTTTGACATTGACACAGCATTGCAACACTAGATTAATTTGATTTAATAATAAAATGCTCGAAGAAGCGACCGCGTGGCGAAATAATTGTTGCAAGATTAACAATAAACCTCTTGAAAATTAAAAAGAGGATTACTTATGATATCATAAATTATTGCAACACTGTTAAAATAAGGAATCAGGAGTGCCAATTAATAAAAAATGTAAATGTTGATACTGCAACATAACAACACGAAAGCATGGCTGGGCGAGATCCAGAAACAAATGGAATATATTATACATAGGCGACGGCGATTCCACAACAGAGTACGTTGTGGAATCGCCGTCGCCTATGTCGGTCAAATCGGACCCATACCAATCCAACCCACCAGTCGTGAAGAAGGAGTGTGTCGGACACGTGCAGAAGAGGATGGGCAGTCGACTTCGCGCTTGCAAAAAAGCCAACAAAGGAATCCGTGGAAAGGGGAAGCTCACTGCAAAGATAATTGATAAATTGACTGTTTACTACGGCTTGGCTATAAAACGTAATTCTGACTCCGCCGAGAAAATGAAGAATGACATTTGGGCTACGTTTGATCATTATCGATCCACTGACGAACATCCAGTTCACGACAAGTGTCCAGTGGGATCTGAGTCATGGTGTTCGTGGCAACGCGCGCAGGCTGAGGGAACGCTCAGCTCATTGCATCACGAGTAACCTTTGCCAGCCTCCGTCCTGAAAGTCATAAAACCGATCTATGAGGATCTCAGCAAGAATGAACTTTTGGAGCGGTGTGTTGGAGGTTTCGACCAAAATAAAAATGAAAGCCTCAACCAGCTGATTTGGAAAATTAGTCCAAAAATCATTCCATCTGGGAAAGTGAGCGTTGAAATTGCCGCCTATGCAGCGTCTGCGATGTTTAACGAGGGACATGCTGCGTTACTGAAGATGTTTCGAGTCAATGGGGGTCAACTGTGGGCGCAACTTGCACCAATTTATCAGGTCTGAGGACATCACCCGGGTCAACGTCAGTAACCAGCGAGCGCAGCAGAACACTCGAGAGGCGAGATCACAGCGCAGACAGCAGCAAATAAAGTTTCTGAAGGCCATACATGAGGTAGAAGGGGAATCATATGGTCCAGGAATCGATAATTCTATGTAAGTGCCAAAAATTATTACTTATAATACCGCGAATACAACTTAAAACTTTAAACGCGATTATCTCGAAAACATATTTTTAAAGTCGGTGACAGCAATATTTCAACATCTACGCATCCGATTTGATTGATTCTTTTTGTTCCTGGTTTAGAACTATTTTATTAAGGCCGCGATCGTTCGCATTTTGCCTATTATGAAAATTCGACTTTATATAGCCTTTTTAATACAGCTTTTTAGCCCCTAAAAATGACTCTTTGATTTGAAAGGCCGCCATTTTGTAAAAAAAAAATTGATCCAAAAATCTTCGATCGCGGCCTAAATTCACTAATTCTTAACGCAACCTCCTTTGAATTTCTAATTTCAGATGATTCCTGCTCCTGTACGAGCTGTCACCGCAAGACGCCTTTTTTAAAAGACCTCCTCTTGGGAGCGGCCTCCTGGAGTACCCTGACGTAGTGGTCATTAAGTTTAATAAAATTTAAAAGTCTAATGTGCGATTAATAAATGTGTAAAAGCAGATTTGGAATACGTTGTTTACTTCTCAAGAAAAAAAATACAAAAAATTCCGTTTTATACAGTCTTGCAGGTAGATATGACCCCTTAACACCGTGAAAACTCAATCGAAACGGAAGAGTTCGTTTTTTGTGCAAAGAGCATGTTTCTATGTAACTTAGGCTAAAGGGTAGACCGTGTGAGTATTATTTATTGTTAAACGATTGTTTATATTTGTGTTAAAGTGAAATTAACCCTATAACACATTCAAATCATAATACCGCAATTTGTCATCATTTATCTGTCAAATTATTATAAAACAAAACCGACCATTGAGACTGACGCGTATTTGATAAATATATATAATAAATGTTATGTTGTATATTGTTGTTGTCGTGAACAAAGTCTAGTGTATAACTCGCATATAATGGCTATTTATCACTCGAACGACTTGCTCCACTCGCCTTCGGCTCGTTCCGCAAACCCCGTTCTCGTGATTAATAGCTATCATTATATGCTCGTTGCACAATATACTATTAAATCGTTAATCAAGAAGTGGAAAAACTCTTGATACCATTCCAACATACCAATTTCAAAAAAACGACTTGCTTCTCGAACCCAATCATGACGCATTCTTGGACATTCGGGTGAAAACAGATCCTTTTCGGATCACCGTACGCTTTCTTTCCAGGATACATGAAGATATCTATTATTTAACATTTCCGTTAAAGTTATAGATTCTGTGTTTGTCAAAAGGTTATCATTTATCTCGATTACCGTCAGGTTTTTCATGTCCGTAAGTCCAAAACCACAATTTGATCACAGGATTCTCTTCTGGGTGTATGGTAATCAAATATTTTCCGTTCGGACTTAATCCAACTAAACGCGCTCCCATATCCGTATTTTCATTGAGTATCGTTAAAATCGTCTCACTAACAAAAAAAAAAGAAAAAAACGGTGAGTAATTTTAAGTAACAGCATTTATTCAGAATTGTTGAAAAAACTGTCTATTCAAATTGTTCAAATCATAAATCTTTTCACTAAGCAACAAACACATATAAGTAATGTTTCATCAACATTAAAATAACGTTAAATGTTGCTACAATGTTCATATAACGTTATTTGTTTGTTTTTTTGCTCAGAGGGAAAAAACAAACAAATAACGTTATATCAGCATTGTAGCAACATTAAACGTTAATTTAATGTTAATGAAACATTACTTAAATGTATTTGCTCAGTTGGTTCAGTTCCGTCCTTTGTGTACTTTTTGTTAGCTATCATTATTTTATTGGCACTCGCTCTGAAGAGTTGAAATTGTTATTTAACTCACCCAATAAATGTATCTGTAATCATAATCATACTATTTTGTCCAATATCCGATGTTACCAAATATTTTCCGGTACTTTCTACCGATGCAGAAACTATTGTATTACTCTGCAATCATTGAAATAATTCTTCTATTAGAGTGCGATCGTTTAAATTATGATTTAGAGTAGGCTACATTTTTTTGTGCGGTTGCCCCCAAACGCTAATTGAATGATAGAATAAATTTGAGGTTATGGTAAACTATGTGTAAACAGTCAGTAGTGCCAATCTAATTGAAAATTGAAAGCCTACTCTAAATCATATTTTTAACGATCGCACGGTAGTTCACTCATAAAGAAAAACAAAATAAAATTAAGAATTTCATTTAAAAAATCGCTCCTCAAATCGTTAAATATAAAACCCACTGAGCAAAAAACAAACAAATAACGTTTTACAACATTGTAACAACATTAAACGTTGTTTTAATGTTGATGAAATATTACATTAATGTTTTTGTTCGGGCCCGCCGTGGCCGAGCGGTTGAGCCGCCGGTTTCGCCAATCGGACACGGAGGTGATCTGGGTTCGATTCCCAGCGGAGGCGAGTAATTTTTCTAACGAAAAATACTCGTCTCCGGTTCCATGGATGTGTGTGAATGTGTTATGACGTCCAAACAGTCGAAATATATTTTAAAAGATATTATAAATCAACGTTAGTGGCTGAATGGTAATACCTATGCCAAACAAACCAAAAAAAAAATGTTTTTGTTCAGTGGGAACATTTTGTGAATCCAGTGTTTGTTTGTTTTTGTGTGCATGAATACTTAGAACAAAAAGAAAAACTCCACATACATGTCCGTGAATAAATTTCATTCGTTCATATTCGTAATCATAGATGACTCCCTTGTGCGAGCAGGTGTAAAAAATTTCGTGTCGATTTCTGGACATCAGACAAATCGGCTGGACGGAAAGGTTGTATCCAAAATTTCTTTCCAAAATCTGTAGAAATAATTATCAGTTATAATTTCATGTACAGTTGCGAGAGAAAAAAACTATTACAGCATGGAGTTCGAGCCACTGTTCACGACAATCTTATAATATGTGCATTATTTAATTGTGTGGGCAGCACAAATGGGGTGCATTTAACACTCAAGTACATTAAACACGGGATTTGCGTGTTTAATGTGGTTTCTCAACACGAATATAAATAATTGCCTTCTTCGATTTTTTCCGTTATACAGTAATAGCGCTGTGCTAGTCAAATCAGCTTCTTTTGTCTTACATTTGACTATGGTGGTGATGACGTCGTCGACGTAATTTTGCTAAAGTACGAAGTATTCGGGTCAACATCTCCGCCGTTCTTACTAGTTTAACCTGCGTAAAACGCGTTTGTAAACATAAATCATTCTCAAATCGATTAAACAATTGCGCTTTTATCCGTCGCGAGTATTTTTTTAAGCGGAACAAACGTTAACACCGTGAAAACTCCATCCAAACACTGCAAAAATAGCGATTTTTTTCTTGTAAAACAAACTTGTCATGTACAGGTTAACAACAATTGTTTTCTTATTCAAAAAGACGGTGCTATTTGTTGCTGTTTCGTGTTTGTTAACATGCACTTCATTAGCAACGTCTCTAATGCTAACGCCATCTCTAAACGGACCGTTATTATCGCTTTTTGTGTTTCAGTCAGTTGAGGCATGTCGACGTTAATTAAATTTTGTTTGACATTTCCGCAGAGTTGTCAATTTGATTGACAATTTGAAAAGCCAAAGTGAGTCCAGTTTACATAGCCAATTATTTTGCTGTACTAGTTTTTTTCTCTTGCAACTGTACTTGACACAGTGGCGGCTGGCTGTTTAAATGACTGGGAAAGTGCTAATGCCTAAATATTTATTAAATATTAACAAATGTTTCAAACATACAAACGGTTCGATTTTTTCTCCAACATTTCCCCAATTCAACCGATCCGCAGAAGATCCGAGCGAATCGTCGTAAATGGACAGTTTTTCGTGATCGTCGTAAACTTTATGGTTCACCAGAGTGGCGTGAAGAACTTCCGAAACAGTCGCTTGAACTTCCGTTGTTGTGTCAGTCGTTGATGATGAAGTTTTGTAAGCGCATCTGCAAATCGAACCTTCATCTGATTTTTCTTCCGCTAAATAATCCTCGATGTTCGTTGAAAATTTTGATAATCCGGAGAAATCCATATCCATATTGGAAAACTCTTGTACCCTATAAGTGGATGTTGTTTTGGTGTATGTTTCATCGTCGTTTGTAATATCTTCCCCTCCCTACAAAATATAAAGAGTAAAAAAAGCAGTAGTCTGTTACTATTGTTTCTATTATCTCTATCATCTCTACTATCTCTACTGCCTCTACTTTATCTATTGTCTCTGTCTTTACTGTCTCTACTTTCTCTATTGTCTCTGTCTCTACTTTCTCTATTATCTCTACCATATCTACTGTTTCTGCTGTCTCTACTGTTTCTACTGTCTCCACTGTCTCTGCTGTATCTACTGTATCCACTGTCTCTGCTATATCTACTGTCTCTACTGTCTTGACTGTTTCTACTGTCTCTACTGTCTCGACTGTCTCTATTGTTTCTATTGTCTCTATTGTCTCTACTGTCTCCACTGTATCTACTGTATCTACTGTCTCCACTCCTAATGAAAAAATCCATATAAGTAATGTTTCATCAACATTAAAACAACGTTTAATATTGCTACAATGTTGATATAACGTTATTTGTTTGTTTATTGCTCAGTAGGCTGTATCTACTGTCTCTACTGTATCTACTGTATCTACTGTATCTACTGTATCTACTGTACCTACTGTATCTACTGTATCTACTGTATCTACTGTATCTACTGTATCTACTATCTTTACTGTCTCTACTGTCTCTACTGTCTCTGATGTCTCTACTGTCTCTACTGTCTTTACTGTCTTTACTGTCTCTACTGTCTCTACTGTATCTACTGTGTCTACTGTATCTACTGTATCTACTGTATTTACTGCATCTACTGTCTCTACTATCTCCACTGTCTTTACTGTACCTACTGTCTTTACTGCCTCTACTATCTTTACTGTATCTACTGTATTTACTGTATCTACTGTCTCTGCCGTATCTACTGTCTCTACTGTTTCTATTGTCTCTACTGTCTCTACTGTCTCTACTGTCTCTACTGTCTCTACTGTCTCTACTATCTCTACTGTCTCTACTGTCTCTACTGTCTCTACTGTCTCTACTGTCTCTACTGTCTCTACTGTCTCTACTGTCTCTACTGTCTCTACTGTCTCTACTGTCTCTACTGTCTCGACTGTCTCGACTGTCTCGACTGTCTCGACTGTTTCTACTGAATAATCATTTTTCAGAGGAAGAAAAACAACCTAATCATTTCTTCAATCCTTATTTTGTAACATTGTTCTCTTCTCGTCATAAAATGTAGAAGAACTAAAAGGCAAACATTGAATTAACCAGAAAGATCATGCCAGCAACTCCTCCAGCCAACTTTTTAAAAATATTCCTTAGAGATATTTTTGTTAGTATTGCCAATAATACATAAAACTCTAGGACCCTATTTAAAATTCCTTATGCAAAATTCCTACAAAATCATACCCTTAAGACAAGTTTTCCGCGTTTAGAAAGCGGTTCTTCCCCTCTTAACAAAATACTAGGTGAAATTTTATGAAACCACGGTTATTCTTTGGAATGTTTAAACGTTAGAAATATATTAAAAATACAAATGCTGACAACACACATTTATTTTACTAAGTGAAATCCTTAATAATTGGAAAATAAAAATTATCCACTTACTTGTGATGAAGTTATCGGAAAGTCGGTTTCCTCTTCATTTTCTTCGATACCTCCAAGTTCCACATTAACGTTTAGGTCCACATCGGGGGTCACCCCCTGTTCCTGTACCTGTTCCTTTACTTCTTCCTGTACTTGTTCCTGTACTTGTTCCTGCACTTGTTCCTGTACCTGTACTTCCTTTGTAGAATCTCCATTTTCTGACATTTTTTTCTCCCAAGAGCAGTTGTCAAAATATGATTAGATTAGGTGAGTGACATTTAAAATTAGCTGGTTTTCAACTTCATCAAGGCTCTCTTAATTTAACCCCTTGACCAACAATTTAAAATTACATTTAAGAAACATACAGGGATTTGTTCTTTTAAGCATATTTTTACATGTTCCAAAACAAATTTCGCCCGACCGTCAAATTAATCAAAATTATAAACATTTGTAAAATTCATTACGACAAGATCAAACACACTATATTTTGAATTGTGGAGGCTTCTACTTTGTTATACATATTAATTTAATAATAAAACAGTTTTATTTATTTGAAAGTGTTTTGATTGTGTCTCAAAAAAATGTACTAACACTTCGAATGACAAAAAAACATTATTTATGAACATAGAGAGAAGTTGAAAGGCTTCAAATACATGTAATTGAAGAATAATATTCGCAAATGTTTAAATTTATGACAATTATTATCCAGACAACGCTGAAGACGTGCACCAATTGATTCGCAAACGTCACGAAACAGGTCATTTAGAATATCGCAACATTGTCTTTCAATTTTCAGTTTCAATGCATCAATTATTCTTGGTTTGGTGAGATAAACTCTGTCATTGATGTATCCCCAGAAGAAGAAGTCCATGGGCGTGAGGTCTGAGGAACGCGTAGGGTATTCAATGCTACTTCTTCGTCCAATTCATGTGTCTGGAAAAGCTGCATCGAGGTGAGCTCGTACATCGCGATAGAAGTGGGGTGGTGCTCCATCTTGCTGAAAGTAAATCTCGTCGTCATCACCAAGCATCTCTGTAATGTGTGGACCGACAAACTTCTGCAGCAGGGTGAGGTAACTCTCACCAGTGATAGTTCCGTTAAAAAAAATGGTTCTATTATACCCAATGCGGATGCCCAATGAGGATGCCCAACGCGAATATCCCACACCACACTGTTACTCCTGGTAAGTGTAAATAGTGTTCAATTGTTACATGAGGAATTATAGGAGCCTAGTACGTGCAATTCTGGCGATTAATGGAGCCATTCCACTGAACAAATCCATTTAAATAATGTTTCATCAACATTAAAACAGCGTTTACTGTTGCTAGAATGTTGATGTAACGTTATTTATTTTTTTTTGCTCAGCAGGGATTTAATTTAAAGGACGCCTCATCACTCCACACAATTTTGTGTGGAAACCCTGAATCTTCTGCACATTTTACTAGATATCGTTCACAGAATTAAACTCTCCGGTCAGGATCATCTCCGTTAAGAACATGGATTAGTGTTAGAATGTAGCATTTCCAGCGCAGACACTTCATGATGCGATGGACGCTATCTTTTGAGATGTGGGTCTCCCGAGCAGTTTGTCGAAGAGATTTCTGTGGAGATCAAAGGAGTGTTTCCTGCACCTGCTCTTCTTTTCCAGTGCTCGTGGATGTCCATGCTCGTCCAGAACGTTTCTTCTTGACGTTGTGAACGGTTCCATCTGCTTCAAATTTATCCCTAATGCGTGCAATGGTCCAGTGCGTTGGTGGCGATTTTTCGAATTTCCTTCTGAGCCGTCTTTGAACTTTCGTGGCGTTTTCGGTCTTCCAATAACGTTTCAGAACAAACTTTCTCTCTTCCTCTTCCATGTTAAGCTGACGCTATCTTTTGAGATGTGGGTCTCCCGAGCAGTTTGTCGAAGAGATTTCTGTGGAGATCGAAGGAGTGTATCCTGCACCTGCTCTTCTTTTCCAAGGCACGTGGATGTGCATGGTCGTCCAGAACGTTTCTTGTTGACGTGGGGTTTTTGGTCTGCCAAAAACATTTCAGGACAAACTTTCCCTCTTCCTCTTCCAAGCTAAGTTGATTTACTCCCATGCTGTGACACTAATTACACCTGCAAAAACATAAAAGGCAGCATGTTAGCGACAGTCAAAGTGTTAGTACATTTTATTGAGACACCCTGTATATTTTAAATTTCACAATCTTTCAGTGTCTAACACTCGTGGCGTATAAAGTAAAATTTCAAGTTTAGAAGAATAAATAGAGACTACAAAAATTAAATCTAAGCATAATATATAAAATTACGAACATGTTTTTCGTGTAAAATGCATTCGTAATTTCATATATTGTATGTTCAATAAAAAAAAAACCTCTAGAGTTCCAAGATTTAATCTTTTTTAAATTTAAGTTAGCTACACGCTTTAGGAATTGTCATATCTTGTGATTATGTGAGCTTATTAAATGAATTTCAGTTCGTCTCTTTAACATCACGGAGAGAAGAATTCAGTGCAACGTTTTTGCGTAAATTAATTGAAAACAAAGTTGACTGTCCGCAATTACTCTCTAATATTAATTTTCATGTTCCATGTATATTGTCAAGACACAGCAGCACATTTCATATTCCACACTCAAGAACAAATATTTTACGTAAGTCACCCATCTTTCATACGTCTGTTAATTCAAATAATTTATTTAGCGATATTTTTGTTGGTGACCATGTATAACACTTCATACCATAAATTAAAAATTGTCTTGTACTTATATTCCTAAGTTGTATCTTTTTGTGCTATTTTTGTATTACTATTTAGTTTTTATTTATATTTTTGTCTCTGTATTGGTCTTCCGTTGGGCAAATAAATATTATTATTATTATTATATAATGCGTCAGCCATAATAATTATAATGTATAATTTCAGAGTTGCCAACCTACAATTTATTCCATGGCACACTAGGGGTTTTATTTTATTGAAAATACGACATTATGTTTAAAGTGTGCAAACTAGAAGAAGCGTACGCTTATTTTCTCGAATTCAAATATTGCTGAATTATTATAAAATCTAAATTTAGATAGAATTTCTTTAACTGGTTTTAAAAATGTTCTTTTGAAATTATTAAATAAACACACCGCATCCTTGGTTTTATAATTTTCCAAAATGAATATTCACACAATACAAATCGGATCAGACACGAATGGTCGTTTAACATAAATCTACTACGTTTGAGTATAAGCGTAGGTCAATATCCGCTTTTATTAGTAAATATAAATTAACATTGAATGACAAAACGATTTCATAAAATCAAGGTTTTCCCGATGATTATACGCCACAAGCAACAAAAATAAATAAACTACTCACTGACACATCGTTTGAGTATTTCACCGCAGGATACAACTCTAGCTCTATTGTGTTCGAGTTTTTTTTTCTCTTTCATCAACGCAAATTACTTTTTTAATTCGCCTAAACTCGGCACTCGAGTAGAAAGTTTGGTTCGTTGAAAAAAAGTATGTAATAAGAAGAAAGTTTTAAACAAGTTAATCATTTTTTAAATATTCCTGCCAATTTTTAATCTAGTTATACCAAATTTTCAGGCTTTTCTAAACTCCAAATTTTAGTTTATGCTTAACCAAGAAGGTGAGACACTAGGAGGTTAAGCATTTTTATTTAAAAGATTTTGGCCCATTTGCACCCCGATTTATTTACTTTAATCAACCACTAATCATTGATTTAACCTCTGATTTGTAAGATATCCTAAACCTGTCTCTTTTATCATTATGCGATTTCGTAAATAATTTATACATAGCATTACTGTGTTTTTAAAGAGTACTATTTACTGATTAACTTAATCGACTTGGGTGCAAACGGGCATCTAACGTTTAAGGGTCAGTTGCACCAAACCGGTTGAGTACAACTGGTTCAACTCTGAACTGTAGTTCAAAGTGACATTAGAACAATAGGACCTGTCATCTTGAACTCGAGTTCAGCTTGAACTAAAGTTCAACGTTTTTAGTGCAACTGGGTCTAAATAATAATAACACGATGGTTCATAAAAAATGTAATTATAGTTATATTAGTTTAATTACTGTTTTAATAATTATAATTACAAAGTAGAGTTATTACTTTATCAATAATTATAACTACAAAGTAAAGGATTACTTTTTAAATAATTATAATTACAAAGTAATGCATTTCGTTTCCTATAATAATAATTACAATGTAATTATAACTATAAATGTAATTACATTTTTGCCCACCACTGTTGTAAATGGGTTATTGTAGTGTCCCTGTATTAATAATAATAATAATAATAATAACTTTATTGTCCAACAGGATAAACCCAATTACAGAACAAAAATTTGAATAAATAAGAAAAGGACAGATACATGTAAGTTCGTGAACAGTGAATACATATTACAGGATAGTATGATTTATTGAATAAAAATATCGTTGAATAATTTTTCGGAGCACTGGCACAACACAGTCACTGGTGAACGCTGCAACACATTAGAGCGCGCCGTTAGTAAGCGGAATGTTGATGAAAACCGTGTAAACTTCACAGGGACATTAAACGGAACCCTTGCAAGAATTTCTGGACAGTCGATTTTCCCATCTACGAGTTTTTTCATAAACGAGGCACATCTCAAAGTTCTTCTGTCGGCGAGGGATTCGAATTGGTGACGCTGAAGAAGTTCATCGTTCGAAATTCCAATCGGAGGATAAGAGTGGTCAAGTTTAAAAGAGAGACATTTTAAAAACCGGCGGTGAAGACGATCCAACACAAGAGAGTGACTAGCATAAATAGGAAACCAGATTAAACTGTTATATTCCAACTTACTCAATACGAAGGCGGAATATCGAGATTTAATAGCATCAACATTGGAAAAGTCGCGGCTAATACGTAGAATAAATCCCATGGCCTTAGACGCATTTGTTCGGACTGAGTCAATATGAGGTTTAAAAGAGAGCTGGCTATCAAATGTAACTCCTAGATCCTTGAAAGTGCTACATCTGGACAGAGACATTCCATCAATTTGATAATTTGATTCAATTGAAGTACGGGTGCGAGAATAGCTTACCACACAACATTTGTTGACATTAAGTAATAAATTGACTCTTTTACACCAATCAGCAATAATGTTTAAATTTGATTGTAGAATGTCTACGTCCTGTACGGATTTTATGTTAAGATATATTTTGAGATCGTCAGCATATGCCAAAACAGGACACGTAAATATGCCTAATAGATCATTAATAAAAATGTTAAATAGGAGGGGTCCTAGGCAAGAGCCCTGCGGAACACCAGTGGTAGGAGAAAATTCGTAGGATTTAAAACCATTGTAAAGTACATAACAGGAACGATTAAGTAGGTAAGACCGAAGAAGTTTGGTGACCGCAGGGACCGCACCCAACAGGCTAAGACGATGAATTAGAAGCTCATGGTCAATTGAGTCAAAGGCGCGTGAAATGTCAGTGTAGATAACGTCAACTTGACCACGACCATCCAGGGCATCAGCCAAGTATTGGGAGACTGTCGCCAGATTTGTTGTTGTAGATCTAGCCGGCATAAATCCGTGTTGATATTGTGATATAAAGGAACCCACACCTTTAAATATGTCATTGTACAGCACAATCTCAAAGATTCGTAGTTTTATTGGTCGTGAGTTCTGTTTTGTAGCATCAAATTTCCCTAATCGCTGAGACTAAACTTGACAGATACATCCAACTTATTCAGCATATTTTTAAGAAATACAGTATCAAGTTCCGACTGTTGGTGCTTAGACTTACCATCTTCAGGTAAATTATAAATAATGACATTTCTGGATCTTTTAGTGCATTCGTAGATCTCTGCTATCATTTCTTCAGAGTTATTACAGATATAAGAGTTATTGCCAGGTGTAACATTCTTATATGAATTTTCTTTTAACTCGTTAATTTCAGCCTTAAGCTCATTAACTAGCGTGATGAGCTTAGGTATTTGCTGAAACCCTTTCTCACAATCCAGGCAGATGTATTTAATGCGTCGCTTAGGATTTTGACGTAATTCCAGACACTTAAACTCCGATGAACTTAAATCGGAGCATTTTGCATGAATGTGCTTAGGTAATTATTGTAACAATAGGAAAATAAAAGTTAAAATAAAAATTTAAAAAGAATAAATAAATAATCATGAATGAATTTAAATGAATGGATTGATATTGTCCTAGGCACAGTGCCAGCAAAAAAGATACAGCACTGATAAGTTGAGCGAGTGGAATAGAAAGGTCATTGAGTTAACGTGAAAGTAGGCTTGGATAGAATAGCATAAAACAAGAATTATGCAGGAGGACTTGCACTGTTATAAATGTAAATTAAATAGTGTATGTAAGTAAATCAGCAAATCATCCTTACCAAATTTTATAATTAACTGTTCGCTACTTCTCGGGAAATTCCCTTTTGAATGCTGAGCCTCGCCTCACACGTTTTAATAAAAATAAAAATCTGTATTTAAGAGAGTAGCGTAAACTGGCATCCATATTGACGCATTTAGGCGCCAAATTCAAACTAAATCAAATTAACAGGACGCGCGTCAATCATTACAGAATATGATTGATTTAGTTTGAATTTGGCGCCTATAGGCATTAAGATGGATGCCAGTTTGCGCTACTCTCTTAAATACGACACTAGGTTATTGGACTTGGCAACTATAGTGGAGTTCGGGAGAGATGCCCTATCACTTATTGATGTGGAATGTGTGGTTCAAATTTTTAAGAGAGTATGTCGACAGTTGTATCTGCAACGATATTTTCTAGTTGTGTCAAATTTTGATGTTACATGACAATGTCATACTGTCTAGGTCGCGAGTATATTAGTGTTCTTTCTTTTAGAAAAGATTTAAATCATAATTTCTTGTGAATTTTTTCTTTTGAGTATACTTATCCCAATTACGTGTTGTAGCTTTTTAAATATTCGTTGTTTTCTTAAAAGAGATCAATTTGAAGTTTTAACGAGTGTTTTCCACTCCCAGGTTAAGCATGAAGTAAAATTTCGAGTTTAGAAAAGCCTGAAAATTTGGTTTGGTTGCGTAGCGCGAAGCGCGGAGCGACCAAACCAAATTTTCAGGCTTTTCTAAACTCGAAATTTTACTTCATGCGCCACGCGTATAAGACACTGATTTCAAGCGAAGTTTTCTCGTTCACAGTATTTTAGTGCTTTCAGTGTTGAATACGCGTGGCGCATGAAGTAAAATTTCGAGTTTAGAAAAGCCTTAAAATTTGGTTTGGCCGCTTCGCGCTACTCGACCAAACCAAATTTTCAGGCTTTTCTAAACTCGAAATTTTACTACATGCTTAGTCTGGGAGTGGAAAACACTAGTTATAAGCTTCAAAGTGAACTCTTTAAAAAAAGTGTATGCATATGTATACCTAATAGAAAACTCCCTGTATGTATACTTAAAAGAAAAATTCCCTGTATTAACAGATTAAGCTAAATCTACTGAATGCTCATTCGATTCAACAAACATTTTCGTTTGAGCTTACACAGAACCAACATAAACACATTATTTATTTCTGTAAATACCTGAACTATTTTGTAGACGTGAAAATTGGAATTAAACCACATAAACTCATATATAAAATGATTGTGCACATTAATTAAAATGATTCGGGGCTGGGTTTTTGCAGATTTAGTTTTACGAAGACATTGTCAAAATGTGACGTTTAACCTCAAAATTTTAAAGCTGCATACCGGAATATACGTTTTCGCATGTTCCATCTAAAAACCATAGCAGACATATTATGAAGTTTTCTGTAATCTGATGACATTAAACTATTTTCATATTACATGTATTGGTGCAGGAAGCAATACAAATCAAGGAAACCATGGGACACCTCTCGTGAATTGTACCTTATAAAAGTAATTACATTTTTGCCCAACACTGTTGTGAATGGGTTAATGGACTTGGCAACTAGGCCCTTTCTATTAAAAACCTCCTTACACCAACCCTGGAATTGTCAAAAACCCATTTGACGTTTTCTGTCAAAACGTTATAATGTTCACTTGAAACATAAATGAACGGCAAGTGTGTGTACAACTGCTCCAATGGCCGAGGTTGCTACACCTTCCAACAAATTTGCGACAAAACGCAAAACTGCGCCGACTTCTCCGACGAGAAACTCTGCGGCCGGAGGTTCTGCACCAACTCCTTCAGCTCGGAACCCTACTTCAAGTGCAAAAGCGGCTACTGCATTCACTCGAACCTAGTCAACGACGGCGTCGCGGACTGCAAAGACGGCAGCGACGAAACCTACAACACGTCCTACATGACCTACACCTTATTCGTCTGCTCCATGATCTTCCTTCTGCTCATTTTCAGATGGATCCTGACGAGGAGGAACCCCAGGGAGGTCCTCGCGAACATGCCCGATTTTCCCTTACCTCCGTTTCGAGCTCCCGGTGAAGATGACGAGATCAGCGATTCCGAGCTGCAGAGTGGCGGGGAGATTTACGAGGCTTTCGCGAGGAATAAGAAGTTGTTGGAAAGGCAGGAGGAAATCGAGAAGAAAAAAAGGAGCGAGGTTCAGGTTTACCGATTCGAGAGGACTTCTTTTGACCCCGTCGAAGCTGATGATAGCCTGGTAGCTTTAGCTAGCCTAAGTGTTGATATAAACAGTTGTATTGGCTTGAACCGGGATGAGCTGCCTTGTTTTAGCGGGGGTGATAAATCTTCGCAAATTGAAAAACAAAAACTGCAATCCGGGTTCAACTGCTTGGCTTCTTCAGGCGATCAAAAACTTGGCTCCTCCTCTAAAACCAGCGTGACGACACCGAGCAAAACCTGCGTTAATAGAGTCGCTTCTTTGCCTTCAGAAGTCAACATTAATCCATTAATTAAAACAGCTTCAAAAACCAAGGGATTATCCTCTGGTTCCGGTTGCAACAATACCAATTTCAGAATCAACTCAGTAGATGATCAAAATGTTAATTCAGCTCTTGGAACCAGCGGAATCAATTTTGGAATCGCGTTAGACATTAATTCATCCGCAGAAATCAATTTCGAGGAATCGTCTAATATCAACAGATTACCAAGTGATTTTGGGTTGTTGAAGAAATCCGGCGTAAAAAGGGAATCTTTATTGCCTTCAAAACCTGTTTCTGGTGAACAAATAATGGCATCATCTTCAGATAGCTACACATTCACCTCTGATACTAGAGTGAACAAGAATAGCAATGTTGCAATGCGAATACCCTCAACTTCTTCAAAAACCAATAGATTATCCTCTGATGGTGGAGCTAACCAAGCAATCCGAGTACCCTCAACTCCTTCAAATGTCAATAGATTATCCTCTGATGGTGGGATAAACCAAGCAATCCGAGTACCCTCAACCTCTTCAAAAGTCAATAGATTATCCTCTGACGGTGGGATTAACCAAACAATCCGAGTACCGACAACCCCTTCAAAATCAAACCGGCTACCTTCCGATGGTTCGATTAACCAGAAAAGTAGTGCTACAAGCCTAGTACCTTCAACAACTAACAGATTACCCTCTGATGGCCGGATTAACCAAACAAGCAGTGCTACAATCCTAGTACCTTCAACATCTTCAAAATCTAACTCAGATGGTGGGGTTACCCAAAAAATCAGAGTACCATTAGCATCTTCAAAATCCAACAGATTATTATCTGATAGTGGGGTTAACCAAAAAACCCTAGTACCCTCAACATCTTCAAGAACCAATAGGTTATCCTCTGATGGTGGGGTTAACCAACAAAATAGTGCTTTAAGTCTAGTACCCTCAACATCTTCAAGAACCAACCGATTATCCTCTGATGGTGGGGTTAACCAAACAAGCAGAGAAGCTGCAACACCTTCAAAATCTCATAGATTATCTTCTGATTGTGTGGTTAACCAAATAAGCGGAGAACCTTCAACACCTTCAAAATCTCATAGATTATCCTCTGATGGAGGTATTAGAAAGAAAAGCCATTTGAGAATAACACCTATATCTCCAGCAATTAATATTTCTGGTCATCGAATATCTTTAGAAATTAATAATTTTAAGAATAAAATTTCTTCAGGGTCCATTTCTGTTGATCAAATGAAGAAAGCATCTTCGAAACCCAAAAGGTTATCCTCTGATTCTGGGATTAACAGAAAAATTAACAGGGTATCAACAGACATTGCTGAAGATCCTAACCTTGACGAATCACCTTCAAAAAATAAATTTTCGACCAAATCAGGAGTTGGTGTCAACAGATCAGCTTCAGAAGATCAATTTTTGATAAAATCAGGACAAAGATTAGAGAGCAACGTTGGAACCAAAGTACTTTCAGAAGATAGTATTGTTGAAGAACTTGACTTCGATGAATCAACTTCAGAAAATAACTTCTCGTTGAAATCGAAATCAGGAGGTGTTAACAGATTATCAACAGGGGATCAAATTTCGGTGAAATCGGGGGAAAAATTGGAACCATGGGAGATCATCACGGATAAACAATCCAACTCGAAGCAAGCGTATTTCGCTAATAATCAAAATAATCCGAATTTCGATCCCCATGTAAACGCAGATTTTCATCTTGATCGTACTAATAGAAGCAGCCCGAATTTCGATGCTGATATTCTTTATCAAAATAATCCATTGAATTTTCTGAGGAATTCGGAATACGAGGATTTCGATGGGCAAATCACCATCCACAACAAACCGTTTTACTTCTTGAGAAGTTCCGCGCAGGAAGATTTCGATTCGAACATCACTTACAGAAACAGCCGGTATTATTCCCCGAAAAATTCCGAAAACACGGATTATGAAGTCGATATCCTTTACCCGAGTTTAAACCCGGTTTACAGTTTTCGCGATTCGTTTAAAAAGCACAGCGAGGAATTCGAGCTCGAGCTAAAGAAACGTCAGAGGTGCAAAAGCGCTCCGATTTTCGAGAATGAAAAACTTGAAGAGCTGGAGAAGCCGGGGTTCTCTGGAAAGAGCGAGTATTTTCAGCATGATGAAGTGGTTTTTGTCAAGGAGGTTAAGTCGGCGAAGTCTTTGAAGGATTTTTTTGGGAAGAAGTTTGGTGGTAAAGTGGAGAGGGCGAAATCGGAGGAGTTGAAGAAGGGTGGGAGCAAGGGGGTTGATAGGAGGGTTAGGTCTAGTGTTTTGGTTCGCTTTAGTAAAAGGAATAGGATTGATAATTTAAGTTGGATTTAATTAAAAAAACAATGCAATAGCCTGATAATTTATGTTGAATAATTTAAGTTGGATAAATCAAAAAACAACAATTGACATTTTTTTTATATACTTTATAGATCACACTGTATACAAATAAATATGCCCACCTTGTAGATCTCTTCAAAATAGATAAAATGCGTGTATTATACTTTTCTATAGCTCAAACAGTTTTTGAGTTATACCGTTTTTTGTAAAAATTGAAAAATTTCGAAAATTTACGCGAGTACGCTCGCTTTTGCAAAAGTTGCCAATAACTCAATAAAGAATAGAAATACAGAAAAATAGTCCAAATAAAAGTTTTAGATAATAACATTTTGGACAATTTTTCTATCATCAAGTTTTTTCGTAGCTATCTTGTTTCTTGGAGAAGAATGACAGTTTGTTGAAACATACGTAAAAACTTATAATTTTTACAAAATCATGGAATAACCTAGAATTGTTTATTAAAATGTATGTATATTTTTGAACTTCGGAATAAACCAGCGTTTTACGCGCCTGGCGCATGAAGTAAAATTTCGAGTATAGAAAAGCCTGAAAATTTGGATTTGGTCGCTACCGCGACCAAATCCAAATTTTCAGGCTTCTCTAAACTCGAAATTTTTCTTCATGCTTAACCAAGGAATGCAAAATACTTGTTTGTTTAATATTTATAACTTTAATAAACACTCGCCCTCTTGGTTACGAAAAAACAATTGACATTTTCTTTTAGATATTTTATGGATCACCCTGTATGAAAACAAATATGCCGATCTTGTAGATCTCGTCGAAATAGCCAAAATGCATATATTATACTATTCTGTAGCTAAAATTGAGTTTGAGTTATAGCGTTTTTTGGGAAAATTAAAAAATATCAAGACTACGCGAGTAAGCTCGCTTTTTTTGTATTTCGCAAAAGTTGCGAATAACTGAATAACTAATTGGAATACAGAAAAATAGTTAATAGACAATTTTGCTATCCTCAAGTTTTTACGTAGCTATCGTTTTTCTTGGAGAAAAATGACAGTTTGTTGAAAGATACATAAAAACTTATAATTTTTACAAAATCATGGAATAACTTAGAATTATTTATTAGAATTTGTAGGTGATTTTGAACTTCAGATTAAACCAGCGTTTTACGCGTCTGGCGCATGAAGTAAAATTTCGAGTTTAGAAAAGCCTGAACATTTGGATTTGGACCAAATCCAAATTTTCAGGCTTTTCTAAACTCAAAATTTTACTTCATTCTTAACCAAGGAATGCAAAACACTCGTTTGTATAATATTGATAACTTTAATAAATGGCGAGTATTTATTAAAGTTATCAATATTATACTTGATTTAGACAAAAACAAGGAACATTTTATTTCAGATACTTTGTGGATCACCCTGTATAAAAATAAATAGGCCGATCTTGTAGCCAAATTACATATATTATACTTTTCTGTAGCTCAAATAGTTTTTGAGTTATAGCGTTTTTTCGGAAAAATTGAAAAATGTCGAGAATTTACACGAGTACGCTGGCTTTTTTTGTAATTTGCAAAAGTTGCGAATAACTCAATAATTAATGGGAATCCAGAAAAATAGTTTAAATAAAAGTGTTTGCCTAGCTATCGTTTTTCTTGGAGAAAAATGACAGTTTGTTGAAAGATACGTAAAAACTTATAATTTTTACAGTCATGGAATAACTTTATTATTAATTATTAATTATTTATTAGAATTTGTGTGTGTTTTTGAAGATCGGGATAAATCAGCGTTTTAAGCGCCTGGCGCATGAAGTAAAATTTCGAGTTTAGAAAAGCCTGAAAATTTGGTTTGGTCGCTCCGCGCTTCGCGCTACGCGACCAAACCAAATTTTCAGGCTTTTCTAAACTCGAAATTTTACTTCATGCTTAACCAAGGATTGTAAACACTCGTTAGTAGCTTCAAATTGAACTCATACAAAAAACGACAAATTGCTCTTCTCTTAAATACTCTCTCCTCTCCTTTTCTCGCTTTTAATTTAATATTTTCTTAAATACTTGACATCCTCCTTTCATTTACAATTTGTTTCTCCTCTTAAATACTCCCTATCCTTAAAGATGGAGTGTTTTAGTCAGAAGATGAATTTTCAATCATTAATTATGATTGAAAATTCTTCTTCTGACTAAAGCGCTCCATCCTTGTCTCATTTGTAATTTAGCAATACTAGAAAGGAGCATAAAAATGCACGAGCTATAATAATAGCATTACAATTTTAATATTTCCTAATAATAGGGTTAGGTATGTACAATGTGCAATTTTAAATTAATTCATGACATAAAATGCAGCGCCAGCACCGCCTTTGTTGTGGTTTTAGAAAGTATTTTTTCTCGCTTCTTCGTGATTGAATCTTAAACGGAATATTTTTTTCCGTTATTATCTTGCTTGGATCATGATTTAATCTTAAGTTATTGTAATGCCAAGCTTGTTTAATCATTGCCGGCAGTGAAAAACGTGAAGGAATGATGATGATGATGATTAGTATATTAGAGAATAATCGTTTGTTTAATTTGTGAGGTAAGCATTTTAGTTATTTGTTTAATTATTGTTATTATACTAAGTATAATTGGATGATTGCAAATCGAATAGATTTTTCGGGTTAATTTTTATATGAACAGAACGCAGATTTTAAAATTAACCCGCTAATTATAATAATTTATTTCTAACAGTGTTTGATCGATTTGTAAAGACAAGAAAGAATTTAATGATTACAAAGATTCAAGAAGAATAGCATACATAAGAATCAGAGCGAAACCATTTTGTATTACGATAATGAATGTATATGCCCCTACTGAAGCAGCGGAAGAAAACATAAAGGACGAATTTTACGAATTACTAGAAACGAGCTACAACAAATGACCCAAACAAGACACAATAATTATAGTAGGAGACCTGAACGCACAAATCGGGAAAGAAGAATATATCAAAGAAGTTGCCGGGAAATATACAATACATGAAAGAACGAATGACAATGGACATAGGTTGTGTAATACAGCAAGCTCAATGGGAATGATAATATCAATTTGAACACAAGAAGATACACAAAATAACATGGATGGAACCTGGGAACAGATATGGAAACCAGATAGATCATGTAATGATCAAAAAGAAGAGGGAGAAAATGGTAATGGATGTTAGATCATATAGAGGTGCGAATGCAGACACAGACCATTTTATTGTTACAGCAGTCATCAGACAAAAAGTAGAAAAGAATGCTAAACAGGACAAACAACAGAAATGGAACTTGGAAAATCTAAAATGCGATAACGTAAGACACAACTTCGCAATGGATATTGAAGAACAAATCGCAAATAACGATAGTGTGAAAACAGAATATAACATAAATAGAAACTGGGAATATGTAAAAGAAATAGTAAACCAAGCGAATATTGGAATATCGAAAAAACAATACAGAAACGACTGGTGGAATGAAGAATGTAGTAAGAAAGTAGATGAGAAAACTGAAGCAAGGAAGAAATGGCTAAGAACAAACACAGAAGATAAAAAGGAGAAATACAATAAGAAGAAATATATATGTAATAAAATTATAAGAAGCACAAAACAGAAATGGTTACAAACAAAAATGGACGAGATTGAAAAAGAGAATAGAAACGCTAAAAGATTCTATCAAAAAATTAAAGAAAACAGAAAAGGGAAAGCAAAAAGAACTACAGGACTTAAAAATAAAAACGGAGTTATAGTGATAGACGACGATGAAGCAAGAAACACCTGGAAAGAGTATTTTATGGAGCTCCTTACTGACGATGATTATTGCAAACTGATAATAAAAAAAAGGATAGACGCGGAAGATAACATCGAAATAGATAAACCTACTCTGAAAGAAGTCCAAAATATAATTAGAAAATGGAAAAATGGAAAAGCACCAGGAACAGATAATATCAATATGGAAATGTTGAAGTATGAAGGAGACAAATTACACGACGAGATTTTTAAAATAATCGAACAAATATGGAACACTGAAATAATACCAGAAGAGTGGAATGAAGGAACAATAATAACAATACATAAGAAAGGAGACCCAAAAGAATGTAAAAACTACAGAGGAATTACATTACTAAACAACGGATATAAGATATTATCAACAATAATTCAAAGTAGACTACAGGAATATGCAAATAAAATATTAGGAGAATACCAATGCGGCTTCGTGGGAAAAAAATCGACAACACATGCGATACACATTGTAAAGCAAATGACCGAAAACGCTTATGAGTATAACATGAAAGTTGAATGTCTATTTATAGACTACAAAAGAGCTTTTGGCTCAGTTAAAAGAGATAAGCTGATGGAAGCATTATTTGAATTAAAAATCGAAAAAAATCTAAGAAACCTAATAGCTATGACGATAAATAACACGACAGCAACAGTATTATCCGAATATGGAAGAAGAAGAAAACTCGAAACAAATGTAGGAGTACGACAAGGCGATACTCTATCTGCCACCTTGTTTAACTTAGCACTCCATTACGCGCTAAGAAACATAAAAAAAACGGAAACCATAAGAACACACGGAACACAGATAGTGGCATATGCGGACGACATCGTAATAATAAGCAAACAAAGGAAACTATTAGAAGAAATACTAATGGAATTAACTACAGAAGGGAAAAATATGGGCTTAGAAATAAACGTAGAAAAGACGAAACTACTAAGAATTGGTACGACATACAAAAAAGGGACAGCAACTATAGGTACCTATGAATTTGAGGAAGTGGAGAACTTCAAGTACTTAGGCACGGTGATAAGTAATAACAATGAAAAACGAATTGAGATACATGAAAAATTACAAGCCGCAAACAGAGCATACTATGCAAACAGTAAAATTTTCAAAAGTAAAAGTATAAATAAAAGAAACAAAATAAAAGTATATAAAACAATGGTACGACCGATTATTACTTATGCAGCCGAAACGATGACAATCACACAAAAGGAACAACATAGGATAAGGGTGCTAGAAAGGAAGATAATGAGAAGTATACTAGGACCACTTAAAAATGAGAACGAAGAACCAAGGAAAAGAACAAACAGAGAAATATATGAGATACTTGGAGATGATGTAATAAATAACATAAAAGCGGCAAGAATTAGATGGTTAGGGCATATATGGAGGTCAAATCGTGAAGGATGGCTAAGAATAATTACAGAATGGGAACCTAGTGGTAGCAGAAGAAGAGGAAGACCAAGGAATAGATGGAAGAATGAAGTAGAAAAGGACCTGAGCTCACTGGGCGTTAAGAAGTGGAAAGACACAGCGAACGACAGGAAGAAATGGAGGAAGATTGCAGAACAAATGAAGGAAAATTGGGACTGATCCACCCAGCTAAATGGATTGGAAGGGCTCCAAGAGGAGCGGCCAAACTCCATAAGGAGTGTGCAGCCACAGAAGAAGATTCAAGAATCATGATTAATTAAATTTTGTCTAAAATGGACTGAAAATAATTATAAAGATTCACGTTTGCTACAGTGAAGATTTCTGGATATTTAAAACACTTGGTTTGTTTGTTTGTTTGTTTGTGAAGATTTTGTTGAAGCTAGTAAATTTTTGAATTTACTTCTTTAAAAAAAGTCATTGCTTCATACAGGATTTTTCGATTGATTTTTACCATGTTACAAATCTTAATCATAATCACTTTTGTAATTTTGTTTGTAATGTCAAAATTGTAAGTTTGTTTTACATTAGAGTAAAGTTTAAGTGTTTGTGAATACTTAGACTTTACCATGGTTTTTGAAAATATTTATTTAGAGTACTAGTATCTAATACATGCTTAAAATTTATGAAATTTTGAAAAAAAAGTATAAGAATGTGTAAAAAATGTATAATTCTTAAGGGGTTCACTTTGTGGTACATTTAAATTTTGATATAAAGAAAAATCTTAGCTCCTTTATACCACTTACTATAATATAATATACAGAGAGTTTTATGTAACACCGAACATGCCAGAAAAAATTTAATGTAAATTTTCCTATGTTCGATGTGTTCTGGGATGCATCAAAGCATTGAGTGCGATTTCATTGGCTCTGATTTTAGTAGTTCTAACGCAACTTACATTTTCCGTCAAAATAAAAAGTGTCATTCATTAATCGCCTAGATCACTAATGAAATGTTATTATTAAACAGAAAAGAAAAATGAGAAAGAGGAGAACAGATTTAGCTTGAATGTAAAAATAATAGAAAAACAGATTTCTGTTACTTCCGTTTGCTAATATTTCAAGATAAGTTTATACATTGCTTCAATTATTAAAGATTATTAAAATGGCAGGTTTGCAAGTACCGCCTCTAGGTCTGCTGCCAGCACAACAACACTGGGGTGTTAGGTGTGCTGCTTCATTTGGCAAACATTTCAATTTTTTTTTTATTTGTGAACTCAATAAAGATAATGTAGGTGTATTTATTACTTTATTAACTGCGTAACTTACAATGAATTGAAGATACAGTGACATTTTTTTTTAGGTTAACATGCGTAAGCTGTAAATTTTCTGACATTCGTTGTTTTTTTAAAAGAGTTCAATTTGAAGCTTTAAACGAGTGTTTTCCACTCCCAGACTAAGCATGAAGTAAAATTTTGAGTTTAGAAAAGCCCCGTGAACATTTGTCGAGGGTCGCGCAGCGACCCGAGACAAATTTTCTGGGCTTTTCTAAACTCGAAATTTTACTTCATGCGCCACGCCTATAAAACTCAGATTTCAAGTGAAGTTCAAATATACATAAATTTCACAATATTTTAGTGTTTTATACGAGTGGCGCATGAAGTAAAATTTCGAGTTTAGAAAAGCCCAGAAAATTTGTCTCGGGTCGCTGCGCGACCCGAGACAAATTTTCACGGGGCTTTTCTAAACTCGAAATTTTACTTCATGCTTAGTTTGGGAGTGGAAAACACTCATTTAAACCTTCAAATTGAACTTAAAAAAAACAAGAAATATTTAAAGATTTACAGAAAATGGGCATGTACCCTATTTACATTAGTCCTAATTTGCATTAGAACTACTAAAAATCGTAACCAATGAAATCGCTCCCAGAAGAATGTAAATTGGCTGACTATATTACCATTGGAAATTGTAGCCAATCACATCGCACTCAATGCTTTCATGCTTCCCAGAACAAATCGAACATAGGAAAATTTACAATGAACATTTTCTGGCATGTTCGGTGTTACTTAAAACTCTCTGTATAATAAAAGTGGTATACAATTTTTTTTTCATATTAAAAATGTATAATAATAATAATTTCTAATAATTCAATCGAAATCACGACTATAATTCCAAATTTGTTTTTTTTAAGAACGTTAGAATCTTACTCTATTGTTGTTTAAATAAATAAACTAGAATTCTGATAATAAATGTTTCTACAACAATAGGGCGAGTGTTTATTAAAGTAATCAATATTATACAAACGAGTGTTTTGCATTCCTTGGTTAAGCATGAAGTAAAATTTCGAGTTTAGGAAAGCTTGAAAATTTGGATTTGGTTGGTAGCGACCAAATCTAAATTTTCAGGCTTTTTTAAACTCGAAATTTTACTTCATGCGCCAGGCGCGTAAAACGCTGGTTCATCCCGAAGTTAAAAAACACAAATTCTAATAAATAATTCTAATTCTAACAGAATCTTATTCTAACGTTGTTTAAATAAACAAACTAGAATTCCGATACTGCAATGAAAATGATGTCCGTGATTTTGATTAAATTATTAGAAATTATTATTTTTATAGGTTTCTATACTTTTTTTATACATTAATCAATCTTTCGTAATAATCTCTAATCATATAAAAATCCCTCTTATAATTTTGTTTGCTGCCAGAATTCTATATTTGTTTTTAAAGATTAAAGTATAAGTATACCCACTGACCACGGAAACATTTTAAACATTGCACGTTAGGTTGACCAAGTTTGTCCTACAGTATATAATACAGTCAACAATCACTAACCTCTCTACTCACAAAGCGACAGATGATTAATTGGATTGAACAAATTCATCCTCGAGTGTCTGACAATGTCCAACGCTCACAAACCCCTCCATTGGCAAAGCAGAAGACGTTAGGTTGACCAAATTCGTCCTACAGTATATAATACAGTCAACAATCACTAACCTCTCCACTCACAAAGCGACAAATGCTTAATTGGATTGAACAAATTCATCCTCGAGTGTCTGACAATGTCCAACACTCACAAACCCGTCCATTCACAAAGCAGACCACGTTAGGTTGACCAAATTCTTCCTACAGTATATAATACATTCAACAATCACTAACCTCCCCACTCACAAAGCGACAGATGATTAATTGGATTGAACAAATTCATCCTCGAGTGTCTGACAATGTCCAACACTCACAAACCCGTCCATTCGCAAAGCAGACCACGTTAGGTTGACCAAATTCTTCCTACAGTATATAATACAGTCAACAATCACTAACCTCCCCACTCACAAAGCGACAGATGATTAATTGGATTGAACAAATTCATCCTCGAGTGTCTGACAATGTCCAACGCTCACAAACCCCTCTATTCGCAAAGCAGAAGGCGTTAGGTTGACCAAATTCGTCATACAGTATATAATACAGTCAAGAATCACTAACCTCTCCACTCACAAAGCGACAGATGATTAATTGGATTGAACAAATTCATCCTCAAGTGTCTGACAATGTCCAACACTCACAAACCCCTCCAATCGCATAGCAGAAGACGTTAGGTTGACCAAATTCGTCCTACAGTATATAATACAGTCAATAATCACTAACCTCTCCACTCACAAAGCGACAAATGATTAATTGGATTGAACAAATTCATCCTCGAGTGTCTGATAATGTCCAACACTCACAAACCCGTCCATTCGCAAAGCAGACCACGTTAGGTTGACAAAATTCTTCTTACAGTATATAATACAGTCAACAATCACTAACCTCCCCACTCACAAAGCGACAGATGATTAATTGGATTGAACAAATTCATCCTCGAGTGTCTGACAATGTCCAACACTCACAAACCCCTCCATTGGCAAAGCAGAAGACGTTAGGTTAACCAAATTCGTCCTACAGTATATAATACAGTCAACAATCACTAACCTCTCCACTCACAAAGCGACAAATGATTAATTGGATTGAACAAATTCATCCTCGAGTGTCTGACAATGTCCAACACTCACAAATTCCTCCATTCGAAAAGCAGAAGACGTTAGGTTAACCAAATTCATTCTACAGTATATAATACAGTCAACAATCACTAACCTCTCCACTCACAAAGCGACAGATGATTAATTAGATTGATCAAATTCACCTCTAACACTCACAAACCCCTCCATTCGCAAAGCCAAAGACGTAAGGTTGACAAAGCAGAAGAAAATAAACAAGTGTTTCCACTCCCAGGCTAAGCATGAAGTAAAATTTCGAGTTTAGAAAAGCCCCGCGCAGCGACCCGAGACAAATTTTCACGGGGCTTTTCTAAACTCGAAATTTTACTTCATGCGCCACGCGTATAATACACTGATTTCAAGTGAAGTTAAAAATGTACTAAAAGCCAACCCAACTATGATAGTTTTTTGAAATTGGATTTTTCTTCAAATCCACACTGTAAACCTTCAGGTACTTGTTGTTTTTTCGTAAAAAAACTTCAATTTCATGTAGTCCTTTGGTCCCCGATGACCATGATTGGTCCTTCGAGCTGTACCCTTTGTAAAATGGTCCCACAGTTCTTATATAACTTAACCTAACCTAACCTAACCTAACCTAACTTAACCTACACTCCAAAACTCGGAATCCAATTCTCCCCTAAGCATTAGCTACCCTTGTTGGTCCTTTGAGTAATAAACTTAGTAATCTAGAGTGATGCTTCAATTTGAAACTTCTAAGAACGAGTGTCGTCCACTCCCAGGCTAAGCATGAAGTAAAATTTCCAGTTTAGAAAAGGCCCGCGTAGAGGCACATAAGAACATCAGCTCTAGTCAGATAGCCACTGATGGCGACACAACATGCATACACACGGGGGAGGTCCACTGATTCAGCCCTGCATAGTGTAGTGAGCAGAATCGAGAGAACATTGGATGTTAAAGAATCCACCCTAGGTGTTTTGTTGACATAGAAGGTGCGTTTGATAAAACGACCATACTGAAGATAGGAAACGCGCTAAGCAAGCGCGGAGTACCATCTAAAATGTGTGAATGGATTGGCAATGCACTGGCCAATCGTATAGTTACAGTGGAACAGGGAAGGGAACGTATAACCTGTAAAATTGACAGAGGCTGTCCTCAGGGAGGTGTTTTATCACCACTATTATGGAACATGGTTCTGGACAGCCTACTAGACGAATTTCAGCAACTAGGCTTGTTTGTGACAACCTATGCTGATGATCTGGCCATATTAGTATGTGGTAATTTTGAAGACGACCAGATGCAAGGAGCTCTAAACATAGTTTCTAGGTGGTGCAATGATCACTCCCTGTGACCCTGCCAAAACGGAGATGGTCCTGTTCACCAAGAAAAGGAAGGTGTCGAAAAAAGCACCAAAATTATTGAATACGATGTTGCAGTACAGCGACGAGGTAAAATACCTGGGCATCACTCTCGACAGGAAACTGAGCTGGAAAGCGCATATCGACATCAAAACAGACAAAGCTGTTTGGCAATGTCGTCGGGCAGTGGGGAAAACCTGGATTTTGAAACCACGCACGACTCTGTGGTTGTACACAGTTGTCATAAGGCCCATGCTGACTTACGGAGCTTCAGTTTGGTGGCCCAGAATCAAACAGATGGCCACGAGGAAGCAAATCTCGCAAGTGCAGCGGTCAGTCTGTCTTAGTGTAACAGGCGCCATGCACACTACTCCGACGATGGCGATGGAAGTCATGCTATGCCTTCCACCACTTAATATCCACGTGGAGAAGGAGGCCATGGCGACTATACTTCGCCTTCAGTGCAGTGGGATTTGGAACAGTAACAGCTGTGGGGAAGTTAGAGGACACCTCTGGAGAAATGTCTGTAGAGATATACCTCTTTTAGAGGCTGTTTATGACTGCTGTGTACCAACACTAATACGGAACACACCCTACAACGTTACTATTCATCCCACTAAGCGGATGAGAGAGTCTGCTATAAGGATCTACACAGATGGATCTAAAAGGAGAGACGGATCGGGCCTTGGAGTTTTCTCTAAAACCCTAATAATCCAAGCAAAGGTTCCGATGGGAATTCATGGAACCATCACGCAACTGGAGCTGATGGGAATAACACTTGCGGCTGAGTACATCATAAACCGCAAGGTGACAAATGTAGCCATACTAATCTTAACGGATAGCAGGCAAGCGATTCTGTCTCTGCAGAAAGCCTATGCTTCGTCAGAGACCGAAATAGAGTGCCACGGGAAACTCAGACAGGCAGCAATGCACAACAACATTGAAGTCTGCTGGGTGAAAGGGCATGATACAGACACAGGTAACGGGAGAGCTGACGCGCTGGCAAGAGCTACGGCTGGGATGAATCTACTCTCACCGGAGCCGCTAGTGCGGTTAGCTCCTCTCTCCCTGTGTAACATGTTACAAACCAATGCCCTGGAGAAATTCAGGATGCGTTGGGATGATATCGAGGGCTGCAAGCTCTCTAAGGAAACACTTGTGTATCCCAATGAGAGATCAGCGAAACGGTACCTGCAGCTGGCTAGAGGAAATCTCAGGCGCTTAACTGCCATCCTTACTGGTCACTGTGAACTAAACGGTCACCTCTATAGGATGGGGATAGTTGACTCCCCATCTTGTAGAGGTTGCAGCATGGAAGACGAGACTGCATGGCATTTTCTTTGCGAATGCCCGGCACTATCGTCAATCAGGGAGTCCATATTGGGTGATAGATGGCCTACAATGGCTTACATAAGAGATCTACCCACCTCAGCTATGCTAGAATACCTAAACAAGTTGGGCTGGCTAAACTGAGGATGGGTGATCTACGGGAGGTGGCACAATGGGCCTAATGAGGCCTAAGTGCAGTGCAGAACTGCACACTCCCCTTTGCACCAGAACCAGAACCAGGCCCGCGTAGAAATTTTCACGGGGCTTTTCAAAACTCGAAATTTTACTTCATACGCCACGCGTATAAGACACTGATTTCAAGTGAAGTTAAAAATGCACTAAAAACCAACTCGACTTCGATAGTTTTTTGAAATTGGATTTTTTCCCATTCACGCTGTAAACCTTCAGGTACTTGTTGTTTTTTTGTAAAAAAAACTTCAATTTCCTGTAGTCCTTCGGTCCTCGAAGTCCATTCTTATATAACTTAACCTAACCTTACCTAACCTAGCCTAACCTATCCTCCAAAACTCGAAATCCAATTCTCCCCTAAGCGTGATCCTTCAATTTGAAACTTCTAAGAACGAGTGTCGTCCACTCCCAGGCTAAGCATGAAGTAAAATTTCGAGTTTAGAAAAGCCCCGCGTAGAAAATTTGTCGAGGGTCGCGCAGCGACCCGAGACAAATTTTCACGGGGCTTTTCTAAACTCGAAATTTTACTTCATGCGCCACGCGTATAAAACACATATTTCAAGTGACGTTAAAAATGCACTAAAAACAAACCCGACTTCAATAGTTTTTTGAAATTGGATTTTTTTTCCTATCCACGCTGTTAACCTTCAGGTACTTGTTGTTTTTTTGTAATAAAAGTTCAATTTCCTGTAGTCCTTCGGTCCCCGAAGACCATGATTGGTCCTTCGTAAGCCTTTGTAAAATGGTCCCACAGATCTTATATAACTTAACTTAACTTAACCTAACCTAACCTACCCTCCAAAACTCGGAATCCAATTCTCCATTAAGCATTGGCTACCCTTGTTGGTCCTTTGAGTAATAAACTTAGTAATCTAGAGTGATCCTTCAATTTGAAACTTCTAAGAACGAGTGTCGTCCACGTCCAGGCTAAGCATGAAGTAAAATTTCGAGTTTAGAAAAGCCCCGCGTAGAAAATTTGTCTTGGGTCGCGCAGCGACCCAAGACAAATTTTCACGAGGCTTTTCTAAACTCGAAATTTTACTTCATGCGCTACGCGTGTACAACACTGATCACAAGTGAAATTTGAAAAACCATACTTTAGCTTTAATTAATTTCATATACGAGTTTGTCCAACGCTTGCCAAACTTTATTTTAAGAGAATGAATCTCAAGCCAAGCCCAGCAAGCGTTGGATACTGCTGCCACCCCAAATTCATCCTCCAATGTTTGCTACAGTCCAACAATCACTAACCTCTTCACTTATAAAGCAGCAGATTATTAATTGGATTGTTCAAATTCATCCTCCAGTATCTGACCATGCCCAACACTCGCTAACCACTCCTCACAAAGTTGAATACGTTTGCTTGACCAAATTCGTGTCTGATGCAGTTACAATCCAGACACTTACTAACACAAAGCGACAGACGATTGATTGGATTGATCAAATTCATCCCTGAGTATCTGACAATGTCCAACACTCACTAACCCCTCCATTCGCAAAGCGGAAGACGTTAAGTTGACCAAATTCGTACTTCAGTATCTGATAAAAATCACCAACAATCGTCCAACAATCACTAACCTATCCACTTACAAAGTGGTAGATGATTGATTGGACTGTTCAAATTTAACCTCGAGTGTCTGACAATGTCCAACATTCGCTAATCCCTCCACTCGCAAAACGGAAGGCGTTTGATTGGCCCGATTCATCCTCCAGTGTCTGCAAAGTCCAACAATCACTAACCTCTCCACTCACAAAGCGACAGATGATTAATTGGATTGACCAATTATTTGTCAATAAAGGAGTTCGGTTAGGTTAGGCTTCGAGAATGGAAGGGTTACGTTAGGTTAGGTTAGGCTTTGCGAATGGAGGGGCTAGCTAATATTGGACTTCGTCAAACACTCGAGGATGCATATTGACCAAATTCATCCTCGAGTGTCTAACATTAGCTAAGCTAAATCCACTCACAAAGCGGAAGACTAAAATAAAACATTGTATTCAAATTATTACAACAAAGTTTTATCAACGTTACAAACATTTTATAAACGTTTTCCGTGCAATGTTGATTTTTATACATTACCTAAATGTTAAAAATGATACTAAAATTCAACATTGTTTTATAACGTTTCAAAAATATTGCAGGAAAATAACACGTTATATAATCGTTACAATTTAACTTTTACGCAACATTGTATTGTAATCATAAGATATATATTAGAAATGGTAACATTGCACTTTTAACATTGTATAATTGTTGAAACTGTTGCTGTTATGCAGCATTGTGGTTTACACATTTCATGAACATTGAACATACAGAGAGTTTTTCATTTATGTGAACATGTCCCAATTATATGCTGTAAATCTTTAGATATTCGTTGTTTTTTTAAAAGAGTTCAAGTAAAAGCTTTAAACGAGTGTTTTCCACTTCCAGACTAAGCATGAAGTAAAATTTCGAGTTTAGAAAAGTCTTAAAATTTGGTTTGGTCGCTCCGCGAAGCTGAGCAACCGAACCAAATTTTTAGGCTTTTCTAAACTCGAAATTTTACTTCATGCGCCCCGCGTATAAGACGCTGATTACAATTGAAGTTCATGTACTTGTTAACAATATTTTAATGTTTTCAGAGTTTAGGGGTACTGGGTACTTAGATTCCGGGGTACTGTCTCCCCTAGACTATACATTAATTTTCATAAGACAGTTTTTTTTTTCTTGTTACCAATACATATTTGTATTTTTGACCCATTTAAACCCAGAAATGAATTTTGCATTAAGATTACGAGATAAACATTCCTATAACGTCCACTTAATTGCTGCCCACCGGGTTGTATACAATACGGATTCTATGCATTCATCGCATGCAATTTAACATACATACATTCGTATGTTGGGTTGCATACAGATAAGGGTAATCGCTCGTGTTACCTGGGTGTTCCTTTGTCAACGGCGCAGCAACATTTTTCTTTGAACGTTAGCATGCAACATTGCTGCAGGCGGATGTTCAGCGTTTATTCAACGTTTCTATAACATTAAGTTGCAATGTTAAGTTGCAATGTTACCGTGCAACGTTTCGTGTTGCGCGGTAACATTGATGCAACGTGACATGCAACGTTTCTTTGCTCAGTGAGTATATTTGTTTTTTGATAATCTCCAATGATTTAATCAAAATCACGTCTATAAGTTTGTTTGCAGTGTCAAAATTCTAATGTTTGTCTTAAATTTAAATCAGAGTTTATTTGCTTATTAACAATCTACAATCATTTTAAGAAAATCACTGATATTGAGGACTTTATTTTTCACACTTTAAAAAATTAAATTATAACAATAACTTTATTCATTTCTTAACAGAAAACACTGCATTAATAATAATAATAATAAAATTACACATAAAATAAATATTGTTTAACAGAAAAAACTATAAAAATTTAAAAAAGGAGAGCGTGCGAGGACTAAGGATTAAAGTTAACATTAAATTAACAAAAATAAATAAAGATTCAGTTTTAATTACTATTACAAACAAATTTAAATATTGTACAGGGTGGCCCAAATTCGATGTTTTTATAAGGTATCTCAGTAACCCGAATAGTTAGAGAAAATCTGATATACATGTCATGACCTCTTTTTCAGAGAAACTAACAATATCATTAACAGATCATAGTTAGCTTGATAAGTTTTCGAGATGTCGGGCGTTTTTTAATTGTTGGCTATTTTCAAATACGTCTTTTTCTCAATAACTATAAGATATACAAATAAATAGTTTAATAGTTATTTGTGTAGTTTTCAACGTAGCATTCAGTGGCATCATTATTTTTTATTTCAATTTTTAATTTCAGAGTTATGACACAAAGTTGCATTTTTTTAAACGGAACACCCTGTATGTTTTTATGTTATTAAATAGCATTTTAAATTAGCTTTACATTGATGTACATATTTAACAAAAAACCGTAGAAATACGCAAAAACGATTATATTAAAAACTAAGTTAGTTTAAATATTAATTTTATAATTTTTAAAGACTTTTGCGATCAATTACTTAGTCTACAGATCACTTTAATATTAATAAATAATAATAACATCTCTCTGATTATAATAGTATGTATTATCAAATATTCATCTAACTTCAGAGTTAAAAACACAATTTAATTTAAAAAAAAAGAATATATATAAAAATGTAAAGCTAATTTAATATGCTATTCAATAACATAAATATATATAGGGTGTTCCGTTTAAAAAAATGCAACTTTATATCATAACTCGGCAATTAAAAGTCCGAATAAAAAAATAAGTACGCCACTGAAAACTACATAAATATTTATTGAAGTGTTTTTTTGTATATCTTACAGTTATTAAGAGAAAGACATATTTAAAAATAGCCAACAATTGAAAAACGCCTGATATCTCCTAAACTAATTAAGTTAGCCATGATCTATTTACGTCATTATTAATGTCTCGTAAAAAGAGGTCATGACGTTTATATTAATTTTTTTCTAACCCTTCAGATTACCGATACTATGATAACATCGAATTTGGCCCACCTTGTACATATAAAAAAGTTTGATCGCTTTTGCTACCAAATTTCTTTTCTTTTTTTTACCACCATGCAATTACTGAAATGTCACAAAAGAAACTATTTTACAACGTTCATTAAGCAAAAGATGTAAATTTATTATTTTATTTCGACTCTTAATTACACATTTACAACCAATTGCGTCACTAATTAGGTTCATCAGGAGTTATTCGCCTTAAACGCCCGGGTTAGTTTTCCTAAAGGCAAATATTTCATTAATTTCACACATACAAAAAATAATAATAATAATAAAAATACTAACAAGTGATGTGAAAGCAAAATCCGCATTCGATATTGATTTCACACATGCAAGAAAAAGAAAAATAATAATGAACAGAATAACGAATAAAGGGCAAATTTATCTCACAAATGCGAAAAAATTATGAATAATGTTAAACACACTAACAAGGGATATGAAAACAAAATTGGCATTCGATATTGATTTCACACGTGCGAGAAAATAATAATAATAAAGGGCAAATATTTCACTAATTTCACACATGCTAAAAAATTATGAATAATTTTAAACACACTAACAAAGGATATGAAAACAAAATTCGCATTCGATATTGATTTCACACGTGCAAGAAAAAAATAATAATAAAGGGCAAATATTTCATTAATTTCACACATGCGCAAAAAATAGTAATGATAATAAACATACTAAAAAGTGATGTGAAAACGAAATCCGTATTCCATATTGATTCCAGCAATGCGAAAAATGAAAAATAATAATAATGAACACACTAATAAATATAGCCTAAATATTTCATTAATTTCACACATGCGAAAAATATTATAAGTATAACCACACTAACAAATAAAGGGAAAATATTTCATTGATTTCACATATGCGAAAATAATAATAATAATAAAACAAGAGATATGAAAACCCACACATGCGATAAAAAAATAATAATAAACACACTAAAAGTGAAGTAAAAACAAAATCCAATTTCGATTTTAATTACATTTTCTCTAAATTTATTTTATTATTTCATGAAAAAATATTGCTGATTAAATAATTTATGAAAAATAAGCAAAAATAAGCAATAAGCAAAAACAAACAAATAACGTTATAGCAACATTAAACGTTGTTTTAATGTTGATAAAACATTACTTAAATGGATTTTCTCAGTGGGTAGTATACAATAAAGTGCATTAAAACTCTCTTTTAATGTCCATTAATAAATAAGGATCGCATCAGTGATGTGAAAACAAAATCCGCATTCGATTTTAATTATCATTTCTTTAACTTTACTTCATTATTTCATTAAAAAATATCTTGATAAAATTATTTATGAAAAAATATGCATTTGAGGATTCACTAGTATCCTATAAAGTGCTTTAAAACTCTCTTTTAATGTCCATTGATAAATAAGAGCCGCAACATAGCAGAGCGGCGAGTCTAGCAAGGATGTTTAACGCTAGGCTTGCCGCTCTACTATGCTCTACCTTAAGCGGTTGACACATTTAAAAAAGTGAATTGTCAAGGCTACGAAACAATGAGATCTCTTTTAATGTCCATTGATAAATAAGGGCCGCAACATAGTAGAGCGACTAATCTAACAGCGAGGTTTAACGCTAGGCTAGGTTGACACTGGTTTAGTACTATATTTTTAATTAATTATATATATATATATACCGGGTTCCAGCCTATTTTTTAAGAAAACAGCTAGTTCTAGAGAGTTGGGACAAAAAAATATTACAAAAGCCGTATTAAAGAATCGAATAGTGATATTGTTTATTCGTAAAATGGTTGGCATGATAGGACTAGCCGTTTTCTTAAAAAAAAACAGCGTGGGACGGGTGGTCTGAAACGCCCGGTATTTATGTATTTAATTTTGTTTAACTTTATATTTTGAATACTGCTTTAGTACTTTATTGTTAATACTGATTGATCAGTATATATTTAATTTCACAATATTTCAGTGTTTTACACTCGTTGTGCATGAAGTAAAATTTAGAGTTTAGAAAAGCCCCGTGAAAATTTGTCGAGGGTCGCGCAGCGACCCTCGACAAATTTTCTACGCGGGGCTTTTCAAAACTCGAAATTTTACTTCATGCTTAGTCTGGGAGTGGAAACACTCGTTCGAAACTGTATGATACAAACGAGAAAAATATGGAGAGTATTTAAGTGAAGAGACAAAAGGGAAATCGGAAGTATTTATTATAAGAAGAAAATGCCGTGCGATCGTTTAAAACATGATTTAGAGTAGGCTTTGAGTTCAAAATTAGATTGGCACTACTGACTGTTAACACATAGTTTAGCATAACCTCAAATTTATTCAATCATTCAATTTGCAGTCTGGGTAACCGCACTAAAAAATGCCGCCTAGTTTAAATCATAATTTAAATGATCGCACTGTACAACCGAGACGAGAATATTTAAGTGAAGAAACAAATTGCAAATGAAATTACATAAGAAATGGAGGAATAACAAGCGAAAAGGATGGAAAGTATTTAAGAGAAGGAGAAGTACCCTCTTCTGCACAATTGAGAAAAGGATGGGAAATGTTGGAGAGAAGAGGAGAAAAAAAAAACGTTCATGCGATTGAATGTAAGAGCATGTAATAATTATAAGAGGATGTTCGAAAAGAAACAGCGCTCAGATTGACAGCGCGAGTTGGCCAGAAAAGAAGTTGCGTGTGATTTAAAACTCCAAATCCAAAAAATAACAATTATTTCTTTTATTCGTTTAAGTTTCAAAGTTTTAAATAAAAAAAAACACAAAAGTATTCCAATTTGTTTAAATTTAAGTGCAAAATTAATCAACTAAATTAATACAGATAAATCATAAATTAAAGTGACTTGTTCCACTAAATTTAAACACTAACGATTTTGAGACTAAAATCAAATAGCTACATAATAATAATAATAAATTGTCTTTATTCAATTAAAAAGGAAATTCTGAGCTATAAAAAAACTAAATCAAAATAATTAAATCATAAACTAAAGTGATTTCTTTCTCTAAATGTAATTACAAAAATCTTTAGGAGTCAAATCAAATAGCTAGATCACAATAATAATAATAAATTGTCTTTATTTAATTAAAAAGGAAATTCTGAGCTATACAAAAAACTAAATCAGAAGAATTAAATCATAAACTAAAGTGATTTCTTTCTCTAAATGTAATTACTACAATCTTTAGGAGTAAAATGAAACAGCTAGATCATAATAATAATAATAAATTGTCTTTATTTAGTTATAAAGGAAATTCTGAGCTATACAAAAAACTAAATCAAAAGAATTAAATCATAAACTAAAGTGATTTCTTCCTTTAAATTTAATTACTAAAATCTTTGGGACTAAAATCAAACAGCTAGATCATAATAATAATAATAATAAATTGTCTTTATTTAATTAAAAAGGAAATTCTGAGCTACACATAAAACTAAATCACAAGAATTAAATCATAAACTAAAGTGATTTCTTCCTTTAAATTTAATTACTACAATCTTTGGGACTAAAATCAAACAGCTAGATCATAATAATAATAATAATAAATTGTCTTTTTTTAATTAAAGAGAAAATTACAAGGTATATAAAATAAAGGCGAAGGTTACTGATAGTTTAAAAAAAAAGAAAATCATTTCTCTTCTTCAACTTAACCTGCCCAATCTGTAAATTAAATTCGTATATAATTTTTGTTATTCTCTTATATTTTAAAGTAAACATAATTTGCCTAAATAAATATATCAGTGAAACAAACCAACTATTTTAGAGCCGCTTTTACGATCTATAGATACAGCTTTGTTAACTTAACCCACGGATCAAACCTTGTGTATCTTTTACAATTGCGAGGCAAAAAAGAAAAACATTTTTGTTTTTCCACTTAACCTGCCCAATCTGTAAATTAAATTCGTATAGAATTTTTGGTATTCTCTTGTATTTTAAAGTAAACATAATTTGCTTAAATAAATATATCAGTGAAACAAACCAACTGTTTTAAAGCCGCTTTTACGATCTATAGATACACCTTTGTTAACTTAACCCACGGATCAAACCTTGTGTGTCTTTTACAATTGCGAGGCAAAAAAGAAAAACATTTTTGTTTTTCCACTTAACCTGCCCAATCTGTAAATTAAATTCGTATCAAACCTTGTGTGTATTTTACATTGTTGCGTGTAAAGCTTAGTTACCTCACTGTCAGTCTGCCCCGTGCTTTGAGCTTGGGTTAAACCTGTGGTAGGCCGTTTCTATGGATATAGATTATTAGATTCGTTGTGACAAATTCATTTTCAAGTGAAAGTAGAGATTAGCTTAGTATGGATAAATCCAAGACACGTACAGGAATTTTAAGCCGGAGGAGATAAGTTTACTTGTCGAACTAGCAAGTAAATATCAAAATTTCATTAGTAAGTACTTTCTGTGTATTAAATATTCATACTAAAATATGTTTCTGTGAATATTATAATTATTGTTTTGTGAATTGAGAGTGTAAGAAGACAGATACTATTTCCAATAGCACAAAAGAAAATGCATAGATAAAGTTGGCTGTAGAGCTCAACGAACAATTCCCTTCGCAAAGAACAGCCAAAAGCCTAACAACTGAAACAATTGTAATTGTATTCTGTGTATTAAATATTTATATTAAAATATGTTCTTCTTTGTATTATAATTATTTTTTTATAAATTCAGAGTGTAAGAAGACAGATACTATTTCCAATAGCACAAAAGAAAATGCATAGATAAAGTTGGCTGTAGAGCTCAACGAACAATTCCCTTCGCAAAGAACAGCCAAAAGCCTAACAACTGAAACAATTGTAATTGTATTCTGTGTATTAAATATTTATATTAAAATATGTTCTTCTTTGTATTATAATTATTTTTTTATAAATTCAGAGTGTAAGAAGACAGATACTATTTCCAATAGCACAAAAGAAAATGCATAGATAAAGTTGGCTGTAGAGCTCAACGAACAATTCCCTTCGCAAAGAACAGCCAAAAGCCTAACAACTGAAACAATTGTAATTGTATTCTGTGTATTAAATATTTATATTAAAATATGTTCTTCTTTGTATTATAATTATTTTTTTATAAATTCAGAGTGTAAGAAGACAGATACTATTTCCAATAGCACAAATGAAAATGCATAGATAAAGTTGGCTGTAGAGCTCAACGAACAATTAATTCCCTTCGCAAAGAACAGCCAAAAGCCTAACAACTGAAACAATTGTAAAATAGTAAGGCCGTTTACTAATGGTTTAAACTAGACAGTACAGTACCTAAGGGTCTACATTGCCAAAGGTGTAACTATTGATTGTAAAAGCGGCCCTTAATTAAATATACTATAATTAATACTGTAGAATATGATTTATAAATTTCTAATAATAAATCTATTTTAATCAACTATTTCGATAACATAAGTTTTAGACAGCTATAACCCACTAAAATTAATAATATCTGTTTATTAACAATTTAGATTACAATGGAAATAAATACGTTTTAAACATCTATAAAGTACTAAAATTAAATATTTCTTTATCAACAATTTCGATTACAACGGAAATAAAACTAAACAAAACAACCCAGTGGTTAAATTGAATCACAGGTTTCATTCACGACATTTCTTCACGTTTGAGCGCTAAACCAATTAATTGAGTCATTAACAGATAAGTTTGTGCGGAGCGCAAAAACGGACGGATTTCCTTATTTACGCTTAAACGTGATGACATATTTGGTTTTTTGGTCGGGCGGTGATTTTTTTATAAATTCATGTATTCTTCGGTAACTATGTTAACGATATTCCGCATTGTGTCGTTAGTCCAAAGATTGATTCGCGCCGATCGCCAACGATAAACATGATCGCGTTCAACTGTTTTCTATCGCTCATCGTTTTTGTTCTTAACAACAGTGCCGAGTGTTTTCCGTTGGGTGGAAAATACGATGATGATCAGAAGGATAATCAGCTGAAATATCCAGGATTACCAACATTAGACGCTGTAAGTAATAATTGTATGAATGTAAAATTTAGAATTAGAAAAGGATATAATTTATCTTCAATTTGGTTTTCATTAATCACTTGATAAAACATGTTAACAATATTGATAATTAAATAAAAGTCCCTCCTTGAGAATGACGATAAGTCGAAACTAGTCGGAGAGAATAAAAAATTGTAGTGAAACAAACCAAGTAACTTTTATTTAATCTCCGGCGTCATGATAGGCCCTAGCAGCGGAAATAGATGACGTAAAGCCCAAAAACCAAAAACCAATTAAAAATATATACCGTGCGATCGGTTACATTATGATTTGGAGTAGGCGGCATTTTTTTTTGCGCGGTTGCCCAGAATACTAATTGGATGATGGAAAAAAATTGAGGTTATGGTAAAATATGTGTTAACAGTCATTACTGCCAATCTAATTTAAAATTCAAAGCCTACTTTAAATCATGTTTTAAATGATCGCACGGTAGTTAGTACTTACAAAAATAAAAAACCTCACTGAACAAAAAACAAACAAATAACGTTATATCAACATTCTAGCAACATTAAACGTTGTTTTAATGTTGATGAATCATTACTTAAATGGATTTGCTCAGTGGGATGCGATAAAAATTGTGTTTATTATTTAATAGTTTAGTTTAGTTTATTGACGAATAATCACCTATTACAATAATATACACAAAAGAAAGAGTATAAGTAAACAATATACAATAAATATATATTCGCATGTTAATTTTAAAGTGTTCAAATATTGGCTTCCCTATTTATTTTAGAGACAAAATGTATTTCACTTTTTTGTAGAGGGAAAAATTCTAAATTTATTAATGTTCACACTTAACACTTTACGTTTCTCTTAGTTGGAATAATTAAGAAACAGTAATGTGATTTTATAAAAATAATGACATACCATGGAATTTATACAACAATTGCGGGTATTCCCTGTTTTTTTTTTAAGTTTAATTTATAGCTTTAAGCAAGTGTTTTCCACTCCCAGACTAAGCATGAAGTAAAATTTCGAGTTTAGAAAAGCCCCGTGAAAATTTGTCGAGGGTCGCACAGCGACCCGAGACAAATTTTCTGGGCTTTTCTAAACTCGAAATTTTACTTCATGCGCCACGGGTATAAAACACTATAATATTGTCAAATTTATGTATACTCAAACTTCACTTAAAATCTGTGTTTTATACGCGTGGCGCATGAAGTAAAATTTCGAGTTTAGAAAAGCCCAGAAAATTTGTCTCGGGTCGCTGCGCGACCCTCGACAAATTTTCACGGGGCTTTTCTAAACTCGAAATTTTACTTCATGCTTAGTCTGGGAGTGGAAAACACTCGTTTAAAGTTTGGAATAGAACTCTTTAAAAAAAACAACGAATATCTAAAGATTTAATGAAAATAAGCTGAATTTGCTGTAAATTTTCGGAATTTTTTATTTTGGTATACAAATCCCTGTTTACCCAAATAAAAAAACGCATTGGAACAGTTTTCTTTGAGGTAAACAAATGTATAAGCTGTACATTTTCCGACATCCGTTGTTTTTTTTTAAATTTCAATTTGAAGCTTTAAACGAATGTTTTCCACTCCCAGACTAAGCATGAAGTAAAATTTCGAGTTTAGAAAAGCCCCGCGTAGAAAATTTGTCGAGGGTCGCGCAGCGACCCGAGACAAATTTTCACGGGGCTTTTCTAAACTCGAAATTTTACTTTATGCGCCACGCGTATAAAACACTGATTTATTGTGATGTTTAAAAATATACAGTTAGTACTTACAAAAGTAAAAAGCCCAGAAAATTTGTCTCGGGTCGCTGCGCGACCCTCGACAAATTTTCACGGGGCTTTTCTAAACTCGAAATTTTACTTCATGCTTAGTCTGGGAGTGGAAAACACTCGTTTAAAGTTTGGAATAGAACTCTTTAAAAAAACAACGAATATCTAAAGATTTAATGAAAATAAGCTGAATTTGCTGTAAATTTTCGGAATTTTTTATTTTGGTATACAAATCCCTGTTTACCCAAATAAAAAAAACGCATTGGAACAGTTTTCTTTGAGGTAAACATATTGATAAGCTGTAAATTTTCCGACATCCGTTGTTTTTTTAACAATTTCAATTTGAAGCTTTAAGCAAGTGTTTTCCACTCCCAGACTAAGCATGAAGTAAAATTTCGAGTTTAGAAAAGCCCTGCGTAGAAAATTTGTCGAGGGTCGCGCAGCGACCCGAGACAAATTTTCACGGGGCTTTTCTAAACTCGAAATTTTACTTCATGCGCCACGCGTATAAAACACTAATTTATTGTGATGTTTAAAAATATACAGTTAGTACTTACAAAAGTAAAAAATCTAATAAAAAAGTGGTATGTATGTTTTATTTAAGTATTTAACACAATACTTAAATAAAAAATACAAATCACCTATTTATCAGATTTTTTATTTTTGTGGGTACCAACTGTGTATTTTTAAACATCACAATAAATCAGTGTTTTATACGCGTGGCGCATGAAGTAAAATTTCGAGTTTAGAAAAGCCTGAAAATTTGATTTGGTCGCGTAGCGCTACGCGCTACGCGACCAAACCAAATTTTCAAGCTTTTCTAAACTCGAAATTTTACTTCATGCTTAGTCTGGGATTTTAAAACACTCGTTTAAAGCTTCAAATTGATGCATATGACGCTTTAAAAAATTAATGATGGATGATTGATTGTATACATTTGTAAATTTTGTTCACATCATTAATAATCGTCGTGAATTAATTATAAACCGAGATAAGAGAAAATTAAATTTTTGCGCGTCTATTTTCAATTTAATAAATAAGCCCAATTCCAGCTGTGATTTTGATTAATTGATTTATTCTCGCGAACATTATTTGCTTTACGTAAACCAAGAGTGACTTCATCGCAAGTAGCGAATGATTAATAAAGAATGTGAATTAATAATGATGTGATATTTACACGAAATTACACTTTAAGTAACAATTTCTAGGAATGTTAGTTTTTTTTTGTAAATGTAAACTTCTGTCTCCCAAAATAATTAATAGTGTTGAAATTGCGAAGGGAAAATAAATTCTTTGAAATATTTCTCACACTTTCATTTCAGATTTGCATGAATCAGCAGTTTTACTCGATTAGCGATCTATTTCATTTGATTTTTAAGTTTATTTTATTTTCTAGCTACTAGACTTCTTTCCCATTGATCACTTGGTAAAACATTTCAACTAGTGATGGGAATAATCGATATATTTTAATAATCGATTAAATTAGTAGTTAACCTTTCGGTCGTGGGGGTCGTTTTTTTGGGGGGATGATTGGTCGAAGTTAGGGTGTGGATGTTGGCATATGCGGATTATATGGTGCTGCTGGCAAGAGGCAAGAGAGTGGGAAGGGATGAAGGATATGCTGAAAAGGGCGGAGAGGTTTATGGATAAAAGGGGGTTGAGCGTGAATGTTAGAAAACCGAAATGAATGAGATTCAGAAATAAAGGGAGGGCGGGGAGGGTGAAGAAATTAAAGTGGAAGGGGGAGGTGATTGAGAGGGTTAGAAAATGCAAGTATTTAGGGTTTATATTCAAAGGGACGGGAAGGTATGAGGAGCAGGGGAAGGCTAGAAAGGCGTGGGGAATAGCGTGAGAAAAGTGGATGGGGAACAATGTAAGAATGGCGTGTAAAGTATGGGATGCGTGTGTGAGGTCAGTGTTAATGTATGGGGTGGAGGTGTGGGGGACGAGAGGGTATGAGTGAATGGAGAGGGAGCAGTTGTGGTTCTTGAAGCGTATGTTGGGACTTGAAAGGTCGACACCCGGATACATAGTGCTGCAGGAAACGAATATTACAGTTTTTTATGGGTGATTGTTTCGGGGGGTGGTTTTTCGGAGGTGGTATTTCGAAGGGTTGGTATTTCAGGGAGTGATTTTTATGGGGGATGAATTTTAGGAATGGTTTTCCGGATGATTTTTAGGGGGATCGTTCCTTTCGGGAGATGTTTTTTTCTGGAGTGAGACTGATTTTCTAAGAATATATTTACATAAGGTCGTAGGTGTGATTTTCAATAAACGTTTTTATAAGGGGTGGTCTTTTAAGGTGTACCTTTTTGAGGGAGTGATTTTTAGGGGTTATTTAAGCCCGTGGTTTCATGAGCGTTTTTTCTGGGGGTAATGTTTGTTAATAGTGAAGATTTAAATTTTTACATAATTATTATTATTTAATGATATATTTAATGAAATACAAAACAACCGTCAAATCAGTGATTATTAATATTACTATACACCATTCCATTTGTTTCTGGATCTCGCCTAGCCATGCTTTCGTGTTGTTATGTTGCAGTATCAACATTTACATTTTTTATTAGTTGCCACTCCTGATTCCTTATTGTAACAGTGTTGCAATAATTTATGATATCATAAGTAATCCTCTTTTTAATTTTCCTGCTTTGGCTAAGCTTTCAGGGAAATGTGTAGTTATTATGGATAATGCTGCATACCATTCTGTGCAATTAGACAAAACTCCTTCATTTTCTTGTAAGAAATGCGAAATGCAGGAGTGGTTGGTTAAACACATTATGGGCTTTATTTATACCTTTTCGATCAAATGACAAAATTTACGTAGTTGATGACATTTTGAGAAAGAACGGGCACGAAGTTCTTAGATTACCGCCATACCATTGTCAATACAATCCAATTGAAATAGCATGGGGGTTTTGTAAGACTTACTACAATAAGCACATAAATTCTAAGCAACCATCTAAGGATCGTGTTCAGAATTTATGGCTTGAGTCTCTCTCAAAATGTACATCCGATATGTGGCAAAATTTCTGTGATCATTGTGAAAAACTTATTTCGGATGACTGGACAAAACACATGGGGAACCTTTCTTTTGAAACCATTCCTCCTTTTATTATTTCGCTTGGGGAATCTGGCTCAGAGCAAACAAACATCAGAAGATTCAGATGCAGGTTCTCTTGACTAAATAATAAAAGTGGAATGAGGGCTTAAAAATTGTTTGACATGAAAATTATCAGTATCACAAGAGGGTGGGAATAAATTTGCAATTCTACAAAAAAATACTGAGGGCCAACAGAAGAGAGAATGACCAAAATTAAGGTGAATGGATGGAGTTGATCAAAATGTGTTAACGGGAAGACCCAAGCGAGAAATACAAATGGATGACGAAATAAGTTTGCAGAGCCGAATTCATTATATTTGTTATATACAATATTATTGCTGTGTTTGTATGTACAAAAACCAAGTAGTAAATTTTGTTAATCTTAAAACTGCATATTATTATCCTTTTATATCTGAAAATTTGTATAACAGGCAACAGTGTAAGATCACAATAGTCAGAAATTATAACCTTAAAATCGAACATCTGACAGTGACATTTAAAAACCCTGATTTAAAACACAACCAGCCCCATTTACAATACTTAAACTGTCACTTTTCCATAGCTAGGCGAGATCCAAAAACAAATGGAATCGTGTATATATAATAATTAGTACTCCTGTCTAACGAGATAATAAGCAATACATTTGTTTATAATAATTAATAGTCCAGTCTACCAAGATAATAATCAATTATTTTAGTATACTAATTAGTAATTTGCCCGACGAAATAATCGCTTAAATTAGTATATACTATTTTACCCGACCAAATAATCGCTTAAATTAGTATATACTATTTTACCCGATCAAATAATCGCTTAAATTAGTATCTACTAATTTACCCGACCAAATAATCCTTCAAATTAGTTTATACTATTTTACCCGATCAAATAATCGCTTAAATTAGTAATTACTAATTTACCCGATTAAATAATCGCTTAAATTAGTATATACTAATTTCTGCATAATAGTCGATTATATCGATATATTTCAATAATCGACTAATTACTAATTAGTATATCGATTATTCCCATCACTGGTTTCTACGACCTACTGAGCAAAAAACAAGCAAATAACGTTTTATCAACATTGCAATAATATTTTAATGTTGATCGAATGTTACTTAAATATGTTTGCTCAGTGGGTAATATATATTTTCACTGTAAAGTGGCAAAAATTCAATGGAAAAATCATTTGATAAAAGGGGAAAGTCATTTGACAAATAGTAAAATATGTTGATATAAAACCAACATTTATATTAATTTGATATAAAGGAAAAAATCGAACGAAACGCCCTGTAAAAAAATAGTGGTAAAATAAATAAATTGTTTTTATTTTTCCTTCGCAATTTCAACACAATTTTTTATTTTTGGAAACCAGAAGTTTCAATATATTTTATATAAAGCTCAAAAATCAAGGAAATTTGCTTCCAAATCAAACTACTTAAATAAGGTCTAGTAATATATAGGTTAGCTATCGATATCCATTAATAGTTTTCACATATCGGCTTGAAGTAGTCAGAAATGTTCAGTATTCCTCAGCACTGGGTCGGGACCACACTGAAGAGGACCTTGAAGTCCGAAATGCGTCTGTGGATATCTGGTGCCGGAATACTGAACACAAATTCAATTTTAATATATAGGTTATTAATTTAATTTACTTGGTTTGTTTTAAGTGCCAGTGAAGCAAAACTCAATAAATAAAACAGCTTTTGAGTGAAAGAAACCAAGTGAATTCAATTAAAAACCTATACAGGCTGTCAATTTGAAAACAAGCCAGCCAGGGTTGGTTGCAGAAGATTGTTATGTGGGTTAAAATGGTTCCCCCTCCATATCCTTGAAACGGTTTTGAAACATTTTTCACTAACTGTTACGGTTCCAAAGATATTGTGGCTGGCTTGTTTTCAAATTGACACTCAGTATAGGTTTTTAATTTATTTCACTTGGTTTGTTTTAAGTGCCAGTAAAGCAAAACTCAATAAATAAAACAGCTTTTGAGTAAAAGAACAAGTGAATTCAATTAAAAACTTATATATTACTAGACCTAATTTTGCCTGGTTGTGTCAGTAAGAGCAATACTTTTGCTGTTGTATTGTTATATTTTAATTAACATACAGTTTTATTTGACAGTCTTGTATATTTTTTATTTATTTTTAATAGAATGGGATTTCCAGTTGATAAAAAGGGAAAATCAATTGACAAATAGTGGAATATGTTGATATAAAAGTAACAAGTGGGATTTATTGATTTAAACCAGTGGTGGGGAAACTTTTTTTAAGACGGGCCATTTGTAATAACCAGACAATCGTAGCGGGCCAAAGAATAATGATTAATCGTAGGTAGGTAGTTTTTATGCGGGTCGTCACATTACGAAGTAAGAACGCGTTCAACATTCTCACGACGGCACTCTTAAACGGGCCGGATTAAACCTTTCCGCGGGCCGTAGTTTCCCCATCACTGATTTAAACCAAACCGAAAAAACCCTGATAATATTACTCACATTTTCATTTCAGATTTGTATCACTGCGGATATGAAATTCTCAAGTTTTCTTGATTTGATTTCTATTTTATTTTATTTGTTGAATCAACGAAAATAAAATACATAAACATAACCATTATTTACAATAGATTAGGTATAAAACTGGCTTAAATCTAATAAGTAAGGGTTAAATAGGATCAAAGAGACTTAAATTCCTCTTGAATAAAATCAAAGTCAATTAATTTTTAAGCTAGTTTACTTCGTGCTCAAGCTACTACACTTGATTTTAATTTCACAGCTAATCAACTTTATTTTCAAGCTTTAGACCTCATTTAACAGAAAGGATTTTTGAGAATAGTAACTTGATTTACAAGCTACGTGACCTGATTATTACATTGTTTGACTTGATTGTCAAGCTACAGAAACTGTAATTCTAACTTAACTTTATATTTAAGCTATTGTGACATATTACTTTAATCCTACTCTTGTACTTAAATTTAATATATTTACAATTGTAACCATTCATACATTTAGGCAACCAAAAACATTAAACTTGGGTTCAAACTAAACTTAAGTTCAAGATGACAGTTTCTTTTGTTTTAATGTCACTTTGAAATCGAGTTCAGAGTTGTACCAGTTCAACGTGTTTGGTGCAACTGGCCCTTAATTAACTTGCATCAAACCAACCAGTAATTTAAATTCTTGTTAGTATGTTTAATTATTACTTCATGCTCCACACACATAAAACGCTGATTTCACGTAAAATCGAAATACACTGCTCAAGTTGGATCTCACGTTAATCAATTTTAGAATGTGTATTTCGTCTAAGTAAAGCCTGCGCTTTTAAAATTCGTAAAATCCCCGTATTTTTTTTTACCTTTACTTTGAATCAGCGTGTTGCACGCGTGGCGCATGAAGTAAAATTTCGAGTTTAAGAAAACCTGAAAACTTGGTTTGGTCGCGTATCAAACCAACCAACATTGATAAATTAAATTAATTAAATTGCATAATTCTTATAGCAAACAGTTTATGCAACGCATATAATTATCTTCATTTTTTGTTGCTGTTGTTTCAAGAAAGAAAACATCGTGCAATCTGTTGCACAATTTATTGTATTATTTAAGCACTTTGCTAGACGTTGAAATAAAGTTAATAATTTTAAAATAGACTTTTAAGTTTACTCAATTGAGTCCTAAAAAAGTTACATCAAACCAACTAGCATTGATAAATTACATTAATTAAATTGCAAAATTCTTGTAGCAAACTTTTTATGCGACGCATATAATTATTTACATTTGTTTGTTGTTTTAATAAAGAAAACATCTTGGAATTTGTTGCACAATTTATTGTATTGTCAAAGCACTTTGCTAGACTTTTAAGTAAAGTTAATAATTTTTCAATTTTTAAGACTTAAGTTTACTCAATTCAGTCCTGAAAAAGTTGCATCAAATCAACTAGTATTGATACATTAAATTAATTAAATTGCAAAATACTTATAGCAAACGGTTTATGCAACGCTTATAATTATCTTCATTTTTTTGTTGTTTCAAGAAGGAAAACATCTTGGAATCCGTTGCGCAACCTAGAAAAAAAATCGCTCCTAATTACACGCACACACCTTATATCTTCTTAAAGAATATCAATTAAAAAAATTCTTTTAAGCGTCTATTATACATTTGTACAATCATCTGCAACGTATTTTCTGATATTGCATGTTACATTTTCTAATAAGCAACAAAACAAAAAATCTTTGGACACAGTCATGCATATAATTCGTGAATCACGATTATCAAATCACTTGTGTTGTTTTTTTCATCTCTTTAGAGAAGCATGATGTGAAATTTGGTAATCGATTAAGAAATTCAGTTGTTGTAAAGACTAGTATGTGAATCTATGTCTGGTGTAAAATCAACAAAAAAGTTGAACGTTTAGAGCACACTGCGAAAAAAACGATTTTGGCGATTTTTTATTTTCCTTTATAATTTCGATATTATTGGTGTTAGAAGGACACCGGACATTGATAATACCTATTATCCTGCATTTTTTCTCCCATTTAGCCGATTCTCTCTCTTACCGTTTAGAAGATACCCATGCACCGACTGCTTAATCGGGACACCCTGTATAGACAATTGAGACACTTAGATACAAAGGGGTGTAAGTGCCAATTTTAAAAAAAAATTGGAGTGCATGCAGGGGAAACAGTTTTTTGTCAACCCTTAAATGTATGATTCTTTCTTTTAGATTATTTTTCACTTTATATGATTACAAAATATGTGTATGTTAATGGAAAAATATCCAATATCATTTAATGCGACAAAAAATATTTATATTTTGTGGAAAAATATTTTAAAAATAAGAAAAAATAATTCAATTATGTAGGTATACATTTGAGACATAAAAGGTAATATTCCAATATTCAACAAAGATCAATACTGTTTTGGAAATTTTTTAGCTAAAATTAGTTCGTTTCCAAATGGCAACATGATGCATTTAAGGGTTAATTAGCAATAACAAGGCCGTAGCCAGAAAAATAAATGGTAAACATTTTGTTTTTGATCTTACGGGGAAGCTTTTACATAGTAAAAGTTAACATTTTGAAAATTTCGGGGGGTCGGGGGGGTTGAACCCCCATATCCCCCCCCCTGGCTACGGGCTTGAGCAAAGAGATATCCATATATCAACTCTGCTATTTTGTTTGAACTTTATAACTGGATTTCTCACTATTTTTATTAGTCACTTGCACCCCTTTGCTTCTAGGTGATTTAATAGGTATTTATATTTCTTCAAATATTCTGCAATTAAGAAATAAACATTTTATTTAATTTCTTAAATTATTCTACCATGCAATCATTTAAAACATGATTTAGATTAGGCTGTGAATTTAAAATTAGATTGTCACTACTGACCGTTAACACATAGTTTACCATCACCTTAAATTTATTTCATCATTCAATTAGCATTTTGGGCAACAACACAAATAAAATGCCGCCTACTTTAAATCATAATTTAAATGATCGCACGATACATATCATGAATAGTAAGTCAATTTAAATAAACATAGCGAATGAAAAGTATGATCTTTCATAAATCCGAGCTCTGATAACTATGACTCTAATATTTTTGTTTGAAAATATTAAAAGTGCGATTCTTTGCGCAATCAACAACAAATGTATCTTACAAAGACTAAATCAAACACTAATTGAAACAACTACTTCCCGAGCTAATACCCTACCGGACATTGTTTGTAAGACAAACTTGTTGTAGATTGTGTAAAGAATCGCACTTTTAATGCTTTAAAATATTCTACAACTAAGTATTGGCAATTTCATGAATATTTTTTTAATTTTAGTTAAAGTTTATGAAACAATATGGTTATATCGAGGAAGGTAGCAGTATGACAGAAGCCCTTTTCACCGAAGAAGGTCTCGAAGAGGTTATCAAGTCCATACAAAAATTCGGCGCCATTCAACAAACCGGAAAATTGGACAATGCTACAATGAATGTAGGCCAAATTTATATAATAAAAACTTAAAATACTAATTTACTCGAAGTCCTAAGGGGTAACACGGGATAGCAGAAAAAGAAGAAGAAAATACTAATTTAAAAAGTAAAGATTATTTCTACTACTCAAATATCCTAATCAATACAATTTTCTTCGAGGACGAAACAGTGGCCTGTATGTACACTTTGTGTAATCGTGCCATTGAAGATGTCAGTATTAGATAGCGTAGCTATCGAAATTCATTAGTAATAATTGTATAAGTTGAAAACTTACCTTCTGAATATTCACCGATCCATATCTCCAATTATTTATAGCTTAACACTTACTGTATTGAATCAAAACATATGTGTGTGTACAAGCAGGTCTTTAAATATATCCAATTAATCAACATAACCATATAAGTTCTTTTTTTCTTTTCAGTTTTTTTTTGTAGTATTGATATTTAGGCTAAGATGTAATGTTATATTATTTCCTTTGTCTCATCCTTTGTTGGGCATCTCATGTACAGTGGCTCAGTGTTGTTTGTGACTAAAATGCCTTGATGAGCCCCTAGGCGTGAAGAGTGTGATCCTTGTATTGTCCCAGTTAGGGTACTAGATTATAAGAAAAGATTTATAGAATGATTGAAAATGGAATATTAAAACAAATATTAAACATAAAAGTAGTGTTAACTAATAGATCTTAGTTCCAAGGCCAGGCAAAAGCCGTCCCTATTTAAAAAAAAAACTTACTGTAAATAGTATTTTCTTTCTTGCTATTGGAATGTAGACTAAACAAAAAGGTTTGAAGCACACCTTCTGCCAATTCAAGGATCCAAATCTCGAATATTTCCTAAGACTAACTGTAAATAGTATTTTTTGTCTTGCTATTGGAATGTAGACTAAACAAAACAGTTTCTATTTCCCATTTGAATTTTAGTTAATGTCGAAACCCAGATGCGGTGTTCCTGATATTATCAGAGGCAAACGAAGTAAACGGTTCATTTTAGGACCGTCTGGTTGGAACAAAAGGAACATATCCTTTTTGTAAGTAGCATTTACAAACGTGGCTCTGCTTTTATTTTTGCTTAAAATGTATTAATGGTCACGTTCAAGGAGTTTTTTGACTGCAGCGGCTGTAGCGTAGAGCGCTTCAACTTCCCTGACCTAACAAAATGTCAATGACGAGTGGTAGTTTTAAAAGCGATCGAGCGGAAAAAAATACAGGGTGCGGCAAAAGTTCCCGCACACAGTTTTTGAATGCAAATTTACGTACCTTTTTAGCATTTTGAACCGTTATTGTATAGCCTATCTTGTAGCCCTTGAAATTCTCTACAAATAATCTGTATTTGTTTTTTGATTTATCAAATTGTTATTACATTTTGGAGCTCTAACCCACTGAGCAAATCCGTTTAAGTAATGTTTCATCAACAATAAAACAACGTTTCATGTTGTTACAATGTTGATATAACGTTATTTGTTTGTTTTTTACTCAGTAGGAAGGAAGATCGAATCGCGATTGTCAGACTTTTCGAATCGGGAAAATCGGTCGGGGGCAACGTAAAAGACCCCCCCGTGCTAAGAAGAAGTGTTTATGACAGCATTAAGCGGTAACTACTAAAAACAGGCCTCAAAATGGATGGCCCAGTACTGTGACCACTCCAAAGAATCTAAACAATCTCAAGTGTTGCGTTAGTGGAAATCCAGAAAAATTTACGAGAAAGCTGGCTAAGGAGATGAAATCAGCGAGAAATCAATCGGAAGGATACTTCGGATCAAATTAAAATATTGTAACGATCGAATGATGCGAATTCTTGAGTCGTGTGCGCACTCAAGAATTCGCAACGCCTCCTAAAAAAAGTTATTAGGGTCGATTTTGTTCACGAACGAAAATATCATCATGATTGAGCGTGCTGCAATCGCCAGAATCAGCGCGAAATTCTTCTACACACAAAAGATGTGTTCAGAATCTTTGCTCTTTTAAACTAAACATGAATTTCTAGAAAAGAGCTTTGTTTAACGATACAACTTCCCGAAATCTGTGATGGTGTGAGCGGGAATTTGCGAAAATAAGAAATAAGAATAAGATTTGACCTTCGCGTTAATCTTGACGCGTTGCTCGACAAAAACCAACGGTGTCTTCTTATTTTTGCAAATTCCCGCTCACACCAAAGCACTCTGAAGGATGTTGTAGATTCTCTGGAGCAAAAATCAAAGGCGGACGCTAAACGCTCCAGCAGGACTGGGTATTATACCTGCACATTTAGCACGTTTGACGATCAATTTTTTCGAAAAGCACGGATAATCGACTCGTGGAACAAGATTTTGTGTCCTTTAAATTCGCCTCACCTGAACCCGATTTATTTTTCCATTTCGCCCATCGGGAGAAAAAAAACCTGCTCTACCAACGATAAGTCAATCGAATCCCTGAAGATGTCCTGGCAGCGGTAGTGAGTCAAGATTTCAAACCATCAACTAATGACCATCGTCAAATATTTCAGACGCATCGCGAGGCCTGTGAGGCGGCTAAAGGTAGACATTTTTAACATACGTTTAAATTATATTGTAGAGAAATTTCTTCGCTTTCTTTTGATGTAATTTGTTGTTAAATACAACAACAAATTACATCAAAAGAAAGCGAAGAAAATTCTCTACAATATAATTTAAACAAACGTTATAAATGTCCACCTATAGCCGCCTCACAGACCTCGCGATGCTTCCGAAATATTTAACGATGGTCATTAGTTGATGATTTGAAATCTTAACCCATTCCCGCTGAGAGGACATCTTCAGAGATTCGATTGACTTCTCGTTGATAGAGCAGGTTTGTTTCTTTAGATGGGCAAAATGGAAAAATACATCGGGTTCAGGTCAGGCGAATTTAAAGGACACAAACTCTTGTCCCACAAGTCGATTATTCGTACTCCGTGAAAAAATCGATCGTCGAGCGTGCTAAATGTGCAGGTACCCAGTCCAGTTGGAGCGTTTAGCGTCCGCCTTTAAAAAGATTTTTGCTCTAGAGAATCACAACTTGCCGATAAAAAGGTTATTATTGAAAGAATGTGTGCGGGAGGTTTTTCCGCACCCTATACAAGGAATTTCTCTTTTTAGTATACACAGGTATGCATACACTGAAATGTACAAACATTCCTTGTTTTGGTTAAGAGTTCGATTTGAAGCTTTAAACGAGTTTTTCCACTCCCAGATTAAGCATCAAGTAAAATTTCGAGTTTAGAAAAGCCTGAAAATTTGGTTTGGTCGCGTAGCGCGAAGCGCGGAGCGGCCAAACCAAATTTTCAGGCTTTTCTAAACTCGAAATTTTACTTCATGCGCCACGCGTATAAACCACTATAAAATTGTAAAATTAAAAATATACTGCTAAGCTAGTATTAAAAACATACTGCTAAAGCAGGATTAAAAATATACTACTAAACGTGAATATTTTGAATTTCACATTAAATCAATGTTGTATACGCGTGGCGCATGAAGTAAAATTTCGAGTTTAGAAAAGCCTGAAAATTTGGTTTGGCCGCTCCGCGCTTCGCGCTACGCGACCAAACCAAATTTTCAGGCTTTTCTAAACTCGAAATTTTACTTCATGCTTAATCTGGGAGTGGAAAAACTCGTTTAAATCTTCAAATCGATGTTGTATACGCGTGGCGCATGAAGTAAAATTTCGAGTTTAGAAAAGCCTGAAAATTTGGTTTGGCCGCTCCGCGCTTCGCGCTACGCGACCAAACCAAATTTTCAGGCTTTTCTAAACTCGTAATTTTACATCATGCTTAACCTGGGAGTGGAAAACACTCGTTTAAAGCTTCAAATTAAAATCTTTAAAAAAACAACGAATATCTAGGGATTTACAGCATATATGCTGTAATTGGGATTTGTATACCTAAAAGAAAAACTCCCCGTACACTATGTCAAGCTACAGTGCTGCAGAGCCATACATAAAGCGGTACCGTTTAGCAACTCCGCTTGCATAAAGCGCTACAGAGCTAAAGTTCCCTGAACGCGACTAATATATTCTGAAATAACCTAACCTAAACGTTCTTAACCTAACCTAACCTATCCTAACCCAACCTAACCTAACCTTCCCTTACACTATACCGCTTGATACAGTAATGCAGCGCTACACATAAAGTGGTACCGCTTAGCAACTCTGCTTTCATAAAGCACTACAGACCTAGAGTTTCCTGAACGCGACCAATATATTCTGAAATAACCTAAACGTACTTAACCTAACCTAACCTATCCTAACCCAACTTAACTTGACCTTCTCTCACACTATGCCTCTTGATACAGTACTGCAGCGCCACACATAAAGCGGTATCGTTTAGCAACTCTGCTTTCATAAAGCGCTACAGACCTAGAGTCCCCTGAACGCGACCAATATATTCTAAAATAACCTAATCTGAACGTACTTATCTAATCTAACCTGTCCTAACTCAACTTAACTTAACCTACCCTTACACTATGCCGCTTGATACAGTACTGCAGCGCCACACATAAAGCAGTACCGTTTAGCAACTCTGCTTTCGTGAAGCGCTACAGACCTAGAGTTTCCTGAACGCGACCAATATATTCTAATATAACCTAACCTAACCTATCCTAACCCAAACTAACCTAACCTAACCTTAGCAAACGTACGCGAACGTTTACGAACATTTGCAAAGAGGATTACTTGTTTTATGTGGACAGTAAGTGCATACCCGAACGGAAGTTTATTCGTGTGGAAAATTGGAAAATGCGAACATTTCGTTATTGTTTTTGGTTACCATACACATCAAAATATAATCGTGTTCGCAAACGCTTGCGAATGTTCGTTCAGTGTGGACGTGCCTTTAAATTACACCCGAAATCTGATTTTCACAACACTATCATTTTTATAAATCCCTGGTGTTTCAATATATTGTTGGGGTGAAATTAAGTTCACGTTTGCAGCATTGCGAATTGGCCAACAACGCTGACAGAAGCGGAAGTTTCGAAAAACATTTTGCTCGCTTTGGATTCGTGGGGAAGATACGGCAGATTGAAGTTTACGCAATTGAAGGACGTCAATGCTGATATCATCGTCGCATTTGGAAGTGGATACCATGGAGATAGGTATGATGATCATAACTTCACTATCTAACCTAACTTGAATGTAATTAGTTTCTAAACTAACCCCATTGACTCTTATCTAACCTAACATACAGTGGCTTAATTAAACACAGTGGCGACAACTCCCTGTCATCCGCCATAATGAGGCAATATTAATACAAACATCTGATATTCAATTGTGACAGCTAGTGTTGTCATCTTTTACTTGAAACATCATCCATGGGCGGGAGCTTTTCCCTTAATTTTGAAATAGGAACATATAATGAGTAATTTCTCAAATTAACATGTTTAAGTTGATCGTAAATAGAATCAACTTAAACACGTTAATTTGAGGTATGTTCGAGATACGATTTTGGGGTAAGTGAAATAAAGTACAACCTTTAGACTGAGTTGCTGTGGCCAACTTTTGACCTCATAGCTACGCCGCTGTTTATCCGTTTAGACGATTTTTGGGTAAGTGAAATAAAGCACAACCTTTAGACTGAGTTGCTGTGACCAACTTTTGACCTCATAGCTACGCCGCTGTTTGTTCGTTTAGACGATTTTGGGGTAAGTGAAAGAAAGCACAACCTTTAGACGGAATTGCTGTGACCAATCTTTGACCTCATAGCTACGCCGCTGCTTGTCCGCCATTTTGGAATTACTAACAACCAATCAAAAAGAATACCAAAGTTGTCGCCACTGTGTTTAATCAAGGCACTGTAACCTAACATACCCATCCGCTATCTAACCCAAGGGAAATTATTTTTAACCTGCAGGTATCCTTTTGATGGACCTGGAAACGTCCTCGCTCACGCCTTCTTCCCGTACGAGATGGACAGCTATGGCGGCGACATTCACTTCGACAACGACGAAAAGTGGAAAACGAAAGGAGAAGAGGATGGTACGTTTTTTTCTTTCATTCCGAAGCAAATCACATTTACAACTGTGAACTACAATAAACAAGTAAACCCGGCGCCTTCGCCAAAACGTATAAACACATTTGTATTTCAGGTGTTGATTTTCTAACAGTAGCAATACACGAATTGGGCCATTCGTTAGGTATCGCCCATTCCCACATCCCAACTTCAGTCATGTTTCCTTATTACAAAGGCAATGGGAAATATCCCACTCTGGATTACGACGATATATTGGCCATGTATGAATTATACAGTAAGTTCTCCAACACAATACAATAATGAGAATCAAATTGAAGATGTTTCAATACATTTTAGAAAATATTCAATCCTAGCAAAACTCAAGTGTCATTATTTTCCTACCTAACCTAACTTCATTGACTTTAAATGAAACCTAATTGACTGTTATCTAATTAGGTCAGGTTGAAAAATAATGTTATATGATATGAAGAAAACACTTAACTTTTTTATAGCACTTTTGTTTTACTTTTGTGACTAGTTTCAATTACACGGTAATCATATATCACATTGAAAATATACCACGAAGTGAACGCCTCAAAGATTCAAGAATGTAATTTGAGTTTAGTTGGGATTGCATATCAATGGGCCCGTTCATCAGAAACAACAGTTAAGAGTTTACTGCCAACTTTTGGGTAATTCTCTGATGATTGGACTGTCAATCGTGAACGTGTTTGGGATTTTTGCAATCGTACAAAATAGTCCGGCTGGAGTACCGATCATTAGATACCAACATACATCACAAACAAATCCAAACATGTTGAATGTTAAACTATTTGAAGAACGGGCCCATTGGGCCCGTTCATCAAAATGTTCAGCATTCAACATGTTTGGATTTGTTTATGATATACAAAGAGTTTTATGTAACACTGAACATTTTCATAACGAGAATTTTTCTTTTAAGTATACATAAGCATACGTTGTACATTTGCCGACGCTAGGTTTATTCAAATAATTTAATTTGAAGCTTTAAACGAGTGTTTTCCACTCCCAGGCTAAACATGAAGTAAAATTTCGAGTTTAGAAAAGCCTGATAATTTGAATTTGCCGGGCGGAGCAAAGCGTGCCCGGCAAATCCAAATTTTCAGGGTTTTCTTAACTCGAAATTTTCCTTCATGCGCCACCAGTACAAAACACTGATGCAATGTAAAGTTAAGCGGTGGGTTTTAAACTTCGTAATATGTCAGTGTTTTGTACCGGTGGCGCATGAAGTAAAATTTCGAGTTTAGAAAAGCCTGAAAATTTGGTTTGGCCGCTCTGCGCTTCGCGCTACGCGACCAAACCAAATTTTCAGGCTTTTCTAAACTCGAAATTTTACTTCATGCTTAGTCTGGGAGTGGAACAAACTCATTTCAAGTTTCAAATTATTTTTTTTTAACGAGTATCTAAGATTTACGACATATACGATGTAACTGGGACATGTATACTTGAAAGAAAAACTCCCTGTGTGTACAAGTTGAGACATTAATTGCGATTGATTAGCTACAATTTTTAATAGTCATATAGGCAACCCAATTTACACATAACTTAAAAAATAAAATTGTCAAATTGTATTGGATGAACATGTTCGGTGTTACATAAAACTCTCTGTATGTTGGTATCTAATGAACGGTACTCCGACCATTTTGAAAACTTTAACCTGCCAACCCCAATCACCGTCCTACAGGCGGAAGTCATGGCTATCCGAGTGGCAGTGGACTGGATAGGTAAAACCGACCTTCAGGTAAACCATATCAGATTCGTCACCGACAGCCAGGCCGCCATTAGGACATTAAATAGTCCCTACTGCACCTCCAAGGTGGTCAGAGACTGCAAAAAATTGCTTAACAAGCTCGCTAACAGCTGTGATGTGGGGCTCATCTGGGTACCAGGTCACAGTGATATCAAGGGAAACTCAATTGCCGACGGCCTCGCAAGGAAGGGGGCAAGGATGAGAGACCTATCTACTGAACTTTCCGCCGACATTCCTCTTGGGGAATGCAAGAGACTATTAAGGGACCAAATGACATCATGGGTTAACCTTAGGTGGAAGGAAGAAGACACGTGTCACATAACAAGGCAGCTATGGCCTATGTGTGACACTATAAACAGTAAAAGATTAATTGCACTTAGCAGAATCGACATAATGAAGGCAGTAGGCATCATCACGGGTCACTGTTTTCTGGGTGTACACGCACAAAAGATGGGTCTCAAATATAATGACTACTGCAGAGAATGCCTAGATGAGGAGGAGGAAGAAACAGTACTCCACTATCTAGGTCAATGTCCTGCTCTTGAGGGGAAACGAATGAAGTACCTCGGTCTGCACCACGCAAGTGAACTGGCGGAGCTCTCACCTATAAAGGTGGGAGATCTGATCGGATTCATTAGGTGCTCAAATTGGGTTGTATAGGGGAAGGATCTCTCATGGTATCACAACGGGCCCTATGTGCCTAAGTGAACAGCCTCAGCTGTTGTCATATAAACCTAACCTAACCTAACCCCAATCACCAACACCAATCGGTCTATTTTGTACGATTGCAAAAATCTCGAACAAGTTCACGATTAACAGTCCGGATATCAGAGAATTCTCCAACAGTTGGCAGTTAACTATCAACTTGTCTCTTTGATAAACGAGCCCAATATACGCACCTGTAATGCGATTTGCTTGCCGCCAAATTACTTTCTTGATTTGAAACTCTAGTTAAAAGAAAATTAGAAGGTGACGATGAGGAATACCCGTCGGAACCGACAACCAGCACAACCGAATACTCTTACACTGAGAAATATACGACTTCAACTGCACCTTCAACAACAACAACTAGATATACAACAGAATCGACAACGACTTCTTATTACACGGATCTAACGAGCTCAACAACGGAATTGTCAACTGTTAGTTACGAAGGTGACAACGAAACAGTTGACGATCACAAGGAGCACGACACCACTCACGGAATACCACCTACGAACACCCCAAGTTTGCCAGATATTTGCCAAGGAAGTTTCGATTCGGTCGTTACTCTTAGGAACGAATTGTTCATCTTTAAAGATCAAGTGAGTTGAAACTTATTATTTTGTTAAAAATCCACAATTCGTTTGTTAAACATGTATCACAAAGTAATCGTTTCCACAAATGCAAAAGTCGTAACATTTTCGAAGGAGAATCCAACATTCATTTACTGTTTAAAATTTGGATTTTCCGGCGTACGTAAAGAAATATACAGGGTGGTCCATATAAGAGGTAACAGGCGACTTTGTTGAGTTACGCGGCATTTAAAAAAAATCGCCGAGACACGGTGATTTTTGTTTCAAGGCGGACAACTTTAGACCACATTTTTACCTTCATAGCCTCAACCCCCAACTTAACCCAACTTCACCCCCCGATTTTAAATAGGAAAAGTGGGTCCGGTGGTATATCGTTGAAAAGCTCTTTCGATTCTGAAAACAACGGTGTAATTTATTTTCATTTTCATTTATTTCCGAGGGTACGGCAACACTTCGTAATAGGATTTTAGGTAACAAGCTTTGTGCATTTATCTCAATCATATCTCAAATACATCCCACTGAGCAAATCTATTAAAGTAATGTTTCATTAACATTAAAACAACGTTTGATGTTGCTACAATGTTAATATAAAGTTATTTGTTTGTTTTTTGCTTAGTAGGATTATTTTAAAATTTGTTTTGACTTGTGAATTTTGACGTTTGTTCTATTTTGTTCTTTTATGTTAATAAATCACCTATTCATTTTACATTCCTTACAGGATTGTTAACTTTTTTTGTCGCGTTAAAAATAAAATTGTCAAAAAAAATTAAGCGCCATTGATGCACTAACGCAACTTTATTACTTTTATCTTGATTAAATTACTAAATAAGTTTATTTGATACATTTTATTATTTGACCTGACTTGATAATGCGTGAAAAATAATGTAAACATTTTGTCATTTAAATATTTTGGTTAATACTCATTTAAAAAAAATATTTTGAAGTGTATTTCTAACTTCACAATATTTTAGTGTTTTACACGCATGGCGCATGAAGTAAAATTTCGAGTTTAGAAAAGCCTGAAAATTTGGTTTGGCCGCTCCGCTTCGCGGAGCGACCAAACCAAATTTTCAGGCTTTTCTAAACTCGAAATTTTACTTCATGCTTGGTCTGGGAATGGACAAGACTTCCTCTAAACTTTAAAAGAACATTTTTCATAATCCACGAATGCCTGAAAATTTACAGCGTATACATTATGTATATTTAAAAGAAAAATGTAATGTAATAAGTCATTCATAGAAATCGTGAAAGAAGTGCAGAATTTTACTTAAAATCAACTTTTAGAGTTAACTCTATAAATGCTCGGTCGATAATGGGTTAAACAGGTGAAATTGCAATTTTGAAATGTTGTTCCCTCAGAAAACAATGACATTGAAAACAAATGATACCGTTGTATTCAGAATCAAAAGATCTTTTTAACAATATACCACTCGTCTTACTTTCCTTACTAAAAATCGCGGGGTGAAGTTAGGTTAGGTTAGGGGGTTAAGGTTATGAAGGTGGAAATGTCATCAAAAGTTGTCCCCCTTAAAACAAACATCGAGGGGTCGCAGCAATTTTTTCAAAAATTCCGCGTAACTCAACAAAGTCGCTTGTTACCTCTGAGATGGACCACCCTATATATATTATTGCTATTAATTATATAAAATTTGTAGTATGTGTGGAGGGTGAGAAATGAGTACGATTTGGTACCTGGATACCCGATCAGTTTGCAACAAATGTTTCCGACTTTGCCCGCAGGCATAAAAAAAATCGACGCAGCGTACGAAAGATCGGACGGAAATGTTATCTTATTCACCGGTAGATATTTCTCAAATGATGTTTTAAAACTCATTCGATTAACTTGAGTTGATAATTTTAGGGATGTTTTATTGGGTGTACGATGGTACGTTTTTCGTTGAAAATAGTCCGTTGTCGATAAAACGTTACGGATTTCCGAATTACGTTGATAAAATTGATGCCGTTCAAGTTTGGGCTAAAAACGGTATGTATTATAAAATAAATATTTGTAGTCACGGAAAAATATTATGACTTCTTCCGTAAATTTCACAAACAAACAACGAACAGGAAGTTTCTGCAGTTTAATTCGTGATGTAATAAAAGCAGGTAAAGGGTGAACCAGATTGGACTTTAGGATTTGTTCTTTGAATAAAACACAAGATATTTGAAAAAAACGATTTTTTTCGTTAATAGTGTAAAATATAGATTCGGCAATTATGTATGAAATATATATATATATATATATAAATATATATATATATATATATATATATACATATATATACATATATATATATATATATATATATATATATATATATATACATATACCGGGTGTTGACTTGGCGGACGAAATATAGGTAATCCCATGTAAATTTTGAAATGTTCAAATTTTGGCTCTCCTATGCATTTTAAAAACAAAATGTATCTATCTTTTTTGTAGAGGGAAAAATTCTGAATTCATTCGTGTTAACGTTTATCACTTTACGTTTCTTTATAGTAAAATAATTAAGAAAAAAATAATGTGATTTTATAAAAATAATGACATGCCATGGAATTGAAACAACAACTGCGGATGTCAAAATAGCAAAAGATATCGTAGTCACTTGATTAAAGTAAATGTTTTCGAAATGATACACTATACAAGAAAAATGTCATTATTTTTATAAAATTACATTACGTTTTCTTAATTATTTTAGCTGTTAATTTTCTGACTTTCGTTGATTTTTAAAACAGCTCAATTTGAAGCTTTAAACGAGTGTTTTCCACTCCCAGACTAAGCATGAAGTAAAATTTCGAGTTTAGAAAAGCCCCGTGAAAATTTGTCGAGGGTCGCGCAGCGACCCGAGACAAATTTTCTGGGCTTTTCTAAACTCGAAATTTTACTTCATGCGCCACGCGTATAAAACACAGATTTTAAGTGAAGGTTGAATATACATAAATTTGACAATATTATAGTGTTTATACGCGTGGCGCATGAAGTAAAATTTCGAGTTTAGAAAAGTCCAGAAAATTTGTCTCGGGTCGCTGCGCGACCCTCGACAAATTTTCACGGGGCTTTTCTAAACTCGAAATTTTACTTCATGCTTAGTCTGGGAGTGGAAAACACTTGTTGAAAGCTTTAAATTGAACTTTAAAAAAAACAGGAAATATCTGCAATTGTATCAATTCCATGGTATGTCATTACTTTTATAAAATCACATTACTTTCTCTTAATTATTTTAACTTAGAGAAATGTAAAGTGTTAAGTGTGAACATTAATAAATTTAGAATTTTTCCCTCTACACAAAAGTGAAATACATTTTCTCTCTAAAATAAATAGGGAAGCCAATATTTGAACACTTTAAAATTAACATGCGATTTCCTATGTTGCGTCCGCCAAGTCAACACCCGGTATATATATATATATATATATATATATATATATATCTACAATGGGCCTAAAACTTGGCCTAAGTGGGCGCGGCTGCGGCTGCCCTTCCGACAACCAAAATGTATGAAATATAATGTCGTCTAAAAGCCCTCCACGACTCTACTGACTCTGATATCATTCTTTTAGCGAAGTTTTCCGTAACAAGTTCCAATAGATGCGGTTCGATTTCAGCAATTGCACGTCTGATGTTCTCCTTTAGTTCTGGAATCGTAGCAGGTTTGTTGACATAGACCCTTCCCTTTAAATGGCCCCAGGGAAAAAAGTCTAGTGGGGTTAGATCGCAAGACCTCGCTAGTCAATTGATATCGCCCCTCTGAGAGATAATGACCAGAAAATTTGGTTTGAAGTAAAGTGACTGTATCACGTGCTGTGTGACTCCATCTTGTTGAAACCACATGTAATTTAAGTTCAATTGATTGGTATGGAATCGTAGCAGGTTTATTGATATAGTTCCTTCCTTTTAAATGGCCCCAGAGGAAATAGTCTAGCGGGGTTAGATTGCAAGACCTCGCTGGTCAATTGATGTCGCCCCTCTGAGAGATAATGACTAGGAAATTTGGTTTAAAGTAAAGTGGCTGTTTTACGTGTTGTGTGACATGTGGCTCCATTTTGTTGAGACCACATGTCATTTAAGTTTAAATCATTAGTCTGGAATCGTAGCAGGTTTGTTGACATAGACCCTTCCCTTCAAATGGCCCCAGAGGAACAAGTCTAGTGGGGTTAGATTGCAAGACCTTGCTGGCGAATTGATGTCGCCTCTCTGAGAAATAAAATAACTAGGAAATTTGGTTTGAAGTAAAGTGGCTGTTTCACGTGCTGTGTGACATGTGGCTTCTCTTGTTAAAACCACATGTCATTTAAGTTCAAATCATTGATCTGAAATCGTAGCAGGTTTGTTGACATAGACCCTTCCCTTAGATCGCAAGACTTCGCTGGCCAATTGATGTCGCCTCTCTGAGAGATAACATGACCAGGAAATTTGGTTTAAAGTATAGTGGCTGTTTCACATGCTCTGTGACAGGTGGCTTCATCTTGTTGAAACCACATGTCATTTAAGTTGAAATCATTGGTCTGGAATCGTAGCAGGTTTGTTGACATAGACCCTTCCCTTAGATCGCAAGACCTCGCTGGCCAATTGATGTCGCCTCTCTGAGAAATAACATGAACAGGAAATTTGGTTTAAAGTAAAGTGGTTGTTTCAAATGCTCTGTGACATGTGGCTCTATCTTGTTGAAACCATATGTCGTTTAAGTTTAAATCATTGGTCTGGAATCGTAGCAGGTTTGTTGACGTAGACCCTTCACTTCAAATGGCCCTAGAGGAAAAAGTGTAGTGGGGTTAGATCGCAAGACCTCGCTGGCCAATTGATGTCGCCCTTGTAAGAGATAACATGACCAGGAAATTTGGTTTAAAGTAAAGTGGCTGTTTCACGTGCTCTGTGCCACCTCCATCTTGTTGAAACTACACGTCATTTAAGTTCAAATCATTGGTGTTATGGAAGAAAATCTTATTTAGCATCTCCCGATAGCGTACGCCTTTGACTGTAACAGCGCTACCGTAACTAATCGCCTGTTTTCATAATAAACTTTCAGAATATTGACGCGTTGCTGCACTATACATGGCGCCATGATGAATTTGCCATCCCACTGAGCAAACACATTTAAGTAACGTTTCATCAACATTAAAACAACATTTAATATTATTACAATGTTGATAAAACGTTATTTGTTTGTTTGTTGCTCAGTAGGATGTGTTTAGATACCAACTGTTAAAGTGCAAACTTCCAACATTCATAGAAAGAACATGGCGCGCAATTCAAATCCTAAAGCACAATTTGGATCGCAAGTCGTCTGCCAATCTGTTAAATCCTGGAAAAAAAAAATCAATTTGTGTTTTGTGTCTTCGGAATTGATTTCTTGCAATCCAAGTGTACAAACAGGTTTGAACTTTTAGATCATTTGACAAAATTAGCATGACTAAATAAGTTGGAAAATTTAATGGGAAATTGTAGGATAGACTGCAAAAATTAAACTGCACCAAAAGCGTTCGCTTGAAATGCTGAGTTCATGCCAGTATTTCAAGCGAACGCTTTTGGTGCAGTTTAATTTTTGTTGTCTATCCTACAATTTCCCATTAAATTTTCCGACGTCAAAAATCTAAACTTATTACAATTGAGTGCAACACAGACGAGCAAAACTTTCGTCACTCAAATGTTCGCTCCCAGAGGATTTCATAGAATCCTATTTGGCACCACATTTGAACTATCGTGTCATTTAAAACAGTGGTGATTTTTACACGAATGTCTACGATTAGCCGCTTAAGAAAACTTGACACGGGTAGTTTGGTTCAATCTGTATAGTACGAATTTGTCATACATTTACCCACTAAGCAAAAAACAAACAAATAACGTTATATTAATATCGTAGCAACATTAAACGTTGTTTTAATGTTGATGAAACATTATTTGAATGGATTTGCTCAGTGAGTATTGTTAAAAATTGAAACTTTAGGTTTTCTGGGTTGACTGCTAATTTGTGATAAAGCATCCTGACTATTTGTATTTCTGTAAATATTGTGTTTTGTTTCAGGCAAAACGTATTTTTACCGCGGTAACGAATTTTGGCGGTACAACGAGACTAGCATGGCGATGGACAGCGGCTATCCGAAACATATGGAAAGATGGAGGGGCGTACCTATTTGCTTGGATGCGGCAACTACTTGGAAAGGTAATTAAAATATCGTATATTCAATAAAAGAAAACCTCTAGAGTGCTATGATTTAATCTTTTTCTAAATTTAAGTTGGCTAAGCTCTTTAGGAATTGATTATATTTGTTACGGCTTTACCTGATACGCCGTAACCCAACCCTCATTAACATCAGGGGCAGCAGAGAAAATTTGTCTCGGGTCGCTGCGCGACCCTCGGCAAATTTTCACGGGGCTTTTCTAAACTCGAAATTTTACTTCATGCGCCACGCGTATAAAACAATGATATATTGCGAAAATTACAATATTCTACTTAAGCAGTATACTAAAGACGTATATTTTGAACTTCACTTAAATACATAGGGCGCATGCAGTAAAATTTCGAGTTTGAAAAGCCCGAAAATTTGGTTTTAAGTGAAGTTAATTATACGTCTTTAGTTATACTGCTTCAGTAGGATATTGTCATTTTCGCAATACATCAGTGCTTTATACGCGTGGCGCATGAAGTAAAATTTCGAGTTTAGAAAAGCCCAGAAAATTTGTCTCGGGTCGCTGCGCGACCCTCGACAAATTTTCACGCGGCTTTTCTAAACTCGAAATTTTACTTCATGCTTAGTCTGGGAGTGGAAAACACTCGTTTGAAGCTTCAAATTGAACGCTTTTAGAGCGACCAACCCAAATTTTAGGGCTTTTCTAAACTCGAAATTTTACTTTATGCTCAATCTGGAAGTGGAAAACACTCGTTTAAAGCTTCAAATTGAACTCTTTTAAAAACCAACAAAGGTTAAAAATGTTCAGCACATGCTTAAAAGAAAAACTCTCTCTATACAGAGAAGTAAAATTGTGAGTTTAGAAAATAACCTTTAGATTATATATACGTAGCAGAAAAATTCCTTGTATGAGGGGTCTAAATACAAAAACTGGATATCTCCACTTTTTGATATGACTTCAATTAAATAACCAAATGATTACAATATTTCAGGTGTTACGTACTTCTTCAAAGACAAGTGCTACTGGCAGTTCGACAACGATTGGGTGATTATCAAGGAATCGTCGCCGTTGCCGATAGCCCAAACTCTGCTCGGATGTCCGAAAGAAGAAACAGAGGTCTGCGAACCGAACAACGAGCTGTACCTCAAATTAGCCCTGCAGCGATTCGGCTACTCATAAACGACCATGTTCAGAAAAAGAAAAGAAAAAACTTTCCCCAGAGAGTGATCAAATATGTACAAAATTTATTCTCAATAACTTCTTAGGTGCATTTTTTTGAAAACTCCGTTTAATAAATATTTGCTCGGGTAGCTTAAGTACATTCGAATGTAATTGCAATTAATAACGGACTGTTATTAACAAGGGAAAACAGAATGGTTTTGGAAACATTTGCGAAATATATATAGATAATTAAAAAACGTAATTGTTATTTTTTTCTCTTCACAATTCGCACTCAGGAAATTGCTTAAGCTAACTGCCAGAGCAAACCACAAATTTTATTGTAAGTAAAATTCAAATATTGCACAGTAGAAATTACAAGAATAAAACGCAATCGATTGTAGGTGTAAAAATGATGATTATTATTACATTAATCTTATCACTTATAAACATTTTGTACAAGTGGACGTAAGCAAAAATTACATTTGATCTAGATATATCTTATTTAACCCTTTCGCTAAGAAAAGCGTATCCATACATTTAGTTTTTATGTGCTCCATGTGCGAAGAGCGTATATTTGCAAATATCGGTAAATCGAGAGAGGGGGGTGTACGAAGTTAGTGTACATCTTCAATCAAGGCTGTAGCCAAGGGAGGGGATATGGGGGTTCAAGCCAATTCAATTTTACTATGTAAAAGCTGTCTCAGTAGGTCAAAAACAAAATTGTTACCAGTAAAGCCCCCCCAGAAATGTTTATATCCCCCCGTCGAAATTTTTTCTGGCTATGGCATTGTCTTTAATGAGCAGTCTATACGGTATAATTAAAAAAAAGTCCAAGGCCACCTTTGGTTTGTTTTGTTGTTTGCATTTTCCTTAAAGAAAACGCAATGCAAATGTTTACACACGGTATATACCGGTATGAGCCTGTGGTACGAAATACATACAGATACACATTGTGCTTTTGAGCACCGTACACGGGGCACGCATTTGAAATTCAAACTGCGTAGCGAAAGGGTTAAAGAAGTTACTGAATATTACACTTGCACTAAATTCCTATTAGTCCTTAGTACAGTCTAAAAACATGCACACATTTGAAATTCAAACTGCGTAGCGAAAGGGTTAAAGAAGTTACTGTTAAGAGTATTACACTTGCACTAAATTCTTATTTAATCCCTAGTACAGTCTAAAAACGCTCTACTAACACTTTGTCACCACGTATTAGTAGAGTTTAAAAAAAAGGTGACTACCAGCATCCACTATTTTCACCACGGTAGCTTTTCCCCATCGTATTGATAAAACCCTCCATTGTGGCTTTGGTCCAGCTTGTACAAGAGATCGATTAAGGCATTGGCGCTGTCATCCACTTCTAACGGAGCTTTCGTGCCCCCCATGCTGGTCTTCACCCAACCTGGATGCAGGGCCATCGTCAGAATTTTATCCTTTTTCATATCCAAGCTCATCGAAACTGTCGCCATGTTGAGTGCAGCCTAAAGAGATAAATGAGAAAAAAACACAAATATATCGTCAAAATTACAAGTGTATTACAAAGAAGAAAATGATCAATGATCAATAGTGAAATGCAATACAAAAACCCTGTATATATATTTTTTTTCTGCTCAAAATTGATTAACGAATTGCGCTACGTAAACCTTTTTTACTTTCCCCCGTATGTAATACAAAGGGAAAGTATTGTTTTCGTGAACATTTTCAAATCAAAAATTTTAGCGGAAATATCCGTTTTGAGGTCCCCTGAGTCGAATAAGACCATTTTTGAAAAATGTCTGTCTGTCTGTCTGTCTGTGTGTCTGTGTGCGCTGTACCGCAAAAACCGCTAAAGATATCGAGATGAAACTTGAAACTTAAGCTTTTTGTTACAATCGGAAGAACTGAAAAGCTTTTGGTGAAAATCGGAAAACCGGAAGTGGTACTTTACTCTTAGCGTTTTTCAGTTTTTTCAGATTTTTTCAATAAATGTTCATCAAACAAAAAATACTTTCAAATAAAAGTTGTAGATAATAACAAAATGAAGATGTATTGTTTATTTACTTTTTGTCATAGCACTCTTAGTTTTTGAGATATTTTAAAAGTTGTTTGTTTTATCTAGTTATTGATGTGTGACAGTGTATGTGTCGATACAATTGAAAAATGTTTCAAATAAAAGTTGTAGGAAGTAAAAAACTAAAAATTTTTTGTGGATTCACTTTTTGTCATAGCACTCTTAGTTTTTGAGATATTTAATAAATAGTGTTTTTTATCTAGTCATTGATTTGTGTCAGTGTGTGTGTTGATACAATTGGAAAATGTTTCAAATAAAAGTTGTAGGTAATAAAATATTAAAGATTTTTTGTAGATTCACTTTTTGTCATAGCACTCTTAGTTTTTGAGACATTCAATAAATAGTGTTTTTTATCTAGTCATTGGTTTGTGTCAGTATGTGTTGATCCAATTGAAAAATGTTTCAAATAAAAGTTGAGGTTATCAAAAAGTTGAAGACATTTTGAAAATAATAATGCTACAAATATTTTAAAAGTGATTTAATACGCAATTTACGGGGGAAAGTACTATGATGGACACATCACCATTTTTTTCACTCATTTTCTGGCCACATGTATACAAGGTGGCCAGAAAATGAGTGAAAAAAATGTATACATAAATTTAAGGCATCTGTCGAACTTATGATAGCGTTCAATTTGAAGTTTCGAAAGAGTGTTTCCACTCCCAGATTAAGCATGAAGTAAAATTTCGAGTTTAGAAAACCCCTAAAATTTGGTTTGGTCGCTCAGCAAATTTTCAGGCTTTTCTAAACTCGAAATTTTACTTCATGCGCCACGTGTATAAAACACTGAAATACTGTAAAGTTAGAAATGCACTAGTACACTTGTATTACAAAATCAATATTACATTAGATTGATGTTGATATGTTTCGCTCAACTTTGAATAACTGTGGCTCATATCACAATTATTATAGTGCTTTTACACTTTTACAATCTTAGATGTAACTTTTAATTGCAGTTGCATTTACAAACAATAAAATGTCGGTATAAATGAAATTGCCAATTCTTGGTTGCAGAATACTTCAAACATTAAAAGTGCGATTCTTTTCGCTTGTTGTATAATTCAATGTCCGTCGGGGTATTAGCCCGGGAAGTAGTTGTTTCAATTAGTGTTTGATATAGTCTTTGTAAGACTAACTTGTTGTAGATTGCGAAAAGAATCGCACTTTTAATGAATAAAATGTCGGTTTAATGTCAATCAAATGGATCTGTAAACTGACAGTTTATTCTACCATCGGTGGAAACAAAATGTTGGGACACGTAAAAGTTTTTTAATGTGTATTAATCTTTGGACTTGGTTAATTGTCATTTGATGTGTCAAAAATGAAAAAAAGTGTTTCGATCACCGGCGGCTCGCAGCCTAACCTCAGGGTAGGCCAGAGACCCAAGGTAATATGTATCCGTTATTGAAAGGTGACTTTGTTATGCAATTCCTTGTATTTATAAAGTGCGATCCCAACCTCAAATTTTGTATGCCTTGGTGCTGTGGCCTACCCTGATGTTAGATTGCGAGCCGTCGCTGGTTTCGATAATTTTTTTCATTTACATATTTTCATTGTCACTTTCATAGCCTGAATTTTAAAAAACTTGACTTAACCAATATAAATTTAACACAATAAAACACTTTTAACTTTGTTTGTATAACACAATTAATTTTTATGTGACTGCAGTTTCGGCAAATTCAGCTTGCCATTATCAAACATGAAGTGTCTAAAACTGGAAACAATACGGGTATATATACAAAAGGTGATTACATGAAAACGGATTACAAAACGGCGTTGAAAATGGGGGTATTACAGTAGGTTAACCTGGTCGTTAATTAGAGGGATTCCCGGATTAGCGCTAGCTTTATGTATTTCTAGGGATTCAAGGAGATTCATCTTCCGACCCTTTTCGTCACAATGAATAATAGTAAGTACATCTTTTCCAAAAGTATGGTTTTCATCTAAGAGATGTTTGCAAAAGATGACTTATCACACTGTCGCAACCGAAAAGCCCGGTTATGCTCCTTTAGTCTAGTATTGAAATTACGACCAGATTGACCAATGTATACTCCTTGACAATCTGTGCATGTTAATTCATATACTCCTGATCTATTACCTTTATCAATTTTGGTTTTACTATTAAAAATATAATTATTAATTTTACAAAATGGTTTGAATGCAATTTCTATATTATGTTTTTTCAAAATACTTTTAATTTGGAAATTAACATTGCCAAAGTAAGTAATTGATTTGTAAGTTGTACTGTCTGATTTATTTGGTATTCCTGCATACAGTAAATGTTTAATTTGGGAAAATGTATGTGTTTTAATTAGTTTATCAACTAGATCATGACTATAACCATTATTAATAGCCATGGTCCTAATAGATGAAAACCATACTTTTGGAAAAGAAGTACTTACTATTATTCATTGTGCCGAAAAGGGTCGGAAGATGAATCTCCTTGAATCCCTAGAAATACATAAAGCTAGCGCTAATCCGGGAATCCCTCTAATTAACGACCAGGTTGACCTACTGTATACCCCCATTTTTAAAGCCGTTTTGTAATCCGTTTTCTAGTAATCACGTTTTGTATATATACCTGTATTGTTTCCAGTTTTAGACACTTCATGTTTGATAATGGCAAGCTGACTTTGCCAAAACTGCAGTCACATAAAAATAAATTGTGTTATACAAACAAAGTTAAAAGTGTTATTATCACCAGTTCACAAAAAACGATGTTAAATCAACTTCCATTTGTCTCATCTATTTATTGCAATATATCAACCAGAAAAATACATGAGAATCATTTTTAAGCGGTTAAATCAAAGGTGATTTTTAGTGCACTTCAATTGGCATTTTGTTTTCTTTTTTTCTAAATCTTACTAACCTTGGAACACCTGTACGGGTAATAACCACCATCAACATTCAATTGGACAGATCCCAACACTGAAGACATGTTAATCACAGCGGCTCTAGAAGTCCCCATGGGCAGATTCGAATTCTTTTCCGAAGCCGTTTTTAGCAACGGAAAAATAGCCTGTCGCATAAAGAAACCTTTATTAATAAACTCGTTGTGTAAACAGCTATCTGTTATCTTCAAGGAGGTTGTTTTTAATCCTTTCAATTTTCAGCTATTTACCGGAAGTTACTAAAACTAAAATAAATGCCGCTGCACCAAATTTGTTAATGCACTCATAAAATATGGAAATGAATTCTTAAACATAATAAAACTTTTACAGAAAATGTAAAGCAAGAATGTAAAAGATTGTCCACCCACTGAGCAAATCCATTTAAGTAATGTTTCAACAACATTAAAACAACATTCAATGTTACTACAATGTTGATATAACGTTATTTGTTTGTTTTTTGCTTAGTGGGCAGCGTATTAATATATACAGAGAGTTTTATGTAACACCGAACATGCTAAAATGTACTCAATGTTAATTTTCCTATGTTCGATGTGTACTGGGACGCATCAAAGCATTGAGTGCGATGTGATTGACTACGATTTCGAATTGTAATATAGTCAACCCAATTTACGCCTTCCCTTCAAAAATAAATGTACTCTGTCAGTTATTACAAGCAAATGATATTTGCTGTTTTAGCACTTGAAGCGAAGCACTTGGGCGAAGAACGGAGAGTTGAACATATCAATAATATTTACAAAGGAGGAAAAGATTTTTCTACTAAACTTATACCATGGAGAAAACAGTTCAAGAAATTCCCATGAGTCATTTACTGTAAAATTTTCTGATCGACTTATACTATTTATTTCAACTATTTTGAACCTTATAACAGTTTGTTTGGATAAATTTCATGAGCGAGGAGTTAGAAGTCCGTCGACATTATTGGAAGAGATGAAATTAAACAATGTATGTTATGTCGAAGAGTGTCCAATAATATCTTTACTATTGCAAAATCATTTAATATTTTAAAATTGTCTATGCATAAAAGTTCTACAAGCATTTAAATTTAGGTCCTACAAATTCCAACATTATTTGTTGCTGTATAACAAAATTGAGCGATAAAATGTTTGTAAAATTATATTTAATAAGTTAAATCAAGGGTAGACAATGCTTATGGGAGAACTGGATTCCGAGTTTTCGAGGATAGAAAAGGAGAGACTGTGGTCAGGAAGTGGGTCCATCTACTTATGAATAGAGTAAACGTAGAAGTATTCTAGAGAAAACTGCTCCGGTTGCGTCTACACACACACACACACACACACACACACACACACACACACACACACACACACACACAAACGCGCTCGCTCTTATTTCGTCGTGTAATTTCATCCCGTCTACACCACTTGTACGATGATAAATTTGATGACCTTCAGAAAAAATAAACTGTTCCGAAACATTTCTTTTATTTTCAGATTTCCAGCGTGTTCAAAATTATGGACTTTGGGAATCAGATATATTTAAAAAGCTCCTAAATAAACCTAAAATTTAACTAAAAATCAAAAAATAAAATTCAATGAGTTTACATTAAAGAATTCATTTGATATTATTTTTATCGTGATTGTTTTTTTTTCTTCATAAATTCAATTAAAACTTTGGTATGTACCAAATTTGACAAATAATTTATATTATTGATTAGTTATACAGAGAGTTTTTTAAGTATAAATTTCTCAATTTACAGAATACACTGTACATTTTTCTGGGCTTTTCTAAACTCGAAATTTTACTTCATGCGCCCCGCGCACAAAACACTGATTTTACGTGAGGTTCAAATATACTTAAATTTCACAATATATTAGTGTTTTATACGCGTGGCGCATGAAGTAAAATTTCGAGTTTAGAAAAGCCCCGAAAATTTGTCTCGGGTCGCTGCGCGACCCTCGACAAATTTTCACGGGGCTTTTCTAAACTCGAAATTTTACTTCATGCTTAGTCTGGGAGAGGAAAACACTCGTTTAAAGCATCAAATTGAACTCTTTTAAAAACACAGCAAATATCTACAGATTTAAAGAAAATAAGGTGAATTTGAAATATGTATACTTTAAAGGAAAACTTCCTGTATATGAACTGTGGTAGACGAATAATAAAATTTATTATCACCACAAAAAGTCTATTCGAAAATATTTCTTTTATTTTGAGATTTCAAGATTGTCCAAATTATGAAATTCGGGAATATATTTTATAAAAACAAATTTACAATGAAATTAACAATTCTAAAATAAATTTTCAACGTTTTTAGTTATTTTATATATTTTTAATAAAAAAATTGTTAAAATTATTAGATTAACAGATTATTGTTTCAAATATTCATAATTTGTATAAATAAACAAAGTCATTTTACACTGAATAAATGTAAAATATATTTCCAACATTTTGAGTTATTACACTGGCGAAAGAAATTAACGCATCATTTGTGATTTTTTTGATATCTTGAAATCGAGTTTTCTTTGAACACAAACATATTTTTACAATAAGAAATCTTATCAAGCATGCTGTTTTACATGTTGTTTTTTGTCTTTTGTTCTCATGGTTTTCTGTCAATAAATAAAATGAAGCACTTTTCATTATTCTGACTGTAAGAAAGGTTCATATAAAATTTCTTTTTGAGTTTGTTTTCAATTAATTGTTAAAATTAAGTGCTAAATAGTGATGAATGAATATGGATAGACGTCCGAATCTTAATTTAAGCAGTGAAGAAGTTGTGATTGTGGTTACACTTGCAGAAGAAGGTAGGAGTCAGCGTTACATCAGTCAGCGTCTTGGTGTTAATCAATCGACCGTATCCCGTGTCTTGAAGAGACATCGGGAAACTCAGGCATACTCAAGAAGGCCAGGACAAGGGAGAAAAAGGGCCACAACTGCTGTTCAAGACCGTTTTTTAATGATGCAGACGTTACGCGAACGGTTTATTACGGCTCCTAGGCTACAAAATATGCTCGCAGAGATCCACAATGTTCATGTAAGTTCCGTTACCATCAGAAAAAGGTTACGTGGTTTTAATTTAACTCCGAAAACAGCGGCAAAAGGACCACAATTAACCGCAGACCATCGCAGAGCCAGGTTAACATTTGCGCAAGAACATGTAAACTGGTTACAGGCCGATTGGGCTAATGTTATGTTTAGCGACGAGTCCAGATTTTGTCTTTACGGCAGTGACAGACGAATGCATGTGTACAGACGGCCAGGTGAACGTTATGCGCAGTGTAACATTGTTCCGACTGTTATGTTTGGTGGAGGCTCTGTTATGGTGTGGGGTGGTATCACTTTAGAGGCTCGTACGGAGTTGGTGGTCATACCAAGAGGAAGCATCACGGCAGCGTCTTGTATTGCAAACATTTTAGAACCATCCGTAATGCCTTTTGCTCCCTTTGGAGGAAACGATTTCCTGTTTATGCATGACAATGCAAAACCACACAGTGCCCGAATTGTACAACAGTATCTTGACCTAGTGGGTATCAACACAATGCAATGGCCAGCCAGGAGTCCCGATCTTAATCCGATCGAACACCTATGGGTCGCGATGGGCAGACGCCTTAGAGCACTTCCTCGGCGTCCAAGCAATCAACAAGAGCTTGGACAAAGATTGCAGGAAATTTGGGAAGATATTAACCAGGATGAAATTGGATCATTAATTAACAGTATGAGCTGTCGCTGTCAGGCAGTTATTCGAGCAAGAGGAGGAAATACTAGATATTAAGTCTTATGTTAACTTTTTTCCTCTTTTTATTTATGACATTATTTTAGACATTAATGAAAGAAAATGTCTTGAAAATCATTATTATAGTTCAGTTGGTTTTGTTGTCATTTTATTTTGTTTTTAAACATCAAAACTTTATTTTTAAATTAAAAAAACTAATGTGATGCGTTAATTTCTTTCGCCAGTGTATATATATTTTTAATAAAAACGTGTTTAAAAATAAATAGATTTTTAATATATTTTTGTTATTAAACATTTTTTATGTAAAAGTTAGATAAATACAAACATCTTTTTACAATGAAAAAATCAATTTGAAAAATGTTTGATGGGTATTATAATTGGAATTGATAATAAAAAAACAGAAATTATTTCAATAAAATAGATAAATTATTTACGAATACACAAAACTAAAAACATAGAAATATAGATTCATATAAACATTCATATATACAAAAAACTAACAAACATTAAAAAACTATATTAAATATACATATAACTGCTTTCTTATTTATTAACGATATTTGAGAAGCAGTTTTTTCGTTTTTTTTTTTTTTATTCAGTAATAATTATACAGAATAGATCGAAGTGTAACAAAAAATCAACAGAATATATTTTAAATAAAAAGCCAACAAATCAACACCTCATCATTTGCTTGTTTAATTTCATGACACTCAGGTTTTTAAAAATGCAATAAATAGCAAAGCTCGGTGTGTATATTTTTACTCTAACCAAATGAATATCAGAATTTCCCTGAAATAATTAAGGAAGATAATATTTCAATTTTGAGAAATTAACATTAAAAATGCTACGTTCCGTTTCATCCATTTACACTCTGAATAACGTGTATGAATATCGAATTAACTTTTTTCCTTGACTATTTTCTTTTTTCACAATATTCATTATTTTAGTGGGGATAGCTTTATAGAAGGGATGAAAAATCAAATTCTTCGAAGTGATCTATCTGTTTTTACCTATTTGTAGGCATTTTTCGACCACGTTTTTATTATGGTGTATACTCTCAAGTATTGCGCGACCAGAACAATACCACTGCAACTTACAGATTAAAAAAAAGATTATTTACTGTTGACACATTTAATCCGTATCCGCAGAATCCAATTCGGTAATTTCTTATCATGTTTTTCACTAACCGATATTTTAGTTAGACACTTTTTGATCGGGTTTTCTTAAATCATTTTGAATTATTTTTACTTACCTATTTAGTCTGTAACATAATCCCATTGGTACCTTTTGTAAATGTAATCTGACTAAGAATAAAACCATTGAAATAATTGAATTAACCTGACATACAAAACATTGTAAACTGGAAATAGAGTTGTTCGGGTTTGGCAGGTAATTTGTACCGAAAATTACTGCCCGTGCCGATCCTTCGTTTACCCGTGTTACGGCATTAGAAACGGTACCCCAAATAAATAGTCGGACTTCCTGGAAATACACCCCGGCCTCGAGACCATCGGTTTACGCGAAACCTCCTTTGGGTTCATACCTGCTTTCCAGGCCAAGACGAAAAGGGGACAACGATTACCACCCCCTCCACTATAAAGAAGACTGTGTACATATATTTTTGTAAATATTCATTACGATCTCAACCAGTGTACAGATAAGTTCAATAGAAGTATTTTTAAACGTGTGTTCTCTTGTTTTTCTTCTGAGTCGTAACAACCGCGTGCTCCTACAAAGCACACAACAAATAACAAACTTATTCAAGAGTATTCAATAATTTTTGCAATTACACTTCTCAGAGAAAATCTATTATACATATTCTATTAAAAGATATCTTGTTGTTTTCTAAATGTTATTGATTATCATCACTTAACGAGACTTTTCAACATATTTCTATATTTGAGCGAATTATTTATTTATTTATTTATTTATTTTAACGGTGGGCCATTACATAATAAAATAACAATAGTCTTTTAACAAATCGAAATAATCGCACAAAATCACACAAACAATGTGAATAACGACTAAAACTAAATTTATATACAAATACAAGTATGCATACATGGAATCATACATACTATAACACTACGTACTACATTCAAGCACATTTTTACAATTACGCTTGAAACATTGTAAGCTTACACCAAAAACATCTATCAATCTACAATATGTATTAATATTATCACTTAATGCATTCCTAGGGCTGTTGGATGCATAATTTGTTGCGTGATACTTGCTAGCAAGTAGTTGTTGATGCCTAGTTAAGCGTGTAGGTACATATAGTGAAATTGATGCAAGTATTACAGAGCAATTTATTCTGCTATTTAATATGCGGTACGCAAAACACAAGGAAAAGTACATTCTTCGTTTAATTAATGGAAGAAGTCCAAGATATTTAAGTATCATATTATAATCATGATAAAATAGATGACATCGAAAACAAATCAATTTTATCATTTTTCGTTGCACATTTTCTAGACGATCCACATGACATTTATAATGAGGTGACCATATAATTGCGCAATAATCTATAATAGGCCTTACAATAGATATATAGAGAGATATAAATGTTCTAATAGAATTAAAATTTGAGCTAAATCTTCGTATAAATCCAAACATCTGCAATGCTTTAGCAGAGATTTTGTTGATGTGATCATTAAACTGTAGTTTAGCATCAAACAAAACCCCCAAATCATTAATTGAATCAACTCTCTCGAGGAAACTATTATTTAATGAATAATCAAAAGCTAATATTGAATCTTTTTTACGTGAAAACCGCATGGACTTGCATTTTTTTATATTTAAATAGAGATTATTATCATTACACCAAACCATAATCTGATTTAAATCATTTTGAAGAGTATTACAGTCATATATGGACTTTATATTGCGAAATACTTTCATATCGTCTGCATATAGAAGAATATTAGAAGTAAGATGTTTGCCAATATCATTCACAAATATAAGAAAAAGTAACGGCCCTAAGTGAGAGCCTTGTGGCACCCCTGAGGTTGCATCAATTATGATATTAGATGTGATGTTATTTACTTTGACCAACATTTTCCTTTTACAGATAAAGGACCGTAGCCATTCAAGCATGCGTCCCGAAACACCATATGAGCAAAGTTTATACAGAAGCCTCGTATGATTAACCCTGTCGAAGGCTTTGGAGAAGTCGGTGTAGACAGAATCCACAACTGAGCCAAAGTATCCGATATAAAGTTTGAATAAATAAAGAGATTCGATTCTGTAGATCTTGATGGAAAGAATCCATGTTGTTGATCAATTATTGTGGATGAAAAGTGCAGCATCATATGTTTATATACAATCTTGTCAAACAGTTTCGGAATACAAGATTGAATGGCTATGGGACGATAATTGTGTACATCTTTTTTGACACCCGACTTAAAAACAGGAATGACATAGCAACGTTTCCAGACATCAGGGAACTTGCCATCTTGAAGAGATTTGTTAAACAGCCAGGTTAGAGGAAGGCATAACACATTAGCACATGATTTAATTATTGATGGAGGAATTCCATCCGGATCAGGAGAACTGTTTATCTTGATATCAGAACTTAATTCTACGATATCAGATTCAGTAAGCTGAAGATAATTAAAAATTATATTTGATTCTACGGTAAAAATAGGACCCACACAAGAAATATCTGAGTGGGACTCTTGAAAAAAATGGGCGAATAAATTGGCTATATCTTTATTAGAAGTAGCTATCGCTGTTCCTTTGTGCATGCATGAAGGAAAAGTACCAACACTATCCCTTTTGGATTTGCAGTATTTCCAAAAGGCATTAACATTATTTGGTATGTTATTTTCAATATCACGAATGTAGATAAGGTGGCCATTTTGAATTAGTCTTTTGCAATCTGCTCTTAATTTAGAGAAGGTGTTATAGTCTTGAATACACCCAGTATTCTTGAATTTTATATGCGCAAGACGTTTATCTTTAATTAAGTCAATTAACGACGGCGAAAACCATTTAGGAAAATGGGACTTTAATTTTCTCCTAGATGGAACATGTTTATGCAAAATATTGTATAATATTTCATAAAAAATATCAACAGCATTGTCAATACCATGAGATTCTAAATAGTACATCCAATTTACACTGCTTATTTCATTACAAATAGCATTAATATTACAGTTCGTAAAGTCCAAATAAAATTCCTCATTTGAATCATCATTAGCAATTGCAGCATCAAAGTCTATATGCAAAGGCGGGTGATAACCATCAGGCTTACACAAAGGGTCACCTATGGCGCAACTTATATGAGGATTATTATAAAATATTAGATCTAAAACATTACAAGAACTATTTATGTTGCTCATAACACTATCACACAAAACCCGGGCACAAGCACTTTCAACACTAGTTGGTAAGAATCCCACGCAGTCTTCTTCTGGAATCCAGCCAACACTAGACAAGTTGAAATCTCCAACCTCAAATAACGTAAGATCTTCATATTTATTGATGATATCTGATAATGTATTTACGTGTTCAGTATAAGTGTCCTCATGAGATCGTGGAGGCAGATAAACACAGCCAATAATATAAGAATTATTAATTAAAATCCAAATCTCCTCCCGATTTCGAGTATTGATTGATATTATTGACGAATGTAGATTCCTCTTCACAGCGATAAAAACCCCTCCACCTCTGCTAGTATCATTCGCAGCATAATCACGATCACAACGATGTAATATATAACGATCATCAATAATTTCATTATCTGAAATATTGTGATGTAACCATGATTCAGTTACACATATAATGTCATAATCATTGACTAGAGTATTATTATAAAATTCGAAGAGTTTTGTTCTAAGACCACGCACATTTTGATAGAAGATCGATAATTTTCTTATATTTCTGTTTGTTGTATCCCGGCAGTTTGAAAATGGCGGTTTTGGCGAGGTATAAACTCTTTTAGAGCCACACCTGGAGGCCACTTCGAAGAGTCCATAAGAGCATCAAAGTGAGGTTCATCAACTCCAAGTTTAAAAGATGAAGATTGATCAGAATTCATAAGAAGAAAACATTTAATATCCGCATTTACATTTAATATTGTTTTAGCATGATTAACAATCGTTTTAGGTTCAACGTTAGGTTCGACTCTGTAGACGTGTAACCATTTTTTCTTTACAATACTTGATTGAAAACCATAGTCTGGAACATTCGCTGATTCTTTAGCTATAACACTTGAACCAATTATAATCGCATTTTTATTACGCCTTTTCTTATTATTCTCTACAGCGTTAGTTTTAGGTTTGGATAATCTATCATTAGCAATTGAAGAATTTGCATCAGTATCCGCACGCAAATCATTACTACTGTTGCTATTTAAGGATTCTATATTAATAGAAGGTCGCGGAATTTCTAAAGAAACGGTTTCAAGCTCAGTAAATTGTGTGTTTGATACACTATTTATCAAATCAGCACATTTGCTTGCAGATATATTTTCTTTTAATTCAGTAAATTCCTTTGATAAAGATTCCAATTTATCCATTACCTCCGTTTTAAACGAGTTGAAAGCGGAAATAAGGCCTAACAATTTATCATCATCATTGGAAAAAATATTCTTATCTACAGAATTTACACTTTTAGAACGGTTAGGTTTACGAGTACAACAGTCAACAACGCCTTTATTTACAGTCAACACATAATTTAGACGAGTCGCACAAGCAGAATGAAAAGTTGACTTACAATGAATACAACCAACATGTCTACCAGGCACAGCTATTGATTGTTTACATTTGGAGCAGGAAATATCACTAATATTAGGGTTGGACATTATTAATTATAGTAACGAGTAAAGACACAGGGACACACGCTTCACCTCACAGGGTCTGTTGTGAGGACTTAATAATTCGTAAGACAAAGGAAGACCACGGTAAAAGGTATAATGTTAAAAATGAAAATAATGTAAATTAATTGTTCATTAATTAAAAAGTATCAATACTATTGCTTTAACAAAAAAGGAATAATGATTAAGAATGAAAATGACCGTAAATAAATCATTCATTAATACAAATACTATTGCCTTAACAAAAAATAATCTATTGGAAACAATCGAACAGCTGTGGTACGGGATATTGACTCCACGACACAATTAAACGAAAAATATTAAAAATGTAATTTTAACACTAATATCATCGATTGATGAGTAAAGTTAACACGTAAGAAGGTACTCACATACAGTACTTATGTATTATTCGATTACTATGTTTTTAAATCGAAATAAAATACACTTAATCCTTGATTAACACGAGAGAGAAACAAATCACCTTCCACCTTGCACGAATTTTTTTTTTTCTCAAATATTAGGGATAACACTTGTTTCTGATTCCTGGGACCCTAAAACGTATATTTCCGTACAAACAAAGATAGCCATGAGGTCGGTAACAATTACTAAAATGTAAAATTTATAATGTTATTAATGTGACTAATTACTTGATTTAACAAGTTTGTTTGTTTCGCAGTTTTTGATAATATTCTCAATTATAAAGTTTCATGATTTTTATATAATTTGTACTTTCTCTATGTAACATTTCGTGTATCTCGGGAAGTATTGAGAATATCGAAAAATATTTCTGCTTATTCTTTTTCAAATTATCCCCATGCAGCCGCATTATCGTGATTAAAATATATACTGAGTCCATTTTGGTATCTGATTTTTTTCTTTTGCAGAATAAACACTCATGTTGAATTGAATTATTGCTTTGTGTTTTAATAAATTTGATGCCAAACACTGACTTTTCGTAGCAACTACTGTTTTGACGATTTTATTTTCGTATAATCGTTCACTATTTTCAAGCTATATTTCAAAGAAACTGAGGAGAACTCAAAAATAATACCTCGAAAATACTGCTAGTAGGTAAAGAAATGATTTTAATTTTATTGTAATCGTTTTGGTTCAATAAGCGATACAAACTCAAATTCCAATTACATTGGAAATCTTTACATGAAACATACAATGCGCCTTGAAACGGGACACATAGTATATTTAAAACTATTTTAACCCATTAACGGCCAAGCAATTTTAACTCTAAAAGTTCATTTTAATTAAAATTCTACACTTCTTTTTACGATTTCTATGAATGACTTATTGCATTACATACTGTGAATATTTTCTTTAAATACACATAATGTATACGTGAATTTAATAAAAAGTTAAAAATCATAAATAGTTTATTATTATTATTATATTAAAGTGATAGTGGATTTTCAAAAAATTAGTGCCTCAACAATGTAATGTATACGCTGTCAATGTTCAGGCATTCGTCGATTTTATATAAAAACGTGCAATATGAAGTTAAGAACGAGTGTATCCACTCCCAGACTAAGCATGAAGTAAAATTTCGAGTTTAGAAAAGCCTGAAAATTTGGCTCGGGCGCGTAGCGAAGCGGAGCGACCGAGCCAAATTAGGCTTTTCTAAACTCGAAATTTTACTTCATGCGCCACGCGTATAAAACATTGTAATATTGTGAAATATTTATAATACACTTTAAATAACAAAATATTTAAATTTTTCTTGGTACATTTTCAATTCAGGTCAAATAACATAATATATCAAATAAACTTATTTAGTAACTTAATTATCAAAAAATAATAATGTTGCGTGTATGCATCAACGGCGCTTAATGGGTTAAAAACTTCAAACGGTAATAATTCAAAAACTAAAAAAAAATGACAACTGCATTTTGCACTGACCCCTTTAATTAAAAAAGAAACCCTTGTCGATCAGTAGATTTGATCTGATCAATAGGATTGATCTGATTACTTAATAAAATGATAAGTTGATGTATTTGTTTTACAATCAAAGGTTAAATAGTTAAGTATTTTAAGTTTTTTGTACAAAATAAATAATACTTAATGAATTTTACAACGTTCACATAAAATTTCATAAAATCTACTCTCTAATAACGCAGAAAATAAAATTGTAGAAGGAAACGCATGAATGAATGTAACACGCATCCTTAGCTCGTTAAAAGAAAAAAAAACGTTTTCAAGATTGAAAAATCAACATCTGGAATATGATACAACGAAAAGCGCGGAATAGAGGGAGAAAGAAATTGTCTCTCTCTCACTCTCTCTCTGAGACTTGATTTCGCGACATCTGGAGTAAAATAGTCGTAACCGACCGACCGCAGGAAGCCAGACTGGTGTATATAGGCAGCCATATACACCAATTTGGCATCCAGCGCTCTGCTCCCATTCGCGTGTGCCCAAAATGTATATGGGGACTGGCTAACTGGATATATATGAACTGTGGTTAAATTAAACAACTAAATGTTGCGAAAAATTGTGTTTACTGATGAAGCGTTTATATCTTCTTACCTTCTTTAATTAGTATTTTACTGATTAAAAATATAACAAAAGTTGATAAGCATTCCGCTGAACTAAAATATTCGAAATACAACAAATTGTGGTTGATATAATAATTGACAGATTTAATTTATTTTTGACAGGAAGAGTGTCATTGGGTTGACTATATTACCATTAGAAATCGTAGCCAATCACATCGTACTCAATGCTTTGATTCGTCCCAGTACACATCGAACATAGGAAAATTTACATTGAGTACATTCTACCATATTCGGTGTTACATAAAACTCTCTGTATATATTTAATATTAATGTTTACTTACGAAAAATCCATTAACGGCATTGTAACATAGGCAACTTAATATACATTGCTCAATCAATATTGCATATAATCATTGGCTCTAAGAAAACGTTGCATACCCATTCTATTCATTAACAAACTCATTTCGCAAAATTTATGTATAATATTTATCACATATTATATAAGCAGCTATTTTATTACCTTAGTTAACATGATAGGTGCTACTGCATTCGTTTTGAAAGTGTTGATCACGTCATCTGCGTTCGTCAACGGCAATCTGCAAAATCTCTGCGAAATTCCGGCGTTGTTGAAAAGCACGTTTAATCCACTATTTTCAACGATTTTCGAAACGCTCTCCGCGAACTTGTCAAAAGTGTTGAAATCCGTCACATCTACACATTATTGATATTGAAAATTTGAGGTTACTTAAACTGCCTTTATTTACCTAAGAATAAAATGTGGACATTTTTATGCTTTTCAGCAATATTTTGTAGATCCTAAAATAGAAAACAAACAAAAACTCCTGTAGGACTATTCACAACACCAATTCAATTTCTCATCGGTGAGAATTGACCCAATGATCTAATAACTTAGTAGATCATTGGAATTGACCAAACCGTATAGAGTAAAATGACGTCATTTTAGCGCAACTTCTCACCGGTGAGAAATTGCATCGGTGTTGTGAGATACCCCCCCCCAGAAATAATGAATAAGGCCTTAAAAATAAGGAGATTATCATTCCTATTCTAAAAGTATTATGTTTTATTTAGGAGTTAACAGTTGTCAATTATTATTTTATAATGTCAAGCATAAATATTGACAGTTGATTGAATAATTGTTAAAATTAAATTTTTCATCTCAAACTACCCCTGAGATGATTTTTTTCTAAATTATAATAATTTACAACTAATTAATTATTGAAACATCCCACACATGAGTCTCTCGTTATAGCAAAACAATATAACGCCAAAGGCAATTAGATAATAGCACACAATTGAAAGTCACGCGATTTGCTGATTAATAATTTAATCTGGAAAACGGCGGAAAACGCGCGCTCCTTTTTTCATATCCCACTGTTTCCGCGCGCACCCACCGCGGCATCTGGGCAGGCGTGGAAACAACAGTCGGGGGAAAAAAAAAAACGCAGGAGCGAACAACCGACAACAGTGCTTTACAAACCATCGCATTGAATAGGCGGTTTCTACTTAAATCCCGTTGCTTTCGATTTAAACCGGTGATTTTTTTTATTAAAGGATGGCGCCTGTTGGTGAGTACTAGTTTTATTGTTTTGTGGTGAAAACCGACCTTGGCTTTTTCCGGATTTCTGCACGTAGCGATGATTGTTTCGGGGCGTTTTGCACGCTTCACTAAGTTCTGCACCAAGCCCAAACCGATACCGCGGTTGCTCCCGGTTATTAAAATGCTCCGCATTTTTTTTTTTTTAACTAATCTTAACTTGTGCGTGATCTCATGCGAGGACAAATGTCTAGTAGCAGCCACAAATAAGAACAAATTGATGGTGCAGTGTTCTTATCAAAGCATCGAAGTTGATGACAGCGCCGCTATTATGTCCACGGGGAAATCCCCAAGTTTTAATTTAATTATAAATAAAATCACAAATTATTTAAAACGGCCTAATTGTTGCGAAATTAAACCAATTGTTTACATTAATAATAAATGTAAATGTACATTTACTTTTAAAAAGCATTCTCTAAGATTATTACAAAAAAAGCTCGCTTCAACAATTATCACCACCTCGCGGCACCTATTGTCCTATTCGCGAACTATTACCACCTTACGATTTTTTTCAATCCGTCAATGTGTGACGGATTGAAAAAGTTAGGTTACCTTAGGAAAATAAATTTAAATAATTATTCGAGCTATGGTGTTTCGTGGTTTGCCGTTCAAGAATTTGGTGTTTCGCGGTAGTTGCCGGATAAACAACAGGCACTTCGCCCTCCTGCAAAATTCGAGCTACTCAACCGGCTCTAAAAGTAAGTGAAAGGTCCACTTAAAAGATTGGGCCCATTATTTCCTTGTAATTATTGCTGGTTCCGGCCTTGAATTCACGTAATTTGCTAATTCACTATCTGTCTTGGGATTTTCTGTGGATTGATGAAAATCGGTGTGTGGATTGTGTAATTTAAATCGAATGAGTCGTGGTTTGTAACTTATTGCCCCGGGCAGAATTTTTGATGAATCGTTTAAATCTTATGAAAAATAATTAATTCTACAGTACTTTAGGTTTCTAATATTGTTTTTTTTTTGTATTAACAAATCATATCGATAACAAATGTTTATCAAAACGCTTTGTAAGGTTGACAGTGAAATGTTCAATGAATCGCTTAAAATTCCAGAACAATCCTGATAAATTAGTTTCTACCAGTGATTTTTTTGATTATATTACCAAATCATATAGATAACAAACGTTTATTAAAACGCTTTGTAAGGTTGACATTGATAAGATCTTATCAATAAAACGAAAAATCCTGATAACACATTTTCATTAAATGGAATGATGTCTGTGATTACTTTCTTTCCAACAATTTGTATTTTGTTATTGCATTCTATTTTCAGAATGGAATTTTCTAGGTCGGCCGGCACTTAGTTTAATCTAAATACATGCATATACATTTTACTTAAATTGTAATTAACTAGATGGGATTTCTGAGAAACAAGTTAATAATTTTAATTTGTAATAATGGAATGCATTGCTGTTTTTGAGTCTCTCGAGGCCAATCTTTGAAATAATAATGATTTGTCGATTGAAAGGAATACAACAAATCTATTGGGTTAATTAATTTACTTTGAATAAACGTTAATGTGTGTAATTTGTTATTTGTGGCGTTTATTTTCAAAGTGGCCAATACATTTGTACACATTTGTCGTGCAATTTTTCAGTAGCAAACTTTGTTCACAAACAATAAATTGACAATTTACAGATCGAAAATAAACGGCTCATTTATTGTAAGGAAAGAAGTCTTTCCATTTCAATTCTAGATATTTGGATTAATTTAGTTATTTGAGTTACGTGAAGATTTTAAGTTACTTAATTTAAATGCAGTTATATCTTATCTTTCTTCATTTTTATTTATATAAAAGTAAAAAAAAGAATATAACTGCATTTTAATTAAGTGACTAGATATTTTACCTTATGTTTCTCCTACATTAAATCTTTCGTTAACCTCAGAATTGTGAGTGATTGGAATTTGACCCTTTTATGTTTTGTTAGGTTGTTTAGGATTTCAATTTTCCAATAAAAACAAAGTGATTCGAGGTGTCAACCTTCAAGTGTCAAAATTGATAGATTCTTTGAAATGGCCCACATTGAATGGATGATTTAAGCAAATGGCGACTGATGACGGTAAATGGGATTTGTGTTATTGTTTTCCAATTTGAAACGGCACCGAGTGAACATTTTCAGAGTTCGAGCGGAGTGGCGACGGTAGCAATTGTTGCGCCTGTTTAACCCAAGCCCTGTGGCTCTGGCTCGATAGAAAACGTAGGTTTAGGGAAGTAGCGAACTGTACATAATTCTTGTATGGAATAGTTGCAGTGAGACGAAATATATATACGAGTTTGAACGACAAAATCAGAAATTTCTCTAGAATTGCGGCACAGAAATGATGGTCCAACAGCAGAATCATGGGGGCTATTCAATGCACCCATGCAATTTGTTATCGGTGAGAAGTCGCTTTTCATTTTATTCTATACGGTTTCGTTGATTCCTTCCAAAATAACGTTCACGACTTCTCACTCATCACAAATTGATTCGGTGTTGTAAATATCCCCTTAGTTGGTTTAATTGGAGAATTATTGAGATTAAGATCTGTAATTTTTATAAAATCAATTATCATGATTAATATCTTTTTGTTCTGTTATGTTTTCATTGATTTTTTTTTCAGGTGATGTTGAATATGATTTGGTGGTGTTGGGTGGAGGCTCGGGGGGCCTGGCAGCGGCCAAAGAAGCTGCGGCCTTGGGTGCCAAAGTCGCCGTTTTGGATTACGTGACCCCCACGCCGATCGGAACGAAATGGGGCCTGGGTGGGACGTGTGTTAACGTCGGCTGCATTCCGAAGAAGCTCATGCATCAGGCCGCCCTCTTAGGAGAAGCCGTTCACGTAAGTTATTGATAACAAACATAACCTAAAAATGTTCTGTCAATGACAGCCGTATTGAAAAGACAAATGGCTTAGTTCCAGTTACCACTTAGAACGTATTTACACAGGACCACTAAACATGTACGTGTAAAGGTGTCAATTTGATTCTGTACTTCGTGACTAGTTGAATGTTCGCAAACGCAATATTCGTTTGATATCGATGCACCATTTTTAACACTACTCTTGCATTTATGATAGCTTTGACGTTTATTAGACAATGTTTTGATAACATTTGAAAAAATTATCATCAAAAGATTTTACTTAATTAAATTTACATTCCAAATTTCACGTTGATCCGACAAGTAGTTTTGGAGATATTAAGCGGGCTCCATGCATAATGAACACCCTATGCATCATTCAATTAGAATTCTTTCAACTGCACAAAAAAAAATGCGGCCTACTCTAAATTGTAATATAAAAGATCGCATGGTACTTCAATCATTACTATTAAAAATACATGCCAATATAAGGAGCAAAAAAACAAGCCTACTGCGGTAAGAATAAAATGTGAACAGAGTTTATGTAGGATAACCTAACCTAACCTTAGGATTAATAATGTAAATCAATTATTCTTTGAAAACATTTATCATAAAAAATTTATTGTTTATGTATTTCTGCAGGAAGCCCGTGCTTACGGTTGGCAATTACCGGAAGGCGATAACATTAAACACGATTGGGCAACGCTCAGACAGGCTGTGCAGAACCACATCAAATCCGTCAACTGGGTCACCAGGGTGGAACTCAGGGACAAGTAAGAAATTTTCCACAAGTGGATTAAAAGAAATTAAAAAAAAACAGTATTTCATTTCGGAAATGTTCTGCAAGCAGATTACAGTAAAAAAAAATAAATTAGTATTTCACACGTGTATTTCATTTAGGAAATTTTCTCAAGCAGATTACAGTAAAAAAGAAATCAGTATTTCACTTGTGTTCTTCATTTAGGAAAGTCGAGTACATTAATGGGCTGGGTATCTTTAAAGACCCATACACGGTTCACACAGTTACGAAACAGGGCGAGCGCACCCTGACATCAAAGTACTTTTTGATCGCCGTGGGCGGGCGGCCCCGTTACAACGAAATCCCCGGTGCCAAGGAGTACGGTATAACTAGTGACGACATCTTTAGCTTGGAAAAGGAACCCGGGAAGACGCTCGTTATTGGTGCTGGATGTATCCTTTTATATTATATTATGTAGATTTATTTGTTCAACCCAACAGCCAATAAGGTCAATTACAGGATGATTTAAACATTACATTGTAGAATTAAAATATATACATTCATAAAGATATATGTGTGCGCATATACATATCTTCGGCCTCAAAAGAACACTTCGTAATTTAAATATTCAAATATTTAAAATCTTCGAATATTTAAACATTTAAAAAACAGGTAGCTTTGTTCTTCATCACTTTAATTTTCACTTTGTGACTATTTTCAACAATTTAAGCCTGTCATTGATACTTTAGTTTGCTAGTTGTTGAAACAACTGCTTAAATTGTTGAAACTAGGCATAAAGTGTAAATTAAAGTAATACAAAACATAGTTACTTGTTTTTTATACAAAATGTATCGTGAATTGAAAGCCACAACAATCAGCTTCTCAAATATTTGTATAATTCAAATATTTCAATATACTTTCGAATTAATACTCAAACTGATCAAATTAAAAAATTTCTCGCCTTAGTTGAAATGAATATATCAATTTTAAAAATTTCTCACGTTAGTTAAAGTAAATATATATAAATTCAAATTCAAAACTATTTGAATTCGAGAAAATAAGCTTACGCTTCTTATAGTTTGCACACTTTAAACATAATATATAAAATTACGAAAAACTATTCGTGAAAATGCAAACAGTGTCCTAATTAATAAGACAATTTAAGACGATAAATATCCATTGAAACTCGGGAAGTAGCTGTTTCAATGGATATTTATCGTCTTAAATTGTCTTATTAATTAGGACACTGTTTGCATTTTCATGAATAGTTTTTCGTAATTTTATATATATATATTTTACAAATTCCTTGCCTTAGTTGAAATACATAAATTTTAAAACTTCCCCGGCTTAGCTTAAATGTTATTATTTTAAATTTAATTGTCCTTAATGTAGATTTACACAGACATCGGTTTAGAGTGTGCCGGTTTCTTGAACGGTCTAGGTTACGACGCAACGGTGATGGTGCGATCGGTGGTGCTCAGGGAGTTCGACCAGCAGATGGCGTCGCTCATTCACGAGTCGATGGCCCAGAAGGGGGTTAAATTTTTGTTGAAGTAAGTGCAGGCTGGGGTTCAACGACCTGAACCTAACCTAACCTACTATCCCTTTTAAAAAGCAAGGCATGTCATGAAAAGGGATTTCGATATAAAAATGTTTCAATTTTAATGTGTAAAGTTTTTTTTTTTAAGTTTAGTTTTCAATTATTCATGACATAAAATGTACACATACGCTAGGCCAAGTCCCATGCTTAATCTAATTTTTAATGAACGATTCATATTTTTATAATTTTGGTAATATAGATATTATAATTTTTTGTTTAATGCACTGAAAATAGATTCCAGTAACCACCTTATTTTTTTATTAATCTAAACAAAATTTATAATGTAAATACACGCAGTTATACTAGACCGTTTTGAAAAGTGCGTGAGAAACACTATCTTTTTTTTGTGAATACACGTCAAACGGGCATTATTTATGCAAATAAAATTTAAAAAGAATTTAGCATATCTAGAAATTATGTATCTTTATGTGGTTTTAATTTGAAAACTATCGGCTCTACTGAATTCAAAATATTTAACTTTAAAGTGATGTACCTTGTTTTTTTAAAAGGATAGTATGCACTATGACTACCAACAACTGGATTTTTTAATTCTTTATCACTTTGTCAAGATGCGTGCCATTGTCGTTGGAGAAGGACGCGAGCGGCAAAATCCTGGCAAAGTGGAAAAACGCCGAGGACCAGGAGTTCTCCGACGTGTATGACACTGTGCTCTTCGCGATCGGCCGCAGGGCGCTTACCAGGGAGCTTCATTTGAGTAAAACTGGAGTGGAAGTTGCCGGAGATGGCGAGAAAATCGACGCCGTCAATGAACAAACGAATGTGCCTCACATCTACGCAGTAGGCGATGTGCTCTATGTAAGTTGGCAAATGATTATTTTTTGTCGTTTGCAAGTACCAACTTGTAAACATTTAGTAATATTTTTTTTTAAATAATAATAATCGAAATATTAGAAGATTTTGTTTGTGCTATATTTTTTTATATTATATGATGTAAAATTATCAAAAGAATTGCTTAAGACTAGTGATAGGTAAGATCGATCAAAAAAGATCGACTACTCGATCCGTGCAGTAGAGAGTAGCTCGATCTTCTTCAAAAGGCTCGATCCTTTTTATCGGCTCTATCTTTTTGATCAGATTGATCTTTTGTATTGATGCGAATAGTCGGTATACTAACTAGTAATGTAATTAATCTATAACAGTATATAGTAACAAATTAGCAGCGACCATTAATAATTGTGGGAGTAATAGAGATACGATTATTGAGAAATGTCTGAGACCTTTTTTTGCTCTTCAGTTTTCATCGATGGTGGATTTATATTTTTCCTTATATCACCTGCAGAAGTATATGCGAGACCTTTTTTTGCTTTTCATCTACGATCGGTTTAGTCTTTCTTTATAAAAACATTTCGCCTCAAAATAATCCCATCACCAATCTTTTTATCGATCTTATCGGTACTTACTTATCCTAAGGCATATTGGGCTAGCTGAAGTGCCTGTAACTTTTTTCAAAAATTACTTAAGTAATCGCACTCAGCGGGTTAAAGTTGAAGAAAATCTCTCGAATAGCCTACCAGTTCCCTCAGGTATACCCCAGGGATCCATTTTGGGACCCCTGTTATTTTTAATATATTCTTCCTTCATAAATCTATTAAATTCTGCGAAACCCACTCCTATGCTGATGATACTCAGCTGCTTTATTCTTTTCATAGCTGCAATACAGTGTAAGCGTGTAGTCAAGTCAATGAAGATATTTCAAATTTAGTTAAAGCCTCAACAGAACATAGTCTCTATGTTAATCCTGACAAATCGAAATTAATTGTCTTCGGCCCAAAAAATGCTAGAGAATGCCTTATGCAAAACAATTTATTCAGAGTAACGATCAATAATACTGTGCTTCCATATAGCAATGAAGTCAAGAGTAGGGGTTACCATTGACTACAGGTTTCGCTTCAAATCACATGTAAATCAATGTATTAGAAATGCCTATAGTAACTTAAAAAATTTATACAGTAATCGCTGCCTCTTATCAATCCGATCAAAAAAAATGTTGTGCGAGTCGCTCGTCTTATCACATTTCAACTTTGCGGATGTCCTCTATGATCCATGTATTGATTGCGTAGATATTATGCGAATACAAAGAGTGCAAAATGCATGTATGCGCTTTATTTTTGGAATAAGGAAGCATAACAGAATTAGTCATAAACTTACGGATCTAAATTGGTTAAATATGAAGAACAAAAGATATTTACATAGTGCGTGCTTATTTCAATCTATTATAATTAATAAAAAGCCGCCCTACCTCTACAATAAAATAAAGTTTCGCACAGACGTTCATAGTCTTAATATTAGGTTTAAGGGAACACTAACACCCCCAAAATTTCGTTCAGCTCTTTTTATGCGAACGTACTCCTATGTAATTACAAAAATATATAATAACATTCCAGGTAACTTTAAGACTACGAACGTCCCACTTTTCAAATCTAGACTCAGAACTTATGTTCAGCAACACGGTTAATACTGCTGTGTAATCCAAAATATATCATTCGTTTCTTCAATTTTTATTTCTAATGATTTTTATTTACTTTTTTTTGTTATATTGAATCCATCACATTTGTTACGGTAATTTATTGGTTGAATGGAAGATCAGCCGCACTTCGGTTGCGCTGAATTCATACCTTTTTATTTTCCGCCTGGTAGGATCATTTTGTGAAATATTCATTGTAATGTTAGTTGTAATGATTGTAAACAACCTGTTGATTTTACTTGGTGAAAATAAATAAAACTTAAAACTAAAACTTCAACTAATCGATCCTTGAGAAACTCGATATTGCTTATCACTACTTAAGGCCGCTTATGTTATTTAACATTTTTATATTCTTGAAGCTAGTTCTACTCTTTCAATGAAAGGATTTTGAAATGATAAATAAATAAATAACTCACTATTTTCTTTTTGATTAGAAAAAACCGGAACTTACACCGGTTGCAATCCACGCGGGGAAATTATTATCGAGACGCCTCTTCGGCAACGGCACCCAGGTGATGGACTACCAGAACATCGCGACGACCATTTTCTCGCCTATGGAATACGGCTGCGTCGGGCTCAGCGAAGAGGCCGCAGTCCGCCAGTACGGTTCCGATAAAATCGAAATCTACCACGCCTACTACAAACCGACCGAGTTTTTCATCCCGCAAAAACCTGTCGCTCACTGCTACATCAAAGTCGTCGCGCTCTTGGAAGGCGACCAGAAGGTCGTGGGGATGCACTTCCTAGGCCCACAAGCCGGGGAGGTTATCCAAGGATTCGCAGCCGCTATAAAGTATGTGACTTGAGATGGTCATACACATTTAGTTTATACGGATCTAAGCTGAACTTCTCCTAAATTCAGTTAAAAACGAACTTAAGTTAAACTCTGCTAATAAACAACTGGCCTTAACCTAAAAATGTTAAGTTAACCCATTAACACCCAGTGGCATATACATACAAGAATAATTCAAATTCAAAACTATTTGAATTCGAGAAAATGAGCTTACGCTTCTTATAGTTCGCACACTTTAAACATAATATATAAAATTACGAAAATCTTATACGTGAAAATGCAAACGATGTCTTAATCAATAAGACAATAAATATCCATTGAAACAACTACTTCCTGTGCAAATACACCTCCGGATATTAAATTATACAATGAGATTTTTAAAATCTTAATTGATATTCATAGATCACTGGGTATAAATTATTATTATATATTAGATATTAGCGAAACAGTTCTGGCGTGTTTTACATTTGCCCGACACTCAACATCGGCCAGATAAAGATTAATAACTGAGCATTAATGCATGACTTTTTTTTTATAGGTGTAATTTAACAATGTCCGCTTTGATGAGCACTGTGGGCATCCATCCGACCGTCGCCGAGGAGTTCACCAGGATAAACATCACGAAGAGGTCCGGAAAGGACCCCAACCCTCAATCGTGCTGCAGTTAAATCGGGCCGGCAGGGCGCTCTAAATTATTGACACACCATACATGTTTTTATTGGCTCGCTAACTACATGTTGGCCTATGGTTTTTAAAGTTGTGTAATAAGTGATATTATTATGTTTTTATTCACCATTATTTTTGTATTACCTCCAATTTATAGACAAAGTAAAGCACGAGTATATAATAGTTTAATTGATTGATATTTATTAAATTTCCCATTCACAGCAAAACATAAAATTATCTGTGAACAAAATTAATTTTTTGACAATTGACACAAGAGAACTGTCTATTGTTATTCAGACTGACTCTGTAAGCAAAATCTTAAATTTAACGTGTATGTTATTTTTCTACCCTATGTAAACTAAAAATGCTGATTTTTTTTTTATATTATTTTGAATTTTTTAATTCTTTACACGTGTGCCTAAAATTAAATTGCAGAGGGCATGATGATTTTATTTTAGTAATAATAAAATTAAAAAAATTTAAAATGGTACTTCATCATGCCCTCCACAATAATTTTGTAATTGTATAATTCTAATATAACTAACTAAACATCTATTCATGAAATTTTGTATACAGAATATTTACAATTAAATAATAGAAATAATGCGTTGTATTAAAAAGAAAATCAAACAAAATTCACAAAATGGCTAATGACCTCTTTCAGCCTTTCTAATATAATTTTTTCATAGAATGTATAGTTATCAAGTAATCTACTTTTTCCTTGGAAAAAATAATCATTCATAATATCAATGCAGATCATTTTATTGGATAATTACATTTTTTTTTTCCTGCAAGAGTGCACAGCTATGTACCAAAATATATATTTTTAAACCACAACTTCATGTCCCTTCACATTATAAAAGGATTGGAAATTGAAATGACAGTACAGGTTGAATGCAGCTGTAACCTTACATTCTAAGAATCCATCCACTTATTTTACAGTAAAAATAAATTATGCGAGCAAGGCCATAGCTAGGGGGAGGGATAGGGGTTCAAAAATCGATTTTGATGTTGCAAACGTCACAAATCCAGGAACCCAGTTTTTGGAATAAAATCCCAACCCACCCCGGTTTTTCAAAATACAAAAAAATCATACATTTTTTTAATTCATAAATGCATTTTTATGCTACAGGATTTTTTTTTTTTTAGGTATACATATCCTGATTCTATACTGTAAATTGTACAGGGTGTCTGTATTTCAACAGAATGTATGGAAATCTCGGTTAATTGAAGAGATAGAGAGTCGGGTAAATTGGTGGCAAAGTAATTTAGGGCCCAATAATAATCTAAAAACAAATTTGAAATATCTTCTTTCGTTTTTGAGATATTGTCAAAAAACGGATTTTTTGAAATTTCGTTTTTATTTTTTTATCCAAAAACTATTGAATCCAGAGATTTACAACTTTGACATTATACAGGCACTTTTTAACGATAAATCTAGTAACATTTTATTTTACGATAACTATAAGATTTACCCAGGGACCATAGCCTACTTTTGTTTTTCTTATGGGAGCCATTTTGGATTTTCATATTTTTTCGAAGAATATTTTTTTCTGAATTTAATGATGTATCACACTTATTATTATTTTTTTTTATTAGTGCTTTAACAATTGTTTTACACACGTCAATAATACATATAATATAAAAATAGTAGTAACAATATATATAATAATCGTAAATATGAATAATAATATCTATACCTATGTGACAAAAAATTTAAAAAAATAAAAATCAGATGTGAGAAGAAGTGTGAGATCACCAACCCCAAACAATAGAAACACATTGTAAGTTTATTGTAAATTTCATATGTATAATTTTAATCTTTTGTTTTTTGTAAAGAGTGCCTTGGAAACAGTTGAGTAACTCACTTATTTGACAACTCCTAGGATCCATAATTTGCTTACATATCACCCCTGAAGACGGGCATCCGACGATACATATTTAACAGTTGTGATGTAAATTTAAACTAACGAGTGTCTTCCACTCCCAGACTAAGCATGAAGTAAAATTTCGAGTTTAGAAAAGCCCCGCGTAGAAAATTTGTCGAGGGTCGCGCAGCGACCCGAGACAAATTTTCACGGGGCTTTTCTAAACTCGAAATTTTACTTCATGCGCCACGCGTATAAACCACTGAGTTACAGTAAAGTTAAAAATATATAACGCTTAGATGTAATGCTGAACAATATGTACCGAGATGTAGCGAAAAAATGCAAGAATTACTTTTTTTGTAAATATTTTTGGAAAAGTAGAATAAATTTAGTTTGTGCAACTTTTATGTGATAATCCATACTTATTATTATTATTACAAAAGATTGACAGTTATTAATTCATTTTGAGTGCTAACAATGATTGACTGCTGTCAAGATTTTATTGATTAACAGATATGACGTCATTGTTTCCAAGGCACTCTTTGCAAAAAAGAACATATCATCATTTTAAATATCAAATCTAAAATAAATTATGAGTGTGATACATCACTGAGTTCAGAAAAAAATATGAAAATTTAAAATGGCGCCCATAAGAAAAACAAAAGTTGGCTATGGTCTCCGGGTAAATGTTATAGTTATCTTAAAAAAATATGCTACTGGATTCCTCATTAAAAAGTTCTAAATGTCCAGATTCAGTAGTTATTGAATAGAAAAATAAAAACGATTTTTCAAAAAATCTGTTTTTTGTTGATATCTCGAAAACAAAAAAAATATTTCGAAATTGTTTTCAGATTATTGCCCTAAAATACGCAACTTTGCCACAACTTAACCGATTCTCTATCTCTTCTAATAACTGAGATACATTCTGTCGAAATACGGACACTCTGTATATAAATAATTGGACTTCAGTTGAAATATTTATCCAAACTGATTCTCATCCCGATCATTTCATTCGCGCGAAATATTAAAGAGCGTCATCTGGCGCTCGATTTTGTTTTTCAGCGCGGCTGAAACGCGCACGTTTTCAGCGTTTGTGTTTTATTCTTGTTGTTCGCGGCCCGCGATGCGCTCGCAAATGTAAATCCTTCTACCACTCGACGCACACGCCGATCTGCAATAAATGTTTGGAATAAAAAGCGATGAGTATGTATTTTACGAAATAACACGAAAGAGAGACTTGCTTCATTTTCGACAAAGGTAAGATTTATATTCGTTTTGTTTACTCACTGAAATTATATTTATTACTTTGAGGAAGTTTATATATGTTAATAAAAAACTTCTATTAATTTAAATACAGGAACATTGTAGAAATAAACATCGGAATTATAACAATAAATACACGGGTCTTAGATGATTATTTTTCAAATAGGTAAACAATTGAACACCGTAGTTTTTTCCACAAAACAAACAACCCACCAAGCAAAAAACCGACAAATAACATTGTAGCAACATTAAACGTTGTTTTAATGTTGATGAAACATTACCTAAATGTGTTTGCTCAGTGAGAATGTTTATAAACTATTAATTAAAACACTTATGCTCATTTGCACGCCGACTGATTAACTTTAATCATGCACTAATCATTGATTAAACCTCTGATTTAGTCAAAATTCTAGAATATCAGAATGTTATAAATTTGTAAAATATCCTAAAGTGTCTCTTTCATCAATTTTCCATTGTGTAAGCAATTTGTAAATAAATCTATTGTTTTCTTGAATAATTTTCTCACTTATCACTTGGTGAAACATTTTTAAATATTGATAATGACAGTTTAAATTAAATTACACTTGGTTTGTTTCACAATTTTTGATAATGCTGTAAAACGCGAAACTAGTCGAGTAAATAGTAAAGTAAAAAATTGTGAAACAAACCAAGTGTAATTTAATTTAAACCTTCATTATCAAAATCTATTGTATATCTTGTGGTGGAGGCGGTTACTTTGTGATACATTGTAAATATTTAAATAATTAACACTGATTACTTTTTTGTATTCACTTTTTATAAAAAGTGAATACAAAAAAGTAATCAGTGTTAATTATTTAAAAATCTATTGTGTTTTTAAGAAGTACTAATCACTGATTAAGGTAATTAATTTGGGTGCAAACGGGCATTGGTATTATTTCACTGATCATTGAAACAACAAGCGTTTTAATTAATAGTTTAAAATGTTTCACCACGAATTAAGTAATGAATTAATTGAAGAAACAATGTTAAGCCTGACCAGTTTCGATGTTGACATAATTTTTAAAGAAATAAAAGAATTGTACGTAATTGTTTCACCAAGTGTTGAGTGAGAAATTAGTTTAAGAACGTCTGAAGTAATTTGTTTTGGTATATGTAAAAATACATTTAAAAAATATATATCCCTTTATGTACCTTAAATCTAAAAGGGCAATGCTTAGTTGATTTCCACAACAAAAATGATAACGACCCCCTGAACAAACAACAAACAAATAACGTTACATCAACATTGTAGCAACATTAAACGTTGTGTAAATGTTGATGAAACATTACTTAAATGTGTTTGCTCGGTGGGGATATCCTGAAAATTTTAAAAGTTATGAATGTCTGAAACTGGAATTGCATTAAAACTAGGATAAAATCACCTCTTACAATGTTGTGTTTTTGTAAATAAGTCAGAAACTATCGATGGAGTATTTTGATAATTTAACATATTCTGATAGAGCAATGTTTTCTTAACATTCATATAAAATATTTTGAAGATCTCACTTAAAATGTTGAAGTTATGATGTTTTTAAATTTTGCAAACCGTAAAATTTAATTTAAAAAGAACGCACTTTTTGACAATCAGATGGAAATAACTCAAAAACTATCGATGAAGTATGTTTAAATTTTCACATATTTTGAAAAAGCAATGTTTTTTTAACATCCCCACAAAATTTCAGAAAGATTAATGAAAACTATCAAAAATACGATCGTTTTAACTGTTATATTCAGTGTCGGCTCGCAGCCTATCTTCAGTGTAGGCTACAGCGCCAAGGCACACAAAATTTGAGATCGCGCTTTATAAATACAAGGAATTGCACAACAAAGTCAGCTTTCAATAACGGATACATATTACCTTGGGTCTCTGGTCTACCCTGAAGTTAGGCTACGAGCCGCCGCTGTTTATATTCCAGATAATTTCATTGAGAAAAAACACGTCTATTTTTATTACACAACGAAAATAATCAAAGTTATCGAGTGATAGGTAATTTAGTCAATATAGTCAGAGAACAGGCGATATTCCCAGGGAATGGGACGTTTCATCGCCTGGCCAGTTCATCGCCGGGCCAGTTCATCGCCGGGCCAGTTTATCGCCGGGCCAGTTCATCGCCGGGCCAGTTCATCGCCGGGCCAGTTCATCGCCAGTTGTTTCATCGCCAAGCCAGTTTATCGCCAGGCCAGTTTATCGCCAGGCCAATTGGGATAGGATAGGTTTGGATGGGTCAGGATAGGTTAGGACCAGACTTACTGTTTTTGTCAAAAATATACATATGTCCTCCGTGGATAAACTTTTCATTCCCTCTTTTGGTCAAAATTTGTGTTTCCATACTTGCAAATAGTAAACCTTAATCTGAATTGCTTTCAATGACATATATCAAAAAATTACAGCACTCTCGTTCGATTTTTATTAAGTTTGAGTAACGATTACTTGGTTATAAAACCTAATATTAAATTAGTGGACAATTTCCAGAATTGGGTAATATTTGAAATTTTATTATTAGATATAATCTTTCTTTCAAAATTTATTTTATAAAAATATTGGCGATGAACAGGCCTGATGATGAAACGGCCGGCGATAAACTGGCCCGGCGATGAAACGGCGGCGATGAATCGGTGGCGATGAATCGGCGGCGATGAAACGTCCTAGACCGATATTCCCAATTTTGGTAAATGATAATTAATATAGCCAACATAGTCAATCTAATCGATAAAGTCAATACTCTCCAAATAGTCAACATAATCGATGCAGTCAATAGAGTTAGTACTGTCAAAATCGTCAATATAACCAATCTGTTAGTTAAATCAGTAATGTCAAAATAAATTAATGAAACACTTGTATCTTTTCTTCACTTATTTATTTGGAGTACCAAATAAATAAGTGAAGAAAAGTTACAAGTGTTTCATTAATTTAAAACCATCTTCACGCAACTCAACAACAATTAAGTAATGTCAAAATAGTTAACTTATGATTTATGCATCTTAAACCGTACATTTTTTTTTACATTTTATGTAAATTATGTATTTCAACATTTTAACAATGTAACTTTTTTGTTGATAGAAATGTTGGAAAACATTCCCGTTAAGTGTGGAAAATAAATAAATACGTTAGCGTGTCCATATGTATCAGATATATGGAATCGTAACGAGTGAGATTAATGTTGGCACAATGTTAATTCCGTGCCAAATTATGCGGAATTTATTCGAAGGCGATCTTTTTTTTTCTTTATAATTTATTCATTTCATACGAAATAATATTCGCTGGATGGTTTTAACAAAGACGAACAGGTTAAAAATACTCCACGAAAATGTTGATGTCGAAAAACGCATATTCATTAATCATATTTTCTCATTTGGTTAATGAAATTTGGTGTTTTGTGTGTTTTTTTGTTTAAATCATTCTTGAATGTTCAAAACTGTATTCAAGAATGTCACTAATTGTTTAATTGAGTTATGTGTAGTATTTAATCACAATGAAAAACGTTTTATTTCTTACTTTACGATTATTTGTATTCATTATAATATACCGGGTGTTGACTTGGTGGACGCAACATAGGAAAACGCATGTTAATTTTAAAGTGTTCAAATATTGGCTTCCCTATTTATTTTAGAGACAAAACGTATTTCACTTTTTTGTAGAGGGAAAAATTCTAAATTTATGAATGTTCACACTTAACACTTTACGTTTCTCTAAGTTAAAATAATTAAGAAAAAGTAATGTGATTTTATAAAAATAATGACATACCATGGAATTGATACAACAATTACGGATATTCCCTGTTTTTTTTTTTTAAGTTCAATTTAAAGATTTAAACAAGTGTTTTCCACATCCAGACAAAGCATGAAGTAAAATTTCGAGTTTAGAAAAGCCCCGTGAAAATTTTACTTCATGCGCCACGCGTTAAAACACTATAATATTGTCAAATTTATGTATATTCGAACTTCACTTAAAATCTGTGCTTTATACGCGTGGTGCATCAAGTAAAATTTCGAGTTTAGAAAAGCCCGGAAAATGTTCGCGGGGCTTTACTAAACTCGAAATTTTACTTCATGCTTTGTCTGGGAGTGGAAAACACTTGTTTAAATCTTTAAATTGAACTTAAAAAAAAACAGGGAATATCCGTAATTGTTGTATCAATTCCATGGTATGTCATTATTTTTATAAAATCACATTACTTTTTCTTAATTATTTTAACTTAGAGAAACGTAAAGTGTTAAGTGTGAACATTCATAAATTTAGAACTCGAAATTTTACTTCATGCTTAGTCTGGGAGTGGAAAACACTCGTTTAAAGCTTCAAATTGACGTCTTAAAAAAAACAATGAATAACTAAAGATTTAAAGAAAATAAGCTGAATTTGGAATACGTATACTTTAAAGAAAAACTCCCTGTACATCAAAGAAATGTCATTTGGTTGTACGGTAAGCAATCAGTTGTTCAGCTGTCATCACGTAATGTACTTGTAAAAGCTATTACGTGCATGTGTACGTAATGTCAATCATACTTGTCAAGATGTCAATGTGGTATGATGCGGTTACTAGATAGGGCGTAGGTAAAAATGTGTATCGTAACTGTCAGAAAGAAAATAATAACATGGCGATCTCATTATAGTTCAATTCAAACGCGTGTCAAGTTGGCACGATTGAATACTCGTAATTACGAATTAATTGTTTAAGAAGAATGCTAATAAAACCTATAATGATCGCGAAATGTGTGTTTGTTTTTTGGATGGAGTCCAAATTGTTATTAAGTGTAATAATTATGCGAATTTATGCCACTTTAGTTCGGATAAATCACTGGTAAATGCACATTACGGCAATCTAAAATATTTTTAGCCCGACTTTGAATTTCGAATGAGATTTCGGTCTATCGTTTAATTAGAATAACACAAAGAGTCCAGAGTTTTAAAGCAATGGAGATTTGTTCACTCATAATAATGAAAAACGGAACGATTTCTCAATTCCAACACCCTAAAATAAAACAAAGACTGTTGAATGAAAACTCTTCGCCAGATTGAAATTAGATTTCAAGTGAAATTCAAAAATGTACTACTAAAGTAGTATGCTAACGATATACCGGGTGTTGATTTGGCGGACGCAACATAGAAAATCGTATGTTAATTTTAAAGTGTTCAAATATTACAGGGAAGCCAATATTTGAACACTTTACGTATCTAACTTTACGATTATTTGTATTCATTATAATACAATAATATAATATAATATAATACAATAATAATGTATACCGGATGTTGACTTGGTGGACGCAACATAGGAAAACGCATGTTAATTTTAAAGTGTTCAAATATTGGCTTCCCTATTTATTTTAGAGACAAAACGTACTTCACTTTTTTGTAGAGGGAAAAATTCTAAATTTACGAATGTTCACACTTAACACTTTACGTTGCTCTAAGTTAAAATAATGGAGAAAAAGTAATGTCATTTTATAAACATAATGACATACCATGGAATTTATACAATAATTGCGGATATTCCCTGTTTCTTTTAAGTTCAATTTAAAGCTTTAAACAAGTGTTTTCCACTCCCAGACTAAGCATGAAGTAAATTTAGAGTTTAGAAAAGCCCTGTGAAAATTTGTTGAGGGTCGCGCAGCGACCCGAGAAAAATTTTCTGGGCTTTTCTAAACTTTAAATTTTACTTCATGCGCCACGCGTATATAATACTATAATATTGTCAAATTTATGTATATTCGAACTTCACTTAAAATCAGTGTTTTATACGCGTGGCGCATGAAGTAAAATTTCGAGTTTAGAAAAGCCCCGTGAAAATTTGTCTCGGGTCGCTGCGCGACCCTCGACAAATTTTCACGGGGCTTTTCTAAACTCGAAATTTTACTTCATGCTTAGTCTGGGAGTGGAAAACACTCGTTTAAAGCTTTGATTCAACTCTTTTAAAAATCAACGAATGTCAGAAAATTTAAAGCTAAATACAACAATTGCGAATGTCAAAATAGCTCAAAATATTGCTGTTACTTAATTAATTAACTGTGGTCTGCATAATACCACTTTATTAGGAGGATTTTTTCTTGTATGGTGTAAATCATTTCGAAAACATTTACTTTAATCAAATGAGTGCGATATTTATTGCCATTTTGACATCCGCAATTGTTGTTTCAATTCCATGGCATGTCATTATTTTTATAAAATCACATTACTTTCTCCTAATTATATTAACTTAGAGAAACGTAAAGTGATAAACGTTAACACGAATAAATTCAGAATTTTTCCTTCTACCAAAAACGCAAATACATTTTGTTTCTAAAATAAATAGGGGAGCCAAAATTTAAACATTTCAAAATTTACATATGATTTCCTATGTTGCGTCCGCTAAGTTAACACCCGGTATATTTTAAACTTCACAATAAACCAGCGTATATGGCGCATAAAGTAAGGTCGTAGCCAGAAAAAAAATCGGAGGGGGTTATACAAATTTGGTAGGGGCAGGGGGGGTTAAATGGTAAAAATATTGTTTTTTCTTTTACATACAATTTAATATTTTAAAAATTTACCCCCATACCCCCCCCCCCCTGGCTACGGCCTTGGCATAAAGTAACATTTCAAAATTCAAGAATATAAGTGTTGTTAAAATTAATGATGAATTAATACTTGGTGCTTCTTATATTCCACCTATGTCCCCCTGTAATATATATGAACAACATGCATTAGCTATTGATCAAATCTGTTTGGATAATCCTAGTTCTGATTATATTTTCTGTGGGGATTTTAACTTACCGACTGCAGTTTGGGACTTTTCGGGTTATAGCTTATTGTCTTACTCAAATACATCCCAGTGTGCCAGGGCATTTAATGATTCTTTTAATTTTAATGATTTGCGTCAAAAGAACCACATTCCAAATAAACGTGGCATATTTCTTGATTTAATATTTTCTAATTTACTTAATATTAATATTAAAACATCCAGTGATCCATTACTCAATAATAGTTATCATCACATATCCTATGATATTACTGTGAACTTATCAAAGACATTTAGTCCTTTATACACTGATTATATTTATTATGATTTAAAATCAGCTAATTACAGCGCCATGAATGATTATCTTTGCAATGTTGATTGGAGTCTAGCATTTCAGGAACCAAATATTGATTCAAACTTAAATAATTTCTATAACATCATTAATCATGCCCTCTCATTATATGTGCCTTCTAAATATTATAAATCATCAAATTATCCAAAATGGTTTAATCGTGAACTCATTGATTTAATTATATCTAAGAAAAAAGCCCACGTCGCTTTAAAAAAAAGTGGTCGTGTTACTGATTATGAAACATTCAAAAATCTTAGATCTTCTTGTTGCAATTTAAGTGAAACACTTTATGAATCCTATATTCGGGAAACTGAGGATACCATAAAAGTTAATTCTAAAGTATTTTGGTCTTTTGTTAATGAGTGCAAAAACATAAAAGGTTTTCCAAATAAAATGAATTTTAATGATACACAATGCAATGCTGGAAGTTCTTGTGTTGATTTATTTGCTGACTATTTCTGCACTGTTTACAATGAGGATATAATTGATGCTCCATTATTCAATTATGATCATAAAATATCTTGCTCAAGGTTTAGTCTAAAAACTTCCGATATATTTAATTCAATCAATGAGTTAAGTGACTCACTTAGCTCTGGGCCGGATGGTTTACCCCCTTATTTTGTAAAACAATGTATTTATTCACTGACTACCCCGATTGAAACATTATTCAATAAATCTATTAATACGGGGTGTTTCCTACTTTTTGGAAACATTCTTACATCAACCCTATTTTCAAAGAGGGCTCGAGGGAAGTCATACAAAATTATAGGGGAGTTTCTATCCAGTCCGCAATTCCTAAAATGCTAGATAAACTAATATGCGATCAACTCATTTGGTGCTGCAGGAATATTATTTGTGACGAACAACATGGATTTTTAAAGGGCAGGTCTACAACGTCTAATTTGCTTTCCTACCAGATGTATCTGATGAGTGCTTTGGAAAGGGGTCGTCAGGTTGATTCTGTTTACACTGATTTTTCCAAAGCCTTCGATCGTGTTAGTCACTCTGTTCTCTTAAATAAACTTGAAGGCTTGGGATTTAGTGATTTTGTGACAAAATGGTTCGCAAGCTATTTACGGGAACGTAAACAGTTTGTTAAGATTGATAACTTCGTCTCCAGAGCAATCAACGTTACATCTGGGGTCCCCCAGGGCTCACACTGTGGGCCAATTCTGTTCTTGATCTTTATAAATGACATTGGGAGTTATATTAAAAATAGTCAATTTCTGATGTTTGCTGATGATGTTAAAATATTCAAAGTAATTGAGAGAAGTTCTAATCATGCGCTTTTACAATCTGATTTATATTACTTGGCTAATTGGTGCGCATGCAATCATCTTCATCTCAATTTGAAAAAATGTATGTCAATTTCTTTTTGTCGCCATAGCAATAATAGCAAGTTTGAGTATTCAATTAATGATAATAAATTGCCCCTGGTCGAGACAGTGCGTGATTTGGGTATTATATTTGATTCTCGCTTAAATTTTGTTACCCATTTGAATAAGATCTCTAGTAAAGCTCTTTCTATGCTCGGTTTCATTAATAGATTTTCGAAACACTTTGGAGTGGATACGTTCAAAACCCTTTACGTCAGTTTGGTAAGGCCACATTTGGAATATTGTTCTGCAATTTGGTCTCCTTACCACAACTGTAACATTGAAATCATTGAAAAAGTTCAGAATAGGTTCTTACTACTGGTATCTTTTAAAATGGGGATCGCACGCATTGACTATAGTCGGTCACACATATTGAATTGTCTTAATTTAAAATCTTTAGAATATAGAAGAATATCATTTGACTTATGCTATGGGTTCAAACTGATTAATGGACATGTCAATTGCAGTTTTTTATTATCATTGTTGAACTTTAATTTTTTTTAACAACTCCAGTTCGTTGTAGGCCCTTATTTCGTTTAAACTTCCATCGAACATTGTATGGTTCCCATAATCCTGTGGCACGTATAATGCGGTATTGTAATGTCCTTATGTTGTATCCCAACTTTTACATTTTTAGTAATTCTTACAGTGTATTCAAACGCCATTTACAGTTTATTAATCTGGATATTGTTAATTAGTGTATTTTTGTTTGTTGTATTATATTTCTCACTCTATTTATATGTTTTTCAAAGTAATATTATGTTTATCTTATATCACTATTTTTAATTGTGTATTGATGTATAAAGGAGATTTCCGTTGATAAATAAAATAAAATAAAATAAAAAAAAGATATCCCAAACATGTCTCTTCTATTAAAATGAAAATGTGAAAACAATTTGTGACTAAATTAATTTTATTTTTGAGAAGTAGTAATCACTGATTAAAGTTAGTCGGCGGTGACGCAAGTGGGCATTAATATTTTTGAAATATTCTACAACAAATTATTAACATTGCTGATTGATTAATTATTTAAATTTGATCTTCGCGTAACCTTTTCAATCAATTTATTTATTGGAAATTTCATTCATACTTTATCATTGAGATAGTAAAGATATTTAATTTTGGCGAAGACTTAGATATTTATAGGGGTGGCCTCTTGGCCTGTACCACCGCGATTTTTGCAGATTTATTGTGGAGCAAAGACTTAACTGTGCCTTTATTTTTCTATATTCATCAATTGTGATTCTATTTTTGAAATTTTCGTTGCGTACTAAAGATAAAATATTACTGATTAGACTCTTAAGAATCTGTTTTATTGCATCCAGACAGGTGTGCGTGTTGGATCAAAACAATAAATCCGCTAACACGCCGTTCATTCTATTTTAACGAGCGTCTTCATGCCAGAAAACTGATTCATTTGCACATACAAACGTACACAAAAAACACGTTTAATTTCAACATTTACATCCCTTAAGTTGTAAAATAATAAGGTATTTTGAGTAATTTTTTCAATTTAAATGTATCATTTCGTAAAACGAATGTTATGTTATAAACACTCTTTTTACATTCCAAAGGGAAGGTATTGTTTTCGTGACCGTTATCAAATCAAAAATGTTAGCGGAAATTCCCGCCTGAGGCGATTAACCTATTTTATCCCACTGTATACATTCGAGTGCAGCACCAAAAATTGTTTTTTTTTTTAATATAAATTACAACTCTGATAAATGAACTAATGAAGATCCGTCTGCCTGTCTGTCTGATCGTCTGTCTGATCGTCTGTCTGTTCGTCTGTTTGTTTGTCCGTCTGAAATATATTGAGGTGAAACTTTTAACTGAAGGTTTTTATTCTGTCTGTCTGTTTGTCCGTCTGCCTGTCTGTCTGATCGTCTGTCTGTTCGTCTGTGTGTTTGTCCGTCTTAAATATATTGAGGTGTAACTTTTAACTTAAGGTTTTTATTCCGTCTGTCTGTTTGTCCGTCTGTCTGTCCGTCTGTCCGTCTGTGCGTCTGTCTGTCCATCTGTCCGTCTGTCCGTCTGTCTGTCTGTCTGTTCGTCTGTCTGTTTATCCGTCTGCAATATATTGAGGTGAAACTTTTAGCTTGAGGTTTTTATTCCGTATCTGTCAGTTTGTCCGTCTGTCTGTTTGTCCATCTGTCTGTCTGTCCGTCTGTCTGTCTGTCTGTCCGTCTGTCTGTCCGTCTGTCTGTCCGTCTGTCTGTCCATCTGTCTGTCCGTCTGTCTGTCCGTCCGTCTGTCTGTCTGTCCGTCTGTCTGTCCGTCTGTCTGTCCGACTGTCTGTCTGTCTGATCGTCTGTCTGATGTCTGTCTAAAATATATTGAGGTGAAACTTTTAACTTAAGGTTTTTATTCCGTCTGTCTGTTTGTCCGTATGTCTATCCGTCTGTCTGTCTGTCTGTCTGTCTGTCTGTCTGTCTGTCTGTCTGTCTGTCTGTCTGTCTGTCTGACCGTCTGTCCGTCTGTCCGTCTGTCTGTTCGTCTGTCTGTCCGTCTGTCTGTCCGTCTGTCTGTCCGTCTGTCTGTCCGTCTGTCTGTCCGTCTGTCTGTCTGTCTGTCCGTCTGTCTGTCCGTCTGTCTGTCCGACTGTCTGTCTGTCTGATCGTCTGTCTGATGTCTGTCTAAAATATATTGAGGTGAAACTTTTAACTTAAGGTTTTTATTCCGTCTGTCTGTTTGTCCGTATGTCTGTCCGTCTGTCTGTCTGTCCGTCTGTCCGTCTGTCCGTCTGTCCGTCTGTCCGTCTGTCCGTCTGTCCGTCTGTCTGTTCGTCTGTCGGTTTATCCGTCTGCAATATATTGAGGTGAAACTTTCAGCTTAAGGTTTTTATTCCGTATATCTGTCTGTTTGTCCGTCTGTCTGTCCGTCTGTCTGTTTGTCCGCCTGTCTGTTTGTCTATCTGTCCGTCTGTCTGTCTGTCTGGCCGTCTGTCTGTCTGTTTGTCTGTCCGTCTGTCTGTCCGTCCATCCGCCTGTCTGTCTGTTTGTCGTCTGTCTGTTTGTCCATCTGCAATATATTGAGGTAAAACTTTCAACGTAAGGTTTTTATTACAATTGCAGGATCTGAAAAAATCTAAGATTATGTTACATAAATTTATTTCTTCAATACAAATCCGATCCTAATAAAATATTTACCTCATCAATTTCTTCGCACGAATGCAACTCATACCCACGTTATTTTTGTTTCTTTTTCCTTTTAATATCGTAATAGAACGTTGCAAATAAACCCAACAAACACACACGAGCGAGAGTGAGTTAAAAATATCCATTGCATTATCATTGGAAAAGTGTATTGGATTTCCGACGTCGAGGGAAAAATCTGGTTACCAACCATAACGGAAATAAATTGCGCTATTAGTTATCTCTCCATGGATTAAATTTCCAAGCGTATATTTTTGCGTCGGCTTTGAAATAATATTGTCTCAACTATACTATATCCGTGTTTGTTCAAGAGTTTGATACCGGTGCGTGAATAAATATTGAAAGGAGGAATAGAGAAGTGAAAATTGTGTTTGTTTTATTGTTAGAGTTTTATTGCGTTGTGGTATTATCGTATCTTCATAAGTAATAAGATACACAATGTGAGTTTATTTATTTTTATTTATTTATTTCATTTATTTACGGAATCTCCTTTTACATAAATTTATAATATTAGTATATTTATATATACAGAGTGGATAACAGAAAAATAACAATTGTATTAGACATGTTCATGTTACTCTTACTTTACGCGAGTTAAAATGATAATAATAAAAAATACTAAAGAGTGAATACATTATTTAGAGATAAAATCAACAAATCGGTACAAAGACAAATACATAAACAACTAATAAATTGTACAAATAACATATTGAAATTAATATCAGTAATTGATGGTCAAAATATCACAGTAAAGACTAGATTGTATAATATAATATCGAATTAAAATTATATGAGTTCACAAACTAAGTAATTAAAATTAAGATAAAACATTATTAACAATAGCGGATAAATTGATTCGTTTCAAATTAGCCTTAAATGTTGAAAATGAAGAATGATGTAATAAAAAATGATTGTTATTGTTTAATTCGTTACAGTAACTCATCATTCTGCATATCGGATTAAATTTTGCGTAATTAACTGCATGTTAGCGCAAATAAAATAAAAATGTCGATCTATTGGGACCTCTAGCAGGCACATAAAAGTCTAATTGTTTTAATAAGCTTTGGCAGTCTATCTCGCCGTGTATAAGCTTAAATAGAAAACACAAATCATTTATTATTCTTCTATTTTCCAACGAGCTGAGACACAACATATTATGCATAGTACTATTGCTGAATTGGTATCTAGTGTTGCCTAGCCTAGCAGAAACTAAGCGCAAAAAGCGACTCTGTACTTTCTCCAGCTCTGCTGAAAGTACCCTCGTATGAGGAGACCAAACGACAGATGCGTATTCCAAGTGAGGTCTGATCAAGGAAGTATATAATTTAAGTAAAACGGAAACATCAAAATCTTTCGAAAAGCGTCCAATAAAACCAATGACTCCCAGTGCTTTGTTAGATATGCGTATAATATGAAGGCTAAGTTTAAATTATAATTAAATATGACACCCAGGTCCTTGATGTTATCAACGCAAAGCAATGCATGATTACATATCGCATAATTAAATTCCATTCTGTTACGGCGATAAAATAAAATTGAGCTGCATTTTTGTAAGTTAAAAAATAATTTGTTAGTTTCACACCACGTGGACAAACTATTCAGATCCAACTGTAATTTATGTTGGTCATCCAGGCATTTAATAGATTTAAACAATTAATATGAAACTTCTAAAATGACTGTTTCCATTCGCTGATTAAAGCCCAGTTGCACGTTGCAAGTTAAACTCGAGTTCAAGACGACAGTTCCTATTGCTCTAATGTCACTTTGAACTCGAGTTCAGAGTTGAACCAGTTCACCGTGCTCAAGGCCGTAGCTAGAAAAAAATGTTGGAGGGGGTTATATAAATTTCGGGAGGGGGTTATACAAATTTCGGGAGGAGGGAGGGGGGGGGTTAATGGTAAAAATATTGTTTTTGCTCTTGCGAGACCATTCGCCACGCGTGTAAACCACTGATTTACGGTTAAGTTAAAAATATATAACGCTTAGATGTGATGGTGATTAATATTTACCGAGATGTACCGAAAAAATGCAAGAATAACTTTCTTTGTGTATAGTTTTAGAATAATAATAATAATAAAAGTGGAATAAATTTAGTTTGAACAACTTTTCCATATTCTTAATATTTAAATCATCATCGGCCTTATGCCTAGTCCGATAATCGTGACTAACTAAGGTTTAGTAAGTAACCAAAATGTGTCGTATGCATAGTCCAATTTTAGACCCGATTAGCGCTAATAACTGATACATTTTTAATCACACCATACAACTAGTTTTACATAGAATTATACTTAACCTCAAACGTCATTTGCGTGATTGTGAGCGTCCGAGTTCTGCGTTTCCTATAATAATGAGCTGTGTTTTTGTTCAAAATAATGCTTTAAAATTCGGGAACGAGCGCAAAAATCGTGTGCTCACAGAAATCTGCAACGGTAGAAGGAACTCATTCCGCTAGAGCGGCGCACAATGTGCCAAATCCGAGCGCGAGCGCCAGGGGGGGATTTTGAGGAAAAAAATCAAATTAAAAATTTTGAGAAAAAAACATATCCACTCCATTGTAGATACACGAAACCCTTCTAATCTTGCATGTTTATATTTTTCAACCCCCTATATTATTAACAATTAACTCTTAAAGTTAAGCGATTTAGAAAACATCAATTTTACGGCATTTCACTCGCAAGTTTAAATAATTTATTACATGGATAGTAGGCGTACTATCAATATAACATTATACACTATTGTTTATAACATAATACTGTATATTATGGTTGAAAAATTAAGTCTCTAAATATTTTAGAACAAAAGTTAAAAAAAAATTGAATATGAAATATATTTTAAATATAAATTTTAACTTTAGAAAGTGTTATAAAAAAAATGTCAACTCGATGAGGTCTGGGACTATCACTAAAAATTAGTTCTATGTTTTCTCTAACTACCCTCAAAATTTCGTATCTCCACCGGTGCGTTTTTGGGGTCTTTTTAATTTTTTTATTTGACGCCACCAATTAAAGTTGGGTCGGGCGAGGCCCGTGTGCGGTGAGTATCGTGGAGTCGAGCGCGCGCTATTCTCGAGCAGCACGCAACATGATTTTTACGTTGGCCCCGAACAAAAAATAATTAAAACGCACATGTAAAAATTCAAAAAAATTAGGGCAGTTACAGAAAATATTAACAAATGTTTATATGATAGTCACAGTTCTTCCGGTTTGCAATCTTCTAGAAAAATAATATAATAATAATTCAAGGCAGCAAAATTATATACAATTGTTATAATCATTACATAGGTTGTGACTTTCACCAAAAACTGTGGTATGTTTTTAAATGCCCTAAAAACTTCGTATCTCTACATGTGCGTTTTGTGTCAGGTTTTTGCGAATGACCGAGTCGATTTTTATCGGTTGCGCCTAATAAAAAATAAAGCACCTCAAAAAAACCTACAAATGTGAAAAGTATCTGCTGTAGTTTAAAAATAATTTAATCTGTTGTTTAAAATATGAATTTTTAATCAGAATATACATTACATTTTTCTGATTTTGCACAACGAAGTTATGTATTTTATACTGTTTTATTTACTTACTTTTTTAAAATGAAAAATTGTCAGTATCCTCATCAGTCTGTTCGTCTTCGCTGTCACTTGTGTCCGTTTCACAAATAACTAATTTTTTAGCGTCTGCAGGTAGTTGTTTTTTATGAATTTTTACATCGCTTCTCAAAGAAGAAATTATTGGATCAGAACATACAAGAAGCATATTAAATAAATCTCGAATTGTATTAAGCCTAGAGTTTTTCCTAGTATGGTTTTCTCTAACTCTCTTATATATTTTATTGGTTGCTTCCTGTGCCTCTTCCGAAAGTTCTCCGATTGGTAAAAGACATTGTCCAATTATTTTGCTCCCGTGAATTAAAATTTTATGGACACTAGGAGGCATTCTATACCATCCATATAACAAGGTGTAAAGTCGGGCCGGGCCGTATCTTCTGCATATTTATCAAACATCAATACATTTATATTACGAGAACTCGACATTGTTATAAGAATTGTATAAAATCTGTTCAATAATTCTTCATTCAATTCAGTGATGACAGCTACTTTCTCATAATTTCGAAAAAATATTCGAGCAACGTTGCCAGTATTTGAAGTACCTCCTCCTTGCACAACAATATCAACCCTTATCCCTAACTATTTACGTAATAGTTTTTGTATTCTAGTTTTCCGACTAAATATATTATTTTTCTCTTCTATCGTACATCCGTGAGTAGTTGTTTTCTTCAAATCTAATTTATATATTATGTATTTTCGGTGATCAATAAATTAGTTTGTCTTCTTTTAGATGTATTACTTTGTATTGTGAACTGTGTACCTGATGTACTTGGTATTGGTGAAATATTTTCTATATTTTCAAAGGGGTTTGTATTTTCAATTAAGACAGAACCCTCGTTGTATTTAAAAGGCAGCAGTAACCAATTTCTATTTTTTTTTTTTATGAAATTGATATGAGATCTTGAGCACATTTTCCACTTTCTATTAAGAGTACTGCAGAAACCCTTAACTTTTTTAAGAATGTCATCATTTTCACTATTGTTTTTCGTCGAAACATTTTCAATATATTTTATTAAATAATCAATGGTATTGCTTGACTGAATAAGGTTTTTAGGTTTTAGTTCGTACCATACCTTATATAAATCACCGTTTGTAATTTTAATTTTCTCCATTATCACTCAGCGTTTTGGATTAATTAAATTACACTAACACTAAACACTAGTTTAATTAAAGTAAACTATTTTATACACAAAAAAACACTACATCAAAGAAAGAGTATATAGTCAACAAATTAAATAACACTTAACACTAACTTAATTAATAATTACTTTATAATGTTCAATCGTTCGCTTATGGATCAGAAAAATATGTGAACTGTTGGAGACTTCGTTCAACACTAAACGCATATTTTGCTTTCAAGAAAATTAAGAATAATCCATTTCAGATACTTAAACCGTAAAAACTGTGTGACAAGAATGCCATTTGTTACGGTAAATGACAGCTTCAATCGGACCCCTAATAAAAATGTAAACACAAACCAGATGACCTTTATCAGTAACAGATGTACACCCTTATATATCAATAAGAAAAAAACCCATAAAACTATTTTTGTAAATGTGATTTAAATGCTGCAAAAAATACTCAGAGAAGAAATAATTTCCCTATGATATATACCTGTATATTAGAAAAATTGTAGATTGTGAGGATTATGACTATTATGTAAACATTTGTCAATATTTTCTGTAACAGCCCTAATTTTTTTGAATTTTTACATGTGCGTTTTAAGTGCGTTTTTATTATTTTTTTGTTCGGGGCCAACGTAGAAATAATGTTGCGTGCTGCTCGAGAATAGCGAGCTCGACTCCGCGATGCCACCGCACACGGGCCTCGCCCGACCCAATTTTAATTGGTGGCGTCGAATAAAAAAATTAAAAAGACCCCAAAAACGCACCGGTGGAGATACGAAATTTTGAGGGTAGTTAGAGAAAACATAGAACTAATTTTTAGTGATAGTCACAGACCTCATCGAGTTGGCATTTTTTTTATAACACTTTCTAAAGTTAAAATTTATATTTAAAATATATTTCATATTCAAATTTTTTTAACTTTTTTTCTAAAATATTTAGAGAGTTGATCTTTCAACCATAATATACAGTATTATGTTATAAACAATAGTGTATAATGTTATATTTATAGTACGCCTACTATCCATGTAATAAATTATTTAAACTTGCGAATGAAATGCCGTAAAATCGATGTTTTCTAAATTGCTCAACTTTAAGCGTTAATTGTTAATAATATAGGGGGTTAAAAAATATAAACATGCAAGATTATAAGGGTTTCATGTATCTACAATGGAGTGGATATGTTTTTTTCTCGAAATTTTTAATTTAATTTTTTTCCTCCAAATCCCCCCCTGGCGCTCGCGCTCGGATTTGGCACATTGTGCGGCGGTTGAATAAAGACTCAAATCATCACGCTAACTCTCCTATTATAAAAATGATTCGCGCTTATCATCATATTCAATATAATGTAGATATTTTCAATTCTTCTCAAGACTTCAAAAGTAATGCTCTAGAATATTTTTCTACTATGGCTTAAGGTTTTTTTTTTTTTTTATCATGATTATTTCATTCATCTTATCATGATTATTTCATTTCTTAGTTTTGTTATTTTTATTTATTTATTATTGTTATTATTTTTTTCCTTGATTCCTATTCTTATTGTTTTTACCCTCACTCGTTTTCTTTAATATAGGCGCATATCTTTAATATTGTTGATGAAATAAATGTTAACGAATACTATATGCATTTAACTTAAGTTTGTATATTTCTTTGTAAGACATCATGTCTGTCGCAAATAAATGGTTATTATTATTATTATAAAGGCACCATTCGTTCGTCCGTTTACAATCGCGTGCAGTGCGCGCATTTTTGAGCGCACGGACAGAGCGCACGTTTTTGCCCTTGTTCAAGAACTTTACAACCAGCGGCGGCTCGCAGCCTAACTTCAGGGTAGACCAGAGACCCAAGGTAATATGTATCCGTTATTGAAAGGTGACTTTGTTGTGCAATTCCTTGGTTAGGCTGCGAACCGTCGCTGTTTACAATACTAGTTTAAATCACCATCAGATCTATGATGGATAGCAAGCTATAAAGAGGTATAAACGTTCATTTGAATCCACAATTATTAATTCAATATTGATAATTTTACACTTAAAAAATTTAATAACATGTAAATTAATTGGCGACATTGACACAGAGGGCGTTGCAACCCTCGTTACATAGATAAATATTATCAATTCATCTATAGTGTTCTTGGTCTATGATTCCATTTGACATCGAAATTACAGAAAAAGCAATGTTGCCGATAGGAACGACTAAAGTTAGGCGGTACAAACAAGTATGTATTAAAACATTACTATGCAAACGGAGTGCTTAGTAACCATAGATTAAATTAGATTGATAACTCATAGGGGGCTCCACGTATCATGATTTTAGTTAACCGACCCACTCGATGGGACGGCGCTGCAATCGCAAATGACGTCATTGGGCGCGGGGAGCGGGCGGGTTTTTTCTAAGCGGGGAGTGCGGTGCAGGGGGTCATAACATTGAATGGTGAGTGCGGTGCTGGGAACATCGCACAGTATTAAATTACCGTGCGATGCGAAAAACAACAAAGACCTAATGAACATGTTAAATGTATATTTTAAAAGTTATTACAAATATATTTCTCTATATGTCAAAACCTTATCACAGTGTGTCAATTACATTTCACTTCTCAACAAAATGTCTGCAGTTCGTCAAAAAATGCATCTGAGAAATGAAATAAGAGGTCTCCTTAACCGAGAATGGATGTTGGCGTAAGTAGTGTTCCATACAGTGAATTTTTCTTTAAGGTAAACATATGCATAAGCTGTAAATTTTCCGACATTCGTTCAACGAATTTCGTTGTTTTTCAAAAGAGTTCAATATGAAGCTTTAAACGAGTGTTTTCCACTCCCAGACTAAGCATGAAGTAAAATTTCGAGTTTAGAAAAGCCCCGTGAAAATTTGTCGAGGGTCGCGCAGCGACCCGAGACAAATTTTCTGGGCTTTTCTAAACTCTAAATTTTACTTCATGCGCCACACGTATAAAACACTAAAATATTGTGAAATTTATATATATTCGTATTTCACTTGAAATCTGTGTTTTATACGCGTGGCGCATGAAGTAAAATTTCGAGTTTAGAAAAGCCCAGAAAATTTGTCTCGGGTCGCTGCGCGACCCTCGACAAATTTTCACGGGGCTTTTCTAAACTCGAAATTTTACTTCATGCTTAGTCTGGGAGTGGAAAACACTCATTTAAAGCTTCAAATTGAACTTAAGGGGGTATTACCAATCTTTCGGCCTTTTTCAGACCGTTTTTCAACAATTTTTTTTCGAGGTAAAATGAATACTTTTCGCCCTTTTGACTTTTGATTATTGTTTATTGAACGAAAAAGAGTACCCAGAAGTTTTTTTTTTGTATTTGACCCGTGGTTTTTTATAAAAATGGCGGCCAATGGGTGCATGTTCGCCGTGTTTTCCTGGACGGGCGAGGAGTTTTTTCGGAGATGACTCATCTGAAACAGAAATTGGTATGCAATTAATAATCTGTATAAGATTCTCTGGAGCTTCTCCCTCTGTCATGCAAAAATCTCAAAAATTAACAAAATGGCGGCCATGTGAAGAAAAACAGTCGATTTTGACCCCATTTTTTCCTGTTTCAACGCGCTTAAAAAATATTAAATGTTAATATTTTCAATTGGCCGTGGGAGAAGCTCCAGAGAATTTAATAAGGAACAGAAATCGCAAAAGCTCAAGTCAATATGAGTTATAGTTTTTGAGAAAAGTCTTCGCCCGTCAACAAAAATGTCGTTTCGAGAAAAACGCGTTTAAAGATTTGGCATGATTTAAAACCATTTTGGGGGTTCTTACCACTAGTTAGCTATCCCAGCACCATACCAGATTTCCTCCTCTTTCTCGTAAAACTGGTTTCGGGATGCTTGCTCCTGTCGGCAGCGGTTAAGGGCCTCCCGAGCCGCTGGAGTCAGCCGCTGCTCCGCTCGCTGCTTGCGTTCCTCATCTATCTTCGCCTGAAAAGCCTTGGCTTGCAGGCCGATGCGGATTTCCAGGGTGCTAATTACTTTTAACACCGACGAAAACCCATCATTGAATATTCCGGTTGCCAGATAAGTTGCAATTGCAACTGATTTCGCCCCACAGTTTAAATGCTTTGGCGTCAGTTTCCACACGCAGGCGTTGAAGCTTTCATTAGAATTCTGCGTGTGCCCACCGAGGCACCTCCTGAGCAGATCGTCCTCAGAAAGAGCCTCGTAGATGGGCCGAATGACGTTCTGAACTTTGGCTGTTAGCGGCGCATCGTGGTGAAACTGGTCCAAGGTACCTGTAGCCTTCGCCGCCTGCCACTTGCACCAACTGTCGCTTCCTTCCGGGCAATTGTCGTGTTTCGGGTCCTTGTCGGTTGAACATTTATGTAAAAACGTAGCCCACACTTCTTTCTTCATGTCCTCAACCGAATTAACATGTCGTCGGATCGCCAAAACGTAGTATATCGTCAACTGCTTTATCAAATTGTCTGTCAACTTGCCTGATCCTTTACCGCCAATGCCTTTGTTTTGCTTCTTCGCTGCACGAAGTCTGCTACCCATCCGCTTTTGAACGTGCCCGACACATTCTTTCTTCTGCACGGTCAAATCGGAATAGGGATCCATGGAGAGAAGAGCCTTGAAGGTTTTCGTGTCGCCGTCCCCGATGTAGTATTTGTACTGAACTCCATGCAGCTCTTCTGACCTGGCGAACATCTCTTGAACCGCGTCGACTTCCATCTTCCCCGAACTTCCGTCATGATTGACAAGACATTCCTCTGCATGTTGAGCCAGCCATTCTTCGTACTCAGGAGTGCCCGTACAACCTTTCTTCAAACTGCACCCGTGACAATACGATGATTTTATGACGCAATCAAGGACTTTTTTCGAATAAGTCCCAATCAGCGAAGTTATACCGTAGAGAGATGAAAAACCGCGCCGTTTCCAGGAGCCGTCACCCGACACTGACAGTTGGGTTGGTGTGTTTCCATGTTGTTCATTTTTTGCGATTTCTTCTTGAACTGCTTTGCTGCAAACATACTGGAAAACAGCTTTCGCCGCAACGTACAGATTCTCCAGGAAGGCGACGTACGCTGAATTTCCGAATCCATCTGACAGGTCCATCAGCCCGCAGAACAAGTTTACGCCCCGCTGTCCGACTCCGAAAAGACGCATTACGAACATCAGACGACGATTGACTTCGTATGATTGTCCAATTCGAGCACAAGACGACACTGAACGCGGATCGCACTCACATTCGATCAGTAGTTTAAATCCAAGGCCTCGAATTGCAGACCGCGAGAAAGTGACGTCCCTATCACAAGTTTTGCACTTCAGAGTTGTTGACAGGAAGTTGAACACCGTCAGGAAGTTCAGCAACACGTAGCAGCTGTTGGGGTCGTCCGAAATATCTTCGAACCCACTGCGCAGCTTTTCGGCCGACGTGCTCACTCGCGAAGTAACATTTTCCATGGTGTGTTGATTTTCCGCAAAATGCTTCGTTTTCTTCCTGGTGACAAAACCAGCACCACCTTTTTTGCCTTTGCGCTTTAAATTCGGCATGTTTACAACTGAGGTTAAGCACGCGGGACGCAAGTCACATGTACACTGATTCCAACCGAAATAATAAACATCTGAGATCGACAACATCATAGCAGAGCATTATCAGTCCCGACCGCACATTCCAAAGTACCGAAAAATGGAAAAAAAAAATCGATTTTTTGAAAAAAAAGATTGGTAATACCCCCTTAAAAAAACAAGGAATATCTAAAGATTTACAGAAAATAGGTTGAATTTGGAATACTTATACTTAAAAGAAAACTCCCTGTATATACAAATACAAATAAAATATTTCCAGAAGAAAGTTATTGTTACTGCAAAAATGTTCTGCAAAAATATTAAAGGGAAAAGTATTTGATATTTAGTGAAACTCATTTCGCAAATCGGGAAATCTTTTGACTTATATTTGACAAGGTGAAACATATTTGGGATATAGTGAATCTCATGTGATCAATAGTGAAATGCAACAGAAAAAACCGTGTAATTGAATTCAAGACATTCATTTATGTTCTGGGATTGTACTTTGTAACTAGATGGAATTTCAGAATTGCTTGATCCAACAGCAACAGGAACATTCTCCATGGAAGTAGTAGCTCGGCGTGAAGAAAATCTCCACGTCCGTGCTTGTTTCATGCATAGTACTTGAAGATCATTCACTAATACTAGGAAGAAATAAAGAGAAATAATGTAGACACACTGGTTTTAAATGTATTTGACTACAGATTTAATTAAAAGAATACACAATGGCTTAAAAACTTAAAATATTACATAAACTTACGGTTTTAATTATTTATGTTAACGCCCATCCCCAAAGATTCAGAATTGCCTTAATCCAACAACGGGGATATAGTCCATGAAAAAATGCTCCTAGTTCAGTATGATGAAAATATCCACGACCATGGATATTTAGTATACTTGAAGATTATCCACATGTATTAGGAAGAAAAAAGAGAAATAATGTAACACTCTGGTTTTAAATTTGTTTGACTGTAGACTTATTTAAAATAATACACAATAGGTTAAAATTTAAAAATATACATACTTACGGTTGTAATTATTTATATTTATTAACGCTTCTCTCGAAACGATTTCGTCTTATCGGTATTTTTGTGAATTCAGATCTGACGGATCTGACAGCTGTTGATTGAAAACAACCCCACGTTAAAAATTGCGGGAAATTTAAAGTTCCGACATATGCGCCCTCCCATCGAGTGGGTCGGTCAACTATATATGTGAACTTACAGAATCATATAGAGTCGACTGGGTCTGTTAGTAACACCTTAATCGCGATTAGTTAATCACACGTTAGTAACAATTTAATCACAGGACTACGCGTACGGCCGCATATCTTTAACGAGGAAAGTGCTATGATGGACACCACCATTTTTTATAGATATTGAAAAAACCAAATTTAAGACGTGATTACGCTACTTTACTAATGATTGATATTTTTTTTATAAAATAATGGTGAAAATAGGAACCATTTTATTAAGATAAACACGAAGTTTGTACTTTCCTTAAAGTATACCGGCGACGGCTCGCCGCCTAACTTTAGGGTAGGCCACAGCGCCGAGGCACACAAAATTTGAGGTTAGGATCACGCTTTGTAAATACAAGGAGTTGCACAACAAAGCCACCTTTCAATAATGGATACATATTACCTTGGGTCTCTGGCCTACCCTGAAGTTAGGCTGCGAACCGCCGCTGAAGTATACCTATTTTTTCAAAATATTTCATCCCTAAATAAGGCGACAATATGCAGAGTTTTATACGTTTAGATAGCGGTAGATTTCCTCTTAATTAATGAGTGGAAAATCCTGTTAGAAAAATTATTTAACACTTCAAAAAGAAACGTTTTTACGATGCTATTATAATGATTAATAATTCTTGTTGTAATTTCAGATAATTCGAGGATGATAGCGCGTATATTAAGTGGGTGAGTATACAATATTCGTATCGAAATTTTAGCACACAATCAAAATGTTTTCATAAGTGTGTATTTTGTGAATTATTTAAAACAAAAATGTATGCTAAAAATAGGCAATTGATCACGCAAGCATGAAATCAATGTAAATATACAATATTGTAACCGATTATTGGCGATTAGCAGATAACGCGTGTTTTGCATTTTTTTCTTTATCAAATAATCAAACGTCATGCCGTCGATAATCCTTGTGCAATATAAACTTAAGCCTTCATTACACAGGGAATTTTCGTTTTAAGTATACATATGCCGATGTATTCAGACATTTGTTGTTTTTCAAAAGAGTTCAATTTGAAGCTTTAATCGAGTGTTTTCCACTCCCAGGTTAAGCATCTGGACCAAAAATATTGATACACAAGAGACGTCAATTATTTTAAGGTGTTAGGCCACTCTAGACTAAGAAAAAAAAAGGTCATTTTCTAGATTGTTTTAAACAAAATCTAAAAGTGTTACTTAAAAACTGTTTTTATATCTTTATTGTATGTACATTGAGCTTTATTCGTAAATTTTTTTAAAAGAACATTTTTAAAATGTACGTCACAACATAAAGAAAATAGAGGTCCCTCTCGGAGCGTAGGGCAAAACGGGCGAAAAGATCCTGAAAACAGCAATGGACCTGGAATAAAAAAGGAAATGTTTTCTGAATCTCTGATGTATTCTTTAAAAATATACGGGCCGGATTTTGAAAATTTTGATTCTAAACAAAATGGCGCACTTTTGAAAAAACGTTCATTTTTTGGGCTTAAATTTTCATATAAAAACGTTCATTAAAAACGAATGAAGCATTTTTAAAAAAAGCTCTCGTATTTTTGTAGTATTTTTTATGTAGATTAAGGAATAAACAGATTCCGGCTGATCGATTAATTAGTATTTGAGATTTCTTTTCGCCCGATTTTAAAAACATGGTTTCGAGAAAAATGCGATTAAAGTTTTGACTTATAGTTTTTCATAGAAATAATGTATTTACCTCTAGACTGCAATGTCTGCGCCATAAAATTGACCTTCCCGATTCATTTCGTCATCGTACTGATCCTTTCTTGTTGATTTCTGCGCCATTCGAGCCTCTTTTGCAGCATCAGTCAGCGCGAACTTTTCTTTTAAACGTGCGCCATTTTGTTTAGAATCAAAATTTTCAAAATCCGGCCCGTATTTTATTAGAGGATACACCAGAGATTTAGAAAACATTTACTTTTTTGTTCTAAGTCCATTGCTGTTTCCAGGATTTTTTCGCCCGTTTTGCCCTACGCTCTGAGAGGGACCTCCATTTTCTTAATTTTGTGACGTAATTTTTTAAAATTTTCTTTTGAAAACATTTTAAAATAAAGTTCAATGTGCATACAATAAAGATATAAAAACAGTTTTTAGGTAGCAGTTTTAGATTTTGTTTAAAACAATCTAGAAAATGACCTTTGTTTCCTAGTCTAGAGTGGCCTAACCCTTGTAAAATAATTGACGTCTCTTGTATATCAATATAAGTAAATGGGTTAAAAACTCATGTTTTAATAAATAGGATTTTACACATGGATAGATATTTAATTCTTCGATGTCTTTTACAAAAAGAAGACGTGGGTATTCAAATCTAGGACATTAGGATATGCATAGAATTTTACTCTTAAATTTGTTTTGACATCTAGGGCATCCGCGTATAAACATGATTTCATTCTTCAGTTGATTTTTAATACTTTAAAGTTTTTTTATCCAAACAAAATTCTATGGTTTTAAAGTCTAGGATATCCGAATACAAAATAAAACAGTTCATGCCATTTTTTTTTTGCTCATTCAAGCTTTGGGTATCAGGATATGCATTGAATTTCACTCTTATTCTTCATTCTTGAATTGATTTTTAATTCTTTGAAGTTCTTTATCTAAAAAACCCTAGGGTTTTGAAGTCTAAAATATCTAAATACAAATTATAGAATTTCATTTTCAATTCTTTGAAGTTCTTTATCTAAAAAAAACCCTAGGGTTTTGAAGTCTAAAATATCTAAATACAAATTATAGAATTTTTTTCCTGAATTAATGTTTAATTCTTTGATGTTCTTTGTCTAAAAAAAAACCTAGGATATCTGAATACTAATTATAGAATTTCATTCTTTAATTGATTTTTAATTCTTTAAAGTTCTTTATCTTAAAAAAAACACGACGTATATTTCGAACATCACGTTTAATCAGTGTTTTATACGCGTGGCGCATGAAGTAAAATTTCGAGTTTAGAAAAGCCTGAAAATTTGGTTTGGTCGCTCCGCGCTTCGCGCTACGCGACCAAACCAAATTTTCAGGCTTTTCTAAACTCGAAATTTTACTTCATGCTTAATCTGAGATTGGCTGACACTCGTTTAGTTTTTTTAAAGTGTCGATGAGTTTTCAATATTTTAGGTAGTATTAGTTAACTTACAACGCTTTTCGTAAATTTCAAAGATTTCCTTAAATTTTAAATATTCTGACGGTTTTCCTGAATTTCCTAAATATCCGTTAATCTTAAAAATGTTGATACTTTTTATAAATTAACGGAAATCTGGGAGTTTTATGAAAAACTTTAACGTTTTTTTCAAAATAACAAATATTTAAAAATTTATAAAAACTACCAAGAATTTGAAATTTAAAGGAAATTTTGCAAATTTAAGTTAACTATCAAAATTTTTTAAATTAACGAAAATTTAGTAAATTCAGGAAAACCGTCAGAATTTAACTAACTCTTGAAATTTCATGAAAAATCAATAATTTTTAAGTTAACGTTTATTTGGGAACATCTTGAAAATTGCCAAAATTTGAAAATTAAAGGAAATTTTAAAAATGTATGAAAAGTATCGAAACTTTTGAAATCAACGGTAATTCAGGAAATACGTCAGAATTTTGCAAATTATAAATTTACAAAATGCGTTAAAAATTGAGAAAAATTATGGAAATTCACTAAAAATCGTCAAAACTTTGATGAATCACTAAATTCTTAAAATCGTATCAACAATTTTAAAATAATAAACGAGAATATTCCACTCCCAGACTAAGCATGAAGTAAAATTTCGACTTAAGAAAAGCCCCAAGAATTTGGATTCGGGCTTTTCTCAACTCGAAATTTTACTTCATGCGCCACGAATACAAATCACTGATTTAAAGTGAAGTTATTGGCATTTTATTTTGAAAAATATCACTAATGCCAACTGTCATAAAAACTATAAGAATTATTAATAAAACCATAAAGCCAAAATTAAAAATTACAAATTACAAAATTACAAAGCGAACAATTGACTATTATCGTCACTTTACAAAGAACGTTTTACTATTATCGCCACATTATAACATAAATTTGATTATTGTAACTTATCTAACTCATTACGTCAATTTTCAATTGATTTAATAATGAAAGAAACGAGTGTCTTCCACTCCCAGGTTAAGCATGAAGTAAAATTTCGAGTTTAGAAAAGCCTGAAAATTTGGCTCGGGCGCGTAGCGAAGCGGAGCGACCGAGCCAAATTAGGCTTTTCTAAACTCGAAATTTTACTTCATGCGCCATGCGTACAAAACACTAATTTAATGTGAAATGGTCTGTAACCAATTAACAAGTGAAATAAGTTAATTATGTTAATTATCAATTGTTTAGGTGATGTGTTATTGAAGTCTAGAATACCAGAATATACATAGAATTTCACTCTTATTATTATTCATTCTTGAATTGATTTTCAATTCTTTTAACTTCTTTATCAAAAAAATCCTCGAGTTTTTAAATCTAAGATACCTGAATATAAACTAAAATAAATTGATTTAAACATTTTCACGAAGACAATACTTTCTCTTTGTTTTACAAATGGGCAAGGCCGTAGCCAGAAACAAATTACGGAGGGGGCTATAAACATTTCAGGGGGGGTTTTAATGGCAAAAACATTGTTTTTGCTCTTGCGGGACCACTTTTACATACAAAAGTTTAACATTTTTAAAATTTCGGGGAGGGGTTATTTTGTACGAGTTATTATTTAAGTTTTAGTTTAATTGTTGATTTTATTAAGTAATTTATTAGCTTCATCTGTGTTTTACTGGTTATTCAGGCTTTTCTAAACTCGAAATTGTACTTCATGCGTCACGAGTACAAGACACTGATTTAAAGCGAAGTTTACTCGTTCACAATATTTCAGTGCTTTCAGTGTTTAATACGCGTGGAGCATGAAGTAAAATTTCGAGTTTAGAAAAGCCTGAAAATTTGGTTTGGCCGCTCCGCGCTTCGCGCTACGCGACCAAACCAAATTTTCAGGCTTTTCTAAATTCGAAATTTTACTTCATGCTTAGTCTGGGAGTGGAAAACACTCGTTTTAAGCTTCAAATTGAACTCTTTAAAAAAAGCGTGTGCATATGTACACCTAATAGAAATTTCCCTGTATGTATACTAAAAAAATCCCTGTATTAATGGATTAGTTCGATGACTATTTGCCAAATCTATTAAATGCGCATTCGATCCAACTAACATTTTCGTTTGAACTTACACAAAATCAACATAAATGCATTATTTATTTTTTTAAATACCTGAACTATTTAGTAGATGTGGAAATTGGAATTATACCACTTAAACTCACATTTAAAACGATTGTGCACATTAATTAAATTAATTAAAACGATTTGTGGCTGGGTTTTTGCAGATTTAGTTTTACGAAGACATTGTCAAAATGTGACGTTTAACCTTAAAATTTTAAAGCTGCCTACCGGAACATACGTTATCGCATGTTCCATCTAAAAACCATAGCAGACATATTATGAAGTTTTTTGTCTCTTTTCACACACGAAATCTAATTACATCAAACTATTTTCGTATTACATGTATTGGTGCAGAAAGCACAACAAATCAAGAAACCATGCAAGGCCGTAGCCAGAGGGTGGGGGGATATATTTTTAGATGTTAAATTTTTGTATGTAAAAGCGGCCCTGTAAGAGCAAAAACAATATTTTTGCTATTAAACCACCCTATCCCCCCGAAAAATGTTTTATAACCCCTACCGATTTGATATTTTTACTTTCCCCCGTATGTAATACAAAGGGAAAGTATTGTTTTCGTGAAAATTTTCGAATCAAAAATTTTTGCGGAAATATCCGTTTTGAGGTCCCCTGAGTCGAATAAGACCATTTTTGAAAAATGTCTGGCTGTGTGTCTGTGTGTGAGTCTGTGTGCGCTGTACCGCAAAAACCGCTAAAGATATCGAGATGAAACTTAAGCTTTTTGTTACAATCGGAAGAACTGAAAAGCTTTTGGTGAAAATCGGAAAACCGGAAGTGGTACTTTACTCTTAGCGTTTTTCAGTTTTTTCAGATTTTTTCAATAAATGTTCATCAAACAAAAAATTCTTTCAAATAAAAGTTGTAGATAATAACAAAATGAAGATGTATTGTTTACTTACTTTTTGTCATAGCACTCTTAGTTTTTGAGATATTTCAAAAGTTGTGTGTTTTATCTAGTTATTGGTGTGTGACAGTGTATGTGTCGATACAATTGAAAAAAGTTTCAAATAAAAGTTGTAGGAAATGAAAAATTAAAGATTTTTTGTTGATTCACTTTTTGTCATAGCACTCTTAGTTTTTGATATATTTAATAAATAGTGTTTTATATTTTGTCATTGATTTGTGTCAGTGTATGTGTTGATACAATTGAAAAATGTTTCAAATAAAAGTTGTAGGTAATAAAATATTAAAGATTTTTTGTATCTTTACATTTTGTCATAGCACTCTTAGTTTTTGAGATAATTAATAAATAATGTGATTTTATCTAGTCATTGGTTTGTCTCAGTGTATGTGTTGATACAATTGAAAAATGTTTCAAATAAAAGTTGTAGTTATCAAAAAGTTGAAGACATTTTGAAAATAATAATGCTACAAATATTTTAAAAGTGATTTAATACGCAATTTACGGGGGAAAGTACTATGATGGACACATCACCATTTTTTTTCTCGCTACGGCCTTGAAACCTCTCGTGAATCGTACCTTATGTAACTATTACTAGATTTTTATCGATTTATTTAACTGACGATTTAGTGATTGTTAATTCATCAAACCTTTTAATAAAACTCTACAAGAAATCCGAATTTAGATAAAAATATGTTATTGTTTATAATGTTTTTATTAAATAAATAAATATTCATTCGTCGAGTTTAATGTACTTTACTTAATCAAAATGGAACTCGATCCTGGGTTTTTAATCATTCTCGTTCCCAGTGTATTTTTCGCCGTCCGCGTGTAGGAGAGAGCAATCAATTATATCGGGGGTAGCTATGGAGACAATTACTAGAGGATATAACTGAAGTCATTCATGTTTGTTATATGCTCAAATGTAAACAAGATGATTGGCATCCCTTTTTTTTATCTCTCGAGACTTTTACAGACGGAATTAGTTAGCTAGAGATTAATTATTAATAAAATTCAATCAAAAGACATGAAAATTTGAATACTGTTAAAATAATAAGTTACATAAATTTACTTCAAATTTTATATTGATCCGTAGATTGGAAATCTCTCAACAAACGGAATTAGTAAGCTAGAGATTGCTCATTAATAAAATTCAATGGAAAAACATGATATACTAATACGATTAAAATAATAATTTACATACATTTAATCCGAATTTCACTTTGATCTGTAGATCAGAAATCGCTCAACTTCAGAGTAAGGTCAAATTTTTATTCTACAAGGTGGCGCAAAAGTTGTCACCTTTGCCTGTAATTTTTTTATGAATGAAAAACGTTGGTTCTGCTTTTGGATTGTGTTTATTTGATATCCTAATTTATCCCCATTAAGTTGAGAAAACGATATCTACCAAGTGGCCGCCGGCAGAATTGATGACCATATGGGCCCGATTTATGGCTTTTTCCATCACTCTTACCATTTTTTTTTTAGTTTTTGAATTATTACCGTTTGAAGTTTTTAACCCATTAAAATGTACCAAGAAAAATTTAAATATTTTGTTATTTAAAGTGTATTATAAATACTTCACAATATTACAATGTTTTATACGCGTGGCGCATGAAGTAAAATTTCGAGTTTAGAAAAGCCTAATTTGGCTCGGTCGCTCCGCTTCGCTACGCGCCCGAGCCAAATTTTCTAAACTCGAAATTTTGCTTCATGCTTAGTCTGGGAGTGGATACACTCGTTCTTAACTTCATATTGCACGTTTTTATATAAAATCGACGAATGCCTGAACATTGACAGCGTATACATTACATTGTTGAGGCACTAATTTTTTGAAAATCCATTATTACTTTAATATAATAATAATAATAAACTATTTATGATTTTTAACTTTTTATTAAATTCACGTATACATTATGTGTATTTGAAGAAAAAATTCACAGTATGTAATGCAATAAGTCATTCATAGAAATCATAAAAAGAAGTGTAGAATTTTAATTAATATTAACGTTTAGAGTTAAAATTGCTTGGCCGTTAATGGGTTAAAATAGTTTTAAATATACTATGTGTCCTGTTTCAAGGCGCATTGTATGTTTCATGTAAAGATTTCCAATGTAATTGGAATTTGAGTTTGTATCGCTTATTGAACCAAAACTATTACAATAAAATTAAAATCATTTCTTTACCTACTAGCAGTATTTTCGAGGTATTATTTTTGAGTTCTCCTCAGTTTCATTTGAAATATAGCTTGAAAATAGTGAACGATTATACGAAAATAAAATCGTCAAAACAGTAGTTGCTACGAAAAGTCAGTGTTTGGCATCAAATTTATTAAAACACAAAGCAATAATTCAATTCAACATGAGTGTTTATTCTGCAAAAGAAAAAAATCAGATCCCAAAATGGACTTAGTATACAGTCTGTTTGATTTATTGTGACACAGCACATATGTCCGTTATTAGTACAGATAGAAAAAAAAGTTAAAGACAAAAGTTTTAGTATTTTTTATGATCTATTCAATCGTAATGTCAGAAAAACAGTTGAAAATCAAATAAACACGTGAAAGCTATTAGTTTCATTTTCTTTAATGGAACACCCTGTATATTTTGTTTATTTCAAATAGGCATTAATATTAGCCTTATAATGATACCACATAAGTACCCCTTTATTATAGAAATAACACGACAATTGCCAATAAATGAAATTTATCAGTTGACATGAATAACTATTTAAAGTGTCTGTTCAAAGTGACGTCCGTTGTTTGCAATATATTCTTCACATCTCTTCATTAAATTTCGTCGTGCTTTTTGAAACATCCGTGGTGTTATTTGGCCACATAAACATAAATTTTTTGCTTTAAAAATCCCCAAATAAAAAAATCTAAAATAGACAGATCTGGCGATCTTGCTGGCCAGTTTATGGGGCCACTATTTGCAATCAATTTCAAACCAAACTTTCTTTCCAAAATATCTTTGACATTTCTTGCGTTATGGGGAGGAGCTCCATCTTGTTGGAACCACATATCTCGACGTATTTCTAGGGGGATATCATCTAAATAATCTTCAAATTCTATCGTAAGAAAGTTGGCATATCGCTCCGCATTCAACGTTCCTTGATAAAAAAATGGTCCTATTATGGTATCACCTAACACACCAAGCCACACATTAACTGCAAATCTTTGTTGGAATCTGCATTCTCGAATTTGACGTGGATTCTCAGTATCCCAGTAATGGTCGTTTTTTCGGTTGGAGATTCCGTTGTTGTTGAAATTTGATTCATCACTCCAAAGAATTAAATTTAATAAATGTTGATTGTTGCTAAGCCAATTACAGAATACTATCCTCCTGTCAGAATCACCATCTCTTAAACCTTGTACTAACTTAATTTTATATGGTCTCATTTTATGTTTTCTCAGAATAGAAAATATTTTATGCATACTTATTCCTAAGTCAGCCACTGCTTCGCGTATTGAATTACGTGGATGTGCTCTAAAATAGGCCAATATCAATACTTCATTATTATCTTCTCTTTCTTGTCTTCTCCTTCGTAATTTATTATTAAAACACCCATTTCTCCGTAAATTTTGTTCAAGTCTTGCAAAAGTGCAATAATGTGGTTGTCTTCTTTCTGGATACATGTTTCCATAAGTGATACTAGCTTCTCTAGAATTATCGTTGCATCTAACGAAGACCTTTAGCATATCCATTTTTTCATCATTAGAATAGTAATTATCACCCATCTCTAAAGATTTGAATCAACAACACGCAAGACGGGAAGTTACTACACCACTTTGACATTAATGCGTTAACAAATTGTTTTATGTCAATTGTTATCCATGGCAACTGATAAATTTCATTTATTTGCAATTGTCGCGTTATTTGTATAATGAAGGGGTACTTATGTGGTATCATTATAAAGCTAAGGTTATTACCTATTTGAAATAAACAAAATATACAGGTTGTTCCATTAAAGAAAATGAAGCTAATAGCTTTCACGTGTTTATTTGATTTTCAATTGTTTTTCTGACAATGCTACTGAAAAATCATCAAAAATACTAAAACTATTGTCTTTAACTTTTTTCTCTATCTGTACTAATAACGGACATATGTGCTGTGTCACAATAAATCAAACAGACTGTATATTTTAATCACGATGCGTATTTTATTAAATGAACCATACTTTTAATAAATATTAACAGTTTCAGAAATTTGTGGTTTTTGCACTGACTACTTTAATTATCCGTTTACTTTGAACGATTGTTACATGATCAACTTGTACTTTTCCGATTGAAATTTTATAAACGCTTATTGTGTGCCATTTGACCAACACCGACAACACTCAGCGGGCACTAAAATGTTACCTAATTTTTGGATTAAAATTTATGGCATCCGTCGTGCGGCTGCATGAGGATAATTTAAAAAAGAATAAGCAGAAATATTTTTCGATATTCTCAATACTTCCCGAGATACACGAAATGTTATATAGAGAAAGTACAAATTATATAAAAATCATGAAACTTTATATTTGAGAATATTATCAAAAACTGCGAAACAAACAAACTTGTTAAATCAAGTAATTAGTCACATTAATAACATTATAAATTTTACATTTTAATAATTGTTACCGACCTCATGGCTATCTTTTCTTGTACGGAAATATACGTTTTAGGGTCCCAGGAATCAGAAACAAGTGTTATCGATAATATTTGAGATAATTGGCACCAATATTGAAATATGTTGAAAAGTCTCGTTAAGTGATGATAATCAAAAACATTTAGAAAACAACAAGATGTCTTTTAATAGAATAAGTATAATAGATTTTGTCTGAGAAGTGTAATTGCAAAAATTATTGAATACTCTATTTCCATTTTAGAATGTTTTGTATGTCAGGTTAATTCAATTATTTCAATGGTTTTATTCTTAGTCAGATTACATTTACAAAAGGTACCGATGGGATTATGTTACAGACTAAATAGGTAAGTAAAAATAATTCAAAACGATTTAAGAAAACCCGATCAAAAAGTGTCTAACTAAAATATCGGTTAGTGAAAAACATGATAAGAAATTACCGAATTGGATTCTGCGGATACGGATTAAATGTGTCAACAGTAAATAATCATTTTAAATCCCAAAATATTTATGGTTTTTAGAAGGTTGCGGATTATCTGTAAGTTGCAGTGGTATTGTTCTGGTCGCGCAATACTTGAGGGTATACACCATAATAAAAACGTCGTCGAAAAAATGCCTACAAATAAAAACAGATAGATCACTTCGAAGAATTTTATTTTTCATCCCTTCTATAAAGCTATCCCCTCTAAAATAATGAATATGGTCCAAAAAGAAAATAGTCAAGGAAAAGAGTTAATGCGATATTCATACACGTTATTCAGAGTGTAAATGGATGAAACGGAACGTAGCATTTTTAATGTTAATTTCTCAAAATTAAAATATTATCTTCCCTAATTATTTCAGGGAAATTATGATGTTCATTTGGTTAGAGTAAAAATATACACACCGAGCTTTGCTATTTATTGCATTTTTAAAAACCGGAGTGTCATGAAATTAAACAAGCAAATGATGAGGTGTTGATTTGTTGGCTTTTTATTTAAAATATATTCTGTTGATTTTGTGTTACACTTGGATCAATTCTGTATAATTATTACTGAATAAAAAAAAAACAAAAAAACTGCTTCTAAAATATCGTTAATTAATAAGAAAACAGTTATATGTATATTTAATATAGTTTTTTAATGTTTGTTAGTTTTTTGTATATATGAATGTTTATATGAATCTATATTGCTATGTTTTTAGTTTTGTTTATTCGTTAATAATTTATCTATTTTATTGAAATAATTTCTGTTTTTTTATTATCAATTCCAATTAAAATACCCATCAAACATTTTTCAAATTGATTTTTTCATTGTAAAAAGATTTTTGTATTTATCTAACTTTTAAATAAAAAATGTTTAATAACATAAATATATTAAAAATCTATTAATTTTTAAACACGTTTTTATTAAAAATATATATAATAACTAAACATGTTGGAAATATATTTTACATTTTTTCATTGTAAAATGACTTTGTTTATTTATACAAATTATGAATATTTGAAACAATAATCTATTAATCTAATAATTTTAACAATTGTTTTTATTAAAAATATATAAAATAACTAAAAACGTTGAAAATATATTTTAGAATTGTTAATTTCATTGTAAATTTGTTTTTATAATATTTTTATAGTATTTTATAATTTGTTTTTATAATTTTTATAATTTTTCATAATTTGGAACACGCTTGAAATCTCAAAATAAAAGAAATATTTTCGAATAGACTTTTTGTGGTGATAATAAATTTTATTATTCGTCTACCACAGTTCATATACGGGAAGTTTTCCGTTAAAGTATACATATTTCAAATTCACTTTATTTTCTTTAAATCTGTAGATATTCGTTGTGTTTTTAAAAGAGTTCAATTTGATGCTTTAAACGAGTGTTTTCCTCTCCCAGACTAAGCATGAAGTAAAATTTCGAGTTTAGAAAAGCCCCGTGAAAATTTGTCGAGGGTCGCGCAGCGACCCGAGACAAATTTTCGGGGCTTTTCTAAACTCGAAATTTTACTTCATGCGCCACGCATATAAAACACTAAAATATTGTGAAATTTAAGTATATTTGAACCTCACGTAAAATCAGTGTTTTGTGCGCGGGGCGCATGAAGTAAAATTTCGAGTTTAGAAAAGCCCAGAAAAATGTACAGTGTATAACTAATCAATAATATAAATTATTTGCCAAATTTGGTACATACCAAAGTTTTAATTGAATTTATGAAGAAAAAAAAAACAATCAAGATAAAAATAATGTCAAATGAATTCTTTAATGTAAACTCATTGAATTTTATTTTTTGATTTTTAGTTAAATTTTAGGTTTATTTAGGAGCTTTTTAAATATATCTGATTCCCAAAGTCCATAATTTTGAACACGCTGGAAATCTGAAAATAAAAGAAATGTTTCGGAACAGATTATTTTTTCTGAAGGTCATCAAATTTATCATCGTACAAGTGGTATAGACGGGATCAAATTACTCGACGAAATAAGAGCGAGCGCGTTTGTGTGTGTGTGTGTGTGTGTGTGTGTATGTGTGTGTGTAGACGCAACCGGAGCAGTTTTCCCTAGAATACTTCTACCTTTACTCTATTCATAAGTAGATGGACCCACTTCCCTACCACAGTCTCTCCTTTTCTATCCTCGAAAACTCGGAATCCAGTTCCCCCATAAGCATTGTCTACCCTTGATATTACCTTGGGTCTTTGGCCTACCCTGAAGTTAGGCTCCAAACCGCTGCTGCAACATTTGTATATTAATCAGAGAACGTTGGGTGCTCATTTTATCTAATAACAACACTTGTATTCAACTCACAATTATGATTTTTTTTCAAATTTTTATTTCTTCGTAGAATATAAAATCAGAAGTTTCTTTTCTTCCAATACTGTAACACAACAACCAGGTAAGGCGCTCAAAATCCGCTTCGCTTGACGTTGACGCCTTGCGTGAATTTACAAGATTTTCGTCAATTTCAAAAGCTTGATACTTATCATGAATTTTCAAGATTTACATAGGTTTTCTAAATATTCGTTAATTTTAAAACTGCCGAAATTTTCATGAAATTCCTAAATATTCGTTAATTTAAAACATAAAATGTTGTTCCAAAGTTTCCGTTAATTTTTTTAAATTCTGATGGTTTTCCTGAAATTCGTAAATTTTTAGAAAATGTACACTTTTCATGAATTTTCTTAGATTTTTTAAATCTAGGTAGTTTTTGTAAATTTTGTAATATTTCGTTAATTTTAAATATTTTTATACTTTTCATAAATTTTCAAGATTTTATTTAATTTTTAAAGCATTTTTTATAAATTTCCTAAATTTAAAAAATATATTGAAGCAAAGTACAACTTGGGTTGAATAATAAATATTATACATCAAGTGAATTAAACACGATTTTATTCACGAAAAGATTTTTGATTTCACGAGCGCCTCGGCGCGAGTGAAATCATTTCTTTGAGTGAATAAAGGTGTTTAATTCACGTGGCGTATATATGTTTTTATTCAATTTTGACGAAATTGTAAAGAAAATGTACTTTACATTTATTTTTAAATAAATTTTTTAACTCACTAGTGACTTAAAAAATTTTAGTTCACTAGTGAATAAAACCTTGTTTATTACGGTTGTTATGGAATTAATAATGTCGATTTAAATTAACAAAATTGAATAAAAACTATTAATTTATGAATTGAAGTCAGTGACGTGTAAACAAAAACTGTTGGGATTTCTATAAGTGAAGTCAAATATCAAGCTGAAGTAAGCATGTATAAGGTTAGCTCAATTGAGCGATTTTTCAAAGCTGACGCCTCCTACACAGAACTTCATGAGTCATGGATCGAAATTTAACTTGAAAGACAGCTTGAAAGTCCACCCGTATTCGAAATTCTTTGAAAGTTTGCTTACAACAAACCATATTTTTCTCTGTTTTAGATTCCGCTTCAATCGTTTAATACAACTTCTTGCCCATTATCTCGATAAGCCATCTTCAAATGAAAAATAAAACGGTTCTTTTCAGAACCACCAAAACTCACAAAGAGAACTTATTCAAAGAATTGTGTATCAACCTAATCCTAATTTACATGCAAAAACTGCAATGACTAGAATATCGCGAAAAATAGAGCCAAAATGGCGATTAAAAATGGAGCCAAAATGACTACCCCAAAAATGGAGCCAAAATGCTGCATTCGTAATCTTCTGATAAGAAATTGAACAAATTTCAAACTACTTTTGAATAACATTTTTCAACTAAAGTGTTGTTGGACATTTTTGGCGCCAAATTTTCGCCAAAAAGACCTCCTCGCTTTCATATTCCCTGGTACAAACCTAAAAAATTTCAAACTACTTTTTAAATGTTTTTTTTATTCAAACTTGGTTTGATTAACAATTTTTAGCCCCAAATGTTCCCGCGAATTTTTCCTTTAAAAGAAGACCTCTTCGCTTTCATATTCTCCTGGTACAAATCGAACAAATATTAAACTACTTTTTAAATGTTTTTTTATTCAAACTTTTGGGTAATAAATTTTAACTCCAAATGTTTCCGCCAATTTCGTAATCTTCTGATAAAAATTTGAACAAACTTCAAACCACTTTTCAATAACATATTTGAACTAAAGTGTTCTTGGAAATTTTTGGCGCCAAATCCCGAGAAAAGAACTCCTCGCTTTCATATTCTCCTGGTACAAATTGAAAAAGTTTCAAACTACTTTTAAGATGTTTTTTTATTCAAACTTCCCGCTAATGTTTCCAATAAAAGACCGCTTCGCTTTCATATTCTCCTGGTACAAAACAAAAAAAATTTAAACTACTTTATAAATGTTTTTTTATTCAAAATTGGTTTGGTTAACTAATTTTAACTCCAAATGTTCACGCCACTTTTTCCGATAAAAGACCTCTTCTCTTCGCTTTCATATTCTCCTGGTACATATGGAAAAAATTTCAAACTACTTTTTAGTTTTTTATTTGAGTTTGTTATTGATAATGAGCACCTTGTGTCTCGAAATGTACATCTAACGATACAAATAAAAAGTAAAGTAAGGTATAACAGTCTTTTTTAGTGTAATAATCACTTCACGTAAACTTAAAAACATACAGTTACTTTTTAGATGTTTTTTAATTCAAACTTGGTTTGGTTAACAAATTTTAACTCGAAATGTTCCCGCCAATTTTCCGATAAAAGACCTCAACTTTCATATTCTCCTGGTACAAATCGAAAAAATGTTCAACGATACTTTTCTCGAAAATTTGTATTTGAAAAGAAGTTTGAAATGTTTTTCTGTTTATACCCCGAGAATATAAAAGCGAGGTTTTTTGGAGCGAATAATTTTTACCCATGCTTTTGTCGAACATTTTTATTTGAAAACTTGTTCAACATTTTTTCGATTTGTACCAGGAGAATATGAACGCGAGGAGGTTTTTTTGGCATTTTAACCATACTTTATTGGAAAAATTTGATTTAAAAAGTAGTTTGAAATTTGTTCGATTTGTACTAGGAGAATATGAAAGCAAAGAGGTCTTTTGGCCCGAAAAATGTTAACCATACTTTTATCGAACATTTTTATTTAAAAAGTTGGTTGAAATTATTTCGATTTGTGCCAGGAGAACACGAAAGCGAGGAGGTCTTTGACAGGAAAATATTTCAACGATTTTATACCATTTTTCTTTAAAAAGTTGTTTGACATTTTTACAATTTGTACCAGGAGAATATGAACGCGAGGAGGTTTTTTGGCACGTAACATTTTAACTATACTTTATTGGAAAAATTTGATTTAGAAAGTAGTTTGAAATTTGTTCGATTTGTACTAGGAGAATACGAAAGAAAAGAGGTCTTTTGGCCCGAAAAATGTTAACCATACTTTTATCGAACATTTTGATTTAAAAAGTTGGTTGAAATTATTTCGATTTGTGCCAGGAGAACACGAAAGCGAGGAGGTCTTTGACAGGAAAATATTTCAACGATTTTATACCATTTTTCTTTAAAAAGTTGTTTGACATTTTTACTATTTGTACCAGGAGAATATGAACGCGAGGAGGTCTTTTTTCGGGCAAATTTGGTGCCAAAAATCTCCAAAAACACTTAAGTTGAAAAATGTTGGAGCGAACATTTTTTAACCATACTTTTAGCGGAAAAAATTAACGGGTAAAATTGGCACTAACATTTATTAACCATACTCTTGATGAACATTTTATTTGAAAAGTACTTTACAATTTTTTCAATTTATACCAGGAGAATATAATAATAATAATAATAACAATCTTTATTGTCCAATAGATATACCACAAAAGGACAAATAACAAAAAGTATATACAATTCATAAACTAAATAACAATAACTAATAAGTAAATATAGTTTATAAAAGCATAAGAAAATATATATATTACCATAAATATATATATATATATATATGTAAATATATATATATATATATATAAATATATATATATATATATAAATATATATATATATATATATATATATATATATATATATATATATATATATATATATATATATATATATATATATATATATATATATATATATATATATATATATATATACATACAGGGTGGGCCACGAATAACGCCCATTAAAAGTTTTCGGGGTTCCTGACAGAGGAAAAATTTGAAAAAATTCCTCATGGAAAATATTTCGACTTTCTATCACTTCCGGTTGTACCGGAAATGGCTACCAACTTTGTTATTTTAAACGGAACATCCTATATATTAATTTTTTTTAGATTCCCCGTTCAATTGTCTACCCTCTCATATAAATTTATGTCCGCTTAACTCTTACAGTTTTTGAGTTAAAAATTTATTTGTAAAATATTGACCTCAAATAGACGTTTTGAAAAATGCCTATAACTTCTAGTAGGGACAAGATAGACAGACGAGCGGCATCTTGAATTGTTACTTATAGATCTCTCTAGAATTAAAATAATTTACATCTGTCAATTGTCACAATAGGTATTTCAAAAATGTCAATATTTCAGTGCCCACTTAAAAACATCATAATTCAATGTTTTCAAATGGAATGACCAATATTTTATCTCATATGGTGATTGGCAAGACAATTTGCAACATAAAAGTATTATGTCTCCCTATATCTAGAGCAAGTAGTTTTTGAGTTATTTCGAAATTTCTTTCCTCCCAGAATGTTTGCACAATTGAATAATTCCTGTACAATTCACACATGCACCATACTAGGCTACTGTCAATATTCACTGAACCGAATCTAGAAAAATTCGTTTCCAACGTGTCAATATTTTTGAACACTTCGAGTAATATTATAATAAATAAGTGTAGCAATCGAGAAATTATAAATTTATTCGTCATATATGGCTAGTGCGACAGAATTGTTGTTTCAACGAAACTTATCCACACTTACAACTTACAATCAAAACAAAAGCAAGAAGATTGAAATAAAGTAATTTTCAAGCGAATAATTAAATGCAAGAACAGAAAAAAAAAATTATAACAATTGTTCAAAATGATGACCATTAACGTATAAGCACTGTGCAGCACGTGTTGCGACACCCTCTGTTGTTGCTCGCCTAATTTCTTCTGCACTTAATTCCGCGAATGCAGCTCGCAGCCTTGCTTCCAATTCTTCTCGGGTATTGACGACAGTGGCATACACTTTATTTTTTATACGACCCCAAAGAAAAAAGTCGAGTGGAGTAAGATCTGGAGATCTAGCGGGCCAGTTCCACGGACCTAATCTTCGAATCCATCTATCTTCGAACATATTCGTCAGTTGCTGCGATATTTCGTGTGTGCAATGAGCTGGGGCTCCATCGAGCTGATACCATGAACTTATCGTTAAATTCAAAGGAAGCTCATCCAAAAAATTATCTACAAAATTTCTTAAAATTTGTAAATATCTACCACTATTTAATCTTTCGTGGTACAAATAAAAAGTAACACGCGTGTCCATCAAAAGGCAAAATACGTTGAAACTAAATTTGTGTTGGGATTTATGTACAGGCGTTGCATGTGGATTTTCAGTTGACTACATGTGATTGTTTTTTCTATTGAAAATACCTTCACGAGAGAAATTTGATTCGTCGGTCCAAATATTTTTTTTTTAAAAGTCATTGTCTTCTTGATTTTTAACCAACAAAAACTCACAAAAATCAATCCTGTTCACTGCATCTTGAGAAAATAATTCTTGCACCAAATTAAATTTTGTAATTATGTATACGATATATTTTCAAAATTCTTCGCAGTGATGTTCTGCTCACTCCCAAATCCTCCTGGCAACTACGGGTGGATGCGCGTGGATTTGTTTGAAAATAAGCCAAAACATTCACTTGAACTTCCTCGTTCTGCGTTATTGGCTTTGGTTGATTTTTTTCTGCGTTTAGTTTTCCAAATTGTACAAAATTTGACTCCAGTCTTCTAAATTTTCTTCTATCCATCGGCGGTGCGTAAGTTTTGTTGAAAATTCTGCAAGTTCTCTCAACAGTTCTGTCGCACTGACCATGTATGACGAATAAATTCATAATTTCTTGATTGGTATACTTATTCATTTTAATATTACTCGAACGGAGCGTTCAAAAATATTGACAGATTCGGTTCAGCGAATATTGACAGTAGCCTACTATGGTGCACGTGTGAATAGTACAGGAATTATTCAATTGTGCAAGCATTCTGGGAGGAAAGAAATTTCGAAATAACTCAAAAACTACTTGCTCTAGATATAGGGAGACATAATACTTTTATGTTGCAAATTGTCTTGCCAATCACCATATAAGATAAAATATTGGTCATTCCATTTGAAAACATTGAATTATGATGTTTTTAAGTGGGCACTGAAATATTGACATTTTTGAAATACCTATTGTCAAAATTGACAGATGTCAATTTTTTTAATTCTAGAGGGATCTATAAGTAACAATTCAAGATGCCGCTCGTCTGTCTATCTTGTCCCTACTAGAAGTTATAGGCATTTTTCAAAACGTCTATTTGAGGTCAATATTTGACAAATAAATTTTTAACTCAAAAGCTGTAAGAGTTAAGTGGACATAAATTCATATGATAGGGTAGACAATTGAACGGGGAATCTAAAAAAAATTAATATATAGGATGTTCTATTTAAAATAACAAAGTTGGTAGCCATTTCCGGTACAACCGGAAGTGATAGAAAATCGAAATATTTTCCATGAGGTGATCGCATTCAACCGTGCAATGTAGAATTTTTTCAAATTTTTCCTCTGTCAGGAATCCCGAAAACTTTTAATGGGCGTTATTCGTGGCCCACCCTGTATATATATATATATATATATATATATATATATATATATATATATATATATATATATATATATATATATATATATATATATATAATATATATATATATATATATATATATATATATATATATATATATATATATATATATATATATATATATATATATATATATATATATATATATATATATATATATATATATATATATATATATATATATATATATATATTATATATATATATAATATATATATATATATATATAAATTAGAATTAACGACTTGCTTATAAGTACCAAATAAGAAATAACAGCGCACAAGGTCATGATGTAAAAGTTATTTTTTTTTTTTATCAAGTGAGTGTGCAAGGAGGACAGAATCGTCGTCGTCTTCTGTCCTCCTTGCACACTCACTTGATAAAAAAAATAACTTTTACATCATGACCTTGTGCGCTGTTATTTCTTATATATATATATATATATATATATATATATATATATATATATATATATATATATATATATATATATATATATATATATATATATATATATATATATATATATATAATATATATATATATATATATATATATATATATATATATATATATATATATATATATATATATATATATATATATATATATATATATATATATATATATATATATATATATATATATATATATATATATATATATATATATATATATATATATATATATATATATATATATATATATATATATATATATATATATATATATATATATATATATATATATATATATATATATTACCATAAATAAAAACAAAATGAAAGCGAGGTTTTTTGGAAATTGGCGCCAAAAATGTTTAATCATACTTTTGTAGATACTGTTTATTTGAAAAGTACGAATGCGAGGCCTATTGGTTGCCATTTTAGCTCCATTTTTGGTCGCTATTTTGTGCTCGCCATTCTGGCCGTTGCATATTTTTATGTGTAAATGGGGATTAGGTTAATTCATTGTAAAAGTTTTCTTTGTAAGTTTTGGTGGTTCTGAACAGAACTGTTTTTTTATTTTGCATTTGAAGATGGCTTCCTACGATATTGGTCAAGAAATGGCTTGGAATTTTGAAGACGCCTTCGATTTTGAATTAAACGATTGGCGAGGAATCTGAAACAGAAAAATACAAGTTTTTTTTTTTCAATTTTGTAAATCTCGGCTGTTAACTCCGAGGATGAGTAAACGTCAACCTTCAAAAGTATCGCCCAATGTGAAAAATACGAAAATGCGTTAAAATATTATATCCGTGCAATTTTGTCAATGTCTGCTATTTAAGTTTCGGAAACGTCAACTGTCAAAAGTGACGTGAAACGTGAAAATGAGTTGAAATATTACAACCGTCAAAACGCGTTCGCAAAATACGTATGTTCAATTAAAAAAAAAAAAACATCTAGAGTGCCATGGTTTAATCTTTTTTTTAATTTAGGTTGGCTACACGCATTAGGAATTGACATATAATTCTAATAGATAATTTTAGAGTTGCCAACCTACAATATTTTCCATGGCACTCCAGAGTTTTTTTTATTAAACATACGATATGTTCGCAACGAATTTCCGATATTTATTCGCAACAAAATATTTGGAATTTTCGTTTGCATTACACTATTTATAAGTAACAGTTATCCATCTCTAGCAAACACATACAGGGACTTTTTTAAGCATACAGATGCATGCGCTGTAAATTTTCCAATATTCGTTGCTTGATAAAAGAGTTCAAATTGAAACTTTAAACGAGTGTTGTCCACTCCCAGGCTAAGCATGAAGTAAAATTTCGAGTTTAGAAAAGCCCCGTGAAAATTTCGAGTTTAGAAAAGCCCAGAAAATTTGGTTTGGCCGTTAAACACTCGTTTAAAAATACTTAAAACGGTTGCATTTTAGGTTTTTTGGCGCCCAACGTGGGGCCTAGCTAACGCTGTGGCCCCTAGTTGGGCGCCGTAAATCGCAAGCATCCCAATTTAAAACTTCCCACTGAATCAGCGTTTCGTACGCGTGGCGCATAAAGTAAAATTTCGAGTTTAGAAAGTATTTTTAAACACTCGTTTAAAAATACTTAAAACAGTTGCATTTTAGGTTTTTTGGCGCCCAACGTGGGGCCAGGCTAACGCTGTGGCCCCTAGTTGGGCGTCATAAATCGCAAGCATCTCTATTTAAAATTTCCCACTGAATCAGCTTTTCGTACGCGTGGCGCATAAAGTAAGTTTTCCAATATTCGTTGCTTGATAAACGAGTTCAAACTGGAACTTTAAACGAGTGTTTTCCACTCCCAGGCTAAGCATGAAGTAAAATTTCGAGTTTAGAAAAGCCCCGCGTAGAAAATTTGTCGAGGGTCGCGCAGCGACCCGAGACAAATTTTCACGGGGCTTTTCTAAACTCGAAATTTTACTTCATGCGCCACGCGTTTAAAGCACTGATTTATTCTGGAGACCCGAGACAAATTTTCTGGGTTTTTCTAAACTCGAAATTTCAAGTGAAGTTTAAATATACATACATTTCACACTATTTTAGTGTTTCATACGCGTGGCGCATGAAGTAAAATTTCGGGTTTAGAGAAGCCTGAAAATTTGGTTTGGGCCGCTAAACACTCGTTTAAAAATACTTAAAACGCTTGCATTTGAGGTTTTTTGGCGCCCAACGTGGGGTCAGGCTAACGCTGTGGCCCCTAGTTGGGTGCCATAAATCGCAAGCTTCACAATTTAAAACTTCCCACTGAATCAGCGTTTCGTACGCGTGGCGCATAAAGTAAAATTTCGAGTTTAGAAAAGCCTGAGTTGGGGGGTCCAAATCCAAACGCTCAGGCTTTTTTAAACTCGTAATTTTACTTCATGCTTAATCTGTGAGTGAAAAACTCTCGTTAAAGACTTCAAATTAAACTATTTTACAAAACAAACGATTATCGGAAAAGTTGTAGCTGATCCATACATGTATGTATATTTCAAAGAAAAATGCCCAGTATTTAATATTGTTAATAATTTCTTAAAATGTTATTGTTGCATTTATATGATTTTTTCTATAATTATTATTATTCCAGGACTTCAGATTTTTGCGGTGGTGAAGAATTCACCTTTAACAACGACTCATTGGTTAACCAAACGGAATTCCAAGACACCACCGAGGAAATCCGATGGATCGCCTACCAAATCGTAGCACCTGTAACAGTAGGAGTCGGAATCTTGGGGAACATCCTCAACCTCTTGGTCCTGATAACAAAACCTTTTATAAAAGGCGGCACCCGCATTTACCTCACGGCTTTAGCCCTCTCCGACTTGACGGTGATGCTAACGGTGATACCAATGGTGATCCGATGGAACCGGTCCCAATTAAAAACCTTCGAGACAGCATTTTACCACGCTCACATCGAATTGTTTCTGAATAACACTTTTATAGCGGGGAGTATTTTTATAGTGGTTTGTTTAACAATCGAGAGGTATTTTTCAGTGTGCCAGCCCACGAAGTTTCGAAGCGTGCACGGGGTTAGAAACGCGAAAATGGCTATATTGGGTTGTTACGTAATCGCAATGATAGTCTCAGTGCCTTTAACTGTGCTGAAGACAGTCTGCATCAAAGTGGATCAAGAATGGGATTTTAAGGAAAACAATTACGTCACCGATACAATTTACTGGACTGCGTACCTCTGGTTGTCCGAATTTGTTGTGCGGATCGGGCCTTGTGTAATCCTAGCAATTTTGAATATACTGATCATAAGGAAATTTCGAAAAATCACCGCCAAGCGCAAGATCTTCAGGGAGGCTCTGATCAAAATGCGGAACCGCGATTTATTCGACGCTTCCAACAGCGCTAAACTCAAAAAAGCGCTGCGGAACAAAAAATACCAAGAAGAAAAACGCCTGATGGTCCTACTAAGATCCATAGTAGTTCTCTTCTTCATCACAATGACACCCTCTGCTGTTTTATCCCTGCTCTACTCTGAACTAAAAGAACCTGCCTTCGGTTTCCAAATTTTCCGAGCGGCTGCTAACAATTTGGAACTGGCGAATTTCGCCCTTAATTTTTACGTTTACTTCTTCTGCAGCAAGGAGTTCAGGGCTGCGCTGGTGCAGCTCTTCACGGGGTGTGATTTTTGTAAAAAGGTCGTGGTTGATGAGTGCGGCGACGTAGAGGCTGCTAGGATTAGTAACATGTTGAAGGTGATCAAATTGAGCAACACCTCAGAGATGAACTCCACTGGGGAAAAATTCTCGCTCGAGTATTCTGGATGACAAACGGATGTATGAATGTGGATCAGCGACGGCTCGCAGCCTAACTTCAAGGCACACAATATTTGAGGTTGGGATAGCGCTTCATAAATACAAGGAATTGCACAACAAAGTCACCTTTCAATAACGGATACATATTACCTTGGGTCTCTGGCCTACTCTGAAGTTAGGCTGCGAGCCGCCGCTGGTGTGAACTATAATAAATCTTCACTACCTTCTTATTAGGAGTTGTTGGACAGTTTTAAGGCTGTTAAATAAAATAAATTAGCTTTGCAGAGCCTTCAAGGCTGTTAAATAAAATAAATTAGCTTTGCAGAGCCTTCAAAGTATCTACTGCTATCTATTAATAAAGTGTGAGTGAAGATTGTTCTTCAAACACCTAATTCAGAAAATGCAATGCATTTCGACTGCTTTGATACCAAGTTTTAGTTTTGAGTTTGAAAATAACAAGTTAAAGTTGTCTAGTCATTAAATAAAGTCTCAGTTATACAAACAAAGTTAAAATCGTGTTTCTATTGTGAATTATGATGTATAACCAGGGTTGTTATGTTTAAAACACTTTGGTTTAAAACAGTGTTTGAAACATGTTTAAAAACAACCGTTTAAAGGTTTTGTTTTAAACATGTTTCAAATCTTAAATTTGTTTAAAACGTTTTTGTATTATTTTAAATTTGCTAAATTAAATATTGTTTCAAAATGTTTCACCAAGTGATAAATGAGAAAGTTATTCAAGAAATATTGCTAAATTATATTTTATACTACTCCATTAAGATATTTTGTTTACGTTTTTAAAATTTAGGTAAATTGTTGAATATATTTCAAATTACATTATTAAACATAACATTTTACTACAAGAAAATATCAAATATCTGTGCATAAATGTAATTTTTAAATAATTTACGACATTCGTTGTTTTTTAAAAAGATTTTAATTTGAATTTTTAGACGAGGGTTTTCCACTCCCAGACTAAGCATGAAGTAAAATTTCGAGTTTAGAAAAGCCTGAAAATTTGGATTGGCCGCGTAGCGAAGCGGAGCGGCCAATCCAAATTAGGCTTTTCTAAACTCGAAATTTTACTTCATGCGCCACACATATAAAACACTATAATATCGCAAAGTTTAAAATATAAGGCTTTAGCAATCAAAATATGTAGATGTGAATAAAACGTGAGGCAAATTCTGCGCTGAACAAATTGTTTAAAACAGTTGTTATAAGCAACCCAATAACTCTAACGTATATTAGGTTGTTGTATGTGTGTGTTTTTTGAACTTCGCTGTAAATCAGTGTTTTTAAGCGTGGCGCATGAAGTAAAATTTCGAGTTTAGAAAAGCCTAATTTGGATTGGCCGCTCCGCTTCGCTACGCGGCCAATCCAAATTCTTAGGCTTTTCTAAACTCGAAATTTTACTTCATGCTTAGTCTGGGAGTGGAAAGCACTCGTTAAAAGCCTCAAATTAACCGGTTTTAAACAACGAATTTCCGCAAATTCAAAAGAATGTATGTTTTGTTTTAAACACGTTTTAAAGTGTTTTAAACATGTTTTTATTTGTTAAAGTTTTAAACCGCGTTTCAATGAAAAAAAAACAGTTTTTATTTAAAAAAAACTGTTTGTTTTAATTAAAATGAAAAAAACGTTTTTTTTAACAGCCCTGTGTATAACGAAGTAGAAGCCTCCACCGTTAACAGTTTTTAGTAGAGTGCTTAGAGGCTTGGATAAGATGTAAGGTGAAGTTTTAAAACTGTCTTCCAATAACGCAATGAGTCTATTAATAACGCAGTGAGTTCAATGAAGATTATTCCTTAAATTCAGAAAATATAATATTTTTGTACGAACTTGATAATGATAATGTTTTTTATTTTTCAAATTGATCATAGGAGTTAGTAGAAAGTGTTAGGGCTTCATTACAGTCGAAATCACCAGCTTAGTGGAGTCTTAAAACTATCTACTTTCGTCTACTAAAAATGCAGTGGAGCGATGATGAAGATTGTTCATGAAACGCCTCTAATTCTGAAAATGTATTTTTTAATTCAGAAAATGCAATGCATTTCGACTGCTTTGATACCAAGTTTTAGTTTTGAGTTTGAAAATGACAAGTTAAAGTTGTCTAGTCATTTAATAAAGTCTCAGTTATACAAACAAAGTTAAAATCGTGTTTCTATTGTGAATTATGATGTATAACCAGGGTTGTTATGTTTAAAACACTTTGTTTTAAAACAGTGTTTGAAACATGTTTAAAAACAACCGTTTAAAGGTTTTGTTTTAAACATGTTTCAAATCTTAAATTTGTTTAAAACGTTTTTGTATTATTTTAAATTTGCTAAATTAAATATTGTTTCAAAATGTTTCACCAAGTGATAAATGAGAAAGTTATTCAAGAAATATTGCTAAATTATATTATATAAACTGTTTGTTTTAATTAAAATGAAAAAAACGTTTTTTTTAACAGCCCTGTGTATAACGAAGTAGAAGCCTCCACCGTTAACAGTTTTTAGTAGAGTGCTTAGAGGCTTGGATAAGATGTAAGGTGAAGTTTTAAAACAGTCTTCCAATAACGCAATGAGTCTATTAATAACGCAGTGAGTTCAATGAAGATTATTCCTTAAATTCAGAAAATATAATATTTTTGTACGAACTTGATAATGATAATGTTTTTTATTTTTCAAATTGATCATAGGAGTTAGTAGAAAGTGTTAGGGCTTCATTACAGTCGAAATCACCAGCTTAGTGGAGTCTTAAAACTATCTACTTTCGTCTACTAAAAATGCAGTGGAGCGATGATGAAGATTGTTCATGAAACGCCTCTAATTCTGAAAATGTATTTTTTTATTTTATTGATCCTAATAGTTAGTAGATTGTTTTAAGGCTTGAATAAGGTAGACATGAGCAGCTTTAATTCTGAAAATGTATTATTTTTTTTACTTTATTGATCCTAATGGTTATTAGATTGTTTTAAGACTTGAATAAGGTAGACATGAGCAGCTCTAATTCTAAAAATGTATTATTTTTTTACGAATTCCAAGTGAAGTTTAAATATACATAAATTTCACACTATTTTAGTGTTTCATACGCGTGGCGAATGAAGTAAAATTTCGAGTTTAGAGAAGCCTGAAAATTTGGTTTGGGCCGCTAAACACTCTTTAAAAATACTTAAAACGCTTGCATTTGAGGTTTTTTGGCGCCCAACGTGTTATTATTATTTGTTTTACTTTATTGATCCTAATGGTTAGTAGATTGTTTTAAGGTTTGAATAAGGTAGACATGAGCAGCTCTAATTCTGAAAATGTATTATTTTTGTACCTTATTGATCCTAATGGTTAGTAGATTGTTTTAAGGTTTGAATAAGGTAGACATGAGCAGCTCTAATTCTGAAAATGTATTATTTTTTTACTTTATTGATCCTAATAGTTAGTAGATTGTTTTAAGGCTTGAATAAGGTAGACATGAGCAGCTTAGTGGATGTGGTTAAACTATCTACTAACTTACATTAACAAGCCAGTAGAGTGAAGATAAAAATGGTTCATGAAACGCCTTCTGATTCAGTAATTGTATTGATTTATTTACTACATTGATGCTGAGTTAGTAGAATGTTTTAAAACTTGAATAATGAGGCAGAAATTATTAGCTTAGTTAAGTCTTAAAACTATCTACTAACTTCTATTTACAAGGCAAGGAAGCGATGATGACTATTGTTACTCAAATGCCTTCTAATTTAGAAAATGTATTGATTTTTTTTAAAGTTAGCAGAATGTTTTAAGGCTTGATTAAAGTGACATGCTTAGTGGAGTTTTATAAGTATCTAATACTTTTTATATAAGGTTGATAGAATATAACACTTGGTTTTTGTTTCACAAATTCAATATTTTATTTCCACGACTAGTTTCGGTCAGACGACCATTATCAATGTGGTTTACAAGGATTACTATGACTTACAAAAGAGCGGACCGCGTTTTATACATTGGGGATTAAGGCTACTGGCTTAAGAATAAGTAGGGTGGGAGGAGACCTGATTACTGGAGCGTAATTTGACAAAGGTGTCGATCAGCGGGGTGTTGTGTTAATTGCGTCTAAATTGTCGTTGGTTACATATAAGCCCTTTCTGATCGCATCCTTAATGTAAAAAATTTCGCAGTAATTAAGTTTCCTCGATTTGTTTATGATGAAAAAAAAAAAAAAATCATAAACAAATCGAGGAAACTTAATTACTGGGAAATTTTTTACATTAAGGATGCGATCAGAAAGGGCCTATATGTAACCAACGACAACTTAGACGCAATTAACACCCCGCTGATCGACACCTTTGTCAAATTACGCTCCAGTAATCAGGTCTCCTCCCACCCTACTTAGTCTTAAGCCATTAGCCTTAATCCCCAATGTATAAAACGCGGTCCGCTCTTTTGTAAATCATAGTAATTCTTGTAAACCACATTGATAATGGTCGTCTGACCGAAACTAGTCGTGGAAATAAAATATTGAATTTGTGAAACAAAAACCAAGTGTTTTATTCTATCAACCTTATATAAAAAGTGTAAAGATGTTTCACCAAGTGTTAGATGAGTCAACAATCAAAAGTATCTAATAGCTTGTATCAACAAGGACTACATTGTTGATAGAAGTTATTAGGTAGATAGACTTCAAACCAGTCACGTTTGACATCAAATTAGTCGCACTGACCAGTGCCACTAATTTTATGTCAAACGTAACTTTTTTGAAGTCGTTTTTAAACATTTTAAAGTCAATTTTTGCTGTTTTAAAAGATTTTAAAAATTGAAGTTAAAACAGTCTGAAAATTCGTCTTTAAAATGGTCAAGATGACACATATTTATCTTCAAATTAACATAAAATGAAAGTAAATATACAATAATTTTGACTAAAAAAGTAAATTATTTTTTTCACTTTGATTTTCTGTTAATTTTTAACTTCAAATTAACGTAAAATCAAAGTGAATTTACAATTATACGAGGGTAGATTGAAAAGTTTCCGGAATGGGCAAGAAAACGCAGTAATTGAACAGGTTTTATTTTTTATTTTTCAACATAGTACCCTTGCAGGGCGATACACTTTTCCCAGCGGTGCTCCAACTTTTTTAAGCCTTCAGAAAAATATGATTTCGGGAACTCTGCAAAATAAGCTTTAGTGGCGGCGATGACCTCCTCATTTGACGTAAAGCGCTTGCCTCCGAGCCAAGTCTTCATGTTTGTGAACAAAAAGAAGTCGCACGGGGCCAGGTCTGGAGAGTACGGGGGATGCGGCACCACCTCGTAGCCCAATTCAACCAATTTAGCATTGGCGATTCGGGATGAATGGGCCGGCGCGTTGTCGTGGTGGAAGAGCACTTTTCTCCGCTGCAAATGAGGCCGTTTCTCCTTCAATATGCCGTTGAATTGATCCAATAAATCGCTGTATTATTGTCCCGTGATAGTTCTTCCCTTCTGCAAAAAGTCAATGTGTATCACACCTTGCGAATCCCAAAAAATGGTGCCATGTCCTTTCCAGCCGATGGGATAGTCTTTGCCTTCTTCGGAGCAGATTCGCCTGGAGAAATCCACTGTTTCGACTGCTGCTTGGTTTCTGGTGTGTAGTGGTGGATCCATGTTTCGTCCACGGTCACGAATCGGCGAAAAAAATCCGTTGGGTTACGCTTTAACAAGGCCAAACACTCTTTCGAAGTGGTCACACGATTTCGCTTGTTGTCCATAGTCAGCAAACGCGGCACCCATCGCGCCGACAGCTTCCTCATGCCCAAATGTTCGTGCACGATATTTTGCACACGTTCATATGAGATGCCCGTGGTCTCTACTATTTCGCGCAACTTCACTCGTCGATCGGCTAACACGAGATCATGGACTTTGTCGACCATTTCTGCATTTGTCGCCGTTTTTGGACGTCCACTGCGTGGTTCATCCTTGGTGCTCGTACGGCCACGTTTGAACTCGCTCACCCAGAAACTAATAGTCGAAAATGAAGGTGTGGATGTGCCATGAACTTCCTGAAAATATCTCGTATCTCCGTCGCCTTTTTCCCATCGATCCAGAAATGTTTGATGACTGCACGAAATTCGTTTTTATCCATTTTTCCAAAGGTGCCTGACTTGCTTCACAAGATATCCTAGTAAACAAAAACGGAACGACGCACGTGTCTGAAAATTTGACAGCTTACCTAAAATAGGTTAGCCTTGACAACCATCATAACAATTTCACGATACGCGCGCCATCTCTTGCCCATTCCGGAAACTTTTCAATCTACCCTCGTATTGACTCAAAATAATAAACATTCTATAATATTATTCTCTAATTCTGAAAATATATTTTTTACTTTATTGATCCTAATAGTTAGTACATTGTTTTAAGGCTTAAAAAAGGTAGACATGAAAAGGTTAGTGGATGTGGTAAAAGTATCTACTAACTTACATTAACAAGCCAGTAGAGTGATGATAAAAATGGTTCATCAAACTCCTTCAAATCAGTAATTGTATTATTTTTTTTACTACATTGATGCTGAGTTAGTAGAATGTTTTTAAACTTGAATAAAAAGGCAGAAGTTATCAGCTTAGTTGAGTCATAAAACTATCTACTAATGTCTATTTACAAGGCAATGAAGCGATGATGATGATTGCTCATTAAATGCCTTTTAATTCAGATATTTTTTTGATTTTTTTTTCAAGTAAGTAGAATGTTTTAGGGCTTGATTACAGTGACATGCTTAGTGGAGTTTTATAACTATCTAATAACTTCTATCAACAAGCCAGTAAAGTGATGATAAAAATGGTTCATCAAAAGCCTTGTAATTCAGTAATTGTATTGATTTTTTTACTACATTAATGCTGAATTAGTAGAATGTTTTCAAGCTTGAATAAGGTAGAAATTATCAGCTTAGTAAAGTCTTAAAACTATCAACTAATGTCTATTTACAAGGCAATGAAGCGATGATGATTGTTCATCAAATGCCTTATAATTCAGAAATTTGTTTGATTTTTTTTTTTCAAGTTAGTAGAATGTTTTTGGGCTTGATTAAAGTGACATGCTTAGTGGAGTTTTATAACTATCTAATAACTTCTATCAACAAGCCAGTAAAGTGATGATAAAAATGGTTCATCAAAAGCCTTCTAATTCAGTAATTGTATTGATTTTTTTACTACATTGATGCTGAGTAAATAGAATGTTTTAAAGCTTGAAAATGATAGAAATTATCAGCTTAGTAAAGTCTAAAAACTATCTACTAATGTCTATTTACAAGGCAATGAAGCGATGATGATTGTTCATCAAATGCCTTCTAATTCAGAATTTTTTTCAATTTTTTTTTTTTCAAGTTAGTAGAATGTTTAAGGGCTTGATTAAAGTGACATGCTTAGTGGAGTTTTATAACCATCTAATAACTTCTATCAACAAGTCAGTAAAGTGATGATAAAAATGGTTCATTAAACGCCTTCTAATTCAGTAATTGTATTGATTTTTTTATTACATTAATGCTGAGTTAGTAGAATGTTTTAAAGCTTGAATAAGGTAGAAATTATCAGCTTAGTAAATTCTTAAAACTATCACCTAATGTCTATTTACAAGGCAATGAAGCTATGATGACGATTGTTTATCAAATGCTTTCTAATTCAGAAAATGTATTAATTTATTGTTAAAGTTAGTAGATTTTTTTAAGGTTTGATTAAAGTGACATGCTTAGTGGAGTTTTATAACTATCTAATAAGTTCTATCAACAAGCCAGTAACGTGATGATAAAAATGGTTCATGAAAAGCCTTCTAATTCAGTAATTGTATTGATTTTTTTACTAAATTGATGCTGAGTTAGTAGAATGTTTTATAGCTTGAATAAGGTAGAAATTATCAGCTTAGTAAAGTTTTAAAACCATCTACTAACCTCTATTTACAAGGCAAGGAAGCGATGATGACGATTTTTCCTCAAATGCCTTCTAATTCTGAAAATGTATTGATTTTTCTTAGTTAGCAGAATGTTTTAGGGCTTGATTAAAGTGACATGCTTAGTGGAGTTTTATAACTACCTAATAACTTGTATCAACAAAGTGACTACCTTGTTGATAGAAGTTATTAGATAGATAGACTTCAAAACAGTCACGTTTGACATCAAATTAGTCGCACTAACCAGTGCTACTAATTTGATGTCAAACGTGTTTTTTTTTTCTGAAGTCGTTTTTAAATATTTTAAAGTAAATTTTTGCTATTTTAAATAATTGAAAAAATATGAAGTTAAAATAGTCTAAAAATTCGTCTTTAAAATGATCAAAATGACACATAATTATCTTCAAATTGACATAAACTGAAATTTAATATATAAAATTACGAAAAAACTATTCGTGAAAATGCAAACAATGTCTTAATTAATAAGACAACTTAAGACGATAAATATCCATTGAAACAACTACTTCCCGTGCAAATACACCTCCGGATATTGAATTATACAATGAAATATTTAAAATCTTATTTAATTTGATTTGTTACAACGCTCTATTAAAGTATATGTAACGTTTAGGTAAAATTCTCTTCAAACCAACTAACAATACAAATTTAAAATGAAGTTGTTTCAATGGATATTTATCGTCTTAAGTTGTGTTATTAATTAAGACATTGTTTGCATTTTCACGAATAGTTTTTTCGTAATTTTATATATTATGTTTAAAGTGTGCAAACTATAAGAAGCGTTAGCTTATTTTCTCGAACTCAAATAGTTTTGAATTTGAATTTGTCTTGTTTGAACTGTACCGTAAGGTAAATAATAAGGTCTTACATTCTTCATACCTGCTAATGACATAATCCCCTTTTTTACCTATAAATACCGACCATCATTTTCACTCATTCCATTTCTGTGTACCTGTTCATTTCACACACACCACTTTTTCCAAGTAAGTTTGTTTTAATTTTATTCCTAATTTTTTTAAACGTCATAAGCAAAGCTATACTGAAGAGAGATAAATCTCGAAACGCGTCTATAGATGGCCTAAGACATTAGTTTTAATCCATGTCCTTTCACTTCTAATTTGTTGCTATCTCTCCTTTCATTATAAATTTGTATTGTTAGTTGGTTTGAAGAGAATTTGACCTAAACGTTACATATACTTTAATAGAGCGTTGTAACAAATCAAATTAAATAAGATTTTAAATATTTCATTGTATAATTCAATATCCGGAGGTGTATTTGCACGGGAAGTAGTTGTTTCAATGGATATTTATTGTCTTAAGTTGTATTATTAATTAGGACATTGTTTGCATTTTCACGAATAGTTTTTTCGTAATTTTATATATTATGTTTAAAGTGCGCAAACTATAAGAAGCGTACGCTTATTTTCTCGAATTCAAATAGTTTTGAATTTGAATTTATCTTATTTAAAATGTAATTATTTTGTCTAAAAATGTTTGACTGACTAGTGCGACTAATTTGATGTCAAACGTGACTGTTTTGAAGTCGTTTTTAAACATTTTAAAGTCAATTTTTGCTATTTTAAAAATTTAAAAAAAAAATTGAAGGTAGAATAGTCTAAAAATTCGTCTAAATGACACATAATTTTCTTGAAATTAACATAAAATGAAAGTAAATTTACAATTATTTTGACTAAAAATAGTAAATTATTTGGACTTTCCTTTTCACTTTGATTTTATGTTAATTTTTAACTATAAATTAACATAAAATTAAGGTGAATTAACAATTATTTTGACTCAAAATAATAAACATCCTATAATATTATTCTCTAATTCTGAAAATGTATTTTTTTACTTTATTGATCCTAATAGTTAGTAGGTTGTTTAAAGGCTTGAAAAAGGTAGACATGAGGAGCTTAGTGGATGTGGTTAAACTATCTACTAACTTACATTAACAAGCCAGTAGAGTGATGATAAAAATGGTTCATCAAACGCTTTCTAATTGAGTAATTGTATTGATTTTTTTAATACATTGATGCTGAGTTATTAGAATGTTTTAAAGCTTGAATAAGGTAGAAATTATCAGCTTAGTAAAGTCTTAAAACTATCTACTAATGCCTATTAACAAGGCAATGAAGCGATGATGACGATTGTTCATCAAATGTCTTCTAATTCAGAAAATTTATTGATTTTTTCTTTAAATTAGTAAAATGTTTTAAGGTTTAATTAAAGTGACATGCTTAGTGGAGCTTTATAACTATCTAATAACTTCTATCAACAAGGTAGTCAGTGCGGCTAATTTGATGTCAAACGTGACTGTTCTGAAGTCGTTTTTAAACATTTTAAAGTCAATTTTTGCTATTTTGAAAACCTAAAAAAATAAGCTTAAAATAGTCTAAAAAATCGTCTTTAAAATGGTCTAAATGACACATAATTATCTTGAAATTAACATAAAATGAAAGTAAATTTAGAATTATTAATTAAAATAGTCTAAAAATTGGCAATATGGTCTTTAAAATGGTAAAAATGACACATTATTATCTTCAAATTAACATTAAATGAAACTAATTTACAATTGAACAAATTGAAGTTAAAATAGTCTGAAAAATCATCTTTAAAATAGTCAAAATGACACATAATTATCTTCAAATAACATAAAATAAAAGTAAGTGTACAATTATTAAATAAAATAGTCTAAAAAATCGTCTTTAAAATAGTCAAAATGACACATAATTATCTTCAAATTAAGATTATATATTCTTTATTACGGGAGACCATTAAAAATACAACAATATATACACAATAATCACAAAACAATACAAAAACAAAGAAAAAATGTACAAATGAATACAGTCAGAGACAGAAGTTACATCTAATAAAAGAGGACCAAATAAATGATTATATAAAGGACCTTAAGAGGAGTTAATCGATCTTAAAGAAAGTCTTTTAAAACGGTTCAACGAGACACCAAAAAAATCTATTGACTCGCCATAAGAATTAACATATCTTATTAAATTGTTTTGTGGGCTGTTATAGCCATACAGAGGAATGTGGTGTAAGTCAGTAAGAAGTTTTTGTTGTCTGGTTGAGCGAACTGGAACGTTATTGCCAATAGACGACAAAGTGGATGAGCAAAGTATCAGTCCATTCAGTATACGATATGCGAAGCATAGCATAAAATAAATCCTTCGTTTTTCAAGAGACAACAAACCGAGATATGTACGAAGTTGGTCATAATTATTACTATCGTGCGAAAGGTTTGACCGAGATAAAATGAAAGTAAATTTACAATTGGAAAAATGTAAGTAAAAATAGTCTGAAAAATCGTCTTTAAAATAGTCAAAATAACACATAATTATCTTTAAATTAACATAAAATAAAAGTAAGTTTACAATTATTAATTAAAATAGTCTAAAAATCGTCTTTAAAATAGACAAAATGACACATAATTATCTTCAAATTAAGATAAAATGAAAGTAAATTTACAATTGAAAAAATTTAAGTAAAAATAGTCTGAAAAATCGTCTTTAAAATAGTCAAAATGACACATAATTATCTTTAAATTAACATAAAATAGAAGTAAGTTTACAATTATTAATTAAAATAGTCTAAAAAATCGTCTTTAAAATAGACAAAATGACACATAATTATCTTCAAATTAAGATAAAATGAAAGTAAATTTACAATTGAAAAAATTGAAGTTAAAATAGTCTGAAAAATCGTGTTTAAAATACTCAAAATGACACATAATTATCTTCAAATTAACATAAAATGAAATTAAATTTATAAGTATTAATTAAAGTAAGCTAAAAATTGACAACATGGTCTTTAAAGTGGTTAAAATAACACATTATTATCTTCAAATTAACATAAAATAAAAGTAAATTTACAATTATTTTGACTAATGCCCGGTATTATAAAACGTTTTATTACCTAAATAAAATTTACTTTAGGAATAAATTAATTTATTCCAAAGATTTCGGTATTATAAACACAAAATAACTTTACTTGGCTAATAAATCTCCCCAGTAAATTATTTGTTTGTTTTTCTACCAAGTAAATTTTCTTCTCTAAATAATTTGACAGTTAAAAGTCAAAAGCGTATTATATTATTATAATTACTTTAGATTCTACTACTTGTATTTATTAATATCATTACGGTTATCATCATCACGGTAATATCATAACGGTTATCATCTGTTCGCGTTAAAAATTCCCCGAACTTTAGAAAATAAATTTGTACGTGACTTTTTGTTATTTTGTAAAATTGTTTGATTTTGTCGTGAGAGACTGGCTTCATTTTATGACAACCTTAATAGCCGAAGACCCGAAAAATAGCAAATAAATGCTTTGTGTAAAATTTCTTGTGTGACAATGGGTTTTCGGCTCTACGTGCTGTAACGGGGCGGTCGAACCGGGGTTGGCTTTATATGTATTTTTGAGAAAAATAATAAATTATACTTGAGTTGTTTCAATAATTTAATTACGACATATGCCACTTCCGGTCGAAACCCTATCACGTTCCGTTAGCTCAATTAAAAAAAACTGTAAACTTACCATGTTTTGAATCGTTTCGTCTCGAACCACATTTTCACTCGGGGAATTTATGAGATTCAATTAAAATTTAATTAAAAAAAACTCTCTCTTTAAATTTCAACAATAAATAATAAATTTAATAAAAAATCAAACAGTTACAACAAATATCAAAAAAAAAGTTGATTAAGAGATAGAATAATTTCACAAAAAAATTATGTTTAGACAAACAAGTTAAATAATAATGATTTAAAATCTCATAAATTCAAAAAAACTATTAATTGAAATTACCGTCGATCGGTCACCACCAAAAACACCACTTTGACTTGACACTTTCAAAAACACTTGCATGGGTAATACTTCGAAGAATACTTTCTGAAGACGTTTTGAATACTGAGGGAATACTTAGAGAATACTTCCTATTTTCTGGCCGTCGTGCGACTTTATAGCCCGAAAATTCACCAGGGGATGAGTTGGGGGTAGCAGAGCCCTGGAAGGGTATCTTCACCCTTACCTCATTGGTTGAGGACGTGGTAGGGATGCTTACTCCCCGAGGCCCATTGGTCAACCCTTGGCGTGGATGATCACTCTCAATTCTCATTGGCTGATCCAATGCTCGACGCTGATTTACTGAGCGTCATTTTAGCAACAGCGGAATTGAGAGTGACATGTCTCTGATTTTGAAAATTATACGAATATTTTCAAATATTTTTATAATTTGCTTAGTCTTTTGATTTTGTACATTTGTGTACTATTTGGTGTTTTTGTTTTTGGTGGAGCGCTGATTGACGGTCTGGTGCTCTTAGCACTTTCATGAATTTAAAATGAAATGGTAAAAATAAAAATGTTTGTCTAAACTATTAAAAATACATATACAAAATATACCTACATATATGATGTTCGAAAATAAACGTCACGATTAATGCGTGTACTCAAATTACGTGACATAGTTAATGAAATATATACAAAAGGAAAACTGATTTTAAAGTCTGATTGAAATTATATTTCAACTTATGAATATGTACAAATTCGATTAAGGCATCAGATTAGAATAAGTTAAATTAATTAAGAGTATGTTTAATTAAATTATGTTGGAGAAAAATATGTTGTTAAAACTGTACACTATAGAAATATTTTACGATGCCTTAATTAGGGTCGACGTATTTTCGGGACTGGAACACCGGGCGGTCACAGTGGGCATACTCTTCCCTTTTGTTGTCTGTAAGCCGGTGTTCTTCGCAATCCGCACGTTCGGGATATTAATAATCCCGATCGGACGGATTTGGGAATTTCGAAAAATTAGGAAATTTTGGTTTTATTGCTTGTCCAGCTGAGCTTTGAAGATTTTGTTAATCCGAAACTGAAATTCGGAGATTTTGCTAATCTGGACCGAAAAGGTTTTATTACCTATCCCGAAAATACGCCGGCGGTTTATTGTTTTATGACCCTATTAACAATACAAAAAGGAAAACATTTCTTTACGAACTTAACGGATTTTCGAATTAAATTACGTTTAATTTTTCTTATAATATCAAATGAAATGAAATGCAATGGGATCCGATGTTAAATTGAAGAAATTTATATCGCGGATTAAAAATTAAACGAGTTACGACGTGTCAAAATGACACGCCGGTAACAGTGCCCGATGAGGCGCAATAGGCGCTAATCCGTCGCCGAAAAATGTTCGTCGAAGTTATAGAATGCAGGCCAGTCGGAGAGAATTTATTCTGTTTTTTCCACTTCTATTTCCCTTCTTTGCATGCTCTATGTTCTTCTTTCTTTATCTAAAATTTCTCCCACTTTTCACACTCTTGTGAATTCTCGTCTTCAAAACTAAAAATCGAAGAGTCTTGTTTTGAACAGCAAACGAGTAAGTTCTCTCTTTGAATCGAAAACGTGAAACTTTGTATTTTTCTCATAACTTTAACTTGTTCTTTCACCGTGTATCTTTGCTCATTTTTCCTAATCTCTACTTCAATCATTTCTTAACTTAATTCATTTCTTTGTGTTTATTGTTTATTTAAATTATTATGTTAACTTGATATTTGTACATATTTATGTAAATAATCTGATGCACATTGTTTGAGAATATACCTTTTATTACAAATTTTGTGTTTAAGTAATTTTTAAAACCAAATCGCGTAATTCGCGTAAACATCATCATTACGGTCAGATTTAAGTTCGCTCATAGTATTTTCTCTGACAGTGATTAATTCGAACCACAAGACATTCTAAGGAGTCGAAGACCTAGAGTTTATCAAATCAGACATAACCAGGGCCCTGTTTCTCAAAACACTATTAACTATTAATAATAGTAAATGTCATATTAATATGAGTGAAATGTATGAGTACTCGTTTCTCAAATATATTAGTCTATTTTAATAGTTAATAGTTTAATAGTGAAAATTAATGACATATTTCATTGACTAATATCTGTCAAATATTCAGTTCTGTTTCTTAAAATTGAAAACTATTATAATTGTTCTCATAATAATTGTTTATTTCCATAAGTAGTAATTGACTTGTAAGTTTTTAATTTGATAAAAATGTCTTCAAGTGAAAGTTCTGATGAAGAAGCTGTTATACATATACGAAATGCAAGAGTATATAGAACAAGAATTAATTATAAATTTATGGAAAATTCATATCAATTTAACGAAAGATTTAGAATGCAGGTAGATAAGTTTTATAATTTGGTGGAGATATTACGTCCATATCTTATCAGAGTAACTGAAAGAAGTAGAGCACTTTCACCTAAAATTATTGTTGAGATAGGATTGCATTGGTTGGGTACAGGGGCACAATACCATGCAATTGCAGATATGCATGGCGTATCAAAGGCAAGTGTGTGTCGTGCTGTACACAGTGTCGTTAATTCTGTTGTAGCGACGATCTTTCGACAATATGTTAAATGGCCAGAAAATGTACAAGAGATTGTTCAACGTTTCCATGCAATTGCTGGTATGCCTATGGTTTGCGGATGTGTTGATGGGACATTAATTAATATTGACGCTCCTTCAGATAATGAAGCTGCATATGTAGATCGACATGGTAAACATTCAATAAATACCATGGTAGTTTGTGGACCAAATTTTGAGTTTTTTTATTCATTTGCAAATTGGCCCGGTAGTGTGCATGATGCTCGTGTATTACGAACAAGTGGTTTATACGCTCGCATGGAAAATGGTTGGACACCAATCCCTAATGGGATTATACTTGGCGATAGTGCGTATCCCCTAAAACAATGGCTAATTCCACCAGTAATTAGGAATAACAATGAAGTAGAAGCTCAATTTTTAAGAAGCCACAAGAGTACACGAAGGATAATTGAAAACTCTATAGGTATTTTAAAAGAAAAGTTTCCATGCTTAAATCATTTAAGAGTGAATCCAAGCTTTTTTTGTGATGTCTTCAACTGTTGTGTAACATTACACAATTTTCTAAAGGATAATTTATTTAATGAAATAAATAATTTGCAAGAAAATAACCAGGACGAGGAGCATGGAGAAATAATTGATCCCGATCCCATCCAAATCCAAGCAGAAATTAGACTTCAAGATATTATTAGACACTTTAGAAGATAGTAAAATTGAGTTTTTATTTACTAATTATTCTTATATTTAACAAACATGAAAATAAAAAAAAAATGGGTTCGAAGAATTTCATTAACAAATTTTGAAAATATAATTATTTTGGTAAAATTTCATTAACATATTTTGAATGACTTAGATCTAAATTTCTTTCTTTCTCGAAAATTTCTAATTTAAGTTTATAATTTTGTAATTCCAATTGTTCAATTTTAAGTTCTAATTTTCTTTTGTTTAAACATTTCTCTTCCTCAACATTTTTTCTTTTTGAATTTGTATGAAAAGATTGTCCTAAAACAGTAGTAGTTTAATAAAATTAGTATATGAACTGCATTTATTACAACCTTTGGATGTTGGTTGATGGCATTTCTAATGATTTAAACGTTTCTGCTTCATTAGCATTATTAATGCTTTGCACATCATCAACACTTGAGTTATATTCTAATATCAATAACGAGGGATTGTTTTCTTCCGTTAAGGAATCTTCCTTTCCCAATCCAACTACGCCCGGTGATTCTTTTCCTATAATATCCAAGACTAAGTTATCGATATCTGATAACTTAGCTTGGATTCCTCCTCCAGTGCCGGTATGTTTGGCGTTATCAATTTTTTTCTGAATAAAATAAATTGTAAATTGTTATTATTTGTAAAAATTAAGTGCTTACTACTCACCATAGTCGAATTTCTAATGTTTGGCCAAAAAGTGTCTTGAATGTACGTGTAAGGTTTATCACTTTCTATCATGTTTAAACTCTTCGATATGTTGGCCACATTCTTCCATGTGGTTTGTTTTAATTCTTTTGTAACTTTATCAGAAAAGGCCGCAAACAGAATTGCCTTTTCTTTAAAAATTTCTCTTAAAATTGCAATTTTTGCGCCTTCGTTCTTTTTCATTATTATTTATAATGATTGACATATAAGTGACATCAGTAGACTATTAATAATAGTGGTCCATTTTAAGAGCATTACATTTTTTTTCGAGAAACATGTTTTATGAGTACTAATAGTTATTGAACTATTAACTATTAAACTATTAACTATTATTTTCGAGAAACAGGGCCCAGGGATTTTTACACTTATGCATACGCGTTTTTAAAATTAGTTCCATTTACAGTTTTAAACGAGTGTTTTCCACTCCCAGACTAAGCATGAAGTAAAATTTCGAGTTTAGAAAAGCCTGAAAATTTGGTTTGGTCGCGTAGCGCGAAGCGCGGAGCGGCCGAACCAAATTTTCAGGCTTTTCTAAACTCGAAATTTTACTTCATGCGCTACGCTTATTTAACACTGAAAGCACTAAAATATTGTGAACAAGTGAACTTCACTTGAAATCAGTGTCTTGTACGCGTGGCGCATGAAGTAAAATTTCGAGTTTAGAAAAGCCTGAAAATTTAGTTTGGCCGCTTCGCGCTACGCGACCAAACCAAATTTTCAGGCTTTTCTAAACTCGAAATTTTACTTCATGCTTAGCCTGGGAGTGGAAAACACTCGTTTAAGTCTTTTATAATTTCTAATAAGCTTTCTTTTTCTTGTTCTGTGTAATTCTGTCCTATTCCACGGTTATTCTCCATAATTATAAGGAATTATACTAAATTTCCAATTTGATTGACAATTTAATTTGAAATATTGACAATTCAATTTAACAAATTGGTGGTTCCAGCTATGGCCATAATGAAAATGTATAATATCGGTCTGTAATTTACTAATTAAATTATTTATTTCTAGAAGTCGAAGACCTAGAGTTTTTCGAATCAGACATAACCAGGGATTTTAATACTTATGCATACGCGTTTTTAAAATTAGTTCCATTTACAGTTTTAAACGAGTGTTTTCCACTCCCAGGCTAAGCATGAAGTAAAATTTCGAGTTTAGAAAAGCCTGAAAATTTGGTTTGGTCGCGTAGCGCGAAGCGCGGAGCGGCCAAACCAAATTTTCAGGCTTTTCTAAACTCGAAATTTTACTTCATGCGCCACGCGTATTAAACACTGAAAGCACTGAAGTATTGTGAACAAGTGAACTTCACTTGAAATCAGTGTCTTGTACGCGTGGCGCACGAAGTAAAATTTCGAGTTTAGAAAAGCCTGAAAATTTGGTTTGGCTCGAAATTTTACTTCATGCTTAGCCTGGGAGTGGAAAACACTCGTTTAAGTCTTTTATAATTTCTAATAAGCTTTCTTTTTCTTGTTCTGTGTAATTCTGTCCTATTCCACGGTTATTCTCCATAATTATAAGGAATTACACTAAATTCCCAATTTGATTGACAATTTAATTTAAAATATTGACAATTCAATTTAACAAATTGGTGGTTCCAGCTATGGTCATAATGAAAATGTATAATATCGATCTGTAAGTTACTAATTAAATTATTTATTTCTAGAAGTCGAAGATCTAGAGTTTTTCAAATCAGACATAACCAGGGATTTTAATACTTATGCATACGCGTTTTTAAAATTAGTTCCATTTACAGTTTTAAACGAGTGTTTTCCACTCCCAGACTAAGCATGAAGTAAAATTTCGAGTTTAGAAAAGCCTGAAAATTTGGTTTGGTCGCGTAGCGCGAAGCGCGGAGCGGTCAAACCAAATTTTCAGGCTTTTCTAAACTCGAAATTTTACTTCATGCGCCACGCGTATTAAACACTGAAAGCACTGAAGTATTGTGAACAAGTGAACTTCACTTGAAATCAGTGTTTTGTACGCGTGGCGCATGAAGTAAAATTTCGAGTTTAGAAAAGCCTGAAAATTTGGTTTGGCCGCTCCGCGCTTCGCGCTACGCGACCAAACCAAATTTTCAGGCTTTTCTAAACTCGAAATTTTACATCATGCTTAGCCTGGGAGTGGAAAACACTCGTTTAGATCTTTTATCATTTCTAATAAGCTTTCTTCTTCTTGTTCTGCGAATTCTGTCCTATTCCACGGTTATTCTCCATAATTATAAGGAATTATACTAAATTTCCAATTTGATTGACAATTTAATTTGAAAGATTGACAATTCAATTTAACAAATTGGTGGTCCCAGCTATGGCCACAATGAAAAAGTATAATTTCGGTCTGTAATCTACTAAAGTTCGCCTGGAAATAGGAGCGAGCTATGGAATTCGACGAGTGTGAATAGTATGCGCTTGAAAAATGGTGAGCGTAGCGATGAAATAGAAAATAATATATTTTTTTTACATGTTATTTTCAATGTTCCGCTCAGTGTCGAGGGTATATGTTGTGGACCAAGATATTTTTTGTAAACGTTCGTTCATATCTATCTGAACACATGGCCCGGCCGCTGTACCACTCAACCAAATGTTATCGTTCCTTCGCTCCATAAGCGTAGAAGACGTTTGAAAACGGGAATTATAATAGAAAATGATGTTTATTAAAATTAAACAAATAGGGATTGAAATGAAAGGTTTATTTATATGAAATAATAACTATAATATATTAAACACATATGCATTATTATTTACAATTAATAAACTGAAACAAAACTGATTATTAAACGAATATTATAATAATTGAAAATAAACACATATTATTTTTAATGGGTATTTATAGAAAAAAAACAGTTTACTATAACTATAGTTTACACGTACAATTGTGACAACACAGAAGATTAATACATGTCTCCTTCGTCACTGAAATCATCCGATGACGAATTATTTAAATCATCGACCGTAATTAACAATGGTTCCACAACTATCTCAATGTTATTGTCAAGTTCCCACATTTGTTTCTCTTCTTTTATTACATGCGCAATGGCATTTTGCCATTTAGTAGCAGTTATGTTTTGAATTGCATCCGCCAATAGTTGCTTCACATCTGTTAATTTAAAAGTGCTGTTTTTTTCTGGCTACTTCACCTTTGACCTGCGCCCATATTAATTCTATAGGATTTAATTCGCAATGATATGGCGGCAATCGTAACACTGTAACTCCTCGCGCTGCCGCCATTTCATCAATTACATATTTGATGTAAGTTGGTTTATGTATTTTTACTAAATGTAAAAGTTCTTTCTTCAGCATGCCAATATCACCATCAATATTTTTTGATAACAGCCACTCCAATATAGCAGCTTTCTTCCAAGCGGTTGTAGGAAGACGTTCTATGCGGCGGCTATGATAACACTGGTCGGCATGAAAATCGGCCCTGACACCATTCCTGCTGATTCTTATGTAAAATGACCTCCTGAATCCGAATATGACCCCCGTTTTCCCCCATGACCCACCGTTTTCGGGGGAGGTCCCACCACCTATTTTTATCACTTTTCGATCATTTGGAGGGATGAAAAGGATTATTTTAGCCTTTACGTTTCTTCTGAGGGGCTAGAGAGGTGAAAAGTTCCAAAACATGAACATTTGTAGCAAGGAGGTAGATTTGGGGGGGGGGGGGGATTTGCCCCCTTAAATTGTAAAAAAATCCTTAAAAATGATCGATTTTTCCGTTTTTTTCGCAGTTTTTTCACTTATTTTCTACATATTCCAGCTTCCATCCCCCCTAATCCTCCCCCAAACAATAAAAATATATAGCAACAATATATAGCAACAATAATAAAAATATATAGCAACAATATATAGCAACAATAATAAAAATATATAGCAACAATATATAGCAACAATAATAAAAATATATAGCAACAATAATAAAAATATATAGCAACAGTTCGGAAGATTCACCGTACCACGCTGTCGCTCTCAATACCTCGCGCGCACAGGTTTGCCCAGGAATTTATTATTTTACATTTATTAATTTACTTTTTATTTATTATTCTTTACAGCTAAAATAATCCTTTTCACCCCACCAATGGACGGGGGAAACGGGGGGAGTATTGAGAGCGCCAGCGTGGTACAGTGAATCTTCTGAACTGTTGCTATATATTTTTATTATTGTTGCTATATATTGTTGCAATATATTTTTATTATTTGGGGGTGTTTGGGGGAGGATGTGGGGGAATGGAAGCTGGAATATGTAGAAAATAAGTGAAAAAACTGCGAAAAAAATGGAAAAAATTGATCATTTTTAATGATATTTTTACAATTTAAGGGGGCAAATCCCCCCCCCCCCAAATCTACCTCCTTGCTACAAATGTTCATGTTTTGGAACTTTTCACCTCTCTAGTCCCTCAGAAGAAATGTAAAGGCTAAAATAATCCTTTTCATCCCTCCAAATTATCGAAAAGTGATAAAAATAGGTGGGGGGGCCTCCCCGAAAACGGTGGGTGATGGGGGAAAACGGAGGTCATATTCGGATTCAGGTCATTTTACATAAGAATCAGCAGGAATGGTGTCAGGGCTCGAAAAAAATTTTTTTTTGCAGACCAGTTTAACTTGCGTTGTCCATCACAATCACTGATCCACATGGCATTTCAAGTATAATTTTTCTAAACCAATCTCCAAAAACATCAGCATTCATATCTTGATGGTAGTCCCCACTATTTTTAGATTCGAATGCTAGAAGTGCATCTTTTATAAATCCATCGTAGCTTCCTATGTGTGTTATGATTAGTCTACGTCCTTTTCCTGAAGGATATTTTAGGCCAGTTGATAATCCCTCAATAAAAGCTTGCCTGGCACTATTAATATTTAAATCCTGCCATATTTTATTCACAGTATGACCTTCGTTTACCCACGTTTCATCGAGATAATAAATTTTCTTTTTGTCTTCTCTTGCGGTTTTTATTTGTCTTAAATATTTTCTTCGCCATACAATTATTTCATCTTTTTAAATTAACATACTTTTCCGACTTCTTTTTTGATATCGAAAATTTAAACTTTTTAATATTTCTCACAGCCTCCATTTGGTAATATTTGCCGATTCTTCATTTTCTCGAACAACTGGCAAAACTTTATCTAGTGTTGGCGGTTCGTTTTTCAAGAATAACGAATGAACAGTACGACGCACATAGTTTTTCACATCGTTTTCCACTACTGCTGGTTTTTCTCCAGATTTATTGATTGGATCTGATATATCTCCGTTATCCTTTTGTTCTTTTAAAATCCGGAATATTGTTGATTTTCCTACTCCCGTCATGTTTGCACACATGTCAACAATTGTGGCGAACACTGTAGTCACATACTGAGTATTGGTGTCGTAATGCGTTATATACATTTAAAATTATAATTTTTTCATTCAGTGACAACGCGGAACATTTCAATCGCTTTTTTGGCGGCGAATATGAAGAACAATTCGGAACTGTATCCGTCACAGAGAAAAATGTAACTGGATTATGAAATGAACAAACTGGGGTTATATAGAAAAATACTAAGAGTTTATAATCTGTTTAATTAGGAGGTACCGATTTCAAAAATAAAATATGCGGGCCATAAAACCTAATAGGCTTCTTAAATACCCCCCGCAAATACCCCCCGGGAATACCCATGTTGTGCATTTACCTGTAAATACCTGTATTTTCACGTGTTCATTGTAGGCATTAATCTTTTTATATTGTTTTGGCCGATAATTTCATAGTACTTTTCAAGTTTGTCTTTTATTTTAATTGTTTTCAAATAATTTAAACGATAAACATATTTAAATATGTTCTAACTTAATTTATATATCGTCATCTTAAAAAAATACTTAAATATATTTTTTTATAATTAAAACCATAATATTACTGAATTTATGATGCGCCACTGCTAACGGCTACCGGCGCGTTCCATAACTTTCTGCTATTCCCAAACGAGGTATAATTAAATTATTCATTTCTAGAATTGCTATTTATTTGGTAGGTTTGCTTTATACGCAATTTTATTTACCTATTAGTTTACTAGGTACATAAATTTACTCCACAAATAGTTATCTAATGATTTATTAATCGTTTATAATACCGGGCATAAAAATAGTAAATTATTTTGGCTTTCACTTTCACTTTGATTTTATGTGTAATTTTCAATTTCAAATTAACATAAAATTAAAGTGAATTTACAATTACTTTGACTCAAAATAAAAAACATTCTATAATATTATTTTGAGTCAAAATAATTGTAAATTCACTTTGATTTTATATTAAAGACCCTGTTGCCAATTTTTAGACTATTTTAATTTAATTTTTTATTTCAATCGGTGAATTCAGGACTTTTGTGAACATCCATATAAAGAAAATGAATGAATGATATTCTGTATAAATGTTGGAAAAATACTCAGTGCTTGTATGTACAAATTAATTAATTATATATAAAAAATGATATATGTATATATGTACTTACCTAAGTAGTAAATAGAAATAAATAAATTGTAACAATTTTCCTAAATAAACGTTTTTTACCTGTATTTTTTTTCTCCATCATCCATTTTGACTAAACCTTTAGATCGCTCTTATATGGATGTTTTAAACGCGAGGCGGAACGGGAGCGGGCGCAAGCGTTTGCGTCTCATGAGTGAGAAATCAGTCTTCAAAACTGTGAATTCAGTTTTCATTAATGTGAAATAAAAATGTATGAGTGGGAAATTAAGAGCGAATTATCTTTTCGTTAAGGTTGCGATTTATTATGGGTAAAATCCAAGGTTTTTGGTACTCGCTAGTTCCAGCACTATTCATGTTCTGATTATGGGACAATATTACATGATACATCAAAATAATCCTAAGACTTGGGGGATTTTAATGTCACCAATTTAAAACGACTACTATCCTTTTCAAAAAGCGAGGCATGTCACTTTCGGATGTTGTATTTTCAAAAGAAAAAATCTTGGAAAATATATAAATACGTATCTACATTCTTTGGAATGTTCCTAATTAAATAATATTCTGTCATAGTGATTATTATTATTAACAAGTAAATGTTATAACATCACACGAAAGTTTATTGATTTATTGATAAAAACAAAAAATGTTTCTTTGTTCGACAACAAAAGTTAACATGCGATACAATTTTTACCATGTAAATCACTATGGCCATACTTAAATAAAACGCACGGTATATAAAATATTAAAATTAAAATAAAAAATATGTTTCAAAACAAATACAATACAACAAATATAAAATAAATATTATAAAATAATAAAAATGTACTATATAAAAGACAAAAAATATAAGATAAATATTAAATATTAAAATTATTAATGTATTTATTTAACATTTATTAAATGTAGAAATAAATAAAAATTTAAAACAAGGACAAAAATAAATGATTAATAAGAATTTAGAACAAAAATATTATTTTACATAAATATAAGAAACACAATTGTCATTAAAGTTACCCAGATTCACTTCCGCTTTCGCTACCGGTTTCGCTGTCTGTTGATTCATCCGCTCTAATATTAATAATTAATGGTTCCACTGCGACCTCAACCAAATGATCTTTTTTTATATAATCGTCTTCAATTTTCTTTGTATGTCTTGTACAATTGGGCCACAAAGTATCAGGAACGTTTCCCATGGCTTCATTGCATAAATTTAAAACATCATTTATTTTAAATGTTTTGTTCTTTTTTGCCACATAATTTTTAACAAATGGCCAAATTAGCTCTATCGCATTAAACTCACAGTGAGCTACTGGTAACCAAATAAGTTTAACAGATTCTCCTCTAACCTCTTCTGCTATTTTATCTAATAGATACATTTTTGGATAATGGTGCACCTTTGCCAATGATAACAGTGCGGGTCTTGACATTTCGTCAAATGAATCATATTCGGATGGCAATCGTACATTCTTTTTAATAAGCCAGTCAACTATGTTTGCCTTTCTCCATGCAGTTGTTGGATTTCTAAAATCTGGATGCAACATAGTGTGATAAGGTGCTTGGTCAATGACTATCACTGAATTATCTGGTATAATTGTCAGAACATGTCTAAACCATTCTTCAAAATGTTTGGCATTCATCTCATCGTGGTAGTCATTAGAATTTTCCCAGCTCCCGATGGAGTTATTATTCCACCACGGTATCCATTTATTTCCTGGATGGTACCTCTGTAGTAATTATAATTGTCTCGTTTTTCATCCGGTAAGATCTGTTCACACCAACCAAATTTTTTAGAGTGGTTGGCTCCACACCAAGTCTCGTCCGTATAAAATATTTTCCAGTTAACATTTCGATATCGTTTCATTTTATTTAAGAAATGTCCACGTGCTGTAGAAATTGTGTTGCCCTCCATTAAAATTGGCTGTTTATTCAGTTTCATATACTTGAAATTCAATTTAATTAAAAGTCTGTATAAAGTGGTAGATGAAAACTTGGGTAAATCGGCAATATCTTCTTTCAGTTTTTCATAAACCATTTGAACGGATGGAAAAGAATTTTCTCTTCTTCAAAAAACTTTCGCGCATTTACTATCATTTTTTTCTCCTTACTTGAGAACGGTGATTTTCGTTTATATTAACAAAAAGTCTAAGACTGAATAATTATAACGAAAAGGGCAATACTTATAGAAACACTTAAACATAATTTACCTCCCACCTTCATAACAAAACATTTCTTAGTACCCCTTGTCAAAACAACCAATAATCCCTTTATAGCCTTTTCGAGAATTAACGAAAGTGTAAACACAGAAATAGAACCCTTAATCCCTTTTCGGCTAATTCGATACAACCTTTAATGGCTGTAATAAATTGTGGAATTTTTACGGTGGTAAAAATAGTTATTGCAGTTTTGTGATCGGATTATGTCATTCTAAATTTTAATCCAAGTAAAACTGTTTACAAAAAGTAGGCAAGTACCTATTTTTGTTTACATGTATATTATATGTATAATATTATATGTATATATATAACCACTATAAAGTTTTCCAAAACATAAACTTATAATTATATTTTATATATTTTTTGCTAATTTATTTTTTTTTAATTTTATAGTTGTAATGGTTTATTTAAAAATTCGCTATAATGTATTTTTGAAGATAACAGACAGACAGAATTTTGTTACACACCTTAAAACAAGTTTGAGAAAAAAATCATCACATGTACAAATGATGTATCGTTATGTGGTTTAAATTTCAAAACAATCGACCCCATTGACTTCAAAATATTTAACTTCAAAGTGACATGCCTCGCTTTTTGAAAAGGATAGTAAGATATTTAATTATTTTGTAAAAAAATCCTGAAAATACCTATTTTTGGAGTCGTTTATTTACTCTTTTTTAGTCAACAAAAGCTTGTACTACGTAAAATTCAAGGGTGTCCGTACATTCTGCATTCAATTAGCTCAACATTCATTAAAAAAATGTCCATGATATATTACGTTTACCTTTCTTATGCTGGAAATAGAAATATAGGTCTAATTCACTCTAGCAAATGGCTGGGCAGTCTGTCTCACTCTTCTAACAAACCGCAACCTTAAGGTGAAATAAAAATGTATGAGTGGGAAATTAAGAGCGAATTCTGTTTTCGTTAAAGTAAAATGAGTGTATAGAAAAAATCTGATTGTGGGAAACGAAAGACGTATTAAATAATTACGAGTTGGCCATATTGCATATTTATTTTTAAAATTAGGTATACAGTAAAACAGCCTGTTGTATATTATGATACTATAATATATAATACAATCAATATTCATATAACTTATCTATACATATTAAAATTATAAAAAGAAACACGGGAAATAATTATAACTTAATTAATACACAAATATTAGAAGCAAATATTGTTCAAGCTGCTCATTCAAAAACTTGCAAATCATTTCTTTCTATATATACACATCATCTTTATTCAGACATAACTTATATACTACAAAAAGAATCGCACTTTTAATGTTTATATACTGTACATAGAAATTAATATAATAAATGAATTTGTTAGTACGTCCTTGTCTGGGCTATCTGTCCATTTCTTTCTATTAAATCAGTTAAATTATTTCTTATTGTTCTGAAAAATGGAAAATGTGAATACAATAAAAAAATTACAACTTCTTGCAATTATTCAACTGATCACACGCATAATTATCATATGTTCAATAATAAAAACCTGCCATGGTTTATTACTTTTTCAAATTTAGGTTGGCTACACAATTAAGAAATTGACATATAAAACGTCAGACATAATAATTGGGTGGTCTAACTGCAACTCACCTTCTTCACTTTTTGTGAAAATTCAGTTGGCGGTTTTTTTATGTCCGCCACGTTTTTTGCAATTTGCCGAAAGTTTTCAAAAGTGGAGAATATGAGTTTTGCAGTTAGACCTTTCAATTATAAAAATGTGAATACAATAAAAAATTGCAACTTGTTGCAATAATTCAACTGATCACACGCATAATTATCGTATGTTCAATAAAAACGAAACCTCTAGTGGCATGATTTATTATTTTTTTAAATTTAAGTTGGCTACACAGTTCAGGAATTGACATTTAAACGTCAGACATAATAATTGAGGAGTCTAACTCCAAACTCACATTCTTCACTTTTTGTGAAAATTCAGTTGGCGGCTTTTTTTATGTTTATGTTTAATTGCAATTTAACAAATTGGTGGTTCCAGCTATGGCCATAATAAAAATGTATAATATTGGTCTGTAATTTACTAATTAAATTATTTATTTCTAGAAGTGGAAGACCTAGAGTTTTTCAAATCAGACATAACCAGGGATTTTAATACTTATGCATACGCGTTTTTAAAATTAGTTCCATTTACAGTTTTAAACGAGTGTTTTCCACTCCCAGACTAAGCATGAAGTAAAATTTCGAGTTTAGAAAAGCCTGAAAATTTGGTTTGATCGCGTAGCGCGAAGCGCGTAGCGGCCAAACCAAATTTTCAGGCTTTTCTAAACTCGAAATTTTACTTCATGCGCCACGCGTATTAAACACTGAAAGCACTGAAGTATTGTGAACAAGTGAACTTCACTTGAAATCAGTGTCTTGTACGCGTGGCGCATGAAGTAAAATTTCGAGTTTAGAAAAGCCTGAAAATTTGGTTTGGCCGCTCCGCGCTTCGCGCTACGCGACCAAACCAAATTTTCAGGCTTTTCTAAACTCGAAATTTTACTTCATGCTTAGCCTGGGAGTGGAAAACACTCGTTTAAGTCTTTTATAATTTCTAATAAGCTTTCTATTTCTTGTTCTGTGTAATTCTGTCCTATTCCGCGGTTATTCTCCATAATTATAAGGAATTATACTAAATTCCCAATTTGATTGACAATTTAATTTGAAATATTGACAATTCAATTTAAAAAATTGGTGGTTCCAGCTATGGTCATAATGAAAATGTATAATATCGATCTGTAATTTACTAATTAAATTATTTATTTCTAGAAGTCGAAGATCTAGAGTTTTTCAAATCAGACATAACCAGGGATTTTAATACTTATGCATACGCGTTTTTAAAATTAGTTCCATTTACAGTTTTAAACGAGTGTTTTCCACTCCCAGACTAAGCATGAAGTAAAATTTCGAGTTTAGAAAAGCCTGAAAATTTGGTTTGGTCGCGTAGCGCGAAGCGCGGAGCGGCCAAACCAAATTTTCAGGCTTTTCTAAACTCGAAATTTTACTTCATGCGCCACGCGTATTAAACACTGAAAGCACTGAAGTATTGTGAACAAGTGAACTTCACTTGAAATCAGTGTCTTGTACGCGTGGCGCATGAAGTAAAATTTCGAGTTTAGAAAAGCCTGAAAATTTGGTTTGGCCGCTCCGCGCTTCGCGCTACGCGACCAAACCAAATTTTCAGGCTTTTCTAAACTCGAAATTTTACTTCATGCTTAGCCTGGGAGTGGAAAACACTCGTTTAGGTCTTTTATCATTTCTAATAAGCTTTCTTTTTCTTGTTCTGCGAATTCTGTCCTATTCCACAGTTATTCTCCATAATTATAAGGAATTATACTAAATTTCCAATTTGATTGACAATTTAATTTGAAAGATTGACAATTCAATTTAACAAATTGGTGGTCCCAGCTATGGCCACAATAAAAATGTATAATTTCGGCTACACAATTAAGAAATTGACATATAAAACGTCAGACATAATAATTGGGTGGTCTAACTGCAACTCACCTTCTCCACTTTTTGTGAAAATTCAGTTGGCGGTTTTTTTATGTCCGCCACGTTTTTTGCAATTTGCCGAAAGTTTTCAAAAGTGGAGAATGTGAGTTTTGCAGGTAGACCTTTCAATTATAAAAATGTGAATACAATAAAAAATTGCAACTTGTTGCAATAATTCAACTGATCACACGCATAATTATCGTATGTTCAATAAAAACGAAACCTCTAGTGCCATGATTTATTATTTTTTTAAATTTAAGTTGGCTACACAGTTCAGGAATTGACATTTAAACGTCAGACATAATAATTGAGGAGTCTAACTCCAAACTCACATTCTTCACTTTTTGTGAAAATTCAGTTGGCGGTTTTTTTTTATGTTTATGTTTAATTGCAATTTGCCGAAAGTTGTGTAGCCAAAAATTGTGTAGCCAATTCAGAAATTGACATTTAAACGTCAGACATAACAATTGAGTGGTCTAACTCCAAGCACGCATTCTCCACTTTTTGTGAAAATTTAGTTGGAAGGCTTTTTTTATGTCCGCCATTTTTTTTTGCGATTTACCGAAAGTTTTTAAAAGTGGAGAATGTGAGTTTTGCAGTTAGACCTCTCAATTACAAAAATGTGAATACAATAGAAACATTGCAACTTGTTGCAATAATTCAACTGATCACAGGCATAATTATCATATGTTCAATAAAAAAAAAACCTCTAGTGCCATGATTTAATATTTTTTCAAATTTAAGTTGGCTATACAATTCAGGAATTGATATTTAAACGTCAGACATAATAATTGAGTGGTCTAACTCCAAGCTCACATTCTCCGCTTTTTGTGAAAATTCAGTTGGCGGTTTTTTGTATGTCCGCCATGTTTTTTGCAATTTGCCCAAAGTTTTTAAAAGTGGTGAATGTGAGTTTTGCAGTTAGACCTCTCAATTATAAAAATGTAAATACAATAAAAACATTGCAACTTGTTGCAATAATTCAACTGATCAGTCGCATAATTATCATATGTTTAATAAAAAAAGAGCCATGATTTAATCATTTTTCAAATTTAAGTTGGCTACACAGTTCAGGAATTGACATTTAAACGTCAGACATAATAATTGAGGAGTCTAACTTCAAATTCACATTCTTCACTTTTTGTGAAAATTCAGTTGGCGGTTTTTTTATGTTTATGTTTTATTGCAATTTGCCGAAAGTTTTTAATAGTGGAGAATGTGAGTTTTGCAGTTAGACCTCTTAATTATAAAAATGTGAGTACAATAAAAACATTGCGACTTGTTGCAATAATTCAACTTAATAGACGCATAATTATCATGTGTTTAATAAAAAGAGTGCGATGATTTAATTTTTTTTTAAATTTAAGTTGGCTACAAAATTCAGGAATTGACATATACAGGGTGTCCTATTTTAATCTGATCAGGTTAATATCTCGAGACACGTGCGTCCAGTTGAAAAACTTTCTGGATAAAAATTGGATGATTCGGAGGGGGACATCCAATGCTGTAACAAATTTCACCCCCCGACCTCTAGGGGGGTGGATAATAGGGGTGACTTTGAAATCTTAAATAGGAATCCCTATTTTGTATTACAGATTCGGAAAGAGAAAAAAAAACTATGAAGGTTTTATTCGGGAACTTTTTTTTATGTGCGATAAGTGGCGCTGAAATCGATAAACTGTGTTTTTCTAGAATAAGCCATCAAATAATTGTTTTCATGACAATTTGTTATAAAAAACAGGTCAGATTGATAAAAATGTAAACACTTTCAACTTACCTGAAATAGTGCCTAAAATTTGGATGCATACGTGTGATAAAAATAAAATCTGTGATAAAAATAAGTTTATTCGTTGCCAAATTCAAGTAAGTTAATTGCATTTTGTCTCTCTTTCTCTCTCTCTCTCCCTTTGTCCCTCTCCCTCTTTTGGGTGAACCTAAGGTGTGAAGGTAAGTTGATTTCATGTTGCTTATTTATGTATTTTTCTAACAGAATTCGTAAGTCCGATCTTACCTCTTAATGTTCAATTTTTCATTGTAATTAGTAATTTTGTAGAAAGTTTTGATAGTTTGACACTTCTCCGCCTCCACGAAGTTGAAGGTGTGTACATTTTTATCAATCTGACCTGTTTTTTTATCACAAATTGTCATGAAAACAATTATTTGATGGCTTATTCTAGAAAAACACAGTTTATCGATTTCAGCGCCACCTATCGCACATAAAAAAAAGTTCCTGGATAAAAACTTCATAGTTTTTTTTTCTCTTTCCGAATCTGTAATAAAAAATAGGGGTTCCTATTCAAGATTTCAAAGTCACCCCTATTAACCGACCCCCCCTAGAGGCCGGGGGGGTGAAATTTGTTACAGCATCGGATGTCCCCCTCCGAATCATCCAGTTTTTATCCAGAAAGTTTTTCAACTGGATGCACGTGTCTCGAGATAATCGCCTGATCAGATTAAAATGGGACACCCTGTAAACGTCAGACATAATAATTGAGGAATCTAACTCCAAACTCACATTTTCCACTTTTTGTGAAAACTCAGTTGGCGGTTTTTTTATGTCCGCCATGTTTTTTGCTATTTGCCGAAAGTTTTCAAAAGTGGAGAATGTGAGTTTTGCAGTTAGACCACTCAATTATAATGTATATTTTCAAAGTTGCCAACCTAGAATATTGTCCATAGCACTCTAGAGATTTTTTTTAATTGAACATACGATATAACTCATCTAAGCAGATTTATATAATAATGTCAAATTCTTTAGAGAACTAAATAATATCTAAAATCCTTTAAACCTTTAAATAATAACAGCAAATCCTTTAGAATCTATTATGAAAAGTCTAAATGATTTTTGTATAATTATAGAATAAAGAGTTTTGCAGTTAGACCACTTAATTATAATGTATATTTTCAGAGTTGCCAACCTAGAGTATTTTCCATGGCACTCTAGAGATTCTTTTTAATTGAACATACGATATAACTTATTAATGATTTCGATAGCTAACGCCATCTAATGCATTATAGTGGCATCGCCAGTGAAATGAATGCACAAAGTGCATATACAGGTCACTGTTTCGTCCACGAGCGAGCAGAACTCTGTTTGTGAAACCAGAAAACAAATATCAAAATTGAATTTGTGATCAGTATTCCACAAACAGAATTCTGCTCGCTCGTGGACGAAACAGTGACCTGTATATACTTTGTGCATTCGTGTCACTGACGATGCCACTATGAAGCATTAGATGGCGTTAGCTATCGAAATCATTAATAGTTTTCACATATTGGCTTGAAATAGAAATGTTCAGTATTCCTCAGCACTGGGTCGGGACCACACTGAAGAGGACCTTGAAGTCCGAAATGCGTCTGTGGGTACCGGAATACTGAACACAAATTCAATTTTACGATATAACTTATTTAAGCAGATTCAAATAATAATGTCAAATTCTTCAGAGTACTAAATAATATTTTAAAATCCTTCAGAATCTATTACGAGTAGTCTAAATGATTTTTGTATAATTATAGAATAAAGAGTTTTGCAGTTAGACCACTCAATTATAATGTATATTTTCAGAGTTGCTAACCTAGAGTATTTTCCATGGCACTCTAGAGATGTTTTTTAATTGAACATATGATATAACTCATTTAAGCAGATTCAAATAATAACATCAAATTATTCAGAGTACTAAATAATATTTTAAAATTCTTCAGACCTTTAAACAATAACAGCAAATCCTTCAGAATCTATTACGAGTAGTCTAAATGATTTTTGTACAATTATAGAATGAAGCAAGATAAAGAATGTGAAGTAATAAGCATATTTTAAATACAGCTTAGAACAGGCTTTGTTTATACCGTAAAAAAATATGAACAGCTTTATATTAACTCCTAATATTTACAATAGAAACAGCTATTGCGTTTGGCAGAAGCATAAATGCAAGTCTTATGTTTGTTTTCAGCATTCTTTACAGAATAAATCTTTTTTATTTTTTTCAGTTTGTTATATTTTCATATGTAACGCTCAATATGAGCAAATTTTTGAAACGGCCGGATATGGAATAAAATCTTTAACAATCTTAGAATAATTTTAATCTGAAAGGTACATTTTTAAAACAGGGAATATTAATTTTAATACGACATTTTCCGATATTCGTTGTTCTTTTAAAAGAGTTCAATTTGAAGCTTAAGCGGGGGTTTTCCATTCCCAGATTAAGCATGAAGTAAAATTTCGAGTTTAGAAAACTCTGAAAATTTGGTTTGGTCGCGTAGCGCGTAGCGAGTGTTTTCCACTCCCAGACTAAGCATGAAGTAAAATTTCGAGTTTAGAAAAGCCCCGTGAAAATTTGTCGAGGGTCGCGCAGCGACCCGAGACAAATTTTCTGGGCTTTTCTAAACTCGAAATTTTACTTCATGCGCCACGCGCACACAACACTGGTTTTAAGCGAAGTTCAATATCTATCAAAAAGGTTGGAAAACTAAATCAGTCACCTTGTAGAAAATTCCTCTGCAAAGATATGTGAATTGTTTCCTTTAATTATCTAATAAATACGTATTTCGTTCAAATTTTGATTGATTTTCGTTTTTTACGTGCTATTATTTCAAATCAAGCCGCTTCGAATTAAAAATTAAGGAAGATCAACAAATAAACCGTATTATATTTTTCAACACTGGATTATTTCATTTTTACAGTCGCATAAGAGTTAAATTCAACTTCAATAATATAAAGCTGGCTGCACGAGAATAAAATAAAGTAAACATTATATCAATTATGTATGCATACATTTTAATTACAGATTATCTTTTTTTCCAATTTAATCTGTTAACAGAATCTACGAGCATAAAAAATTTAAATTTATGTAAATTATCTAATTACAGATTACCTTTTTTCCTTCGTTTAAATCTGTCAACAGAATTTACGAGCATGGAAAATATCAATTTATATAAATTATCTAATTACAGATTTCCTTTATATTTCTTCTTTTATTTGAATCCGTTAACAGAATCTAAGAGCTTAGAAAATATAAATTTATATAAATTATCTAATTATACAGATTACCTTTTTTCCTTCATTTTAATTTGTCAACAGAATTTAAGAGCTTAGAAAATATAAACTTATATAAATTATCTAATTACAGATTACCTTTATTTTTTCTTTTATTTTAATTCGTTAACAGAATCTACGAGCTTAGAAAATATAAATTTATATAAATTATCTAATTACAGATTGCCTTTTTTCCTTCGTTTTAATTTGTCAACAGAATTTAGGATCTTAGAAAATATAAATTTATATAAATTATCTTATTACAGATTACCTTTCTTTGCTTCGTATAAATCTGCCAACAGAATTTACGACCTTAGAAAATATAAATTTATATAAATTATCAAATTACAGATTACCTTTATCTTTTCCTTCATTTTAATCCGTTAATAGAATCTACGAGCTTAGGAAATATAAATTTATATAAATTATCTAATAACAGATTACCTTTTTTCCTTCGTTTTAATTTGTCAACAGAATTTAGGAGCTTAGAAAATATAAATTTTTATAAATTATCTTATTACAGATTACCTTTGTTGCTTCGTATAAATCTGCCAACAGAATTTACGACCTTAGAAAATATAAATTTATATAAATTATCAAATTACAGATTACCTTTATCTTTTCCTTCATTTTAATCCGTTAACAGAATCTACGAGCTTAGAAAATATAAATTTATATAAATTATCTAATTACAGATTACCTTTTTTCCTTCGTTTTAATTTGTCAACAGAATTTAGGAGCTTAGAAAATATAAATTTATATAAATTATCTTATTACAGATTACTTTTTTTTGCTTCGTTTAAATCTGCCAACAGAATTTACGACCTTAGAAAATATAAATTTATATAAATTATCTAAGTACAGATTACCTTTATTTTTTCTTTTATTTTAATCCGTTAACAGAATCTACGAGCTTAGAAAATATAAATTTATATAAATTATCTAATTACAGATTACCTTTTTTCCTTCGTTTTAATTTGTCAGCAGAATTTAGGAGCTTAGAAAATATAAATTTATATAAATTATCTTATTACAGATTACCTTTCTTTGCTTCGTATAAATCTGCCAACAGAATTTACGACCTTAGAAAATATAAATTTATATAAATTATCAAATTACAGATTACCTTTATCTTTTCCTTCATTTTAATCCGTTAACAGAATCTACGAGCTTAGAAAATATAAATTTATATAAATATCAATTACTCGTTTAAATTTAATGAATATGTGGACAAGTATTTTATTGACTATCATTTAGAACAAACTCAAACAATCGGGTTTTCATTTATTCCCCCTTTTTTTTTCAATTTATACATAAGGAAAAAGTGATTAAGATAAGACTGCTTGAGATACATGAAATAAGAACACACAAAAAAAATCGTTTTTATCCCTTTCTTTTTAACTTATATCTAACGAAAACGTGATTAAGGTTAAGAATAAAACAGAAGAAAACACGAGAAACAAAAAAATGCTACTTTTTTGTGTTTTTTTTTTCTTAATTGCAAACACAAACAAAACTCTGTGAGAAGTATTTGATGACAAGCTGAATTTGTCACATTCAATAAAAAGTGTTACACAAACAAAGTAAAAAGTGTTTTATTGTGAAATTAACATGAATAACGAAGTAGAAGCCTCCACAATATAGAACTAGTTGTATAGTTTTTCCTTCTTCTTTTCATTCTTATTCACAATCACCTGTTCGTGTTTTTCTTAATCTCGTCCACTTTAGTGTAGTTTTTCTTTTTCTTTTCATTCTCAAACTCAGTCACGTTTTCGTGCTTTCCTTAATCTTAACCACTTTTCTTTCATTTTCAATCTCAATCACGTGTTCGTGTTTTTATTAATCTCATCCACTTTTGAGTAGTTTTTCTTTTCATTCTTAATCTCAACCACGTTTTCGTGATTTCCTTAATCTTAACCACTTTTCTTTCATTCCTGATTTACTTAATCTTAACCACTTTTCTTTCATTCCTTATTTCCTTAATCTTAACCACTTTTCTTTCATTCTTAATCTCAATCACGTTTTCGTGTTTTTCCTAATCTTAACCACATTTTTTGTTTGTTTGAGCGTAATATCACACGGGAGGTCCTCTAACAATCCCACCAGAGTATACGTTATTTTTTTTTAAATTTAATTTCTACTTCTTTTTAAAATACAAGCCTAATTTTTTTAAAAATTCGTTTACTTTTTGATTAAACTAGTTTCGGTGAAATTCTTTAATTTGTTCTATTTTTTTTTTGTTTGTTGGAAAATTGAAAAACACCACAGAATCAGTTACACTTTGAACTGTAAACATTTCTTTAAAATTACACTAGAATCACTGAAAAGGTCATTTTGAAAAGTGTAGATATGTAAGTAGCAGAGCTGGGCAGGATTCGAATCATTCAGGATTCGATTCCCGGATTCGAATCCTTTTAGAGGATTCAACAGAGGTATTCGAATACTTTAGTGAAAACGGATTCGTGATCCGGATTCGTTGCATTTTTTTTAAAAGGATTCGTATTCGAATCCAGACGTAGATGATTCGAATCCTTATAAAAGGATTCGAATTCTTATAAAACGATTCGAATTCTTATAAAAGGATTCGAATCCTTATAAAAGCATTCGAATCCTCATACACGGATTCAAATCCTCCTAAATAATTCGAATCATCGCTATTCAGGCTGGGATTCGAATTCGATTAGTTCAAATAGTTAAATATTCTAATATGAATATTTAAATCACTAAATTATTCATATTTGAATATAAATATTGAAATTTTCGAATAATTCAAATATTTGTGAATGGATATTTGGTTACTTAACCATGAAAAATATCCAACGTTAATAGTATATTTTTAATATATAAAATTACGAAAAAACTATTCGTGAAAATGCAAACAGTGCCTTAATTAATAAGACAATTTAAGACGATAAATTTCCATCGAAACAACTACTTCCCGTGCAAATACACCTCCGGATATTGAATTATACAATGAAATATTTAAAATCTTATTTAATTTGATTTGTTACAACGCTCTATTAAAGTATATGTAACGTTTAGGTCAAATTCTCTTCAAACCAACTAACAATACAATTCACTTGAAATCAGTGTTCTATACGCGTGGCGCATGAAGTAAAATTTCGAGTTTAGAAAAGCCCCGTGAAAATTTGTCTCGGGTCGCTGCGCGACCCTCGACAAATTTTCTACGCGGGGCTTTTCTAAACTCGAAATTTTACTTCATGCTTAGTCTGGGAGTGGACAACACTGGTTCTTAGAAGTTTCAAATTGAAGGATCACTCTAGATTACTAAGTTAATTACCATTTTACAGAGGCTACAGCTCGAAGGACCAACCATGGTCTTCGGAGACCGAAGGACTGCAGGGAATCGAAGTTCTTTTACAAGAAAACAACGAATATCTGAAAGTTTACAGCATGGATAGGAAAGAAAACATCTAATTTTGAAAAAATATCGAAGTTGGGTTGGTTTTCAGTGCATTTTTAACTTCACTTTAAATCAGTGTTTTATACGCGTGGCGCATGAAGTAAAATTTCGCGACCCTCGACAAATTTTCTACGCGGGGCTTTTCTAAACTCGAAATTTTACTTCATGCTTAGTCTGGGAGTGGACAACACTCGTTTGAATTTTAAATTTACCTTTTTTAAAAAATCGACGTATGTAATATAATAAATCATTCATTGAAATCATAGAAAAAGATTCAAAATTTTATCTAAAATTAAGTTTTAGAGTTAACTTTATAATTTGGTCGGCTCTTGATGGGTGAATATTCCATTCCTAAAAAAAACCGTTTTTATTTAATATTAAAGTTGCATTTAATACAAAAACTGCAATCTCTCAATTAGTGTTCAAGAGGTCTTTAACGCAATTAGTAGCCTGAAACCGACATTTTCTAGTGGCCCCGACTTAGTACCTAACTACTTTTTACAAAATTGTATATTCTCGCTATGTCGGCCAATTCATGACCTGTTTATAAGATCTCTAGCTGATGGTATGGTACCGTCCAAATGGAAAACAAGTTACATTATGCCACTGTATAAGAAAAGCCCTAGAGATCTTGTTGAGAATTACAGAGGAGTATGTATTCAGTCGGCTCTCCCAAAGTTGATAATGAAGGTTTAAATTAAATTACACTTGGTTTTTTTCACAATTTTTTACTTTACTATTTACTCGACTAGTTTCGCGTTTTACAGCATTATCAGGAGTGAATTACAAAAGATACCAACAAGCTTATATATGGTCAGGTAATAAGGGATTTTAAGATATATACCCTATTATTAATTATTTACAAATAAATTTACTATAATTAAATATTATGTATTAATAACCCAACTACTATATTTTAATTAAATTTAAATAAAAATAAATAACTTAATTTTCAATAAACAAATTTAACTTAATATCTCAATATAAATAATCATAAATTTATCAAAAATAAATACTCTTTTTCTAAACATTTTTAACTAATTTTAAACCCGGGCCTAAAAATTTAATAAACTAAAAAAAATTACCCCTTTGTTTGATCCAACCTAAGAAAATTCAAATATTAGCTTAAACTTTTAATTGAAATTTCATCAAGCCTAAAATTTAAATCATCTAAAGCACTAGGTCCCCCAGAAATTTCAGCAATCCTCGAAAAATTACCTTGGCATTACAACAAGCTCCTAAAAACTTAGACGTTTGTTTAAAGCTCGGATAAATTGGTTGCCGATCAATTGGCTTGGTTCTCCAGACAATTACTATCCACCAAGCAACATGGTTTCATTAATGGCGGTTACTAATTTACTAGAGTACAAGCCGTTTGTTTCAAGGGCCTTAGAAGAACGTTATCAAGTTGATACAATTTACACTGACTTCATTAAGGCCTTTGACAGAATTGATACCACCAATCTTCTGAGCAAGTTGCATTCTATGGGTTTCTGTGACAATACTTTAGCTTGGCTAGCTTCCTTTTTGAAAGATCGCGGCCAGTTTGTAAAAATTAAAAATTTTATTTCAAATCCTATACACATAATATCAGGTGTGCCTCAGGGGTCGCATTTGGGGCCCATTTTATTTTTATTATTTATCAATAATCTACAAGATATCTTCAAAAACTGCAAATTTCTAATGTTTGCGAATGACTTAAAGTTATTCAAAATTATTCTCTCTGAAAATGACTGCCTTGGCATGCAATCCGATCTAGACCAGCTCTACAAATGGTGCGATGATAATCGTTTATATTTAAATGTATCCAAGTGCTTCGCTATGTCCACCTGTAATAACAAAAGTCAAATATTTCATACATACAACATCAATTCAATAAACCTTGAGAGAGTTGACACAATTAAAGATCTTGGAGTAACATTCAATTCGAGTTTCTCTTTTAACATCCACATCTCCAATATTATTTCGAAAGCTTTAAAAATGTGGGGATTCGTGTGGCATATAACTAAAAATCTGGACACGGAATGTCTTAAAACTTTATACTGCTCCCTCGTTAGATCTCATCTTGAATATGCGTCGCCCGTCTGGACACCATTTACTAATTACAACATGGAACGTTTGGAAGTAGTACAGAGGAAATGTTTGCGATGTATTGAGTACAAATCCGGACATCGCCATGCTCGCGGTGATTACAAACAAGCAATGGAAGACCTCAATTTGTCAACTCTCCAAAATCGTAGAGTAAATGCCGACATTTGCCTTTTATATCGGATAATCAATGGGCACATTAATTCCCCCGGCCTGTTAGATGCCTTAACTTTGCATGTGCCTACAAGGAACGCCCGGACCAATACATTATTTTATTTGGACTCTCATCGCACAGTTTCAGCATCGATGAACATGATTACCAGACTAATGAACACCGACAATGACTACAACCAATACCATTGGTTTGATCTCTTTGGATTGTCATTTCAACAATTTAAGGCTAGATTGAATCGTTTTTCGTAAGCGTATTATAATAATATTTATATTTTATATTCAATCGATTTAAATTATTTAAATTAATTTTTATTTTTAGTTATCAATCATGCATGTATATTTTAAATTATTATCTGTTTCTTATATTTTTTTTAAGCTTTTTGGATTTCTTTTATTGTATTATTTTGTAATAATGGCACTGCCGTAAATAAACGTTTTATTTTATTTTATTTTATTTTATAATAACAAACTGTGAATAAATCGACATAAATCTAGAAATATCGAAAATCTCGACATGTAGAAAATCTTGACGGTCCACTCCCAGACTAAGCATGAAGTAAAATTTCGAGTTTAGAAAAGCCCCGCGTAGAAAAATTTTCACGCGGCTTTTCTAAACTCGAAATTTTACTTCATGCTCCACGCGTATAAAACACTGATTTAAAGTGAAGTTAAAAACGCACTGAAAATCAACCCAACTTCGATATTTTTTCAAAATTGGATGTTTTCTTTCCTATCCATGCTGTAAACCTTAAGATATTCGTTGTTTTCTTGTAAATAAACTTCGATTCCCTGTAGTCCTTCGGTCTCCGAAGACCATGATTGGTCCTTCGAGCTGTAGCCTTTGTAAAATGGTAATAAACTTAATAATCTAGAGTGATCCTTTAATTTGAAACTTCTAAGAACGAGTGTTGTCCACTCCCAGACTAAGCATGAAGTAAAATTTCGAGTTTAGAAAAGCCCCGCGTAGAAAATTTGTCGAGGGTCGCGCAGCGACCCGAGACAAATTTTCGCGGGGCTTTTCTAAACTCGAAATTTTACTTCATGCGCCACGCGTATTAAACACAGATCTAAAACGAAGTTCAATAACACATATATCATCATTAATTAAAATCATTATATAATCAGATATTTAGTCGGTAAATGTACATTTTTGTTAATAGAAACTGATGGAATAAAGTATTACTGGTTGCAAATAATAGATTCTAATTTATTTTTAAAGGATTTGTATCCGTGATTCAAAAATGAGGATTCGAATCTTTGATTCGAATCATAGTTTTCACTTACGAATCCTTTATTCGAGTATTCGTGATTCGAATCATATTAGGTGATTCGGATTCGTGATTCGAATCCTGGTTTTGAGGATTCATCCCAGCTCTGGTAAGTAGTTAAAGGAATTTACCTACTTACATATCTATAACTAGCACTTCACGTAACGCTAACAAGAATATCATATCATTAAAAAGTGTAATTCATCTCTGAATTGTAGTTTAAATTGACACTAGAAGATCAGAACATGACGTTTCTTTGAGTTGAGTTAAAATTAAATGAGAGTAAGAGGAAATGTAGAGCTCGTGCGCACAATCCGATAAATCCAAAAAACAAAATTTTTCAGGATACGCAAAAAATAAATTTAGATTCAAGCAAAATACCTATAAAAACGACATTTTGATTTAAATTTTAAAGGAGATTTAACGGGATTTGCTCACAAATGTTCATGAATTCGTGAAGATCTCACCCAAAATTATGAGTACCTGTCAAAAAGTGAAAATACGCAAATAATAAGTTTTGATTCAACCAAAATACCTATAAAAACGACATTTTGATTCAAATTTTAAAGTAAATTTAACAGGATTTGCTCACAAATGTTAATGCATTCGTGTAGATCTCACCTAAAAATATGAGTAACCGTCAAAAAAGTGAAAATACGCAAAAAATAAGTTTTGATTCAATCAAAACTCCTATCACAAAGACATTTTGATTTAAATTTTAAAGGAGATTTAACGGGATTTGCTCACAAATGTTCATGAATTCGTGTAGATCTCACCCAAAATTATGAGTAACCGTCAAAAAGTGAAAATTGCCCGCGAGTGGTTTTATCGGGTCCTCAAATGTCTTTTAAACTGTAATTTTACTAATATATAGGTATTTGATTGAAATTCACTTGGTTTGTTTTACTAATAATAAAATGGAGATTCCGTTAATAAATAAATAAATAAATAAATAAATAATAAATTGTTATATTTTCGACTAGTTTCTGTTTGTTACACCATTTTTATTTTGAAAATGGTGTAACAAACCGAAACTAGTCGAAAATAAAACAATTTATTAGTAAAACAAACCAAGTGAATTTCAATCAAATACCTATATATTAATAGAAATGTTTTACCAAGTGATCAATGAGAAACAAGTTAACGATATATGTAATTTTACGTTAAATTGAAATTACTTTGGAGTAACAAAAAAATACATTTTGAATTGCAAATTAATTCAGCTCTGAATTAATAAAAATAAATCCAGAAAAGTAGGAAATGTGAGTAAAGTTAAAAAAAAACTGCAATTTATGTTCTCATGCAATGACGTATAAAGATGTCAATTATTTTAAAATGACAAAGTCGATTTTAATGTGTCATACATGTCACAAATATCGGTCGAGATTTGTAAAGTGTGAGAGTTCAAAATAGTCATTTACATTTTTATTTATAAACACATTTTGGCTAATATGAAGTTTACGGGAGATTCACGAAAATTATTTTCTTTTGCTGATTATTGTAGACGCATGTAGGGAATAGTCGAATATGGCAAAAATCCGCGGAAACCACGCCTAGCCCGATTTTGGGGCTCCGAAATGATAAAAATCAGTATTTTTAAACGGTGTTTTTAGCCGGAAAGAAATAAAATGTGGTGGTAATATGTAGACCCCGGATTATATGCAATTGTATATTTTTTTCTGTCCATTATATTTGTATGAGAGTTTTAAACAAATATGTTTCAACAAATTTGAAGCCGATTCATGCACATTGGATTTTGCATATTTTGCATATTGCATATTTTTTGCATATTCTGCATATTTGCATAATTGATGCATATGGGTCATTCTTTTACAAATCGCACACCTAATTGGACTTCACATTTTTAAATTGACTGAAAATTTGTTTACGGTTAATATAAATAAAATTAATCGACACGTATTTCAGGATATGGCTCAAAAAAAATTTTTTTTCAAAATATTCACATCACAATTTTTGTCCATTTGCTGGTTTTTGTCCGTTTCTCTCATATTTGAAATTTTTATCTCCACTTATACTGATCCGGTTGATGGCGTTTTTTTTTTTAATTTACACGTTATTGCGTTAGATAACCGCTCTTATTTTATTCATGAAGTTTATTGTTAACTAATCAAAGTTAATAACAATTTTATTTTTAATTGCGAATTTAAGTACTTTACCCCAACTAAAATTGATTGAGATAAATGCTATCATGTTCGTTCTTTTGTTATCTGCAAAAATCATTTTACAAAAAAATGGTATGTATCTTGGATCGGAAATAATTAAATATTTCCGAGCGCAAGTCACGCCGCGCGCGGGGGAGTCGGCGCGCATAACATGTAGCACGCCAAAACGTGTCTGAACTTGCAGTCCACCACGCTGTAGTGTGGACATGAATGTTTTTAGTGTGCTGCCGCAAGTCGTATCATACGCATCTCTTTATAATATTATTGTTTACATTTACATTTGGCTAGAAAGTTTTGATAAAATGCCCAAATCATCTACATTTTTAAGTGCTTCGAAAATTCGACTGGATAGATGTTTCAATCCTTTCAATAAACCTTCTCATCGAAAACTAAAAAATCTTCGCCGAATTACGAAGGAACATTTGACTGCTTTAAATTTATCAGTTACGGATGAGTCTCTTCAACAAAAGATCTGCAATACTTGCCGCATTGAAGTTCTTCAATTCGACAAGGATTTTGAAGAAAAGGTAAAATAATGATTTCGTTACTTGAATTTCATTGCTGATGCAATATTTGTTCTAATTTTCATGATATCTTGGAATAATCTGTTGAAAGACAGGTTTACTGATATATGTTAAAAATATATTTTTTTAGAATGAGGAAATTCATGATAACGATTTTTGTGCGTTGGAAAGTGATGATGACAACACGGAACATTTTTCGGACAGTCCGGATGTATCATTTGAGAAAGACAAAGTAGTCGTGGCTGAAGCAATTGATTTATTCAACCAAGGTTTACATTTGATGGGAGTTTCACCTATTAAAAAAAAAAGTTTCACAAAAGCGTTATTCGATTGAAAAGGTAAAAAATGTAACTGAGATTTTTACTGAAACAATTTTCCACCCTGTAATTCACGGTAATAATGATAGTATTGAGGAAAATGATGGAGATTTTTTATTGAAAGTCTTGAAAGACGAATTTCAGACGACGTCAGAACGTTCAAAAAGAATGAAAATATTGACAATATTTAAGGACTGGTCTTATCGGAAAATCCAACGTCATTTTCCTCTTGCTACAGATCATATGATTACAATTGCGAAACAGATTGCGGAAGAAAAAGGAATAATGTCAGATGCAAATCCAAAAAGTCACCCGACTTTGGAGAAAGGAGTGATCGATTTAATAATAAACTTTTTTCAATTGGATGAGAACAGTCGTATCATGCCGGGTAAAAAGGATTTCGTGTCTGTTAAAATTGATGGGAAGCGCATCCAAATGCAAAAAAGGTTATTATTAATCAATTTGAAAGAACTTTATGAATTGTTTAAAGAAGTCCATCCCGAAGCTAAATGCAGTTTTTCAAAATTTGCGTCACTACGACCTAAATATTGTGTGCTCGCGGGTGCAAGCGGCACGTATTCTGTTTGCGTCTGTACAATTCAAGAAAATGTTAAATTATTGATTGATGGATGTAATTTGAAAAATCTCACAGCTCATTCGCCTAATCCATTTGCAAGTTATCATGACTGTTTAAAATATATGATTTGCGTTGAACCGACACATGATTGTTATTTTGGTACGTGCTCTGACTGTCCTGGTACAGAACATCTAATCGAGGAACTAGAAACAATTTTTGAAGCAAATTACATTGATCAAATCACGTACAGACAGTGGACTCACGTTGACCGATCTACTTTGCAAGTAATGATATCTCAAGTTGATGAATTTATCCATACATTGTCGGCTAGTTTGGAAAAATTACTTCTTCATTCGTTTCTTGTGAAAAAACAAAACGAATTCATGAAAAATAAAAAACAAGATCTGACAGAGAATGACTGCATTGTAGTCTGTGACTTTTCTGAAAATTATGCTTTCGTAGTCCAAAATGCTGCACAAGGCTTCCACTGGAATAATGATCAGGCTACAGTGCATCCATTTGCAATTTATTACAAAGATAATGACGGACATATTCAAGTGAAGAGTCTCGTGATTATATCGGAATGTTTGCACCACGACACCATAGCCGTTTATGTTTTTCAAAAGCAGTTAGTTAATTTAATAAAAGAAGAATTAAATAAAATTTCGAAAATCATATATTTTTCTGATGGGTCGGGGGCGCAATATAAGAACAAAAAAATTTTTGTCAATCTCACACATCACAAAAATGATTTCGGTCTGGCTGCGGAATGGCACTTTTTTCCGACATCACACGGCAAAGGTGCGTGCAATGGATTGGGTGGGACTCTGAAAAGATTAGCTGCAAGAGCTAGTCTTCAAAGAACATCCAATCCAATCCAAACGCCGAAACAATTATTCGAATGGGCAACTGAATCTCTTCCTAATATTACATCAAAATATGTAACCAATGAAGAATATAATAAGGGAGAACGAAAATTACAAGCAAGATTCAAAAAGGCCATGACCGTAAAAGAAACATTGAAATTTCATTGCATTATTCCTATTGGAAAAAACAAAGTTAGAGCCAAATACTTTTCTCTGCAAAGAGAAAAGGATTCCTTCGAAATTAAAGTCATGGGATAGATAGTAGGCATTTCTTGTATACATAGTTGTAAGTTAATAAAAAAACTGTGAATGTTTTAAGCGACTTGTATTTTTTGACATCATAATACTCGATACTATTGATCTCATATTTTTGTGTCTCGAAATATCTTGATTTAACAGTTTTCAATCACTTTGCCATTGTGACATTTATTTTAGTAACTGAAATTATTTTTTATGTCATTATATAATTACTTGCACTAATTTCTATTAATAAGTATAATCAACAAATATTGCGGAGTTAGATTAAAAATGGTTCACATTCACTTAAAAGTGGAAAATGATGTGAGCGTCTAAGATCACTGCCGCACGTGACGCGCGCTGCGTGACTTGCGCTCGGAAATATTTAATTATTTCCGATCCAAGATACATACCACTTTTTTGTGAAATGATTTTTGCAGATAACAGAATAACGAACAAGATAGTATTTATCTCAATCAATTTTGTTTGGGGTAAAGTACTTAAATTCGCATTGAAAAATTAAATTGTTATTAACTGTAATTAGTTAACAATAAACATTATAACTAAAATTAGAGCGGTTAGCTAACGCAATAACGTGTAAATTAAAAGAAAACCGACATCAATCAGATCAGTACAAGTGGAGATAAAAAATATCAAATATGAGAAAAACGGACAAAAACCAGCAAATGGACGAAAATTGTGATGTGAATATTTTGGAAAAAAAAATTTTTCAGCCAAATCCTGAAATACGTGTCGATTAATTTCATTTATATTATTTGTAAACAAAATTTCATCGTATTTGGAGAAGTCGCATTTTTTTTCCTCAAATCCGTGCGGTTTGTAAAAGAATGACCCATATACGCAAATTTTAAGCATGTAATAATTGAAATATATTCTGCACACGTCCTACAGTGTCTTTGCATCACAGCAGATGTAATATTTTCGCGATTCTTCATGTTTTGATCCTATATTATTTCGAATCATTCCGTTTTGCTGGTAAAAAATGATATCAACACAAGTGCTTCCCGCGACTGCGTTATAAAGTTATAATTAGACCCCGGATTATATGCAACTTTTTTTCTTTTCATTAAAAAAATTATAACTCATAATTCAGTTTGAGAGAAACTGTCTTGGAAGCAACTCTGAGAAACTCCAAGCAGTCATGAAAATTTCTAAAAAAAAAGCAAAATAAAATAAAACAGTGGTTGAAATGCTTCAGCAAAAACGTGTTTCAATTGACTGACGAATGGCTTCTCTGCGTCAAATGTGACAAAAAGGTTAGTATATTTATGAAATATGAAATTTATAATACATAGAATATTTATAAACATTACACCTGAAATGATACCTTCAGGTAGGAAGGGCATGACAGTCACTTCCAAAAACTTGTGCCAGTCTTTTGAATCCTACTTTTTTTTAACAAAACCTTATTTCTGAATAAAATGCATTTCGTTTTGATACTAAAATAAAATCGGTATACAGACAGACAGATAGACTGACAGACTGACAGACCGACGGACCGACGTCATTGAGATAACACTTGATTCGGACTCCTGGGGCCCTAAAACGTATATTTCCGTAAAAAAATGGGGAGTCAACTTTTTTGCGATCACAATACCTTCCTTACCATTGGTATGGTGCGGTCGGTAAAAATGCCACTCCTACCTGAAATATTACCTGCATTAGTAAACACATTTTAACACTAAGTATTTTAATTTTTACAGATAACTGTGAGCAGGAAATCTCAAATCACTCAGCATGTCAATACAGCGATGCACCGGGAAGCAGTTGTAACAACCAACAACGGTGCTTCCAGTAGTGACAATGGAGAACCGGTTGATTTCAAGTTTGATTTATGCCAGGCTATGGTGGCTGCAAACTTGCCTTGGAGTTCTTTAGAAAACGTCACGTTTAAAAATTTTCTCCAGAAGTACACTGACTGCAATGTCCCCGATGAGACCACAATTCGGAAAAATTACCTTCAAAAATGTTTCGATGCAAAAATGGCGAAAATCAAACAAGATATTGGCGACAATTATTTGTGGATATCTGTGGACGAGACGACAGATTCCGTGGGCCTCTACATAGCGAATTTAATAGTCGGTATCTTAACGGAAAACGAGCCGGGAAAATCTTACTTAATTGCAAGTCAAGAAATCGAAAAGACAAACAGTACTACTATAGCACAATTTGTTAATTCGGCTTTGTTGCGATTTTGGCCCGGAGGAAATAATAACAAAGTTTTGTTGTTGGTGACTGATGATTGGTGAACATGCTAAAAGCTGGACAAAATCTGAAATTGTTCTATCCCAACTTGATTCATTTGACCTGTACGGCTCATGGATTAAATCGATTGGCTGAAACGATACGGAATAATTTTGATTTAGTCAACACTTTAATTTCGTCAGTCAAGAAAATTTTTGCGCAAAGCTCCACTTCGGGTACAATTGTATCGAGCCAGTCTACCCGATCTTCCGTTACCCCCAGAGCCAATACTGACGAGATGGGGAACTTGGCTGAACGCAGCACTGTTTTATGCAGAACATATGCATGAAATTAAAGAGGTACGCTTATGAATAATTATGAGAACGAAGTGTGATTAGAAAAATGCGGTCATTATTTGAATTCGAATTTTACAGGTGATCTGGCAGCTGGATCCCAACGACGCAAAGGCTATCTCAGAAGCAAGGGCAGTTCTCGAACAACCTCAACTCTTCGCAGATCTCGCATACGTCAAAGCAAATTTTGGTTTCTTGCCGGAAGTTATTACAAAACTGGAGACAAGAGGTCTTTTGCTAAGTGATTCTTTGAATTTGATAAAAACAGTTCAGAACGCGGTAAACATGCTGAAAGGGAGAAACGCTATCATATACCAAGATAAATTAAGTAATGTTTTGGCGAGAAATCCAGGTTTTGAATGTATATCAAAAATTAGTGATATATTGATCGGCGGGGAGGCTACTGAAATTCGTGATGTCAATCCGAGTGTACTTTCTAAATACATGTACGCGCCTATTACCTCGTGCGATGTAGAGCGATCATTTTCGGCATATAAAATGATCTTAATGGACAAAAGGCATAGTTGAGATCCGAAAATGTCGAAAAAATACTTATTATCTACTGCGATGCCAATTATAATAAATAAAATGTATTTCTATATAGCTTAATGTTGTTGTACAATCATTTCAAACCTCTTAGAACCTAAAAAATGTTGCATATTTTTTGCATATTTGCGGAATATTTTTTGCATATTTTTTGCATATTTTTGCATATTCGCATATGTCGTTATAGATCAGTTCTAGAATAAATAAAAGATGTTTTATGATTAGTTTCACATTTTTTTAATGAAAAGAAAAAAAGTTGCATATAATCCGGGGTCTAGTAATATGTATTCGTTTCGCAAATCTAAATGGTTTAAATGTGTTTTCATAAAGATAGGACTTACGGTACTTAATACTTCCACTTAAAGATTACGATTTTTGACAAGTTATTTTGACATTTAATTCCATTGTTGATTCATAGATATTCAATTCAATTCAATTCAATTTATTCAATTCCAATAGATTTAATATAATAATACTAACGGAGTGCAATAACTGAGGTGACAATTGGCCTAGATAGAAAAATAGTCGCACCCTGGTGGTTATTTCTAGAAGTAAAACAGTATAATTGTTAATTCACTGAACTTAGCGATGTAAAATGCGGGAATGCGGGGGAAACTATTCCGATTCAGAGGTGATTGTGAGGTTTGCTTGCGCGAACTGCCATCGCAACCTGAGTCAGCGTATTTCGCTAAAATCGGTAGAATAACGGTCTGTTTCGCTCATTAGATAACAATCGCAGGCCCATTTTCGCTGAAACCGAAGACTGTGTAATCAGATATCCTTAAAGCGCTGGATTTCTTGTTTATAAATAAATCTCACTATTTAAAATACTATATTTTGATTTATTATTGAAATAATTGCTTGATATTGAAATATTGTTGCTGCCGCCTGGTGTACAGAAATTGAACCTTAAAGTTGAATCATAAACGCATTATGTTTGCATAATTATGCTATATCTACGAATCAACAAGGGAAGTAAAAGTCAACTAACCTGTCAAAAATTGTAATCTTTAAGTCGAAGTATTAAGCAAACCGTAAGTCCTATCTTTACGAAAACACATTTAAACCATTTAGTTTTGCGAAACGAATACATATTATCACCACATTTCATTTGTTTCCGGCTGAAAACACCGTTTAAAAAGAACTGATTTTCAGCCTTTCGGGGCCCCAGAATTGGGCCAAACGTGGTTTCCGCGGATTTATTTTGCCATATTCGACCATTTCCTACATGCATCTACAACAATTAGCAAAAAAAATAATTCTCGTGAATCTCCCGTAAACTTCATATCGGCCCACATTTTTATGACACAGGGAAATTTTCAATAGTAATATATTAAGTGCATTAAAAATGATCGAAAATTTTGCACGAAAAGCCGTTGCCCAGAAACTGCATGAGTCCATTTTGATTGTGATTTGACAAAAAGTGCCCGAGACGCGAAGCGTCGAGTGCACTTTTTCAGTCAAATCACAATCAAAATGAACGAATGTAGTTTCTTAAAGGCAACGAGCTTTGAGTACTAAATTTTCAGAGCATTTTTAATGCACGAAATGTATTTAATAGACTATTTCCTGAAAAATACGATTTTTAATCAAGTTGACGTATTATTTAAAATATTAATTATCAATCAGTGTCACTTAATGTGTCAACATGAATCGCTTCGGAAGTTTTTCTTCGAAAGATATATCGAAAAATATCGAGAAAAATTCATCCGAAAATACAAGAAAGAGTAAAGAGTTCGTTTGGAGACAATTTATGACATTCTGTGATGAAAGAAAATACGAGTTAGATCAAAAAACTTCAGATGCTTTCTTGGCAGAAATGCTCAAAGACTGGGCATATAACATGAGGAAGCAAAATGGAGACGACTATAAAGAAATGACAGTCAAGACAATATGGAATACAACAGCTAAAATATTAATGGACAAATATTATAAACAATATGGGCGCAAGATTGATCCGTTTCAAGCAATAGAATACAAAGAAGCGAGGGAGGCACGAAATTAAAAAAGAAAGGAGTTACAAGTGATGCCTTCAAAACGCAAGCAGAGTTCAGCCTCCCTAACTCATGATGAATTTAAAAAACTTGTAAATTTTTGCGATGAGGATACCCCAGACGGTCTCCAGAAAAAGGTTTTTTATATGCTGTCATATGAATTAGCTTGGAGGGGAGGTGAAGGAGTTAAGTGCTTACTAAATTATTTTCATGAAGAATTGGATAATTTGGGAAACAAAACCAAAAGGATTGAATATAACCCAATTTTTGAAAAAACTGCACAAGGGGGAAGTAAACGCTGTGCCGAATCAAAATGGTTAATTCCTAATGAAACTAATCTGAATTTGTGTCCTGTAAGATTATATAGTAAGTTTATAGAAAAACGACAACATGTAAAAAGCAACCGTTTTTTCTTAACAGCAAATCCATATTGGCAAGTAAATAATAATTGGTATAAGGATGCCCCAGTTGGCAGAAACGAAATTTCAAAGTGGACTCTAAATACTGCAAAACAAATTGGTCTCAATACTGTAACAACAAAAATTACGAATCACTCACTACGATCATCAGCTGTATCTAATTTAGCCAAGGAGGGAGTAGGTGAACAACAGTTGCTTAAAAACCTTACCTTCAATTGGATAAAGAACATCACCAACAGATAATTAAGAAAATGAGAGGCGAAGGCTATTTAGAGGAGGACAGCAATAAGGCAGTTGATTATTCAGAGTCTTTGTCTAATCAAGAAACACACAACACAATACAAGCAACTGCATCTACATCAAAAAAATAATTCCACAATTTATAATAATTGCGTTTTTAATTGTACTAATGTAAATGGTTCCAATTTTAGTAATATGTTAGATTAATTAAAAACCTTATTGTTAGTTCTGGAAATAGTCGCATAAATTATTCTCAATACTTTCCAGATTCTTTTAAAAGAAAAACTTTCGAATCGATTAATTTTGAAAGATTGAGAGAAATTGATTGATACCTGACATGTGACGTCACAACAGTGCAATTTTCGCTGTAATTTTTCGTAGAATTTTCACCTACTATGCAATTTTCGCTGAAATTTAATTGTGAAATGAAAATGAATTCTCGTAAAATGATTGGTAGACATTTTTTGAAGGAAATAGTCTTTTAAATTTTTGGAAATTCGTTGTTTTTATAAAATCTTTCAATTTGAAGCTTCTAACGAGTGTTTCCAATCCCAGATTAAGTATGAAGTAAAATTTCGAGTTTAGAAAAGCCTGAAAATTTGGTTTGGTCGCGTAGCGCGGAGCGGCCAAACCAAATTTTCAGGCTTTTCTAAACTCGAAATTTTACTTCATGCGCCACGCGTATACAACACTGATTTAAAGTGATATTTAAAATACACTACTTGTGTTTGTTCTCATGTTAATTGATTTTACAAATGTTTATTTAATTGGAAACGTCTAGAGCAATTTGTTTGTTTTGAATTTGAAAAAGTATATTTAAAAAAAGAAAATCCCTTGAATATAATTTTATCGGGTCCTCAAATGTCTTATAAATTATAGTTTTACTCTCAATTGAAATTACTTTAGAATAACAAAAAATACATTTTAAACTGCAATTAATTCACCTCTGAATTATTAAAAATAAATCCACAAAAGTAGGAAATGTGAGTAAAGTTAAAAAAACTGCATATTATGTTCTCATGTAATGACGTCTATGAGATGTCAATTATTTTAAAATAACAAAGTCGATTTCGATGCGTCATACATGTCACAAATATCGTTCGAGGTTTGTAAAGTGTGAAAGTTCAAAATAGAAAAACTCATTTACATTTTTATTTATATACACATTTTTATGATCTTTCTTTTAAATTTTCGGAAATTCGTTATTTTTATAAAATCATTCAATTTGAAGCTTCTAACGAGTGTTTCCAATCCCAGATTAAGTATGAAGTAAAATTTCGAGTTTAGAAAAGCCTGAAAATTTGGTTTGGTCGCGTAGCGCGAAGCGCGGAGCGGCCAAACCAAATTTTCAGGCTTTTCTAAACTCGAAATTTTACTTCATGCGCCACGCGTATACAACACTGATTTAAAGTGAAATTTAAAATATACGACTTGTGTTTGTTTTCGTGTTAATTGATTTTACAAATGTTTATTTAATTAAAAACGTCTAAAGCAATTTGTTTTAGAATTTGTCGAAATATACTCAAAAGAAAAAATCCCTTAAATATAATTTTAAATAGAAAGTTAAGGGGTTAAATGTCAATTATCAGAAATTAATTCGAAATTTCCTTAGGAAACAAATAATGGGATTATTAACAGAAATTCAACTCGTAATTTTTATAATTTTTTTGATCTGAAATTCAACTCGTAAATTGTGTCGCCTGTTTCCAAAAACCCCCAAATCCACTGGAAAATATGGAATTTAAAAATTTATGGAAATAGGCGACTCAATTGCTCTCATGTTAACTAACTGAAAAAATATTTATTTCGATTAATCTGACCGTTTGTACTGTGCGATCGTTAAAAACATAATTTAGAGTAGGCTTTGAATTTAAATTAGATTGGCACTACTGACTGCTTACACATAGTTTACCATAACCTCAAATTTATACTATCCATCAATTAGCATTCTGGGCAACTGCACAAAAAAAAAACTCTGAATCATAATTTAAACGATCCCACTGTAGCAATTTGTTTTGGAATACGTAAAAGTAAACTTAAAAGAAAAAATCCCTTAAATATAATTTAAAATCGTAAGTTAAGGGGTTAAATGTCATTTATGAGAAATCAATTCGAAATTACCTTAGGAAACAGACAATGTGATTTTTAACAGAAATTCAACTCGTCATTTTTGTTATAATTTGATCTTAAATTTAACTCGTAAATTGTGTCGAATGTTTCCAAAAACCCCTAATTCCATTGAAAAACAATGGATTTAGAAGTTTTTGGAAATAGGCGACTCAATTGTTCTCATGTTAACTAACTGAAAAAATGTTTATTTCGATTATTCCGAACGTTTTTAAAATGCGTTTGTTAAAAACATGATTTAGAGTAGGCTTTGAATTTAAATTACATTGGCACTACTGACTGTTTACACATAGTTTACCATAACCTCAAATTTATACTATCCATCAATTAGCATTCTGGGCAACTGCACAAAAAAAAGCCGCCAACTCTGAATCATAATTTAAACGATCCCACTGTAGCAATTTGTTTTGTAATACGTAAAAGTAAACTTAAGAGAAAAAATCCCTTAAATATAATTTGAAAAGTAAGTTAAGGGGTTAAATGTCATTTATGAGAAATCAATTCGAAATTTCCTTAGGAAACAGACAATGTGATTTTTAACAGAAATTCAACTCGTCATTTTTGTTATTATTTGATCTTAAATTTAACTCGTAAATTGTGTCGCCTGTTTCCAAAAACCCCTAATTCCATTGAAAAACAATGGCTTTAGGAGTTTTTAGAAATAGGCTACTCAATTGTTCTCATGTTAACTAACTGAAAAAATGTTTATTTCGATTAATCCGAACGTTTGTAAAATGCGTTTGTTAAAAACATGATTTAGAGTAGGCTTTGAATTTAAATTAGATTGGCACTACTGACTGTTTACACATAGCTTACCATAACCTCAAATTTATTTTATCGATCTATGATTCAGAGTAGGCGGCATTTTTTTTCTGCAGTTGCCCAGAATGCTAATTTCAGGACAACTGCAGAAAAAAAATGCCGCCTACTCTGAATCATAATTTAAACGATCGCACTGTAGCAATTTGTTTTGAAATACGTAAAAGTATAATTAAGAGAAAAAATCCCTAAAATATAATTTGAAATCGTAAGTTAAGGGGTTAAATGTCATTTATCAGAAATCAATTCGAAATTTCCTTAGGAAACCGATAATGTGATTTTCAATAGAAATTCAACTTGTAAATTTTTCATAATTACTCTGGTAATGTCATTTCAAACTGAAGGTAAATCAGAGATCTGAAATGTTTAAAGTTACAATCAAAATTTTTGGTGCAACTGGCACGCAGTGTTTTCTTTTTTCATCTTAAATTAATACACCCCGCTGAGCAAAAACCAAACAAATAACGTTATATCAACATTGTAGCAACATTAAACGTTATTTTAATGATTAAAAAACCTTACTTAAATGTGTTTGTTCACATTTAAAAGGTAGGATTTGTAATTATATCCCACTGAGCAAAAAACAAACAAATATCGTTTTATCAACACTGTAACAACATTAAACGTTGATGGAACATTAATTAAATGTGTTTGCTCAGTGGGATGTAATGTGGAAATTAATTTATTTTCTTTTAAAAGGTAGGTTTTATAATTATGTGATGTAGAAATTAATTTATTCTATTTTAAAAGGTAGGTTTTATAATTATGTAACGTGGAAATTAATGTATCCTTTCTTAAAAGGTAGGTTTTTAATTATACGTCATGCGATTTCGTTTGATTTATTAGTAATTACGTTTTTTTTTGTTTCAACAGCAATAGCCCCTTTTAAACTGGAAATGTATGTTAAAATCACTTTTCTTAATCACATTTCTTTTGCGGATTGTTTCATTGTTTATACAAAAACGAAACAAAACAATCACCTCGCATTGAAATTCCTTATCTTCACACAGCACTTACTTGTATTTTAAAAAGTACGCACCAACCGAAACGATTCGCATTCCCTAAATTTCGTACACGGTTTTCGTTTAGTAAAAAATTATTTATTATCTACAAATTTCATCCTTAACAGGTTTTTAATTTAGCTATGTACAAATTCCACTTATACCGTCAATGACAGATAATTAGAAGTGCAACTGAGTGGTAAATATCCGAAATTATGCAATCCAATGTACAGTTGCGAGAGAAAAAAACTAGTACAGCAAAATATTTAGCTTTGTGAACTGGACTCACTTTGGTTTTTCAAATTGTTAATCAAATTGACAAATCTGAGGAAATGTCAAACGAAATTTAATTAACGACGACCTGCCTCAACTGGCTGGAACGCAAAAAGCGCTAATAACGACCCTTTTAGAGACATTACTAATGCATGTCAACAAAAGCACAGTCTTGTTGGCCAAGAAAAAAAAATTGTTAACCTGTACAGTTGGCGCAACCCAAATCTGAACGCCAAAATTTAGTGGTGTAATTTACACTTTGCATCATAGTCGTTCGTCGCAACTAAATTTGAAAGCTTTCAAACATTATTGTCAAATAACTTTTCATAAATGCCTCAGCATTTAACTGAAGCTAATCTTGTAACAAATTGTGTTTGTAGTTTTATATTCTATTAATTGTTTTGTTGCACATTTAATATAGATAAGACCGATTCGTCAAAACGGCAATAATAAAAGTAATGAACCACACATCTCGAAGGTCGTAAGTCCGCAATCGTCTTTCTAGACATTCAGAAAGCCTTCGACTACGTCTGGCACTGCGGGCTTCTGTTTAAATGTCACTCCCTAAATATCCCACCCCACCTCATTAGACTTATAGACAACCTCCTACCAAAGAGATCCCTTCAGGTTAGAATCAAAAATTCCTTCTCTAATACCTTCACTCCAAAGCAAGGGCTGCCGCAAGGTTCCCCTTTATCCCCACTCCTATACAATATCTTTGTTTATGACCTATATGATCCCAACTCAAATTACTTCAATAAATCTACCTATCCCTTATTATATGCTGATGACACCGCCCTAATTTCCCATGCACCAACCCTCCTAAAAGCACTAAGCACTCTGCAGGGCTTGATCGACACAATACAATTGTGGTTCGCCAAATGGAGAATCACAATAAATCCACATAAATCACAATTATGCATCCCTTACCATCACCACCATCCTTGCACCCACAACGTCACAATAAATAATAACCCAATATCGCCCTCCTCTACATGTAAATATCTCGGTATTACATTCGATACAAAATTCACCTTTAAAACCCACTCCCAGAACCTCAAGGCAAAAGTCAGGTCGAGGGCTCGGCACTTCAGAATCTTAACCTACCGCAATCACGGTATCACAACAAAAACTGCAGTGCATATCTATAAAATTATATGCCGTCCTCTACTCGACTATTCTGCCATCCTTTTCTTTAACCCCCGTCCTGCTGTCCTAAATAACCTCCAAGTTGCCGAAAGATCAGCCCTTAGAGTGCTTACCAAAATTAGACACCCCCAAAACCCACTTCACAACCCGTCAAACCAACTCCTCTATGAAAAATGCAACATTATCCCAATTGATAACCGCCTGAAACTCCTGGCAAATAAATTCGCCCTAAACCCATTTATTCAGAATATCATCCACAACCTATACATTCCACGCAACCCCAACATAACCCCTAAATGTAGATATCCAGAAATCACCATTCATCAATTCATCTCATCGACAATGACCATGACGATTAATCATTCAATATCATACACAAACCTGTATCATTCACTTTCTTATATCATAAAAAAAATTTAAAAAAATAATATATATATATATATATATATATATATATATATATATATATATATATATATATATATATATATATATATATATATATATGTTAAAACGTAGATTTTCGCGGGCGTAACATGTATCACTGTTTCTTCGGGTTTGGTCCCGCGTATTTTCTTGGCTCTGGTCCATTTTATTTTTAATTCGACGTTTCGATGACTGCGACGTCATCGAAACGTCGAATTAAAAATAAAATGGACCAGAGCCAAGAAAATACGCGGGACCAAACCTGAAGAAACAGTGATACATATATATATATATATATATATATATATATATATTATGACTAAATAAAATACATTAAATAAATAATAACAGGCCGAAAGACCATTGGTCGATAGCCGATTTGCGGAAATATGTAAAATATATATGAGGTATTATAATATTTGTTAATGTATTTTTGTATATATTTCTGTAAATAAAGATGTTTATATATATATAAAAGTAATGTATTTATGCTTTCAATATTTTCCCCTCTCTTTGTAATACCACTGACCAAAGCCAGAATTACAGGAATGAATTTCAGTAACAAATACCATGACAACCAAAGAGCGTTCACATTTCTGCTGCGTCGACTGTACATGACAGGTTTGTTTTACAAGAAAAATAATTCGAGATTTTAGAAGTGGCCAAACCTCCCCGCTGTACTAGTTTTTTTCTCTTGCAACTGTACCATCGGTGGAAATAAAATGTTGGGACACGTACAATTTGTATAGTGTGTATCAAACTTTGGACTTGTCAGTTAATTGTCATTTGATGTGTCAAAACGGAATGAAAATCTCTTTCTTTTGCTCTCATTTACATAATTTTATTGTCACTCCATATTATAACCTTTATTTAAGAAAAATAACCTAACCGGTATAAATTTGGTTATGTTTGATATTACCCAATTTACGATTTGTCCCAACATTTTATGTCCACCGATGCTACAATTTCAGAAAATTGCACCCTCTGCTTTAATTTTACTCAATCTCCGTCAATGCTATACAGTATTATATCGCTTTGTTTCTTTCTTGCGTTCGCGAATTAGTTCACCGTTGGACCCACAGCGACATCGGTGGGTCCAACGGTGAACTAACATGAATTGACTGTAACGCGTAAAGTATTTACAGATGCACTTCTACATGATTCGTCGTTCAACGCTTAATTACATAATTTCGCCTTATTAATAGAAGTTAATAAAGGATCTTAAAATATTCTATCATGTTTAATCAAGTCTTTAAACAATCTATTGATTAACTGTATGTTTTTGAGTTTACGTGAAGTGATTGTTACACTAAAAAGGACTGTTATTCCTTACTTCACTTTTTATTTGTATCGTTAGATGTAAATTTCGAGACACAAAGTGCTCATTATCAATAACAAACTGTTTGTTATTGATAATGAGCACTTTGTGTCTTGAAATGTACATTTAACGATACAAATAAAAAGTGAAGCAAGGAATAACAGTCTTTTTTAGTGTAATCTATTGATTATTAAGGAATAATAGTAGTAAAAAACTGTATTAATTAATACTCATTGTTAGAAAAGCTCATAATAAGTAGACAGTAAAAAGGCTGTAGCCAGAAAAAAAAATCGGGGGAGGTATATACAAATCTCGGGGGGGGAGGGGGGCGTTTAATAGTAAACATTTTCTTTTTGACCATACGGAGCAGCTTTAACCAGGGTTGTTATGTTTAAAACACTTTGTTTTAAAACAGTGTTTTAAACATGTTTAAAAATAGCCGTCGTGTTTTAAACGGTTTTGTTTTAAACATGTTTTAAATCTTAAATTTGTTTAAAACATGTTTTAAACGTTACATTTATTTAAAACGTGTTTAATTATTTTAAATTTGTTAAATTATATTTTTTAGCTAAATCGCTAAACATGTTTTAAATCTTAAATTGGTTTAAAACATGTTTTAAACGTTACATTTATTGAAAACGTGTTTTATTATTTTAAATTTGCTAAATTATATTTTTTAGCTAAATCGTTACAGATATTTCAAATTACATTATTAAACACAACATTTTATTACAAGAAAATATAAAATATGTGTGCATAAATGTGATTTTTAAATACAGGGAATTCTTCTTTCAGGTATACATATGCATACACTGTAAATATTTTTAAATATTTTAATTTTAATTTTTAGAAGAGGGTTTTCCACTCCCAGACTAAGCATGAAGTAAAATTTCGAGTTTAGAAAAGCCTAAGAATTTGGATTGGCCGCGTAGCGAAGCGGAGCGGCCAATCCAAATTAGGCTTTTCTAAACTCGAAATTTTACTTCATGCGCTACACGTATAAAACACTAAAATATCGTAAAGCTTAAAATATACGGCTTTAGTAATCCAATATGTAGATGTGAATAAAACGTGAGTCAAATTTTGCGTTAAACAAATTGTTGAAAACAGTGATTATAGGCAACCCAATAACTCTAACGTATATTAGGTTGCCTATAATCGTTGTTGTATGTCTGGGTTTCTTTAACTTCACTGTAAATCAGTGATTTTAAGCGTGGCGCATGAAGTAAAATTTCGAGTTTAGAAAAGCCTAATTTGGATTGGCCGCTCCGCTTCGCTACGCGGCCAATCCAAATTCTTAGGCTTTTCTAAACTCGAAATTTTACTTCATGCTTAGCCTGGGAGTGGAAAACACTCGTTAAAAGCCTCAAATTAACCGGTTTTCAACAACGAATTCCCGCAAATTTAAAAAACGCTGCAATTATCGGGATATGTATACTCAATAAAAAAATGCCCTTTATGTTCTGTTTTAAACACGTTTTAAACAGTTTTTTAAGTGTTAATGTTTCAAACGCTTCTTCAATGAAAAAAACATTGTATTAAAAAAACTGTTTGTTTTAATTAAAATGAAAAAAAAAAAATTAACAACCCAGGCTTTAACATAGTAAAATTTAACATTTTGAAAATTTCGTGGGGGCCCTGGCTAGGGCCTTGGACAGTGAAATAAATGCCACTAATCTGTCTATTGTAAACTTATTTGCATTGATTTATAACAGAATAATAATTTAATAAAAGAGAATAATAATTAAATTAAAGGTAACAATTATTTAATAAAAGAGAACAATAATTTTAGAAATAGAAAAAAAAAACGAGCATTTGTAAAAATTATTAGAGTAATGGGCTCGTTCATCAGACAACAGTTGAGAGTTTACTGAAAACTGTTGGGGAATTCTCTGAAGACCGGACTGTGGATTGTGAACGTGTTTGGACTTCTGCAATCATACAAAATAGACCGATTGGTGATCATCAGGGATTTGCCCACCTCAGTAATACTGGACTACCTAGACAAGGTGGGATGGTTAAACTGAGGATGGGTAACCCGTAGTGGGAGGCAGCACAATTGGCCAAATGAGGTCTAAGTGCAGTGTAGCAATGATATGATATTATACCAGATACCAGACGGATTGGTGTTGACGGGTTAAAGTTTTCAAAATGGCCGAGTACCGTTCATTAGATACCAACATGCATCACAAACGAATCCAAACATGTCGAATGTTGAACATTTTGATGAACGGGCCCAATAAAACAACTTTGTAAAGAAATGCTTTCATTTTTAATCCTTGTAATATATCTTAGAATGAGTATTATTAAACATCTATTAACACGGCTTAATTATTATTATTATTTTTTATTGATAAGTACGAAATAAAATAATGATACGAACATGTATTTTTCTCAACATCGAACATTTTTTGTTTGTTTAAAAAAATATTTTTTGTGTCTAATTTTTTTTCTTCAGTGCACATTTATGTACGAGTAATAGGCCTAAAATTTTGCGCTTTTCCTTGTTTTTTTTTGATAAATTGACTGAAACAATACACACTAATGGTACTTAGACCGAATTCTATTTTAACAAACTGTCATTCATTTTCAATAAGAAAACCCTAAAGTTCATCATATATGGAGTGTCCTGTTTAAAACAACAAAGTTGTATGGCGGCCGGGAATTATGGGACACCCTGTATATACGAACATAATTTTATGTTGTGATCAAAATGATTTCATGCAACTTAAATCTGAAATATTTTTACGTATATGTTTAATTAATTTCTCACTTGACCCGTGGTGAAACATTTTTTAATCAAATTCTGGATATTTAATTAAAACACTTGGTTTGTTTCACTAATTTAATTAATTAATTAATTAGTGAAACAAACCAAGTGTTTTAATTAAATATCCAGAATTATTTTTACGTATTTTTAATATTATGGGAACTGTTTAGCTTTTCGTCTCTGAAACACCTTGTATATTTACCACTCTAGTTAACTACAGTAGAACCTCGTTATACCGGGATGGCTTTTGGCTATACCTAGCACGATATAAGGAAAACACGGTATATCCGAATATATGTAATTTGTATAATAGTCACATACACAAACGCGCATATATATATATATATATATATAGAATAAATCTATTTTGAATAACTGGCAACACTGTTCAGAATACATCTAATTTGAATAATTGGTATCACTGTATACAACAAATGTATTTTGAATAATTGGTAACACCACACTGAGCAAATCCATTTAAGTAATGTTTCATCAACATTAAAACAACTTTTAATTTTATATATATATATATATATATATATATATATATATATATATATATGTATATATATATATATATATATATACATTAAACATATTATATATATATATATATATATATATATACATTAAACATATTATATATATATATATATATATTTATATTAAACATATTATAATATATATATATTTATATATATATATCAGGGCGGTACGTAGTAAATTGTTAAAATTAACATCTTTAAAAAAAAAAAGAAACCTGAAAAATGACCCCGATATATCCGAATCACGGTATCTCGAGGCCCGGTATAGCGAGGTTCTACTGTATTTAGGTCCAGTTGCACCAAACACGTTAAACTGGTTCAACTCTGAACTTGAGTTCAAAGTGACATTGGAATCATAGGAACTGTCGTCTTGAACTTAAGTTCAGCTCGAACCTGAGTTTAACATTTCTGGTGCAACTGAGCCTAAAACAAAAAAGAGTCTCGTCAATAGATGGCGCTATTCTCATCAAGTGTGATTGGAAGTGTGATTAAATTAATCTGTCATTACTTTTTTTACTGCTCTGAGTCTTTTTTCAAGAATTACACAATTTGCCACTTTAATTGAAGTTTGACGAATAAAAGCACTAATAACCTTTTCTTCACACGTTTATTTGAATTAATAAATGTACATACATATCGGACACAAAGTGACCATTATCAATGGATTAACAATGTTTTAACAATGAAATATTTTTACGTATATGTTTAAATTTCTCACTTAACCCGCGGTAAAACATTATTGAATCTAATTATGGATATTTAATTAAAACACTTGGTTTGTTTCACTAATTTAATTAATTAATTAGTGAAACAAACCAAGTGTTTTAATTAAATATCCAGAATTATTTTTACGTATTTTTAATATTATGTTAACTGTTTAGCTTTTCGTCTCTGAAACACCTTGTAAATTTACCACTCTAGTTAACTATTAAGAGCCAGTTGCAGTTAATCCATTGATAATGGTAATGGTATCAATGGATTAACAATGTTAACCCATTCATAATGGTTACTTTATGTCCGAAATGTATGTACATTAAATACATTTAGGACACAAACTTACCATTATCAATGGATTAACAGTGTTATCCATTGATAATGGTAAGTTTGTGTCCTAAATGTATTTAATGTACATACATTTCGGACACAAAGTAACCATTATGAAATGTATGTACATTTAGTAATTCAAATAAACGTGTGTTATGAGTTGATTGCTTGAGTTACGTGAAGATCATATTAATTTGACGAATAAAAGCACAAGGTTATTAGTGCTTTTATTCGTCAAATTAATTTGATCTTCACGTAACTCAAGCAATCAACTCATAATTGAAGTTATTCTTCATTCAAACTCGTCAAAACCGGTCAAATTGATCTATTTTGTATGGGTCTGAACACTATTTTGAAAAAAATTGAACACTGTTCAGAATGAATCTACTTTGAATAGTTGGCAAAACTGTTCAGAATAAATCTATTTTGAATAACTGGCAATACTGTTCAGAATACATCTAATTTGAATAATTGGTATCACTGTATACAACAAATGTATTTTGAATAATTGGTAACACCACACTGTGCAAATCCATTTAAGTAATGTTTCATCAACATTAAAACAACGTTTAATGTTGCTACAATGTTGATATAACGTTATTTGTTTGTTTTTTGCTCAGTGGGACTGTTCACAATAAATCAATTTTGAATAATTGGCAAAACTGTTCAGAATAAATCTATTTTGAATAATTGCCAAAATAGTTCATAAGAAATTAATCTAACGAGGGTCTATAACAGAGACAGCTCGCAGCCTAATTTCAGGGTAGGCCACAGCGCCAAGGCACACAAACTTTAAGGTTAGGATAGCGGTTTATAAATATAAGGAATTGTACAACAAAGTCACCTTTCAATAACGGATACATATTACCTTGGGTCTCTGGCCTATCCTGAAGTTAGGCTGCGAGCCGACGCTGGTCTATAAACTGTCGGCATCTCGGTTACTTTAAAAACATAGTACATCAACGCCGGCTCGCAGCCTAACTTCAGGGTAGGCTAGAGACCCAAGGTAATATGTATCCGTTATTGAAAGGTGACTTTTTTGTGCAATTCCTTGTATTTATAAAGCGCGATCCTAACCTCAAAGTTTGTGTGCCTTGGCGCTGTGGACTACCCTGAAGTTAGGCTGCGAGCCGTCGCTGAATTACATATCTAAAGCTTGCATTACACGACACTATTTTCTATCATGGTGTAATACATAGAATATGATCAAACCGAATAGAACATGTCCTATTTCCATTATACAAAATTGTACAAGATTCGCGTTTGGTCATATTTTGTGTATTACACCATGATAGAAAATAGTATACTATTTTCTTGTACAAGAAAATAATGTCGTCTTATATAAGCTTTAGTTTAAGGCATACGATTCGGTGAATCGCGGAAACGTCAAATAAATTAAATTATATGTCTAATTTCGACATATGTTTCTGAAGTCAGAACCTACTGGGATGTCCACAGACCAGCGACGGCTCGCAGCCTAACTTCAGGGTAGGCCAGAGACCCAAGGTAATATGTATCCTTTATTGAAAGGTGACTTTGTCGTGCAATTCCTTGTATTTATAAAGTGCGATCCCAACCTCAAATTTTGTGTGCCTTCGCGCTGTGGCCTACCCTGAAGTTAGGCTGCGAGCCACCGCTGTTATAAGCAGCCTAACTTCAGGGTAGGCCAGAGACCCAAGGTAATATGTATCCTTTATTGAAAGGTGACTTTTTCGTGCAATTCCTTGTATTTATAAAGTGCGATCCCAACCTCAAATTTTGTGTGCCTTCGCGCTGTGGCCTACCCTGAAGTTAGACTGCGAGCCACCGCTGTTATAGACACTCGTTATTTTAACTGGCAGCACCATTCAGAATAAATCAATTTGGAATGATTGGCAAAACTATTATATATATCTATTTTGTATCATTCGCAAAACCATTTCGAATAAATAAATCTATTTTGAATAATTGGCAGCATTGCTCAGAATAAATATATTTTTAATAGTTGGCAACACTGTTCAGAATAGATCAATTTGGTCGATAATACAAGAAAAAAATCTATTTTGAATCAGTCGCAAAACCCTTTAGAATAAATAAATCTATTTTTAATAATTGGCAGCATTGTTCAGAATAAATCTATTTTTAATAGTTGGCAACACTGTTCAGAATAGATCAATTTGACCGATAATACAAGATCTATTTAATGTTAGATCTAGTCGATTTTCAATAGCGACAAAACTACAGGGTGTCCCATTAGATCTCAGTTATTGTTGATTATAGAAAAAAAGTTTCTGCGCCAAAGTTGCTATCTTTCTAGGATTTTAAGAAAATCATGTTGCGTCTACGGTAATAAAATATTTATAAAATCGATAGAGAATTAAATTTTGAGTCGAATGATGCTAAAAACAGTATATGGTTCTATTACAAATATAACATTACACTTTATTCGTAATTGTTATCCTTTAGAAATACATACCGTTCGTTTATTTTTATCGTGCTCACCATTGGGATCTCGTAAACCAATGATGATACGAAGTTAGTCAAATTAGGCAAAAGTTTCAGTATTTGATACTGAGGAAGAATATGTCGACGAATTTTAGCTAACATCATTTGTTTTAAAAATATGGCAAAAATTGTAAAATGGAAAATAATTTATTTCTATTGTAACTTTATTATTTAATGCAATACAGATCTGTAACTTGCTGTGTACTATGAACGTCATCAGAGAAACACACAGGAATTAACTGATTTTATACAGGGTATCCTATTTCCTAGATACAACACCTATTTTTAGTTTTACTTTTGGCGGCCATATTTGATTTTTGTACAGTTGAAAAGAACAAGAATAATTGCATAAATCCAATATGGCCGAGTTGATAAAACAAAATCTGTCATATTCTATTAAATTGTTTTAACTAATTGACATGTGGCACATGATTTCGCACTGTTTTTTCTTGATCTTTTTCTTTCAAAAATCCAATATGGCCGCTACATGAAAAATTTAAAATAGGTGTTTTATCTAGAAAATGGGACACCCTGTATAAATTCTGTTCATTCCTGTGTATTTCTCTGAAGGCTTTTATGGTACACAGAAAATTACAGATCTCGATGGCATTAAATAACAAAGTTATAATAAAAATAAATTATCATCAATTTTTGTATTTTTCGCCATATTTTCAAAACAAATGATGATAGCTGAAATTTGTTTACATATTATTACTCAATATCAAGTATTGAAATTTTTGTCTAATTTGACCAATGGTGAGCACGATAAGAAAAAAAGGAACGGTATATTTGCCTATCTGCAAGAAAAAAAAACCACGAGCCGCCACTGCTGTATACAGGCGCGCACCCAGGGCCGTGGGCATGAGCCCCCCCAAGACTAACTAAATTGTAGTATGTCAATGTATATGTTGCGGACAAAACACGAAATACGGACTAAACGCGTTTTGTCTAGACGAAATGCGAATTGTCCAATGTTTTTAGACAATAGCCGAATAAAATTGCATTCGTCTGTCATTTCGCACATTGTCTAGACCCTGGGTCTCCAAACAATCTTCTTCGCGGGCCACAAATACAATTCTACATAATAAAGTTCGCCAAGATCCGATTAATTTTATAAAATTATGAAAAATTCAAGGAACAATTGTTACAATATTTCAAAATATGACATTTACAAAAAAAAAATACAGACAATCGCGGGCCGGATTCATGCAAGTCGCGGGCCGGATTTGGCACGCGGGCCGTAGTTTGGAGACCACTGGTCTAGACGAAATGCGTTGTGTCTAAGGGCTATTAGACAAAATGCGTTGCAAGATTTTACATTGAAAAAAAAAACATAATTTTGTTTCCTAAACAAAGTGACAAATTATTTATAAGGAATATATTTTGAACTTCACTTGAAATCGGTGATTTATACGCGTGGCGCATAAAGTAAAATTTCGAGTTTAGAAAAGCCCAGAAAATTTGTCTCGGGTCGCTGCGCGACCCTCGACCAATTTTCACGGGGCTTTTCTAAACTCGAAATTTTACTTCATGCTTAGTCTGGGAGTAGAAATACTCATTAAATTTTGAAAAACACAAGACATTCTCCCGCTTTTTTTCCGAAATCATAAAATAAATCGATCAAACAAAACAAAACAAAAAAAGTACTAGAAAACATCACTTTCTTTAATAATCAAATTGACAAATTATTTATAAGGAGTATTATTTAAACTTTACTTGTTATCAGTGTTATATACGCGTGACGCATGAAGTAAAATTTCGAGTTTAGAAAAGCCTGAAAATTTGGATTTACCGGGGCGCGACTCGCTTCGCTCGCGCGCCCCGGCAAATCCAAATTTTCAGGCTTTTCTAAACTCGAAATTTTACTTCATGCTTAACCCGGGAGTGGAAACACTCGTTAAAAGTTCAAAATTGAACGCTTTTATAAGAAACCTTGCACAAAAAATCTACTTTTTATAAATTTCACTTCAAATAATATCAAACCAAACTGGATTATTTAATAACGAATCACTTTTAGTTATGAGAAGTAGATTTTTGTATACAAGGTAATTTTAAAAGCGTTCAATTTGAAACTTCAAATGAGTATTTCCACTCCCAGACTAAGCATGAAGAAAAATTTCGAGTTTAGAAAAGCCTGAAAATTTGGATTTGCCGGGGCGCGCGAGCGAAGCGAGTCGCGCCCCGGCAAATCCAAATTTTCAGGCTTTTCTAAACTCGAAATTTTACTTCATGCGCCACGCGTGTAAAACACTGATTTAAAGTGGAGTTTAAAATATACTCCTTATAAATAATTTGTCAATTTGATTATAAAACAAAGTAATGTTTTCTAGTACTAGTTTTGTTTATATTCCCCCATTTTTAACGCAATTATAAGACTTTAATTTTAAGTTCAATTGTTGTTAGTTTAAATCACTTTGAGTTTGAAAATGACAAGTTAAAGTTGTCGAAACTATAGTCACTTAATAAAGTCTTAGTTATACAAAGTTAAAATCGTGTTTCAATTCTGTGGTTTTAAGCAAAAACCAGTTGTCTCTATTTTAGTCAAATTAAGTTAAGTACGGACTTAAATACATATTCGTCTACATTTTTATTTTCTGACCTCGATACAATGTTATCTGACAGTTTTCGCATAATTTGGATAAAACCTAACCAGTGAGGTGTCATTTTTGAGAAAAAATCAGTTATGTGGTATTTTTTGCGAAAAAACAGTTATGTTTCATTTAGATGCACGTTAAACTAAAAACAGACATTTTTACAAGTTAAACATGAATTTAATGCTTTTTGTAAAATATAAATGATATGAGACAGATATTTAGAGCTATTTTAAGGTACTTAAGAAGTTGACTTGTAAAACTTTAAACGCAAATAATTCGAAATGATGAAAAAGTGACTTAACCGGTTGTTCCTCAAAACCACAGAATTGTTTGTTTTGTTTTGTTTGATCGATTTATTTTATGATTTTGGAAAAAAAAACGGGAGAATGTCTCGTATTTTTCAAAATTTAATCCCAACATTTAGCTCATCTAGTTTTATCGGTTTAATATTGTTTTTTTATTTACATAAAAAACAAAAAAATAATATTTTCTTACAAACAAATTTCTTAACAATAAAACACTTTGAACTTTGTTTGTATAGCACTTATTTATTTTTCGTTTTAAACAAAGTTTAAAGTGTTTTATTGTTAAATTAACATGTATAACGAAGTAGAAGCCTCCACAATACAAAATTGTTCATTTGTTTTTATTTCTCTATTATTTTGCGAGCGTCAAAATAAAGCACAATATTCTTATATTTTTATTAATTTCGACTAAGGTTGAGCTTCTGGTATAACAACTTTACAAATTTAACATTTTTATGACACTTAGCATGTTGGGACTTGTCTAAACTCGTGCGGACAAAACGCGATTTGTCTAGACCAGTGGTCTCCAAACTACGGCCCGCGACTTGCATGAATCCGGCCCGCGATTGTTTGTAATTTTTTTTGTAAATGTCATATTTTGAAATATTGTAACAATTGTTCCTTAAATTTTTCATAATTTTATAAAATTAATCGGATCTTGGCCGACTTTATTATGTAGAATTGTATTTGTGGCCCGCGAAGAAGATAGTTTGGAGACCCAGGGTCTAGACAAAACCCGAAATTCGGACTAGGTCGACAAGCAGTAGACATTTCGCGTTTTATCCAATTTCGTGTTTTGTCTGTAACATATACATGGTGTTAATTCGTTTAGGTATACATAGGGATTTAGCATGTAAAACCACATTTATGCATTTTCCTGCTTCCCTAGTCATTTTAGAAGAAACATACAAGAGTAAACAAAAATTGAGAAAAAATCCTACGTATTTAGGTCGCTATTTGGTTAAAATCCGACGCCGTTTACTATTTTTGACCAAATTTTGAAATATACATAAATTTACCAATTTTAGTAAATAACACACTTGGCTAAGATTTCACTGTTTATTGTTTGACACTGCAACAATTGTTTCGCCAATTTTATAAATTAGCCTCAAGCCGGGTATTAGAAAATAATATAGGTATTTACAGCGCGTGATTACGTCTATTTAGAGGTATAATACTTGACTTTTATGCCTAAAATCATCAACGCCGCATTCGTAGCTTTCATTGAATGCCCCTTTCGCGATTCTAGCGCGTCTAAATCAAAAATAATGAATGAAGACGGGTGTTGATGAAACTATTTATTTTAAATTTTCGTGATTTTCAAGACTGGATAAAAAATAGTAAACGGCGTCTGATTTTAACCAAATAGCGACCTAAATATGTACGTTTTTTCTCTAAATTCTAGTTTACTCTTGTATGTTCCCACTAAAATGACCCGGAAAGCAGAAAAATGCATAAAAGTGATTTTACATGTTATATGCCTATGTATACCTAAACAAATAAATATTCTCCCGCTTTTTTCCGAAATCATAAAATAAATCGATCAAACAAAACAAAACAAAACAAGTAATCAACACCCGGTATACAAGGTTTAATTGCGTGAGCCCCTCCATAAAACCGGGATAGGCCCCCTTTAAGACAAATTTCTGGGTGCGCGCCTGGCTGTATACATAAATATATTTTTAGGTCATGCAGCTCTGTTTATGTGGGAGGTAAACAGACCTGTATAACCTAAACACATATTTATGTATACAGCAGCAGCGGCTCGTTTGATAAAAAAATCGAAAGACAATTCCCTTCATCCGCTACAGAGTGCGCCACTTGTATACATAAACATGTTTTTAGGTTATGCAGCTCTTAAAACGGGACCCTATCAAAACATCCACACTATTTTTGCCAGCCTTAATTTTGGCCTTCTATCTACTTATTAGTATGTACAAACTTTAAGAAATTGAAATACCTGTAATATTTAGCAGTTTGTCCATTAAAATATGCAATTTACTTTAAAAGTATTGTGCTTAATGTTTCGCGAATTGTAAATAAAACCAATCGTGGTGGTTTCGTTTTCAAAGCCTACTTTGCTTAAACAAAAGAATTAAGTTAAATAAAAATTTGGCGTTTGAAGGTTAAAAACACTAACTTTGTCTTAAATTAAGCTTTAAACGAGTGTTTCCACTCCCAGACTAAGCATGAAGTAAAATTTCGAGTTTAGAAAAGCCTGAAAATTTGGTTTGGTCACGTAGCGCGTAGCGCTACGTGACCAAACTTCATGCGCTATCAAAACACTGATTCAAAGTGAAGTTTTAAATACAGTTTTTGCTGTATCTTCAAAGTTCAAAAACATACACTGTGTCTTTAATTACACATAACATAAAGTTTTTGAAGTTTAAAACATACTTTGCCTTTAATTAAACATATACATGAAGTTTTTAAAGTTCAAAAACATTACTTTGTCTGTAATCATACATAACATAAAGTTTTTAAAGTTTAAAACATACATTGCCTTTAATTAAACATATACCTGAAGTTTTTAAAGTTTTGAAGTTCGAAAACATACACTTTGTCTTTAATTATACATTTGTTACTCTTTAAAATTTCACTCTTAGGCATTCTTCAGAGAGACTGTGTGGATGTTTTGATTGGGTCCTCTTAAAACCAAGCAACTCTAGCGAAGAAACTTTACGAAACTACCGAAAACACGCGAATGAAACACCTTATATAAATTCTAGCGCTTTCCGTTGAAAAAAAAAAGATACGACCGTAATTTTTATTTGCTGCTGTTAGCTACGTCAGAACAAGGAAATCCATAGCCAACTCACCTTTTCTTTGTAACGCTTGATCTAATCCAATTCCACGGCACACTAATCAAACAATTTTCTATGCGCAACAAATAAATCAAACAAGCATAATATTTAAAATATATAATTTTTATTTCAAAAAAAAAGTATAGTGTGTATTCTTTCTGAATCTATCTCTCATCAAAAAAAAAAGGAAACACATCCTCCTCCTTCGATAATCCATCCGAATTCACAAACCGTTTAATCTCATCGAGAAAAAAATCAATTCATTACAATCTCCAAATTTTTGTTTAATTTCACCGAGAAAAAACAATAAATTTATTACAATCTCCAAATTTCTGTTTAATCTCATTAAGAAAAAAACAATAAATTTATTACAACCTCCAAATTTCTGTTTAATCTCATCGAGAAAAAAAAAAAACAATAATTTTTTTACAATCTCCAAATGTCTGTTTAATCTCATCGAGAAAAAAGCAATAAATTTATTAGAATCTACAAATTTCTGTTTAATCTCATTGAGAAAAAAACAATAAATTTATTACAATCTCCAAATTTTTGTTTAATCTCATCGAGAAAAAAAACAATAAATTTATTACAATCTCCAAATTTTTGTTTAATCTCATCGAGAAAAAAAAACAATAAATTTATTACAATCTCCAAATGTCTGTTTAATCTCATCGAGAAAAAAGCAATAAATTTATTAGAATCTACAAATTTCTGTTTAATCTCATTGAGAAAAAAACAATAAATTTATTACAACCTCCAAATTTCTGTTTAATCTCATCGAGAAAAAAAAACAATAAATTTATTACAATCTCCAAATGTCTGTTTAATCTCATCGAGAAAAAAACAATAAATTTATTACAATCTCCAAATTTCTGTTTAATCTCATTGAGAAAAAAAATCAATTTATTACAATTTGCGAATTACTTCCGTTAGGTTAGAGGCCACCACATTCACACTTAATCTCTCTCCCTTTCTCTCACTCACTCTCACGAGTTTCCCTGTGTTGACCAATTTTTCCGATGGATCGCTTTTTTTTTTTAAATCCCGCCCTGAATTTGCTTCTCGTTAATTTTTTCTTCTTCTTCCTCTCTCTCTCGGTACTAATATCTAAAAAACGCCTACGATTTCTCTTTAAAAATTACATCAGTCTCAAAGGGGCAAACGATAATACATATTTGCGACACGAGTATTGTTTTTCACTTAATAAAAAAAAATATATTTATAGAAACGGAAGCTTAAACAATGAATTCATTATGATTTAGCTTTTTTCATGTGTGAAACGTAGCGAGTTTTATTTTTATTTTATTTTTTGGGGTTCAATTAATTGAGTCGGCAACAAAACTGATTTTTTCTGGGTTATGCAGCTCTGTTTATGTGAGAGGTAAACAGAGCTGGATAACCTAAAAATATATTTATGTATACAGCAGTGGCGGCTCGTCGGTTGTTATAGTGAATTTTTCTTGGAAGTACTTCAACCAAGGACGTAGCCAGGGGGAGGAGGATATGGGGTTCAAACCCCCCAACATTTTCAAAATGTTACATTTTTGTATGCAAAAGCGGCCCCGAACGAGCAAAAACAATATTTTTACTAGTAAAAGTACCGACATTTCGATATCCCCTCCCCACCGAATTTTTTTTCTAGCTACGGCCTTGATTTCAACAAATAAAACAATTTTTTAAAAAATACATTTATGGTTTGAATCACAGTAAATTTTTATTCTTTTAAGTAATCATTGTAAATGTTAAGGCATTCGTTTTTATAAAAAAAATCAATTTGAAGCTTTAAACGAGTGTTTTTACTCCCAGACTAAGCATGAAGTAAAATTTCGGGTTTAGAAAAGCCTGAAAATTTGGTTTGGTCGCGTAGCGCGCAGCGCTACGCGACCAAACCAAATTTTCAGGCTTTTCTAAACCCGAAATTTTACTTCATGCGCCACGCGTATAAAACACTGATTAAAAGTGAAGCGTTAAATACACCTTTTAACGTTTTCAACTTAAAAAACACGCGCATTATCTTTAATTAAACACATACACTAATTTTTTGAAATTTTAAAGTTCAAAAATATAAACTTTGTCTTTAATTAAACATAAAGTGAAGTTTTCGAAGCTACAAACATACCTTGCCTTTAATTAAACATATACATATAAAACACTGATTTAAAGTGAAGCTTTAAATACACTTTTTGACGTTTTCAACTTAAAAAACACATGCATCTTTAATTGTTATTTATGTTTATATTCTGATGTAAAAGGTTTATTGCCGTTAATAAAAGAAATTTGAATTTGAATTATACACCAAGTTTTTGAAGTATTCAAGTTCAAAAACATATACTTTGTCTTTAATTGAAGACAAGCATCAAGTTTTTAAAGTTTGAAGGTTAAAAACACTAACTTTGTCTTTCATTAAGCTTTAAACGAGTGTTTCCACTCCCAGACTAAGCATGAAGTAAAATTTCGAGTTTAGAAAAGCCTGAAAATTTGGTTTGGTCACGTAGCGCGTAGCGCTACGTGACCAAACCAAATTTTCAGGATTTTCTAAACTCGAAATTTTACTTCATGCGCCCCTCGTATAAAACACTGATTCAAAGTGAATTTTTAAATACACTTTTTAGCGTTTCCAACTTCAAAAACACATGCTTTATCTTCAATTCAACATATACATCAAGTTTTTGAAGTTCAAAAACGTAAACTCTGTCTTTGATTAAACACAACATGAGGTTATTGAAGCTACAAACATACTTTAACTTTAATTAAACATATACATAAAGTTTTTGAAGTAATCAAGTTCAAAAACATATACTTTGTTATGTGTATTAGTATCAAACCATTGATAATGGACACTTCGTGTCCGAAATGTACATTTGGTTACAAAATAAAGTATTGAAGAAAGGTTCTAAGTGTTTTTTAATCAAAGTATAATTATCTTCAAGTAACTCAATCAATCCAAATATACTTTGTCTTTAATTAAACATAAACATCAAATTTTTGAAGTCTAAAAGACATATTTTGTCTTAAATTAAAGATAAGCTCAAGTTTTTGAAGTTTGAATGTTAAAAACACAAACTTTGTCTTCAATTAAACATATATATGAAGTTATTGAAGTTCAAAACACATCCTTTGTCTTTAATTAAATATATACATCAAGTTTTTTAAGTTTTAAAGTTAAAAACGCAACCTTTGTGTTTAATTAAACATATATATATAAACTATTTAAAGTTTTTAAGTTAAAAGGCACATACTTTTTCTTTTATTAAACATATGCATCAAATTTTTGAAGATTTGAAGTTGAAAAACGTAAATTTTGTTTTTAATTCAACATATGCATCAAGTTTTTGATGTTTTGAAGTTCAAAAACACAAACTTTGTCTTTAATTAAATATTTTTATGCAACTTTGGATGTTTTAAAATTCAAAAACACAAACGTTGTCTTTAATTGAAGATATACATCAAGTTTTTAAAGTTTTGAAATTAAAAACACATACGTTGTCTTCAATTAAACATAATGCATCAAATTTTTGAAGTTTTGAAGTTGAAAAACATAAACTTTGTTTTTAATTTAACATATACAAGTGTATATAAGTTTTAGAAGTTTTAAAGTTCAAAACCACAAACTTTGTTTTCAATTAAATGTTTTCATCAAATTTGTGAAGCTTTAAAATTCAAAAACACATACTTTCTCTTGAGTTAAACATATATACGAAGTTTTTGAAGTTCAAAAACATATACATTGCCTTTGATTGAACATATACATCAAGTTTTTGTAATTTTGAAGTTCAAAAAGAGAAAATTTGTTTTCAATTAAACATTTTCATCAAATTTCTGAAGTTTTGAAATTCAAAAACACACACTTTGTCTCGAATTAAACATTTATATGAAGTTTTTGAAGTTCAAAAACACATATATTGCCTTTAATTAAAGATATACACCAAGTTCTTGAAGTTTTGAAGTTAAAAAACACAAACTATGTTTCATCAAACTTTTGAAATTTTGAATTTCAAAAACACATACATTGCCTTTAATTAAACATATACATAAAGTTTTTGAAGTTTTGAACACAAACTTTATCTTTAATTGAACATATAAATCAAGTTTTTGAAGTTTTTAATACAAACTTTGTCTTTAATTGAACATATACATCAAGTTTTTGAAGTTTTGAAGTTCAAAAGCACATACTTTGTCTTTAATTCAACATTTACATGAAGTTATTGAGTTTCAGGTTATGTCAGTGTTGTATACGCGTGGCGCATGAAGAAAAATTTCAAGTTTAGAAAAGCCTGCAAATTTGGTTTGGTCGCGTAGCGCTGCGCGCTACGCGACCAAACCAAATTTTCAGGCTTTTCTAAACTCGAAATTTTACTTCATGCTTAACCCGGGATTGTAAACCCTCGTATAATCATCAAATTAAACCTTTAAATAACAACTTTAATGCCATAAAATTGACAATTAATACATTGAGATATGTATACTTAAAAAAAACTTGTTAATAATTAAATAAACATTTACATAAAATTATTTTTGTAAAGTGAAATCAAGCAAATTTCATGAATTAAAATAATTTTATTTATTCATCTAGTTTTATAAAGATGAATTTTGTTTAAAAAAAAAATGTATCATCAATTCATCAATCTACTTTGACAATTATTTGTTTAAATGTTATGTATGATTAGTTATTCATAACAGTATTTATTTATTTATTCACTCAACTGTGTTCATTTAAAAAATATCTTGTAGAATTTAGAAGTCTAAATTTTTATTTAATTACGAAAAATTAAGAATCCTATATTTTTATTTAATTACAAGAAAATTTAGAATTTTATATTTTTATGTAATTATAAGAACATTTAGAATTTTATATTTTTATGTAATTATAAAAAAAATAGAATTCTAAATTTAGAATTCTATATTCTTATTTAATTAGAAAAAAATAGAATTCTATATTTTTATTTAATAACAAAAAAAATAGAAAATTTAAATTTCTATATTTTTATTTATTTAATTATAAAACAATAGGAATTGTATATTTTTATTTAATTACAAGAAAATTTAGAATTTTTATATTTTTATGTAATTATAAGAAAATTTAGAATTTTATATTCTTATGTAATTATAAAAAAAATTGAATTCTATATTTTTATTTAATTACAAGAAAATTTAGAATTCTATATTCTTATTTAATTAGAAAAAAATATAGAATTCTATATTTTTATTTATATAATTATAAAAAATTAGGAATTGTATATTTTTATTTAATTACAAGAACATTTAGAATTTCATATTTTAATGTAATTTTAATATTATATTTAATTATCAAAAAAGCAGAAAAGTTTTGAGTGAATGCTTTTTTGTTTATAACTTCACAAAAAAAATAGAAAATTTAATATTCTATAATTTTATATACTTAGAAAAAAAATTAGAATTTCAAATGTTCATTTAATAACAAGAAAAATAGAATTCTGTATTCATACTTAATTATCAAAGAAGCAGAAACGTTTTGAGTGAATGCTTTTTTGTTTATAACCTCACAAAATATAGAAAATTTAGAAATCTATATTTTTATGTAATTATACAAAATTGTAGAATCCCTATTTTTATTTAATTTTAAGAAAATTTAGAAGTTTATATTTTTATGTAATTATAAAAAATAGAATTCTATATTTTTATTTATTTGCAACAAAATTTAGAATTTAATATTTTTATTTACTTAGAAAAAAAAATTCAAATTCCAATTTTTTATTTAATAACAAAAAAAAAGAATTCTATATTTATATTTAATTACAAAAAAAGAAGAAAGTAATTATCAAAAAAGCAGATAGGTTTTAAGTGAATGCTTTTTTTTGTTTATAACTTCACAAAAAAATTGAAAATTTAGAATTCTATATTTTTATGTAATTAAAAAACATTTTAGAACTCTATATTTTTATTTAATTATAAAAAAATTTAGAATTTTATATTTTCATGTAATTATAAACAAAAAATAGAATTCTACAGTTTTATTAAATTACAAGAAAATTTAGAATTCTATATTTTTATTTACTCAGAAAAAAAATTGTATTCTATATTTTTATTTAATAACAAAAAAATAGAATTCTATATTTACATTTAATTGCCAAAAAGGGAAAGTTTTGAGTGAATGTTTTTTTTTGTTTATAACTTCAGTTCCGGGTGAAGGTTTTTTTTTTGTTAACCTGATTATTAACAAAAAAAACCTCTACTCAAAACTGTTTTAAAACTTCACTTCACTCATAACTTTTTCGTTTCCTTCGCAAAGCAACGCTTACCAAAAAAAACAATTTTGCACTCAGCCCCTCAAAAAAACTAACCCCCTTTAAAAAAAAAACATCGCTCGTTTCAACTTTACTTTCTGATATCGTGAAAATGTCCAAGTTAATTTCCAAGATACAAAGACAATCGTCGTCGGTGAGGCTCGCAGAATAAATACAAAAACAAAAAAACTTATACATAAGAAAACCACAACAATAATGATGTTGGCGATAATAATAATAATAATAGTAATAATAATAATAATAATTACAGATCACATACATAACATGATACCTATAAGATATATAATATATATAAATAAAAACAGTCCAGTGTCATTGAAGCTCTGATCACAGATAAACATATGGTCACATGACTAGCACATCTAATCTATTCTCAATGTCCAGCATTTTTTTAATTAGTATCCTCAGTTTTTTTTTTATCATTTCTTTTGTGTTTTGTTTTTAAATTATACAGTCTTCGATCCTAAAAGTCTATATTTATTTATTTATCAGAGAATTAATTAAAGGTCGGGTCTTGGGACATTTTTTCTTTTAAATTATTTTCACTCTTGCTGCTCAAGTCGGTTGGTTTTCAATTAAGTTTTCTTCGTTTGTTTTATTCTCAAATAGATATTTGTTTATTTTTAAAACACAAACTGAAAAACTCTTCAAACATAAATTTAATAAAACGATTTTATAATATGATTTATTAATTTTTAACAATTACAATTTAATTAAAACACTCAACTTTGTTATACCACTTCTAATAAAAGTGGTGAAACAAAGTTAAGTGTTTAAATTAAACTGTTATTAAGATGTACCACAAAGTGAACGCCAACCAAATCAAAGATTTTATAATAATTGTTGGGGATGTAGCTAAAATAGACGCGTTTTGGACTATTTGATGTTTCCCGTAAGCGGTAGAAAAAGTGCGTAACGCGTCTGTGTCTGTGTTGAAAGAGTAAGAATTTGATAATTGTTAGAGAGGTAGCACAGGCCTGTTTTGGTTTATTTGGTTCTCATCAGTGAAGATTGATCTAAGAAGACAATACTAATGAGGAGCTAAAAGTTCGAAACGCCTTTTCTATCCGTGTTGACAGACTAACAACACAAGCATTTTATTAAATTAATTTTTGCAGATTTTTGCATAGTAATTTCAATTGGTTTTTATATTTTGTAAATATTCTGCAAACTATTGGCAAATTCAATTTTTCTTTATGGTTAATTTTATTATTGTTAGACACGTATCACAGACGCGTTTCGGACTATTTTTGGGTTCTCATTAGTGAAGATTGATGTGAGTAGACCATAATAATAGGGAACAAATACTATCCGTGTTGACAGACTAACAAATACAAGGATTCGATAATTGTTGGAGACGTAGCACAGACGCGTTTCTGGCGATTTGGTAGTTATCAGTGAAGATTTACCCAAATAGACCATACTAATGAGGAGTAAAAAGTCCGAAACGCGTCGCTATCCGTATTGACAGACTAACAATCACAAGGATTTCATAATTGTTGGGCACATAGCACAAACTCTTCAAACGTTAGTTTAAAACAATAATTTTATGATAATAATTGGTTATGTATTGAGCATAGACGCGTTTCGGAGTATTTGACCCTCGTCAGTGCGGTATGTTTTCAGTAGACCATAATAAGCAGGAGCAAACAGTTCGAAACGTGTCTCTATCCGTGCTAAAAGCTCAACAAATACAAGAATTTGATAATTATTTGTTTAATTAGTTTCTCATTTAACCCGTGGTGAAACATTTTTGAATCTAATTCTGGATATTTGATTAAAACACTTGGTTTATTTCACTAATTTATATTATCTCCGACTAGTTTTATCCATTTGATAATTGTTGGATACAGACGCGTTTCAGGCTTTCTAGTTCTCATTGTTTATTGTATTATCATTGTCTTGTAATTGGGAAATTTCCTGTTGGGCAATAAATACTTATTATTATTATTAGTGAGGATTGATTTGTCCGAGTAGACCTATGAGGATCAATAAATCTGAAACGTGTCTGTATGTTGCAAGACTAGACTAGATTTCCAACAAATTCAAGGATTTTATTAAATTATTGGACAAGTTTAACGAGCGTATTTTTTCAGTGTTTTTTGATCCAACACTGATAAGGATGAACGGATTCGAAACCCGCCTATATCTACGCGTTTCGGACTATTTAATCCTTGTTAGACATTGGATAGGTTGGAATAATCGGTCTACGAGAAGCGGTATTATCTATTTACAATGTTGGTAATCGTGCGGAACACAGTGTCACTATAATTTCTTTATGCTGACGAAGATGGACAGAAATACTTGAGGAACGATGACGGTCTACTGCAGGGGTTCTCATCTTTTTTCAGGTCGCGCCCCCTCCTCATAACTTCACGCCCCCATGCTTGATTTAATTTCGGTTTTCACCTACTCTTTAGGAAATCTGCTGGGGCCCCCTAAATTTCAGGAACTTGATAATCGGTGGATACGTATCACAGGCGCGTTTGGAACTTCTTGGTTCCCATCAGTGTGATCTGGTCCCAAGAATTATCCTCGTTTTACACTTACTCTTATCAATGTCAAATTATAATAATTTTGATCCAAATAGGCTACACTGATGAGGACAAAAAGTCAGAAACGATGTCCTCATCAGTGTGATCTGGTTCCAAAAATTATCCTTGTTACACACTTTTGTTTTCAGGAACTTGATAACCGATGGAAACGTATTACAGACGGGTTTGGGACTTCTTGGTCCTCAGCAGTGTGATCTGGTTTTACGTGTTGAAAGACTGAACGCAATGTCCGTGTGAAGGACGCGTTTCGCGCATACTCTGATTTAGTTATGCGACCTTGAATACAGTCTAGACTACACTGATGAGGGACAAAAAGGCCGAAACAAACTCGTTTCGGTCTTTTGAACGGCTGAACTGCTACGTGTTGAAAGGCTGAACGCAATTTCCGTGTTGAGGACGGATTTCGTGAGTGGTTTGATTTAGTTATGTCACCTTGAATATAGACTAGACTGCACTGATGTGTATCAAAAAGGCCGCAACGGGTATGTGATTGGATGTTTATTCATCCGAATTGGAAAACTGGGCTCAACTACGATGATTTTACAGTAAGTATCCACCGATGTGTATCAAAAAGGCCGAAACGGGTCTGTGATTGGATGTTCATCCATTCGAATTGGAAAACTGGGCTCAACTACGTAGATTTTACAGTAAATATTGAAATTTGTTTTTTTACAGAAACACAAACATGATGTTGAACATTCATCAAGTTATACGACCTTGAATATAGAATAGACCGCACTGATGAGTATCAAAAAGGCCGAAACGAGTCTGTGATTGGATGTTCAACCATCCGAATTGGAAAACTGGGCTTAACTACGATGATTTTACAGTAAGTATTGAAAATTGTGTACGTTCACAGAAATACAAGTTATACGACCTTGAATATAGAGTAGACCGCACTGATGTGTATCAAAATGGCCGAAAGGGGTCTGTGATTCGATGTTCATCCATCCGAATTGGAAAACTGGGCTCAACTACGATGAATTTACAGTAAATATTGAAAATTGTGTGCGTTCACAGAAATACAAACATAATGTTGAACATTCATCAAGTTATACGACCTTGAATATAGACTAGACCGCACTGATGAGTATCAAAAAGGCCGAAACGGGTCTGTGATTGGATGTTCATCCACCCGAATTGGAAAACTGGGCTCAACTACGTTGATTTTACAGTAAATATTGACACACGTGTTTCTGACTTTTTCGCGCCCTATCAGCGTGGATTGATCCAAATAGACGACACCGAGGAGGATCAAAAAGTCAGAAACGAGCCAGTGTTACGTGCTGAAAGACTGAACGCAGTTTCCGTGTTAAAGACGCTTTTCGCGCATGCTCTGATCTAGTTATGCGACCTTGAATACAGTTTAGACTACACTGATGAGAGACAAAAAGGCCGAAACGAGTCTGTGCTTTGAGTTGAAAGACTGAACGCAATTTCCGAGTTGAGAACGGATTTCGTGAGTGCTTTGATTTATGTGACCTTGAATATAGTCTAGACCGCACTGATGAGTATCAAAAAGGCCGAAACGGGTTTGTGATTGGATGTTCATCCATCCCAATTGGAAAACTGGGCTCAATTACGATGATTTACAGTAAATACAGTAAATATTGAACATTGTAGGCGTTTGCAGAAATACAAGGAGTTTCACAAAAATTATGTTGGATGTTCTATCAATATTTCTGTCCAATGTTAGATCCTTATTATAAATCGATTATTATACTGTTGGATACCCACCAAATTTTCTTACAAATGTTTGATTGTTGGAATAAACCAATTATTCTTAAAAATCGTTTGGTATTCATTGATTTTAACAGTGTATTTTTACCATTCTGACCGTTTAGTCCAACTATTTTTAAAATCTCCGGTTATTCATTGATTATAACTGTTCGGGTCAGACGAGGAATTTTTCTATTACAAACAATTCCCGTCCTTGGACCGAAGTAATTTTAAACGGTCGGTTCTGAAGGGGATAATGAATGCGTAAACACGCGCGAAATGGTCAACGCTGCCAGCTAGGGGTTGTTCCAGATGGTGAACCTCTTCTAAGAATTGCTGGGTACCTGCATCTTGCGCGCGCTAAATCCACCCCCGATGACGGAGTTTACCCCCCACTTTGTAAATATTTTGTAAATATGTTCGTGTATATTTTTAGCATTAAGCTTTTGAACTTATAAGAAGAAGGTCTAATAGAAATCCTTAAAAAGTGTTATTCGTTTTATTTTTCGTTGAACAAATTAGTCGATGGTCGTAACAACTAGTCACCTTACAAGTGACACCGTCGCAAGACAACACAAAATTATACATGGTCCTTCGAACCGGATGAAGAAGAGTTTATCCAACCCCGTGACCAGAAGATTAATTGTTCATCGTGGTTATCGTCGGTGAAGCTGTCCAGGTCCTTAGTTCGCCCAAGTAGACGTCCAGGTAGCCAAAGAGAGCAGCTCAAGCCGATGATTGAGATCCAGTCCAGGAAGACGATTTTGGAGGAAAAGTGGTGAGTCTCTGACAATTTCCCATTTCCTACCTTTGCCCTGGCCTTAGATCAGTTTTTGAATAATCTTAAATTTATGCACTAAATCGTGCATAGTTTATTTAAATTAATTTAACCTTCTCATAAATAAATTTATTAAAAATGGATTTAAAGCAATTAATCCAAGAGCGTGGGTCGATTAAAGGCAAATTAACACGTACTAAAAATGCAGTTTCCGCAATGGATAAAACAAAATTAGATTATATTGATCTAGCAGATCGTTTACAAAAAATTCAGGAACTTTATGATCCATTCTTTAATGTTGTTGCAAAAATTCAATTGATCAATGAAGAGGAAAATAACGATGAGGAGAATTTTGAAAACGCATATTTTTCAACAACTAGTATGATTAAAACATTACTAAATTCTGCCCCGAAGGACACTAGTTCAAATCGGTCAATTTCATCTACCTCAAATTCCGATAATCAACTGCCTAAATTAAATATACCAACTTTTTCCGGTATTTTGTCTGATTGGTTAGGTTTTAAAGAATCTTTTGAGTCAATGATTCACGATAACAGTGAACTTAGTTCTCTACAAAAGCACCGCTATTTAAAGTCTGCTCTTGAGGGCGAAGCGGCGCTACTATTAAAGGGGATAAGTCTCTCCGAATGTAATTACCGTGAAGCTTGGGACGCATTAAATGACCGCTATAATAATACTAGGAAGTTAATTCACAGCCATATTATTGATATTTTGGAAATAAAACCAATAAATAGAGAAACGTGTGCTGAAATCCGAAAAGTAATTGATACAACTACTCGCAATATTCGCTCTCTGCGCGCATTAAAAGTGCCCGTTGATAATTGGGACGACATTTTAGTAGTTTTAACAGTATCTAAATTAGATATAAACACTAAAAGAGAATGGGATAGGACACTTGAGCGGGATAAACTACCAACATTTGCCGAGTTAGTTAGTTTTTTGGACAAAAAAAGTGGTTCATTAGATGTCGATCATGTTAATCACAGCAAAATAAATTCAGATCACGGTCGAACGAATCAAAAGTCAAAGTATGTTAATCATGTAGCTCAATTTGATAAAAAATGTATTATTTGTGGCAATTCACATCAAATATTCAAGTGCGACATATTTTTAAATTTAGCAGTTAGAGATCGTGTGTCTAAAATTAATGAATTAAAATATTGTGTATGCTGTTTGCGACCAGCAAATCATGCTATTCAAAATTGCTATGCGCGCTCGTGTTCCATTTGCAAAAAGAAGCATAACTCTTTATGGCACATTACAAAATCAATGCCAAATAATGAACCAGTGCAATCCACGTCTGCGCATTGCAGTTATGAAGGCGAAGTTTTATTGTCAACAGCGATTGTAAAGGTTAATAATTTAAAGAAAACACACGAATGCAGGGTATTATTAGACAATGGCTCACAGTTAAATTTAATCACTTCCAGTGTTGCGGATAAGTTAAATTTGAAAAGAGAAAAGGTTGACGTAACAATACGCGGTGTAATTGAATCTGTATCAAATTCTTCAGAAAAAACTGAAATTAACATTGCCTCTAGATTAAATAACTACTCGGCAAATATTTCATGCATTATCGTACCGAAAATTACAAATTCATTACCTCGTGAAACCTTTAAAAAGGGTACAATAAAGATTCCGCATAATATGCAATTAGCAGATCCACATTTTAATGTGTCCCGCCCTATTGATATGTTAATAGGTGCGAGTGTGTTTTGGAAGACTTTATGTAACGGTCAGGTAGATTTAGGGATAGGTAATCCCGTGCTGCAAAAGACGCACTTCGGGTGGATTATAGGCGGAGGTGAGACAAAGGCTATTGTTAAGCAGGGTCAGGTAGCAAGCCTTCAATTACTTAATTTGAAAACCGATGTAGAACATTTTAATTTGGAGCGTTTTTGGGAAATCGAAAATGTTGACGCAATTTCTAAAAAATTAAATCCCCAGGAACTTAAATGCGAAAGGCATTTTATCAACAATGTAACCCGCGATAAAACAGGTCGATTCACAGTTGCCTTACCGTTCGCTAATAATAAAATAGAATTAGGTGATTCATATAGTATAGCGCAGAAAAGATTCTATAATTTAGAAAATAAATTATGCAAAAATGAAGAACTTAAGTTGCAATACTCAAAATTTATGACTGAATATGTAGATTTAGGGCATATGCGATTAATAGAGTCCGATGATAAATCCGGCTATTATTTGCCGCATCATGCAGTATTCAAAAATGCTAGTGCCACCACTAAATTAAGAGTAGTATTTGACGGTTCATGTAAAACAACGAATGGAAAATCGCTCAATGATATGTTAATGAAAGGGCCTGTCATACAGGATGAATTGTTCACAATTCTTATTAGATTTCGCGCACATAAATATGTACTATCTGCAGACATAGAAAAGATGTACAGGCAGATTAGAGTAGACGATCATTCATCCAAATTTCAAAAAATACTGTGGCGTTTTGATTCCTCGTATAAATTAAAATCTTACAAATTAGACACTGTCACGTACGGTACCACCCCCGCGTCATTCCTGGCAACTCGTTGTTTACATGAATTGGCCAATAATGAAGCCAAACAATATCCCCAAGCCTGTGAAATAATTAAAAGGGATTTTTATATGGATGACTTGCTGACAGGTAGTGACTCAATTAAAGATTTAATAAATATCAGAAATAATGTTATATCAGTATTAAATAATGGGGGTTTTCAACTAAATAAATGGAATGCCAATAATGAATCGATCTTAAATCAAATTCCGCGTGACAGAGAGGACATGTTAATTAGACTTGATAAAGATGTCAGTACGAAAATCCTCGGCTGTCTGTGGGATTCTGCGTCAGATGTATTTACTTTTTCTGCTTGCAAACCCGATGAAAAACGTATCACCAAGAGAACCATTCTGTCTCAGGTAGCCAGTTTGTTTGACCCTTTAGGTTTCGTTAATCCTGTCATTGTATCTGCAAAGTTAATTATACAAAAGTTGTGGCAATTGAACTTAACTTGGGATGAGAGCGTGCCTTTAAATATTCATACGGAATGGAAATCTTTTCAAGCTAACCTGCAACTAATTAATAATGTTAGAATTTCTCGTAATATTAAATTTAATTCAGATTTTGAGCTTCACGGGTTTTGCGACGCAAGTGAAACGGCTTATGGGGCATGCATATACGCACGCGTGAAAATTAAGGATCAAGAATATTTTACAAATTTAATTACGGCAAAATCACGCGTTGCCCCTTTAAAAACGCAATCACTTCCCAGGTTGGAATTGTGTGGCGCATTGCTACTATCGCGATTAATAAATACTATAAAAAATGCGTTACAATTTAAAAATATTCAATACAAAAGCTATATGTGGTGTGACTCATCTATAGTACTTTGTTGGATTAATGCCGAAAAGGCTAAATTTAAAACGTTCGTCTCTAATAGGGTAGCTGAAATCAGGGAATTAACAAATACTGAGAATTGGAGGCACGTATCTACGACCGATAATCCCGCTGATATTCTGTCCCGGGGATGTACTGCACAAGAATTATTAAATTCAGATATTTGGTGGCGAGGTCCTTCATGGCTCGTAAAAAGTCAATCCGAATGGCCTCAATCCAAAGTTAATGTGATAACTAATATTCCTGAAATTAAAAATGTTTGTCTTGTAAATAGTGTAAATAATAGTTTTAGTATTTGGGACAATTATTCTAGTTTTTCAAAACTTATCAGAGTTACAGCGTATTGTCAGAGATTTTTAAATAATTGCAAGGCAAAGAAAAGCGGCAAGGAGAAATCAGTTGATTACCTCTCATCGGACGAAATTAAAAGGGGTACTTTGTCCTTGATAAGAGCCGTTCAAATGCAGTCATTCCCAAATGAGTACAAGCATTTAATTAACGGCCGCGAAATTAATAAAAATAGTAATTTATTAACTTTAACCCCATTTATGGATGAGATTGATCGGGTTATCAGAGTCGGGGGTAGATTAAAAAATGCATTGCTACCGTATAATAATAAACATCCCCTGGTTATACCTGGGCAACATAAATTAACAGAGCTAATGATTCAACATCAGCACTTAACAAATCTGCATTCGGGTGTTAATGCGACTCTCGCCTCAATAAGATTAAATTACTGGCCATTATCAGCAAAAAACCAGATTAAAAAGATTATCGGAAAATGTGTACGATGCTTTCGAGTAAATCCGAAATTCGGCGAACCGATTATGGGCGAATTACCTGAGCCGCGTGTGGTAATTCAAAAACCTTTTAATTCCACTGGAATTGATTTTTGTGGGCCCTTCTTGATAAAAGACGGTGTTAGAAAAGGCATCACCAGAAAGGCCTACGGTTGTTTATTCATTTGCCTAGCAACTAAAGCCGTTCACTTAGAAGTGGTCAGCAATTTATCAACGGACGCATTTATTGCGGCGTTGCGGCGCTTCGTTGCTCGTCGCGGAAAAATCACGCGTATATATTCAGATAATGCTACTAATTTTATCGGTGCTAGTAAAGAATTAAGCTCACTTTTTAAATTAGTAAAGGCAGAATTATCAAATAATAAATTAAATAATATTTTTGCAACAGACAATCTAGAATGGCACTTTATACCTCCTCGGTCTCCACATTTTGGGGGGATCTGGGAGGCAAACATAAAAAAAGTAAAATATCATTTAAAAAGAGTTATGGGAAACTGTATTTTGACATTTGAAGAGCTAACTACACTATTAAGTCAAATTGAGGCCGTCCTAAATTCTCAACCCCTGTGTAGTATTTCCAACGACCCCAACGATCCCTCTTTCTTAACTCCTGGTCACTTCCTTGTCGGAGATTCATTAACAGGTGTGGCAGATCCGAGTCTATGCGACATTAAAATCGGAAGATTATCCAGATGGCAACACCTGCAATACATGAAGCAGCACTTTTGGAAAAGATGGGTGAAAGAGTATCTTCCGACTCAACTACCTCGCACCAAGTGGACCAAGAACTCTAGCAAGATAGAGGTGGGGGACTTAGTGGTCATCAAAGAAGAAAACCTGCCCCCATTAAGGTGGCTCGTTGGACGAGTTCTGGAATTGCACCCAGGCAAGGACGGAGTTGCACGCGTAGCAACAATGAAAACTACAACAGGCGAGTTTAAGAGGGCGATAACCAGGCTGGCAGTTCTCCCAACAAATTGAGCCGAAGAGACTTCATTCCTTCAGGGGGGGCGGCATGTTCGGGTCAGACGAGGAATTTTTCTATTACAAACAATTCCCGTCCTTGGACCGAAGTAATTTTAAACGGTCGGTTCTGAAGGGGATAATGAATGCGTAAACACGCGCGAAATGGTCAACGCTGCCAGCTAGGGGTTGTTCCAGATGGTGAACCTCTTCTAAGAATTGCTGGGTACCTGCATCTTGCGCGCGCTAAATCCACCCCCGATGACGGAGTTTACCCCCCACTTTGTAAATATTTTGTAAATATGTTCGTGTATATTTTTAGCATTAAGCTTTTGAACTTATAAGAAGAAGGTCTAATAGAAATCCTTAAAAAGTGTTATTCGTTTTATTTTTCGTTGAACAAATTAGTCGATGGTCGTAACAACTAGTCACCTTACAAGTGACACCGTCGCAAGACAACACAAAATTATACAATAACAGTATATTTTTAAAATCTCCGGTAATTTATTGATTATAGCATTATATTTTTAAAATCTCCGGTTATTCATTAATAATAACAGTACATTTTTAAAATTATTGAACATTATATCAATATTTCTGTCTAATGTTAGACACTTATCATAAATCGATTATTATACTGTTAAACATCCACCAACATTTCTAACAAATGTTTGATTGTTGTAAGAAACCAATTATTTTTTAAAATTTTTTGTTATTAATTGATTTAAACAATGTATTTTTAAAATTCTGACCGTTTAGTCCAACTATTTTTATCTCTGATTATTCATTAATATAACAGTATATTTTTAAAATCTCCGGTTATTCATTGATTATAACAGAATATTTCTAAAATTATTAAACATTGTGAGCGTTTACAGAAGCACAAGGAGTTTCCCAAAAAATATGTTGGACATTCCATCAATATTTCTATCAAATGTTAAACACTTATCATAAAATTCGTGTAGCACAAAAAAAAATCTGCTGGACACGCACTAACTTTTCTTACAGTTGTTAGATTATTGTAACAAAATAATTATTGTTAAATATAGTTGGATATTCATGGATATCAACAGTGTATTTTTAAAATTGTAGTCATTTAGTTCAATTATTTTTAAAATCATCGGTTATTCATTGATTATATCAGTATATGTTTAAAATAGTCAACGTTTAGTGAAATAAAAGGAGTTGAACAAAAGTTCTGTTGAACGTTGGATTAATATTTTTGTCAAATGTTGAACATTGCATCAATATTTTTAAAATTCTGAACGTTTAGTAAAACAAAAGGAGTTGAACAAAAGTTCTGTTGGACATTGCATTAATATTTCTGTCAAATGTTGAACACTGCATCAATATTTTTAAAATTCTGAACGTTTAGTGAAAGAAAACGAGTTGAATAAAAGTTCTGTTGGACATTGCATTAATATTTCTGTCAAATGTTGGACATTTTTCATAAACTGTTTATTCTTAAAACCGTGTCAGAAAACAATTCTGTTTATCTTTCAAGTATAAATATCCTGATACATATAAATTGATGATTAACTTTCGCCTCGTTCACGTGGTGAAACATTTTTAACTATGCTTTTAAAAGAAAACACTTGGTTACATTACACTAATATTATTATAATATATTAATATCATTGAAATTTCCCCACTTAATAATTCCGTAAAAAGCGAAACTAGTCGAGTAAATATAGAAAAAAAATTGTGAAACAAACCAAGTGTAATTTAATTTAACCCTCATCATAATAGTTCAAAATGTTATACCAAGTGATAAGTGAGAAAGTCATTCAAGAAATATTAACCAAGTGTTGTCTTTTAAAATCGTAAAACCACTTATTTCTAAAATCATTGGATGTTATTTTTTGTTGTAAATTGCTGATCTAAACCAGACTCTCCTGACTTAGGCTTATGCCTATTCAAGAAATATTAACCAAGTATTTTCTTTTAAAGTCGTAAAACCAATTATTTCTAAAATCATTTCATGTTAATTTTTGGTAAATTGCTGATCTAAACCAGACTTTCCTGACAGGCTTATACCTATTCAAGAAATATTAACCAAGTTCTCTTTTAAAACCGTAAAACCAATTATTTCTAAAATCTGTGGATGTTATATTTTTGTAAATTGCTGATCTAAACCAGACTTTCCTGACTTAGGCTTATGCCTATTCAAGAAATATTAACCAAGTCTGTTCTTTTAAAACCGTAAAACCAGTTATTTCTAAAATCATTGGATTTTATTTTTTTTGTAAATTGTTGATTTAAACCAGACTTTCCTGACTTAGGCTTATGCCTATTCAAGAAATTTTAACCAAGTGTTTTCTTTTAAAATCGTAAAACCAATTATTTCTAAAATCATTGGATGGTATTTCTTTTGTAAATAGCTGATCTAAACCAGACTTTCCTGACTTAGGCTTGTGCCTTTCAGTCACGACTATTGGATATGCATTGATTGTAATAAAGTGATGAATCGCGGAATTGAAACAGAACAGAAAGAAAAACAACGATTTAAAATAATTGAAATCCAACCGACGGACGACACTCTTATAATATTTTTTTTGTTTCTTGACTAATTCATCATGACTACTCGAGGTTAAATCTGAACACTAAATAACAATACTAAATTTACTCGTTTCTCTTTCTTCATCTTCCTCCTCTTATTATTTTCATTTTAATCATAGAAATATATACAACTTTTTTTGCTTATTTAAATTTAAATCTTACTAAATCCGAAGGAATCGACCTAAAAAGCTTTTTATATTAATTAATTAAATACATAATAATTAGGAATCTCATCAGTCAACTTGTTTTTTTTTCATCTTCTTATTATTTTTTTGTTAATTTTAATTATATAATATTCATATAGTAATTAGCAAGCTGAGTGTGTGTGTATGTGTGTTTGTGTGATTTGATTAAATCTAATTCTTTATCACGCTTTTATTTTTCTTTATACAAATATATATGTATGTATATTTTCTTAAAAACAGTTCAGATTTAACCTGTAAAAATAGTTCAGGAGACACTGTCTGCGCTTAACTTAATATTAATCGTGGGTTGCTGTTGTTGTTGTTGTTGATGTTGCTGTTGATGATGATGATGATAAAAAAAGGAATAAGTGGCAGTATCTACTAACTAGTGGAGTGCATGGGCACTTGCGTGGGGGTTGAGGTGGCCAGCGCGGACGACGCCGATGTGGTCATCTGGCACAGTTGCGGCGGGGGCGCTGCCGCGGCGGCGACCGCGGCCGCGGCAGCAACCGTAGCCGCGGCGGCGGCCGCCGCGGCCACCGGCGCCGTCGTCACGACCGTCGCTGACGACATTGGAAGTTGCGTGAAGTTGTGTATGGGGCTGGTGTGGCCCGAGCTGCGGGTGATCGCGTCCTCGATGACGCTCGCCACCTTCTCCTGGTCGTACTGGAACAATAATCATTAACACATCTAAAATATACATTAAATAAATCACAACTAAATAAACCTTAAATCGCACAATTAATAATTCGGTTTGCATGTGAATATGAGCATGCTGTAGCTTTTTATATTACTGCTTAATCAAATCGAAGAATAATACAGCATTTTTTGGTTGTGTGGCTTATCATGTTATTACAATAAGCCCTTCAAATGTTTATTTAGTTAAACCCAATTCTACGGTTTTAAAATATAAAAGCAGTAAGCAGTTTGCTTCAACTGCTCCACCCCTGAATCCCTATAATACTTTAATAATACAGTCGGTTTGTTAAGGTCGACGAGTTTGTGCCTGCCCAGAATCCTTTTTCTCGGGTGCTTGTTTGAAAATTCGTTGATCCTAACAAACACACATCGAAACATACAACACCTAAACACTACAATCACTCAAAAAACTAGTTCGACTGGAAGAAAAACTAACCAAAATAAAATGGGACATACTCGGACTATGTGAAACTAGGCTAGCACAAGAAAAAAGTACAACCCTAGATACAAAACACGTACTCCACCAAAATAAGTCGAAAACCAAAACGCAGAAACAAGAAGATAAAAGAATATGAATTTGTGTTCAGTACTCAATTATTTATCGGATAACTATATATGCGTTTCAGGCTTCAACGCCATCATCTGTATAGTCTATGCTACTTAAGCTATTGGGCATTAGATGTAGAGATGGGTTGTTCATGAATGATTCGTTCGAAAAGAACGATTCGAACTGATTCCGTATTTCAAGGAGAATTGATTCGTTAATGATTCATTCACTCGAGATGACCGACCGAACGATTTAGGTCGAGCGGAAGCGTATTCCCGATTCGGATTTATACATGCGGTCTAAATCCGCACGAATCGGATGAGTAATTCATTCGCTCGAATCCGCGCACAACTTTAACTCCGCTTTGTACATGCGTTCTGAATCCGCCCGAATCGGACGACTAATTTGTTTGCTCGAATCCGCGCATAACTTCAACTCCGCTTTGTACATGCGGTCTGAATCTGAATCCGCCCGAATCGGATTAGTATTTCGTTCGCTTGAATCCGCGCACAACTTCAGCTGCACGGTCTGAATCCGCCCAAATCGGATGACTAATTCGTTTAGTCGAATCCGCGCACAACTTCAACTCCGCTTTGTGCATGCGGTCTGAATCTGAATCCGCCCGAATTCGTTCGCTCGGATCGGTTGAAACAATTCCTCACAACTTGCGGAAACGAATCCGTTGTGCCAGGATTCATTTGTATTTTGTACGACTCGACCGCCGCTCGTCGGGCCGTTTTATAAATCGCTCGCTTGAATTCGTGAGGCTTAAACGAATTAATTCTGATCAGCTGTTATGTCATAGTAATGTTCTTTTTAGGTCCAAATTTGGTGTGAATTTCTCTGTTCACTGCAAATAAGGCACCATACGTTTATCAGCTGATGTTTGTTCTCTACTTATGAGACAAATCACAGAATATTTGCAAGACGAATTCAAGGCACCGACGTTTTATTTAGAACAGCTTTACGAAACTTACGACTAAAAAGGCAAAATGTGAACTGTGTTTAGCGACAATTTCAATTAAATGTGGATCAACAATCAGTTTGATAATTTAAGATCACCAGCTTGGTAGGTATTTCGTCCGTTTTTCATTCTCTTTCAAAATTACTATTATTATTATAATTATTCACAAAAAACGAATCACTTGTAAGGAATGATTCTGTTGATTCGAATCACATGAAAGATTCGAACTTCCCATATCTAATTAGATGGCGTTTACGCTTTCGAACATATGCAAGAAGATAAAACACCCAGTCACCGAAAGGAAGCAATATCCAACAGAGTATAATCTACATACTCCTCAGAATATCCTTAAAATACAACCTTCAAATTGTCAACGCCTATGCACCAATTAGCGCGGCACCTGACGAAGATATAGAACAACTTTACGAAGACATTACAACTGCAATAAGATCAGAAAACGCATACTTTAAAATCACCATCGGAGATTTCAATGCTAAGCTAGGAGACAAGTGACACAAGTATCCCACAACTAGGAACATTTGGACTCGGGGCCCGCAACGAAAGGTGCGATGCCCTAATAAACTTCCTACAAAACGAAGACCTATTTTGCATGAACTCGTTCTTCAAAAATGCTAAAAATAGAAGGTGGACATGGAGAAGCCCTGACCTACCACACAAAAATGCAATTGACTTCACGATGTATCAGTCATAAATCAGGTAGACGTAGACAGTGACCATTGATTAGTCAGGGCAACTATCCAAATAAACACCAAAGCAGAACGGCAAAAATGTATCAAAAGACCCCGTTTTCCAACAATAGTCGAACTAAAACAAAACCAGACAGAATACGCAAGAGAGTTAAGCAAAAAAACAATCAGTCAACGCGGACGGCATGTCAGCTGACAACCTGACAAATAAAATCAAGAACGACACACACAGTCATAAAAGACTTAGTATAAAAGTCACGCCAAGAAATGCCCAACTAAAACCAGGAACCAGAGAGATGATAAAAGAAAGAAATAGAGGGATACATCGGCATATAGGGAACAAAATAGACAAATTGCGAAACAGATATTGTCTTGTCTGTTTCGGAATTTGTCTATTTAGTTCCCTATATGCCGATATATCCCTCTATTTCTTTCTTTCATCATCTGTCTGGTTAAAAGTTACACCGAAATAATCAACTGATAGAATGCAATAAAAATATAAAAATACTAAAGGCATCACGAAATAATGAAAAACTGAGAATACACCAAATGATCGACAAAGATGGGAACACGTAACACAATAAGACCAAAATAAAAGCAATAATTCAAGAGTACTATGAAGAACTCTACTCACCTAGACAACACAATGTAACCCATGAACCCTCTAGGTACATAATGACTGTAGGGTCAGAAGATATACCGAAAATATCTACCACAGAAATAAAAGAAGCCCCCAAACAATTAAAACACATTAGGTTTGATGGCACCTAACTAATCTTGCAATATATCCTAAAGAGGTGTCATCTCCAATAACCTAGTAGCGTAGCGTCAAATTTCGCAAACAATGTACAAGAAAACTAAAATACACTAACCTCGTTTATGAAACCATAGTGAACAAGATCCTGGGCGAGTGTCATCGGGGTATCAGCTCGTGACAGTATTGTTGTCAGTTCTCTGTTCATCTTATCGTCCATCCTGAGCACTATCGACAACTGGAAACAAAAGGGCAAACACAAAGCAAAGATTACAAACGCGATCTTCTCAAATTGCTCCTCATATGGAGACAATCTCCAAGCCTTACCGTCACTTCCTCATTATCTTCCTTAGTTTTTAAATCACCGGGTTTAACATGGCAAATCATATTTACGATTTTCCTGTTCTCCACGTCCGTCGGCTCCGGCGTCACCGACTTCTCCGACTCGGCCATCTCCGGCGAGATAGCCCTGGATCTCGGCGGCGGCGGGTGTTTCGCACCGAACGCCGTCAACGGATAAATGCCGTTTCTATTTTGAAAGCAATCGAAAATTACAATTTTTAAGATTAAAGTTAACGGGGGTAGTTGATTACTTGACATCCTCGACGAATTTCTCGAGTTTTTCCGTTACAGCGACGTCGCCCATTTTCATCTGAAAAACCGGCTTGTCTTTCCGGTGGATCTCGGCGATCACCACGTCCGGTCCGTACACTCTCTGCATCAACACATCCGTTATTGTCTCAGATATGTTCGCTGTGAATAAATTACGCACTTTATTGCAAAAAAAGCGGCCGTAATCTTGCGATAATAACCTATTGAATTTCAAACGCAATACGCGATAGTGAGCGCATTCACAAGATAAAACTGGGACTGTTCATCAAAATGCTTAACATTCAACATGTTTGGATTTGTTTGTGATATAAGTTAGCATCTAATAAAAGGTACTCCAGCCGGGCTATTTTGTACATTTGCAAAAATCATAAACACGTTCACGATTAACAGTCCAATCATCAGAGAATTACCCAACAGTTGGCAGTAAACTCCCAACTGTTGTTTCTGATGAACAAGCCCACTGTTGGACGTTTGATACCAACAGTTGGGGAATTTTCTCGTAAATGCACTTTTAACGGCAAACATGTTCGACATTTTTGTAAGGAACAAAATAGTCTGATTGGTGGTGAATGCACAAACACGTTCGACATATTTGTAAGGGACGAAATAGTCTGATTGGTGGTTAATGCACTGCCAACAGCAAACACGTTCGACATTTTTGTAAGCGTACAAAATATTGGTGTTGAAATAAGCGCTTAATTTGTCGAGGATATGGACTTGATAGAGGTTGAATGGAATGGAAAGTCCTTTTAACTGGAGTAGTGTTGACCAGATACCCACGTAAATCGTAAAAAGATCCAAACGTGATAACAACCAATTTTTCTAGAGAATGCGCCAAATATCAGGTATTTGCGATGAAAAAGTGTTCTGCGTTTAGAATATTTTGTTTCTCACCAGCACTTTTGACCAGATAATGTGCCGCCAAGAGTTTCAGCGGGTGGACCTCGAAGAGCAGCGGATGGAAGAGCAATTCGCGGGCGGTAGGCCTGAGCATCGGGTTCTTGTTCAGACACGTCCGGATGAAGTCCTTCTGCTGGCCGTCCTCCAGGGAGTCGATCGTCCTGTTGATGTTCTCGTCAGTGACAATGTTGCCCGAATCACCGTTACCCTGAATCTCGAGCGCGGCCATCTCCAGGGCGCACATGCCGAACGAGTAAATATCAATGGCAGGACCCATGATAGCTACATTTTCCAATGCAAACAAAAACACCGAAATCAGGGTTGAACTACAGATTTCGAAGCCTCTACCCAAAATAATTACAAAAGGAATTAAAACTATTTACTAATAGAGTTAGTTGCATAAATATTTTGAACATGGGATGTTTTTTTTATATTATTCTCCCTGTTTCTAAAGGTACACCGTAGGGCAGAATGACGTAGTTTCAAAAAATTCCTAGGTTCCCAGACCAGATAGAAGGGTGGGTCAGTGCCGTTAGGTCGGGGGAACAACGCTATTTTCAGTAGTCATCATGCCGTGGTCGGGTGAGTAACAAGGCTTTGTTGTTGAGACATTTTTTTTTTAAACAGGGAAAGGGTAGTAGATGCTTGCAATACAATCCCAACAGCTGTACCCCACAGGTGCTATTGTGTGGGCTAGCAACGAAGCGCATTTTCACCTTTCTGGCGGTCAACAAAACAAAATGTTCGTTACTAGGCAACTGAAAACCTTCGGAAACTTTACCAAAAGCCACTTCACAGCCTTAAAGTGACAGTTTTGTTAGCTGTGTCCGCATTGTTAGGCTTAATTTTTTGAAGGGGAAGGCTCAACTGTGACAGAGAATTCAGCGCGCTATTGCGGGTTAGTGGAGAATTTTTTACGACCCAAAATGGAAGAATATGACACAAAAGCCTTCTGGTTTCAGAAAGATGGAGCCAGGGCGCATACTGCCTATCGTTCACGCGAACTTCTGCAGGAGCTGTTTCCCGGCCGCCTGATTTCTTTGCGGCTGGATGTTCCATGTCCCACTCGGTCCTGGATTTAACTGCCCGCGACTTTTTTCCTGTGGGGGGATACCTCAAAGAAGAGGTTAACAAGGCTTGACCTCGAGGCCTGGAAGCTTTGAGAAGGTAATCGCCAAAATCCCACAAGATATGCTGCGTACTTAGTATAAACAGTGGAATTGGTGGCCGAAGTTCTAAACAACAACATTTTCTCTTGTTCTGATGTCATTTTGAACTGTAAATCGACTTAATTCAAAACCTTTGTACTCGAGAAAAATAATTAATTAACTATTGACTTGAACTTTCAGCAATAGATGGCGCTGCGTGTCGTTCTTAAAAAGTATTATTGCGCACTTAGTATAAATTGTGGAATTGATGGCTGAAGTTCTAAACAATAACATTTTCTCTTATTCCAATGTCATTTTGAACTGTAAATCGACTCAATTCAAAATCTTTGTGCAATTAACTCTCTACTAATACTAAGGTAAGTAAAGCTAGTATCCTACTAAAATGTTGGGTATCAGCCTCCGTTTCTTAAATCTAGTTTATTAAGTACTTACAGCCGTATTCTGGTGCAACAAAATGCATATTTTTGATGTTTTCCTGACAGGTTTTTACATGATGATGGATCGAATCGGGCGCAACTAGAGGAGAAACGAGAAAAGAAAAGAACCGCCGTTATAAATTTTCAAAATCGAACACTCCGCTAAAAACACAAGCCAATCGCGAACGGTCTTGAGTAGACGGACTGTCGAACAAACCTCGACAGATCATTCGAGTAATGATTAAATTACAAACAGAAAAAAATGGAAAACACAACAAAAGCAAGCGGTTTTATATGAAAAACAAATTGTTCGATTAAAGCAAGCAAAGTCTGTCGAAAATTGTTAAAGCCCAAGCAAGAAATCATCTTGTTTTACAGAATATCCGTCCTGGTGCATTTTAGATGAGGTTAGAACGCGAAAGGGTGTTTTTAATCCTTTCCTTCCTGCGTTTTTATTTCACAATCCTGTAAGTTAATTTAAGGAAAATTCGAAGCGACAGGTATTGTTTTTGTAAACGCATGAAGTGTTCTAGCGGCATTAAATGCCCCAAAATGGATTAACAAGAAGCGTTCTATTTCGACCTTTGTCTGCCCGAATCAGAGTCATTCCTTTATGCTGTGTTTTAACGCACGGGTTTAAATTGAACATCAAACAAAAAAAATCAAACAACGTGCGTTAATCCAAGAATAAAGAAAGTCTGAGACGAGCGTAACAGCCCGCTTCGGAAAACCGAAGCGCGATCGGCGCCGCACAAAACAGTTGCAAACGTTTGGCAAAAAAAATAAGTTCGAATTTTTTGGTTTTGTTTTTTCTACAAAAGAGAATATTAAAAGGTTCGGGGGTTGGGGGGTTTGGAGGTAGAGAGAGACATTGATTTTATCATTCGGTAAAATGAATGTCGTCTTTTTTTTGTTTGTTTGTTTTTTACCTGATCCGATTTTGATGAGTCCATTGTGTTGAATAAATATGGTATCACAGGTCAGATTTCCGTGGATGATCGGCGGTGAACAGGAATGCAAATAACTGGAAAGAAAACACACTGCAGATCATAGTACTGACTCAGGCTGGCCAACTTTGCTGCAAAGGATTTTTTCGTTTTGTTTTGTGATCGGTTGATTTTTTCGTTGCGGTTTTGTAGTAATTTTTGTGCTGATTGTTGCTTCAAGAGACATGTATACAGTTTGTCTTTTATGCGTGTGAAAACAATCAGCCTTGTGAGTTATTTTTCCATTTTTGAGTTTTAATACACCGGCGGTGTATTCGCACGGGAAGTAGTTGTTTCAATGGATATGTATTGTCTTAGTAGTCTTATTAATGAAGACTTATTGTTTGCAGTTTATGTAATTTACAAAAAAGCAGTTCAGAATTTCTTAATGTTAGTCTGAACCTGATCAATGCCTTAAAAAAGCAGTTCAGGATTTCTTAATATTGGTTTGAACCTAATCAATGCCTTGAAAAAGCAGTTCAGAATTTCTTAATATTAGTCTGAACCTGATCAATGCCTTGAAAACCAGTTCAACATTTTTTAATATTAGTCTGAACCTAATCAATGCCTTTAAAAAGCAGTTTAGAATTTCTTAATATTAGTTTAAACCTGATCAATGCCTTGAAAAAGCAGTTCAGAATCTCATGTTATTAGTTAGGTTGTTTCTTATGCAATTGTCTTCAAGTTCAGATTTCAGCTATAAATGCATAAAAATACATTTAAGAGGGATTCAAATTAAATTCACTTTGTCATCGCAAACTTGTAAGAGGAAGTCGGCCGCTATCTAAACGTATAAACTCAGCATATTGTCATTATAACTACAGTCTTATTTTAGGATGAATATTTTGAAAAAAAAATGGATATTTATTAAGAAAAGTAGAAACTGTAGTCACCTTAATAAAATGTTTACTGCTCTCGCGGTAGTTTATTAACCCTTTCAGCCCTGGAATTTTTCCAAAAGAATGTTTTGTACGCTGCATATTATTTATTACTGTCGCAGATATACAATGAGTTTTTTCTTTTAAGTATACATATCTTAATATACTGTACACGCTGTAAATTTTCAGACATTCCTTGTTTTTACAAATATTTCAAATTCAACTTTCAAACGAGTGTTTTCCACTCCCAGATTAAGTATGAAGTAAAATTTCGAGTTTAGAAAAGCCTGAAAATTTAGTTTGGTCTCTCCGCAAAGCGGAGCGATCAAACCAAATTTTCAGGCTTTTCTAAACTCGAAATTTTACTTCATGCGCCACGCGTACTAAACATTGATGTGATGTGGTGTTCAGAATACACTTTTTTAGAATACTGCTTTAGTAGAATATTTTGAACTTTACCTAAAATCAGCGTTTTATACGCGTGGCGCATGAAGTAAAATTTTCAGTTTAGAAAAGCCTGAAAATTTGGTTTGGCCGCTCCGTGCTTCGCGCTACGCGACCAAACCAAGTTTTCAGGTTTTTCTAAACTCGAAATTTTACTTCATGCTTAATCTGGGAGTGGAAAACACGCGTTTAAAGCCTCAAATTGAACTTTAAAAAAAAGCGTATGCATATGTATACCTAAAAGAAAAATCAACTGTATATTATCTTATAATTTTAAATTTACTCAGTTAATTTTTATAATGCAATTAATTCTAAAAAATACACAAATCTAAGTCTTAACCACAGGACTATATAACGAAAGATGCAGTGTCAACAATTAAAGTAGTCCCCTCTTAATTTTAAGCATAAAGACACCAAATATCCAGAGAGTCAACTACTTGCCAAATTAATGAATTTCCAATTTAAATGAAACACTTAATGATTTTCAACTATTGAAAATCATTAGGTGTTTTATTTAAGTGATCATGGATTTTCAAAAATTAAGTGCCTTAAATATCTACGGTATTTCTAATTGTTGATTTAAAAAAATATATAAATAACATTTCTCTTTAATTTAGTTTTAACAATAGTACAAGCACTGATTTATGCTATTTTCACGTGTATAAATGGAAATATTGTTCTTCACGGGATATACTAAAAAAATTAACCATATTGAAAGTTGAGACAACGAGTTTCGCCATCTAATTCTAATCTTGCGAAGTACTACAGAAGAATAGTGTTTTCGAGCAACAGATGACGACACTCGTTGTCAATTAATTACGTCAACGTTTATATTTTTGGCGGAAGCGCCGGGTCGCGATTTAGTAAACTTGCAAGAATACGTTTTTTTTTTTAAATATAAAATCGGATATATTACAGCGTTTAGTAAATGTGTAAGGATTCTTTGTTTTTCTTTTTATAAATACAGTCAAGCTCTTAATGAGTGTTTTCCACTCCCAGATTAAGCATGAAGTAACATTTCGAGTTTAAAAAAGCCTGAACGTTTGGATTTGGACGCAAAGCGTCTACATCCAAATTCAGGCTTTTCTAAACTCGAAATTTTACTTCATGCACCCCGCGTATAAAACACTGATTTAGAGTGAAGTTCAAAATACAGGGTGATTCAGTTTGGAGTTCCACCCCCTTCTAACTTTTTCATCTTGAGAGTAAAGTATGACAAACCATATTTATTTGTAAACGGCAGGAATTTCTCTATTTAATGGTGTCACCGAATTGATAATACGATGACAACTGTCAAAGTAGCGAGAATTACCTTTTTTTTTTTAAATGACACCACACCTATTTTTTATTCAATTCGGATAGAGGGTACTTTCCTGCATCTGAATATTCTTCGTAACTGTACGCTTAGATAACAAAAAAAAATTGAAAAAAATCATATGTGGCTATGAAAATTATGAAAAATTAAACAAACTATTTCATTAAGATTGAATTTATGTTCAGTATTCCAGCACCAGGTACCCACTATGGAGCATTAGATGGCGTTAGCTATCAAATCCATTAATATTTCATTAAGAGTTTAATTCTTGAAGGTGGGCCATTTAAGAAATTGAAACATTCTTTCAAAAATATATATAGCCATAATGAAGACAAAAAGTGGATATTTTGGTAAATCCGCATATTTTTATTCTATAGACATATGACTTTTTTTTATAAAATAAACCGATTAATTATTTTTTTATCATCTAAGCGTATAGTTGTGATAAATATGCGGATGAGGGAAAGTGCCCTCTATCAGAATTGAACAAAAAATAGGTATGGCGTTATTTGAGAAAGAAAGAAAAAAGCCGCTACCTTGACAGTTGTGATCGTATCAATTCGGCGAGGCCATAAATTGGAGAATTTCCTGCCGTTTACAAATATATATATATATATATATATATATATATATATATATATATATATATATATATATATATATATATATATATATATGTATATATATAGTTTGTTATACTTTACTATCAAAATAAAAAAGTTAGAAGGGGATTGAACACCAAACTGAATCACCCTGTATACTGCGTAAGTTTAAGCTCACGTTGATAAATAGTACACATATTCATTTTGTGTAAGAAAGTCTTCCAAAATTCATTTATTAATTCATAAATACACTGTATAAAAAAATTCTTACAGATCTTAAAGAAAATTGTTCGAATTTTGAAAGCGCAAAATTTAGTTAGACGAAATAAATATTCATTTATTAATTATCATATCATATCATTTATTCTACGGATAAACCATTATACAGTAATAATACAAAATTTAATTATTCCTATATATCTCAAAAAAAATTGCTCGGATTTTGAAAGCATAACATTGAATTATACGAAATAATTATTTGTAAAATGTATTAACCCAAGATTCAAGCAGTATATTTCGAACTTCACTTTTGTTTAGGCGGTGAGCGCGATTTGCTGGCATTATTTATTAATACACAAATCTTAGGAATAAATCTCTCTACCCGCTAAGAAATGTGGTTGGAAGAGATCAGAACAAAAATGAATAGAAATAATATGACTATTGAACAATTTGAATTTATTCTCTCCTCTTCTATTACTTTTGCTTATTTACATCCAGGCACCCTGGAAACAAAATCAGCAAAAAAGAACATTTTCTCGAAAATCTGCACATAAGTAAGTTGTCAAATTTCTACCTGCGTAAAACTTGTGTAATTTCTCTTATTTATTGACCTTAACCTGTTTTGTGTATTTCTTTTCGTGCTATTTATTTCATCTTTTTTTATATTTGTATAGAATTTTTTCTGACGGTTCCTAAAGCGTGTAGCCAACCTAAATTTAAAAAAAAAGATTAAATTATGGCACTCTAGAGGTTTTTCTTAATTGAACATACGATACAAATATAATAAAAGATAAAGTAAATAACACGGAAAGAAAGATACAAAACAGCTAAAAGTCAACAAATAAGAGAAATTACACAAGTTTCACGGAGGTAGAAATTTGACAACTTACCTATGTGCAGATTTTTGAGAAACTGTTCTTTTTTGTTGATTTTGTTTCCAGGGTGCCTGGATGTAAATACGCAAAAGTAATAAAAGAGGCAAAACTAACATGAACACACAAATAAACAATTACATATACGCTTTGCGCTAATTTTGGCGTGAACAACTTTAAATCAGTGTTTTACACGTGTGGCGAATGAAGTAAAATTTCGAGTTTAGAAAAGCCTGAATATGGATTTGGACCAAAAAAATCAAAAATTCAGGCTGTTCTAAACTCGAAATGTTACCTTGTGCTTAATCTGGAAGTGAAAACAAATTCTTGAAAATTGATTAAACGCTGTAATTATCGGGATGTGTATACTTAAAAGAAACATTTCCAATATTTTGTTTTTATTAAATGGATATGGTGGACACATTTTATTTCAATTTGATTTTCTGTAAATAAACAGTAAACATTAAGATATCTTTAACATCACTCAAATGCATTTCATAATTTTAATATGCATTGGTTTTGATATATTTAATTTAAATATAAATTTAACAATTATTGTAAGTTTAATTATTTATAATCTGATGTTAATTCTTTTTTCTTGAGTATGTTAAGAAAAACTTCTATTTATACAATTGGAAAATACACAATAAAAGACAAACCGTAGTAGTAATTACAACATAAATTGATAAACTAGAGATTATTCAATTAACTCTTTGACTTGATTCAAAGTTCCCGACTTGCCTTTCAAGCTACTTGTTTTGAATTAAAATTGTACTAACAAATAGTTGTTAAATGGTAACTTTTCAATTATTGATGCATTAACATTAAGGTATGTAAAACACTGTATTGTTATTAACATGAATATAAATATGTGTACAATGTTTTACACAGGTAAGAGGCTGATATACTAAAATATTATATAGATAAAATAATTCGTTCAGGTTCAATCCAACAAAAATATTTGTAGTTCCGGTTTTCGTTCCGGAAAAGATAAGAGTTTTCGATTCGGCTCCGAATAATTTTGACTTTTGAAATGTTTTCAATTGTATTGTTAATTTATTTTCTACTATAAATTAGAACAGCGATGAGCAATTATTTATTCATTTTTGATTAATATGTCCTACTATTTGAAATATATATAATTTTGTTTTGTACGCGTGGCGCATGAAGTAACATTTCGAGTTTAGAAAAGCCCAGAAAATTTGTCACGGGTCGCTGCGCGACCCTCGACAAATTTTCACGGAGCTTTCCTAAACTCGAAATTTTACTTCATGCTTAGTCTAGGAGTGGAAAACACTTGTTTAAAGCTTCAAATTAAATTAATAAAAAAAAAAACAGAGAATATCCGCAATTGTTGTATCAATTCTATGGTATGTCATTATTTTTATAAAATCACATTACTTTTTCTTAATTATTTTAGCTGTGAATTTTCTGACATTCAATGATATTTAAAAGAGTTAAATTTGAAGCTTTAAACAAGTGTTTTCCACTCCCAGACTAAGCATGAAGTAAAATTTCGAGTTTAGAAAAGCCCCGTGAAAATTTGTCGAGGGTCGCGCAGCGACCCGAGACAAATTTTCTGGGCTTTTCTAAACTCGAAATTTTACTTTATGCGCCACGAGTATAAAACACTGATTTCAAGTGTGTTTCAAATATACATAAATTCACAATATTCCTGTTATGTACGCGTGGCGCATGAAGTAAAATTTCGAGTTTAGAAAAGCCCAGAAAATTTGTCTCAGGTCGCTGCGCGACCCTCAACAAATTTTCACGGGGCTTTTCTAAACTCGAAATTTGACTTCATGCTTAGTCTGGGAGTGGAAAACACGTGTTTAAAGCTTCAAATTAAACTTTAAAAAAAACAGGGAATATCCCCAATTGTTGTATCAATTCCATGGCAAGTCATTATTTTAATAAAATTACATTACTTTTTCTTAATTAATTTAGCTGTGAATTTTCTGACATTCGTTGATTTTTAAAAGAGTTCAATTTGAAGCTTTAAACAGGTGTTTTCCACTCCCAGACTAAGCATGAAGTAAAATTTCGAGTTTAGAAAAGCCCCGTGAAAATTTGTCCCGGGTCGCGCAGCGACCCGAGACAAATTTTCTGGGCTTTTCTAAACTCGAAATTTTACTACATGCGCCACGCGTATAAAACACTGATTTAAAGTGTGGTTCAAATATACATAAATTCACAATATTTTTGTATGAAGTAAAATTTAGAGTTTAGAAAAGCCCAGTAAATTTGTCTCGGGTCGCTGCGCGACCCATGGTATGTCATTATATTTATAAAATCACATTACTTTTTCTTAATTATTTAAGCTGTGAATTTTCTGACATTCGTTGATTTTTAAAAGAGTTCAATTTGAAGCTTTAAACGAGTGTTTTCCACTCCCAGACTAAGCATGAAGTAAAATTTCGAGTTTAGAAAAGCCCCGTGAACATTTGTCTCAGGTCGCGCAGCGTCCTGAGACAAATTTTCTGGGCTTTTCTAAACTCGAAATTTTACTTTATGCGCCACGAGTATAAAACACTGATTTCAAGTGTGTTTCAAATATACATAAATGTACAATATTCTTGTTATGTACGCGTGGCGCATGAAGTAAAATTTCGAGTTTAGAAAAGCCCAGAAAATTTGTCTCAGGTCGCGCAGCGGCCCGAGACAAATTTTCTGGGCTTTTCTAAACTCGAAATTTTACTTCATGCGCCACGCGTATAAAACACTGATTTCAAGTGTGGTTCAAATATACATAAATTCACAATATTTTTGTTTTGTACACGTGGCGCATGAAGTAAAATTTCGAGTTTAGAAAAGCCCATAAAATTTGTCTCGGGTCGCTGCGCGACCCTCTACAAATTTTCACAGGGCTTTTCTAAACTCGAAATTTTAATTCATGCTTAGTCTGGGAGTGGAAAGCACTTGTTTAAAGCTTCAAATTGAACTTAAAAAAAACAGGGAATATCCGCAATTGTTGTATCAATTCCATGTTAAGTCATTATTTTTATAAAATCACATTACTTTTTCTTAATTAATTTGGCTGTGAATTTTCTGACATTCGTTGATTTTTAAAAGAGTTCAATTTGAAGCTTTAAACAGGTGTTTTCCACTCAAAGACTAAGCATGAAGTAAAATTTCGAGTTTAGAAAAGCCCCGTGAAAATTTGTAGAGGGTCGCGCAGCGACCCGAGACAAATTTTATGGGCTTTTCTAAACTCGAAATTTTACTTCATGCGCCACGTGTACAAAACAAAAATATTGTGAATTTATGTATATTTGAACCACACTTGAAATCAGTGTTTTATACGCGTGGCGCATGAAGTAAAATTTCGAGTTTAGAAAAGCCCAGAAAATTTGTCTCGGGCCGCTGCGCGACCTGAGACAAATTTTCTGGGCTTTTCTAAACTCGAAATTTTACTTTATGCGCCACGAGTATAAAACACTGATTTCAAGTGTGTTTCAAATATACATAAATGTACAATATTCTTGTTATGTACGCGTGGCGCATGAAGTAAAATTAAACTCGAAATTTTACTACATGCGCCACGCGTATAAAACTGATTTAAAGTGTGGTTCAAATATACATAAATTCACAATATTTTTGTATGAAGTAAAATTTCGAGTTTAGAAAAGCCCATTTTCACAGGGCTCTTCTAAATTCGAAATTTTACTTCATGCTTAGTCTGGCAGTGGAAAACACTTGTTTAAAGCTTTAAATTGAACTTAAAAAAACAGGGAATATCCGCAATTGTTGTATCAATTCCATGGTATGATATTATTTTTATAAAATCACCTTACTTTTTCTTAATTATTTTAACTTAGAGAAACGTAAAGTGTTAAGTGTGAACATTGATAAATTTAGAATGTTTTCCTCTACAAAAAAATTGAAATACATTTTGTCTCTAAAATAAATAGGGAAGCCAATATTTGAACACTTTAAAATTAACATGCGATTTTGTATGTTGCGTCCGCCAAGTCAGGCCCGGCCCGGTATCATATTTTGGATTAGAAGCCCGGCCCGGCCCGCTTGAAAAAATTCGTGGCTTGGGCACTGCACGGGCCGGGTCAAAGCACGGCCCGTGCAGTGCTCTAATTTCAGTAGCAAAGATCGCTAAAATTAAACGAATTAGTACTTTTTTGAATATAAAAACGATACTGGGATTTTTTCAATTACATATGAAACATAAGCTGTATACTTTAAATTTTACTTAAAATCAGTATTTTATACGCGTGGCGTATGAAGTAAAATTTTGACTCTAGAAAAGCCTGAATTTGGATTTGGACGCTTCGCGAAATGGTAGCCGAAGAAGTTACGTAATGTTCAATTGTTTTAACGTTCAATTTTTTAACGCTTAAACTTTAAGTAAAGTTCGCTGCTTTTTCCTCCGCGAAACGGCGCGACCAATACACATTTTCAGGCTTTTTGTGTTAAACACAAGTATTTTGGTTTTAATAAAAATGGTTGTTCATCACTGATTTATAATTTTAATTAGCACACATATTTGAACCAAATCGAAATAAACCGATATCAGTGTTTCCGTAAAACTCCGGTTTTCGTTCAGACAAAAATAACGGTTTTCAGTTCAGTTCAGGTTCGATAATTGAAAATTACAACCGACTTATTTAATTAAAACAATAAATTAAACTTCATTTCTTCAATCTATTTTGACTAGTTTCCGCTGCTAGTTATTTTCAAATTAAAAAATACTTTTTGAGAAACTAGTTAAAGTAAAGGGTAAAACTTTAAAAATAATCACCTACGTTTGTTTTTAGATGATTATTTTCAAGTTCCTTACCTTAAAAAACTGCAATATTATTCTCAACGGAGTTTTAAAACTCTGTAGGCACTAATATTTATTATTAATAAAAAACATACCGTTCGATCATTTAAAACATGATTTAGAGTAGGCTATGAATTTAAAATTAGATTGGCACTACTGACTGTTAACACATACGTAACCATAACCTCAAATTTATTCCATCATCCAATTAGCATTTTGGGCAACTGCACCAAAAAAATGCCGCCTACTCTAAATCATAATTATAACGATCGCGTGGTATTTAAAAATGTAGGTACCTACGATAAACAAAAAACGTCTTCAGGACAAAACAATTTAACTAGCTTGAAAATGATGTCAAGTGGCTTAAACATTAAGTCAAATGGCTTGAAAATCAAGTAAAATTACTTTAGAGACAAGTCGAGGAGTTAAACAATAAACCATGCTACTGAAAGTGTGGACATTAAAGGCATCAAAAGAGTCAACTTAATTTTTATATTAACTAGATGCTATTTTGAATTATCTTTAGTTTGGATTTCATTGATCATTTGATTAAATAAGCCGTTTATCTTGAAAGTGAGAAATTGTTGTTTATAACAGAAATCCTTAAATTATGAAGATTTTTTCAGTCAACAATAAAAAATTGAGAAATGGTGTTAGGCCACTTTCAAAATAAACGGTTCAAATATTTGTAAATGAATTAAAAAAATAAATTTTACAAATATGCTTAAAGTAATCATTTATTTTTTCGTGTGTAAGTGAATATATTAACTAAATTCAAGAAATATATTGACTTCATTATTAAGACATTTAGTACACGTATAATTCAAATAAGAAAAGAATTTGCTTTTGATTCAATTAATGTGCACCCAGAGATAAATTAATATTTATAATCTATATCCGGTTTCACCAACACGAAAAACAGGCAATTCTTTAACAATACTCTTTAACAAGAGCTCATAATTGTTTCGATTTCAATACTTATTACAATATTAATATGTTGAATTAATTTCTCATTTAATATTAATTTACAACTATATTAAAATTGTTAAATTTTTCTAATATTTAAATATTTAACTGATACTGATATTTAACTGATTGAAAGCTAACACCAATATAAAAATATGTTATTATTAAACTAATTCAATAATCGAATAGTTGAATTTTAACATTTGAATATATCAAATTATCAGGCTTTTCGAAACTCGTAATTTTATATACTATGTTTAAAGTGTGCCAACTATAGGAAGCGTAAGCTTATTTTCTCAGATTCAAATATGTTTGAATTGGAATTATTCTTCTCCAAAAATGTACTTCATGTTTATCCAAGGAGTGAAAAATATCTTGGAAACTTTAAATTAAATAGGTAATCTGACCTAACCTAACCAATGAGTAAAAAATATCTTAAAAACTTCAAATTAAATAGGTATTATAATAAAAACACTGAATGAATGTCAATTTCACTCTTTGGACTCTCAATCTTAACTTTTATACTAATAATCTCGAATATTTTCACTCATTAAACTCATAATCTTAACTTTTATACTCACAATCTTAACTTTTATACTAATGATTAACCTTTTCGGCCCTGACGGTGGCATTTCCACCAATAAAATTTGGTAAACATACTGGGAATTTTTCTTTTAAATATACATACATGTATGCATAAGCTGTAACTTTTCTGATAATCGTTGGTTTTTAAAATAGTTTAATATGAAGTCTAAAACGAGTGTTTTCCACTCCCAGACTAAGCATGAAGTAGTAAAACGCGCTACGCGACCAAACCAAATTTTCAGGCTTTTCTAAACTCGAAATTTTACTTCATGCTTAATCTGGGAGTGGAAAACACTCGTTTAAGACTTCATATTAAACTATTTTTAAAAACAAACGATTATCAGAAAAGTTACAGCTCATGCATACATGTATGTATATTTAAAAGAAAAATTCCCAGTATGTTTACCAAATTTTATTGGTGGAAATGCCACCGGCAGGGCCGAAAAGGTTAATCATTTGTATAAAAGTTAAGATTATGAGTTTAATGAGTGAAAATATTGAGATTATTTGAATTATTTGTAAAAACAAGAAATATCTGAAGATTTACTGCGTGTACAGTATATTGAGATATGTATACTTCAAAGAAAAACTCTGTGTTTATCTGAGATAATAATAAATAATATGCAGTGTACAAAACATTTTTTTGGGCACTAGAAAAAATCCAGGGCTGAAAGGGTTAACTTGTTAAATTCCTAATCTGATTTGTAATGCTCATAACTTTTTGACTCTTTGGACTTTTATTTTAACTTTTATACTCACAATCAGCCCGATTTCGTACACGAAATGTTAAATTTAACGTCCTAACATCACAGTCTAAGCGCGTTTAGTACTTGATATGTATACTTAGATTGTGAGGGTAATAATAACGTATACGTTAAATTAAACATTTCGCGTACGGAATCGGGGGGAATATCTGTATGTGGGAGGTAAACTACAACAAGTCACATTTTTGAAATTTTACAGTGCTATTTACCTCTCGATAGAGTAAAAAAATCCTGATTCCAATAGTAAAAAAAGTATTTTGAAAAAATGTGACTTGGTGTAGTTTAACTTCCAGATATATATCGTTTAAATTATTATTTAGAATAGGCGGCATTTTTTTGTGCGGTTGCCCAGAATGCAAATTGAATGGTGGAATACATTCAAGGATATGCTAAACTATGTGTTAGCAGTCAGTAGTGCCAATCTAATATAAAACTCAAAGCCTACTAAATCATGTTTTAAACGACCGCACGGTAGTTACAATCGAGAATAAAAGGTAATACTCAATCTTAACAATTTCAACAACAAAACATTAAATTATCGATTATTACCACGTTACCGAGAATAGAATCCAGCTTAAAATTACCGGTAGTTTTGTATTATGCAGTGATTTTTATTGGACTTACGGGTTTCGAAAAGCACTAAATTATTTGGCACATTCAACTTTGCATTTGCTGAGTACGACTCTTAAGTTGTATTTAACTGCCAGTTTTCCGTTGATAAACCATAATCATTTAACATCGATAAAACATGGTACTAAGTACTTCCATATTTTTCCATATTAATTGTTGGTGAAACCAGATTAAAAAAATAATTTTATATAACCAACTTTTTATAATCTAATCGATCAATTTTGATATACAATCAGCACAAAAAGTAGTACAACAAAAACCAGAAAGATCGATGTTGATTGATAACTCGATGATAGCGAGAAAGAAAGTGAATAGAAAGAAAAAAAGAAAACTTTATAAGTCCGCTTCCTTTCCTCATTATTTTTTTGTTTGGATTTCGTTTTGTATCAAATAATCCACTTACCTTTAACGAAGCTGTTGCGACACCCTGTAACCCTTACTGTACAATCCGATACAAAATAATCAACATCCACATGATTAATTATCAAAAATAAAACAACGGAAATGTAGACTTAAAGATCTGGTTATCAAATCACAACCAGCTGAAAGATCATATTTTACAAACTATCCAATCTAACTACTAGTGTTGATTGTGTAAAGTCCGTTTTCTAACAATTTTCTTTTTCGTCTTAACAAATATGATCATATAAAATAGAATTAAATAAATTAAGGACCAGTGGCATAAAATATTTGAACCGGATTCATCTCTGAGGTCTATTAAGAATATTTATTTAAACAACTTTATGAAAACATCAAAAGTGCGATTAATAAATTAACATTGAATTTGTGATCAGTATTCGATGATACTATCGTATGTTCAATTAAAAAAAGACCTTTAGAGTGCCATGATTTAATATTTTTGTTAAATTTAGGTTGGCTACACGCTTCAAGAATTGACATATAAAACGTCAGACATAATAATTATAATACATAATTTCGTAGTTGCCAACCTACAATATTTTCCATGGCACCCCAAACCTACTATACATTGGTGTAGCTGTCGATTTTTGCTTAGTGACCCTGTATCTAAGAGATCTGGTTGCCAACTGGCAACCATCTTGACGTCTTTAGACGCCAAATTCAAACTAAATCAAATTAACAGGACGCGCGTCAATCATTATAGAATATGATTGGTTTGGTTTGAATTAGGCTCCTAAAGGCGCCAGTTTGCGCTACTTTCTTAAATACAGGGACACTATTTTTGCTAATTGTAAAGAATATCATTTTTTAACTTCAGTTCAGAGATGAAATCAGCTCAAAAAAACGTTTGCGAACTGTCCCCAATTTAATTCAAGCTCGATAATTGTAAATCATATTGGGTAGACAAATCTAATCATGTGGATGCGTGACATTAAAAAATCTTACTCAATCAAATAATTCAGTGTATCTCAGGTGCGACTTAAAACTAAATATTATACTCATATATTTAAAACGGCGTAAAAAGAAAATTACGACCGTTACACAATACTTACATACGAGGCATAAATATAATTAAAAAATAATAATGCAAGAGAAATATATGGGCACTTACTATAAATATATAAATGTGAGTCATATATAAGTAAATATAAAAAAGAGGGGGAGAGGAAGATGGTGACTTTTATTTTCTACAAACAAACGAAAATTTAACTTAAGTTCACCATCGTCCTCGCCTGTACAATCTTTTCATGTTTTTTATTTTCAGAGCATTAATTGTAACAATAATAATCATGGAGAGAGAGAAAAACGAACGAGCGATGGACTAAAAATGCTGATATAAAAAAAAGTTCGACAATTATATATTAGAGGTTTGAGTGAAAATTATGATTATTACCTTAAAGCTGATAAAATTTGTGTGCACCATCTGCGCCAGGCCAGGAGGGGTAGACGTTTCACGTTGCGCTTGGTGCGTTTCAGGAACTGTTTCAGTGAACCAGAGGACATGTATTCTGTTATAAATATCACCTGAAACGAACACAAAATGTGAAAACACTGATAATCACAAGATTTATTCGTTTGATTTTAGTTTAGGAATGTAACAAAAACGCAAAGCCCACGAACAAAAACTGGAAGCGGAACGATAGTTTCCGGTTTCGGTTTTTGTTTCCTTTCAAACCGGAACGAAAGATTACGATTTTAGTTTTAGTACAGGTTCAAAGATTTTCAACAAAAATCGATTCCTCTTCCTCAAACTTTCAAAACATGGACGAAAAAAAAATGAACCGTAAAAAATATCGTTCCGGTTTCAGTTTTCTTCAGCTATTTTTTATTTCGGTTCAGAGGTTTTCAAAAAATATTCAAATTCTGTTCTAAAACCTGAAAACAAGGACGAGCTAAATAAACCGTAAAAAAAATATGGTTTCGTTTCCAATTTTGGTTAAGATATTGTTCACTTCAGTTCAGAGGTTTTCGATTAAAATTCAATTGATGTCTCAAACTCCTAACACAACAGTAAAAACCGTAAAAATATCGTTCCGGTTCCAGTTTTTTCAGGATTTTTTTCATTCCGGTTAAAAAAAAAACTCGCTCGAAGCGGAACCATAGTTTTCGGTTCCAGTTTTTGTTTCCATTCAAATCGGAACGATAGATTCCGATTCCAGTTTTTATTCGGGTTTAAAGATTTTTAATAGAAATCGATTTTTCTTCCTTAAACTTTTGAAACATGGACAATAAAAATAAACCGCAAAAATATCGTTCCGGTTCAAGTTATCTTTAGGTATGTTTTCATTCCGGTTCAGAGGTTTTATATTCAATTCCTGTTTCTAAAACCTTAAAACAAGACGATCATAAACTGTAAAAAATATCGTTCAGGTTCTAATTTTGGTTTAGGTATTGTTCGCTACTTTTCAGAGATTTTCAAAGAAAATTCGATTCCTGTTCCAAACTCCTAAAACACGAACGAACGAAATTATCCGTAAAAATATCGTTCCGGTTCCAGTTTCGGTTCAGGCATTTTTTTTACGTTCCAGTTCAGAGGTTTTTAAAGAAAATTCAATTTCTGTTTCAAATCCCTAAGACAGGAACAAACGAAATTATCCCTGAAAAAATCGTCCAGGCTCCAGTCTCAGTTCTGCATTTTTTTCGTTCAACGAAAATACGATTCCTCTTTCAAGCCCCTAAAATAAGAATCAAGATTTCGGTTGAAAACTGGAACCGGAACGAAGAATTTCTGGATAAAAACTGGGATGATACTTTTTTTCGATTAATTTCGTTTCCGTTCAATATTCAATTTATTACTATGCTTCTTCTATTTATTGCTATTTCAAAAAACTCATCAGTGCTGTGATTGTATACCAGTTTACCTATAATTTGTAAAAAAATGGTAATTTGTCATTTCTACCGGCATTTCGGTAAATTAAAAAAGCTAAGCATAATTTACAAACCAATATATTTTTGAAAATGTTTTGCCGAGTGATTAATGAGAAAAAAGTGTCCGATATATTAAAAAAGCTATTTGACCGAAATGCAGAAAACGTTTGATCAGTATACATATTAATAATACTAATGTATACTGGGTGGGAAATAATCATTGCTATATGTGTTTTTAAAACTCACTCTAAATTATTGTTTTATACGCGTGGCGCATGAAGTAAAATTTCGAGTTTAGAAAAGCCTGAAAATTTGGTTTGGCCGCGTAGCGCGCAGCGCTACGCGACCAAACCAAATTTTCAGGCTTTTCTAAACTCGAAATTTTACTTCATGCTTAATCTGGGATTGGAGAACACTTGTTTAAAGCTTCAAATTAAACACGCTTGCGAAAATAGCCTTAACATTTATCAAATTGTAAAGAAACAATCGGTCTGAACCAGAACGAAAAAGTGGCTGAACCAAAACCGGAAACGTAATGATATGATTTTACGTGTTTAGTTCCGGTTCAGTTTTTCAGCATGTTTACTCACTCCTATGTGTTAGTTTTTCATGTCATTAATTCATGTATCAAAGACGAGCAGTTTATTTACAATTTAATACTTTTATATGCGCATCATTGTAGCAAATAATAGAAACTTATGTCTTTTGACTCCTGAAACAAGTACCTATCGGAATTCGGAATTCATATTTTTGGAGTTGATGAGGTGAATGTCATCATTCACGGAATATAGTTTAGTAAAATTTATAATACGTATTTTTACTGAGATTATAAGGAGTTGATCTGAACCGGAACGAAAAAGTGTCTGAACTAAAACTGAAACCGTAACGAAATAGTGGCTGAACCAAAACGATAAAGTTATTTATTTTTCGGTTTATTTCGTTCCGGTTCAATTTCTTGATATGCCACTTATATTTATTAGTTTTTTTAACTTTATTCGCGTTCTGAAGTTTATAATGCGTTATTTTAAAGAGATAATAAGAAATTGATCTAAGCCGGAACCTAAACCTGAACCAGAACTGGAACATTAACGATATTTTTCTAGGGTTTATTTTGTCCCGGTTCACTTTCTCGACATGTTTTATTTTTATTTTGTTTCTTATCTACCGCTGTGTTTAAATGTTTTGTTTATTGTCTGTTTCCCTGAGTATATTACTCCTATTTATTCGTTTTTTTTTTCAAATTTCCTCCGTGTTGTAAAATGTATAATACGATTTTTCAATAGTCCTACATCTGTTTCTACAGTCTTTAAAAATCACTTACTAGAATTACAACACTTAAAATGCGAAAATACTTTGATATATTTGTAACATTTAGGTCCGCGATATACAGGGAGTTGTTCTTTCAAGTATACATACTCCAATGTACTGTATACACTGTAAATTTTCAGATATTCGTTGTATTTGAAAAAAAAGTTCAAATTGAAGCTTTAAACAACTGTTTTCCACTCCCAGACTAAGCATGAAGTAAAATTTCGAGTTTAGAAAAGCCCCGCGCAGCGACCCTCGACAAATTTTCACGGGGCTTTTCTAAACTCGAAATTTTACTTCATGCGCCACGCGTTAAAACACTATTTTCAAGTGAATTTCAAAATGTACTACTAAAGCACTATGGCAAAGATACATATTTTAGTGTATATAGCGGACCTAAATATTACAAATATATAAAAATATTTTTGCATTCCAAACGTTGCGGTTCTAGTAAGTGAATTTTTAAAGATTGTGTCAACAGACCTGAGACGAGGCTCGTACAAGAAGTTGACCTAAACTGGAACCTGAAAATGCACAAACCAGAACTGAAACAGTAATTACTGATAGAGATACATTTTACGGTTTTATCGTTCCGGTTTAATTTCTGAGTTTATTAGTTTTTTTAAAATTTCATTCGTGTTATGAAATTTACAACGCGTTTTTTGATTGAGTCTGCAACGATTATCTACGAACCCCGAACCAAAATAAATGGAACTTAATAGAAACGCATACATTTTCTAGGAACTTAACAGTAAATAAGAACAAAGGAACATTTTTACGGAACCGGAACGATAATAATTGTCAATATTTTCGATTTTCTATGGAGTAGAACCGAACCGGAAACAAAATAAATGGAACTAAATAGAAACGCATACATTTTCTAGGAACTTAATAGTAAATAAGAACCAAGATACATTTGTACAGAACCGGAACGATAATAAATGTCAATATTTTCGATTTTCTATGGAGTACAATCGAACCGGAACCAAAATAAATGGAACTAAATAGAAACGCATGCATGTTCTAGGAACTTAACAGTAAATAAGAACGAAGATACCCTTTTACGGAACCGGAACGATAATAAATGTCAATATTTTAGATTTTCTATAGAGTAGAACCGAACTGCAAACAAAATAACTGGAACTAAATAGAAACGCATACATTTTCTAGGAACTTAATAGTAAATAAGGATCAAGATACATTTTTACGGAACCGGAACGATAATAAATGTCAATATTTTCGATTTTTTATGGTGTATAATCGAACCGAAACCAAAATAAATGGAACTAAATAGAAACGCATGCATTTTCTAGGAACTTAACAGTAAATAAGAACGAAGATACCCTTTTACGGAACCGGAACGATAATAAATGTCAATATTTTAGATTTTCTATGGAGTATAACCGAACTGGAACCAAAATAAATGGAACAAAGTATAAACGCATACATTGTTTAGGAACTTAACAGTAAATAAGAACAAAGATACATTTTTACGGAACTGGAACGTTAAGAAATGTCAATTTGAACCAAAACGAACGCATTTTCTAGTAAGCGTGAATTTAAAGGAAAATAATTTCGATTCGAAATTTTGGTTGGCCCACTCCTGATTAAGAACTAGTATGTCTTCAGTTTTATAAAAAAAAAAGGGATAATTCTAGTTTGAATAAAAGAAACGGTTTCTAACTGTTGTTTTGTTTGTTGGTGTTGTTTGCTTACCCTTGGTTTATCGTTGTGTGTGTCCGTCCAGTATCTGTGGAACTTGACGATGTTGGGGTGCTCCAGCTGGGTGAGGTTCTCAAAAACCAACCGGATCTTCTCCTCTTGCGCTTTGAAATTTTTCCGCTCGGAGAACTGCACCTCGTTCCACACCACCTCGACGCCCTCCTCGGTGTCCATCGCCAAATAGGCGCAGTCGATCCCGGGAACATCTCTTTGCTCAACCTATAAAAAAAAACAAGAATAATGAAAACATTAACAAATCAAAATCAATTTGTATTAATGATGATAACAATCATTAATTATAAGAAATTTAGATTATTTAATTCATTCGTAATAACCATTCATTGGAAGCAATACCTACAAGAACAATTAATTAATTAACTAATTATAAGCACGTGTCTGTGTGCAATCCAATTTAGTTAATCTAATCAGCAAGGAACAGGTGAAACAAAAGGAAACAATCACCTCAACCTTTTATTTTTCGTATAGCCGTAAAACCAAATAATTTAATTGCTAACCCGTCCTTTTTCCAACAAATTAAGTAAAGAATCGCTTCACTTTTTCTACCTAATTAACACCGCTGCTCGGAAATATTTATCGAAAATGCGCGCTAATTAGCTTGGCGGCGGCGACTGCGTGCATTTTGATTCGTCCCGATTTCTACGAGTTAAAAATTAAAGAGTGGAAGGAAAAAATGAATAATAATAAAGTCTGCACACACACACTTAATATTTAAAAGAGGAGGAGTTTGATGCACACGGGAATTGGATTTTTATTTTAAACGCGAGAAATTCCGTACACAGTCTATTGATTTTACGTTCCGACACATTGCTTTCTAAAAACTAATTGGGATTATTAGAGAATTTCAGGAATTAGGTCGGAATTCTAATAAAACTCACGTGCGCTAGCTTGCTCGGAGTTATGAGTACATTTTTTTAATAATGATAATTATTTGACAATTGGATTATTTATTGATTGATTAATTTATTTAAAATCAATAAAAATGTACTCCCACCATATCATATTGAATCCATAAATTGAATATGTATAAGGTTTTACGTTAAAGTAGATGACAGTTCATAGGTTAGGTAAAAGTAGCTGTCATCTAACCCAGGGGTCGGCACACCGCAAAGCCGAGCGACCAAACCAAATTATTAGGTTTTTCTAAACTCGAAATTTTACTTCATGCGCCACGCGTATAAGACACTGATTTTAAGTGAAGTTCACTTGTTAACAATATTTCAGTGTTTTCAGTGTTTAATACGCGTGGCGCATGAAGTAAAATTTCGAGTTTAGAAAAGCCTGAAAATTTGGTTTGGTCGCGTAGCGCTACGCGCTACGCGACCAAACCAAATTTTCAGACTTTTCTAAACTCGAAATTTTACTTCATGCTTAGTCTGGGAGTGGAAAACACTCATTTAAAGCTTCAAATTGAACCCTTTAAAGAAAAAGCGTATGCATATGCATACTTGAAAGAAAAATTTCTTGTATATAAAATAAAAATAGATACTTTATCCATCGTTTTTTTAATATTGGTATTATTTGTAATTTTCTTTTTATGAGAAAGGAATCGACGGCAATTGTCACAATACCTCCATCTTGCAATATAAACTTGCCACTATACCTTTTCAAGTTCAACTTGGCACAAATTTATGTTGGCTGCAATCGAAATCAAGTTGTCAATAATCACATACAACTAAAATGTGATTAGTAAGAGACTGATTTTAAATAGGGCCAACTAGAATTTGTTTACTGCCAACTTGAACTTAAAAAAGTATAGTGATCATTTATTTTGACAGTTGAAGCAAGTTTGATGGAATCAATTCCACATGAATCTAAATATTTTTGCTGTCAAAATCAACTATCTGCGAGTAATTACTCCTCGACGTTGATAGTTTTGATTAAACAACTGCCAACTATACTAAATTGCACGCAAATGTCGCCTGAAAAGTTTTGCTTTAACTCTCAAAACAAGAAAGCTATCGCAACTAGAGTTCATATGTAATTTTTTCCGCTTGGTATAAAAATCGACTATACATTTTCGCATGATTCGAATTGAAATATGTTTTCACATTTTTTGTCGTTGAATTTGAGTTTCGATTAAATTTGTCATCATCAAGCTAGAAATGATAGCAAATGAAATCAGGACAGGAATTCAACGACGAAAAATGTCAAAATCGTGTCAATCAAAAGAAATGACCGCTCGTATCTCGCTTGTTTCAATAATTTCTGTCTATGAAACTAAGAACAAAGTCGGCAAACCTTAGTAAATTAAAGAGATACACAAATTGTATCAAAAAACAAATAAAATAAATGAATGAATTCCGAACAATTTCTATGCCTCTTTTAAAAAAAATGTCTGACTATGATTTGAAAAAGAAAACACTTAATTAATCATAGTTAAATATGTTTTACCACGTAAAAGATGAGAAACTTGTTCAAGATAAAATTTCTGACATAAAACTCCCAAACTGTAATTGTTTTGTTTTACCTTATAACCTCTTTGTCAAATTTCAAAATTTTTTCGAATATTTTAACATATTTGTTGACATCAAGTGAGGTATTTACACTCCCATTTATTTTATTTGTGCAGATGGGTATTTTGCGAAATGTTCTTGTATTCAATATTGGTATATTGTACTAAAAAAATCGTGTTTGATAATGACCATACCTTTTCTACCGTACGATCGTTTAAATTATTATTTAGAGTAAGCGGCATTTTTTTTGAACGGTTGCCCAGAATGCTAATTTAATGATAGAATAAATTTAAAGTTATGGTAAACTATGTGTTAACAGTCAGTAGTGCCAATCTAATTTAAAATTCAAAGCCTACTCTAAATCATGTTTTAAATGATCGCACGGTATCTATTATGGCTCTTTGAAAATTTTGACTTGAACATTTTACAAAAAAATTACCGACCCCTGATCTAACCTAACCTATAACCTAATCGACAGACGGTCATCTAACCTCATTTATGGACTGTCATCGTGTCCTAACTGAAACCATGACTCAACATCTAACGTAACTAACCTATGAACATTCATATAACCTAACTCAAGACCTAAATGAACTGTCATCTAACCTAAAATCTTATCTACGGACTGTCATCTAAAGTAACCTTTAACTTCATCCATGGACTGCCATCTAACCTAACTTAAAACATAATATCAAGAGATCAGGATAACTGGTTAGATTAGTTGACAGTTCATAGGTTAGAACTGTTAACTAATCTAACCAGTCATCCTGATCTCTTGATTTTTACGTTTGGTTATGTGACTTTACGTTAGGTTAGATAACAGTTTGTAGGTTAGGTTAGATAACAGTTCATAGGTTAACTATCATCTAACCTAACCTATAAATTGTCATCTAATCTAACGTAAAATCATATAACTAAACGTAATACTCAGGAGATTTCAGTAAAACGTAGAAATACCCACTATATCATCATTATAAGTAATTATTTCTAGAAGTAGTAATTCTACGATTGCGAAAACCTCCATTAATAACCATTGTGTCGGAATCTAGTGTAAACATACTATGATATATCAATTGAACGGTGTTCTGTTTGTTTATTTATTTATAAATAACCGGGGAGAGAGATAAATCGAACGTCAATATTGGAAATGTCTGTATTTCCTGCCCAGATAAGAGACAATGTAGCGTGCGGTGCTTGTCCGCATAAAGGTTAACTCAATAAATATTGTCTCTGGTTGATAATTACATACTGCCGGAGATAATCCGGGATTAAAATAGACAAACATATCCCGCGCGACGCCAGACGAAAATAACTGACTTGATAAAATTATCTAGATATGTTGAAATAGTAACGTGCGAAAATTTCAATTTAAGGAAGAGAAAGAAAAACAAAATGTTTTTTAGAAGCTTCTTCTTCTTCTTCTTCTTGCGATTTTAATGGCCTCAGCTATATAGCTCTGTTGACCAGCCACAGCGGAAAAGAAAATAGGGGATAGGATAGAGTGAAAAAAGGATTAGGACAGATGGAAAGGAATTACCCTTGAAAAAATGAATTAATAATTAAATAAATGTATCAGTTTCGTGTAATCAAGAATATAGAATGATGTAAGTTTTAATACAATATTTAGATAAAACAGATAAAATAGAAAGAGGGGCTGGGTGACCAGTTGCTATAAGACGAAGCTGTTGTTAATGCTTATCATTATTTATTTTAACTTATGAAAACGATTGGTCAGGTAATATTTTCGTGTGCCCATTACGAAAGAATTGGGCAAACCACATGCTTTGAATCGGAAATTAGCGGGGAAACGTTGCTGACATCACGTAGGCCATTGCGACGCGACAATTCTTGCCCTCCCTAGGACAGACAATTTCTCCTATTCTAATCCCTTGAGACTGGCGAGAGAGAAAAAAAACGAGACAAGGGGGAGCATAAATTAGGCTCATCCTCCCTTCGACTCTGATTCACCCTAGACAAGGTGCACTCTTGCCGCACCCACATTAGAATTACCAAATAAAGAAATGCGCAGAAGAAAATAGCGTTTTATTTTTCTTTATAAGATTAAATATTGTGATATGACTGAATTGTTGATTAGTTGTACAATTTAATTTTCAATAACTTTATTTTTTACAGTACATTAAAATAAACTACACTTAATTTTCATTTTTATAATTCAAAAATTGGCTATCGACCGTAGTTGGTCTTTCTGCCTTTAGAGTGTTATTTAAATAGATTTGAAACTTTTACCGAGTGTTTTTATTCCTTTATTAAGCATATGAAACGCGTATAAATCAATTCCCTAATATTCATTTCATCCCCCAGCCCGATGTCTATCCATCACCCTTCCTTAAAAAAAAAACGATTTCAAGTAGGGAATTTTATAACTCTAAAACTTGAATTTGAAACATCATTTTTTGTTCTATAAACACAAATAATTAATATTGCTGAACTTGCCAATTTTCGTAGATTTAATCATTTCTGACTTTGGTGTTTACTTGTGTTTTTTTTTTTGTTAACTTAGGCCTTTATTTCTTACTTTAATCGTTTGTTTTTCTTTTCAATGATGTTTCTTGATTTTTTAAAGTTTTATTTATATATATTTTATAAGTGTATTTCTTAGCAAGAATAATTAAAATTCAAAAATATTTGAATTCGAGAAAATAAGCTTTCGCTTCTTATATGAAAGTAAACTTGTTCATTTTCATTACTTAGCATATCAAATTGAAATTGTTTCTTTTCATTACTTTCAATAAACTTTTAACAACAAAAACTGTTTTGTTTATTCAAGCAATCAGTTAGTAAACTGATAAAACCGAAAAAACACGTAAAAACTAAAAATTTCTAAAACAATTCAAAAAAAAATTGTGGCAGTCTAGTTTGCACACTTTAAATAATATATAAAATTACGAAAAATGTATTTGTGTAAAATGCAAACAATGTGTCTTGATTAAGACATATTGTTTGCATTTTACACGAAAAACATTTTCGTAATTTTATATATATTCTATTCATTTTAATAAAAATCATTTTAGGCATTTGCACTTTTGTCGAAAATTAATCGATTTATTTTATTTCAGCGTTACAATAAAAGTTGTTGAATGATTAATTAATTAATGCGTGGGTTTATTATTAAAATTGGTTTTTTAGTAGTTAATTTATCAAGCCTTAATTTTACATAATTTCGGTATAATTTAAACTTTTGCAATTTATTCGTCAAAGTTTACTAACACACAAATAATGCACACCAATTTGTTTTTGTTCTAAATTTAAACTAGAAAATAACATCAACTCTATTTATTTTGTCATAAATTTGACAATAAAGGAAACTGCAAAATAAATTTCTAATTGATCTGCTAACGAGGGTTTCCACTCCCAGATTAAGCATGAAGTAAAATTTTGAGTTTAGAGAAGCCCCGTGAAAATTTGTCGGAGGTCGCGCAGCGACCCGAGACAAATTTTCTGGGCTTTTCAAGAGATCAGGATAACTGGTTAGATTAGTTAACAGTTCTAACCTATGAACTGTCAACTAATCTAACCAGTTATCCTGATCTCTTGATATTATGTTTTAAGTTAGGTTAGATGGCAGTCCATCGATGAAGTTAAAGGCTACTTTAGATGACAGTCCGTTGATAAGATTTTAGGTTAGATGACAGTTCATTTAGGTCTTGAGTTAGGTTATATGAATGTTCATAGGTTAGTTACGTTAGATGTTGAGTCATGGTTTCAGTTAGGACACGATGACAGTCCATAAATAACATCAACTCTATTTATTTTGTCATAAATTTGACAATAAAGGAAACTGCAAAATAAATTTCTAATTGGTCTGCTAACGAGGGTTTCCACTTCCAGATTAAGCATGAAGTAAAATTTCGAGTTTAGAAAAGCCCCGTGAAAATTTGTCGAGGGTCGCGCAGCGACCCGAGACAAATTTTCTGGGCTTTTCTAAACTCGAAATTTTACTTCATGCGCCACGCGTATAAACGACTAACTTTAAGTGAAATCTTCAATTAATAGCTTATATAGTTTCTGCTTTTTCAGGGCCGCCTTTACATATGAAAATTAAATATTTTGAAAATATCGGAGGGTTGAACCCTTCCTGGCCACGGCCTTGGTACTATACCAGAGTTCGGCAACATTTTTGATGATATGTAATAGGTTTTCAAGACTTTGAGTGAAACATTCTATTGAAAATACAAACATTGTTTAATTTGCGCTTCAACTTTAACGTTTTATTATAAGAATAACTAACGTATACTTTTATTAATCATCTCACTGCAGCAATTTGAATAATATATAACATATTCTTTGGTCTCAAGGCCGGAAAGCGAATACAAAAATGTATATTAAAAAATTAAACACTCTCCTCTCGCACTCAACGCTTTTAGCATTAGCGATTCGTGACTCCCCTCGTGATTTCTTTATCACTATCTTTCTTACTTCTACTAGATATGCGATGAATAAACATGCGATAATTGTGATTTCTGTTGATTGTTTATTATGTTCACCGCGTGATTTGCATTACGAGTACTATTTGTTTACTACGAAATTTCAGATCGGCGCGAAAACATCGGGAATTTATAAACTTTTTGGCAAGAAGTCTGACGAGGCGCACACGGCCCTCATATCAAAGTGTCCACAAACAGAACTGTATTCTGCGAAGAAACAGAACGAATGTTTACGCAATATCAGAAAACACCAAACTAGTAAAAAGATGCATGTTTTTTAAAAAAATATATAATTTTTTTTATATTTATTGGATATTGGTCTTTAACCATTCTACCATACACCTTTGTATTTTGTAATTTAGATATATTTACGTATATTTGGACGCCGCAAATACATTCACACAAATCCTTATACTCAGGTGGAATCATTTTGTACCTTAAAATGACCCCATCCGGCGGGACTCGAAGCCGCGAGCCCTAGGTTAGGAGGCCGCTTTCCGTTCCCAACTCATGACTGCTTGTATTTACTTTACCCGCAGGTTAGGAGGCAGGGGCTCTACCCACTACCCTATCGGGATCCCCAAAATGCATGTTTATGAAAACAAAATCATTCCTTCAATGATTGCCTTTTGACTATCATCAAATTGACAATTTCTTATGAATTATTATCAACTTTAAACACTTGACATTTCCTTATGACTTCTAACCAACTGTTACAAGTTAATCAGAAGTAAGAAAAATTAGCAATCCTTTCGTATAAGACGTCTGATCCAAAAAAATATGTCGAATATTTGAATCTATGTGTAATCATGCTAATCAAGAATGAAGTAAAGTGCCATCTATTGTTCATGAAACGACACTCTCTTTTGAGCTATAAATAGCGCTACACTCTGTTCTCAACTGTTATGGTCCATTAGTTTTAAAATAAATCTGGAATTTCCAGTTTGTATCTCAGGACACACAAAAGTGTCTATTGAGGCCCTCCTTAGGAGGTCCATCAACCACAAGATATCCGCCTTCGAGGTGGAGGGGTGGAAGCTTCCAAGACAACTATCCAGTTTTTGTACAATTCTCGTACAAAGATCAGAGAAGATAATGCTTCATAGTCGCTGCACTCAAAGCATAATAAACGTCATTAACTTCTATCTGTTTTCAATCAATAGATACTGGTTGAAACAGAACATATTCAACTGTTTGGCACGTCGAATGTGAAGTTTGCGTTTCCATCATCATGGCATTCATGACGCTTGTCAAAATACTTCAAATGCGCCAATTTTACGAAAATGCTCAAAATCTCATTTAAATTGTGGCGAAACTATTTAAAGAAGAACATACCGGATCTTCAATAGTCTGCAAAAGGTTTGCATTAAAAGTAAGTGAAAGAACAATTGCAATAGAAATGAAGAGGATCCATAGAGATTGATCACTTACAATTTGTCGTAGAACCAAGGGGAAATTATTGTAATTGTATATAACGTATATTTTCTTGAATATTGTAACTAATCTAATACTAAGCACATTATTAATATCCAATTTAACTGAGGTGTATTGTTCTGTAGGTTTCAGTTTGTTCTTGCTTGTCGTTTTTTCTTTTGAAATAATTAGATTGCTTACTGACAGGTTTGTCAAATAAAATCAAACAAAAACATTGACATGCGTTTATGATACTGTGTTCTTTTTTTGTGATGTCAGGCTAAAAGGGTAATGCGTTGGCAATATCTTGTTCAATTTAAAATAATCAGCTTTGTGACGTCAGGGTAAAAGGGTAATGTGTTGACAATATCTTGTTCAATTTTAAAAAATTATATAGCAGAATATCTTAAAGCGTTATTTTAAAAGCGTTATATAGCATATATTTCTTGACTATTTATCGGCCATCTTAATTTTGTCCGACTCCACTCGAATAACACCCGATTAAATCAGTTTCAAGGATTGTGGATATATATATACACCAGTAAAACACTCATTCCAAAAGTAGCCAAATTATTAATATAATAAAAAAATATGACTCACTAAATTATTTCTTCACTTATTCATTTCACGTTACACACACCTCATTGTGTACGAGAAAAATATTTAATCATACCTGCCGTAATAATCGCATTAGTCACCATCAATAAATTGATCTACGTGCATATACATTGTTTGTTGAAATACATACTATTTTATTTAATTTCTTTACAAAAACCGTACATAAAATCCACGAAGTAAAGTTGGAATTTCTGTGCGTGAATGCATTGTTTGTTAGAATACCATTTTATTTAACAATAAAGTTTAAAAAACATATCCGTGAAGTAAAATGAAAATATGTGTGTGCATTCTTCGTTGAAATACTATTTTTGTTTGAGTTGGAAAAAAACCAATTACGTAAAATTACAATGTTCGTTTGCGTATTTTGTTGTAATACCATTTTGTTTGAGTTAAAAAAAACAAAGAAGTAAAATTGTTATTATTCTTTGTTGCAATACCAGTCGATTTAAGATATATGAAGCGTTCAGGGCTAAAGTGGATTAAGTCCAAAAGTACAGAAAATTGTGTTTGTTACAGATTAATACTTGTTAATAGCGTATTATTTCAGAGCTATAATGAACCAAGTAAATAGCTATTGCTATTTTCTAATAAATGCCAACAATTGTCTTTGCCTAAAGTGGATCAAGTCCAAAATCGTAGCTCGTGTTTTCAGTTTGTATACTTGTGCACAAAGCCGTAGCTAGAAAAAAAACCTTTGAAGGGGAATATAAAAATTTCGGGGGGGGGGGGTTATTGCTAAAAATACTGTTTTTGCTCGTTCAGGGCCGGTTTTACATACAAAAATTTAAAATTTTAAAAATTTTTGGGGAGGTTTGAGCCTCTATACCCACCCTCTGGCTACAACCTTGCTTGTGCAAGTGGGTTGGTTGATTCAACTTCAAAATTATGGATTCCGATGAATGTATTAACTTTTTTTCATATATCCTCAGATTATGTGCTTTCGCAAAACGAATTAGCTACTTCAGAATCTTCACGAAAATGTATTCAAATCTTTACTACCGAGGAGTGGATTCATGTGGCCAAAAAAGCAAATACTATCGAAGTAACAACACCTGCAATTTTATCCACTAAAAAACTAGAAAACAAGAAAAAAATTAATAAAGAACATCCTGTCAAGTGGTTAGATATTATTTGGATGAGGTTTGAGCGAGAGAAACCTTGGACACTGCAGTTTAAAAATACTTCAATGCAGATATTGACAAACAAGATAAATTCAAATTCAAAACTATTTGAATTCGAGAAAATAAGCTTACGCTTCTTATAGTTGGCACACTTTAAACATAATATATAAAATCATGAACAGTTTTTTCGTAATTTTAGATATTTTTGTGAACATAGTTACTTTTGAGAAGCCAATATCTGCAATTGGCTTCTCAAAAGTACCTATGTTCACAAAAATATCTAAATTTGTTAAGAAGCAAGATCCGCTGTACAAAATTTTAAGAGTTGTCACATCCCTGAATAAGAAAATTGCAGAATCAGATTATAACGAATCTCTCTTTGAAAGCTTAATTTCAAAGTTTTTAGATTATTTTATGATACTGGTATTATCATTTCTTCGACCTTATGTAAAAGCACGTTTGAGGGTCAAAGTGGATCAAGTCCAGCACGTTTTGATTCATAATTCAATTTTAGAATTACTACCTTAACTATTGTTTTTGAGTTTTCAATTAAGACCAATATGTAAGACCGATGTGAAGATAGCCACGGAGTGAAAACATTTAGACTATCTGTGCTCGTTCTAGATATATTGTTTAAACTATTAGTAGAGAAATCTGTGAAATAAAATAGGTGTTTTTAGAGATATGATTTTTTTAATATTTGGTATGAACGGTGATATACGCGGGACAGCAATATATTATTTAGATAATTAACAAATGAGAGTGACAACATTTTGACCATATATGCTCGTTCTAGATATATTGTTTAAACAATTAGTAAAGAAATTTGTAAAATAAAATAGGAGTTTTTAGAAATATGATTTTTTCAATGTTTGGTATGAAAGGTGACATACGGGACAGCAATATATTGTTTAAATAAAGAACAATTAAGAGTTACAATATTCTGGTCATTTATACTTGCTCTATATATATTGTTTAATTAATTAGAGAAGAAATTTTGAAAATAAAATATGTGGTTTGGGAATTATGAAATTTTGAAATTCTGGGGAATCTGTTTCATAATTCGTGTGATGGTGGAGGCGCCAAAATCCGTGGCTATTTTCAACTCGGTATATGTAAGTTACCCTTTATACTACAATAATAAAAAAAATATCCTCTAAATCACTTCAGGATTCAATTAGTGGTGATAAACTTTAACCTTGATTATCTGAAAACTATAATTTATGGACTTGATCCACTTTACCTCTGAACGCTTCATATATCGATCAATTATTTCCGAAACCTTAAAATGTCAAATTTTACAGGAGACACAAAATACTAGCACAGTTCGTTCATATATATCCAGTTAGCCAGTCTCTATATAAAATTTGGTAACCGTGTTTGGGTGTTGCATCCAGAAGCGAGACCGTCTGTCTTACTCTTACCCCAATCATGACCATAGTCTCTCCTTTTCTACTTGATTTCCAGTTCTCCTATAAGCATTGGCTCCCCTTGATACTAGTTAATTATTATATGAGCTGCGTAATCCTTCCGATTTTTTTTATCGTTCGTATAACTTTATCATAAGCGATTTTTAATAAGTATTTTGAGTAGATGGTTTATACTAATATTGGTAAATTAATAAAATCTATCTTACGAGGAACATTATTTGAAATATCGGGACTTACGAGGTTTCAGAAGTAGTTATTCGATATATATATATAAAAAAATAAGGAAAACTACAATGTTGTGTGCATTGAATTTTGTTACAATACTTTTCTATAGCAAAATAATCCACGAAGCCGAATTATAATGTCTGTGCGGGGACTTCTAGGAGAGTGATAGGTAGGAAATTGCCTTCGAGTGTTTGTCCCTCGTCTCTTTTGTTCGAGACCTCTCATCTTTCTTGAGAGAGTATACAAGAATCGATGGAAATTGGACTGCGCATCGTGTGAAAGGACGAAGGCCTTCGATCTCTTTCAATTTGATTTTTTTTTATAATAGTGTCTCGTAATTAAATATTTTCGAAGTTGATTAAATTTTGTGTTGCGAGGAATAATTAGTGTCGTCACATAACTTAAAAATTAAAGGTGTCAAATTGTATTGGATGAAAATGTTCAGTGTAAAGCTTGTATTAGACGACACTATTTTCTTGTAGAAGAAAATAGTATACTATATTCTATCATGGTGTACCAAATAGAACATGTCCTATATCCATTATATCGTATGTTCAATAAAAAAAAAAACCTCTAGAGTGCCATGGAAAATATTGTACGTTGGCCACTCTGAAATTATACATTATAAATACTATGCCTGACGTTTTATATGTCAATTCCTAAAGCGTGTAACCAACTTAAATTTTTATAAAAGATTAAATCATGGCACTGTAGATGTTATTTTAATTGAACATATGATACAAAACCGTACAAGATTCGCGTGTGGTCATATTTTGTGTATTACACTATGATAGAAAATAGTATACTATTTTCTTTCACAAGAAAATGGTGTCGTATAATACAGGGCTTTCATTAATTCCCGAACCCCACGTGACTAAATTTAAAATTGCCGCGTAAATTATTGAATTTGTACGTTGGAGGCTTTGAAAAAAGTAACCAAACGTTACTAAAGTCAAATTTGACATAAACGTTTATGCGCGGTGCATCGTTAAACCAACCTTTGGGATCTTACAAGATTCGCCCGGAATTTTCAGGTAAGCAAAAATTGTTTAATTATTCTGAAACATTGAGTTTTATTTCTATTTATTTTGCAGAGTCAATTTGCTAGGATAAGCAAATACTGCGAAAATTAATAAAAATTAGTTACATTTTTGAAGATGAGCCTATTTTTTTAATCATTTTAAATATAATATTTTCAGTCGTCATAAAAATACGCCGGCGAATAAATATTTTTAAATCTAGGGAATTTTTGTGTACAAGGTGGTATACATTATTTTTGCCTATTATTTTTGGTCACGTGGGCTTCGGGAATTAATGAAAGCCCGGTATAAGCTTTACATAAGATTACCAATATTTGTGCTTTACATAAAACTCTCTGTATATATGATGTGTACTCTGTACATTTTTAGGCATTCGTTGTTTTTAAAAATCGTTCAATTTGAAGCTTCTAACGAGGGTTTCCACTCCCATGTTAAGCGAAATTTTGAGTTTTGAAAAGCCTAAAAATTTGGTTTGGTCGCGTAGCTAGTTCAATTAGAATAATTTTGAATGTCTAGTTTAATCAGCTTCAGTTGTGTTGTGAGTTTCTCTCTTGAATAATTGTAATGTTTGACCGAGTCGAAGCCGAATCATAATAGCAACAGCCGTGCGCTTAATTACGCGATTTGATAATTCGCCCCTGTGCCGGCAACGATCTATTCCATCCGATAGGATATGCATACACATGCCGTGTCTCTTCCATGTATTAATATGGCGATGTCTGCATTCGAAATTGTTAACACGCCCATCTCGCTGTCACACATGGATGCCTCCATTACTAGTGACTCACACAGCATACTCGTGTACATGGACAAATATGTAGGATATCCACTTATATATTTTTTAAAGGATTATGCAGGGATATTTTAAAGATCGCTTGTATAGGATGGCTATATTTAGTGGTTTCTTTTTAAAAATGCTACAACTAAACACGGATCAATATTTTTTTAAATATTAATGTTTTAAAAGCAAGAGCAATCCTTCCCATTAACAATGGAATACAATTTCATTTGGCTGCCTTGGCTAGCTCGAAGGAAACCCATCTTGTTAACAAAATTTTTCAGTATATTACGATAGTTGCGGGCTCTATCTAACGAATCGCTCGACCAATATTTGAAATATTTCAAAATTTGAATAATTCGAATATGTTTTTAAATAAATATTCGAATACATCTGCTTTATAAATTGTCAGCCATATTTTAAACTTTACTTTATACCATTGACGTTTCTTGAGGTCTTGCGATGAGGCTGATTACAATAAAATAGGAGGTTATGTTGTTGTTTTTTTAACAGTCATACCTAATTAGTATATTTTGAACTTAAAATCAGTGTTTTATACGCGTGGCGCATGAAGTAAAATATCGAGTTTAGAAAGGCCTGTGTATAACTACATTTTTGGTGTAACCTTGTTTCAGGCTTAGCAATACTGCGCTCAAATTTGTTTCGACTCTAACAGCGTTTTATGCTCAGAGATATTAAAGCTAGATATTACTCGCGGTTATACAGAGTGATTCACAACGTTTTCTGCTACTTAATTGGTGTATTCTAACGGTGATTTTAAATAAAAAAAGTTCCTGTGAACACGGGTCCGACTCTCAACAATAAGCGGGTTATGGGAAACTTTAGATTTTTGTTTTATTTTTTACAATGTTTACACTGCATTTAATTATAAGAGAATAACAAATTTAAAACAAATATTACTTTATTTAACCCAGTTATAACTACAATTTCCAAAAAATACCTTTCAAGTAAATTTAAAATTAATGACTTCTCTTAATTCTCGAAAACTTCACTCTTAAAACTACAGATACGTTTGTGTAACGAGAGTGCTGATACCGGACACAATGGTTGTCATCAAGGTCGTTTGGATCTGCTCAAGTGGGGTACTTAAATTTGATTGAATTTAAGTAATCCTTTTATAGTTTAATCTGCTAGCGTTGTGATCGTAAAATGAATTCTACGAACGCTGTCCTTCACTCAATAGGATACATAATATAAACCATAATAAGGTGTAATTATCCACATACACTCAATCAATTCATTAGTTGAAGTTAGCGTTCAATTTTGCTAATTCATCTTTCGATTGTAGTTAGGTTTTCTTAGTGATCTTGAAATGAGACTTAATTTACACACACATAAAGAAAGAGAGAGAGAGAGTGGGAGAGAGCGAAAACATCTACAATCCTAGCCTTCTTCTTATAAATATGATGAATTTAATTTTCGAAAAAATTGCCGAGAGCACAAGGCTCACATTGCTACTCATAAACTCCATTCAAATAGCCACAGTGGAATTAGTGAATTAATTTGTTCTCAGTAATTTAATTTTACCTACGTCCTATCTAGTAACCGCATCATACCACACTATCATCTTGACAAGTATGATTGACATTACGTACACATGCACGTAATAGCTTTGACAAGTACATTACGTACTGACAGATGAACAGCTGATTGCTTACCGCACAACCAAATGACATTTGTTTGATGTACAGGGAGTTTTTCTTTAAAGTATACGTAATCCAAATTCAGCTTGTTTTCTTTAAATCTTTAGGTAATCGTTGTTTTTTTTAAGAGTTTAATTTGAAGCTTTAAACGAGTGTTTTCCACTCCCAGACTAAGCATGAAATAACATTTTAAGTTTAGAAAAGCGCCGTGAAAAGTCGAGGGTCGCGCAGCGACCCGAGACAAATTTTCTAGGCTTTTCTAAACTCGAAATTTTACTTCATGCGCCACGCGTATAAAACACTAAAATATAGTGAACTTTATGCATATTTGAATCTCATATGGAATCAGTGTTTTATATGCGTGGCGCATGAAGTAAAATTTCGAGTTTAGAAAAGCCCAGAAAATTTGTCTCGGGTCGCTGCGCGACCCTCGACAAATTTTCACGGGGCTTTTATAAACTCGAAATTTTACTTCATGCTTAGTCTGGGAGTGGAAAACACTCGTTTAAAGCTTCAAATTGAATCTTTTAAAAAACAACGAATGTCGGAAAATGTACAGCTTTATGCATATGTTTACCTAAAAGAAAAATTCGCTGTATATTGATCAAGTAGTAATTTAGTTTTCATCATTGTCATGTTACACTAAAAAGGGCTGTTATTCCTTACTTCACTTTTTATTTGTATCGTTAGATGTAATGTAATTAATGTAGATCTAACGATACAAATAAAAAGTGAAGTATGAAATAACAGTCTTTTTAAGTGTAATAATCACTTCACGTAAACTCAAAAACATAGTTATTGTCATGTTACTATTAAAAATGATTGCAATAAATAAGTTGTTCTTTCATGCTCATTGTTTATTTTGTTAGGGCGTAGGTAAAGTATCGCACGTTTCTCGAGTGGTATGGCAATTACATACTCGCCGCTACGCGGCTCGTGCACAACATGTCCGCTCATAAGTAATATGCTGCATACCACTCTCGTTACGTAATATACATATTATTATATTGCGTCGAGTGTTTTATTTCAATTATTTTTGAACGCATTGTTTACACACGACAACATGTCATCTTGTTTTAGAATCGAGGAAGTTTTCGCGAGTGCCAAGAAAAATTCAACGATAGCTGTGTATAAATACGATAATTCAGTGTGATTTTTTAGGTGACAGATGTCGGAATCGGCGAGCTTGCATTTTTCTGTACTAAAGGCCTCGAGTTCTGCCAATTCTAAATGATTCTGTTGTTTTCGGATTGTACAACTTTTTATTTTCGTAATCTCCTCAGCCTTGGGTGCACTTAAATACATACACACAAATATAAAACAATTACAAACTGCGTATTTTGTTGTCGGAGAAACAAAATTAGTTTTCTCGTGTTCATTGTGTTTCTGAATAAATCGAGATTATATGAATAAAATTATTTTAAATTAAAAATCACTTGAGATTAAGCATAGATTACAATTTGGGTATATTCCAACATGACCTGAAGATACGACCAAGATCGTCATGGCGGAATATGTCCGAAAATTGTAATGCAATCTATGTTAGATGACTAGTGTTAGGGACCTCAGTGGGGTAGTAGTAGCCTTGCCTCCTAACCCAGGGTTTGAGGGTTTAAGTCCCGCCAGGTGGGATAATTTTAAAGTACAAAAATCATCTCACCCAAAATTGTAATGCAATCCATGCTAGATGTCTAGTTTTAGGGTAGTAGGTAGAGGCCTTGCCTCCTAAGCAAGGGGTGGCGGGTTTAAGTCCCGCCAGGTGGGGTAATTTTAAACTACAAAATGACTCCACCCAAAATTGTAATGCAATCTATGCTAGATGTCGAGTATTAGGGTATTAGGTAGAGGCCTTGCCTCCTAACACAGACGTCGCAGGTTTAAGTCCCGCCAGGTAGGAAAATTTTAAAGTACAAAATGATTCCACCCAAAATTGTAATGCAATCTATGCTAGATGTCTAGTTTTAGGGTACTAGGTAGAGACCTTGCCACCTAACCCAGGGGTCGAGGGTTCAAATCCCGCCAGGTGGGGTAATTTTAAAATACAAAATGATATAGTAAATTACAAAGTACAAAGGCGAAATTGTGGAATGGTTTAAAACCAATATTCAGTAAAAGCAAAAAAAATCACCAGTTTTTTGTCGATACATTTCTATACATCGAACTACATCGATACATTGAAAATGAAATATTGTTCGTATGCAGACGTAGACAAACCAGCAGCAACAAGGTCTACCACTATTGCGAGATATTTACGAGAATCCGTGTCGGCCGATCGACGAGCGCACAGAAGACGAATAAATCGAAAAGCGGCTTACATATTGCGGACATTTATCGCCATCTACACGTGAATTGTTACACACAGCGCAAAGCGGTGTGGAAAAATGGGAAAATGCGGATCGAACGACGGATTTGTTGAACTAATTAAATATAGATAGACACACACGCACGTAGAAAGAGAGAGGGCGATTAAGATCGTGATAGAGGGAGCAAGAAAAATAGATCGTAGGAAGAGAGAAATAGTGAGAAAGAAAAGAGAGCAATATATCGTAAGAAGAGATAAATAGAGAGAGAGAAAGAGGAAAGAGAATATTTTGCAAGAAGAGATAAATAGAGAGGGAGAAGAAAGATAGCAATATATCGTAGAAAAAGATAATTAGAGATAGAGAAAGAGGAAAGAGAGCAATATTTTGCAAGAAGAGAGAAATAGAGAGGGAGGGGAAAGATAGCAATATATTGTAGGAAGAGATAAATAGAAAAGAGAAAGAGGAATGAGAGCAATATATCGCAAGAAGAGAGGAATAGAGAGGGAGAGGAAAGATAGCAACATATCGTAGGAAGAGATAAATAAAGAAAGAGGAAAGAGAGCAATATATCGCAAGGAAAGAGAAATAGAGAGGGAGAGGAAAGATAGCAATATGTCGTAGGAAGAGATAAATAGAGGTAGAGAAAGAGGAAAGAGAGCAATATTTCGCAAGAAGAGAGAAATAGAGAGGGTGAGTAAAGATAGCAATATATCGTAGAAAGAGATAAATAGAAATAGAGAAAGAGGAAAGAGAGCAATATATCGCAAGAAGAGAGAAATAGAGAGGGAGAGGAAAGATAGCAATATATCGCAAGAAAAGAGAAATAGAGAGGGAGAGGAAAGATAGCAATATGTCGTAGGAAGAGATAAATAGAGGTAGAGAAAGAGGAAACAGAGCAATATTTCGCAAGAAGAGAGAAATAGAGAGGGTGAGTAAAGATAGCAATATATCGTAGAAAGAGATAAATAGAAATAGAGAAAGAGGAAACAGAGCAATAGATCGTAAGTAAAATGAAAAAGAGAGGGAGAGGAAAGATAGCAATATGTCGTAGGGAGAGATAAATAGAGATAGAGAAAGAAAGCAATATTTCGCAAGAAGAGAGAAATAGAGAGGGAGAGGAAAGATAGCTATATGTCGCAGAAAGAGATAAATAGAGATAGAGAAAGAGGAAAGAGGGCAATATATCGCAAAAAGAGAAAAATAGAGAGGGAGAGGAAAGATAGCAATATATCGTAGGAAAAGATAAATAGAGATAGAGAAAGAGGAGAGAGAGCAATATATCGCAAGAAGAGAGAAATAGAGAGGGAGAGGAAAGATAGCAATATATCGTAGGAAGAGAGAAATAGAGAGAGGGAGGAAAGAGAGCAATATATCATAGGAAGAGAGCAATATATCATAGGAAGAGAGCAATGTAACATAGGAAGAGAGAAATAGAGAGGGAAAGAGAGGAAAAATAATAATAGATCGTAGAAGGGGAGAGATTGACAGAGAAAGGAAAGATAAGCGAGAATAATAAATAGATCACTCTCCCCATTCCTCCTTGAAGATGAGCAATGGTCGAAACTAGTCGGAGAAAATAGAGTCAAATTATTCAGGCCATCTATAGACGCGTTTTGAGATTTATCTCTCATCAGTATAGCTTTGCCATTCGCTCTAAACAATTTGATTGTGTGGATTGATGGCCTGAATAATTTGACACAAATTGTTACATTTGCAGTAGCTTACTGTATGTAACAGCAAACACTTTTTTGTATAATTCAATGTCAGTCGGGGTATTAGCTCAAGAGGTAGTTGTTTCAATGAGTGTTTGATATAGTCTTTGTAAGACTAACTTGTTGTGATTGCGAAAGGAATCGCACTTTTAATGTTTGAAGTATTTTGCAACCAAGAATTGGCAATTTCATTTATACTTATAAATTAGTGAAACAAACCAAGTGTTTTAATTAAATTGCAGAATTAAATTTAAAAATGTTTCACCACGGGTTAAGTGAGAAATTAATTAAACATAGATCACTCTCCATTTCTCTCTTTTATCTGATATTGGAAGACAAAAAGATAAATAGATAAAAAGAGGATTAGAGGGAGCGAGACAGAGAAGAGAGCTTACCCTTACAACAAAACTAATTAAAACAAAAGACATGCATTCAGAAAGAGGGAGCGAGAGAGAAGAGAGATCCTACCCTCGCAACAGGACACAACATTCGTGACTGGAAACTGTAAACGTACAATTTTATTATTTTATTCCGTGTCGAACTGTCGTTAATTTATAAAAAAAGCAATGTTTGTGTGGTGAGTGTATTCCTTTATCTTACAAAATTATGATCAAAAAATAATTTACGAGTCTTGTAGTTTTGGGTAAAATCAATGTGAACCCCAGTATGTTACAATTTGAACTTTTATTGGGGTTTGCCGATGAGGCTAATTACATCAAAACAAGAAGTTATGTTGTTTTTAATAGTCATACTTAATCAGTATATTTTGAACTTCACTTGAAATCAGTGTTGTATACGCGTGGCGCAGGTAGTAAAATTTCGAGTTTAAAAAAGCCTGAATTTGGATGATTCAAATCCACATTTTTAGGCTTTTCTAAACTCGAAATTTTCTTTATGTTTAATCAGGGAGTGGAAAACACTCGTTGGAAGTAAATTTTAACTATTTTAGTCATTAGTCATTAGAAATAATTGTACGCAAACAGTGTTACATAACCTCTAAATTACTTAAAATTTTATCTATTTTAGTCATTAGAAGAAATAATTGTACACAAAAAGTATTATATAACCTCTAAATTACTCTAAATTTTATCTATTTTAGTCATTAAAAGAAATAATTGTACACAAACAGTGTTACATAACCTCTAAATTACTTAAAATGTCAACTATTTTAGTCATTAGAAGAAATAATTGTACATAAAAAGTGTTACATAACCTCTAAATTACTCTAAATTTTAACTATTTTAGTCAGAAGATATAATTGTACACAAACAGTGTTACATAACATCTAAATTACTCCAAATTTAACTAAAGTTGGAACACATACAAACGCAATATTGAGCTTTTATTGGTGTATTTTCAATATGTTCTCATTAATCACTTGGTGAAACAAACCAAGTGTTTTTATTTCAAATTCTATTTTAATGGCGTCTTGCGATGAGGCTAATTACTTTAAAATAAGAGGATGTTTTTTTTAGCAGTCATACCTCCAATCAGTATATTTTGAACTTCACTTCAAATCAGTGTCTAATACGCGTGGCGCATGTAGTAAAATTTTAAGATTAGAAAACCTTACAGGCCATCTAAAATGAAGCTATTCAGGACTGCTTCGCGAATTGGAAACACTTTGAAGGGGACAAGGACCAATTATGTGTAAAATGAATAATAAAGTTTAAAACAATTAAGTTCGGTTATTATGTGAACAGACCTCCTACAATAATTTTTGAGTTATCTAGTTGTAGCATTGAGGTGACGATATAATCTATCATTATATTATAATTAATTAAACTTATTAATTATGCAAACAAAACACAAGCGGGCAAACCCATTAATACTTTAATTATAAACTCAATTTAGCAAATGAGCGCATTACGTTCGCCATTAACTGCGAAACCAACCCTCAAAATCGATACCGCGAACGCGGTGTGTTTTAATTTTTTTTTTTTACCATTTCAGCAGTTTTATTTTATTTTTGGCAAAACGCCCGGTTTGCGAAAATATCCAACGACCCCCTTATTATTAGCCTTGACAACGAAACCCGCACGGCCCTTTCTTGTTACGTAAGAAAATCGATGTATCGTCAACGCAGCGAAAGAATGCCAAAAAAATTAGGAATAGGAATATCGACCCAATAAACCCATAATGGTACGACAAGGGAAAGGTTACGCGATCAGCGTTCCGGCAAATTGGAAATGGAAGCGGGCTTTTCTTTAATGGGGAAGTTATTTATAAAAGTTGTGTACGGAATAGATGTCGTTTCCATTTACATTATTGCTTAAATGTAATTGCCCGCATTATCATTTCAGTTATTACCTGAATTTATAATACCACGAATTGTAATAAAGTAGTTCGGAACGTTATGAATTAGAATTCTTTAAAAATACATTTAGTATTGCAAGAATGTGGAAAAAGTGCCAATTGCAGTTCATTTTAGGATCGAACTAAGGATCCGACTTTTTTAATTACCGGTAATTCGGTTAATTTGCTAAAAAAAACTGGTTTGCTGATAATTTATCGGTAAATCACAACGCCGTTGTTTCAAAGGGTAAAATACATGGATAATAAAACCATAGTTCTAATCATTTAATGACGTTTAATGGATTAGATAGCTAACGCCATCTAATGTTCCATAGTGGCATCGTCAATGCATATATAAACTCTGCTTGTGAAACCAGAAAACAAATATCAAAGGTAAATTTATGTTCAGTATTCCGGCACCAGATACCCACACAGACGCGTTTCGGACTTCATGGTCCTCGTCAGTGTGGTCCCAACCCAGTGCTGAGGAATACTGAACATTCAGAATTGCTCAGTATTCCCCAGCACTGGACTGAATATTCAGAAATGTTCAGTTTTCCTCAGCACTTGGTCCGGACCACACTGATGAGGACCTTGAAGTCCGAAACGCATCTGTGGGTATCTGGTGCTGGAATACTGAACACAAATTCAATTTAATGACTTACCTTTAACGAGGGTTTCCACTCCCAGATTAAGCATGAAGTAAAATTTCAAGTTTAGAAAAGCCTGAAAATTTGGTTTGGTCGCGCAGCGCTACGGCACCAAACCAAATTTTCAGGCTTTTCTAAACTCGAAATTTTACTTCATGGGCCACGCGTATAAAACACTGAAATATTGTGAAGTTTGCAATATAACTACTGTTTATTTTTAAAATATATTATCAATGTTTATTTCAAAAACTATTTCAATTCGAGAAAATAAGCTTACGCTTCATATAGTTTGCACACTTTAAACATACATAAAACTACGACAATATTCGTGTAAAATGTTTGCATTTTAATTTTAAACTTAAAATGAGTGTGTTCCACTCCCAGACTAAGCATGACGTAAAATTTCGAGTTTAGAAAAGCCTGAAAATTTGGTTTGGTCGCGTAGCGCGAAGCGCGGAGCGGCCAAACCAAATTTTCAGGCTTTTCTAAACTCGAAATTTTACTTCATGCGCCACCGGTACAAAACACTGACATATTACGAAGTTTAAAACCGTTAAACTTTACATTGCATCAGTATTTTGTACCGGTGGCGCATGAAGTAAAATTTCGAGTTTAGAAAAGCCAGAAAATTTGGTTTGGTCGCTCCGCGTTTCGCGCTACGCGACCAAACCAAATTTTCAGGTTTTTCTAAACTCGAAATTTTAATTCATGCTTAATCTGGGAGTGGAAAACACTCGTTTACGCTTCTAATAGTTTGCACACTTTAAACATAATACATAAAATTACGACAATATTCGTGTAAAATGTTTGCATTTTACACGAATATTGTCGTAATTTTATATATTATGTTAAAATTATTTCTCAACGAACATAAATTAAAACAAACTTATAAATAATTTGATTGTGTTTCCCAAATTTTCTGAATGTTTGTCAAGATTGTACAAATTTTCTGAGGGATTTCTGTTTGTTGAGGGTCTAAATCTGCCTTCATGCAAAAATAAACCCAAATTTACACATATAAAACATTTAAAATTATCATTCCGTGCGAAGTTTCCATAAATACACGGACAGCACTGATAATCAACATTCGCATTTTATATAAAATTAGCCAAATCTAACACTTCGATTAAATCGCCGCTGTCCCATATGTCCAGAAATGCCAATAACGTTTTTGATGATGTCTTCTGTTAAGTTAAACATATGTCTGGTCTTTAATATTGTAATTAATCTTAAGTTTTTGTTATATATATACGTCTTAAGTTATATTATATGTAATTAAATACATTGTCCTGTAATTGGTGAACCTTGTACAATAAAGATTATTTTATTATTATTCGCTTTTGGAAACTTAAGAAAATTTACCGCTTTTGTTCCACCTCCCTGAAAACAAGTAAATATTGTTAACTTGCTAAATTATTAAACTCTTGCTTGCTCGATTGTTCTCCATTTTCCTTCAGCCAGATAATAAATACGGTGTTTATGGGTATAGCGAACAACGAGGCGCGAGATAAATTAGATGGCGCAGTAATTTGTGAGCGTCGCGAGAAAGATTAAACTCTTTCGTTCCGACGCGATTTATCGCCTCGTCGTATATGGTAATGGTGAGCGAGTGAGTCAGGCAGGCCGGTCGTTGCGCTTTTCACATTTTAATACCCTCATGTGCACAATAAATGCAGTTTCAAAAAATATTGATGTGAGTGTTCTAGAGTTTTGAGGGTCAGAGTTGTGATGGTTCTCGAGTTATCAGTGCACAATGAACGCAGTTTCAAAAAAGAATGTTGTGAGTTTTCTAGAGTTTTAAGAGTCAGAGTTGTGGCGGTTCTTGAGTTATGAGCGTTTTAGTGTTGTGAGCAGTCTAGAATTCCAAGCGTTCAATTACCTCTAGACTGCTCATAACCCCAGAACTCAAACATCTGAACGCTCATAATTCTAGGACGATCACAACAGTAGAACGCTCAAATGTCCTTGGGTTTTGAGCGTTCTACTGTTGTGATCGTCCTAGAATTTGAGCGTTCAGAAGTTTAGAGTTCTGGAGTTATGAGGGTTCTTGAGTTATAAGCGTTCTAGAGTTGTGAGCAGTCTAGATTCCAAGCGTTCAATCGCCTCTAGACTGCTCATAACTCCAGAACTCAAACATCTAAACGCTTATAACTATCACGATCACAATAGTAGAACGCTCAAATGTCCTAGGGTTTGGAGCGTTCTGCTGTTGTGATCGTCCTAGAATTATAAGCATTCGGAAGTTTAGAGTTCTGGAGTTATGAGGGTTCTTGAGTTATAAGCGTTCTAGAGTTGTGAGCAGTCTAGATTCCAAGCGTTCAATCGCCTCTAGATTGCTCATAACTCTAGAACTCAAACATCTAAACGCTAATAATTCTATCATGATCACAACAGTAGAACGCTCAAATGTCCTAGGGTTTTGAGCGTTCTACTGTTGTGTCCTAGAATGATACAGTCTAGATTCCAAGCGTTCAATCGTCTCTAGACTGCTCATAACTCCAGAACTCAAACATCTGAACGCTCATAATTCTAGGACGATCACAACAGTAGAACGCTAAAATTTCTTAGGGTTTTGAGCGTTCTACTGTTGTGATTGTTCTAGAATTATAAGCGTTCAAAAGTTTTGAGTTCTGAGGGTTTTTAAGTTATGAGCGTTCTAGAGTTGTGAGCAGTCTAGAATTCCAAGCGTTCAATCGCCTCTATACTGCTCATAACTCCAGAACTCAAACATCTGAAAGCTCAAAATTCCAGGACGATCACAACAGTCAAATAGACGATACGATACAAGTCTAAGGTTTTGAGCGTTCTATTGTTGTGATCGTCCTAGAGTTATAAGCGTTCAAAAGTTTAAGCTCTGGTGTTATGAGCAGTCTAGAGGTTTCAGCGTTCTAGCATTGTAAGTCTCCAAATGTTTATACTGTCTTAGAGTTGTGAGCATTCTAGAGTTGTGAGCATTCTAGAGTTGTGAGCAGTCTAGAGTTCTGAGCGTCCTAAAGTTGTGAGTCATCGAGAGTTTTGACAGGTCTAACGTTGTGCGTCTTCTACCGTTTTGAAAGTCCCAGATGTGTGATCGTTATTGAGTTATGAGCAGACTAGAATTCTAAGCATCCAAGCGCTGTGAATCTTCTAGGGTTCTGAGCGCTCTACTATTGTGCTCGTCCTAGAATTGTGAACGTTCAGTAGTTTTGAGTTCTAGGATTATGAGCAATCTAGAGGTTTCAGCGTTCGAGCATTGTGAGTTTCCAAGTGTTTAGACTGCAATAGAGTTATGAGCAGTCTAGAGTTCTACGCGTTATACAGTTCTGACCGTTGTGAGTTTTCTAGAGTTTTGAGAATTCTAGATTTGTGTCCTAGAGTTATGAGCAATCTACAGTTCTGAGCGTTCTAAAGTTGTGAGTAGTCTAGAGTTGGGAGCAGTCTAAGTGTTTAGACTGTAATAGAGTTATGAGCAGCCTAGAGTTCTAAGCGCTATACAGTTCTGAACGTTGAGTTTTCTAAAGTTTTGAGAATCCTAGATTTGTGTCCTAGAGTTATGACCAGTCTACAGTTATGAGCGTTCTAAAGTTGTGAGTAATCTAGAGTTGGGAGCAGTCTCTAAGCGTTCGAGCGTTGTGAGTTTTCTAGAGTTTTGAAAGTCCTAGATTTGTGACGGTTATTAAGTTATGAGCAGTCTAAAATTCTAAGCGTTCTTGCGCTGTAAGTCTCTTAGAGTTTTGGGCCTTCTAATGTTGTGATGGGCCTAGAATTCTGAGCGTTCTGTAGTTTTGCGTGATCCAGCATTAATCCTCATTCGCGGTTTTTAGAATGAAAGATTTCTATCTCAAAAACCGCGGAATATCTTGTATATATTTATTACTTTCAAATATCACAAACGCTTCGATATATTTTTTTGTTGTTGTCGGATTGAGAACGGAAATAGATAAAAATACTTTCAAAGTCGTGCGGCATTGTTCTTCGCGCTGCTTGTGCAGTTCTTTCGCTTTGAGGAACTAAAAAAAAACAGGGGCCAATATTAATTAATATTTAATATTTATGAGCGCGATCTATTTATAGATCGCCGACAATGTGTGTTCTTTTCGGCATTGTTTTTCAACTCGTTAGTCACCGGAAATGCGCGAATGCCGAACAAATGTTCCACCAACCGCACTAACAAAAAACGGTATCCTTTTTTTTAATCTCCATTGACGTAACAGTTGTTAAAAACAAAAATCAGGGAATAATCCAGGTGTGGTGTGAAGTTGGAACTATATTTTCTTCAATTTTAGACGCTTGACAATTTGGGATTTATCCCGACGTAGCGTTCAACAACTGCTCAATATTAGACATGTCACTTTATTGAAATAATCTTTTCTTTTTATAATTTATGCTAATTTTTTGGTAATAATTTTAAGAAATGCATCAATTGAGAGTAATTAGATTTATTTTAGGCGCCGGCATTCGGGCCGCAAGCGCTACGGTAATTTTTGGCTCCGCTCTCTCCGCAGACGTAAGTTGTCTGTGACGGTTTTCACTTTCAAAGTGCAACGAATTCGCCATTCGCCAATAAATAAAGGCATTTTTCAAAACGAAACAGTGTTGTTTACAATTAACGCTCAAACCACACTCACGATAAGAATTTTTACTAGTTAATTTCTCAATGTTACAGACTCTACTCTGTAGACTCCAGCCTCTAAACTCTAATATCTAGAATATAATCTCAAAACTCTGCACACTAGGGGCTCTCAACTCTAGACTTTGGACTTTAGGGAATCAACCTTAATTCTTTAGATAGAATTCTCTAGATCTAGACTCTGGATTGCATGCGTTCGTTTTTGAATTTTAATCTCTAGTGCTCTGAAATCTAGAATGATGACTAATTTCTAGTTTCTGCGACTTTAGATTTTCTAGACCTAGACGACTCTGGATTCCATGCGTTCGTTTCTGAGTTCTGATCTCTAGGGTTCTGAAACCTAGATGAGCTATTGTGGACTATGAATTACATGCATCATAATAGACTCTTCAAGTCTAAACCGGTAAATCTATACATAATCATGCTTTCATAACTTTTCTATTTACATTTATCAATTTTTTACTTTTCCCGTAACACATACATTACATATTGATAATTAAATGTATCATTAAGTGATTAATGAGAACTAAATTGAAGACATACATTACATGTTATTTAGCTCTAATTTTCGTAATTTCCATATTAGTGAATTAATGTGCCAATTTTCCCTAAAATAAAAGCCAATTTTCTAATCTACATAAAACTTTGTCGCTAACGCGAGCTGTTGCCAGCGGAAGGGGGGAAAATGTCACGGCCTCATGACGATAAACGACGAATGGATACGAAAATAAAAAAAAATCTCGGGGGTATCATTCATCAAATCCTGACGTGAAGCGTGTAATGAATGTAATAAATTGTTATTTACGTTTTCCTTGCGCCACAAAAAGCGAATCAATAAAATGGTAGAATGCGAAGGAAGTATCCGAAAAATGTATTGAATGATATAAGTACAGAAAAATCATAGATTTTTAAAACTGAATAAATTGCAAAACATAGAAGTATCCACAGTTGCCAAAGGCCTTTGAAGAAGAAGAAGTATCCACAAATTTATTCGACAGTATACAGAGCAAAATCCTGTACTCGTGCCTTAAATACGTAAACCATGTGTAAAACCCGCAGTCGTTGCCTAAATAACTATTATTTCTTTCTTTTCGGTATATTACTGAATACATTGCAAAATATAGAACAGTTGCCAATGCGATTGGACAAGAACCTAGAACATTTAATCGACAGTACATCGACAGTACACAGAGCAAAACTGAGTAAATTGTAAAATGTGGAAGTATCCACAGTTGCAAAAGGCCTTTCAAGAACAAGAAGAAGTACCCACAACATTTATCCAACAGTATACAGAGCAAAAATCGTGTACTCGTGCCCTAAATCCGTAAACCGTGTGTAAAAACCCTATTATTTTTTTCTTTTCGGAATATTTACATCAATTAATAATGATGATCGATGTTTACTATGCGATTACATAATCAAAATATTGCGTATTGTGCGCAAGGCCAAACGAGAAATTCCGCGTCGCAAAAAGTGGACGTTTTTCAAACGGACCGTTTGGTATTTACCAAACGCCTGACGGTTTATATTATGCAAATATTGGCCTGCGATACGACATATCAGCGTCGTAATTAAAGAAACAATCACGGGCGCTAATTAAATGACTCTTTAATCTAATCCACGCGTAATAAAACGTAGATGCTAATCAAACTACTAGTGATACATGAATGCGTGTGGCTAGTATGCGAGCAATATTTGAATAATTTTGCGTTTGTGTTTTATTCTACAGATTTGTCGAGTTAAACAAAAACTAAGAAATGCTCATAAGTTCCAGATTGTTTTCCAAAATCAATCAAAATGTGTATATTTTGGCGGTATTTTCTTCTATTTAATTCTTATTCTGCTTTTATTATTATTATTTGCAAAAACACACGGCTTGTTTAATTTTTAGTGAACAGTCGGCTTTTACTGTTATTTAATAGTTTCACAAGATAGTGAAACCAAATAGATTTAGAATAGAAAGGGGTGTAAGTGCTAATTAGAATAAATTAAGTACATGCAAGAGTTCAGTTTATTAATTCAACTTAATAATTAATAATAATTGATGTTTTATTTGTTTAGAAGTATATTTTTCATCCTGCTTTAGCAATTGATTTTTAATATTGATTTAGAAGTTTTTTTTTTTAGTTTCACAATTGGTCAGTGTTTTATAGGCGTGGCGCATGAAGTAAAATTTCGAGTTTAGAAAAGCCTGAAAATTTGGTTTGGCCGCGTAGCGCTACGCGCTACGCGACCAAACCAAATTTTAAGACTTTTCTAAACTCGAAATTTTACTTCATGCTTAGTCTGGGAGTGGAAACACTCGTTCGAAGTTTCAAAATGAATTCAATTAAAAAAGCAATGAATAAATACCTGAAAATTGCGATTTTTCGATGAAAATTTTAATTTTTGAAAAAAATTGAAAACAATATTAAATGTTCTCTTTGATAGTATAATATTAGCTTGGGCAAATTATTTTCTTAGAAAAAAAAATATTTAACTAAATTTAAAATCACTCGAAAACTGAAATTGTTTCTCAACTTTTATCATTGAAAGAAAGTACAAATAGAATATTTTTTTTTAAAATTAAATTCCATTACAAACGCAATTGTTGTTAAATAACTAAATTTAAAAAAGAATCAGAATCGTCAGCAGTTTTTACAAGTAGTAAAATAAATGAAGACGCGCTAGCGAAAATTTAAAAATAGCCGATTTTCTCGCAGCGTTTAGAGCGCCTCTGGCAAGGAATTTATTTTGGCTTCCGCGTGTGTCGAGAACAAGAGCCGGCGAATTACAAATATTTATTTATTTTCGTCATAAATTCACTTAACACTTTATAAATACTCGAGTTGGAATGCTCAACGCTTGTACTCACAAGATTTATGAATCGTAATCGAAAGAGTGAAAAAAAAGTTGTTTAAGAATGTGTGTGTGATAGAATTAATGAACAGGCTCTTGATGGGGGTATATACAAAATATTTTTGCATTTATTTCTGCAAAAACAAAATCTGAATTACTAAAAGATAATGAAAGATGTCGGGATTTTTTTGTCCATATTCCGATGTGTGCGCTGTAAAAGTTCAGGTATTCATTCATTGCTTTTTTAATTCAATTCAATCTGAAATTTCGAACGAGTGTTTAAACTATTAGATTAAGCATGAAGTAAAACTTTGAGTTTAGAAAATCCTTGCGTAGAAAATTTGTCGAGGGTCGCGCAGCGACCCGAGACAAATTTTCTACGCGAGGCTTTTCTAAACTCGAAATTTTAATTCATGCGCTACCAGTATAAAATAAACACTGAATAATTGTGGAAATAAAAAATATATACTCCTAAATCAATATTAAAAATTAACTGCTAAAGCAGGATGAAAAATATACTTTTAAACAATTAAAACATAAATTATTAATAATTAATTATTAAGTTGAATTATCAACGTTTGGTCCAATTGCACCATCTTGTTGAAACCGCAAACTGCCTGTTTCTGCCAATAATAATATAACGTTTGGTTCAATTTTCAATAAAATAAACACTGAATAATTGTGGAAATAAAAAATATATACTCCTAAATCAATATTAAAAATTAACTGCTAAAGCAGGATGAAAAATATACTTTTAAACAATTAAAACATCAATTATTATTATTATTAATTAATTATTAAGTTGAATTATCAACGTTTGGTCCAATTGCACCATCTTATTGAAACCTCAAACTGCCTGTTTCTGCCAATAATAATAGAAGAATAAGAGTAAAATAGAAGAAAATGCAGCCAAAATATATTGGATTGATGATCACAATGAAAAACGTTTTATTCCTTACTTTACTTTTATTATTGTAAAAGTAAAGTAAGGAATAAAACGCATTTATTTTTGCAAACATAAAATCTGAATTATTACAAGATAATAAAATATGCCGGGATTTTTTTCTTTTAAGTGTCCATATTCCGATGCGTGTGCTGTAAAAATTCCAATTTATTTTGAAATTTCGAACGAGTGCTTCCACTCCCAGACTAAGCTTGAAGTAAAATTTCGAGTTTAGAAAAGCCCCGCGTAGAAAATTTGTCGAGGGTCGCTCAGCGACCCGAGACTAATTTTCACGGGGCTTTTCTAAACTCGAAATTTTACTTCATGCGCCACGCGTATAAAACACTGAACAATTATTAAATTAAAAAAATATATACTCCTAAATCAATATTAAAAACTAGCTGCTAAAGTAGCATGAAAAATATACTTTTAAACAATTAAAACATCAATTATTATTAATAATTAATTATTAAGTTGAATTATCAGCGTTTGGTTCAATTGCAGCATATTGTTGAAACCGCAAACTGCCTGTTTCTGCCAATAATAATAAAACGTTTGGTTCAATTGCACTATCTTATTGAAACCGCAAACTGCCTGTTTCCGCCAATAATAATAGAAGAATAAGAGTAAAATAGAAAAAAAATAGAAACAAAAATAGTAAACGTGGTCCGATTCGGATGCGCCGACCTCGTATTCGCGAATGCTTGGAGTTGTCAACATTTCGTCCGATTCGCACGATATTTCGCGCGAATTTTCCCCCCATAAGATCCGTGCAAATGACGTCATAGCCAAAACCGCCTTTAATCCGCACTCGAGTTACAAAAACTGGAGCAATTTATTTCCTCGAGAAATAAATTATTCCTTGACTTTTTCGTCTTCCGAAAATTTGTAGAAAATTACTATTCCACAAAAATGTATCTTCGAGCGCTTGTGCTAAGCACAATATTTAATTCTAAATCGCTTGCTTTTTCAATAAATTAAATCAGTGGAATATTTTAGTAAATAGAGCAGTGCAAATAAAATAAGTGCAAAATCCGGGAATTTGCCTTTACAAACAATAAGTTGTTTCTAAACAAACTTTCAAGAGCAAACAAAAAACGTTTCAAGGGATAGTGTTTAGGATTATATACGCTTTAAATTCATGTTACCTACTAATTTCTAACGTAAAAATTGTGCTCATGGTAGATGCCCAAAATTAGAAATAATTTAGCCATCATTTTTCAAGAGATTTTAAAATACTGAAATTTTAGTAAAACAATTTTTCAAGAGATAGAAAGAAAACGAGAGAGAGGGATAGAGAGAGAGAGAGCAAGAGAGAGAGAAAGATAGAGAAACAACTTAGCTTTATTTAAAGTTAGGAAAAAAAAAATAGATTGATCGGGCGTTATTAGGTTAGGAGTCTCTAAGCTAGCCTCGACTAGCGTTAAAGAAAGGCACTTCATACAACAATTGGACATTCTGTGAACTTGATTTAAGCTATGTGATGTTATGAGGTCGGTGGGTCGTGTGGCCTCTGGGCCTTCCGAAATTACCTCGACCTGAAAGATCTTTTGTAATAATCCTTGACCTATTTGAGTCCTTCAGTGTCTAGACCTCTTGCGTAGTCTACAATAACTTGAGGATTAGTGTGTACCATGTCATCAGGTTTTAAAGTGACAGGTAGTTCCCTCTTTGAAGGGACAAGGCAGAGCATTCACAAAGAAGGTGCTCTGCTGTTTCTTGTGCCTCGTTGCAGAATCTACAACTGGCATCATTTGTCTGAGCCATCTTAGTGAGGTGGTATTTCAGAGGTCTAGACCTCTTGCGTAGTCTACAATAACTTGAGGGTTAATGTGTACTATGTCACCTGGCCTTAAAGTGACCGATGACAGGTAGTTCCCTCTTTGAAAGGACAGTGGAGAGCATTCACAAAGTAGGTGCTCTGCTGTTTCTTGTGCCTCGTTGCAGAATCAGCGATTGGCATCAATTGTCTGACCTATCTTTTTTTTTTTTTTCCACATGAGGTGGTATCGCTTTGCGTCCCTGCACTACGGTCTCCGTGGTCCTTTTGTGCTCCTCTGGTTATTTTACTCCCTGTATATTCCTGTGTCTTCTAAGAAGTCCAGGCGTTTGGGCCAGGGGATGTTCTTGAGCTGTTCTTCAGGAAGCACGGGCTTCCCGAGTTGCTCCGTGCGTTGCCGTTTATGGGCTTCGCATGTGCACAGTAGGTGTTGGGGAGTTTCCTCTTCTTCCAAGCACCCACGGCATAGGGGGCTTTTCTCAAGACCCATCCTATGTTTGTGCTTATTCAGGTCACAGTGCCCAGTAATTAGTCCTGTGATTTTCCTTAGTTTCATTCTGCTCAGTCCTGACAGCGCTAATGCGCTATCAGGTACCGGGCCATCTAGGAAGAGTCTCGTGTGCCTCATTCCCATTTGGTTGTGCCATGCCTTTGTATGCTCCTCTGCTAACTTGCGTCGGATTATTTCCTTTCCGGTTTCATGTGGTATTCCGAAAGCGGGTTCAGGTCCTATAAATTCACCTGTTGTCCCTTGTTTGGCCAGCAGGTCGGCCCCCAAGTGTCCAATAATTCCTTGGTCCTTGGGTATCCATACTAGCTGTGTTTTTGTTGTTGTCGCCAGTGCGTCCAGCCTGTTTATGCAGTCTATAACCAGTCTGGACTGAACTATCCTGACCTATCTTAGTGAGGTAGTATTTCAGAGGTCTAGACCTCTTGCGCAGTCTACAATAACTTAAGGGTTAATGTGTACCATGTCATCAGGCTTTAAAGTGACCGATGACAGGTAGTTCCATCTTTCAAGTGACAGGGGCAGAGCATTCACAAAGTAGGTGCTCTGCTGTTTCTTGTCCCTCGTTGCAGAATCTACAGTTGGCATCAGTTGTCTGATCCATCTTAGTGAGGTGGTATTTCAGAGGTCTACACCTCTTGCGTAGTTTACAATAACTTAAGGGGGGTTAATGTGCACCATGTCATCAGGCTTTAAAGTGACCGATGACAGGTAGTTCCCTCTTCGAAGGGACAGGGCAGAGCATTCACAAAGTAGGTGCTCTGCTATTTCTTGTGCTTCGTTGCAGAATCTGCATCAGTTGTCTGACCCATCTTAGTGAGGTGGTATTTCAGAGGACAGTGTCCGGTTAGAAAGCCGGTTATGAGATTTTAGGTTGCTCTTGCTTAGCCTGAGAAACTGTTTGGCTCTTACGGCAGAGAAGGCGATAAACCTTTTCACCTGCCTCAAGCCGGGTGTGTTTCTCAGGTGAGCACTTTTGTCATTTAAGCTAAATAACTTAACTAATTGAAATAGAGACGAGCAATTGAAGCAAAACAATTGATAAAATTTGAGAATCTCTAACTAACTTGAGAAGCCAAGAGTCTTGAAAGATAACTGTATGTTTTTGAGTTAACATAAAAAACATGTTATTCCTTACTTCACTTTTTATATAAAAACTGAAGTAAGGAATAACAGTCGTTTTAAGTCTTGAATGAGAAAAATACAAATATATCTGCGTGTAAATAATTTTTAATCGATTTCAAAGTTGACACTGAAAATAAAATTTCGCCGATTTCGAAATCCGCCGAGCGACCGCTTTCAGTTCAAGGCCGCCCGAAATGATTGCGCGTGGTTTTGTGTAATAGATTTGACTAGTTCAACAACCCAAATTAGATTAAAAATCACACACACACGCTCACGCTAGCGGAATCGATCCGATGACTCAAAAACAATGCTTCCAATTTGCGAAGGATTGCGCAACGCCCTAATGAAAGTCATTAGGGATATTGTGCAATCTAGTTTGGGAGAACAAAATCGCTAAAAACTGTGCATTACAACAGATGCATCACAATAAACTATTTTTTTTTTGCTAAAAGGATAGTAGAAATTAAAAGAGGCGTCCTATGATTACAGAGTACAACTTATTGTTGAGATATTTTCTTATTGGCAATATTTCGTCGTCTTATGCTTTAAAAAAAATTGTAATATTTTTAAACTAAGCGATTCATATTATTAAAGTTATTTATAATACTGTATAGTTGAGGTTGTTAGTTGTTGAAACTCCATAATATCAGTTTTATTGTGGTCCCAAATTTGTTTATGGTTTTATACCGCAAATCGAAATTTGAGATTTAACCGAAAATTATTTTATCAACAAAAATATTTGTTTATAACAAAATGCTTATGGGTACAAATTAGTCCTAAATTAGAAACACTAAGTCGAGTTTTATTGTGGTTCCAAATTTTTTTACGGTTTTATACCGAAAATCTAAATATGAGATTTAACCGAAAATTATTTTATTAACAAAAAATAATTGTTTATAACAAAATGCTTATGGGTACAAATTAGTCCCAAATTAGAAACACTAGTATGTCGAGTTTCATTGTGATCCCAATTTTTTTGACGGTTTTATACCGAAAACCGAAATTTGAGATTTAACCAAAAATTATTTTATCAACAAAAATATTGTTTAGAACAAAATGCTTGTGGGTACAAATTAGTCTTAGATTAGAAACACAAGTTTATCTAGTTTTATTGTGGTTCCAATTTTTTATTACGGTTTTATACCGAAATTAATTAATCCGAACATTATTTTATCAACAAAAAATTTGTTTAAAACAAAATACTTGTGGGTACTAATTAGTCCTAATTTTATACTCTACATTTCTGTTTATTAATTATGAAAAGTACTTTTTTGTTATAAATTGGCTAAATAATGTATAAATTGTTTAAATAATTTATAATTGTTTAAACAATGAGAAACAAACATGGGTACAAATTAGTCTTTAATTCAAAGTTTTGGATGCACCTGGTTAAATTTCAATTGAGAATGGTGGGGGTGCTAACTTTAGTCAAGCTAGCACCCCCATAATAATAATCGGTTTTCCGGCGAAACTAAGTTTGTACAAATTCTAATTTTGTGGGTACAAATTAGTCTTTAATTAGTCCTAAATTATAGGCATATTTTAATTTGATTTTGGCGAAGTGGGGGTGCCAACTTTATGGAGGTATGAATCGCTTAGTTTAAAAAAATTGCAATTTTTATTAGAGTAAAGTTATTTAAATTTGATTTAAAATGCCTTAGGACACTTCTCATGAACTTGACTATACATGGAGTTTTTCTTTAAAGTATACATATCCCAATTACAGTGTATATGCTGTAAATCTTCAAATAATTGTGGGATTTTTTTAAGAGTTCAATTTGAAGCTTTAAACGAGTGCTGTCCACTCCCAGATTAAGCATGAAGTAAAATTTCGAGTTTATAAAAGCCTGAAAATTTGGTTTGGTCGGCCAAACCAAATTTTCAGGCTTTTCTAAACTCGAAATTTTACTTCATGCGCCACGCGTATAAGACACTGATTTCAAGTGAAGATCACATCTTCACAATATTAGTGTTTTCATTGATTAATACGCGTAGCGCATGAAGTAACATTTCGAGATTAGAAAAGCCTGAAAATTTGAAAACAAATGCTGTAAAAATTGGTCTATAAGTAGAGAGAGATTATTTTACCTACGCTGGGTGGCGACCAACCAGAAAAGTCAGGGGATTTTATTCGTCTGGAAAAGTCTTGGAAAAGTCAGGGAAGTTCGGACTTTTTAGCGAAAAGTGAGGGAATTTTTAAATTAATAATAATAAATATGGAAATAATACTATTAAAGAATTGACAAATTGTTAGTTCTGCTCGGAGCTCGAATTTGACACATTAAATAATATTAAACAAAATCAAAAAATAGTGAAGTGTCCATCATAGCACTTTTCCTGTAGTTTAAACAATTGATAATTGGCATACTAAATTTATTTTACTCTAACCAATTAATTACAGATTTCACTTGAAGTTAGTGATTTATACGCGTGGCGCATGAAGTAAAATTTCGAGTTTAGAAAAGCCTGAAAATTTGGATTTGCTGGGGCGCGACTCGCTTCGCTCACGCGCCCCAGCAAATCCAAATTTTCAGGCTTTTCTAAACTCAAAATTTTACTTCATGCTTAATCTGGGAGTGGACAACACTTGTTTAAAGCTTCAAATTGAACTCTTTAAAAAAAACAACAAATATTTGAAGATTTGCAGCATATACATTGTAATTAGGAGATGTATACTTCAAAAAAAAGCGTAGGTGTATGTATAGTTAAAAAAAATCCCTGTATGTTACCGTTAAACCTAGAATAAAGGAACGAACTTATTTAGTTGTGTTAAATATTTAATGCGACACGCATTGATTATAGTTGATTATCAGCACACATGTAGTGACAATAATTTTTTTTTTTATAGAAAACATACACACTGTATCCTATAATTGGAAAACATCAATAACACGAAATGATGATTCGTTTAATTAATTCATTACATTATTATATTCATCTAAAAGAATATTAGATGTGAATAAACATTCTGGACGTGCTTAGAAGCTAAAACTACATATTAAAAAATATAAAATGCAAATTACGTGCTTGTAAATTTGAAATATCTAAATAATAACAGGTATAAATAAACAAACTGAACGTGCTTACTCAGAGAGAGTGTCTATTTTTTGTTGTTGTTTTCTCTGAGTATATTTATGCACGTTGATCGTGTTTTAGAGGTGTTAAAATGCACTTACAACAAGGTTCTCGCTACGGATTCAAAGGTCTCCACCGCAAGGATATTTATGTGTTTATGGCTTCGTAATTACCTGAAAAGGACGAAACATTGTTAGTACATGGATAATAGAACAAACAAAGCGCAAATCGTACAGATTTAATAATCTGCACCATTCGCGCTTTGTTTAATAATTTATTTAATTTAATTTAATATTTTAAAAGCGATTTCTTTCGATTACCGCAACACGACCCGTGATGGCAGCGCCCCGTTTTCACTCGTGTGGCACGCTATACCCTTCCTTTATATTCGTTATATTCTAATCCTATTTGATGATCCTAACATCCTAGGTAAGCTGAAGTTCAGGTTCCTAGACTAACATTTCGCAGTAATAAATTATTTTTTTCAACCACATGCCAATACGCTAGCTCATTTTAATTCACCTATTATAAAAATTGCGGTGTTTGTGGACCTGAAGGCGGCGTACGACGCGGTACCAAGAGTAGGATTCTTAGAGTGTCTGAGGAGAAGAGGGGTGAGTGAGGGAATGGTAGAGTGGGTGAGAGGAGTGTATGAGAAAACATGGGCTGTGGCAAAAGTGGGAATGGAAGAGTCGGAGAAGTTTAGGATGTGGGAGGGGCTTAGGCAGGGGTACCCATTGAGCCCGGTGTTGTTTAACCTCTATACGAGTGAATTAGAGGAGGTGATGAGGAAAGGACAGGCGGGGGAAGGGGGGTGATTGGTAGAAGTAAGGTGTGGATGTTGGCATATGCGGCATATGATATGGTGCTAGTGGCAAGATAGTGGGAAGGGATGAAGGATATGCTGAAAAGGGCGGAGAGGTTTATGGATAAGAGGGGGTTGAGCGTGAATGTTAAAAAAACGAAATGGATGAGATTCAGAAATAAAGGGAGGGAGGGAAGGGTGAAGGAATTAGAGTGGAAGGGGGAGGTGATTGAGAGGGTTAAAAAAAATCAAGTATTTAAGGTTTATGTTCAAAAGGACGGGAGGGTGTGAGGAGCATGTGAGGTGGGTGCAGGGGAAGGCTAGAAAGGCGTGGGAAAAGTGGAGGAAGTGGTTGGGCAACAATGTAGGGTGGGTTTGTCGGAGACGAAGGTGATGGAGTGGCTGGGGAATGTGGTGAAGGTGTGTGCGTGGGTGAAAGAGAAGGAGAAAGAGAGGGAAGCACAGGAAAGACAGGGGTGTATAGAGAGGAGTGAATACAACGATAGGTACGTGAGGTGGCAGGTGCATAGGAGAATGCCGAAGTATTTGGTGGAGGGGGGATGGAGTAAGGAGAAAAGGGTGGTGCTGATGAGGGCGAGGTGTGGGTCAGAGGAGAGAGAAAGGAAGGTGTGGATGGGGGAAGAGTATGGGAAGTGTGTAATGTGTGAGCGGGGGAGGGATACGTGGAGTCATTTGGCGGAGGAGTGAGAGGAAGTGAAGGAGGAATGGGTGGGAATAAGAAGGAATAGAAGAGTGACGGAATGGATGAGAGAAGATCGGGCCGGGGTAAGGACACTGGAGAAGTTGGGGGAAGAGAGGGAAAGCAGGAGGAAGAGAGGGGGGCAGCGATTTGTGTAGATGTAATGTAGTATTATGTTAATAAAGGTCTTTTTTTTATAAAAATTATTAGAACGTTTAATGGTTTAAATAATAGAGTACATATTTTCGTAAATACTAGAAAAGCCCTCATCGAAATAATGTCAGACTTATCGGTACCATCGATATTGTTACAAGGCGTTAAGTTTGTTTTTTACTTTCCCCCGTATGTAATACAAAGGGAAAGTATTGTTTTCGTGAAAATTTTCGAATCAAAAATTTTAGCGGAAATATCCGTTTTGAGGTCCCCTGAGTCGAATAAGACCATTTTTGAAAAATGTCTGTCTGTCTGTCTGTGTGTCTGTGTGCGCTGTACCGCAAAAACCGCTAAAGATATCGAGATGAAACTTGAAACTTAAGCTTTTTGTTACAATCGGAAGAACTGAAAAGCTTTTGGTGAAAATCGGAAAACCGAAAGTGGTACTTTACTCTTAGCGTTTTTCAGTTTTTTCAGATTTTTTCAATAAATGTTCATCAAACAAAAAATTCTTTCAAATAAAAGTTGTAGATAATAACAAAATGAAGATGTATTGTTCACTTACTTTTTGTCATAGCACTCTTAGTTTTTGAGATATTTAATAAATAGTGTTTTTTTATCTAGTCATTGATTTGTGTCAGTGTGTGTGTGTTGATACAATTGGAAAATGTTTCAAATAAAAGTTGTAGGTAATAAAATATTAAAGATTTTTTGTATCTTCACTTTTTGTCATAGCACTCTTAGTTTTTGAGATTTATCAATTAATAGTGTTTTTTATCTAGTCATTGGTTTGTGTCAGTATGTGTTGATCTAATTGAAAAATGTTTCAAATAAAAGTTGTAGTTATCAAAAGTTGAAGACATTTTGAAAATAATAATGCTACAAATATTTTAAAAGTGATTTAATACGCAATTTACGGGGGAAAGTACTATGATGGACACATCACCATTTTTTCAATAAATGTTCATCAAACAAAAAATTTTTTCAAATAAAAGTTGTAGATAATAACAAAATGAAGATGTATTGTTCACTCACTTTTTGTCATAGCACTCTTAGTTTTTGAGATATTTCAAAAGTTGTGTGTTTTATCTAGTTATTGAGGACCACTTCGTAATATGTTATAAAAAGAAGAACGTTTTTCGGGAACTTTCAAACACAATTTTCTATAGGGTGATTCATTAGCCTCTTTACAAACTTTAAAAAGTGATTTAATACGCAATTTACGGGGGAAAGTACTATGATGGACACATCACCATTTTTTCTTTTCTTTTATATAACATACTAGCACATTATTTGTATGTTATAAAATTAGGTAGCATAGCATTATATAATATTAAGTTTCCTATAATTGGATATTTATATGTATCTGTTGGGAAAATAAAGAATAATAATATCCACATTTTGGAATTGAATTTTTGAGATAATGAAACAAACACATTTAAGCAATAGCTTACGATAGAAGTAAATAATTGAAAATATGAATATTTCAAACTTAAAACTATTTGAATTTGAGAAAATAGGCTTACGCTTCTTTTAGTTTCCTACAAAAATACTGTTTTTGAATCGTAATTAAGAATCTATCGTAGTTAACTAATTCTTTTTCAAATCATACAAAATGTATATGTTTTAAACATTCTAAAGCAAAAAAACTTCTTTACTTCAAATTTGATATATTCTAAACAACAAAATTCCTAACTCAGTGATTCATTATCAACACAAATAGTTTTGTTTTTATTAACACAAACACATGACATTTGCATCGAGTTTTGAGCCCGCTGTGGCCAGAATCAGAGGCCCTCGTTCGCGTTTGGGTAATCAAAATCGACTTCCTGTTTAGAGGAGAGTGGAGAGGAAAAAAGGCACAGCAAATATCCACCAGGAAATGAACACTGCGCGCGTCCTCGACAAATTGCACACTCACACACACACGACTTTATTGCTCGTATTGCACAGAAGTTTAATGTAGGATCGAGTTTTAGAATGGCCCGAGGAGACTCAGAAATTTTGCAAAGAAAAAAAAAACGGTCGTCGACGGCCTTCCTACTCGCATTAGGAAATGCCCGGAGTCCCGGAGGCGAGAATTCGCGCGAGGCTTATTCATCGTCTGCTCATTCGCGAAAGGAAGAAAATGTGTGGGCTGCGTGCGGTAATTTTGCAATGCTAATTTCGCTGTTAATTCCATATCGGTTTTATTTATGGATTTTGTATGCCCTATTTTAAACACGTGCACTAGGAAAAAAACAAGAGTCACTAATGTAATGTAGATTAAATAATTGTCATTGACGATCCCACTATAGCGCATTAGATGGCGTTGCTATCAAAATGTATTAATAGTTTTCATATATCATATGTTCAATAAAAAAAAACCTGTACAGTGCCATGACTTAATCTTTTTTCAAATTTAATTTGCCTACACACTTCAGGAAATGACATATAAAACATAAACATAATAATTAAAATGCATATTTTCAGAGTTACCAACCTAGAATATTTTCCATGGCATTTTAGAGATTTTTTTTAATTGAACATTACGATATAATAGCTAAACTTCGCCCTTACATTGTAATATTTATTTATTTATTTATTTATAATGCGGTATTTCAACATACTGATGTTAAATCCAAATTTTATAACATTTTGAAATTCATATAATATGTTTAAACGCCACTTATCATTTATTGATCTCGATGTTTTTATACATTATTAACATTTCTGTCTAGTTTACTTTATTAAGTGTTGAGCGCGATATCTATATATTGTAATTTATATGTATCTATTTTTTGTAATACTGTAAAAAGAAGAAATCCGTAAATAAATAAATAAACATTGTAATATGTATATAATAACAATAATAAACAGCTTTATGTGTAATCCCAAAGATAATGTATATAATATAATATTTAACAATATATAACATACAGGGCATTTTTCTTTTGAGTATACATATCCCGACAATTACAGCGTTTTTTCAATTTGCGGGAATTCGTTGTATCAAAGCGGTTAATTTAAGACTTTTAGCGAGTGTTTTCCACTCTCAGACTAAGCATGAAGTAAAATTTCGAGTTTAGAAAAGCCTGAGATTTTTAAATTTTACAACATTAGTTGTTTTTTTTAAAGATTTCAATTGAAATCTTTAAACGATGGTTTTTCATTCTCAGACTAAGCATGAAGTAAAATTTCGAGTTTAGAAAAGCCTAAGAATTTGGATTGGCCGCGTAGCGAAGCGGAGCGGCCAATCCAAATTAGGCTTTTCTAAACTCGAAATTTTACTTCATGCGCCACGCTTAAAAACACTGATTTACAGTGAAGTTCAAAAAACACACGATTATAGGCAACGTAATATACGCTATTCGGTTGCCTATAATCACTGTTTTAAACAATTTGTTCAGCGTAGAATTTGACTCACGTTATATTCACATCTACATATTAGATTGTTAAAGCCGAATATTTTAAACTTTACGATATTTCAGTGTTTTGTACGTGTGGCGCATGAAGTAAAATTTCGAGTTTAGAAAAGCTTAATTTGGATTGGCCGCTCCGCTTCGCTACGCGGCCAATCCAAATTTTCAGGCTTTTCTAAACTCAAAATTTTACTTCATGCTTAGTCTGGGAGTGGAAAACCCTCGTTTAAAGATTCAAATTGAAATCTTAAAAAAAAAAACACAGTTTCCAATGAATATACTAATACAACCATCCTCTAGGTACAAGTAGAGATATAAATCATATTTTTATCTTCCTCTTAAGAGAAGTTACAGACAGATTTCAAGATGCCTTTTAGAGGACAAAATTTTAGAAATATTTTGTTTGCTTGGAAACTATAAGAGATAAGTGTATGTTCGAATAAAATATGTTGCAATTTAAATGAGGGGTCCAGAAAAATACTATATATGTGTTCTATTTAAAATAACAAATTTGGTGCTACTTCCAGTGGAACCGGAAGTGATATAAAGTTGAAAATATTTCACATGAGGAGAACTGATTCAACCGTGAGACAAGCTTTTTTATACTGAGTAATAGATGTTACGTTCACTGTCAGTAGAGTTGTTTTATAAACTAGGGACTTGTAGTCTAGATCTGCTACGTGTCATTGGTCCACTCGATGTAAAAGGTACTCAAATTTCTTGATTTGTGGCCGATGTATCTGCATTGTTATTATATTGGCTTAATTAAGCCAGAAATGTTCAGTATTCCTCAACACTGGGTCGGGACCGGGACTAACGAGGATCTTGAAGTCCGAAACGGGTCTGTGGGTATCCAATGCCGAAATACTGAACGAACACAAACTCAACTTACATTAATAAATAATAATTAATTTCACCCTATATAACTATGACTAGCATTGTGAGCGGTATGAATCCGCGCGAATAAGATTCGCGCGAATTCGCAACACTCAAAACACTAGTCGTAACTACACAAAGCGAGAATTGAAATAATTAATTCGTTTGTTTCCAAATTATTCACTTTAATGGTTAATAATACTGAACGGAAATTATTGCGTCCAAAAAAATAATAGACAGAGGTGAAAGTAAAAGTGATCAACTCCAAAATTTACGATTCAATTAAAATTCGAATGTTCATTCGAGCTTTCATCAAACGATTTGGACCATTGAACGAACATTTGATGTGCGCGCGTGTGGCCTTTTCAATTTCAAACTGCATTCCCGAAATTAGTGAATAAACACTCCACTGAAATAAAACCAATCAAGAGATTTTCCTTTCGCCCAAAACGGAAATACTTATTTTTATTTTTCGACGCAAACTTTCAACAAAATAAAAGCATCTTGTACCTAAATGCACTAGCCATGTTAGTCCAAATAAACAGGACTAAATATACACGCGTACACTCTCTCTTACTTGGGGCATTAAACACGACGATCAGGGCCAAAAAAGGCGCATCTGGGAAATTGATTTCAAAGCCTTTTATACAAAACGGATCTCTCTGGGGAATTGATTTCGACTCCCGACTATTCAGAGACTATTTTAAGCCCAACGCGCCGCGGGTTTTCAATGCCGAAATGATTTCAATTGAATTCGATAAAAAAGATATTTAATTAAAAATGTGGACTCTCTATTGACGAATATAAAAGAGTTTTAAATTGCAATTAAGTAATGTATACAAATTCTTAGCAAAAAAACTTAAAAATATGACAATTTAATTAAAACAGTTAACTTTGTTTTACCACTTTTATTTATTTATAAATAAAAGTGGAAAAACAAAGTTAGGTCTTTTAATTAAATTGTTATGAAGATGTACCACAGAGTGAACGTGAACCAAATTGAAGATTTAAAAATATGAACTCTCTATTATCAAATAAATATAAAAAAGAGTTTTAAATTGCAATTAGGACTCCCTCTTAATTCGATGCGGATTCACAACAGTAGTCAATAAATAGTACCTTAAAATGACCATTGTAATAGTCAATAGGCACCTTAGCGGATCCGCAACGAATCAAGAGGTTTTTTTTAAGTGTATAAAGTATTGTTTGTAAAATCTATCTTTATTGATGAATATAATAAATTTGCTCACGACAATCTTATAATATGTGTGTTATCTAATTGTGAGGGCAGCATAAATGGGGTTCATTTAACACTCAAGTACATTTAACACGGGATTTGCGTGATAAATGTGTTTTTTCAACACGAATATAAATAATTGCCTAGTTAGATGTTTTGCTGCTATGTAGTAACAGCGCTGTGCTGGTCAAATCAGCTTCTTTAGTCTTGACTATTTAATTGTGTGGGCAGCATAAATGGGGTGCATTTAACACTCAAGTACATTTAACACAGGATTTGCGTGATAAATGTGGCTTTTTAACACGAATATAAATAATTGCCTAGTTAGATTTTTTGCCGCTATGCAGTCACAGCGCTGTGCTAGTCAAATCAGCTTCTTTTGTCTTACATTTAACCATGGTGGTGATGACGTCTTCAACGCCATTTTGTTAAAGTACGAAGTAAGGCGTCAACATCGCCGTTCTCACTAGTTTAACCCGCGTAAAACGCGTTTGTAAACAAAAATCATCCTCAAATCGGTTAAACAATTGTGCTTCTATCCGTCGCGAGTGTTTTTTAAAGCGGAACAAACGCTAACACCGTGAAAACTCTATCCAAACGGAAGAGTTCGTTTTTTGTGCAAAGAGCGTGTTTCTATGTAACTTAGGCAAAAGGGTAGACTGTGAGAGTATTATTTATTGTTGAACAATTATTCATATTTGTGTTAAAGTGGAATTAACCATATTACACATTCAAATCATAGTACCGCAATCTGTCATCATTTATCTGTCAAATTATTATAAAACAAAACCGACCACTAAGCCTGACGCGTATTTGATAAATATATATAATAAATATTGTGTTATGTAGTGTTGTTGTCGTGAACAAAGTATAGTGTATAACTCGCATATAATGGCTATTAATCACTTGAACGACTTGCTCCACTCGCCTTCGGCTCGTTCCACAAACCTCGTTCTCGTGATTAATAGCTATCATCATTGTACAATATACTATTTCTTTTCACATATTGTAATAAATGCACTAGATAGTACACGATTTAACATTAGAGTACAACGATCTACAACGTATTTTATGCCATAATTAAAATTAAACAGAGAAATATATAACATACAAAAATCATTGGTAGGTACGAATAACTTAAACCAAGCCCCGGAATTCAGCTCCAACATTTTCGCAAATTTTGTCTCGGTTTCCCTTGGCAGTCCACACATTCGACATTCGCTTGTTAGTTTTCTTCTTGTCTTGTAGTGTGGAGGAACTTTTCAACTTTCTACGTGCCATAATCTTTGACCGCTGCAGCTTTCTGCATGTATGGCTCTACCATATGTTTAGCACTCTGCATTGCTGGATCCACCATTTGTTTGGCTCCCTCAATAGCCGGTTCGACCATTTGTTTAGCTCCTTCGAAGGTATTCTTGGCTGTCTCCATGGCTGGTTCGAAGTAAGTCTTAGCCGTATCCATGGCCGGTTTGGCCAATACGCAAGCCATCATCACGGTTGGCGAATTCTAAATGTAATCTTTCGTGGATTTGTACATCTGTAAAATGATTTCAGTGGGTGGTAGTTTCATGTTTGGAATTTTGGACTCTACGCAGTCGAGGCTATTGCAGATCATATCGTCTTCTTGATGGGTCTTTCGAGGGAGTGGACCACCGGGGCAGCGTACGGTTTCCCGACTTCGACTGCTTTGTAGACGGTGTTTTCTGGTGTGGAGATTGTCCAGTTGGTAACATTGTTATAATCCTTAACTTTTCCATAAACATGCCTGCTTGTTTTAATCGTGGACTCAAACACGAGCTATTTGAAGATCCTGTCGACGGATTCCAGGTTGATGCAAGCACCTCCGGCGATTTGATTGTTTGGTTCAGCAACCACATTAAAATGTGGACAGGCCGAGTCGATAAAACGCATACGTTAACAAATAAGCACAGAATGGCTGTATTGTATTGTTGTATTCTCTCTTGACTATTGTTGTGAGTCTTGTGAATCCGTATCAAATCAAGAGGATTTTCTTTCTTGACTAGTGTTGGGAGCCTTGTGGATCCAATCAACAGCTACTTATCTCTTGACTAGTGTCGCGAGCCTTCTGAGTCCACATCCATTCAAGAGCTACTTCTCTCTTGTGAGTCCATCGAATGTGCACGAATCAAGAGGATTTCCTCACTAGTCTTGTAAGCCTTGTGAATTTGCATCGAATCAAGAAGCGCTCTTATATTGACTAGTGTTGCGAATCTGTGCAAATTTAAAGCACTTTATAACTTTCAACGATATGTTGATAATGGGACAACCTATTTAGATTTCCTTCGCGTCTATTGGCACGTTTGTGAGATCCTTGTGAATCCACATCCATTCAAGCGCTACTTTTCTCTTCTGAGTCCAGCAAATCCGTAACGAATCAGAAGGATTTCCTCTCTTGACTAGTGTTGTGAACCTCGTAAATCCGCATTAAATCAAGAGTTACTTTCTCTTGACTAGTTCTGTGATCCTAGCGAATCCGACTAGTATCGCGTGCCTTGAGAATCCCCATCCATTCAAGAGCTACTTCTCTCTAGTGAGAGAACCCACAACGTTCCAAGCGGATTTCCTCTCTTGACTAGTGCTAGAAGCCTTGTGGACCTGCATCAAGTCAAGAGCTACTTATCTCTTTACTAGTGCTGTGAGCTTGTGAATCCACATCCATTCAAGAGCTTCTCTTGTGAGTCCATCGAATTCGCACGAATCAAGAGGATTTCCTCTGTTAATTACAGCGTTTTTTAAATTTGCGGGAATTCGTTGTAGACTTTTAACGAGTGTTTTCCACTTCCAGACTAAGCATGAAGTAAAATTTCGAGTTTAGAAAAGCCCAAGAATTTGGATCCAAATTAGGCTTTTCTAAACTCGAAATTTTACTTCATGCGCCACGCTTAAAAACACTGATTTACAGTAAAGTTAAAAAAACACAAAAATACAACAACAATTATAGGCAACCTAATATACGTTCGAGTTATTGCGTTGTTGTTTTAGACAATTTATTCAGCGCAGAATTTGACTCACGTTTTATTCTCATCTACATATTAGATTGCTAAAGCCGTATGTTGTAAACTTTACGATATTTAAGTGTTTTATGCGTGTGCCGCATGAAGTAAAATTTCGAGTTTAGAAAAGCCTAATTTGGATTGGCCGCTTCGCTTCGCTACGCGGCCAATCCAAATTTTCAGGCTTTTCTAAACTCAAAATTTTACTTCATGCTTAGTCTAGGAGTGGAAAACCCTCGTTTAAAGATTTTTAAAGATTCAAGAACTACTTCTTTCTAGTGATAGAATCCTCAACGTTTCAAGCGAATTTCCTTTTTTGACTAGTGCCGGACGCCTTGTGGATCTGCATCAAATCAAGAGCTACTCATTTCTTTACTAGTGCTGTGAGCTTTGTGAATCCACATCCATCTAAGAGCTACTTCTCTCTTGTGAGTACTCCGAATTACCACGAATCAAGAGAATTTCCTCTGTTACTAGTGTTGTAAGCCTTGTGAATTTGCATCGCACCAAGAAGCGCTCTTATATTGACTAGTGTTGCGAATCTGTACGAAATCAAAGCACTCCATAACTTTTGACGATATGTTGGTAATGAGACAGCCTATTTAGATTTCCTTCGCGTCTTCTGGCACGTTTGTGAGATCCTTTTTTTTTTTTCTTCTCTCTAGTGAGTCCAGCAAATCCGCAACGAATCAGGAGGATTTCCTCTCTTGACTAGTGTTGTGAGCCTCGTAAATCCGCATTAAATTAAGAGTTACTTTCTCTTGACTAGTTCTGTGATCCTAGCGAATCCGACACGAATCAATAGGTATTCCTATTTTGGCCAGTGTTGTGAGTTGGGTGAATCCGCAACAAATCAAGAGGTACTCCTCTCTTGATTAATGTTGCCAGCGTTGTGAATCCGCATCGAATCAACAGGCACTCTTCTATTGACTAATGTTGCGAGTGTTGCGAATCTACGCGAATTCAAAACACTTTATAAGTTTTAACGATATGTTGATAATGAGACAACCTATTTAGATTTCCTTCACGTCTTTTGGCACATTTGTGAGATCCTTGTGAATCTGGATGTGGATTCAACATCAAGAGCTACCTCTCTCTTGTGAATACAGCAAATCCGCAACGAATCAAGACGATTTCCTCTCTTGACTAGTGTTGTGAGCCTAGTAAATCCGCATTAGATGAAGACTTACTTTCACTTGACTAGTTTTGTGATCCTAGCGAATCCGACACGAATCAACAGGTATTCCTCTTTTAGCCAGTGTTGTGAGCTGGGTGAATCCACAACAAATCAACAGGAATTCCTCTCTTGAATAGTGTTGTCAGCGTTGTGAATCCGCACTCTTCTATTAACTAATGTTGCGAGTGTTGCGAATTTGCGCGAAATCAAAGCACTTTATAACTTTTAACGATATGTTGATAACGAGACCTTTTCAAATTTCCTGCTCGTCTTTTGGCACGATTGTGAATCTTTTAACAGGAGGAGAATGCGAGCGAGTTTTCTCGATTCGCTGACGAGAAAGAGAGATAATGGACCGATCGAAATCAGGAATGGCGGAATGGTGGTTCAGTCTTTTCTATATTAAGAAAGCAATCAGCGAGACAAGTTCAAGCGGCCACTTTATATTCCAGACTCTGTTTGGGCCGCGGAGAGACCGCAAACTATGCAGGAATTCCACTGCCGTTTTCGTTTAATGAGCGACTTTGAAAATCCACAAAAAAAAACAGGATTCTGCGCTTGCAAGATTGTAGATTGTGCAAATTTAATATATTACTTATTAATTGTTGAATCAACAATATAATTTAAATAGTTAAAAGTGGTTTATTTCAAGTTTATATTATCTTCACGTAACTTACCCATATTCATTTGATATTGAATTTTGGTGAGTTACGTGAAGATGATAATAACTTGAAATAAACCACTTTTATTCTTTCTTCACAAATTTATTCTTTACCAGATGTATCGTATGGCTAATTAAAAAAAAAACTCCAGAGTGCCATGGAAAAATTAAAGGTTGGCAACTCTGAAATTATATATTAAAATTATTATGTCTGACGTTTTATATGTCAATTCCGAAAGCGTGTAGTCAACTTAAATTTTTAAAAAGATAAAAATCATGGCACTCTAGAGGTTTTTTTTTTATTGAACATACGATACATTTCGGACACAAAGTGACCATTATACATTAATTAAAAAAAAAGAAAGAAATCAGTATCAAACCATTTATAATGGTCACTTTGTGTCCGAAATGTACATCTGGCAAAGAATCAATTTGTGAAGAAAGGTTAAAAGTGTTTTATTTCAAGTGAAATATTAAATTGTTGAATGTTGTTTGTTTGTGTGAATAATATTCGCGAAGCGGAAGCGGTGCGGCCTTGATTAATGGTTTTGGTGTTGAATGTAAAAATAAACCTTGCTCGTGGAAGGATTAGTTAGGTTGAACGACTTTTGCAAAACATGCACTTCAAATCGAATCAGCACACCTTTTAGAATGTTCGTTTGGTGCGTAGAAATTTCTTGCATTTATTTCTTGTCCACAACCTCGAAATTTGATTTCTTAAATTTTTAGGCATTCGTTGAGCGAGTGTTTCCACTCCTTGGTTGAGCATGAAGTAAAATTTCGAGTTTAGAAAACGAGTGTTTTCCACTCCCGGGTTAAGCATGAAGTAAAATTTCGAGTTTAGAAAAGCCTGAAAATTTGGTTTGGTTTTTTTCAGGCTTTTCTAAACTCGAAATTTTACTTCATGCTTAACCTGGGAGTGGAAAACACTCGTTTAAACTTCAAATTGACCTTTTCTAAGAAAACAACGAATATTTAAAAATCTACAACACATAATTGGGATATGTATACAGTTTGGTCGCTCCGCGAAGCGGAGGTTGAGGTATTGAGAAATCCAAAATACGGGAATTTTTATTTTAAACTACAAATTCTAAAACACTGTCATTTAATTTTCTCGACTTTTCGTTTCTTGCGGAGAATTACGTTGAATTTGTTTTTTTTTTTTTTTTTTTTGCAGAAGTATGAGTCATTCCAGATTCGGTCAAGGAAACCGTTTCTTCCGCAAATAGATTTCAAACCGTGTAATTAAATTGGTAAAGAAATAAAAAAACACAACAAATTAAGTGCATATTGTGTAATGGTTACGTTTTTAATAGCGCTAGGTTCTTAAAATATTATGACTCACATTGAAAAAATTGGATAAAAATATACAGGGATTATTTGTTTCAAGTATAGGTACCTACGATAAGAAACCAAAACAATGGAAAACCCTGAAGAAATCAAGCGGCCTGATTTTCATAAAAAAAAACATGTGTTTTAATTAAGAGGGGGGTTAGGTGCAAAAATTGACAGCTTAAACACATCGCATGAACTTCAAAGTCACTTTTCAACGTCATATAAGATGGCAAAATGTTCAAATTAAGAGGGGGCAAGTCACTTGAACTTCTTATGTCACTTCTTAACGTCAATAAGATGTCGGAACATTTAAATTGGTTATATGGAAGCAAAACTACTTCGAATCCAGAGAGATTAACGCTTTGATGTATTGCTTTCTGTCTTCTACACGTCAAGAGTTACATTACATAATAAAATGGTGAAAATACAATATTACTTTATGTCAAAATAGACCTCTAAACAAACAATATTTCTGCGGTTAATACAACAGTTAAAAAAATCTGTTTCCGCTATTTTCTTACGAAAGGTTCAATGCATATGTAAAAGAACATTTGTAAAATATTGTCTTATAACAACGCTGAAACCGAAGTCCCAACATACAAATTTTACATGGCCTAACCCCCCTCTTAAGCCCCTCTAACCTTAATTCCTTCACTGACAGTGATGTTTTATAATTGTTCAATGACAACAAAAAGACACTTTTACAAAATGTAAACTCTTAAGCCCTTCTAACTTCAATTCCTTTAGTGACAGTGATGTTTTACAAATGTCCAATGACAACAAAAAAAAAATTACAAAATGTAAATTCTAGGGTTTCTAATTTTTTTGCTACAAATTGTACACACACCGAAGCAAATTGCTCTAGGTGCTAACAAAAATCGCCGGTTGCATTTCACTACCGCATATTCCAATCAAAAATGGAAATGAGCGCGCGCAAGCATTTTGAAAATGCGCGATAACGACTCGAAAAGATTGGCACGTCCTCGAAATTAATTTGCACGCGCGTCACAAGCGTATTACGATAGAGTAGAGAAAAACTCCTAGTAGGTATATTTACAGTAAGGAGGATAATCCAAATAATCGTGAACTTGAATCGGCGGTATTTTGGACTTTTTGGCAGTGGACGGCTTACAACTGGCGCGCGCAATTATTTTTGTGCGTTTTCATTGAGTTATGTCCCTCATTACCCACACACACATGCGAACAATATTTTTTTTGCACGTGTGGCGCCACAAAAGCATGAATGCTATTTGTGTAAGTTCGTGTAGTTGGAATATCCCGAGTCTAATCGTATTTTTGCGAAATTCGTGGAATTTTGTGTTATCTAGAGCGGAGGAGATTTGTTTTGATCATTGCGAAAAGGTTTTTTCCACTGGACAAAATTAATTCATACATCTACGAATTAGAAAATAATTCAGATAATATATAACAAAATTGAAATTGTGTTCAGTATTCCGGCACCAGATACCCATAGACCCGTTTCGGACTTCAATGAAAAGTTTCAATTTCGATGTATACTTAAATTTTTTATTCGGCACTTTTGATCATCCCAATAGGTGAATATCGGGGGCACTGACTGACGTCGGAATTGATTTATCCGGCGGCCCCATTCGTTCTCTGTAACGCCAGCCGAGCGTATAAAGTTTGGAATGTCTGACGTTTTGTCCGAGCCACGTATTCCAGGTGGTACTGAGGTAAGATTTGTTTTGTTCTGTTCTATTCTATTCTATTTAAAGTGAGTAGTCTGTTTAGCGGTCCTCCACTGCGACCGCAAGTGTCTATTGTGGTTCACAGTTAAGGCCTTACAGCTCACCTTCCAAGTCCATCTTCTTGATGAAGTCAAGGATCTTGTCAGGGGTGATCCTCTAGGTGTAGCTTTGGTGTGCCCAATACTGAGGTCCTGAGTTGATCTTCAGATGGGCACGCACATATGACGTGCTCGGCAAAGGCCTAGAGCAGGCAAAGGTTTTGTTATGTAGTCGTTGCCATAGAAACCATTAAAAAAATCTATTGTTTAGGTTTGGCGTGCCCATGCTGAGGTCCTGAGTCGATCTCTAGATGGGCAGGCAGACAAGACGTGCTCTGCAAAGGCCTAGAAAAGTCAACGGTTTTGTTATGTAGTCCTTACCATAGAAACCATTCGAAAAACCACTAGATTTAGCTTTGGCGTGCCCAATACTGAGGTCCTGAGTCGATCTCTAGATGGGCAGGCACATTAGCCGTGCTCTGCAAAGGCCTAGAGGAGGCAACGGTTTTATTATGTAGTCCTTGCCATAGAAACCATTCAAAAAACCTTTAGGTTTAGCTCTGGCTTGCCCAATACTGAGGTCCTGAGTCGATCTTCGGGTGGGCGGACACATAAGACGTGCTCTGCAAAGGCCTACACCTACTAAACTGTACAACTACAATGGTTTCTATGGCAACGACCACATAATAAACATTCGCATATAATGTATTACATTTACTAATCAGTGATGGACCCGTAAGTAAGATATTTCAGAATAAAGAAAAAGAAACGAACATCCGTTGATAAGAAAATTGTATCAACATTTTTTCAACAACTCAACAAATTATTTTATAAAAAACTTTCCGTCGTTAATAAACAGCACCAGAGCCTTATCATCCTGCAAATAAATAAATAATCGTAATAACCGCCGGATTCAGCAGTAAACACGCGGATTAAAATAAAAGTGCGCGTTGCGGTTGCAACAGTTACGTGATTTTCCGTCGCGTTTTCCGCGGCGAGAAAGTGAGAGGTGAACATTTTCGGTGTGCAACGTTCTGGACGTGCAACGTCTGCGGCCGGTCTGGCGCCGTTATAATTAGGGTCAAACGATTGTGTGACAACTGACAAAGTCGCACTCGGACTTAGTGCGCGATCGCCGTGTACATTTTTCGGGATGAGTCATGCGAAGTTCGGTCATCACATGAATTTCTAATGAAGTCCACTCGTGTGTTGATGATTGGAGGTTACTGATGAAACTGAATTGAATGCCATGTTAATTAATATTTTCAAAATGCTCGAAAGCATGTCATTTTCATTTGGTGCATCTAAATAAGGTTTCCTTCAAATATATCTTTACTAGGATTTTAGAATTAATAAAAAAAACTGCTAGGAAGTTGAAAACATAATGTTTGTATGTACAATCAAAGAACTCAAAGTGAAACACAATTTTTTGTAAAAAATAGTGTGCTGCACTTTGAGTCTCTTACAATCTAAGAAACTTAAAGTGTAACTTAAAAAGAAAGTGTTGCACATTGAGTTTCTTACGATCTGAACGATCTAAGAAACTCAAAGTATAACACACTTACAGAAAAGTGTCGCACTATGAGTTTCTTACGATCTGTACGATCGTAAGAAACTGCGATCTTACCCCACTAGACTTATTGATCTGGGGCCATTTAAAGGGAAGGGTCTATGTCAACAAACCTGCTAGGATTCCAGAACTAAAGGAGAACATCAGACGTGCAATTGCTGAAATCGAACCGCATTTATTGGAACTTGTTACGAAAAACTTCGCTAAAAGAATGGTATCATGTCAGCAGAGTCGTAAAGGGCATTTGAACGGCATCATATTTCATACATAATTGCCAAGTCTATACTTTACACTATTAACAATAAAATTCGGGTTTTTCAAATAACTTGTGTTTTATTTAAAGAACAAATCCTAAAGTCTAATCTGGATCACCAATTATAAGGATTCAATTCGGACTGGGCTTTCCAGAAAAAAATCGCACCCACTCACCAAAAACTCTTGGAACTCGGCATTGATCTCATATTTAAAACCGAGTTTCATTTTCTAAAAATTCTAATCAAATTTACATTTTCCAACAAATCCGATTTAAATAATTCCCAGGAAATCACCTAGGTGTGGTGAGTCACTGGCAGAGTTTTCAAAATTTCATTTCTGGCCGACGGCGTTCGGAACGCGCGCGCAGCCGTGTTCAAGTTTCACTTTTACTAGTCGATTCTGATGAGATGCCTCGTCGCTCGCAATCGTCTGCTTTCCATTCATTCATAATTTTGAAAATGTCGTTGTGCATGTGTGTGTGTTATCGGCATTTCAATTTCATTAATCGCGTTTTTAGTGATTGCGTTCCGAAATTTAATTAACGCCAATCCGCATAGTATAGATAAGGGGTTTTCTGATATGCTAACGAGCCTGGATTTTTGAATCGATAGCGCAACAACGTGCGCTTATCACGTGGTGATGAGTACACAGATTTTCCAAAAATACAGTAACATCTTGATTTAAAACAAAAAAATATTAAGATCGCAAAAAAATGTTTCGGCGACAAAGATATTAAGGGTGGCCATGCCTCTAAAATATTAACTGTCCTAAGATTTTTTCTGAAAGTCTCCGAATTGAGGCATTCCTCCTACTGTCTTGTAATTTGATCATGAGGCAATTGTGTGTCACGTGTTCATGTTGGCGTTAAAATTTGTTCAGTGTTACTCTACTCAACACACGCCAACATGAATAAGTGATACACAATTACCCCCTGATCAAATTACAGTATGACAGTATGAGGCATACCTCAATTCGGAGACTTTCAGAAAAAATCTTAGGCTCTGGGGACAGATAATATTTTTGAGGCTTCATAATTCTACTGGATTGCTCGAAATTTTCTGAGGGCAATAGTCAACATAAACAAGTGACACACAATTACCTTTTGATCAAATTACAAGACAGTAGAAGGCATGCCTCAATTCGGAGACTTTCAGAGAAAATCTTAGGCTCGCTGAACAGATAATATGTTTGAGGCCTCATGATTATTACTGGATTGATCGAAATTTTCTGAGGGCAATAGTCAACATGAACACGTCACACACAATTGCTTCTTGATCAAATTACATGACACTAGAAGGCATGCCTAAGTTCGGAGACTTTCAGAGAAAATCTTAGGCTCGGAAAACAAATACTATTTTTCAGGCCTCATGATTATTACTGGATTGGTCGAAATTTTCTGAGGGCAATAGTAAACATGAACACGTGACACACAATTGCCTCTTGATCAAATTACAAGACAGTAGGAGGCATGCCTTAATTATAGTATTATTAATTAATATTTTTGAAGCATTATGATTATTACTGGATTAGTCGAAATTTTCTGAAGGCAATAGTCACTTTGAACACTGATACAAACACTTGGTAAAGAAACGTCAATCACGTTGTGATTCCAACATGACAGCTGGCATTTCGGGGGATTAGAGACCTTTATGGTTCAGTTTGAATCTGCCTTATCTAAAAAGGTCGCCTAATTTTTTTAGCTAATAAAATAGGGAATAAGAAAAGTTGAATTTGCCTTATAGTCAACAAGGTCGCCTATTGTTGACGATAAGGCAAATTTCGCTATTTGTGATCTCCCCATTTTTTTGGATAACCCATGGTATCGATGTAATCATTTCAATTTGTAATAAATATTATCATTATAAATCCAAACTGCGTTCACAACTGAACAGCAACGTAAATAAAAATCCACCATGTGAAATAGTGCATGCAGCGGTTCGAAGGACCATCGCCATCGACTGGATACTCTCTTGCGGAGAAGGAAGGAAGCGAGAAAGAGCAGGCGATATCGGCAAAAGTCGTACTTGTTGCCAAGTTCAACACCGCCGTCTTCGCCGTCGAAGTCGGCGGTGGTGGTGAAACGAAGTCGAGGCGTTCATCGACCTCTTTTATCCTTGACGATGGTCGTAATGTGCATTGCAATGGTGTGTCTCCCGTCTGGCCAATCCACTCCACACACACACACACACACAGACAATGTTCACCATTTCGTTCGCTGTTGTTCATTTCGCTTCCGCCACTCGTACCATCAATTACACTCGCGCGCTCTCGATGGATGGTACCTTTATGGACACACCTTCGTCTTTTTAGCACCACAGCAGATGTTAATGAAAAGGTGAAGAATACAAAAAAATTAGGAAATTGTTGCAAGATACTACAGAAATCCAAATGAATCGTCTCCTACGTGTTGTGTGCTGATGATTAAAACAAAAATATAAAAAGAAATGAAAGCACTACGAGACCAACTGCACACAAATCTGTTCCTACTTGTTGTTTAATGATTAATTAAAACGAAACTCAAAACACCACAAAAATCAAACGGTTCACATTTTTTTTTATCTTTGTGATGAATTATTTAAAATTTGCCTTTATGGACACACCTTCATCTCCTCAGCATTACAACAGATGTTAATAAAAAGGAGAAGATTAAAAAAAATCACAAAATTGTTGCAAGATATTACAGAATGATTCCAGCACCACAGCGGATGTTAATGAAAAGGAGAAGATTACAAAAAATTAGGAAATTGTTGCAAGACACTACAGAAATCCAAATTAATAGTCTCTTACGTGTTGTGTGCTGATGATTAAAACAAAAATGTGAGAAGAAATGAAAGAACTACAAAAGACCAACTGCACACAAATCTTCGCCTACTTGTTGTTTAATGATTGCTTAAAACGAAACTGAAAACGCCACAGAAAACAAACTGTTCACACATTTTCTTCATCTCTGTGTTCTCAATGATTTAAAATTTACCTTTATGGACACCTTCATCTCCTGAGCACCACAGATGTTAATGAAAAGGAGAAGATTAAAAAAATCACGAAATTGTTGCAAGATATTATACAATGATTCCAGCACCACAGCGGATGTTAATGAAAAGAAAGAGATAAAAAATCAAGAAACTGTTGCAAGATATTACAGAATGATTCATCTCCTACGTATTGCGCGTTGATGATTAGAACGAAAATACAAGAAGACATAAAAGCACTACGAAAGCCCAACTGTTCTTCTTTCTTGTTGTTCAATGGTTTACGATACACATTTTGACAGTTGTCGCATAGTTTAAAATAACGAGTGTCTTCCACTCGCAGACTAAGCATGAAGTAAAATTTCGAGTTTAGAAAAGCCCCGCATAGAAAATTTGTCGAGGGTCGCGCAGCGACCCGAGACAAATTTTCACGGGGCTTTTCTAAACTCGAAATTTTACTTTATGCGCCACGCGTGTAAACCACTGATTTAAAGTTAAGTTGAAAATATTTACTGCTCAATTGTTATGGATCAATTTTTATTGAAATATAGCAAAATAAATTCAAAAATTACTTTTTCGTAAATAATTCATAAATAAGAATAAGAAAGTATAACAAATTTAGTTTGGCACTTTTCCATCTTCTTAATATTTAAATCATCATATCTTTAAGCTTCTCCTTTATGTTGTTCAATGATTGATGATTAAAACAAAACTAAAAAGCCAGAGAAATCCAACTGTTTACAAATCATTTCGATCTGTTTGTTTAATGATTTAATATCGTCAATCTTTGTTGGAAGTTTCTTTACTCTTCGAGTGCCATTTCTTCAAAATCCCTTTAGTCACCTTATCTATTTAAGCGCGTGTTACCTTACCTTTCTTCTTGCAGGATTTCCATCTCACTTGATTCATCGAGTTTTTAAAGTAAATGCCATTAATAGGAGTTTGACAATTCTGAAGATGAAACGTCTTCGGTAAGCTTTCAGGTTTGGGTTCATGAGTGACTTTTTGAAATATCGAGTATTGTTGGTTCATTTTTTACTACGAGTAGGGTTTTTGTAAGGGCCAATTGTGCCAAACACGTTAAACTCTTTTTGAAATATCGAGTATTGTTGGTTCATTTTTTACTACGAGTAGGGTTTTTGTAAGGGCCAGTTGTGCCAAACACGTTAAACTGGTTTAACTCTGAACTTAATTCAAAGTGGCGTTAGAATAGGAACAGTCATCTTCAACTTGAATTCAGCTTGAACTTAAGTTCAACGTTTTTGGTGCAACTGGGCCTAAACGTCGAGAGTGCGGATTTGTTGATGAAAGAGAGCATATATACTGAGCATTTTATGATGATGATGAATGTTGAGTCGTTCATTAAATTGATTTTGAAGTTTCCTTTTTCTTGTTGTCCAATGATTCAGCCGAAACTGAATGAAAGTACTACAGAAATCCAACTGTTCACAAATCTCCTCCTTCTTCGTCTTTAATGGTTGAAGATTAAAACAAATATGCAGAAGCAAGTAAAGACTCTGGCAGAAATCCAAGTTGTCGACTCCTACTGTTGTAGGTCAGTGGTCATTAATGACCACTGACCTACAACAGTAGGAGTCGACAAGTTGGATTTCTACCAGAGTCTTTACTTGCTTCTGCATATTTGTTTTAATCTTCAACCATTAAAGACGAAGAAGGAGGAGATTTGTGAACAGTTGGATGAACTTCTTCCTGTTGTTGGTTGATGATTAAAACACAACTGTAGCATGGAATAATAAACGATCTACAAAAATTGCTTATAAATATTCTTCCTCTCGTTGTCGTTCAATGGTTAAACAATAAAGCAAAACTGTGGAAAGAAGTAAAGACACTGATAGGAATCCAACGTTTTCGACTCCTACTTGTTGTTGGCTTGTGGTCGGTGATTAAACGACTCTTTCGTGTTTTTAGTTGATGATTAAAACAAATCTGTAGCATGGAACCATGCACGACCTACAAAAAACGCTTATATAGCTTCTTCCTCACGTTGTCGTTCAATAGTTAAACAACAAAACAAAACTGTAGAAAGAAGTAAAGACACTGACAAAAATCCAACTTTTTCGACTCCTACCTTGTTGGTTTGTAGTCGGTGGTTAAACGACTCCTTCGTGTTGTTAGTTGATGGTTAAAACAAATCTGTAGTATGGAACCATAAACGATCTACAAAAATTGCTTATAAATCTTCATCCTTTCGTTGTCGCTCAGTGGTTAAACAATAAAACAAAACTGTAGAAAGAAGTAAAGACACTGACAGAAATCCAACTTTTTCGACTACTACTTGTTGGTTTGTAGTCGGTGATTAAACGACTCCTTCGTGTTGTTAATTGATGATTAAAACAAAACTGTAGTATGGAGTAAACAATATACAAAAATTGCTTAAACATTTTCTTCCTTTCGTTGTCGTTCAATTGTTACAACAATAAAGACTATAGAAAGAAGTAAAGACACTGACAGGAATTAAACTTTTTCGACTCCTACTTGTTTTTGGCTTGTGGTCGATGATTAAAAGACTCCTTCGTATTGTTATTTGATGATTAAAACAAAACTATAGTATGTAGTGTCCAATGGTTGAAGATTAATTGAAACGAAAGAGTACAAAGAAGTGAAAACGCTGACTGACATCTAACTTTTTCGACTCCTCGTTGTTGCTCAATGGTTGATAATTAAAACGCCTTCTTCTTGTTGCTATAGTTAATAATTAAACGGAAAATGTAGGAAGAAATAAACCCTCCATCTAAATCCATCTATCTTTGTCTTCTCTGCCTACAATATCATTTGTTTTTCATACAATGCCGGTGCACCGATTTCAGTTTAAAGGTGTGTGTTCGAATGTGCTTTATCACACTCTGGACTTCCAAGAAGTGAATAATAATACGTAATAAGTTCTGTTCGCGATACGTTAATCCCCGCTTTGTGGCCAGTTTTCACCGCGCGTTTGTATCGGGATTTAGAAATCGCGCAATCAATACCTGGAATATTAACAATCTGGCACACTCCCATTATATTGTACAAGTACAATACATGTTTGTAAATTTAAATATAACAAAAAACAATGTCTAAGTGCAAAACACAATACATATGAAAATAGCAGAGAGAAAATTAAATTTAAGTCAAGTGAAGAAGTGGATTTACAAAAAAAAAACGATTGTACTTAACTTGAGATATATTCAAATTCTCAAACTAAATCGCGTATTTCCAAGTTAGTGAACACTTTTATATAAACAACATTTACCTGAACATTTACAAAGTACGCATCGGGATATGTATACTTAAAATGAACATTTTCCTGTATGTTTAGATAGATGAGCATATTGAACTTATGGTGAATGAACCCTGAACTATGCAAGGCCACCGCTTACGAATAATTAAACGCTATTAAATCGTCGTATGCACATGTAGTTTGTAAACTTTACGGCTTTTTCTTTTTTCTAATTTTAACGTCCTCGTCTCCTTCACTATCCGCATATATTTAGCTACAAATTAATAGCTCTAGCTCATTCACAAAAAACTGTTTAATTACTTGATCTTCGAACGCCCACAACAGAAGAATGTAAAGCAGGAGAGACATGAAACGCAGAAAATTTCATCAACAGTTAGGAAATTGTATGAAAATCGTAAATACACAACTATGTCGCGTTCGAGTCATGCAGGAATATATCCAAAATTATACAGGGATTTTTTCTTTTAACATATGCATACTGTGTAAACTTTTCGATATTCGTTGCTTTTTAGAAAAGTTCAATTTGTTGCTTGAAACAAGTGTTTTCCACTGCCGGATTAAGCATGAAGTAAAATTTCGAGTTTAGAAACGCCTTAAAATTTGGTTTGGACGCGTAGCTCGTAGCTAAGCAACTAAACCAAATTTTCAGGCTTATCTAAAGTCTAAATTTTACTTCATGCTTAACCAAGGAGTGGAAAACACTCGTTTCAAGCAACAAATTGAAGGAAACACCTGTTTCAAATTGAGCGAAACGCAATCATAAACTTCCTCTTCTCTAGAATTACTTTGGATTCGCATTATTCCAAACAACACACCTGTCTTTCAGATGTGTGAGTGTTCATTTTAGGAATGACATAATTGCCGGTATGAAGGTTTTCTAAATGCGCAAATTGATGGAATGTTTTGATTGAGTGAGCTCTATCGACGCCATAACAAGCGACTCGTGTGCCAAATGACGGATGTGGGCTTATTTTTTTCTTGTCGATTTTCCTCCCGATGTTTATCTACTTTCGTACTTTCCAGCGGACAGTTGTATCAGAATTGGCACGCCACACATCGAAATTGATGTTTTTTCACAAGATACAATCTGTAAGCGCGCGGTCTCTAGCAAAAATAGAAAATCAAAAAGCACACTTGGAAAATAAATACGTTTTTCATTCTACAATATCAAAAAAAAAAAAAAAATTGTAGCTACGAACTTTCATCTACTTTACTTACTAGTTACTGAAATAACTTAAGTGTACTCTATCATAAAAGGAAATCACCCTAAAAAAAATGTCCGATGATTCGAGGTATTTGTATAAAAAGTGATTTTTTGTTTTATACATTTATTGGATATTGGTTTTAAACGTACCACCCCAAGGTACGTTGCTTCGGGTGTACCAGTAAAAATGCAGTCCCAAAACTCCCATTCGGCAAATTTAAATATATTAGTAAATATTCCAAATGTGAAGAGCGTGGAGAGGCAAGTTAAAATGTTTTTAAGTACCGCCCCTAGATCTGCTGCCAGCACAATAATACTGGGTGTGCTGCTTCATTTGGCAAGCATTTTATTTTTATTTGTTTACATACTAACTTAAAATGAATTAAAGATGTTTTACTGTAGTATTAATCTTGATTGTATTGAAATGTCGATGTCTTGCTTTGGGTAAAAAAGTATGTTCCATATTCCTACACAAGCTATTTACATTGCATTAGGACTACTAGAAATCTTAACCAATGAAATCGCACTCAGAAGAGTGTAAATTGTGTTGACTATATTACAATTGGAAATCGTAGCCAATCACATCGCACTCAATGCTTTGATGCGTCCCAGAACAAATCGAGCATAGGGAAATTTACATTGAACAATTTCTGGCATGTTCGGTGTTACATAAAACTCTTTGAATATTCGTTTTTTTTATTGGCCAATCAGATCTGGTGATTTTTATATTGTTAGATATTTGGTTGCATACTCTGGCTGTAATTCTGACTTTTGCCTTCAAAATACATTTGAGGTACATTTAATGTGCGTAACATCAGAGCTGGGACGAATCCTCGTTAAAAGGATTCGAATCACGAATCCGAACCACCTAATATGATTCGAATCAGGAATACTCGAATAAAGGATTCGTAAGAGATAAATATGTTTTTTCGAATCACGAATACAAATCGTTTAAGAATAAATTTGATTTTATTATTTTTTTACAACCATTAACATATAAATATCGTTATCAGTTGTTTTTACAAAACTATTCACAACCTAATTATTTAATATTACCACTGAACATCGTTGATAACAGACTAAATTTCTGTGTTACTCTGATTAAAGATGTATTTGTTTGTTTTTGAACTACACTTCAAATTAATGGTTTATACGCGTGGCGCATGAAGTAAAATTTCGAGTTTAGAAAAGCCCCGTGAAAATTTGTCTCGGGTCGCTGCGCGACCCTCGACAAATTTTCTACGCGGGGCTTTTCTAAACTCGAAATTTTACTTCATGCTTAGTCTGGGAGTGGAAGACACTCGTTACTTTAAAATATGTCACAACTGTTAAAGTATGCATCGTCGGATGCCCGTCTTCAGGGGTGATATGTAAGCAAATTATGGGTCCTAGGAGTTGCCAAATAAGTGAGTTACTCAACTGTTTCCAAGGTACTCTTTGAAAAACCAAAAGATTAAAATTTTACATATAAAATATACAATAAACTATAAGTGTGATACATCATTGAATTCAGTAAAAAATATACTTCCAAAAAGTATCAAAATCCAAAATGGCGCCCATAAGAAAAACAAAAGTTAGGTATGGTCCCTAGTTATCTTAAAATAAAATATGTTACTAGATTTATCGTTAAAAAGTGCCTATAATGTCAAAGTTGTAAATGTCTGGATTCAATAGTTTTTCAATAAAAAAATAAAAACGAATTTTTAAAAATACGTTTTTTGACAATATCTCATTAAGGAAATAAGATATTTCAAACTTGTTTTTGGGTTATTATTGGGCCCTAAATTATGCAACTTTGCCCCAATTTAACCGACTCTCTATCTCTTTAAATAACCGAGATCCCCATACATTCTGTTGAAATACGGACACCCAGTATAATAATAATAATAATATAAAATTTATTGTATTGTCATTTTCTAAATATCTTAATTAAATAAATATTTTACATTGTTTACCGTATATTTACGAATATATTAAAAATAAATACTTATTTCAGTAATTCAATATTAATTATACCATCAAATGTCTAAAAGTCTTGCGTTAAAAATCACCAGAAATCATTAGATGGTTTTTTATTAAACAATTTTCACTATGGCTTTCGACGTCTAAGTCAAAAAATGATTGAAACAAAAGTTGTAGCCAACGAAAAAATATACCTCTTTTACCTAAACACTTTTCACCTCAGCTCTTTTGTTTTTGAATTAGAAACTACAAAATCTAGTGGACATCAACAACTCACCGATTATGGCTTTCGACGTCTAAATCAAAAAATGTTTCAAACAAAAGTTGTAGCCAACGAAAAAATAAACCACTTTTACCTAAACACTTTTCACCTCAGCTCTTTTGTTTTTGTTCAATAAACTGAGAAAGATTTTTTTGGAAAATAAATACACAACTTTATGATAATTCGAAAATTTACGAACGAGTGTCTCCACTCCCAGACTAAGCATGAAGTAAAATTTCGAGTTTAGAAAAGCCCCGCGTAGAAAATTTGTCGAGGGTCGCGCAGCGACCCGAGACAAATTTTCACGGGGCTTTTCTAAACTCGAAATTTTACTTCATGCGCCACGCGTATTAAACACTGATTTCAAGTAAAGTTACAAATATAAAAACATATTGGAACTGTTTTCAGTTTTAAAAGTTATCAAAATAAGTCAAAATTATTTAAAATTGCCAAAAACATCAAAATGACCAAAATGTCATCTCGTAAATATAAAAAATATCAAAAACGTCAAAAATTCGGCGTGTTGATAAAATCGATTTACGTCAAAATTATCATATTATGTCAGTACGTGACAGTTTGACAAAAACGTTCTTACAAGAACGAAAATTTCTGTTAAAATCAGTAATAATGTCAAAAGAGTTATCTAATAATATAAAAATTGTTATCTAATGCAAAACAAGTACATATGTAATATCAAAAATATCAAATGTCAAAATTGTCGTCTAATGTCAAAAAACTAACAAAATATAAAATGTCAAAACTGCCATCTAATGTCAAAAACGTCATTTAATGTCAACATCAGAAATAGTAAAATAGTACAAAATGTCATTGTTTATCAAAACTAACATCTAATGTGAAACATGTCATCTAATGTCAAAAAACATAGTCTAATATCAAGAATATAATCTATTGTCAAAAATGTCATCTCAAAAGGTAAAAAATATCAAAAATGTCTTTCAATGTCAAAATTGATTAAATATGTCTTGTAGAAAAAAAAATCTCAAATTTGTGTGTTCAAATAATGATTCAATAATTTTTGAAAATCGTTACAAATCTGAATAAAAATATTGAAAATCGTATATATAAACATTTTATATATTTAACGAGAAAATCTCGAAATCTCGAAATATCGAAAATTTCATCAAAATTTTATAAATCGATAAAAATGACAAAATATCAAAAATCCAGATATGTTGAAAATCTGATAAACATTTTCATAAATAATTAAAAATCTCGAAATATTAAAATTTCATCAACATTCGATAATTAAAAATTGAGGAAAAATTGCAAAATCTGATAAAAATTTGATTAATCGACGAAAATCTCGAAATTATGATAATTTTATGAAAATATCGATTTGTTGAAAATCTTATAAAAATGTTATAAATCGACATGTTAAGTGCAAAAATTTGATGAATTTGATGAATGTCAATGTTATATTTGGCGAAACTACCGAAAAACAATTAAAAATCTCAAATCTGGCAAAAATCATCAAAATTTATCAAAATGTCAAATTTGACACAAATGATTAATTTAATTGATTTTATCACTTACAAACGAGTGTCGTTCACTCCCAGACTAAGCATAAAGTAAAATTTAGAGTTTAGAAAAGCCCCGCGTAGAAAATTTGTCGAGGGTCGCGCAGCGACCAGAGGCAAATTTTCACGGGGCTTTTCTAAACTCGAAATTTTACTTCATGCGCCACGCGTATAAAACAGTGATTTAACGAGAAATTTAGAAACATACAAAACAAATTTTTCATGTTAATCCTTACGATTAATTCGTATTATTTTTGACGATTCGAATCCTTTTGTAACTATTCGAATCGTTTTATAAATATTCGAATCCTTTTATGAGGATTCGAATCCTTTTCGAGGATTCGAATACTTTTACGAGGATTCGAATCCTTTTATGAGGATTCGAATACTTTTACGAGGATTCGAATACTTTTACGAGGATTCGAATCACCAGGATTTGGATTCGAATACGAATCTTTTTAAAAAAGTGTAACGAATCCGGATCACGAATCCGGTTTAACTAAAGTATTCGAATACCTCTTTTGAATCCTCTAAAAGGATTCGAATCCTGAGTGATTCGAATCCAGCCCAGCTCTGCGTAACATCTATGTAATATAATTGTAATATGTGTATTACATACATGTTGGAAAGGGGAAGTATTGTTTTTGTGAACATTTTCAAAAGCTACTCTACTATCGTGTTTTTTTTTGCAAAAATACAAACATTCTTAACTATTTTTTTCCTCAACTCGTCTTAGGATTAACGCTCGCTAGTTTTATTCTTAATTACCGCGTTCAAAAATAGTCTAGACAGAGTACTCGGTGCACTTCAAAATAGATAATTTCAGGTAGGCCGCAAAAAAAACAAACCGCTAGTGTGCAATGATACATGTGCAACAGTTGCGTGCTCGCGCTCGCATGTGGACATGCCCCCCTTTTAATGCAAACTTATTAATAATCCAAACTGCTGCAGAAGTGCCAAGTTCCTGATTTAATAATTAGCAGAATACCTCTCTTTTCACGAATTACAATTTAGTACTAGCACAGTTAATATATATATACAGTTACCCAGTCTCTGTATAAAACTTGGTAACAGGGTTTGGATGCTGCATCCAGAATCGAGACTGGTGATTGGTGTATATAGTCGTCTGTTTTACTCGTAGAACACAACCTCACCATAGTCTGTCCTTTTCTACTCGATTTCCAGTTCTCCCCTAAGCATTGGCTCCCCTTGGCACTAGCAAGGGGAGCCAATGCTTATGGGAGAACTGGAAATCGAATAGACTAAGAGTAAGACAGACAGACGACACCAATCACCAGTCTCGCTTCTGAATGCAGCATCCAAACGCGGTTACCAAATTGTATATAGAGACTGACTAACTGGATACTGGATACGAACTGTGGCAGTAGTCTATTTAAATTTTACACAATTCTTTTTAACGAATTTAAGCAAAATCTGTCTGTTCGATAAACTCAGTTCGAGTTAGTTTTACACATTTTAAACTTTTTTCTCCCCTATAATTGGTTTGGTAATATGAAATTACGAGGGTCATTTCAATAATAATGCACAGTTTGGAACCACTGCGGATTGAAGGACGCGACGACATATCCAGTTAGCCAGTCTCTGTATAAAATTTGGTAACATCGTTTGGAGGCAGCATCTAGAATCGAGACCGGTGATTGGTGTCGTCTGTCTTACTAGTACCCCACATCTTGACCATAGTCTCGCCTTTTCTATTCGATTTGCAGTTCTCTTATAAGCATTGGCTTCCTTTGGTTGAAGTTTAAGGATTGAGGAAGAAGCCAGTGTTTGTTTTATCGATAAGATACTTTGTTTTTTAATGACGCGAGTTAGAAATGGAGCCCACACCGGTTTCGGGTACAGTGACTATTGAGGATCAAAGTTCAAAGTGCTGAAACAAAGATTTGACGTTGAAGATCAAGCTTTCTTGCATCGAATCATCACTACTGATGAAATGTGGGTTCGAAACTTTGAACCAGACTTAAAATCATAGTCAAACAAATGAAGAGGTCCAGCAACCCCATGCCCAAACAAATTTCGTCGAGCTCAACCTTAGGTAAATGAAATGATAATCTTTGCTTATGATACCACGGAAAACTGCCGCCCTAACTGGTCACTGCGAGCAAAAGGCACACCTATACGGGGTAGGAATAGTTGACTCTCCATCCTGCAGAGAGTGCAACATGGAAGAGAGTGCCGGACACATTCTCAGCGATTGCCCGACACTCTAGACTAGAGGCTCCTTACTGGGTGGGATCTACAAACCTCGGCTTTGCTAGATTACCTAAACCAGGTAGGCTGGCTGAGCTGAGGCTGGAAAATCGACGGGAGAAAGCACAATGGGCCTAACGAGGCCTAAGCGCAGTGCAGAAATCCGCACTCCCCAAAGAACCAGAACCAAATACCATGGAATCATCATGACAGGCAGAGTTCCGTGTGGATGAAGTACCACAGGAGTATATTATTGTGATTTCATTCAAAAACTAAACCGAATAATACAAAACACCTGACCTCAGTTGCTCAAAGCTGGGCCACTCATTCTCTACAACAACGCACGCCCGCACCTTAGGTTAGGTTAGGTTTTAGTAGTTGCACCGCCTAAGGCCTGCCGCATATTGAACTTAGCCCAGCACAGCATAGGTTAATTCTGTGAATCATAGTAAAACATGAAGTGGCGCATATTGAACCCAGTCCACGGCGAGCCCACGATGACGTCAACCACGCGTGTAAAGATTTGCGAGAGTCGCACAGATTTCGTGGGTCGTGGGTCTCGAAGCTAGAGTTTGTTTATATTGATTTTGTTTACATTAACCTAAAAATTTAATAAAAAAATGATTTTAACGATTTCAGCCGTAAGCAACCACTAAATACATTGTCTGGAACTTCTCCACTTAACAAAAACTCTCCTCGAGTACTTTGCGCACTTAAGTAAGCACTTGGGCGATTTTTTTTTTTTCTAGATAACGCATACAACAGAACTACGTCCTCAGTTTCGGACTCGAATTCTAAATCTAAAAGCATTTGAAGGGTCGTCAAGGAGAGAGGTTCAGAGCTGGGTCTATACTGGGCTGGGTTCAATATGCGGTGCCTCCATTTCACACGTGGGCGTGGGTCCGGCTGGGTTGAGCATGGGCCTGGGCTGTGGTGTGCTGGGCTGGGTTCAATATGCGGCGGGCCTAAGGAGGTGTACACTTAGGCCTGAAAGTCCCATTGTGATACCACGACTTCCATACTCTCACGGGAACCACTTGGAGCCAATGACAAACCTTGCAAGATCTCTGACGTCTAGAGACTCGAGATCAGAGAGTCCGTCGTTATAGCATCGGCCAAGGGAGGAACTTCTTATTCCAGCCAGAGAGAAGCATTGACAGAGATAGTGAAACACGCTTTCCCCGTTCTCTTTATCAAGGCACCCCCTACAGTAGTCATTATAGGGTAACCCAAACCGTTGAGCATGTTTGCCAAAGGAGCAATGCCGTAATGACGCCTACGGTCTGAGCGAGGTCGCTTCTTTTTAGCAAGATAAGAGCATCGCTTTTTTTCCTGTTTCATCGAGGCCATATCTGCCTGGCAATGCTACAGCTGCTCTTATTTCTCCATCTACTCTTTGCGATGTTAGAAATGGTATTATTTAGGACCGCCTTACATGACACTAAGGGAATTCCTGGTCGCACATCCTGGTCGCATAATGCACAAATGAAAAGCTCGGTGTTGGAAAGTGTTACCTTATTCATCCTACAGTCTTGACATAAATCAACTAGACTTTTACTTATTTCCAAAGTTGAAACAACTTTTGCGAAGACATGGAATGATCCTCGTATTTTAAGAGGTCAGGGAAACATATCTGGAATCAGGGAAGAGTCAGAGAAATTTATCATTTTTAAATTGGTCGCCGCCAAGCATTAGTTTTCGTTAGATTTGAAACACTGTTTTAAAAGTTAAGAAAAAAAATCAACAAAAACATTGAGAAGGCCAAACAGATTCCGTTGGATTCAACGAAATCTAGTAACACTTTTCAAAAGATTTGAGTGAAATTTTTGCGAGTTATAAGCGACAAGTTTTATTAATCAGCAAAGTGCTGCAGATTTCCTACATTAATCCTTTCGACTCGTATCCAATCAACAACCCTAATAAATTTATTCATTACGTACAGAAATGTTTTGCAGATTTCCGAGCGTAATAAATGAATTCATGTCGCCGATAAATCAAGAAAATCCCACGCTCGTTCCATGCATTTATAAAACGCGGGTAGGTGTCGAATGCATAAATCGCGCGGCAGATTCGAATTGGAATCGGGGCGTGATTCGATTTCCTCATCACACCCTGCGCGCATAACGTAAACTTTAACAACGGCACAAAAAAAAACCGCAACCATTATGTACAGCCAGTTTCTTAGATGCAGACCTCACAATGGAGAGCACTTCCTAGTTTTGCTTAGACCTCATTCAATAATTCAATTTGAATTATGCAATTAGTTGTTGAGCCATGTGTGCATTTGCATTTCGCGCGTTTTTTTTTTATTAATTGATTGTAGGTTGTTGCATTTCCTGTTTGTTTGATTCGTATCTCATTAATCAATCAGGAACGCAATGAAAATGAAATTTTTGTAACAGTAAAGATCAAAGAGAGAATTGCATAGTTTTTCAGTTAGGTTTTCTTGGCCAGATTGTTGTAATTCACGAGTTTAGATGTTTTTAAATTAAAAGATTTAAAAATTGATCAAGCCAGATTTTTTGATTGTATCTTTTTATATTCAAAACAAAGATTTTCCGTGTGGTCTAGCGGCTAGCTGAGTTAATGATATATATACAGGGAGTTTTTCTTTTGAGTGTACATATCCCAATTATGTATTGTAGACTTTTAAATATTCGTTGTTTTTTTTTTAAAAGAGGTCAACTTGAAGTTTAATCGAGTGTTTTCCACTCCCAGGCTAAGCATGAAGTAAAATTTCGAGTTTAAAAAATTCCTGAAAATTTGGTTTGGTCGCGTAGCGCGAAGGGCGGAGCGACCAATCCAAATTTTCAGGCTTTACTAAACTCGAAATTTTACTTCATGCGCCACGCGTATAAACACTAATTTTAAGCGAAGTTTACTCGTTCACAATATTCCAGAGCTTTTAATATTTATTACGCGTGGCGCATGAAGTAAAATTTCGAGTTTAGAAAAGCCCAGAAAATTTGTCTCGAGTCGCTGCGCGACCCTCGACAAATTTTCACGGGGCTTTTCTAAACTCGAAATTTTACTTCATGCTTAGTCTGGGAGTGGAAAACACTCGTTTTAGGCTTAAAATTGAAGTTTAAAAAAAAAGGGTATGCATATATATATCTAGTAGAAAATTCCCTGTATGTATACTTAAAAGAAAAATTCCCTGTATATTGGTTGACGGTTGTTGCATTTCCTGTTTGTTTGAGTTGTATCTTAATAATTGATCAGGAACGGAATGGAAGTTACATTTTTGTAAAAGTAAAGATTCAAGACCGACTTGCACCGTTAATCAATTAGATTTTCTTGATCAGATGGATGAAATTCACTAGTTTGGACTTTTTTAAATAAAAACATTTAAAAATTGATTTGGTAGATTTTTAGATTGCATCCTTCTTAGGGGTCAAAACAAAGCGAGGCTAGTAACTTCGCGTAGACTAGCGGGGAGCTGCCCACTCCCTGCTAATCCGCTAAACCCCGCCGCGTGCCTCCTCGCTATGTTTTGGTCCTTAATTAAACACACTTTAAAACAATCTGGCCAACTCCAGGTAAGCGCAATCGAATTAATTTATCACAATAACGATTAACTAATAGATCCCGATAATTCCGCTTGCTAAGCCGGAATGCCGCAACAATCGTCGACCCAGTGCAAAAAACTAAAACAAGACTATCTCAACACAGTTTTGTCGACGCAATCGGAAAATGAAATAAAATAAAAGACAATCGCGCGCGTTTGCATAATTTTATCGGTAGTGGGCGATGGTGGAAACGGCACGTGCACGCTCTTATTTCGCACACACACCAGTGTGTTCTAAGTTCTAATTAATTAATCAACTAGCGTCTGTTTCTGAGTCTATTTTGCGAAATTAACGGATTAACACTCCGGGCCGATTCTTATCTAACAATCCCGATAGTAAAGCTGGCGCCGAATGATTCATTTTAATTTTGATTAATGGTCTATTTAAATCATACCGTTTTCTTTCAGGAATATTTCTAAAATTCGATTAGACTAGACTATTCTCATTTAGGGCCAGTTGCAGCACAACACGTTAAACTGGTTCAACTCTGAACTTGAGTTCAAAGTGACATTAGAACAATAGGAACTGTCATCTTGAACTTGAGTTCATCTTGAACCTGAGTTTATTTACATTTCTGGTGCAACTGGCCCTTAATAATAATAATAATAATCTTTATTTTCAAGGTGTGAAAATTGTACAAAATGAAAATTGCGCCAGTTTGAATTACTAGTATTTCCTTTTTCTATCTCTATTTCTAATGGATCCAACAAGTGTGCTAGACTAGACTAGACTGGCGGCAGCCAGGGACACCGACGTCCGACGTCGGGACGTGTCAGTGCACGTCGCTGCATGCCAATATTAGGCGCCGCGACGCACAACACCTACGTGCCTGAGATTTTCGGACGGCTCTGACACCGACACACGAGTTGTTACACTCCTATAAATAGGAAAACCCATCGGAAAATATGCATATACATGCATGGAGGAAGAGTGGGCGTTTTTTCGACACGATTGCTTTTCATGTTAACGCGCAAAGACAAAACAAAAAATTAATAAAACTTCTTATATAAAAATCCGACTACAACAAAAACACATTTCAAAAAAGCATACATATTGGAAAATTATAGAATTTAAATACAATTTAAATGCGCTCTATCATTTAAATTGTACCGCTTTAAAAATGGAAAATATTTCATTGTATAATTTAACACCCGGCGGTGTATCTGCACGGCAAGTAGTAGTTCCAATGGATAGTTATTGTCTTAGTAGTCTTATTAATTAAGACTTATTGTTTGTAGTTTATAGAAACATTATCGTAATTTAATATTCGTGAAAAAAGTTGATAAAAAAATGGTGATGTATCCACTTTTCCCGTTGTTTAAACAATTGATAATTGACATACTAAATTTATTTCACTCCAACTGACTCGTTAAAGAATTTACTTAAAACTAGCGATTTATACGTGTGGCATATAAGGTATAATTTCAAGTTAAGAAAAGCCTGAAAGTCTGGATTTTACGCGGCGCCCTCGGCAAGTCCAAATTTTCAAGCATATCTAAACTCGAAATTTTACTTCATGCCAACATTTTACTTTACCATTATAGTTCTAAAGTTATAATAGGTGTATTAACTCTAGAATGGTTTCTATGACAAAGAGCACATAACAAAAAAAAAATCTCAGCTTGCGTTACAGAGACCGATGGGTCAATTCCGACTTAAGTCAGTGTCCCCGACACGTGAAAACCACTCGCCACGCTTAAAACTGCCGAATAAAAGGGAGGACACATGAGGATACAGTATGGCTGAAAATTCCATGTCTCTCATGTTTCCTATGTGCTTCGCATGTTGCCTGCGTACTACCGAAATGGCCTAAGTGCTTAAACACTTTTCTAGGTGCTTAAAAACTGGCCTAGGTGCTTCTCAAGTTGCCTACGTGCTTCCCAAGTTGCCTACATGCTTCTCCAAGTGCTTCCTGCGTTGTTTACATGCTTCCCAAGTTGCCTGCGTGTTTTCCAACTTGCTAAAGTTGTTTATGTGCTTCCTAAGGTGTTCACATGCTTATCCCAATTGCCTATGTGCTTCCCAAGGTGCTCACATGCTTCTCCGAGTTACCTACGTATTTCTCTAAGTTGTTCTTATGTGCTCCAAGTTGCCCACGTGCTTTCCAAGTTTCTTACATGCTTCTGCAAGTTGCCTACGTATTTCTCAAGTTGCCTGCGTGTTCTCCAAGTTGCGTAGGTTCTTTTCAACTTGACTAGGTGCTTTTTAAATTGCCTGCATGCTTCTCTAAGCCGTGCCTCCTACGTTGCTTAAATGCTCCCCAAGTTGCCTGCGTGTTTTAAAACTTGCCTAGAGGCTTTCAAAGTTGCTTACATGCTTCCTAAGGTGTTTACATGCTTTTTCGAGTTGCCTGCGTGCTTTCCAAAGTTGCTATCATGTGTTCAAAGTTGCCCACGTGCTTCCCAAGTTGCTTACATGCTTCTCCAACTTGCCTAAGTACTTTCCAAGTTGCCTACATATTTCCCAAGTTATATACGTGCATTCCTAGTTGCACACGTGATTCTCAAGTTGCCTACGTGCGTATTCACAGCAATAATAGAAATAATATTAATGACAAATATTGTTGCTTACTTTCTTCTGCAAGTTGCCTACGTACTTCTCAAGTTGCCTGCGTGTTTTCCAACTTGCATAGGTTTTTTTCAACTTGACTAGGTGCGTCTCAAGTTGCCTACATGCGTCTTCAAGTCGAGTACGTGCCTCCGACGTTGCATACATGCTTCTCAAGTTTCCTTCGTGTTTTCCAACTTGCCTAGATGCTGCTAAAGCTGCCTACGTGCTTCCTAAGATGTTCACATGCTTCTCCGAGTTGCCAAGTGCTTCCCAGGGTGCTCACATGCTTCTCCGAATTGCCTACGTGCTTCTCCAAATTGCTCAAATGTGATCCAAGTTGCCTATGTGCTTCCTAAGGTGTTCACATGCTTCTCCGAGTTGCCTACGTGCTTCCCAAGGTGCTCACATGCTTCTCCGAGTTGCCTACGTGCTTCTCCAAGTTGCTCACATGTGCTCCAAGTTGCCCACGTGCTTCCCAAGTTGCTTACATGCTTCCGCAAGTTGCCTACGTATTTTTCAAGTTGCCTGCGTGTTTTCCAACTTGCCTAGGTGCTTTTCAACTTGGCTAGGTGCTTCCTAACTTGCCTACATGCTTCTCCAAGTCGCCTACGTGCCTCATACGTTGCGTACATGCTTCCCAATTTGCCTGAGTGTTTGCCAACAGGTGTTCACATGCTTCTTCAAGTTGCCTACGTGCTTCCCAAGGTGATTATATGCTTCTCCGAGTTGCTTACGTGCTTCTCCAAGTTGCTCACATGTGCTTCAAGTTGCCCACCTGCTTTCCAAGTTGCTTACATGCTTCTGCAAGTTGCCTATGTACTTCTCAAGTTGCCTGCGTGTTTTTCAACTTGTCTAGTGCGTTTCAACTTGGCTAGGTGCTTTTCACTTTGCCTGGGTGCTTTTCAACTTGCCTAGGTGCTCCTTAAGTTGCCTACGTACATCCCAACTTGCTCACATGCTTCTCCAACTTGCCTAAGTACTTCCCAAGTTCTCTACGTGCTTCCCAAGTTGCCTACATATTTCCCAAGTTGCAAACGTGAATCCCCAGTTGCATACGTGATTCTCAAGTTGCCTACGTGCGTATTCACAGCAATGATAGAAATAATATTAATGACAAATATTGTTATTAACAAGATTCATAAGACTGAGTTGAATAATTGTGGTTGATTTGTTTCTTAGAAAGTAAAAGTGCACACGTGGTTTTTTAATGCGATACATATTTAATATTTTTTTATCAGAATTGTGGCGCCCGCACACTGATAAGGAAATGCGGCGTTTTTTATTGCTGCAATGAAATTTTAATTAACTGCCGCTTTTAGTTCTAAAGGAAACCACTCAATCAATTTATATGTATGAAAACGCCTGTGTTTAAACGCAATTTTTTTCAGCGTTCCCCGCGTAATATTCAAGTATTTCATGAGATATTTTTTTATAAACTTCAAGGTTAGTCCTTTACTTCCTCCCGAATTGGAGAGGCTACCCCCCGCTGGTGCGCATTTTTTATAGAGCTACCAAACAGGATTAGTTACTTTATAACTAATCCTGTTTGGTAGCTCTATAAAAAAGCGTACCAGCGGGGATGGCCTCTCCAATCCGGGAGGAAGTAAAGGACTAACATGGTTTAATTCAGGAGAAGCTGCACGGACCCGGATACGGAGGTCCAGCATAGCACCTTAACAGGAGGCGTCTGGGGCAGACCTGAGTCTTCCGATGATGGATGTTTGAAGGGGGCGATTTTCCAAGTCGGAGCTGTAGACCTTCTTGAGGTAACCTCTGTGTCCCTATCTTGGGTAGGGCTAACTTACACACGGCGGGGTTGGGTTGACTCAGCCCTGGTGCTTGTCGCCGCTAAATGAGGAGTCGGGGGTGGGTCTTGAAAAGCCCAGAGGTGCCTACTCGCTCCTCCGGTCCACACGTGGGTTGATCTCCGGCGGGCAGTGGTTCGCAGATATGGCGGTGATCCACCAGTCCTTAGACGGACGCTCGAAAGATATACACCGAAAGGTAAAAATCTGAAAAAGGTTAGTCTCTTTTCGCTACCCTTTCGTTGCAATTATCTTTGTCACGCTGAGAGTTACGCCATTTTGTACGGCACAAACCATTCCAAAAAAATCGCACTTTTAATATGTTTTTTAAATTTCAAAATCTTAAAACTCTGCAATAACAGAGAATAGAATTTTAATAGTTGATTTTCTATTTTCATGTTTTTAAAAGTGTCCGCATTAGAAACGTTCATTTGATCATGTTCATACGTGTGTAAAGTATTAATTTACAGTGTACTTGTAACGTGATGCACTCTCGGTAGATTCCTTATACGTTAGAGGAGAAGAAAAAAAGAAAAACGTGTGTAACTGCGAGTTTCTCCATTGCCAATTAAATATATGTCTATTTGTGTGTGTATATGTGTGTAAATTAATCAGCACGATCATATATAATTATGCGGTTAATCATGACTATAAAAAGCAAAATATTGTAATATACAGTGAAATATGTCGTACTTGCACGAAGCTTTGGCACGACGTACACGTCTGTTGGTCCGTGTACGATAGTGGATGGGTAAATTTGCACGACAGACCGAATTTCTGCAGAGGGTGTAACATGGAAGAGAGTGCCGGACACATTCTCAGCGATTGATCGGCACTCTTGTCAACTAGAGGCTCCTTACTGGGTGAAAGATGACCTACAATGGCCTACATAAAGGATCTACCCACCTCGGATTTGCTAGACTACCTAAATCAGGTAGGCTGGTTGAGCTGAGGCTGGGTAATCGACGGGAGGAAGTACCATGGGCCTAATGAGGCCTAAGTGGAGTGCAGAAATGTGCACTCCCCAAAGAACCAGAACAGATTGCTGATTGCGAGATCTCGGCTCTTTTAATATTTACTTCATAAATTGATTGATTGAGTTATTAGTGTTTTATTCGTCAATTTACTTCTAAATGCTAAGTCAGAGTGGAAGACCATCTATTAAACGAAAACAAATCCAAACATTATCTACCACGTGTGAACCAACCCACATAGTTCAACTCTCAGTTGAGTAAAAATAACAGAGTGAAATTACAAAAAAAAAAATTCTGTGCTATTTAAGACAAGGTTTGAGTGAAATGCGTCTAAACCTTGGGACACAACCACCCAAAGTAAACAATGAAAACACGGTGGAACTACAAGTTTAATAATTTTGGAGAGAGACAGTGCGAGAAGTTAGAAAGAGAGTGTGTGTGTGTGTGGCGCAAAAAAATTCAAAACTCTGGACGGTTGCCAGTCTGGTTTGGTTAAATCTTTAAAAATAGAATTTGTACTAAAGATCAATATGTATTGTATCTATTAACGTTACACACTGACCGACCTTCGTAAATTAATCAATACAAAAAAAGAATAGATTATCGTTTTTTGTAATTGATTGATATTACCAAAAAAAAAAAACGTTTTAACTTTGTTTGTATAACGCTATTTAAATAGTGTTAAACAAATACAAAGTTAAAACGTTTTTTTATTGATAAATCAACATGAATAACAAAGTAAAAGATCACAATATCGTCAGCTTACTTTTAATACCTATTATTAAGTAAATAGAATTTATAAATTAGATAGAAGCTATATTTTGTAATCATTGTATAAAATTGAAGATTTTCCGCTTTCAAAATAAATAAATAAATACCTTCCAAGTCCAAGTTTTGGCTATTTTGCTTTTTACGGAAATAATTACATTCAATTAATTTTTTTTTGACAAACATCAAATAACAATTATTCAAAATTAAAGAAATGAATACTTGTATATTTATAATTGAAGTAATTGACGGTGTAATTAGTTAAACGGCCGAGAGTTAATGGCCATTGATTAAACAATATGAGGTTAATAAGCCGCGAATTGGAATGTGGAAATCGAATATGTTGGCTTTAGTAGAAAGCACCGGCTCGAGGAAAAAAAGAAACAGAAGAAGAGGAAGAAAAATCGGAAAAGTGTCGTCCTCGTTGACACAGAACTGAACAAGATCAATGTTTGATGAAGATCTTCTTTTAAACTAATCCGCATGTGAAAGCATGCCACTTTGATGACACTCAATCACGATTTTCTCCATAGCGGGGTAAACACATTCAGTTTAAATTGTGTACTATTTATTTATTTACTCGTGGTTTAAAAATTTCAAATTCTCCTGGTTCATAATTTTAAATTCTCGTGCTTCATAATTTCAAATTCTCGTGGTTCATAATTTCAAATTCTCGTGGTTCATAATTTCAAATGCTCGTGGTTAAAAATTTCAAATTCTCGTGGTTCATAATTTCAAATTCTCGTGGTTCATAATTTCAAATTCTCGTGGTTTGGCGTGGTTAGCATGTGAAAGCATGCCACGTTGATGAGACTTAATAACGATTTTCTCCATACCGGGGTAAACACATTCAGTTAAAATTGAGTACCAGTTATTTATTTACTCGTGGTTCAAAATCATAATTCATAATTTCAAATTCTCGTGGTTCAAAATTTTAAATTCTCGTGGTTTAAAAATTAAATTAGTGTGCCTTGGAACAAATAAATATTAGAATGCATCAATTTTTAAAATTCGGACTTCACTTAGAACTAGTGTTTTATATGAGTGTGTTTTTACATTTTGATTTGTATGAAAGAGGCAAATCAAAATTGTCGTCATGACGTTAATTCCTTGAGTAAACGATTTCAACCAGTGCATAATATTTACTTGTTATCGCTGAATAATAAAGAAAAAAAAAAGTAAACTCTTTGATTGCTTGCCAAAAATTATTAGAACGCTTAAAATTCCACGCAGTGATTTGCGTTTTATTGCCTCTTTAAAAAAAAATGTATCGCTAAGCATTCGCCCTTGTTTCACTTTTGTAAACTTGAAAACTTGATACTTGGAACGACCAATCCACGAATGTAATTATATTCTTTTTGGATAGTAGATGAAACAAAATTAGACACAGTAGGTTCTTTTTTGCACGATCGGCACTTTTATAATACTTACCGTATCTGTTACCAGGGCAGTTGGTTGTGTTTCCCAAGTTGCTATGAATAACAAATCGGTAAATGGAATTTATGTTTTACTTACCGTTCTGGGAATGGTAGATGAAACTTACCATTCATGGCAACTGATGAACAAAACCCAATTAGAATTGAAAGGAGTCAAATATTAGTCATCAAATTTGACAAAACGTCAGTGATATATAATAATAATAGCACTTTATTGCATAAATCAATAGATACATATATATATATATATATATATATATATATATATAAGGTATCTACGCTAAACCGTTCGTTAAAAGTTTATGGGGTTGCCATTGCATTAAAAATTTGAAAAAAATCCTTATCATACGGTTGAATCAGTTCTCCTTGTGTGAAATATTTTCAATTTTATATCATTTCCGGTTTTAACAGAAGTAGCACCAAATTTGTTAATTTAAATGGAACACCCTATATATTAGTAATTTTTTGGATTCCTCGTTTAAATTGCAACATATTTTATTCTAACATATGTACACTTATCTCTTATAGTTTTCAAGAAAAAATGTTTTTTTCTAAAATTTCGACCTCTAAAAGGCATCTTGAAATCTGTCTGTAACTTCTCTTAAGAATAAGATAAAAATATGATTTACATCTCTACTTGTACCTAGAGGATGCCTCTATGAGTAAAGTAATTAGAAACTGTCAATTTTGACAATTAGTGTTCTTAAAATGTTAATATCAAAGTGCCCTCTTCAGTATTTCCTAATTCATTTTTTTTTTTTAAATAGAATGACCAATTTTTTATTACATGGTACGATTGGGGGGAAAATTTCCTACTAAATAGTATTTTTAACTATATTCCTAAAGCAAGTAGTTTTTGAATTATTTCGAAGATTCGATTCTCCTCGAAAAAGTACCTGTAGAACATACAATTCTTGTCTTGATAAAATAATAAATGACTGAGATATTAATAACAATCAAAAATGGAAAATATTGAATTTTTAGCTATAACTTGAAAACAAAAGACGATAGCTAATTTCTGTTTTCAACATTAAGTTTCTCTCGAATAAAGAGCTCGAGGATGCGCCATCGATGTTTTTCTATCTCTTCTAATAACCGTGATTCCCTATAATAACATCCAATTTGGGCCACCCTGTACATAAAATATTTGCATGGGATAATTGAATATAATAAGATGTATTTTGTTTGTTATCCCAAATAAAGGTTATATATACCGGGTGTTTGATAAAAAAAAAACGCCCAACGCCATAACTCTGTTATTTATTAATCGATTTGAATGAACTAAAAAACAAAATCAACCGCAGTTTTAATACCACAAATGGATACTAATTATGAAATTTTTCAAAATTAACTTCATTGCCAAATAATAGTAAACTTTAAAAATTTTAAATGACTGCATATACTTTTCTTATTTTATTATATTGGACATTGTTTTTTTGAATTCTATTATGCTCGATATGTTGATTATAATTTAATATTTATGCTAAAAAAAATATAATAAATCTTGTTCACATGATTTTTTGGCAATAAATGTAGTGAGCCTTGAAACAAAATTGTACTTTTAATACTGATCAAAATTTATAAATAGAATAACCGCAGTTTTAATACCACAAATAGACACTAATTATGAAATTTTTCAAAATTAACTTCATTGCCAAATAATAGTCAACTTTAAATTTTTAAATGGCTGCATATACTTTTCTTATTTTATTATATTGGACATTGTTTTTCTGAATCCAATTATGCTCGATATGTTGATGTTAATTTAATATTTATGCTAGAAAAAAAATGTAATAAATCTTGTTCACATGATTTTTTTGGCAATAAATGTAGTGTGCCTTGAAACAAAATTGTACTTTTAATACTGATCAAAATTTATAAATAGAATTAGTATGTATAATCAGCTTAGAAGATTCAAAGCAATTTGTCAACCAACCGAACAAAATAAAGGCTAGTATTTTTTAAACTGTACAATATATCAGTGTTTTATACGCGTGGCGCATGAAGTAAAATTTCGAGTTTAGAAAAGCCCCGTGAAAATTTGTCTCAGGTCGCGCAGCGACCTGAGACAAATTTTCTACGCGGGGCTTTTCTAAACTCGAAATTTTACTTCATGCTTAGCCTGGGAGTGGACCGTCAAGATATTCAACATGTTCAGATTTTCGATATTTCTAGATTTTTGTCGATTTATTCACAGTTTGTTATTATATTAAATGCAACTTTAATATTTAATAAATACTGTTTTCTTAGGACTAGAATATTAACCCATTAAGAGCCGAGCAAATTATAAAGTTGACTCTAAAAGATAATTTTAGGTAAAATTTATTTTGCATTTTTTTTACGATTTCAATGAATGATTTATTACATACGTCGATTTTATAAAAGAGTTAAATTTAAAGTTAGAACGAGTGTTCCCACTCCCAGACTAAGCATAAAGTTAAATTTCGAGTTTAGAAAAGCCATAAAATTTGGTTTGGTCGCTTAGCGCGTAGCGCTACGCGACCAAACCAAATTTTCAGGCTTTTCTAAACTCGAAATTTTACTTCATGCGCCACGCGTGCAAAACACTCATTTAAATTGTAATTTAAATTATACCTCTAAATCAGTATGCGAAAACAGTATATTTTGAATTTTTCTTCAAATCAGTGTTTTAGACGCGTATACAGTGAATCACCCTGTAAAAATGTACATAATTCTAAAATTCTGTTAAAAGAAAAACAAGACGTTATTCAGATATGCATACAGGGTGATTCAGTTTGGTGTTCTACCCCCCTTCTAACTTTTTTATTCTGATAGTAAAGCATAACAAACTATTAAAATAGACATTTTTATCAAAAAATATGAATTGATTGATTTTTTGGCACGTATTTCACTTATTCTTGATTTTATTCTATTATTAACCAAATTACCAGGCTTTTCTAAACTCGGAATTTTACTTTATGCTTAATTTGGGAGTGGAAAACACTCGTTTAAAGCTTAAAATTGAACTCTTAAATAAAAGAACGAATGTCGGAAAATTAACAGCATATGCATTTGTTTGTGTTGACTTGGCGGACGCAACATAGGAAATCGCATGTTCATTTTAAAGTGTTTAAATATTGGCTCCCCTATTTATTTTAGAGACAAAATGTCTTTTACTTTTTTGTAGACGAAAAATTTCTGAATTTATTAGTGTTCACACTTATCTCTTTACTTTTCTTTAAGTTAAAAGAATTAAGAAAAAGTAATGTGATTTTATAAAAATAATGACATACTATGGAATTGAAACAACAATTGCGGATGTCAAAATAGCACAAGATGTTGCTGTCACTTGATTAAAGAAGACACATCGCAAACATTTTGATAACTGTGGTCTGCATAATACCACTTAATTAGGAGGATATTTTTTGTGTAGTGTAAATCATTTCATAAACATTTACTTTAATCCAGTGACAGCTATATCTTTTGCCATTTTGACATCCGCAATTGTTTCAATTCCATGGCATGTCATTATTTTTATAAAATCACATTACTTTTTCTTAATTATTTTAACTTAGAGAAACTTAAAGTGATAAACGTTAACACATTTTGTTTATAAAATAAATAGGGGAGCCAAAATTTGAATATTTCGAAATTTACATGGGATTTCCTATGTTGCGTCCACCAAGTCAACACCCGATATACTTAAAAGAAAAATTTTCTTTGATATATTTTACAATAACTTTTGCTTTTATTAGGCTTGAGTAAATTTTGGACTTATACTTGGAATATATGAGAGATAATTTATTTATAAAGGATTTTTTTTTTCTTTGACATTTCTAAGCCAAGGCCTGTAGGTCAAGGCTATCTACTCGGCTCAATTTTCTGTCTACGTAATCCAAAAAAGCGGTAATACTCTGGCGCGTTTGCCAAAAAGATAATTCCCGAACTTTCAATATTTCACACTCTAAAATTAGACTGGTCTATGTGTTTATTTTTTAAAAATTAATTTGGGCGAGGGGGAAACCAATTTCGAAGATCACTTAATCACGATGTTCTAAGATCGATTAATCATGATGATTATAAAAAAAATCTTACTTGGAAATTATCTGATAAATTTTCCAATACGATTTTCTTGCGGGCACCCATATTTTAATGAAATACGAGGGTTCCCTTTTATATTTCGGGATTAGAGAACAAAAATAAATATTAATCATTGAAAATCGCTTTATTGTTTTTCAAAATATTCCCCATTAGGATCTATACACTTTTGCATGCGTTTGAACCAATTGTCGAAGCACTTTTGCCACTCTGATTGAGGTATCTCCAAAACATGCATTCTGAACGCATCAACCGCTTCTTCAGGTGTCGAAAAACGTTGACCTCTCATTTTATTTTTTACGGATGGGAATAAAATGAAGTCATTCGGTGCCAAGTCAGGACTATATGGCGAATGACTTATCAAATCGATGTTTTGCGTGCTCAAAAATGCAGTTGTTTGAGCCGATGTGTGAGAGCTCGCATTGTCGTGGTGAAGAGTGATCCGTTTTCGGCGGTTGGTTTTCCTGATTTCTTGGATGACAACTGGCAAACAAATGGTTGTGTACCACTCAGAATTGACTGTTCTGCGTTGTTCTAGTGGTACGGTTGCGACATGTCCAGTTTTTCCGAAAAAACAGGCGACCATTTGCTTGGAAGTGCTTCGTGCGCGAACAACTTTTGTTGGATTTGGCTCATCTTGAAACACCCATACGGTCGACTGCTGTTTACTTTCGGGCTCATACGCGTAAATCCATGGTTCATCATCTGTCACGATGTCATAGACGTGTCTCGAAGCACCGCAATCGTATTTTTTAAGCATTTCTTTGCACCAATCGACACGAGCCTTTTTTGAGCGATTGACAAATTCTGTGGGATCCAACGCGAACAAATTTTTTTGACAGTCAAATGTTCATGCAATATTGAATGTATGCTGGTCCCACTAATGCCTAAGGTTGTCTCAATCTCACGATAGGTCACATGACGATCTTGCAATATTTGTTTGCGCACAGCATCAATGGTTTCCGGAACAACAACTGATTTTGGACGACCTCCGCGAAATTCGTCTTGGAGTGAACTACGACTTAGGTTGAATTCACCATACCATCGATAAACACTGGTCCTTGATGGAGCTTCATCGCCAAAAATTGAATTAAGTTCATCCATGCACTGTTGTTGGGTTAATCCACGTCGAAAGTTGTAAAAAATAATCGCACGAAAATGTTCACGATTTAATTCCATTCTTTGGCCGAGATAAATCTTTTAAGTTAGTGTAAACGACACAAATAACGCTCATATGTCAAAACGTTCTGAGTACGTATAACCTCAAAAATGTCAAACTTTACGATAGAGCTCTCAGTTGCCAGATTGCAACACTAGGGTTGCCCAATCCCGAAATATAAAAGGCAACCCTCGTATAAAAAATCTGCTGCGGCCAACACAGGTACCGACCTCAAATTAAAATAATATAGGATTATTAAATTCATTATTGTAATTACTTATTGATGATAATTTGTAAACAAAATGTCCGCTAGTGGTAAAATGATTATTTTTCAACTTTGTCGCTTAAAAAAAATACTTTCCGTCGGACTAAAAAAATTAAAATAACATACACACTTGGCAAATTCAAAACGGTGTGTCAATGTCACCTTTTTTTGACGGTTGTAGAAAAAATATATATTTTTTTACCAAAAATCGAAAGAGTAGGGTCACCTTATAAACACAATAACTTCTGAAGGGAATAAATGATCGATCTCAAATTTTGAAGGGGCGTTTTAGATCTCGGCTGGAAGGTCACTTGTGTTTTTGATTTTATAGTCAAATCGCACTTCTGGTTTAGCCAGAAGTGACATCAACTATAATTTTTCCTAAATATACATAGTAACTTTATTTGATTTACAGAAAGTGCATGTAATTCTGCGAATAGTCATGTTTCTTTTATAAATTTATGTTTATAATGAACAGAGTTGTTAAGACACTTATTTGGAGAACAGACATCCTTCATCTCTATTTCAAATTTTGATCGCAAGCAGCAATTGAAAAATAAATTACTGTCCCAATTTTTAGGACAACTGGCACGCCTTCACGGGCACACGCGGCAACGAAACGTGTCAGTGTTAACATCCTCTTTAAAAAAAAAAGAGTGAAAGAAAATCAGCGGAACGTAATGAATGTATGAAATTATTTTTAACATTTCACTGTTTACATGAGGTTTTTTTTCGCCTAGCAAGGTCACCTAATTACGTACAATTTTCCCCCTTGGAAAAAAAGAACACCTTGCGTATACCCTTCGAAACAAACAAAAAATACATTTAAAAAGTTTATAATTAAATCTAAGTGCAAAAAATAGTAGGTTATTAGAAAATAATCACTTTTTCAAAGCTTGTGCTAATTTTGTCAAATTTACATTTAAAATTTCTTTAAAAAATCCTAGACTAAGCATGAAATAAAATTTCGAGTTTAGAAAAGCTTTAAAATTTAGTTTAGTCGGGCTTAGTCTTAAAAGAATCCCAGACTAAGCATAAAGTAAAATTTCGAGTTTAGAAAAGCCTCAAAATTTGGTTTAGCCGGGTAGCGCGTAGGTAGCACATTGTAAATTTGCAAGCATTCTTTGTTTTCGAAATGTGTTTAATTTGAAGCTTCTAACGAGTGTTTCCACTTCCAGATTAAGCATAAAGTAAAATTTCAAGTTGAGAAGAGCCTGAACATTTGGTTTGGTCGTGTAGCGCGTAGCGCTACACGACCAAACCAAATTTTCAGGCTTATCTAAACTCGAAATTTTACTTCATGCGCTACGCGTACAAAACACTAATTTAATGTGAAGTTTTAAAATATACTGTTTTAGAATTCTGCTTTAGAAGTATATTTTAAACTTTACTAGAAATCAGCGTTTTATACGCGTGGCGCATGCAGTAAAATTTCGAGTTTAGAAAAGCCTGAAAATTTGGTTTGGTCGCGTAGCGCTACGCGCTACGCGACCAAACCAAATTTTCAGGCTTTTCTAAACTCGAAATTTTACTTCATGCTTAATCTGGGAGTGGAAACACTCGCTAGAAACTTTAAATTAAACGCATTTCAAAAACAACGAATGCTTGCAAATTTACAATCTATACATCGAGGTATCATCGGTGGACATCAAGGCCCAGTTGCACCAAAAACGTTAAACTTAAGTTCAAACTGAACTCGAGTTCAAGATGACGGGTCCTATTGTTCTAACCAGTTGAACGGGTTTGGTGTAACTGACCCTAAATGTTAGGACAAATCGAAAATTGGGTAATGTCAAAAATAACCTAATTTATATTTAGAGAAAGTTTATAATATGGAGTGACAACAAGAATATGTAAATGAGAGGGAAAGAAAGCGATTTTCAGTTTTGACACATCAAATGACAATTAACTGACAAGTCCAAAGTTTGACACACACTAAACAAATTTGACGTCTCAACAATTTATTTCCGCGAATCGCGGTGATACGTATACTAAAAAGAAAAAGTCCATAACAAATTATACATTTTAAACTGTTATTCAGAAATAAACTTGGATTTTTTGAAATCCTCGTAAATCAACGAGCATAGCTCCTGTTCTTAGGCTAGTGGGTCATGGGTTCGAATCCCACCAAAAGATGTTTTTATTGAGAAATTGGGAACCTCTTAGGCCAGTGGTGGGGAAACTTTTTTTAAGACGGGCCATTTGTAATAACCAGACAATCGTAGCGGGCCAAAGAATAATGCTTAATCGTAGGTAGGTAGTTTTTATGCGGGTCGTCACATTACGAAGTAAGAACGCGTTCAAACATTCTCACGACGGCACTCTTAAACGGGCCGGATTAAACCTTTCCGCGGGCCGGCCTTGGCCCGCGGGCCGTAGTTTCCCCATCACTGCCTTAGGCCATGAATGTAAGATGAATAAGAATGTGATCTCCAGGGTGAAAGGTTGCGTAATACACAAAAATGGAAATAAGTAATTTCAAATGGAAATAAAATGCATAGTTGGCTAAATGTTATTTGTCGTAGCTTTTAATTGTTTTTATATTTTTAGTTGTACAATATTATGTATTTTTTAAATAGACTCCGTTGAATGAATAAATAAATAAATAAACAAATAAATGAATAAATCTTTTACAAAATGAGATTTAAATTTATATGCAAATACGTTAATTGTTTATTATATTATATTAAATTATCTTGTAATTAAAAAACTTCCTGTGGGGAAATCAACACTTATTATTATTAATAAATGGAGACAAGGCCGTAGCCAGGGCGGGGGATATAGGGTTGAAAACCCCCCCCGAAATTTTCAAATTGTTAAATTTGTTTATGTAAAAGCGGTCTTGTAAGAACGCAAACAATATTTTTACCATTAAACCCGCCTGAAATTTGTATAACACCCACCGAAACTTTTGTCTAACTACGCCCTTGAATGGAGATGTCAAGTCCAGGGGAATCCCCGAAAAACATTTTGTTTTTGCGACAATGTTCCCCCTACTATTGTAAGGGGAACATTTTAGTTTATAGAATATTTAGTGTGAAATTGAATCAAGAATGTGCATTTCGCGATTGCATCGCTATTTCGAATGCCGTTAATTTTAGTCAGTCGGGGAATTTACTGGACACATACGTATCTAAGAATACCAACGATTCGTTATCCCGCGGAATTCGTTTCTTCCAGTCCTTCTAACAGAAATATTTTGATCAGCCGAGAAGAACAGACAGGCACAAGGTCTAGGACAAGAGAGAGAGAGAGAAAAAAATAACAAACACACAATTGTTAGAAACACAGAAACCAATAATTGTTATATAAAGTATATTTCATATTTTTTTCAGATGTTTTAAAAAGTATTTGTATGTATTTATTTAAGAATGCAATCACTGAAACAAAATTTCTTATAAAAGACTGTACATCACTTAAAACTAACTTAAACTAAATATATACTCAATGACATTAGAAGCGTAACACCAAGAAGGAATGATTTTGTTGGATTCATATTTTAGCAACAGAGTGACTATATTTAAAGCATACATTGATAACAATTTCAACCTTGTGCCTTTTATATTTATTGTGAAAAAAAAAAATATATTTCACTTTTTCTTTTTTGATAAAACTATTTATATGAGCTGTTTAGTACAGATGTTTTTAGTTTTCGTGTTTCCGTTGAGTGTGTTAAGCTTAAATAAAATGCCTCGAGTCCGAAGACGTCCACAATATCACCATTTGAGCGATTTTGGCCGGGGTCGAGTTGTTGCTTATCGAGATGTCGGTATGTCCTATCGCGAAATTGCCCGCCGTATTGATTCCACTGCAGCAACTGTAATACGTGTGTATCAGGTATGGACAGAAGAACGGGTGTGAAGTTAGCAATAGATCCAGCAATAGATTTAAAAAAAATCATATCTCGGAAAAAACAAAATCAAATTAAATGAAATTGAAGATATACCCTTCAAATAGCCTAAATTATTACCCCAAGAAATATAAAACCCTTAACTTTTACCCTTCATATTTTTTCACCCCTTCCAAAAATATGTTATGATTTTTTTTTAATTTGGCAATATTTCATAAAGTTACTTTTTAGCTCAAAACATCTCTATAATACCTTCTTTTGATAAGTGAAATCAAAAAAACGTTTCGACACCCCGTTCGCCACTAAACTATTGTTTTACCCTAAGATTTCAAAAATTAATATCTCAGAGAAAAAAAATACAAATCGAATAAAATTTAAAATACACGATAAGAGATGTCTAAGGTATCACCCAAAAAAAATTGACCCATAATTTTTACCTATAATATTTTTTCACCCCTTCCAAAAACGTAATCAATTTTTTCTACTTTGGCAATGTTTCATAAAATTCATTTTTATCTCAAAATATCTCTATTCTACCCTCTTTTAATACACCTAATCAAAAAAACGTTTCGTCACCCTGTTCACCCCTAAAATATTTTCTTTACCCCGTGAATATGGAAATCAATATTTCCGAGAAAGCAAAATCAAATCAAACAAAATATTACTAAGGAATACATCTTAATTAATAGCACAAAGAAGATCAACCCCTAAAATTACCCTTTCATTTTGTCTTGTCTTTAAATGTAATATATATATTTTTTTAAATTCACAATCATCTTAAATGTTGATATGTATCATATATTATTTCTTTTTATCATGAGTGTGTTTACTCTAATAAGCAAAAGTAAAAAAAAGTGTCAGGCACTTTACCCCCATATAATAAAATAATAATCTCCTGCTCGTCGTATGGATTTATATGCGTATGGAATTATGTGCAACGATTTAAACATTATTTTTTTCCGAATTCGGCAAAGAGCCATAGATAAATAAAAATTGTTATTCTTATCATTGATGTGTGTACTTTCATAATCAAAAGTCAAAAAAACGTTTGGAGCACTTTTCCACCCTCGAAATAAAAAAATCTCCCGCTCGTCACGTATGGATCTATATGCAATAAATTAAACATTATTTTTTCCGAATTTGGCAAAGAGCCATAGATAAATAAAAGTTGTTATTCTTATCATTAATGTCTGTACTTTCATAATCAAAAGTCAAAAAAACGTTTGGAGCCCTATTCCACACCCGAAAAAAAAAATCTCCCGCTCGTCACGTATGGATCTATATGCAATAAATTAAACATTATTTTTTCCGAATTTGGCAAAGAGCCATAGATAAATAAAAATTGTTATTCTTATCATTAATGTGTGTACTTTCATAATCAAAAGTCAAAAAAACGTTTGGAGCACTTTTCCACACCCGAAAAAATAAAAAATCTCCCGCTCGTCACGTATGGATCTATATGCAATAAATTAAACATTATTTTTTTCGAATTTGGCAAAGAGCCATAGATAAATAAAAATTGTTATTCTTATCATTAATGTGTGTACTTTCATAATCAAAAGTCAAAAAACGTTTGGAGCACTTTTCCACCCCCGAAAAAAAAAAAAATCTCCCGCTCGTCACGTATGGATCTATATGCAATAAATTAAACATTATTTTTTTCGAATTTGGCAAAGAGCCATAGATAAATAAAAATTGTTATTGTTATCATTAATGTGTGTACTTTCATAATCAAAAGTCAAATAAACGTTTGGAGCACTTTTCCACCCCCGAAAAAAAAAAAAAATCTCCCGCTCGTCACGTATGGATCTATATGCAATAAATTAAACATTATTTTTTTCGAATTTGGCAAAGAGCCATAGATAAATAAAAATTGTTATTCTTATCATTAATGTGTGTACTTTCATAATCAAAAGTCAAAAAAACGTTTGGAGCACTTTTCCACACCCGAAAAAAAAAAATCTCCCGCTCGTCACGTATGGATCTATATGCAATAAATTAAACATTATTTTTTCCATATTTAGCAAAGAGCCATAGATAAATAAAAATTGTTATTCTTATCATTAATGTGTGTACTTTCATAATCAAAAGTCAAAAAAACGTTTGGAGCACTTTTCCACACCCGAAAAAAAAATCTCCCGCTCGTCACGTATGGATCTATATGCAATAAATTAAACATTATTTTTTCCATATTTGGCAAAGAGCCATAGATAAATAAAAATTGTAATTCTTATCATAAATGTGTGTACTTTCATAATCAAAAGTCAAAAACACGTTTGGAGCACTTTTTTACCAAAAAAAAAAATTATCTTCCGCTCGTCGTGTATGGATCCATATGCAACAAATTAAACATTATTTTTTCCGAATTTAGCAAAGGGCCATAGATAAATAAAAATTGTTATTTTTATCATTAATGTGAAAAAGTGCTCCAAACGTTTTTTGACTTTTGATTATGAAAGTACACACATTAATGATAAAAATAACAATTTTTATTTATCTATGGCCTTTTGCCAAATTCAGAAAAAATAATGTTTAAATCGTTGCACATAATTCCATACGCATATAAATCCATACGACGAGCAGGAGATTATTATTTTATTATATGGGGGTAAAGTGCCTGGCACTTTTTTTTTACTCTTGCTTATTAGAGTAAACACACTCATGATAAAAAGAAATAATATATGATACATATCAACATTTAAGAAGATTGTGAATTTATAAAAATACATATATTTTCCATTTAAAGACAAGAAAAAATGAAAGGGTAATTTTAGGGGTTGATCTTCTTTGTGCTATTAATTAAGATGTATTCCTTAGTAATATTTTGTTTGATTTGATTTTGCTTTCTCGGAAATATTGATTTCCATATTCACGGGGTAAAGAAAATATTTTAGGGGTGAACAGGGTGACGAAACGTTTTTTTGATTAGGTGTATTAAAAGAGGGTAGAATAGAGATATTTTGAGATAAAAATGAATTTTATGGAACATTGCCAAAGTAGAAAAAAATTGATTACATTTTTGGAAGGGGTGAAAACATATTATAGGTAAAAATTAAGGGTTAATTTTTTTGGTGATAACTTAGACATCTCTTATCGTGTATTTTAAATTTTATTCGATTTGTATTTTTTTTTCTCTTAGATATTAATTTTTGAAATCTTAGGGTAAAACAATAGTTTAGTGGCGAACGGGGTGTCGAAACGTTTTTTTGATTTCACTTATCAAAAGAAGGTATTATAGAGATGTTTTGAGCTAAAAAGTAACTTTATGAAATATTGCCAAATTAAAAAAAAATCATAACATATTTTTGGAAGGGGTGAAAAAATATGAAGGGTAAAAGTTAAGGGTTTTATATTTCTTGGGGTAATAATTTAGGCTATTTGAAGGGTATATCTTCAAATTTCATTTAATTTGCTTTTGTTTTTTCCGAGATATGATTTTTTTTAAATCTATTGCTGGATCTATTGCTAACTTCACACCCGTGACAGAAGAAGGTAGAGGAGCAAGAAGAAGACCAATTGGTCAACCAAGGCGTACCACAGAACGTCAAGATCGGCGCTTAAGACAAATAGCCCTGCGAGACCGTTTCTCTACTACGCGTCAAATCGGTGATCAATGGATTGGAGAAGAAGGTAGGCCCGTTAGTATGCGAACCTTATATCGCCGCATTCAATTCTTTGGGCTTCTTTCGTACCGTCCAAGATTAGTGCTTCCTTTAACAGCGAGACACTGTCGCCAAAGGTTGGACTGGTGCAGAGAACGGCAGCATTGGGAGGCAGAATGGCACGATGTCGTATTCAGCGATGAATCACGATTTTGTCTAGGCACGCATGATGGCCGTAGAAGGGTACGACGCTACCGTGGAGAACGACCTGATCTTAGGTTTGCTATTGAGAGGCATGTACACAGGACTGTTGGAGTAATGGTTTGGGGGGCTATTGCTTATGGTAGTCGATCACCTCTTGTATTCATTCGAGGCAGTATGACAGCTGTGCGTTATGTTGAAGACGTCATACGACCGACTTTGTTGCCTTATTTAGATGGCCGCCCAGACGTACTTTTTCAACAAGATAACGCACGTCCCCATATTGCTCGTCGAACTATGAACTTTCTTAATGAAGCTGGTGTTAATATTTTGGCGTGGCCGCCCCGTTCGCCGGATTTAAATCCCATTGACCATGTGTGGGATATCATGGGAAGAAGAATATTCTCTTTGCACCATCCTCCACAGACTCTAGCACAGTTGATCGATGAAATTCAAGTTGCTTGGAACGAGATGCCTCAAGAAGACATCGACCATCTCATTTTGTCGATGCCCAGACGTCTACAGGAGTGTATACAGCAAAGGGGTCGCCAAACACATTATTAATTTTTTTTAGATTGTTTTTTAATAAAATTTCTTGAAAATGTAATCATTTTATTCTTGATGTAAGACTACCATACTGGCAAAAAATTAAGTTAAAATAATAACTCCTTCTGGGCGTTGCGCTTCTAATGTCATTGAGTATACAATAAAAGAAGAAAGCGCCGTGCAATATTCCTCGAGATTTTGCAATTTTTAAAAGGGAAAATAAATGATTTTCAAACATTTTTTTTTTAATTCGAAAAAAATTACAGACTAACTAATATTAGTATCAACCATAGCTCTTTATTTCCTCAAGAAAAAATATTTCCGCAAAGTTTTCGCACTTTTAGAAATTATAGAAATTTAAACTCACCAAAATGGATTTTTGAGCGTTCGTACTGAGCGCAATTTTGAACTCGCAAAAAATGTTGCTACATCAAATTAAAGCTCATTTATTCATAAATCACCTACTTTTTGAATAAATTAAATCAGTTTAGTAATTTATGAAATACAGCAATTTGAATACAATTAAAGCAAAAATCGAGAAACTGTCCTTTTTCGAATAAAATTTCAATAAAATCTAATCTAATTGACAGACTTTGTAATACATTAATAAATAGAATATCCAGTTTTTATAAATTCAATATTTATTTACAAATTTAATTATTTTTCCTAATTTTAACAATGAGAAATTTTAAACGCTCTTTAAATGAAAAGAAAAACGTGTTCGTTTTGATTAAAATTAAAAAAAGAACGTTTTTATGCCAACTCTGTCGTTGCCAGAAAAAGAGCCATTTATTTGATTCTCATATTTTTCAATACTCATGGGGCGAGATTGATCTCCTAACTCCCCTACGTCACTGGCCTATGGTGCTTTCAAAGATTTAAACAGCACAACAAACGTTCCAAATCGCCAATAATGAAACATTTCACTCTCTGTAATCGGTATGTGTATCAAATTTGAATATTTGTAAATTTTATTTTCTCTTCTATCTTTTCCCTCCCGGAGGACTTCTTTTTCACTTCCTTTTTTTTTAACAACAGTTAGCGGCGGCCGAGTTGCAGCAGCGCATTCCTCGCCTCTAATGATTCAGAAACATTCTCCCATGCGCAAACTCGATTATTTTTAAAGTGCGTGCGACACTCGGCGCCCGAGTGTTGTACTAAGCCCGTGATGCACGATATAATAATTTATCTGCTTGATTAACCTTCGATCAAATTAATTTATTTTATCAATAAAAAATAAAATACAAATGCGATGTATTTTAGAATGTTGGGTATTTTAAACTTAACATTGTCTTGATAGCAGAGTGGCAACGGATATCCGGTTACTATCCGACCTTTGATGAAATTATTTTGTAAAAAAAATGCAGGCTTTTCTAAACTCGAAATTTTACTTCATGCGCTACGCGCATAAAGCTCAGATTTCAAGTGAAGTTCCAAACATACTAGTAAAGCAGTATGCTAAAGACGTATATTCTAAACTTTACATTAAATCAGTGCGTACGTGATGCATAAAGTAAAATTTCGAGTTTAGAAAAGCCCGAAAATTTGGATTTGGATTTGAGTTACAAGGGTCAACTTTGTGTTTTCTTATGGGGGTCATAGTTGGCTATGGTATCATTGAAAAAAGTTATTTTTTTCACTGACGAATCTGAAAACAAAAGAATAAGGAACATTTATTTTATAATAATTATTTTGCGGGCGCCCATGCTGGCGTTATTTATCAGAAGAAGCGTCCATTAAAATTTAAAAAACTCTTCTCGTTAATTGCGGCTAATCTAAATATAGCTATGGCGTGAAAAAAAAGATGAAGTTATTAACGAGCGCCCAGTCATTCACATTAATTTAAGCCGGGAGAGAGAGAGAGAGAGAGAGAAAGGTCGAGAGCATATATCAAAAATTCTTGTGTCAGTGCCGGAGAGGGCGTCTCCCTTTTCCATCCAGAAAAGGGAAGAGGAATAAGATAAAGACCAACTGCCACTGTCAGTGTCTAATCTCCTCTAATACATCAAGCAGATAACGAATGTCGGCCTTGACTTGAAATCCACCCGAAATTCTCATTCCACGACAACTGGGCGACACAATAGAGATAATGAATCAAAATTGTGTACTGTGTAATGATAATTTTTCAAATATGTTGTGTAGATGGGAGCAGGCGCGAACCTAGGAGGGGTGGCTCGCGGGTTTAAGCCCCCAAATGTACACAAATAGTAGCATCCAGTGTTACCAACGTCATTGGATTACATACACTTTATGCATGTAGGTCTGACACAATCGTATCTTGCTTTGGTTTCCTTCATTCCGTAACCCCGCAGCGGCCTGTGTACCCAATGACGTCATATATTGCTATAATTAGTTCACAGATGTATTATGACAATGACAGTAAACGTCTAGAAGTTAACTGTCATTGGATATATGACGTGTCAATCAATACCTCGTAATTCTTTTAATAACATTAATTAACAGCACTGACGACCGCCAGAGCAATCAAAATCAAATTTTTATCACAATTATTTGTATAGACTCGGATCCAGAGAAAATAATGAAGTATAATGTATCGAGTACGTTACACACGATGCATTTATTACGTTATTTTCTATGTATTCTGTGCTTGTACCCATTCATGTCACGACACTGCCCTTGCTTCTCCAGCGAACACGGCAAATTTTGTCGTACACACAGTATATGTGTCATCCAATTACCTTGCAGTGTTACTACGCATTTATGCGAATTAAGTTGCCTATTGAATCATATAGAGATCTGTCACAAACGCAACCAAATGTACACAAGTTGTGATATTCAGTGTGGGGGGGTGGGTCGTCACGGCAATGGAGATTCCGATTTTTGACAATAGTTCTATGGAACACTACTAGATGGCGTTGTTCTCGAGGCAATGCCTTATTTTCCTTTTTCTATAATCTCTATTGTCAAATGGATTTCTTTGTTATTTGTAATTATTATTTGTACTGGGCCGGTATTCCTGAAATTGATCGAACAATCGGTCGCCCTCCAATTGTCAAATTCACATATTAAATCCCAATCTAAATGACAGATGTCATACGACCGAATCGTACGACCGATTTACGTTCCCTGTTGTAATTTCTTATTTACCTACTTATTTGTTGAACTATGTTTCCTTATAATACAGTATTTTTAAATAACATTACTGTTTTATTTGTATATATTTTATTTCTCCCTGTTTGTACTTATAATAATAAAATTCTACAATTTTTTGAACATATCAATAATGGTAGGTGGTAATTAAATAGGTATTAACAATACAATAACGAATATATTTAATTTTACATTCAGATATATAAAAAAAGCGTCTATGTATAAGTAAATTTCAAATAACAGTTTTCTATATTTCTCACTAACCCATACACACATCTACACGCACACGAACAGAGATATACGTGCTTGTGTTAGTGATAGTTATTAGGAACATTCATAGGTGGCGCCAAAAAACCGAACACGGGCTTACACCCCCCTGATTCAGTGCTACTGCGTTTATGTGATTTAAGTCGCCTATATAATCTTATAGATCCGTTACAAACGCAACAAAATGTACATACAGTCGAGTTCACGTCTATATGTCCACTCTCTAGTGTAAATTTTGCGAAATTGTGTGGATTAAATGGGGGTTTAGTGTCTGTGGTGTCAGTCTCGGTAGTCAACGTATAAAACAAAATGTACTAAAATGCAAAACTGCCAACCTTGTTTTTATTGAGTAAACGAAATGAATTCGACTTTATACCATTACATCCAGGGCCGGTATTTCCGAAATTGGTCGTACGATTCGGTTATATGAAATCTGTCATTTAGATAAGGATTTAACATGTGAATTTGACAGTTAGCGAGCGACCGATCGTTCGATCAATTTCAGGAATATCAGCCCAGACTTGCAACGCATTTGTGTGAATTACGTTTTCTTCTTCCCGTGTTGATTCAGATTTGAGTAAAGTATGAAATCTTGTACTCGAGCGTATTGATATTTATTTAAGCGTCATATATAGTGAGTAAATGGAAAACGCGTGTAGTCATCCATCCAGTCCTCTCCGGAGGGGGAATTGCATATGCAGATAGAAATAAATGCGAGAGAGGACAATCTCCGCATATATCTGTCTGCACATAATAATATTTATAGTTTGCCAGTCTCGTCTTGCTATGTGTGTCTGCGACTATCCTTTCCATATTCGCATTGCCTGCACACCGCAAGAAACTATAAATATCCAACAACCCAGCGCACCAGCACATTTTCCGTTTCTCACCACAACTAAACTATCACCTCAATGTTTTCTTCTACGAGGTGTATTTATAAATTGTTACGTAATTAAATTTTATTGTTCGCATGAAACCATTGCTGATTCTCGGATAAATCAATGTGCGGTTTTAATTTTCAACTAGCAATAATCGCACTTCAGATAAACCTCATTTGTTACGATATCGCCACTGCATCAGTGTGTAGAGTTCGTAGAATTTATAAACCCTATAGGAAAATATCAAGTATTCAGTTAAAAACCCGATCGAGTTAGCTATGAAATTTTCAGAACATTGTGAAGTAGGTCGTAGCTGAATTTAATAGCTGAGGCTGTTACTTGGTGAAATTCCATATCAATACTTTTAGTAAACAACACACTTGGTTAAGATTTCACTGTTTATTAGTTGACAGGCAGATGAATGATATATCATGCATCTGCCTGATGAAGCCACTGTGTGGCGAAACAATTGTTGCAGTGTCAACTAATAAACAGTGAAATCTTAACCGACTAAAAGTTTTGTACCCGAATTTGTCAGTCAATGTTAATCTAAACCAGTTTTATAAAAAAGAATATGAATTTGTGTTCAGTACTCATTCATTCACTGGATAACTATATATGCGTTTCAGGCTTCAACGCAATCATCAGTATAGTCCCGAACCAGTGCTTGAAGAATACTGAACTACTTTGACCATTTATTATGGCCTGGGCAATTTACATATGTTCGACAGCGTAAACGCCATCTAATGCCCATTCGCTTAAGTAGTATGTGTTGACGATGCTATTTAAGCTAATGGGCATTAGATCGTATGTACGCTCAAAGCTGGAATATGCAGCCTTAGTTTGGTTTCCTCAAACTCAGAACCAAATAAAGATGATTGAAAGCGTACAACGCAGGTTTTTGAAATTTTTATTTCATAAAACTGACGGATACTATCCAGTAAGAGGATTTGATCATGACATACTACTCAATAAATTTAGTTTAGACTCTCTCGAATGTCGTAGGAATAAGGCATCTCTCTTATTTATGCATAAATTATTACACAATGAAATAGATTCACCAGAATTATTAAATCAGATTGGGCTGCATATTCCAGTTTTTTGCAGCAGGCAAAAACCTATGTTTAGCATCCCAAACCATAGGACTAACGTGAGATTAAAATCTCCTATTGTTATCATGTCATGCATGTGTAATAAATTACCACCCTGTTGTGATATTCTGCACGACTCTGTTAAATCGTTGATGAACAATCTGTCAAATAGCTGTCACACTCACGAGCGTCTTCATATTGTTTAGATTTAAATTTATTTATGTACATACATACATTGTTTATTGTATTATCATTGTCTTGTAATTGGGAAATTTCCTGTTGGGCAATAAATACTTATTATTATTATTATTATTAGATGGCGTTTACGCTTTCGAACATATGCAGTTTTATAAAGGTTTTTTTTATTTTATCCGGTATTTTAACGCCCACTCACACGAAATAAAAAGAAACAACACAAGAACTATAAGAACAAGGCAAATTAATGAGCTACTGATTTACACAATCTGACATTTATGTCAGGTATAACAGTACGTAAATTAAGCTGCGACTTCACTTTTTCGTTCCATTTCCTACTATCAAAAAAGCAACGCCTTCTCGATCTTTTAATTTTTTTTTTTTTTTTAAATGAACACCTGATAGAATGCAAAGACGTTTAGAAATGTTTCATACATTGAAGTTTGAATTTTTACAGGGTGCGGCAGCAGAACTTCCTTTTTAAAAATGCGCGCCATTCAGTCGGTTGATGGCGTAGCTCAGCGCTAGTGGTCTCGTTCGAGAGGCGGAACTATAAAGTTTTGTCCCGACACAGTTCATTCGCCATCATGCGTTGGAACAGTGAGGAGCGTGCTTTTGCCGTTGAGGCTTACTTTTGCGGATGTTCTGTGATCGCAACCCAGGGCGCCTTTCGGAATCGCTTTAATTTAGCCCCGTTGGCCCCGCAAATCAATTGTTACGTGGGTAACTACGTTCAGACAAGTTGCAAGTGCGACAAGACGAAGAACTGAAGTCCCTCGGCCCATTAGATCACTTGAGAACATTGAGGCAGTGCGAGCTTCAGTGTTGCAATCACCACGGCGCACAGTGGTCGATTTTCAAATTTAGCCGAACATTTCGCGAAAAATAAAGTATTTAGAAAAACGAATATTTGTGTAAATATCATTAGTATAATGATCCATTGGTGCGCAGGTAAAAGCATAATCCCCTCAACCCTCTTTCCTGGTAATTATCGGTACCCAAAGTACACCCTATTGAGACACCGATCATTAGTTGTTTGTACGCTCTCAAAGGCATAAGTTTTAAATATTTAGTTTTCAGTTGTGTGAAGTGAAATTTTTAAAACAACGATGGATATACATTCTACTGGTATGTATTTATCATTTGTGTTTATTTGTTTTTTTATATTTTTATGCAACAATAATAAATAATGACATAAATTACTCATACAATTTTTCATTGTAAATTAAAATTTCTTAAGTATGATAGAGAAAAAGTATATTCCGTACGCAGCGGTACGCATTGGGATTTTTTTTCAGTTATAGAGCAACTATTTAACTTATCATATAAACAAAAATTATATGCAGCCACGAGCAACCATTCAAGTAATAATTTTTTTTCAGGCCGCGTAACCGTTCGCCGAAGCGCTCTCTTCAATGTTTGGCGTATGGAGCGCACGGTGGAAGAGAAAAACAGCGCCGTTCAAAAATATATTTTTGATTTAATGAACTTTAATGTTCAAGACCAAAATGAAAATATAAATATATTAAAAGATCAAATACGTTCTTTTACGTCATCTTTAAATTCTAAGTGGCAAAAAGTATTTAGAGTATGTTCCCGATTTGAAAATAATTATGCAGAGTGGCTAAACGAAACACAGACATTTTCTTTGACTGATACAATCGATGAACCTGTACCTGGACCATCTTCGAGAGGGCCGTACAAATCATTTAGTGATTTATCAAATTTTTCGAAAAAAAGAAAAGTTAGGCCATTGATGGAAAATTATTCCGAAGAGGAAATTGCGTTCGCCACTCAGGTTAATTTACGAGCATCTGGAAAGAGGGATAGTGCAGAAATAGTGAACGAGGTTACAACAAATTCACCAACAAGAGGTTCCAGTATTAAGCAGGCTTGGAAATCACCCCAACAAAAAGTTCAAAAATATACACCAGAAGAAGCCTTGGCGTTATATATCGACGGAAGATTTACAAAGCATTCCTATAAATTGATACAATCTGGAGCTAAGGTACGTAATGCAAATATTTACCCAAGCTATGATAGTATTTTGAAAGCAAAAAAAGCATGTTATCCCGCAGAAGTTAGTATATCATACACTGAAACTGCTGCAGAAGTTACTTTGCAAGCCTTGGTCGACCATACTAGTCAAAGATTATTCATTTCTCTGGGAAATTTGAGTTAATTTGATGAAATTGGAAACGAGTTTAAAATTATGTACAAATGGGGCTGTGATGGTAGTTTAGGTCACTCATTATATAAGCAAAAATTCTCTAATGAGTCCGAAAGTGATGAATATATATTTTCTGCGTGCTTAGTGCCTCTTCAAATAATATCAATAAAAGATGATAATATTTTATGGCAAAATCCGAAACCATTCTCAACTAGATTTTGTAGACCAATTAAGATTATGTTTGAAAAGGAGTCTAAAGAAATTATAAAACTTGTGGTAAATGATATTGAAAATCAAATTGAAACAATTTTACCAACGAATGTAGAGTGAAACAATATACAAATTATAATTAATCATAGTTTTAAAATGACTATGATTAATGGCAAGACTTATAGCACAGTTACAGACACTTCAACTCAAACGTGTGCTATATGTGGAGCTACCCCTAAAATAATGAATCAATTAGAAAAAGTAAAAAATTTACCGAAAATTGAAAAATACTATGATTATGGTATTTCTTCTTTACATGCTTGGATTCGTTCATTAGAATGCATGCTGCATATAGCATATCGTCTCGATATAAAAAAATGGCAAGTTCGAGATATCAATGAAAAAAAAACATTAGAAATTACAAAATTCAAAAAGAATTAAAATCTAAATTAGGATTATTAGTTGATGTGGTAAAACCTAATTTCGGAACAACAAATGATGGTAATACCGCAAGTCGTTTCTTTGAAGAATATAAGACAACATCAAAAATTACAGGGTTAGACGAACATTTTTTAAAAAGAATTAAAATAATTTTGCAAGTCATTTCTTGCGTAGAAGCTACAAATATAGAAGCGTTTCGTTTGTATTTGGATGAAACAGCAAAAAAATATATCGAATTATATCCATGGTATTACATGCCCACCTCTTTGCATAAAATTTTAATTCATGGTGCGGATATAATTCAATCAGCAACATTGCCAATTGGGATGTTATCCGAAGAGGCACTAGAAGCTCGCAATAAAGATTTAAGGAAATACCGAGAACATCACACTCGAAAAAAAGTTTTCCCGCTTACAAACCATCACAGACCTATTTCATACATTGTTATATTCTTCTGATCCATATATTTCAACTATATCAAAAAGAAATCATATATCAAGATCTGCTAGAATTAAAACATTTGACGATGAGGCTGTTAAATTGGTACACATTTCAAATAATTTTGATTTATCAGATAATTCAAACTCCGACAGTGATACTGAATAGTTTGGTGTAAATGTGTATTTGCATTATGTACCTAATATTCTGGTTTCAATTGAACATGTGTATATATATTTATGTGTATATAGTGTGTCCATGTATAATATGTATATATAATATATTTGTGTAAATAATGTTGTAAATATATAGTTTTCTAATAATAGAAACATTCTCTAATGCAATTAATTGGATTACCCTTAAACACAAAATAAAATAAAAAAAGATTTTGAACGGGGGGGGGGGGGGGGATTACAAAACAATTTGTTTTTTGTTATTTTCATACAAGTCTACAAAATTCGCTAAGACGTTTTATATTTTCGCACAGAATTTCGGGGGGGTTCAAACCCCCATATTCCCCACCCCCCTAGCTACGGCCTTGTGTTTCTAGTATAAAATAAACATGTAATCTTTATAGGAACCATTCCAAGTAAAATAATCTCATATTTTGTTACAAAATTTTAAATTATTCTGAAATATGAGAGTGTTTTCTATATAAATCAGATGGGTGGGGGTTGTTTAAAACTTTTTATTATTTTTTTTTATTTTACGAAGAATGACTCATTATATTTGTTTAAAATATAAAAAAAAAAGATTTTTTTTACAAAAAAATCTTTGATTAGGGGTTGGTAGTGGGGTGGAAAATGTGTCCATAACATAAATGACAATTAAATACTTAATTGAAAAAATATTTCTTTCTATTAGACAGAATTAAAAAAAAACAAAACAAATAATAACGAAATGTTCAGTTAAATTTGAAAATCGACCACTGTGCGGCGTTCTGCGCGCAAACATGCGTCTATCCTTGGACTGTTCGATAGTTCTGTGAGGAGAATTCTTCATGATGATCTTCATTTCCATGCTTACAAGATGGCACTTGTGCAGGAACTTTCTGAACGTGACTTCAATTCTCGGAGAAACGCGTGTGAGGTTCTCCTCGAAGTCGTTCCTGAGGACGCTATTGTTTTTTTTAGTGATGAAGCCCATTTTCATTTGTGTGGATCCGTCAATAAACAAAACATGCGCTTTTGGTCTGACATCAATCCTCGAGAACTGCATCAAAGGCCTTTACATTCACCTAAAGTCACAGTGTTGTGTACAATTTCCTCAGCTGTAATTATTGGTCCCTGGTTCTTTAAGGAAAATGAAGTCACAGTTACAGTGAATTCGGACCGGTTTTTAAACATGTTACAGGATTTTTTTGCCACGGCTAGATGAGCTGGACTTAGGGGACATTTGGTTCCAACGAGACGGTGCAACGGCACACACTCCAAGAACATCGAAGGCTGTTTTGAGGGAACACTTCCCAGAGCGCCTCATCTCAATTAGGGGAGATTTGGAGTGGCGGCTTGCTCTCCCGATTTGACCCCTTGTGATTTTTTCTATGGGGTTTTTTGAAATAGCGTGTTTATGTGAACCGTCCAAGGTCCCTACAAGATTCGAAGGCCAACATCCAGGCAATAATTGCTAACATAACGCCTGATATGTAGGCAAGAGTCATGACAAACGCCAGAAATCGGTTTACACGGTGTATGAAGAATGGGGGACGTCACCTACCTGATTTGATCTTCAAAACTATGTAAAACAAAACTTTAGGTATGCGCCTATATTATAAAAAAACAAAAAAAAATTTCTGATTCACACAGTGGGTTTTATTAAGTTTTTAAAAAATAAAGTTATGCTGCCGCACCCTGTATAAGAACAAGGCAAATGAATGAGCTACTGATTTACACAATCTGACATTTATGTCAGGTATGACACAACGTAAATTAAGCTGCGACTTCACTTTTTCGTTCCATTTCCTTCTATCAAAAAAGCAACGATATCTCGATCGGGTTTTTAAATGAACACCTGATAGAATGCAAAGGCGTTTAGAAATTGTTTCATACCTTGAGTTTTATTTTTATACATTAAGAAGACAGCATTTGTTTGCAAACTAGAAATATAAATACTATCGTATGTTCAATAAAAAAAACCTCTAGGGTGCCATGATTCAATTATTTGTATGTTAAGTTGCCTACACGCTTTAGGAATTGTCATATAAAACGTCAGACATAATAAATATAATGTATAATTTCAGAGTTGCCAACCTACAATATATTCCATGGCACTCAAGAGCCTGGGTCTCCAAACTATCTTCTTCGCGGGCCACAAATACAATTCTACATAATAAAGTCGGCCAAGATCCGATTAATTTTATAAAATTATGAAAAATTTAAGGAACAATTGTTACAATATTTCAAAATATGACATTTACAAAAAAAAATACAAACAATCGCGGGCCGGATTCATGCAAGTCGCGGGCCGTAGTTTGGAGACCACTGCTCTAGAGCAGTCTAAACCGCGAAAGCGCGCCACATTAGGGGGACAGATTTCCTAAAGAGTAGGATATAATGGTGTTTCAATCTAACTAAAAAAGACAAATAAAATCAGGGCGAGGGGGCGTGGAGTTATGAGGAGGAGCGCGACCTGAAAAAGGTTGAGAGACCCTGCTCTAGAGGTGTTATTTTATTGAACATACGATATATTGCTACTGTATTAACATTTATGTGTATTCGATTAGTTTATACTAAAAGTGATACGTTTTTTATATATCATTCTTCATTTTAGTTTACTTTCACTGAAACGAATATATTTGTTTATTCTTCACAAACTTAGTTTACACTGTTTACTCTTACTGAAACGAATATATTTGAATAATCTTCACAAACTTAATTTACACTGTTTACTCTTACTAAAAACGGATATCTCTCTATTAATCTTCATTCATCATAGTAATTCCATTCTCAATTCATCTCCACTCTCACAAGAATGTCTGACACATGACACACATGTTCCATCTCATCTCGACTCCAATTTTTTATTTCCTTCTTCTTCTTCTTTTTACGTTCCCAATATAAAAAGAAACCAGTAGACAAGGAGCGTATGTACACACACACACACATATATATTCTCTTTATCAATGTGTAACAGTGTGCCATTCATCCGAATTCCATTCGACTATTTTTAGTAACTAAAGAACTATGACCTTAGTGTGCGAGTGAGTCGAGTGCTATGTGAGTGTATATATAAACGGTAACCGGTTTCCAGTTGATGGAATTTTTATCCCTCGTTTGTATTTTTTTTGGACTTGTTAATTTTTTAGCCATCAAACAGAAATAAACGCGCTGTACTGAAGAAAAGTGCATGCGCCCATGTTTATTTTCACGCATCACGGAATGTCTTGTGCAATCCAAACTTTCGGGTCTTTCTTAACTCGAAATTTCCCTTTATGTACCAGGCGTATAAAACACTGAAGTACCATGCGATCATTTAAAACATGATTTAGAGTAAGCTCTGAATTTTAAAGTAGATTTTCACTACTGACCGTCAACACATAGTTTACCATAACCATTTATTCCATAATAAATTAGCATTCTGGACAACCGCACAAAAAACTTGCTTAAACTAAGTTTATTCTACTTTTATTATTATTCCAAAACTATTCACAAAAAAAGTAATTCTTGCATTTTTTGCTACATCGGGGTAAATATTGATCACCATCACATCTAAGCGTTATATATTTTTAAGTTTACTGTAAATCAGTGGTTTATACGCGTGGCGCATGAAGTAAAATTTCGAGTTTAGAAAAGCCCCGTGAAAATTTGTCTCGGGTCGCTGCGCGACCCTCGACAAATTTTCTACGCGGGGCTTTTCTAAACTCGAAATTTTACTTCATGCTTAGTCTGGGAGTGGAAGACACTCGTTACATTAAAATATGTCACAAGTGTTAAAATATGTATCGTAACTGTACATTGTTTATGTGTCTTCAGCTGAATTATTTCATTAAATTGTCAATTGTAAGTAATTCTTGCATTTTTTGCTACATCTCGGTAAATATTGATCACCATCACATCTAAGCGTTATATATTTTTAAGTTTACTGTAAATCAGTGGTTTATACGCGTGGCGCATGAAGTAAAATTTCGAGTTTAGAAAAGCCCCGTGAAAATTTGTCTCGGGTCGCTGCGCGACCCTCGACAAATTTTCTACGCGGGGCTTTTCTAAACTCGAAATTTTACTTCATGCTTAGTCTGGGAGTGGAAGACACTCGTTACATTAAAATATGTCACAAGTGTTAAAATATGTATCGTAACTGTACATTGTTTATGTGTCTCCAGCTGAATTATTTCATTAAATTGTAAATTGTAAGTAATTCTTGCATTTTTTGCTACATCTCGGTAAATATTGATCACCATCACATCTAAGCGTTATATATTTTTAAGTTTACTGTAAATCAGTGGTTTATACGCGTGGCGCATGAAGTAAAATTTCGAGTTTAGAAAAGCCCCGTGAAAATTTGTCTCGGGTCGCTGCGCGACCCTCGACAAATTTTCTACGCGGGGCTTTTCTAAACTCGAAATTTTACTTCATGCTTAGTCTGGGAGTGGAAGACACTCGTTACATTAAAATATTTCACAAGTGTTAAAATATGTATTGTAACTGTACATTGATTATGTGTCTTCAGCTGAATTATTTCATTAGATTGTATGTCTAACGAGTGTTTCCACTCCCAGACTAAGCATGAAGTAAAATTTCGAGTTTAGAAAAGCCCCGTGAAAATTTGTCGAGGGTCGCGCAGCGACCCGAGACAAATTTTCACGGCGCTTTTCTAAACTCGAAATTTTACTTCATGCGCCACGCGTATAAACCACTGATTTACAGTAAACTTAAAAATATATAACGCTTAGATGTGATGGTGATCAATATTTTCCGAGATGTTGCAAAAAATGCAAGAATTACTTTTTTGTGAATAGTTTTGGAATAATAATAAAAGTAGAAAAAACTTAGTTTAAGCAAGATTTTTGTGCGGTTGTCCAGAATGCTAATTAAATGATGGAATAAATTTGAGGTTATGGTAAACTATGTGTTGACGGTCAGTAGTGCCAATCTAATTTAAAATTCAGAGCTTACTCTAAATTATGTTTTAAATGATCGCATGGTACTTCAGTGTTTTATACGCCTGGTACATGAAGGAAAATTTCGAATTAAGAAAGACCCGAGACAAACTTCCCTGGGCTTTTCTAAACTCGAAATTGTACATCATGCGCCACGCGTATAAAACACGGATTTGAAGTGAAGTTCAAAATATACTGCTTAGGTATATACATTTATAAATATTAAATAAATCATAGCATCATAATTAAATAAGTTCGTTTTACTAAGGCATTTGAGGTTATGTACCATTTTATTAAATTACAGTTGTAAACTAACAATAGTAATCTACGAAAATGTTTGATTAATACGAAAATGTTAATATCATTCTTAGTATAGTGTTACAGGTGTAGCTAAAGTATATTAATAAGGCAGATACTGATTTTAGATAAACTTGTGTTGTAGTCATCACGGAAATGTCTACTGTTTTACTTCCAACAACTTGTTTGTTTGTTTGTTTTTTTAGTATGTGCAAAAGAGAATGGAATACCAATAAGGTGTTAGTTTTGCATGTACATTCAATTTTTAACGCTTGAATAATCTTGCGATTTTCTAAGAATAGCGTTTGTAGAAAAAAAAACATGCAATCGTTATTCTAAGAAAAAGATACTGTCAATAGAGTATCAAAACGCGCAGGTATCGGCACTTAACCTAATTGTCATTGAAAATTATAAACGTTCTCTTTTCGTTTGCTATTAATTTTTTTTATTAATTATCTGTTCTTACTTTGTAAATTTGCACTCTGTTTTGCTGTTTTTATAAAATCGTTGTAGCTTTTACGAGTGTTTCTAATCCCTGGTTAAGCATGAAGTAAAATGACGAGTTTAGAAAACCTTGTTTTTTTCTAAACTCGAAATTTTGCTTCATGCGCCACGCGTATTACACACTGATTTCAAATAAAGTTCAAAATATAAATGAAATTGCCAATTCTTGGTTGCAGAATACTTCAAACATTAAAAGTGCGATTCTTTTCGCAATCTACAACAAGTTAGTCTTACAAAGACTATATCAAACACTCATTGAAACAACTACTTCCCGGGCTAATACCCCGACGGACATTGAATTATACAACAAGTGTTTGCTGTTACATACTGTATGTTGTAGTTGTTTCAATGAGTGTTTGATATAGTCTTTGTAAGACTAACTTGTTGTAGATTGCGAAAAGAATCGCACTTTTAATGTTTGAAGTATTCTGCAACCAAGAATTGGCAATTTCATTTATACTTATGTTTGATCGGTAACGTGACCGCCAGTCTAAGGTGTCAAATTGTTTAGAGGGAATGGCAAAGCTATACTGATGAGAGATAAATCTCGAAACGCGTCTATAGATGGCCTGAATAATTTGACCCAAATTGTTACATTTGCAGTAGGTTACTGTATGTAACAGCAAACACTTGTTGTATAATTCAATGTCCGTCGGGGTATTAGCCCGGGAAGTAGTTGTTTCAATGAGTGTTTGATATAGTCTTTGTAAGACTAACTTGTTGTAGATTGCGAAAAGAATCGCACTTTTAAAGTTCAAAATATTGTTTGATCTCGCGTTAATATAGCATTTATTTACAAATGTTAATTTCCTTTAACTTAATTTTGGAGCAATTTACTTTGGGATATATAAATAGGTGTGTATATTTAAAATAAAAATTCCTTGTGGATCGAAATACTAGAATTGTTTCAAATAGTCATACCCTTATAGATTTAATTATAATATCGGATTCTAATTTAATAAGAAACGTTGGCACACAAAGTGTGCATATAACAGATCACGATTTAATTTTTTGTGACATTATAGTAAACCATTTTAAACATACAACTACATACCATACTTACAGGACATTCAAGATTAAGATTATGAATATTTTGCTAATGATCTTCAAAACTTATCATTCCACAATATCTACAGTATGAAAAATATTGATGACAAAGTGAGTGCTTTTAATAACCTGATTTATGAATTATTTAATAAACATGCTCCCTATAAGACATCTCGATTTACAAGACCAATTACACCCTGGATAACTGATATCAAATTAATGATACAGTTAAGAAATAATGCCCTCAGTAAGTACAAGAAAACGAAAAATCCTGAACACTGGAACTATTATAAATCTCTTAGAAATTTAACAACAAATACGATTCAAAGAGAAAAGAAAGCATACTTTGATTTTAAATTTCGCACAGCTCCAAAGCAGTTATGGAAGGCATTAAAAGAATTAAATATTTCTAATAAACCTAAAATATCAGTTCCCATATCACTTCAAGATCCAGAATCTTTTAATAACTATTTCATTTCCTCTTTACCTAATACTCCGATAATTGATCAAGATGTGATTAAATTTTATAACACTAACAGAATATGTAATTTCAGTGAATTGTTTGAGTTTAAATTAGTAGACACTTTCGAGGTGCTTAAAATATTAAATAATATCAAAACTAATGCCACTGGTATTGATGACATTAATGCATGTATGCTAAAACTTTGCTGTCCATATATTATACCTTTATTAACACATATAATTAACTCATGTCTGCTTTCAAATTATTTCCCTACTCATTGGAAACATGCATTAATTAAACCACTTGCTAAAATTTCATCGCCAACTGTTATATCCGATTTTAGACCAATTAGTATACTGCCCACTGTTTCTAAGATTCTTGAAAAAATAGTAGATACACAATTAAGGGTACATTTAGCAGAATATAATATTTTGCCTGAGCAGCAATCAGGTTTTAGGCCTCACCACAGCTGTACCACTGCATTACTCGATATCACAGATAACATATTAAGAGCTGGAGACCGTGGTGAAGACAGTGTGCTAATAAGCAAGATTTTAGCAAAGCTTTTGACACTATAGATCATAATATTTTAATGTCAATATTTCACTATATTGGATTATCTAATAGTGCACTATCTTTCTTTCATTCGTACCTCTCAAATCGTGATCAATTAGTTGTCATAGAAAATGTATCGTCTAAGCCTTATAAAACGACTAGAGGTGTACCTCAGGGATCAATTCTAGGACCTCTCTTGTATGCGGTGTATACGTGCAGCTTCGCACAATACTTTAAATATTTAAAATTTCATATGTACGCAGATGACACTCAGTTGCTACACTCATTCAAAAGCTGCGATCTTATAAATGCTGTAAATGAAATACATTTCGATCTACAAACATTTACTGATGCATGTACTCAACATGGTTTACAAATTAACCCTAATAAATCCGTAGCAATACTGTTCAGTAAAAAACTAAGTGAAAAAGACATACATACATCTTTAAACAATATACCTTTAATTTTTGTTGAGGAAGCCAAGAATCTTGGGTTAATTATTGATAATAAATTAAGGTTTTCCTCACAAATTTCAAAGTGTATCCGAATTGCTTACTGTAACCTTAAGTTGATTTATGCGGCCAGATCTTTTTTATCACGAGAATTAAAAACGCTGCTATGCAATAGTTTAGTTCTTTCGCATTTCAATTTTTGTGATGCAGTGTATGGGCCGTGTTTGACTACAGCTACACAAAAAAGAATTCAGCTAGTGCAGAACTCATGTCTCAGATTGATCCACGGCATACGGAAATGTGATAGAATATCACACACATTAAAAATTACGAACTGGATCAACATGGAAGGAAGGAGATACTTACATATGACATGTTTGTTCAATAAAATAATCCATTTGAAATGCCCACAGTACCTTTACAAAAAGATATCATTTCGCACTGATGTACATAACATTAATATAAGAAATAAAGGCCTCTTAACACCACCAATTCACCGAACAACCTATTTTGAGCGCAGTTTTACTTATAATGTAGTAAAAGTGTACAACAGTATTCCTATTGAGTATAAAACTCAATCACTGTCAGCATTCAAAAGATCTGTAAAATTCTTAATGTTTTCACGTGACTCATAGTGATTGTATTTTTAGTTACTGCTGCAATTATTATTATTATTATTATTATTATTAATAATGATATTGTTATTATATACGTTATTTTTATTGTAATTGCGAATTTTTCAATTTTACTGCTATTGTTATGATATTACATATATATATATATTTAAGTTTAAGCCATAATATTATTCTTAGTTTAATTTGGGTTGAGTTGAAAGCAGATTTGCTTGTATAAGCTATTTTGTAATTTTTTATTGTAGAAAATAAAGAATATTATTATTATTATTATTATTGGGTTGCCTATACAACATCGTAGACAGCTATACCGTAACCTTAAAAATATATACATTTCTTTTGCCAATAAGGGATGGTGTGTTGTTTATAACAACAAAAATCGCAGCTCTCTAGCCAGCGAAAATTTCTTTCGGTATGCACCTTATACGAGGGTTGCCTTTTATATTTCGGGATTAGAGAACAAAAATAAATATTAATCATTGAAAATCGCTTTATTGTTTTTCAAAATATTCCCCATTAAGATCTATACACTTTTGCATGCGTTTGAACCAATTGTCGAAGCACTTTTGCCACTCTGATTGAGGTATCTCCAAAACATGCATTCTGAACGCATCAACCGCTTCATCAGGTGTCGAAAAACGTTGACCTCTCATTTTATTTTTTACGGATGGGAATAAAAAGAATTCATTCGGTGCCAAGTCAGGACTATATGGCGGATGACTCATCAAATCGATGTTTTGCGTGCTCAAAAATGCAGTTGTTTGAGCCGATGTGTGAGAGCTCGCATTGTCGTGGTGAAGAGTGATCCGTTTTCGGCGGTTGGTTTTCCTGATTTCTTGGATGACAACTGGCAAACAAATGGTTGTGTACCACTCAGAATTGACTGTTCTGCGTTGTTCTAGTGGTACGGTTGCGACATGTCCAGTTTTTCCGAAAAAACAGGCGACCATTTGCTTGGAAGTGCTTCGTGCGCGAACAACTTTTGTTGGTATTGGCTCATCTTGAAACACCCATACGGTCGACTGCTGTTTACTTTCGGGCTCATACGCGTAAATTCATGATTCATCACCTGTCACGATGTCATAGACGTGTTTCGAAGCACCGCAATCCTATTTTTTGAGCATTTCTTTGCACCAATCGACACGAGCCTTTTTTTGAGCGATTGACAAATTGTGTGGGATCCAACGCGAACAAATTTTTTTGACAGTCAAATGTTCATGCAATATTGAAAGTATGCTGGTCCCACTAATGCCTAAGGTTGTCTCAATCTCACGATAGGTCACATGACGATCTTGCAATATTTGTTTGCGCACAGCATCAATGGTTTCCGGAACAACAACTGATTTTGGACGACCTCCACGAAATTCGTCTTGGAGTGAACTACGACCTCGGTTGAATTCACCATACCATCGATAAACACTGGTCCTTGATGGAGCTTCATCGCCAAAAATTGAATTAAGTTCATCCATGCACTGTTGTTGAGTTAATCCAGGTCGAAAGTTGTAAAAAAATAATCGCACGAAAATGTTCACGATTTAATTCCATTCTTTGGTCGAGATAAATCTTTTAAGTTAGTGTAAACGACACAAATAACGCTCATATGTCAAAACGTTCTGAGTACGCATAACCTCAAAAATGTCAAACTTTACGATAGAGCTCTCAGTTGCCAGATTGCAACACTAGGGTTGTCCAATCCCGAAATATAAAAGGCAACCCTCGTATTGTAATTATGTTGCAGATTTGCTTCCACAGTCTGCCTATATTTTAATGCCAACTATAACATAACCTTGAAAAATGTGCAAATTTCTTTAACCAAAATCGCAGCTGTCTAGCCAGCGGAATTTGATTTGGTTGTAATTCTGTTACAAATTTGCGTCCAGTCTTGTGTATTGGGTTGTCTATATTTCGATAACAGCTACAACATAACCTTAATAAATATGCACATTTCTTTAAACAATAAAGGGGTGGTATTTTGTTCAAAACAACAAAAATCACAGTTGTCCAGAGAGCGGAATTTGAATTTCGTTCAGTCTACATCACTGATCTCTATATAACACTGGATTGGGCTTAACCGCTAGGGCGCATTCCCACATGGGCGGCAAAATTGAGGTTTTGTGACACCAATATGGCGCGACATTTTGAACGCGTCAATCATGGTGTTTTGGTGCATTTTCGGCGAAAGAAAACCCGACTCATCGGAAAATTTGACGATGCACAAATAAGTACACCGAAATAAACTGTCAAAGTAAATATCATCTATTTATATTGTTATATTATAATGTGACTACTTCTAAGATTTCCATCCGATGAAGAATCGTCCAGAAAATGGCTAGAAAAATGGGTTTATCAAATATAAAAATAACAAAAACAATGAGATTGAGTTTCAAACATTTTGTTACTTCTGCGCTCAAGCAAAACAAGAAATACACGACTTTAAAAATAAAGCTGTCCCAACTATTTTCGATCAAAAGTACAAAAACAGTTGCGTTTACTGTAAATCGAGAAGGGGCGAAAGTAATCGATTGTTCCACAGGTATGCGAACAAGTGTATACGACTTTTATATTTACTTAAAAGATGTTTTAACAGTATTCAAAAATGCAAAATTTATAATTTTAAGATGTGGATAACAAGTTTCCTATAATGTCACATTGGTCAGTAAAGTTTTTAAATGATAGCAATTAATTTGTACTAGGTTCTCCCTACACGATGATACTTTAACAGCTGAATGGTTGACAAAAATGGACATAAAAGACTTTCACCCGACATAGCACAGTTTGCTGTACTTTAGTCATTTCGAAGACAGCTGTTATCGGCCTAATACAGGAAGAAGTCGTGTCAGGATTCCATTAGAGTGAATTGAATTTGCCGTTCAAACGTGTCACAAAACCTCAATTTGCTGCCGTTAAAATAGGCACGCTGTCAGATAGCGATATATGGCCTATGCTTAATCCAGTGTAATATAGAGATCAGTGGTCTACTTGTATGAACCTTTGGTTGTAATTTCGTTGCACACAGTCGTGTGTATTGGGTTGCCTATATTTCCATGACAGTTATAACATAACCTTAAAAAACATGCACATTACTTTTACCAATAAGCGATGAAATTTTGTTCATAACAACAAAAATCGCAGATGGATTTTCTTTCAGTATGTGTACCTTTGTGGTTGTTTCTCCGTTGCTAACCTAACCTAACATGGGTGCCATTTTGTACTCACTTAGGCATCCGCATGCGTTAGCGCGCGCCACGTGCCGTGACGTCACGGGATCGATTCTCTCCTCCGCATCCCCGCATTTCTCTCCTCCAGACATCAATATAAATATAAAAAAAGTATGCGTGAAAGTACGCGTTTTACGAGTGTAGTGTGATTTTTTTTTTTCGAGAAGCAAGTCTGAGCTTAAAGAGGGTGGATCGATTTTTTGTTATCCAACAGCGTGCGCAGTTATTACCCCATGTTAAAGTTAGGTTAGGTTAGTGTCGTCTATCGTAATGTAGAGCTACGCGCTATGCGACCAAACCAAATATTCAGGCTTGAAAATCTTAATCTACGCTTAATCAAGGAGTGACAACATCGTACTAAACTTCTAATTAAGCGCTTAAGATAAAATCCTTGTACGCAATTTAATTCACTCAAATGTGTTGCATCATTATATGTCATAACTTATATACAGTTGCGAGAGAAAAAACTAGTACAGTAAGGAGCTTTAGCCACTTCTAAATTATAGGTTTTTTTTCTTTGTTGTAAAACAAACTTGTCATGTACAGGATAATACATGCACTTCATTAGCAATGCCTCTAATGCTAATACCGTCTCTAAACCGGCCGTTATCTCTTTTTGCGTTTCAGTCAGTTGAGGCATGTCGATGTTCATTAAATTTCGTTTGACATTTCCGCAGATTTGTCAATTTAATTGACAATTTGAAAAATCAAAGTATGTCCAGTTCACATAGCCAAATATTTTGCTGTACTAGTTTTTTTCCTTTGCAACTGTACACTTGGTTGCCGTTGTGACAGATCTCCATATAATTATATAGGTAACTTAATTCGCACAAATGCGTAGCAACACAGGATGCCACAACTTGTGTACATTTGATCGCGTTTGTGACGAATCTCCGTATGATATAGGCAACTTAATTCACGCAAATGCGCAACAACACTAATGCCCGTTTGCACCCAAGTCGATTAGTACTTTTTAAAAAGACAACAATTGTATTTAGAAATTGTTTACACAATTGGATGATTAGTGGATGATTAAAGCTAATCGGTTAGGGTGCAAATGGACCTAAATGTCACAACTTGTGAACATTTGTTTGCGTTTGTGATTGGAAATTTCTTAATAGTTTTAACATATTGGCTTCATATGGTCTGAAATGTGCAGTATTCCCCAGCACTCGATCAAGACGCCACTGACGAGGACCTTGAAGTCCGAAACGCGTCTGTAGGTATCTTGTGCCGGAATACTGAACACAAATTCAATTATATTTCTTTTTGTTTTATTAAATCCATGCTTTTAAGAGTTAAACAGTCCCTACTGTCCGGTTAAATGCAAATCAATAATAAATTGCGTTCTGATTTTTTTGGTTGTAGATATAAAAATAAATTAATAATTATAGGCGCGGAAAGTTTTCGCGTGCGCCAGAGAGATAAATTTCGAAGCCGAGTAAATTAGTAACGACCGTGAAATGTAAATAATAATAGGGCATCGGGGTAATGTGAAATTAATGCCATTTCTCCAATTAAATTCCATTCTAGGTCTCGGAACGAACGAAAGAAGCACTAACACACACACAAACACTTACAAAAAACAAAAATCACCTCGCTTTTCCAATCTATCCGAAAAATAAACACACACACAAAATAAAAATTACCTCGCATTTCCAATCCATCCAAAAAATAAACACACACAAAAAAAACAAAAATTACCTCCCATTTCCAATCGATCCGAAGAATAAATAATTGAGGATTACACTAACGACAACATCGGATAATTTCGTGTAGATATAAATAAATTAGGCGTAAATATTATTTGTGTGTTTTTCTCTTCGCGGATGGAACAAAAAATAAAAATTGACGCGATTCGTGTATTTGTTGAATTAGTGATAAAAGTCGAGAGAGCCAGTGGCTGTCGATTCATGTTACAAACGGTAGTTGTAAAATATACTAGAGTTGATAAGACTGTGCCTGAGCGAGATAAGCTATATATAGATTTTGTTGTTGCGAATTTGTCTCCACTCGAGTCGATTTGTTTGTTCCTTTTAAATATTAGAAAATAAAGAAAGAAATTATATCGTAACACACTGTACATTGATGTGCATGTATGAACTGTAATTAATTATCTTTATAAGTTCATATTTTACCAAGTAATCAATACGAAACAAGTTAAAGATATAATAAATAATCGTATAGTACAGAAAAGTTGCAGTGTCTAATCTTATTTTTTTTTATAAATTTATGTCAATAAATGCACAATGAAATTTGTATTTATTGTACCTACATTTACCAATATCTTTGTCGTTCTCGTTAAAGACAGAAAAATATTTTTTAGACGAAACTTACTTGACTTGAAGAGCTGTATAACCCAAAATTATTTTAATGTATACGGGATGTCCCATAAAAGTGGTACTGAAAGTAAAATATTTTTTTTAAATGGAACACCCTATATATTATTTGATGTTTAGATATTACTAACAATTATACGTATGTTTTATTCAACATGTATATACCTAAACCTAACATATATCATAATATTTACAATTTAATGAAAAAAGTTAGATTTTTAGTTTATCAGATTTTAATTTATATCTCTATTATTAGTAATTTTAAAAATAATCGGTATGGTACTTTCATAATTTATACCCGACGATATCCTCAGCCGAAGTCAATTTTACCTTTGCACTTACTTTGTAGTAATTATAACCTCTCAATCTTAAGAAAATTCAAACAACAAAAACTTAGTTTTTTTAAATGGCACCCCCTATATTTTTATACGGCATAATATTCGTCTTGAAAGACGAATAATATTCCGTATATAAATATAGGGTGTGTCATTTAAATAAAATTAGTTTTTATTGTTTGAATTTTTTTAAGATTGACAGGTTATAATGATTAAAGACTGAAAGACGAATAATATGCCGTATAAAAATATAAGGTGTGCCATTTGAAAAAAAATAGTTTTTATTGTTTCAACTTTCTTAAAATTGACAAGTTAAATTACTACAAAGTAAGTGGAAAATTAAAATTGACTACGGCTGAGAATAGCGCCTGGTATAAATTATGAAAGTACCGTACCGATTATTTTTAAAGTTACTAATAACAGATATAAATCAAATCTGATAACCTAAAAATCTAACTTTTCTCATTGAATTGTAAATATTATGAAATATGTTAGGTTTAGGTATATACAATGTTATATAAAACATACGTATAATTAATAGTAATATCTAAAAATAAAAAAAAAATGTTGTTACTTTCAATACCACTTTTATGGGACAGCCTGTATACATTAAAATAATCTTACGTTATGAAGCTGTTCAATTCAAGTAAGTTTGGCCTCAAAAATATTTTTCTATCTTGAACCAGAGCGGAGATATCCTGCGAGCACGCACTAATGGGACACCCTGTATATATATATATATATATATATATATATATAAATACAACTGTTCATACACTATTAAAATTAAGTTTAAGTGTAATTATTTAAATAAATACACAATGAAACTTGTATTTATTGTACCTACATTTAACAACATCTTTGGCACATGTGCACATTTACCGGGAAATATATATATATATATATATATATATAAATACACCTTTTCATACACTATTAAAATTAAGTTTCCTAATTTAACTTTGACCTATAATTTTTTGAGTACTGCAGCTTTTCCCAAATCCTTACAAATAATTTAGATACTCTATTTGCATTTACTAAACAAATTGGGAAATGTATACGTTTACCAATTATCTACTTTCCCCGTGACATATACATATACAGTGTTTAATTATTAATGCGTTCTTATCGGACGATATTTTTTCTTATAAATTATAATTTTATTAGTCGCAAAATTTTCATTAAAGTGTAAGCAATGTTCAGTTTAAGGTCTTTTCTTAAGAAAACGTCATCTTTGTCACATGTGCACATTTGCCGGTAAATGTATAAATACACATGTTTTTATAGATACATTAGTCAAAAGGTGTGTAATTATTTCTATAGGTACACAATGAAATTTGTATTTATTGTACCTACATTTAACAACATCTTTGTCACATGTGCACATTTACCGGTACATGTATGAATACACTTTTTCATACTCTATTAAAATTAAGTTATATGATTTAACTTTAACCTATATTTTTTTGAATACTGGCGCTTTTCGCAAACCCTTACGAATAATTAAGATACTCTATCTATATTTACCAAGCGAATCGGGAAATGTATACATATTTTCCCGTAGGACATACATAAACAGTGTGTCTAATTATTACTGCGTTCTTCTCGGACGATATTTTTCTTATAAATTATAATTTTATTTGTAGCAGAATTTTTATCAAAGTTCAATCGAAATTCAGTTTACCGACTTTTCTTAAGAAAACGTCATCTTATCACATGTGCACATTTACCGGTAAATGTTTAAATACACAAATACAAATATTCCACCCGCGTAACCCCTGTAGATACGCTACTGAACCTCGCACCTGTGAATAGGGTTTTATGAAACTAGGTAGGTAATTTGATTAAAGTGTAAAACTAACCTCTTCGCGACGTTTAAGCCATCTTCCGCAGGGACTCTCCTCGAGGATTTCGCTCTCATCCTCCGAATCCTCGCCGCTCTCCCTCGGCGACTTGTGCTCCTGTTCCGCGTTCATCAAACTACCCGACATTGTTATTATTATTGTGATTATTTCACGTGAACAACAACCAACTTGTTATTATCATCCAACGGACAAACGCAAAATCAGTATTGTTATGTTGACGTTGATGATGATAATAATAACAATCGATTGGTCGATTTGGTTATGCGGGAACGTACACTCAACCGGGCGGTTTCTTCTTCCATTTATCGTTTCTAAATTGAGTTCAAAGGTTTTGGAAACACGCACTTATCATCGGCAATGACAAAAAACACTATTATCGAGGATTTTTGTTGGTTTTCACGGGGGGGTCGTTGCGAATTCGCGCACACTGTCACACCGCGCACACACACACACAGAAAATTATCGGAGAACGTACATCCACTGCAGCATGTTTCTGTGCGTCGGTGTGTATCCGTGTGATAAAATAAATTGTAAATATCACTCACTCGTGTTCCAAACAAGCCGCACTGCTGTAATCCTTTATTATCGACGGTAAAACTCACACATGATCGGCACCGAATCCGTTCGCGACGGCATGTGAAAATGTCGGGAGGCCCAAACGGTCGCCCCGTTTCTCTCGCTAATACAACCACACGCGGAAAACGCACTGATCTTCTTCGAACACAGCGTTCGTGCACAGTCAGAATGGTCGTTGTGCGGTTCGGGCGCAAATTAAAAAAAAACGCAAGGCGCACATCGGCTCGATAATCTCGACTCGTCCGCTCGTCCTCCGACGTTTTCTGTTACTGGTCCGCTGTGCGGTTTTGCGCGTGCGCAAACCGCCTTATCGTAAACATTCCGCCCGCTGCCCGCACAAGGTTACCCCCTTTTCCTTCATTAATTCCGCGACACTGTCAAATACAGAATGCGATACGACGCAATCAATCAACGGATTGACATACGCGGGACGTCTCGCGAAAAATTCGCGTTGTCAATTGTGGCGTTTGTTAAAAACATTTTTGAAATTATAAACGGACTTACCGACATCTGTGTGCAACTGTAGGAACCAATAATCCTTGTCAAAACGCGAATCGTTTGCGGTTTTTTCTTGCACAAATCTCATAATTATATACCACAAAACACAATAGTTGAAGCCTCACAAGATTACCTCGGTATTAACCTTACATTTTTTCAGAAATAAACACTAATTGTTACAATTATCAATCAAAAACCAAGTGACATCTATCAACACGAGTACTTGGTAGAACTGTCGATAAATCAGAAAATTATAACTTGCCGATATTTACAAATATTTAAATAAAATTTGTTATTAGTAAAATTTTACATGAAATAAACGCTAATACTTTTGAAAAAGTATTTATTGAATTTAACAGAATTATTGCTCAGTTTTAGTGTTTTATAAAGCTACTGACATCTATCGACGCGAGTCTGTACCACAACTGACAATGAAGAAATGATTTATATAAAGAGAACTTATTTATTAAGTAATTTAAACTGAATAACATTTTTCTAAAAATAAACACAAATCGTTAAAAATGTAATAATATATAACGCACTAATTGTTAAAATCACCACAAGCACTTAGTAAAACAGTCGATAAAACAGGAAATTATATCCTATTCTGACATTTACTACTATAAACATAGAGAAATATATAAGAGAGAGATCGATTCTGTAGAAAGAAAAGAGAGACAGGTGACTATAGCGACCTCCCTAATATGGGGCCGTTATCCCGCGAACTATAAATACATTTTTAAATTAAATTAATTTCTTGTAAAATTTAACATGAAATAAACACAAATACTTTCAAATTCGTATTTATTAAATTAAACACAATTATCGTTCAGTTTTCAAGTGATTTTATAAATTGACGAAGCATTTTAATTATTTTTATGTGCTGACATCTGCCAATTCAAATGCGCCGGCAAATTCAAATGTTCAGACTTTATTTTACTCAAAATTTTAATTCGCGCACCTTTACGCGTGGTGCGTGAAGTAAAAAATGCGCCGGTAAGTTCAAAGTTTTAGGCTTTTCTGTATTCAAAATGTTACTTCATTCGCCATAATAATAATAAAGCGACCTATCCAAATGTTAAGTCACTGATTCACTGATTATAGAGGCTTCTACTTCGTTATACATTGTTGAACATAAATAAAACACTGTTTATCACTTTGTTTGTATAACAATTGGTTTATTTGGTGACTATAGTTTCGATACTACACGTATCATTATCAAACCGTTAGTAACAAAAAACTACAAAGGAACATTATTTATATTTGCAAATTTTCTAATAACAGCGTTAAAGAGGGGGTTGTATTTAAGGTCAAGCTGGTCGTTAATTGTTAATGTTAAGCATTGAATATACCTACTGAACAAAGACATTAAAAGAATGTTTCATCAACATTAAAACAACGTTTAATGTTAATTCTTTGTTTTTTGCTCAGTGGGTAGAATTCCTTATTAAACGTTTTCAGGCTTTCTACAATCGAAAGTTTACTTGAGCTTGAGCTTAAGCTTAAAATTAAACGATTTTATAAATGTTAGTTAAAATTTCAAGTGATTAAAACTAAACAACATTAATTAGATTACGTTTAGATGTCAAGGGATATCCTTTAAATTATAAAGGTGCTGATGAAAAGTAAAAAAAACCCGCTTGTATATAATTTATTGGTATATGTACAAAAATTATTTATTCGGTACAATATTGTTAGGTACGTAGTTTACAATTTCTTTAAGATTATCCGTGCTTTACTGCAAGCAAAACGTTAGAAATCAAAAGCCGTATAACAAGTGGGATTTTTATACCTAATAAATACCAAACCCACATGAAATATGACTGAAGAATAACAAATGGAATAAATTTATAATTTTCGCTTTTAGAATAGCCCAGTATATTTAGATATAACTAAATTTCTACTGTATTTTTGTGCGCTCTAGGGTTATAATATATGCAAGGCAGCTTACATACGTGCAATGAGTGTTGTCTATATTAATTTCCTAGTCACTTATCAAAAATGTGCATTCAAACATTTACTTCTGATTGAAAAGTGTATTTTTCCCAATAGTTTAAGTATAATTTTTCTAAATTGAATAGGTCCGTGTATTTCAAAACAATTTCCTGCGCTCTGGTGTTATAATATATGCACCCCAACTTTCATCCGGGCATAGTGTGTTGTCTATAATAATTCCTTAGTTCCTTGTCAGAAATGTGTATTTGAACATTTATTTCTAATGGAAAAGGTGTATTTTGCGGTGGTTTCCTCAATGATTTAAATATTTTGTAAAGCGTGTATTTGCTAAATTGAAATATTGTCAATGAAAAGATAAGAGTGAAATAATATTTCGGTAGATTCACAAGGATTTTCTATTCTGCGCAACATTTATCAGGTATGTTGAGACGTTTTCTTTAATGATATTAAACAAAATGTGTGCAAAGAAATGCACGATATAATAAAAAATAACAAAGTAATATCAGGATTCACGTTGTTTCAATTAAATGTTTGAATTTGAGGTAAAGTCTGGTCTAGCGTGAATTTTAATTTCCGAGTTGATGAGTTTTCGCAATATTTATCAGGTATGTTGAAACGTTTCATTTATTGTTATTAAACAAAATGTGTCAAAAAAATGCACGATTTATTAAAAAAAGAACAAAGTAAAATCACAATGTGCGTTCTTTCAATTAAGTAATGTCTCGTCTATCATGAGTTTTAATTTCTAATTTGATCTGCAGCTTCGAGTTTCGTTTAAACTCATTTATAAGTCTGGAGATCCTGCATTCAACGCAATATTCTTAGGTAAGTAAAGCAAGCTTTTTTATTATTAAACAACATATGCATGCCTAAAGTTCCAACTCTCTGCAAGGAGAATTGAAAAGGGAGTGGATGGTAAAAAATAAGTATATCTGAAATAATACATGATTCACGTGAAGTTTAATTGAATTCACAATTGAGTCGTTCAGATGCAAAGCCAGCCATTTCCCTTTTTTTTTGATTTTGAGGTTTTGTTTGTAGAGATTGATTGATGTAAGAAAAAGTTTAGGATGGGTTTTGAAGGTCGATTTGTTTTTAAAATTGTAGCAAGGGTAGACAATGCTTATGGGAGAACTGGATTCCCAGTTTTCGAGGATAGAAAAGGAGAGACTGTGGTCGGGAAGTGGGTTCATCCACTTATGAATAGAGTAAACGTAGAAGTATTCTAGAGAAAACTGCTCCGACTGCGTCTACGCACACACACACACACACAAACGCGCTCGCTCTCATTTCGTCGTGTAATTTGATCCCGTCTACACCACTTGTACGATGATAAATTTGATGACCTTCAGAAAAAATAAACTGTTCCGAAACATTTCTTTTATTTTCAGATTTCCAGCGTGTTCAAAACTATGGACTTTGGGAATCAGATATATTTAAAAAGCTCCTAAATAAACCTAAAATTTAACTAAAAATCAAAAAATAAAATTCAATGAGTTAACATTAAAGAATTCATTTGATATTATTTTATCTTGATTGTTTTTTTTTTCTTCATAAATTCAATTAAAACTTTGGTATGTACCAAATTTGGCAAATAATTTCTATTATTTATTAGTTATACAGAGAGTTTTTTAAGTATAAATAACTCAATATACAGAATACACTGTACATTTTTCTGGGCTTTTCTAAACTCGAAATTTTACTTCGTGCGCCCCGCGCACAAAACACTGATTTTACGTGAGGTTCAAATATACTTAAATTTCACAATATTTTAGTGTTTTATACGCGTGGCGCATGAAGTAAAATTTCGAGTTTAGAAAAGCCCCGTGAAAATTTGTCTCGGGTCGCTGCGCGACCCTCGACAAATTTTCACGGGGCTTTTCTAAACTCGAAATTTTACTTCATGCTTAGTCTGGGAGAGGAAAACACTCGTTTAAAGCATCAAATTGAACTCTTTTAAAAACACACCGAATATCTACAGATTTAATGAAAATAAGGTGAATTTGAAATATGTATACTTTAACGGAAAACTTCCTGTATTTGAACTGTGGTAGACGAATGATAAAATTTATTATCACCACAAAAAGTCTATTCGAAAATATTTCTTTTATTTTTAGATTTCAAGCGTGTTCCAAATTATGAAATTCGGGAATATATTTTATAAAATCAAATTTACAATGAAATTGACAATTCTAAAATATATTTTCAACGTTTTTAGTTATTTTATATATTTTTAATAAAAAAATTGTTAAAATTATTAGATTAATAGATTATTGTTTCAAATATTCATAATTTGTATAAATAAACAAAGTCATTTTACAATGAAAAAATGTAAAATATATTTCCAACATTTTTAGTTATTATATACTGCCTTTCAAAAAAATCACCAAGTATTTATTGCACGATTTTAATAAAATTTACACAATTTGATCATGTAAACGAACTGTATCGATGATCAAAAAATCAAGTTGAAAAACAAAAAAACAAATGAATAAAAATTAATAATGTGTTGGGCCTCCACGATTTCCCAAACACTCATTAACACGTCGAGGCATGCTAGAAATCAGGCGGTCAATATCGACTTGGGGTATTTCATTCCAAACTTCGATAATTTGACCTCTAAGTTCCATTACAGTGTTAGCGGGGCGCTGTAAGTTACTTATTCTAACACCTATCATATCCCAAACATGTGATAGATCTGGAGAACGAGATGGCCAAGGTAACAAATTGATTTCGGCACTATCAAAAAACTGTCTTGTAATGGCCGCTGTGTGAGGTCGAGCATTATCTTCCTGAAAAATGGGGTTCTGCAAGCCATTTACATAGGGCACTAACACTGGCCGTAAAATGTTGTCAATATACCAAATCGCGTTAAGACTTGCTTCTAAAAAAACTAGAGGAGACCGACTACCATATGCTATCGCCCCCCAAACCATAACTCCCTGTGTAAGAGCCGTATGTCTTTCAACAGCAAATTGTAAAATTCTGCGTTCACCGCGTCGACGTCTCACTCTTCTGCGACCATCATGAGCCCATAAACAGAACCGAGACTCATCGCTGAAGATAATGTTATTCCATTCATGGGTCCAATGTTGTCTTTCCCTGTACCAATCAAGTCTTGCTCTGCGATGCTGTGGAGTAAGAGGTAGACACAATTGTGGACGGTAGGATCTTATACCAAAACTGCGGATTCTTCTGTAAACAGTAGCAATGGATACTCTTTGGCCATTTAGAGCCAACCAGTCATTTCCCAATGCCCGCGACGTTGTAAATCTGTCCCTTAAAGTTGTAAGACGAAGAGCTCGATCTTCACGCTCAGTGGTGCTTCTTGGACGTCCTGATCCAAGTCTACGTCGATTCTCCCCAGCTTCGGACCATCTAGACCAGCAGCGTACGATCACCGATACACTACGGCCTACCCTTTCAGCAATAGCACGAACCGAAAAACCCGCTTCTCGCATTCCAATAATGCGACCCCTTTCAAATTCACTTAGATGATGATATTGTGCACGCTGACGAACACCGTGCATCCTTTTATGTTTTACAAACTGAAACGTCAAACTACTCAGAGTCTACTTGGATATTAGAAGCAATTACATTAAAAATCAGCAGCTCTTCATAATGGTGAAATCAAGGAAAAATACCATTAAATAGTAACAAAACAATTGATTTTTTAATCATCGATGCAGTTCATTTACATGATCAAATTCTGTAAATTTCATTAAAATCGTCCAATAAATACTTTGTGTTCTGATATTTTTGAAGGGTAGTATATATACAGCGTGTAATCGAACTAATGTACATCCTCTTAAGGGCGTATACACAAAATATTTTGACACCAATTGCAGCAAAAATAAAATGGGAAAAAAAATATTGGATTTTTCATAATTTTTCATGCATTTTTTACTTTTTGAGAACTTCTGGTTACCTGTGCTCATGATATTTTTCGTGGATGCGTAAGTTGTTGTATTTTTTATTTACTTTTACTATTGCGAGGCGCAAAAATCACTTCGCACGCACGCTGTCTCGAATGACTAGATGAAACTAGGTCACTCATTTGTGGTATTGTTTATTTACTGTTACTACTGCGAGACGTATAAATCACTTAGCACGCACTACACACACACACACACACTGTCTAGAATTACTAGATGAAACTGGGTCACGTATAAAAAAAATCACAATAAGTGTTCAAATTGACGTCCGCCGCACTCAATGCACATTTGGGCTCTACGTATCCAATTTGCACGAACAGTAGCAAACATTTCACGAGGTTTTTCACGAATGCTATTAGCCGCGGCGTTTACTCGTTGTATCAGCATTTCAGCATTGTCAATTTCCGTAGTGTAGACTTCACTTTTAAAGTATCCCCAAAGAAAAAAATCTAAGTGGTTTAAATCCGGACTTCTCGGAGGCCATGGTACAGGGCCTCCACGACCAACCCAACGTCCTGGAAACTCATCATCCAAATATCTTCTAACGCGCCTTTCATAGTGAGCTGGCGCACCATCTTGCAAATACCACATTCTTCTAAAACCGCTAAGGGTACATTTTCTAGAAGATCTAAAAGGTCATCTTGCAAAAATCGTAAATATCGTTCTCCATTCAAATTAAATGGAAACATAAATGGCCCAATTAATTGATCATTTAAAATACCTGCCCAGATATTAAGGGAGAAGCGATGCTGGAAATGAGTTCTACGCGTAACACGAGGTTTTTCTATTGCATAAACATGCATATTATGGAAATTAAAACTTCCATTACGCGTAAAGCACGATTCGTCGGTCACTAAAATGTCTTTGGTAAAGTTAGGATTTTCCACATTTTGTGCCAAAATCCATTGACAAAATGCAATTCTTTTGGGAAAATCATGGGGTTGAAGATGTTGTACACGCTAGTAGTGATACGGATAAAAATTATTGTCTCGTATAACACTGCTGACAAATGTGTGCGATACATTTAGCTGAGCGGCGATAATACGGGTACTTAAACCAGGATCCGCTTCCAACAGATTCAAAATTTCATCTTCCGCTCGCAAATATCGCATTGGACGGTCACCACCTCCGACGGCTCCGACGACGGCGACGGGCTGCAAACTTTCAGTGTCGCGTGCTCTTTGTAATAAATTTCAAAATCGATTTGGCGGTGGTAAGTGTCGTTCAGGAAATCGCTCTTGATAAATTCTTACAGCTTCCGCGGAATTACACCGAGTTTCACCGTAAATAAGAAACATGTCTGCCAATTCAATGTTTGAATAAACGTATCCCGCCATGTTACAAAATGTAGATGTTTCATGGAATAAGTTTCACCATAGACTAAACAGCAAACTATTTTTATGTTTAAAAATCATCCACTCTCGCCGCTCTTATCTAAACATTTCAATAAGAGTGGAGATAAAGTGAAGTGTGAACCTAATAAGGAAAAATATTGAATTTCATTAACACGTTTAGAAAATATTCGGAATTTAGTCAGCAATGGGTGGGTACTTATGAAAACGATAACATAGACATAATTCTTCACAATCTGACCCACTTTTCTCTGGATGGTGTAATTCGATATCAAAATCGTTTAAAAACTACCAGTCTACGTGGAATCTCTCTTAAAATACGCAATGTGCGCGTATACCAGATACCACAAACATGTGGCCTATTATTATTAATTATTTTTAATAATTATTTGTGAGCTATCTACTAAAGGTATGGTAATTTCAAATGCAGGTATTATTTATTTAAACGCTGCCCCTTATGTGGTAGAGAGCCTGTACAGTAGTTCGTTTACACGCTGTATTTTTAATAAAAACGTGTTTAAAAGTTAATAGATTTTTAATATATTTATGTTATTAAACATTTTTTATTTAAAAGTTAGATAAATACAAAAATCTTTTTACAATGAAAAAAATCAATTTGAAAAATGTTTGATGGGTATTTTAATTGGAATTGATAATAAAAAAACAGAAATTATTTCAATAAAATAGATAAATTATTTACGAATACACAAAACTAAAAACATAGCAATATAGATTCATATAAACATTCATATATACAAAAAACTAACAAACATGAAAAAACTATAATAAATATACATATAACTGTTTTCTTATTTATTAACGATATTTTAGAAGCAGTTTTTTCGTTTTTTTTATTCAGTAATAATTATACAGAATTGATCGAAGTGTAACACAAAATCAACAGAATATATTTTAAATAAAAAACCAACAAATCAACACCTCATCATTTGCTTGTTTAATTTCATGACACTTCGGTTTTTAAAAATGCAATAAATAGCAAAGCTCGATGTGTATATTTTTACTCTAACCAAATGAATATCATAATTTCCCTGAAATAATTAGGGAAAATAATATTATAATTTTGAGAAATTAACATTAAAATTGATACGTTCCGTTTCATCCATTTACACTCTGAATAACGTGTATGAATATCGAATTAACTCTTTTCCTTGACCATTTTCTTTTTGGACAATATTCATTATTTTAGTGGGGATAGCTTTATAGAAGGGATGAAAAATAAAATTCTTCCAAGTGATCTATCTGTATTTTACCTATTTGTAGGCATTTTTTCGACCACGTTTTGATTATGGTGTATACCCTCAAGTATTGCGCGACCAGAACAATACCACTGCAACTTACAGATAATCCGCAACCTTCTAAAAACCATAAATATTTTGGGATTTAAAAAGATTATTTACTATTGACACATTTAATTCGTATCCGCAGAATCCAATTCGGTAATTTCTTATCATGTTTTTCACTAACCGATATTTTAGTTAGACACTTTTTGATCGGGTTTTCTAAAATCATTTTGAATTATTTTTACTTACCTATTTAGTCTGTAATAAAAATAATCCCATCGGTACCTTTTGTAAATGTAATCTGACTAAGAATAAAGCCATTGAAATAATTGAATTAACCTGACATACAAAACATTGTAAACTGGAAATAGAGTATTCAATAATTTTTGCAATTACACTTCTCAGAGAAAATCTATTATACTTATTCTATTAAAGGACATCTTGTTGTTTTTTAAATGTTTTTGATTATCATCACTTAACGAGACTTTTCAACATATTTCAATATTTGAGCCAATTATCTCAAATATTATCGATAACACTTGTTTCTGATTCCTGGGACCCTAAAACGTATATTTCCGTAAGATAGCCATGAGGTCGGTAACAATTATTAAAATGTAAAATTTATAATGTTATTAATGTGACTAATTACTTGATTTAACAAGTTAGTTTGTTTCGCAGTTTTTGATAATATTCTCAATTATAAAGTTTAATAATTTTTATATAATTTGTACTTTCTCTATAAAACATTTCGTGTATCTCGGGAAGTATTGAGAATATCGAAAAATATTTCTGCTTATTCTTTTTTAAATTATCCCCATGCAGCCGCACGAAATTTTAATCCAAAAATTAGGTAACATTTTAGTGCCCGCTGAGTGTTGTCGGTGTTGGTCAAATAGCACACAATAAGCGTTTATAAAATTTCAATCGGAAAAGTACAAGTTGATCATGTAACAATCGTTCAAAGTAAACGGATAATTAAAGTAGTCAGTGCAAAAACCACAAATTTCTGAAACTGTTAATATTTATTAAAAGTATGGTTCATTTAATAAAATACGCATCGTGATTAAAATATATACTGAGTCCATTTTGGGATCTGATTTTTTTCTTTTGCAGAATAAACACTCATGTTGAATTGAAATATTGCTTTGTGTTTTAATAAATTTGATGCCAAACACTGACTTTTCGTAGTAACTACTGTTTTGACGATTTTATTTTCGTATAATCGTTCACTATTTTCAAGCTATATTTCAAATGAAACTGAGGAGAACTCAAAAACAATACCTCGAAAATACTGCTAGTAGGTAAACAAATGATTTTAATTTTATTGTAATTGTTTTGGTTCAATAAGCGATACAAACTCAAATTCCAATTACATTGGAAATCTTTACATGAAACATACAATGCGCCTTGAAACGGGACACATAGTATATTTAAAACTATTGTAACCCATTAACGGCCAAGCAATTTTAACTCTAAAAGTTAATTTTAATTAAAATTCTACACATCTTTTTATGATTTCTATGAATGACTTATTGCATTACATACTGTGAATTTTTTCTTTAAATACACATAATGTATACGTGAATTTAATAAAAAGTTAAAAATCATAAATAGTTTATTATTATTATTATATTAAAGTGATAATGGATTTTCAAAAAATTTGTGCCTCAACAATGTAATGTATACGCTGTCAATGTTCAGGCATTCGTCGATTTTATATAAAAACGTGCAATATGAAGTTAAGAACGAGTGTATCCACTCCCAGACTAAGCATGAAGTAACATTTCGAGTTTAGAAAAGCCTGAAAATTTGGCTCGGGCGCGTAGCGAAGCGGAGCGACCGAGCCAAATTAGGCTTTTCTAAACTCGAAATTTTACTTCATGCGCCACGCGTATAAAACATTGTAATATTGTGAAGTATTTATAATACACTTTAAATAACAAAATATTTAAATTTTTCTTGGTACATTTTCAATTCAGGTCAAATAATATAATATATCAAATAAACTTATTTAGTAACTTAATTATCAAAAAATAATAATGTTGCGTGTATGCATCAACGGCGCTTAATGGGTTAAAAACTTGAAAGGGTAATAATTCAAAAACTAAAAAAGAATGACAACTACATTTTGCACTGACCCCTCTAATTAAAAAAGAAACCCTTATCGATCAGTAGATTTGATCTGATCAATAGGATTGATCTGATTAGTTAATAAAATGATAAGTTGATGTATTTGTTTTACTTTTTATCAAAACTTAAATAGTTTTGTATTTTAAGTTTCTTGTACAAAATAAATAATACTTAATGAATTTTACAACGTTCACATATAATTTCATAAAATCTATTCTCTAATAACGCAGAAAATAAAATTGTAGAAGGAAACGCATGAATGAATGTAACACGCATCCTTAGCTCGTTAAAAGAAAAAAAAACGTGTTTTCAAGATTGAAAAATCAACATCTGGAATATGATACAACGAGAAGCGCGGAATAGAGGGAGAAAGAAATTGTCTCTCTCTCACTCTCTCTCTCTGAGACTTGATTTCGCGACATCTGGATATAAAATAGTCGTAACCGACCGACCGCAGGAAGCCAGACTGGTGTATATAGGCAGCCATATACACCAATTTGGCATCCAGCGCTCTGCTCCCATTCGCGTGTACCCAAAATTTATATGGGGACTGGCTAACTGGATATATATGAACTGTGATTGTAGCCTGAGACGAGTAGAATCTAGAAATATTCTACTGGTCTGTTACAATTTCCAAAATAAATTGTCCTTCAAAACCCATCCTAAACCTTTTTCTTACATCAATCAATCTCTATGATGCTTTTTAAAAGACAATTTATTTTTAAAATTGTAGCCTGAGACGAGTAGAATCTAGCAATATTCTACTGGTCTCAGGCTACAATTTCAAAAATTAATTGTCCTTCAAAACCCATCATAAACCTTTTTCTTACATCAATCAATCTCTATTGACTGAATTTATGGAATCCTTAAATTGAGGTGTATTCCAACATAAATCGTCTTTAGTAAATATCTTATAACATCTAGCAATAAGTTAGTATCATGTATTTAATAAATAAATTTGTATTGTAATTCTTTAGGTATATATTGTCTTGAATTTTAGTTTTGCATTTAGTATTAATCCATTGATAATGGTCACTTTGTGTCTGAAATGTAAATATGGAAGTAAAGTAAAAGCACAGAGAGTTGAGAGTGCCAAAAGTGTGAAGAATGGTTATTAGTGCTTTATTGATCAATTACATTTGATTCTGTTGATATTTTATTGTTTACAATCCACGATTTTTAACTTCTTTCAACAAACAAACCCAGTGATTATAAGTCGCTTCGCATTCGTCGTTTCCTGTGTAGATTTCTTGGGTGCATGCTTTTATTGCCTCGAAATAATCCGCTCCCATTAAATCCTCGATCATATTGTAACGCAGGTGCCGTTTCCCATCTGTGGCCCCGGAACCCTCGTAATAACACTGGAAGTAACATTTCGTTGCGTGGTCGACGTTTTCGAAATCCATTTCTTGAATCGCGACCAAGCTTTTAAATTCAACTTTGTGTTTATCCATGCATCTTTCGCAGATGGTCATACGGTTGGATAATTCTGTCGATGTTAGTTTCTGAAATTAGTATGTAAAACATAAACTAAGCTAATTCATATTGTTTTTGCAGGAAACAACAGGGGTGTAGCTATCGCGTTTGGGGCAAACTGCTCCAGAAGTTCGAATTTAGAAGGAGTAAGTTAGGTTAGAGGCAGCGACGGCTCGCAGCTTAACTTCAGGGCAGGTTACAGCGCCAAGGCACACAACATTTGAGGTTGGGATCACGCTTTATAAATGCAAAGGATTGCACAACAGTCACCTTTCAATAACGGATACATTTTACCTTGGGCCTCTGGCCTACCCTGAAGTTAGGCTGCGAGCCGCCGCTGGTTAGAGGAAATAGAAATAAACACAATAATGTTAGTGCAAACGTAAAATCAGTGATATGATACTATTACACTTGGTTTGTTTCACAATTTTTTATTAGTTCAAAATGTTTCACCAAGTAATTAGAGAGAAAGTCATTCAAGAGATATAATACTGTTTAATATTAACAGAGATAAAGAGTATTTAAGGCAGAGGGCGCTATTTTCTGTTAGGAAAACATAAAATTGTGCATTGGGTTGCATATGTTTAGAGTCACCTAAATTTACCATTCAGTTACACTTGTATACATCATTCAACCGTTACAGCCTAAAACTATAAAGGTATAAATATAAATTTATGATTTTTGGCTCTAACCGTTGAATGATGAATAAACAGTGATATATTTTGAGCATCACAATAAATCAGTGTTTTATACACGTGGCGCATGAAGTAAAATTTCGAGTTTAGAAAAGCCTTAAAATTTGGTTTGGTCGCGTAGCGCTACGCGCTACGCGACCAAACCAAATTTTAAGGCTTTTCTAAACTCGAAATTTTACTTCATGCTTAGTCTGGGAGTGGAAACACTCGTTCGAAGTTTCAAATTAAATGAATGTTAAAAACTGGCGGATGCTTAAAAAATAATCAGGTGAAACAATAAGTAAAGTATATGAAATATTTGATAAATTCAAGTTGGTACATAATTTGAAAATAAAGCTAATAATAATTATTATTACTCAACAGGCAAAAAACCCAATTACAGAGTAACAAAAGGTTTGTATAAATATCGTATGTTCAATAAAAAAAAAAAAAACTCTAGAGTGCCATGGAAAATATTGTAGGTTGGCAACTCTAAAATTATGTATTATAATTATCATGTCTGACGTTTTGTATGTCAATTTCTAAAGCGTGTAGCCAACTTAAATTTGAAAAAAGATAAAATCATGACACTCTAGAGGTTTTTTTTGATTGAACATACGTTACAAGATACTTGAATTTTGGAGGCGCTCACTTCGTATTATATTTTCAATTTTGATATAAAGAAAACACTAAATTTTTTCATATCACTTTTATTTTACTACTGTGATTAGTGTAATGGTACAAAGCTAACATTGCAAAATATGCTGATAGAAGCATATTTTCATTATCAAACTAAGTTAGTTAAGTGTTTACTTTATATCAAAAGTAGTGTAAGATTTTAGTAAGTAAAGAAAATACATACAATTTAGAGCAAAAAAGTGGAAACCCGAAAATTTACATTTTGTAAATGTGCCTTTTTCTTGTCATCGAACAATTATAAAACAGTGACCAGTGAACGAATTGAAGTTAGTGAGGCATAATTACAACACAATTTTTTATAAAAATAGGCCGCTTGATTTTGTCAGGGGTTTCCACTTTTTTGCTCCAAATTGTATATACACGTTGTCCTCTAAAGTTTTGAATATGACTAATGTAATGTATTGTCCCCTGAAATTTTGAATACGGGCATTATATTGCATAGCATATGTCTCTTAACGTCGCAGGAGTGATATTATCAGTGGCTTTAACCTGAGGTCATCCATGTTCTTAGCTCTTTGATGCTGATGTCTATAAATTGTTTGCTTTATACGGCTATTTCATTCATAGACTGACCTCCATAAAATATTATATTGGGCAAACCGGCAGATCATTCGAAATCAGAATGAAAGAGCATACAAAATCTGATTTAGATAATAAACCAACAACTGGCTTTTCCAAATATTGCGTCGCATTCAATCACTTCTTTAATCCACATAATTTTAAGAATTTGCATTCAGGTATTAAGGGATACACACTAAATCTAAAAGAAGGCCTGGAGATTAGCAGGGCCTTAAAAATGGGGAAAAATATCGTAAACGACAACGACAGCGAGGAGATTTGTAATATCTCAATATCGACTTCCCTTATTACCTGAAACAAAAATATGTATTTATACCTAGACAATAATTTTTTTTTTAAAATGGTCTAACAAACCGAAACTAGTCGAAATAAAGTTTTCATCTGTGAAACAATACCAAGTGTTTTTTAATTTAAATAACTTTACATACTCCATAAAACCATTTAACAAATTTAGTTTTCTGTTGAGTTAACATAGAAAAAATTAACTTCACTTAAGTGTATTTGAAGCTGTCTAAGTCAAATTGACATGCATTTTGCAGTAACAATCATGGCAACCTGTTATAACAATCAAGAAGAACAAAATCACAGTGCTTACAAATACATTACATTACTCATATTCAAAATATCAGGGGAAACGTGTATATAAATAATATAAAATATAAAAATTAAATTAAAAAATAACAAATAATTAATTAGAGTCTAAAGAATACAGAATGAATTGAACTTACCAATACTGAAGCAATAAGATCTTGCTTGCACCTTTTTCTGCCTTGGGCTTGAAAACCGCAGATTAATAAAACAATCGCTAAAACATAAGCTTTCATTGTTTCAACTTGAAAAATTGTATAATTTAAATCTAAAGTTTTCTCTCTTTTATATGAGTTTTTTTTAAATTTATTCAAATATTCCTACTTCTTGATACTTCAAAGGCATTATTGACCTGTTTTTGAAATAGCTAATGGATTTCGTATTGTAATATTTTGTTTTGCATAAAAAAAAACTTGTACAATTTTAATTGTAAACACCGATAGGAACAAACGATAGGAACAAACGATTGTTTTTTTTTACAATGATTAGTACACATAAAAAATGGTTATTCCTTGCTTCACTTTGTATTTGTATTGTTAGTTATACATTTCGAGACACAAGGTGCTCATTATCAATAACAAACTGTACATTAGTATAAATGAAATTGCCAATTCTTGGTTGCAGAATACTTCAAACATAAAGAGTGCGATTATTTTCGCAATCTACAACAAGTTAGTCTTACAAAGACTATATCAAACACTCATTGAAACAACTACTTCCCGTGCTAATGCCCCGACGGACATTGAATTATACAACAAGTGTTTGCTGTTACATACTGAAACCTACTGCAAATGTAACAATTGGGGTCAAATTATTCAGGCCATCTATAGACGCGTTTCGAGATTTATCTCTCATCAGTATAGCTTTGCCATTCCCTCTAAACAATTAGACACCTTAGACTGGCGGCCACGTCACGTTTGTTATTGATAATGAGCACCTTGTGTCTCGAAATGGACATCTAACGATACAAATAAAAAGTGAAGTAAGGAAGAACAGACTTTTTTACGTGTAACAATCATTTCACGTAAACATACAGTTATCAATAATTAGTAGTTTTATTACTGCGGTTGTTTTGGGGTAAGACGTTGATTTTTAATTTTTAGCAATATTAATTTAACTAAGACTTGAACATAAAATATAATGAAATAACAATATTTGGTTTGTTTTGGGTTAAAACGTCGAGTTTTAATTATTTTATTTTACATCTTTAAATTTACTTTTGGCAATAATAAAAGAAGAATTAGCTGTTTTTGAAACTGTAATTAATCAGTGTTTAGGGGAAACCTAAAATTGTGCATTGGGTTGCATATGTTTAGAGTCACCTAAATTTACCATTCAGTTACACTTGGATTTATACATCATTTAACTGTTACAGGCTAAAACCATAAACGTATAAATATAAATTTATAATGTTTAGCTCTAACCGTTGAATGATGAATAAACAGTAATTTATATTGAACATCACAATAAATCAGTGTATGTGCGCGTGGCGCATGAAGTAAAATTTCGAGTTTAGAAAAGCCTAAAAATTTGTTTTGGTCGCGTAGCGCTACGCGCCATGCGATCAAACCAAATTTTCAGGCTTTTCTAAACTCGAAATTTTACTTCATGCTCAATCTGGGAATGGACGACACTCGTTAGAATAGTATAAAGACTTCAATATTTGATTTTGTTTTTATTGACTTATTGAAAATTATTTGATTTTGTTTTTATTGACTTATTGAAAATTAATGATTTATTATTGTTTGCTATTTTAACTTATTTAATTCATTTTAAATGTTGTAACAGTTTCCGAAAGTAATTTTAAGATTTTATAAATAATATTAACTCTGTACTCTTAAGCCTGAAAATCTGCACAACGGTTAAGTGCAGATTTTTCGATATTTTCTATGAATTTGTGTAATCAATTTATTGATGCTACAAATGTTAGATACACTACTAGTATAATCAATAACCAGCAAATATTTTGAGTCAAATTTAATTGTAATTTAATTTGGTTTAAAAAAAATCATTTTTGAGTTATTTTGAAAATCACAAATTGAATTTAGAAACGCACGCACACAGATCTACAGATGCACAACTATTAGAAAAAAACGGCCGCAAAAGAGCAAACCACACTATGGTGGCGCGACAGTCGTTTAATCCAAAATATGGCGGTTTATTTAAAAATAGTGGGTCTTAGATTTCAATTAATTTAATTCTAAGTCCAAATTATAATTATTGTTTACGGTGAAGTAAGCAATAATTTTAAAGTAAACATTATTTAAATTATACAGAGGGGTATAAAAGTTGCTATACACATGGTTAATACATTGTATTTATAAATATAATGTACACAATAGCAATGTCCTTTTAAATTCGGGTCCCGGTTTGTCCGGGTTGTCAGCACAGCCGAAAGAAATTACTCACCGTAGATACGTATTGAATATCTCATCTAACATAATAGTGTAATAGATGTAAACAAATAAATTCGTTATTAATGGCAATGAAATGATAACTTGTAAATTCTTTGATGTATGTACTTACAATTTGGTAATACGCTAGAAACAACAATTTGTCACTGCAGCTTCCCTACAGCCTGAAATGTATTCCAATATTACACCTTCTTTAGACAGAAAACATAATTTTTTTCACGATTTTTAATGAAGAACAAACCACTTGTAGCCTAACCAAAAAAAAAATACAAATAGCGTAGCGTATACGATTATTATTTTTATAGTTTCCTGTTAACCCATTAACGCCTGAGATTTTTGTTTGTTCAGAAATGTGTTACCTGTTACGTCCTTCTATTACATATATTTATAAATACGTTTTAAAAAAGGATTTTCTTTTATATCACTTTTAGTTTAGGAGATATTGAGTGTTCCATATATGAAACGCTAGGCGTTGAGCAGTGAAAAAACAATGTATGAATAATTTTTTTATTCGAGAACAGGTTACAAACATCGTATTATGTCATTGGTATTTTCTATGGAAAGCAGCAAAACAATCAATGCATAAACCTAATCCACATTTCTGACACTGTGTGCGAACCGCACTTCCCTTATGGATTTTGCTTGCACACCTGCGCCTTTTTCCACCAGGTACATTTTCGATGAAATGATCAGTTCTATCAAACTGAATTTCTGGCAGAATCTTCGATGACGTTGATCCAGAACTTTGCGGTAGTCCGCCATGTTTAGGCAGCACTGCATATCGTGTTAGATAATACTGCGCAATCTGTCGTCTGAATTCTAGCTGACTAATATCACTGCCTCCAGCTCATTTCAGTGACCATGCATTTTGTACGCCCACATCCACCAGCCAAGTGAATATTGGCCACCACCATTTTTTACCTCTCACACCTATTCTGTAAACTCCCAGATTAGCATCCATCTGATCAGTATCTGCTGCTGAATATCTTTTCGCAGTTGTAAGTGGGTACACTCCATGGCATGTCGATCCAACAGTTACAACCGAATTATCCATCCATCTAGTTATGACTACTGAAGTATTGTTCACATTGGTCCTTGCATAGTCGAAGGTGCCTCTTTTCAGTTTCTTCATTTCTTTCACAGTTTTTATGGGACAGTTTTTAGGAACTCTATTTTCACGCATGGTGCCAGTTGCTCCATAGCCTAATCTTTTCAAGTGAATCAGTGAAGCCATTGAGGTAAACAAATTGTCGAAGTAGAATCTGAATGGAAGTACTTTGATTTCTGGAGTAAGCTCTTCTATGAACTTCAGTAATGGAGCAGTTGCTTTGCCATACAATTTCTTGTCATTTTCTGGTATTCCTGGCATTGTTCCTTGGTAGATGTCAAAATTTATAAGGTATCCAGACTTTGTGTTGATACACCAAGCTTTGTACCCAAATCGTATAGGTTTCCCACGGATGAATTGCTTGCATCCGTGTCGTCCATAGCATTCAATCATACTTTCATCATAATCAATTTCACGTTCAGGTATGAAATGGTTCTTGAACCTTAGTTTCAGTAAATCCATGAATGGTCTCACTTTTGCCATTTTATCAGTTTTGTCTAATTTATTATTTTCTGCACAGTGCATGTAACGCATGATCAGGTCAAATCTATCTCTCCTCATAGCTTTATAAACCATTTGGTTCCTCATATCGTCTTTTGAGTCCCAAAATGATCTTTTGGACGGGAGGCTGTTATAGCCCGAAACAAATAGGATACCGATGAAACATCTTATTTCATTTGCCGTGATACTTTGAGATATATTACAGTTTTTGAATGCGGCATACAAATTACTCTGATCTGCTAAGAACTCGAAAATTTCTTCATCAAAAATGTTTTCAAAAGCATCAACTGATGTCATATCACGGTAATGTGAGTAATTTGCTTCTGGAAATATGTTTTGGTTTACCGTGATGTCAGATTTTGACCAGAGGAACTTATGCTTGTTGGTAATAGCAACTGACTCTTTTGAAATGAAACTGTTCAAGGGTAAGTTGTCCTCACTGTCATCTGAGTAACATTCTTCGACACTGTCTTCATTTCCACCTTCCACTTCATTCGCAATTTCAGAGATTGCTTTAGTTGTTGATGCTCTTCTTCCATTTGTGAAGACAATTTCAGCTTGAGCTTGTAATTGTCTTCCTGATAAACTGTCCACCAGTCCTCCACCATCTTCATCTGCAGAGTCTTCTTCTGAAATGTCTCCTCCTGGAGGAGTTATATAAATGTTTCAAACCTTATCTTCCCGAAACTCTTCAGATTCAATGATGTCAGTGATTTTTTTGATAGTTAACCTAAAAATAATATTATATAATAAACGGATGTTTTAGCCTAGTGTTCCATATATGGAACACCTATCTTGAACTCTCAATATAGTCGCAATCATAATACTTTCAAGTGAAGCTGCAGTATATATCCATAATACAATACAATTGAGAGATAACTATGATAGTTCGGGACATAGTCCCCTATAAATTGGTGTAAAAAGGTGTTACTTACGGTCGTCGGTCGTCCATTTTGGTAAAAACAACAAACAACAGGAAACAGGAGAGCAGACGCCGAACAAAACACTCCACGTGCTGTGATTTTGTTTATTTTGACGGCTCTGTGTTGGCTCACTAGATAGGCAACACCTTCGCGCGACATGTGATGCAAATTGCATAGCACAATACTGGATACAGATAATACACAGGGCTTTTATGATGCGACTCTTTTTCGTGCCATATATGGCACGCAAGGCGCTAATGGGTTAAGAGATTTTTTAGTGGCCTTGGGTAAACCGTTTTGTGAATAAAAGCTATAGGCATTTTAATGTGCTAGACAAGAAAGAAATTTTGGTCTCAGAATTCTATATATTGTTGACACCCCGTGGGGGTGTAGAACTCGAAATTGGAGGTAAGCGGACAAATGTAACGTCTGTCTATCTAGTGCATTTTTGTTAAAACAGATTAACATTTTTACAGTTTCCTATTATAATTTTCTAGTGGCACCGCCTACGGCGTCGAAATCCTTGGGTAAACCATCGGTGAAATAGAGCTATAAGTATTTTAATGTGTTAGACAAGGAAGAAATTTTGGTTTCGCAATTCCATATATTGTTGACACAATATCAATATTTCACTTAGTTAATCTTTCATTTTAAGTCATAATGACTCGATTGGAAGCTTGGTTTTAGTGTAATTTTCAGTCAAAACTAAAATTTTACTCGTGGAAACATCGCATTTTAATGTACTCCAACTTCACTCTAATTAAATTTATGGTCATTTAGAAGTTTTGTTACGCTGTTTTTGTTTTTGAAAATGTATTTCATCTGCTGAATTATTTAATTGAAATTTACTTCTAGCAAGTGTTTCCACTCCCAGGTTAAGCATGAAGTAAAATTTTGAGTTTAGAAAAGCCAAATTTTCAGGCTTTTCTAAACTCGAAATTTTACTTCATGCGCCACGCGTATAAAGCACTGATTTGAAATGAAGTTTAAATTATATTTATTAGGTACGTTTATAGATCATATATTTTGGTCGATTTCTAAATTTATACTCAAAATAGGGGCTCGCAAATTGAATTCCTGAAAATTTACTGTCTGTCGGTATATGCATACTTAAAAGAAAACCCACTGAACAAAAAACGAACAAATAACTTTATATATATATATATATATATATATATATATATATATATAAAACATATTTATTTCTGAGTTGACTACAAAAGAGATATAATATCGTATGTTCAATAAAAACACCTCTAGAGTGCCATGAATTATTTTTTTTCAAATTTAAGTTGGCTACACGCTTTAGGAATTGACATATGAAACGTCAGACATAATAATTATAATATACAATTTCAGAATTACCAACCTACAATATCTTCCATGGCACTGTAGAGGTTTTTTTTTTATTGAACATATGATACACATAATACAATACATTTTGATTTTATTTTTTTCTAACGCGGAAACTGGCTATCTACCAGCGGTCTTTCAGCCCAACGTTTTTTATTTTACGTTATTGTTTTAATGTTGATGAAACATTACTTAAATATGTTTGCTGCACAAAATTAATACATATTTCTAAACGTAAGATGTGACGTATATCTGATTCGTCCTTGAATTTACCACAGCGAGTTTTGGTGAATGCAGTTTGTAGTAACGTATGGTCGACAGTAGTTTATATTTAGAAGAGAAAACGAGCGTACATATTATATTTAAACGTCAGTAAGTATGTTTATTTAATTCATGATTGAATGCAATAATAAATACAACTAATTTATTAAATTATCATTTTACACTACTATAAAACTTTGATCAATACATTACGAAAGGCTTTCATGAAGAAGTTCAATAACTTGATTAAAGGTAGCACCACTTGTACAGAATCAACATTTTATATAAAAGAAGAGAGAGAATATAACGTAGTTTTTAAACGAAGAGAAATAATTTGGTATTAAAAATATCACAAAACAATCTGCTTGTAGCACCTCTTTTATATACTCATAGCACCCTGGGTGAGAGCCACTGGTTTAGTTCAGTGGCGGCCCTAGGGCGGTGCGAGCGGTCCGACCGCACCGGGCACTATCATGGGTTAGGCGCCGAAAAAAAGCGAAAACGAAAAATAGCTTTAATTTTTGTGGATGGAGAGGCGCACAGTGTACGATTTAACCAATCTAGTGAGACAAAATTCATGGACTAATTTTTATGGTCCATTTTGGATCATAAATTAATCAATTTTGAATTAATATAAAAAGCGAGTGTCGTCCACTCCCAGACTAAGCATGAAGTAAAATTTCGAGTTTAGAAAAGCCCCGCGTAGAAAATTTGTCTCGGGTCGCGCAGCGACCCGAGACAAATTTTCACGGGGCTTTTCTAAACTCGAAATTTTACTTCATGCGCCACGAGTATAAATCACTGAAATATTGTGAAACTAAAAATACACTGTTAAATCAGTATTAATAAAAATACCGATACAGCAGGATTAAAAATATATTACTAAACAAGAATAGTGTTCTATACGCGTGACGCATGAAGTAATATTTCGAGTTTAGAAAAGCCCAGAAATGTTCACAGGGCTTTTCTAAACTCGAAATTTTACTTCATGCTTAGTTTGGGAGTGGACTACACTCGTTTATAGCTTCCAACTGAATTCTTAAAAAAAAACAACGAATATCTGAAGAGTTACAGCATATGCGCAGTAATTGACATATGTATACTTAAAAGAACTCCTTGTATAAAATAAATACATAGGAAGTTAGAAAATATTATTTGAGTTATTTGTTTTTGTTTTTGTTTTGTTTTTACTTTATTAGTGCTAGACAATTTTTACATTGTTTACACAGGTCGTTCAATACATACTAGTCTAAACATATTAAAATTACAATAAAATTCAAAATTGGATAATAATTTCGACTCTACAATAGTTAAAACTTATACAATGAAAAAAATCAAACAATACATATGTTTAAAAAGAAAGTTCACTTGTCATGACATAATTTACATTATAAAAAGCTTTTGATATTAAATATAGCTTAATTTTTTGTTTAAAATTCTTAAAATCGAGATTTCTTATATGCTCTGGCAGTAAATTATATATTATTGGTCCATAATATCGTGGTGACTTTGTAAGTCTGCTGTGGTCAGGTCTTATTGAGTCAATATTTCTAGTATTATATTCGTGGAAATTCTTATTGGTAAAATATTGTGACTGGTGCTTCCTTGTCCATAATAAACACTCGAGTATATATTGGCTAGGAAGAGTGAGAATTCCAAACTTGCTGAAAATCGATTTGCAATCTTCTCTATAACCTAGGCCAAAAGCCACTCTAACAGCTCGTCTCTGCAAAGCAAATATTCTGCTTGCGGTCGCAGAATGTCCCCACAATAGAACACCATAAGGTAAATGAGAATGTAAAAGTGAAAAGTATGCTGTTTCTACCACATCGCGAGATAAACATTTAGTTAAATTTCGTAGTAAATAAATGTTCTTACTTAGTTTATTAGCAATATTTTCCACATGCACATCCCACCTCAGGTTGGCATCTATGTACAAGCCAAGATATTTTGTATGTTCAGAAAGTACCTCATGGTGTTCTTTGAGAGAAAATATCATTCTAACTGTTTTTTCGTCGTTCATACTTAATTTATTGTATGCAAACCAGTGTTTCGCTTCTGTGCGAGCATATGTCTCTTTTGAGATTAATTCATGTATATCTCTATTTGTGATTGAGATCGTATTATCATCTGCAAACTGTGTTATTTTTATATTAACATCAGAAAAAGCATATGGAAAATCATTTGCATATAAAATAAACAACAAGGGCCCCAAGTGTGACCCCTGCGGAACCCCACATGTTACGGGTATTTCTGCAGATACATCCGACTTGAATAATGTTACCTGTTTTCGTCCTGATAGGTAAGACATAATCAGTCTGCAACTAGCTGGTACAAAGTTGTAATAGTAAAGCTTTTGAACCAATTTACTATGGGCAACGCAGTCGAATGCTTTCGATAAATCCATAAAGTTGGTTAAGACGTATGATTTATTTTCCAGGCCTCTCAAACAATCATTTAGTTTGACTACCGCCTCTATCGTATTTTTTCCCTGTCTAAATCCAAATTGGTATTTGGAGAGTAGATCATTTTCCTCTAAATAGTACAACATTTGATTATATAATACCAATTCAAAGGCTTTGGCTAATACAGGTATGATAGAAATCGGGCGGTAATTATTTGGATCATTGGGATCACCTTTCTTAAATATCGGTACACATTTTGATATTTTAAGAGAGTCTGGAAATATATTTTCCTGAATGCGCCGATTAAAAAGCTTCGTCAGTGGCAGAATGATTATATCTTTTACAGATTTAATAAGCAGTGGTGAAAAACCATATATATCTCGAGATGTTTTATTTTTAATTGAGTTAATTATATCTCGAATTTCTATAGGGGAGACCTCACGAAATTCGAAATATTCAGAAGCTACTGGTGTTGATAATATGCTGTCATTAACTGATCGAGTACTAGAGATATTTTGGGTTATATCGTCTATTATTTTAATAAAATTTGTATTAAATTGATCTGCAGTAATACCCGTACCATGTGTGACATTAATATTATTTACACGCCGTTCTTTATTGATTAATTTCCACATACACTTAATATTGTTGTTTGAATTTTGTATATAATTATCGTTAGCACGAATTTCGGATTGTTTGAGGGAATGTTTGTAGTCAATTTTCAGAAGGATGATTTAAATACGCCTCACTGACTAGGTGCAATATTTCCCTCATGCGTCTTAACTCAGTATTAAACCAGTTTACAGACGACACACGACCTCTATTGCATATTGTTTTTTCGGGAAACGCAAAACTATAATGGTCCACCAAAATATCAATAAGATGCTTTACTTTACCACTACAATCCATGTTGTCTGCATCTACAAAACTAAAATCTTCTTGTTGTAGTAAGTTGTAGTAATAATATTTTCCTTCAGCTGTAATTGGTCGAATTTTAAAATCATTTATTTTTTTAGGGGCGTCTCTTACTATTATGGACAAGGCAATAGCATCATGGTCACTTAACGTACTTGTATTGATTTTCGTGATTTTAATATTTTCGTGATTTTAATCGTGATTACTAAAAATATTGTCAATACAGTTTTTACTACGAGTTGTAAAATTAACTATTTTCAATAATCCAAAGCCCCGAAATATGTCTACTAATGTGGAAGTCTTCTCGTCGCTAATAAAAAAATGTACATTAAAGTTACCTGCCAATACTATACAATATTTCTACAGTATCGGATAAGTTGATATAAACAAACGTACATAATATTTCTTGAATAACTTTCTCATTTATCACTTGGTGAAACATTTTGAAATAATATTTAAGGGTAAAAAGTCGAGTAAATAGAAACAAATAGTGAAACAAACCAAGCGTTTTTAATTTATCCTTTAATATTAAACGTACATATTTCTAACTTTAAAAAAACTTCATGACTTTGCATATTATACATTTTATAAATTTTTATAAAACCTGCAATTTTTTTTTAAGATTTTTTTTAATTAACACTACTTTAAGAAATGTTGACAATTAACAAGGCGTGTTCACTTAATTTTTACACCTAACAAAAATGTTAAATATATTAGTAATCGCAAAAATTCGCACAATTCAACAAGATTTATCGTTAATAAGAAATCTTGAGAATCATTAGAAAACAGATAGTAGTTTATGACGATGTATGACACCAAACATATGAACGTTTTTATCAGATGTTTATATTTGTTTTTTTTTATAAATTGAATAACCTTAAACATTTCAGGTTATGTTATATTATTTTATATTTATACAAATAATATATGATATTGTAGCTTAACTTTCGCAGAAAAAGACACCAAAGAGAGAAAATTCTTCAGCTTTGATCCAACGATGCAATTTTAAAATATTTGATGATAAAATTAATCAACAACAAATGAAATTAGTTGTTTACTTCAATTGTGCTACTTGAAATCGCAGAGAATTGAAAGTAAACTGAAATAAATTTGTACCAGAAATCTTTTTCTGATGTACAGTGCCGGCCGACGAAATGTGAACGGTATTTTGTTGTCATAGAGAAATTGTCTAATTTTTTACAGATTTATCAGAACTCTTAACAGTGGCGTAACTTAGATTTTAAAGGACTATTATTCAATTGCTAATTACAATGCTAAACATATTTATTCTTAATACAAGTAGAAATTATAAAATTAATATTTTGTAGGACCACCATTTGCTGTGATAACTTTTGCCAAACGTGTACTCATGGATGAAACTAGATTCCTCATATTGTAGTTGTCAGCCAAATCCTCCCATGCATTTTCAACAATTTCGTGAAGTTCATCTGCATTCATAGGTCTAAAATCTCTTGAGTAAATCTTTTTTTGTAGGTATCCCCAAACATTCTCAATTGAATTGAGATCAGGGCTTTTCGCAGGCCAAGGCAATACTTGGATGCGGTGGTCATTTAGCCACTGAGTCACAATTCTTGCTGTATGGATAGGACTATTGTCCTGTTGAAATATAAAATTTTCCGGAAATGTTTGTGTTACTGAAGGCAACATTACATATTCTAAAATATCCCTGTATTTAATAGCATTTAAATGGCCATCTATTTTCCAAATTAATCCGGGTCCGTTTACACTGACCCAAGCCCAAAAATTAACAGAAAAACGACCACTATTTGTTATTGGACGGGTGAATCCTTCTTCATACCTTTGGTTTATTGGTCTATAAACTCGTAGGCTCCCATTACTACATGATTGAAATACTTTTTCGTCAGAAAAGACGACCGAGTTCCAAAAATCATCCCTACGATACACAAATTCGTTGGCAAAGTCCAATCTTCGTTGTTTATTGTTTTCTGAGAGAAAAACTTTCTTGGCTGCTTGATAATTTTGTAGACCTGCAGCTTTAATACGCCTCCGAGCAGTTCTAGTAGACTCCGCAAAACCCGTTACTTCTCGAGCATCTAAGGCACTATCAAATGGATTTTCTCTGAGATGATTCACCAATGCAAGATCCTGTTCTTGATTAGATACCCTTCCTATTCCAATTCGGGGTGGCCTTCTTAAATCTTGCCTTATTTCAAATCGCCTTTTCAAATTATGTATGCAGGTTTTGCTTACATTCAAATCAGCAGCCACTCGGCTAAGAGACCAGTTTTCTTCTAGTTTAGCTATTGCCCTGCTCTTCTCGTCTAAAGATAGATGTCTAGGCATATTTTTGGATGACTTTTATAAATCTGTCAATCAAATGTTTGTTTTCGCACAAACGCGACGCTCCTGATTAAAAGTCATATTCACATAGCTAATAAACATCGTTCACATTTCGTCGGCCGCCATTGTAGATGAATAATTTGTAGTAATGCATTTGTTATTTTCATATGTCAATAATTTGACGGGCTAGAACGGCCAAATCGTATACTGTGGGGTGCCACCATAAGATCTTGCCCCACCTAAAAATGTAGCTAGGACCGCCACTGTTTAAATGAATAAATCCTCCTTATCGCCCTACTTTTCAAGATAACTAATTATATAATTTTGCATTTTAATCTCTTGAAAAAAAAATCTGGTCTGTTTACTATTAATTCAACATTCCGATAAGAAGATCCTTCGTTTTATACACGAAGCATTAAATGAGTGAGCGTCAGTGAGTGCATGTACGTGATAAGGTCTTACAATTATAATGGTTATTTCAAATTGCGGTTTTAAAACGCGTCCAGTATTATTCTTTAAATAATTTGTCTGTTTTCAGTGTTCTGTTTCAAACAATTTTTGAATTGAATTGAATAAATTATCTGTTGTATTGAGAAAGCTTCTACTTTGTTATACAACAGTTATCACTTAAATAACACACTTAATATGTTTAGGTTTCAAAATAATGTTTATTGTACTACAACAATTGTTTCACCACACAGTGGCTTCATCAGGTAGATGAACCACTGTGACCACTGTGTGGTGAAGCAATTGTTGTAGTACAATAAACATTATTTTGAAACCTAAACATATTAAGTGTGTTATTTAAGTGATATTATGGAGTTTCAACAACTAGCAGCCTCAGCTATACAATACAACAGTTAATTTAACAATAAAATTAACTTTGTTTGCATAACACTATTTAGGGAGTGTTCGAACAAAAGGTAATATTTCCACTTTTTGGCTTGTTGCTTTTTTTTTGCTTAAATTGAAGAACTACACATTTTGGTTGAATTTGGCGTATCAAATAGTAACAATTTCCATAGAAAAAATTGTATGACACTATTTAAGCAGTGTTCGAACAAAAGGTAACATTTCCACTTTTTGGCTTGTTGCTTTTTTTTGCAGGATCGTACGTAAATTTATGAACTATACATTTTGGTTGAATTGGGTGTATCAAATAGTAACAATTTCCATAGAAAAACCGAGTCAAAATATCAGTTTTCAAACACAGAAGGAACATGTAATCATATTTTGGTGATTTCTCAAAAAATAGCAACGATGGAAATGTTACCTTTTGTTCGAACACTCCTCATTTGTATTTAATATGACTGTAGTTTCGGCAAATTTAGCTTGCCAATATCAAACGCGAAATTCCCATTATCAGACATTTCAGTTGCATTTGCTGACACTGTAGTCACATTAAATAAAAAGGTGCTCTTCAAAGAAAGTTAAAAGTGTTTTATTGTTGAATATAATATCAGTTTTTAGTATTCTAGTTAAAAAAAATATTGTTTATTGTTGTTAATTAAAATAATTGGTAAAATAATATTAAAGTTGAATCAATAAGATTTTGTTTTCTACATATTTTTTAGTATTCTCTTTCAAAATGTCTGCTGAGGATTTGAACGTGGGTTTGTCTCATATTGTTGTAAAGGACGGAAATCCTTTCGAGTTGTTTAAGGAATGGTTTGAAGACAGCAAGGAAAAACTGACGTTTGTGCCTTTGCACTTAATGAACGTCGCGACAGTTTCAAAGTAAGTCTACGTACAGAAAATTAGGTTAAGTTAAGTTAGGTTAGGTTGGGTTAGGTTAGATTAGGTTAGGTTAGGATAAATTGACGTTTCTGCCTTTGCACGTAATAAACGTAGCGACAGTTTCAAAGTAAGTCTACGTATAGAAAATTAGGTCAAGTTACGTAAGGTTAGGTTACGTTAGGTAAGGTTAGGTTAGGAAAATTGACGTTCCTGCCGTTCCATTTGTTCTCTAAATTTTTTCCGTATTCTCTTTCAAAATGTCAAATGAAAATAAAGTTAAGTTAGGTTGGGTTAGGTTTTTTCCTTTGCACTTACGGAACGTCGCGACAGTTTCAAAGTAAGTCTACGTATAGAAAATTAGGTTAAGTTACGGTTAGGTTAGGAAAAAATTGAGGTTTCTGCCGTCCCATGTGTTCTCTAAATTTTTTCCGTATTCTCTTTCAAAATGTCTGCTGATGATTTGAATGTGGTTTGTCTCATATTATTGAACGTCGCGGCAGTTTCAAAGTAAGTCTACGTATAGAAAATTAGGTCAAGTTAAGGTTAAATAACGTTCCTGCCATCCTATTTGTTCTCTATTTTTTTTCCGTATTCTCTTTCAAAATGTCTGCTGAGGATTTGAATGTGGGTTTGTCTCATATTATTGTAAAGGACGGTTAGGTTAGGAAAAATTGACGTTTCTGCCTTTGCACTTAATGAACGTCGCCACAGTTTCAAAGTAAGTCATAGTATAGAAAATTATTTATAGTTACGTAAGGTTAGGTTAGGTTAGAAAAAATTGACGTTTCTGCCTTTGCACTTAATGAACGTCGCGACAGTTTCAAAGTAAGTCTACGTATAGAAAATTAGGTTAAGTTACGGTTAGGTTAGGAAAAATTGAGGTTTCTGCCGTCCCATGTGTTCTCCCATGTGTTCTCAAAATGTCTGCTGATGATTTGAATGTGGTTTGTCTCATATTGTTGTAAAGGACGGTTAGCTTAGGTTAGGTTAGGAAAAATTAACGTTTCTGCCTTTGCACTTAATGAACGTCGCGACAGTTTCAAAGTAAGTCTACGTATAGAAAATTAGGTTAATTTACGGTTAGGTTAGGAAAAATTGAGGTTTCTGCCGTCCCATGTGTTCTCTAAATTTTTCCGTATTCTCTTTCAAAATGTCTTCTGATGATGTGAATGTGGTTTGTCTCATATTGTTGTAAAGGACGGTTAGCTTAGGTTAGGCTAGGAAAAATTGACGTTTCTGCCTTTGCACTTAATGAACGTCGCTACAGTTTCAAAGCAAGTCTACGTATAGAAAATTAGGTTAAGTTACGTAAGGTTAGGTTAGGTTAGGAAAAATTGACGTTTCTGCCTTTGCACTCAATGAACGTCACGACAGTTTCAAAGTAAGTCTACGTATAGAAAATTAGGTTAAGTTAGGTAAAGTTAGGTTAGGAAAAATTGACGTTTCTGCCTTTGCACTTAATGAACGTCGCGACAGTTTCAAAATAAGTCTAGGTATAGAAAATTAGATTAAGTTTGGTAAAGTTAGGTTAGGTTAGGTTAAATTAGATTAGGTTAGGTTTTTTAGGTAAGGTTAGGTTATTTAATTAATAAGAAGATTAGAAAATAATGCACACTTTTTTCTTAAATAAGTCGTAATTTAAGTTGCCTTGTTCGTGTGATGACATTCTAACTTGAGGAATAATATATTTTCAGAGAAGGACGGGTCTCAAATAGGACTGTTTTGCTGCAGGATTTTGAAAGTGATGGATTTATTTTCAACACCGACAGAAAAGGAAGGAAACACAAAGAAATTGTAAGATATTTAATCTAAGTGGGGTATTAAATCAATTTTTAGATAACAAAAACAAAACAAACAAAACATCTCTTCTGAACAAACATTGATTATTAAATAGTTTATTGAAAGAAGTAGAATCTTCTTTGTTGAAAACAAAATCGGTAAAATAACTTAACTCATCAACGGCTAAGCAATTATAGAGTCAACTTTAAAAGTTGATTTTAGCTAAAATTGTCTTAGTATGATATTAAGTAGTAGATTATTTTTTGCTTAAAAGTGGTGTTCAATTTTCTTGTGTGAATTTTCTAACTAGTGTTTCCACTCCTTGATCAAGTATAATGTAAATATTTAGAGTTCAGAAAAGCCTAAACATTTGGATTGGTCGTGTAGCCAAATTTCCAGGCTATCGGCCGATTTTTAATAAAATTACAAACGGGAAAGTTGAATAAAATGTTATTAATTTAATTGAAAATATTAAAAAGTGTGGTTTTAGAAAATGAATGAAACAAAAAAAAATGTAAGATATTTGATCTAAGTGGGCTATGCAATCATTATTTAGATAACAAAAATTAAACACACAAAACATTTCTTCACAACAAACATTGATTATTAAATAGTTTATTGAAAGAAGTAGAATCTTCTTTATTGAAAACAAAATCGGTGCAATAACTTAACTCATAAAAGGCTAAGCAATTATAGAGTCAACTTTTTTTTAAATTTCTTCCTCTGATTTAAATTTTCAATTTTGTCTCCTTCATGTCAAGAAATATTTCTAGAGATGGTGGTGGAGACTGCTTCATTTTTATAATATTGTATGTAGATGAAATATACAGAGAGTTTTATGTAACACCGAACATGCCAGAAAATATTCAATGTACAACAGATTCCTGTTAGTTCCGTTTGCTAATATTTCAAGATAAGTTTATACATTGCTTCAATTTCACTGAATTATTAATTACTTCGATTCAGCGTATTGTGTAAACCATTTGATCAGGACCACCCCAAGTATGTTGCTTTAGGTGTACCAATGCCGTTACAAAACTGCCGTTCGGCAGTTTTAAATATAAATATTCCAAATTTGAAGAGCGTGGCGAGGCAGGTTTGCAAGTACCGCACCTAGGTCTGCTGCCAGCACAACACTAGGGTGTTAGGTGTGCTGCTTCATTTGGCAAACATTTTAATTTTCATTTATTTGTTAACATAATACTCAATAAAGATAATGTAGGTGTATTTATCAATTTATTGAATGCGTAACTTACAATTAATTGTATTTTTTCTTCAGGTAAACATGCATAAGCTGTAAATTTTCCGACAGTCGTTGTTTTTTAAAAGAGTCCAATTTGAAGCTTTAAACGAGTGTTTTCCACTCCCAGACCAAGCATGAAGTAAAATTTCGAGTTTAGAAAAGCCCCGTGAAAATTTGTCGAGGGCCGCGCAGCGACCCGAGACAAATTTTCTGGGCTTTTCTAAACTCGAAATTTTACTTCATGCGCCACGCGTATAACACACAGATTTCGAGTGTAGTTCGAATATACATAAATTTCACAATATTTTAGTGTTTTATACGCTTGGCGCATGAAGTAAAATTTCGAGTTTAGAAAAGCCCAGAAAATTTGTCTCGGGTCGCTGCGCGACCCTCGACAAATTTTCACGGGGCTTTTCTAAACTCGAAATTTTACTTCATGCTTACTCTGGGACTGGAAACCACTCGTTTAAAGCTTAAAATTAAACTTAAAGAAAACAGAGAATATCTAAAGTTTTACAGAATATTGGCTGAATTTAGAATACGTGTACTTAAAAGACAACATGCATAAGTTGTACATATTCCGACATTTGTTGTTTTTTAAAAGAGTTCAATTTGAAGCTTTAAACTAGTGTTTTCCACTCTCAGACTAAGCATGAAGTAAAATTTCGAGTTTAGAAAAGCCCCGTGAAAATTTGTCGAGGGTCGCGCAGCGACCCGAGACAAATTTTCTGGGCTTTTCTAAACTCGAAATTTTACTTCATGCCCCACGCGTATAAAACACAGATTTCAAGTGTAGTTCGAATATACATAAATTTGACAATATTTCAGTGTTTTATACGCGTGGCGCATGAAGTAAAATTTCGAGTTTAGAAAAGCCTAAACTCGAAATTTTACTTCATGCTTAGTCTGGGAGTGAAAAACACTCGTTTAAAGCTTCAAATTAAACTTAAAAAAAAAACAAGGAATATCTAAAGATTTACAGAAAATTGGCTGAATTTGGAATACGTATACTTAAAAGAAAAACTCCCTGTATGTTTCACGACAGTATTAATCTTGATTGTCTTGAAATGCCGATGTCTTGCTTTGGATAAAATAGTATGTTCCATATTCCCACACACTGCACTTACCATAAACGCACAAGATTAAATAACTGACATATTTTATTTTGACGTTACATGTACCCTATTTACATTAGTCCTAATTTGCATTAGAACTACTAAAACTCGTAACCAATGAAATCGCACCCAGAATAATGTAAATTGGGTTGACTACATTATCATTGGAAATCGTAGCCAATCACATTGCACTCAATGATGTGATACGTCCCAGAACAAATCGAACATAGGAAAATTTACAGTGAACATTTTCTAGCATGTTCGGTGTTACTTAAAACTCTCTGTATGATATTATGATGTTTCAAATGATTTAAAATGAAAGTGTGGATGTGATGAATTAATGAGTCGATGTATTGATGAAAATATAAACATGCAAAGTACACAAACACACAGTCAACTTACAAACATTCATACATCAAATTAACAATACATTTTTTGTATGTGCTCTTTGGCCATTATTTTAAAAATTTTAATATCTTCCTGGTTCTTTAAATATGTCGACAATTTATTATATTGTATAACTCCATCTACTAACATTCCTTGCTTAAGCATATTGGTTTTATTTTGTATTACATGTACATCGCTTTTTCTTCTGGTCAAATGTGTATGTATATCTTTGTTTTTTTCTAGTCTCACATTAGATTTACTCGCATTATCGCATGTATGAATTTTATTCTTTCGAAAGTAATTTTTTGTCTAATATTCAGCTCGGTTATTAATTTATATAGCTTGCTCGTTGGTGTCTTTTTGTTTAAATTGTAAATTAGTTTAATGCACTTATTTTGCTGCCTTTGTAGGGTATTGATATTTTCGTCGGATGTTCCACCCCATATTGCACATAGATACATTAATTTTGAAATAAACAATGTATTATATTTAAAAGTTGATTTTAGGTAAAATTGTCTTAGTATGATTTAAAGCAGTAGATTATTTTTGGGTTAAAAGTAGTGTCAACATTTTTTGTATGAATTTTCTAACGAGCGTTTCCAGTCCTTGATTAAGCATAAAGTAAATATTTCGTGTTTAGAAAAGCCTAAACATTTCAATTAATCGCATAGTCAAATTTTTAGGCTATCGACCGATTTTTAATAAAATTACAAATGTTACCCCTCTTAGGCCCAGTTGCACCAAAAACGTTGAACCCGAGTTCAAGCTAAACTGCAGTTCAAGGTGACAGTTCCTATTGTTCTAATATCACTTTGAACTGAAGTTCAAAGTTGAACCAGTTCAACTTGTTTGGTGCAACTAGTCCTTAATGAGTTAATTTAGAAATTACTTAATCCTCAAGTTTGGACTTTTATCTCTTCGTAAAATTAAAAAGTTTAAAAAATCTGCGTGCAGCGTTGCATTACGAAATGTTCAATACATATCTTTGATAAAGAAAATTTGAAAAATATAATCTTATAATAATACTGAAATTGAAATCTGAATATACAAATTGTACACCTCTAAGGCCCAGTTGCACTAAAAACGTTAAACTCAAGTTTAAGCTGAACTTGAGTTCAAGATAACAGTTCCTATTGGTTTAATGTCACTTTGAACTCTAGTTCAGAGTTGAAGCAGTTCAATGTGTTTGGTACAAATGGCCCTTAATGGGTTAATTAATCTAGCAATCGAGTTACAACTTTTCCTTGCTATATTTTGCAAAATGTTATAGAAATATCAGCACGTATGATAGGTTGACATTGATATATAATATATTTGTTTCTGGATCTCGCCCCATGCTTTCGTGTTGTTATGTTGCAGTATCAACATTTACATTTTTTATTAGTTGCCACTCCTGATTCCTTATTTTAACAGTGTTGCAATAATTTATGATATCATAAGTAATCCTCTTTTTAATTTTCAAGAGGTTTATTGTTAATCTTGCAACAATTATTTCTCCACGCGGTCGCTTCTTCGAGCATTTTATTATTAAATCAAATTAATCTAGTGTTGCAATGCTGTGTCAATGTCAAAGTGAAAATAATTTCAGGCACATATTAAATATTAACATGCCAAAGATTATCTCTGAATCAAAAAGGTTACAAATTCTGAAATCCTACAAACATTTTAGGCAAAGTAATCCAAATCTACAGCATCACAATATTATTACGATTCTACATGCTGGATATAGGGGTGGGTTTTTGGATGGGTGCGATTTTTTATTACATTCGAAAAACAATGACCGAGATTACCATGCCACAATGGATGGTAATACTTTTCAAAATTGGGTGATTAATCAACTTATTCCTGCTTTGGCTAAGCTTTCAGGGAAATGTGTAGTTATTATGGATAATGCTGCATACCATTCTGTGCAATTAGACAAAACTCCTTCATTTTCTTGTAAGAAATGCGAAATGCAGGAGTGGTTGGTTAAACACAATGTAAAATTCAATCCAAAATTAACCAAAAAGGAACTATGGGCTTTATTTATACCTTTTCGATCAAATGACAAAGTTTACGTAGTTGATGACATTTTGAGAAAGAACGGGCACGAAGTTCTTAGATTACCGCCATACCATTGTCAATACAATCCAATTGAAATGGCATGGGGGTTTTGTAAGACTTACTACAATAAGCACATAAATTCTAAGCAACCATCTAAGGATCGTGTTCAGAATTTATGGCTTGAGTCTCTCTCAAAATGTACATCCGATATGTGGCAAAATTTCTGTGATCATTGTGAAAAACTTATTTCGGATGACTGGACAAAACACATGGGGAACCTTTCTTTTGAAACCATTCCTCCTTTTATTATTTCGCTTGGGGAATCTGGCTCAGAACAAACATCAGAAGATTCAGATGCAGGTTCTCTTGACTAAATAATAAAAGTGGAATGAGGGCTTAAAAATTGTTTGACATGAAAATTATCAGTATCACAAGAGGGTGGGAATAAATTTGCAATTCTACAAAAAAATACTGAGGGCCAACAGAAGAGAGAATGACCAAAATTAAGGTGGATGGATGGAGTTGATCAAAATGTGTTAACGGGAAGACTCAAGCGAGAAATACAAATGGATGACGAAATAAGTTTGCAGAGCCGAATTCATTATATTTGTTATATACAATATTATTGCTGTGTTTGTATGTACAAAAACCAAGTAGTAAATTTTGTTAATCTTAAAACTGCATATTATTATCCTTTTATATCTGAAAATTTGTAAAACAGGCGACAGTGTAAGATCACAATAGTCAGATATTATAACCTTAAAATCGAACATCTGACAGTGACATTTAAAAACCCTGATTTAAAACACAACCAGCCCCATTTACAATACTTAAACTGTCACTTTTCCATAGCTAGGCGAGATCCAGAAACAAATGGAATGGTGTATATATTGTATGTTCAATAAAATATAATCTCTGGAGAGCCATGGAAAATATTGTACGTTGACAACTCTGTAATTGTACATTATAATTATTATGTCTGACGTTTTATATGTCAATTCGTAAAGCGTGTAGCCAACTTAAATTAAAAAAAGTACAAAATCATGGCACTCTAGAGCTTTTTTTTTATTGAACATACGATATATTTGTATTTTTTGTGACTTACACTCGTATTTCATTTCAATTTCATTAAATCATGTTTCTTTCAGACGGAACATCCTCAAGTATCAGCCACCATCGTTTGGCATTATGAAAAAGACGGAAGAAACGTTCAAAGACAGGTATTTGGAAACCCTTCAATACTTTCACTTTGTTTATAATAATTATTTGTCTTTATTATATTGAAACAAAAAAAAAAACAGACGCGAATTGAAGGTACTGCTGTGGCTTTAGACGATTCGTACAAACAGAAACAATTCGATCGTGCTTCAATGAACCACAAAATCAGGAATATGCTTTGTAATCAGGGCGATGTCACCGAATGGGAGGATTTGAAGAAGAGATTCGATGGTTTAATGGATGATATTAAAAACAAAGGAAAGCCGATTACGCCTGGAGATAACTTGTAAGATGTTTTCTTATTCATTACAAAAAGTGTAAATTTATGTGGATACAACAAAATTCATCATAAACTGAAAAAATATACGAGCCTGCCAAGTAACTTGTTTGTTAGGTGTTTTAAAAAAAATAATGATTTTTATACCATTTTGTTAAGAATTCGATATTAATGACTTAAAACGGACCTGAAACTGCAAATTGTCGTAATTATAACACATTGATCGCATGTTTGCATTGTTCTATATACCGGGTGTTGACTTGGACGCAACATAGGAAGTCGCATGTTAATTTTAAACTGTTCAAATATTGGCTTCCCTATTTATTTTAAAGACAACATGTATTTCACTTTTTTGTAGAGGGAAAAATTCTAAATTTATGAATGTTCACACTTAACACTTTACGTTTCTCTAAGTTAAAATAATTAAGAAAAAGTAATGTGATTTTATAAAAATAATGACATACCATAGAATTGATACAACAATTGCGGATTATTCCCTGTTCTTTTTAAAGTTCAATTTAAAGCTATAAACAAGTGTTTTCCACTCTCAGACTAAGCATGAAGTAAAATTTCGAGTTTAGAAAAGCCCAGTGAAAATTTTATCTGTAAATTTTCTGACATTCGTTGATTTTTAAAAGAGTTCAATTTGAAGCTTTAAACGAGTGTTTTCCACTCCCAGACTAAGCATGAAGTAAAATTTCGAGTTTAGAAAAGCCCTGTGAAAATTTATCGAGGGTCGCGCAGCGACCCGAGACAAATTTTCAGGGCTTTTCTAAACTCGAAATTTTACTTCATGCGCCACTCGTAAAAACACTATAATATTGTCAAACTTATGTTTATTCTAACTTCACTTAAAATCTGTGTTTGATCCTCGTGGCGCATGAAGTAAAATATCGAGTTTAGCAAGCCCAGAAAATTTGTCTTGGGTCGCTGCGCGACCCTCGATAAATTTTCACAGGGCTTTTCTAAACTCGAAATTTTACTTCATGCTTAGTTTGGGAGTGGAAAACACTCGTTTAAAGCTTTAAATTGAACTCTTTTAAAAATCAACGAATGTCAGAAAATTTACAGCTAAAATAATTAAGAAAAAGTAATGTTATTTTATAAAAATAATAACATACCATGGAATTGATACAACAATTGCGGATGTCAAAATAACACAAGATATTACTGTTACTTAATTAACGACAAAAAACATAACGCAAACATCGTGATAACTGTGTTCTGCATAATATCAGTTTATTAGGAGGTTTTTTTCTTGTATAGTGTAAATCATTTCGAAAACATTTACTTTAATCAAGTGACTGCGATATCTTCTGCCATTTTGACATCCGCAATTGTTGTTTCAATTCCATGGCTTGTCGTTATTTGTATAAAATCACATTACTTTTTCTTAATTATTTTACCTTAGAGAAACGTAAAGTGATTAACGTTAACACTAATGAATTCAGAATTGTTCCCTCTACAAAAAAAAGGAAATACATTTTTTTCTAAAATAAATAGGGGAGCCAAAATATGAACATTTCAAAATGTACATGGGATTTCCTATGTTGTGTCCGCCAAGTCAACACCCGGTGTATTTTAAAACTAATTTTTAATATAGAATTCTTGGCAAAATAGTAGAAAAATCATCAAAAACGTAAAAAAAAGGTTTCATAAATGTATTACTTACTTAGACCTAATGCCAACTTATTCTCTACATGTTTTCCTTGTTTTATATTCTTCTGGGCAGAAAATATCGGAAGCATGGCTTGGTCCAGTGATTCTAAGTCAAATTTTTCGTCGATTATCTGAAGAATGTGCTAAAAATGACACTTAAAGAAACTTATTCTCTACATATTTTCTTTGTTTTATATTCTTCTGGGCAGAAAATATCGGAAGCACGGCTTGGTCCACTAATTCTAAGTCAAATTTTTCGTCGATTATCTGAAAAAAGAGCTAAAAAGGCACTTTAAGAGCTCGGTGCACCCTCTAAATATTTTTTGAATCGCGAATGGACTTGCATAGGTCTATTTAAGAGCAAAATCTTTGATTTGAGCGCTAAGCCAGCTCATACGATTTTTTTTCGAAACACCCTACTGTTTATATCAAACATTTTACCAAATTAGAATATAAACTAATAATTAAAACAATTGGTATTGTTTCACTTAGGCACCCCGACTGATTAACTTTAACCAACCACTAATCATTGATTAAACCTCTGATTAAGTCATAATTCTAGAATATAAGAATGCTGTTAATTTTTAAGATATCCTAAACATGTCTCTTTTATTATTATGCGATTTTGTAAATATTTTATACATAAAATTGCTGTGTTTTTAAGGAGTACTAATCACTTAATAACTTAATCGACTTGGGTGTAAATGGGCATGAGTGTTTTCAGTGGCGTAGCATTTTTACATGGGGAGGAGGGGTCTAACTGAAGCGCAGAAAGAAATAACAGTTTAAAATAATACAATTTGCATAAAAAAACATCTATTTATAATATAATTTCGCCTTAAATCAGGGCGTGGGCAGATGCTTACTAACGCACAATTTTTCAATGATTTTAAACACGCGGCGAGTTTCGATTAGGGACGGGGGTTCTAAACCCCCGTAATCCCTTTCTGGCTACGCCACTGAGTGTTTTAATAAATAGTTTATAGTTTCAAATGTTTCACCATAGGTTAAGTGAGAAATTAACTAAAGACAAATTAGAATATTTGATATAAACACGTAACATGTTTTTATCAAACATTCAAACAATTTAGAATGTTTTTCGAAAATATGTCACTTATCAGGCAATACTTAATTATAGTGATAATTTATTTTGTTCGGTGAAAATTCTTTTTCTATGTGTGTGTAGGCTTTTTTCTAAATGAATGCATCCGATGACATCTTTTTTCAACGTGGAAGAAAACTGCCCTTTTTTCTAAACAAATAAACCCGACACCTTTTCCTCAGCGTGATCGTTTCTATGTATTTTATAAAGAAAAAGATAGTGTGCGTTCCGGCACCTTTTTTTTTTGTGCGTTTCGGCAGCTTCTTTTTACAGTACGAATATTACTGTGGAAGGATAATACCAAACCTCCCCTTGAAATTTTCCAAATGTCAATTTTTGTATGTAAAAGCGCTCCCGCAAGAGCAAAACCAATATTTTTACAATTAAAACCCTCCCACCGATATTTTTATAACCCCCTCCGGTTTCTTTTCTGGCTACGGACTTGTTTAGGTCCCACGAGTAACAAAAAATGTATAATTGTATGTTTTAGTTAAAATTAATAAAGAAATTAATCATTTTTATTATTATTACGTGATTAAAAAGCTAATCATTTTCTAACAAATCTAAACATAAAATCACAATTACGTCAACACTTGTTAGAAAATCATAAACGTAGATATCTAAGCAGTGTATTTTAAACTTCACATCAAATTAGTGTTTTTTACGCGTGGCCCATGAAGTAAAATTTCGAGTTTAGAAAAGCCCCGTGAAAATTTTCTACGCGGGGCTTTTCTAAATTCGAAATTTTACTTCATGCTTAGTCTGGGAGTGAAAAACACTCGTTTAAAGCTTCAAATTGAATTAAGAGACACATTTTGTCTACACAATTTACTTTTTAAATTAATCACAACATTGATTCTTCATAAAAACATATTTTTTTTATTACTCAAGATTTTGATTTAAGTCTTCGTTGAATTTAACAAGGGTTTAAATCAAAATCAAAACATTATTTTTCTCACTCAGGATTTTGATTTAGACCCTTGTTGAATTTAACGAGGACTTAAATCAAAATCCTGAGTAAGAAAAAAAAATCCTGAGTGAGAAAAAAAAGTTTTCATGAAGAATCACGGTTGCGATTAAATTAAAAAGTAAATTATGTAGACAAAATGTGTCTCTTTATTCAATTTGAAGCTTTAAACGAGTGTTTTTCACTCCCAGGCTAAGCATGAAGTAAAATTTCGAGTTTAGAAAAGCCCCGCGTAGAAAATTTGTCGAGGGTCGCGCAGCGACCCGAGACAAATTTTCACGGGGCTTTTCTAAACTCGAAATTTTACTTCATGCGCCACGCGTGTAAACACTGATTTGATGTAAAGTTCAAAATATACTTCTTAGATATTTACGTTTATCATTTTCTAACAAATGTTGACGTAATTGTAATTTTATCTTTAGATTTGTT